>OZ010662.1:25922293-28322293 GCA_963932335.1 Andrena marginata
GCATAGCCATGATGTGCAAGATCTTGAGGAGCGATGCCTTCCACGGTGTTCAATCTGACGGCTATACCGTTTGACTTAGAACAAAAAACCAAAAAGATTTATTTTCTGCATGCCTAAAACTAGAGAAGTACGTAGGGAAATCCAGAAACATTAATTTCTCACGAAATGGTGAACATGAGGAGAAAAAGTGAATTTTTTTTTTATAAAAGAGTCAATTGCAAAGAATATGTTTAAGATATCGCAAAACCGCTACGTACTTCTCTAGTTTTAGGCATGTAAAAACTAAAAGTTTTTGGTATTTTGTTCTAAATGAAACGGTATAGCCGTGAGATTGAACATTGTGGAAAACGTCGCTCCTGAAGATCTTGCATATCATGGCTCTGCCGTCGCCATTTTGTAGGAAAAAAATCGGATTATTTCCGGCAAGACTTGTACAATAACAGGCTTCATATTGAATTTTCTATTTAATTCATTATCTTCCTAAAAAAAATGCCGAAAATGACTGCAATCTTGTTCCGTCCAAGGTGGCCTAACTAAAAGGTCTGAAAACACAATTATTTTTTTTTCAAATTTGAAGGCTTTTTAAATAAACTGTTGCGTATTCGAAAGTATATATTTTAAAGTTCTTGTATTTTTTTTGCAATTTAATATATAAATAAATAAGGGAATTATAGGCGATCTCTCCGCAGTGTTTTTTTTTTATTTAAGCACTTTATGGTGACCGTGGCTGTAGCTTTCACCTGGTTCCTCAGAAATAAAAAATTCGACCAAATTTAGTGCTTAATCGTGGCTTCTTTAATTTCGTTCCGTACATTTTTTTTACAGATGAAAACTGATGTAAGATAATGAAAAATGAGAGTGATTGTATGGCGAAAGTCGATACTTTTACTATGAACAGCCGCCTTTTTATTTGAAAATAATTTTTCGGGATAATGAACGATTAAGCACTTGATAATGGTCACTGGTTTGGGGGGTGAATTGCACCTCTGGACCAGTGGAGATTTGTTAAAAAATCTTGCTACAAAATTTGTTATAGTATTGAAAATGATGTTTCAACGATTTGATTGTATAGAGTTGCACATATAGGCATGGACCTACCACTACTCTGCCGCTTTGCCAGTATCTACCCAAATGGTGGGGCCTGGCACAGTGCGTACCCCTAAACGTAAACAAACACAATTCGACGTTTAAAGGGATAGAAGGTAGTGCAAGGTGCATTGACCTAATTTGGGCCACTGTGCTAGACCCCACCATTTGGGTACATACTACCAAAGCGGCAAAATAGTGGGTAGGCCCATGCCTATACGTGCAACTCTATACAATCGAATCGTTGAAACATCATTTTCAATGGTATAAACAATTTTGTAGCAATTTTTTTTAACAAATCTCCACTGGTCCAGAGGTGCACATTTACCCCCCAAACCAGCGACCATTACTTTTTGAACACCTTGTACATTAAGTCGATCTGCGCATGTGTTAATATTATTGTTTGAATACTATTTAATTTAATTATTTTGTAATCATACTTCATGAAGTAATTCAAATGTAATTCTGCACATCTCTGCGCAATTGTAATACCTACATACTTAGTCACCCTAATAAACTATAATTTCATAAAATGACAACCATATGTTTCCTTTTTTGTCTGTGTCCATTGTAAAATTAAATTCAGTTTTTTGTTTACCTTCAGTACTACATTCAAATGATATTTCCACGTAGTTGGAGCCACAGAGGCTCCCTAAGAATAAAAGTTTGCAGTGACAACATTTTAAAATAATGTTTGTATGTTTTTCGAATCGAATTAAAAGAACGCCGACGGTTAGACTCTCCCGCACGTAAGTTGTAATACTTGGAGGCAAAGTTATATTGCGCGATCTGTACACTAGAGTACTCCCCTTGAAGAGAAAATAAAAGTGCAATTTTTAAACGTATTGTAGAAAGGACATGGTTCACCGAAACGTTAATTGTCGCTTATTTTTTGGGGGGAGTGTAGTAATAAAATAAATGAGGTCATAAATAAACTTACTGGATTGTGAGGCTGTGTACCAGTGTCGCCCAGGTCATGTACATCTGCATCTGTATCTGCAGCTTGAATCTCAATTTCTTCGAGTTGTGGTTCGTCCCGCCTCGCTTCCGCCTCGTCCAGGAGAGATGTCTCTTGTTCTATGTTAGATATGCTGGCACTTGGGGTATCTTGGTCTTTGGTAAATGACAGTAAGTCGTAGTACCACAGTGATGGCACATACACGTCATCGGCCCCCTTCCCAGACCGTTTGGATGCCTCTACTCTTCTGAATTCTTTCCTGAATGACCCACGGAGCTTTTGAATCTTCTTACTGACAAAATCTTTGTCTGCATGCGGAAATATCTGCTTGCAATATGCAATAAGTTCGTCGTAACACTTTTTCTTTAAATTACGATTTAAATAATCATCCGATTTCACTTTCCACAGAGAAGGCATTCGTCTGTACAAAGTAAGGAGCCCCGTCACTGCTTTGTGACTCCACTTTGTATCGTCAGACATCATTTTCACAATTATCACCCAGTACGTCACTAAACTAGCCGAAGTATACGAACACGTATTGACACCACGACTTTTCGTTAGATTCTGCCTTTCCTCCGTGTTTTCACTTAAAACGTAAGCATTGGTTCCTCCCTCCGTAGGTCAAATTCCGAATGGAGGTGGTTATGGCAAAATATAATTGGTTAAGGCGTGACAAAAGGGGCTGATTTGAGCCCAGGAGGACATGCAAAACGCTTTCGTCCTTCGTCCCGAACGACGGTCTGGTAATAAAAATCAGGGGTTGTAAATACGTCTTTAGTTTATTTTTGGCGGCCAGATGTGTTATTTGACCACTGTCTTGAGATTCCCAATGTTTAGCCCAGCAATAAAGACGTCGAGGGCTGAAGCCCATCAGTGACGGCATTGCGGAGAGTCCCAGCAGTATGGCAGTTAGAATTGCCAAGTGTTCGCCAGGCGCAGGATATAAACTTAAATATACCGAGTCTTAAGAGTCATGCGTAAAGTATGTAGAAATACACGTGGTTCCACTGAATACACGCGATTACTCGCGACGAGGGCCGATACACTTCGCGGAGGGATCCGGGAACAGGTAGTTCGCGCGGGGTCCCGTCTACGCCGTGCACCCTTCAAATTACAGACGGATCCCTTATCGCTCGAGTATACACGCTTTTCTTCCTGTGTCTTGTCTCCGCAAGGCGTATGTATTGATTAGTGATGGGCGTGATACCAGTCTTTTCTCATGAGTTTTAAGCAATACAAATCATAAAAGGAGTAGGGGAGAGTGGAGTAATCACGCACAGAGTGCTAAATATCGCAGAAGTCGCACAGAAAGCGCGATTTCAATGGTCAATTCATAAAAAACGTTCCTACAACCCATACCTAATGTATTTTTCAAACTCCTCTTCTTGTGCCTTAGAAAATATTGCAATCGGTCGGAATATCGAAAAAATATAGTAAAGGCCATTTATATACTTTTTTCTGAGCCTGTACTGAAAATCCAAAAATCCCTTTTGTACATTTAAATAAGTTTTATACATGCTGAAAATTTCATCAAAATCGTTTAATGTTGCTCTGAGCTACAACGCGCTTAAGGATATGTTCGGCATTACCCCACGACGTCAAAAAATAAAAAGGAATTTATTTCAGGGGTTAAAATCATGATTCAAGCCACGCCTTGGTCACAAAATGTTGGTAAAAAAGTGCTTTATTTCAACTTAAAAAAATCCCAATTGTATCATTAATTCAACAGTAATTACATGCAATTGAAAATGGAGAATATTGAAACATGATGAAAATAATAAATTGTGTTTATCTTGACTAGCATGAGCGTTCTGTATTTATTACTTTCTGCCTGGCGTTGGATACGCCCTAAACTATTAGCTAGTGGAGAGGAAACATCAGTTTTTATTTATTAAAACCCTGTAACTATCGCGTTCGGGATTACTCCGCGTTCGTGATTGCCCCACTCTCCCCTAGGCATTCCGTAGTCCGAACGATGACCAGAACGAGCAAAGAACCTTGCTGATTGGCGAAATTTTCCTTGGAGAGGAGGGACCTTCTCTCTGTGAGTTCGACGGTGTAGGAGGAACCCTCCTCCCCCTCTTTGCAACGTAGAGGGTGAAAATTAGACATCTGCATACCAAAAATAACCAGATGGATCGCCCAGAGTCTCGACAGGGTCGCGGTTTATAACCGTATTGTTCCGCGGGTCAGCGGTGGAACCCGCCGATGGAGCAATATACTCATCAAATCAGAGCGAAGAAAGTCTTAATCCTGAAAAAGGGCACGATGTCGATTGCCCCTTTTCGACATCTGGCAGACAAATGCTTCCCGACGAAACCTTCGGAAACAAGCAATTGCCTAGTTGTAAACGTCAGGGGCCCCTACGCTGGGCAGCGCTGTTGTAAACGAATGAATGAATTTTTTCATATAATTTTTAAATAGGTACAGAAATTAGTCCATTAGTGCGTGTATTACGGTTACTTTCCTTATATTTATTCTCTTTTTATTAGGTTCTTTGCTCGTTCTGATCATCGTTCGGACCACGGAATGCCTACTCCTTTCATGATTTGTATTGTTTGTGTAATAGTAGTCCGATTTGCACGATATTTGTGATAATTTTAATTGGGAGAACGCCAGGAATCCATTAGTGTTACTTTCATATCGATACGACGAAGAATAAAGAATTTCTTAATACGCTGTAATGAATATTTCACCCTCCACTTTGGGTCCCCGGCCTCGATTCGCTGCGGTCGGCCGAGGATTCATACCTGTTTCAGAAAAACTGTATACTTTATTCTTTATCGTATCGATATGGAAGTGATACCGATGGATTTCTCATGTTTTTCAAATGAAAATTATGCCTACCAACTTTCATATAAATCGAACTATTTTTAACGAAGTTATGGAAATCAATTTATTATGAAGATTCCTTAATTACAATCTGATTTGTGTCGTTTTTGGACCATTTTCATCGGGAAAACATAAGGAAACGATTCACGTCACTTTCGCCAAGATCCGGTGAGAAATGTAGAATTTTTTATTCGCCACGTCTTAGGGGGCAACATTTTACGGCCCCCCTGGTCTCGAGGGTCGAAGTCCTCGAAACCCATCGAGGCACGGCTTATCGACGGCGTTGCCTCTAGAGTCTTGGCTGCCAGGCTCGTCGCGCGCCTCAGGATTTCTGCACTGTCAGAAATCCTGAGGCGCGCGACGAGCCTGGTTTCAAATGTCGTTTTGTCCTTTTCCAACTACCTTTTCTGTCTCTTATGTAAACTCTTCTGGAATCGAGGTTGGAGCGCGGACAGGACCGTGGTGCTTTCTGTCGCGCGAGCAGGACCGTGGCGCTTTCTTGCGCGCCACGCAAGAGCGTGGGTGAAAAATTTGACCTGCATCACGCGCAAGCAGAAGACTACCCCCTTTCTTCAAAACATCTTGCATATTACACCTCTTCAGCATTTATCTTACATATAACATCACTTGCATACCTACGTGTATTTATTGTCTATCAATATTAGTTTTTATATTAAAACAAACAATAACATGGTAATTATTGCCGCCAATAGTAATAATTATGATCGTCACAACGGTGAATGTGTTAACTGCAATTTCATTTGCCAACGCATTGCCGGGGAAACATTTGGACATTTTTTAATGTACCCTTGTAAAATTTTACAGCCGTTATAACTGAGTCATAAACCATTTCCAGAATTTATAGCATCTTCAGGTCAACCAAATGTAGCTTCCTAAAAACAGATGTTTCAGTGTACCCTACAGTAACAGCATTTATGATATTTTCTATAAGCCAGGTACCTATATCGAGGAATTTGTATACTTTTCGCGACCGTGTCTTGCCGATCGTTTCGCAGATCGTTGATATACATCGAACAGGTAGTACACAATACACCACTGCGGTGGGTAGTGTAAAAGGCATGTGGAGTCGACGTAGAAATGGGAGCCCGAACTCGCTGTCTCTAAGTAGTGACGGGTACGACCTCCTGGCCCGCGCGAAGGACCGCCGCGATCCGGCTTCACGTATTTTTGCGTGCCGCGCGGCGTCTGGCGCGCTGGACCGCGGGCCGGATCGCGCGCCGGAACGTCCGTGTAAAGGGCCCTAATGACCCTTAAATGGTGAAGGAGGAGTTTTTCCAGTCCCGTCACCCCTTCGCAGTGGTTAAAACGCCCCCCAACACCTGTCGCGATAAGCGAAAGCTTCTAGTTCGGCAGAGCGGTTCTTTTCAGACCTTCGAAGCTCAACGACAATCAACTGTCCTCTAACATGATTTTATAATTAACTGCATAATTGTTCCTTTCAATATCTAATTATGCTAACCTCTTTTCCGCGAACACTTAACCTCTTTGGCTTCGTACAAATAATTTTGTCTATTTCAAGTCTCTATTAACTTATACGTACCTTTATCAATTTTCAAATGCTTCAATTTGGTTCAAAGATGGTTTTATCTTGTTTCACACTTCTATTTTCTTGAAATCTCTGTAAATATTTCAAATATAATGAATCACAACACCAAACTATTCCGAGAGTCCACAAAATATATACCACATTTAAAAATATTAATACACTTCTGTATTACTTCTACCTACTATAGTTATGATATTTATGTATTCCTTATACATAATTAATAAAAAATACTGTATATTAGTCTAATTTTATATCGCAAAATAACGATAATTGTAATGCTGACTTCAAACCTCCACTATTGAAAATAGGACTCCCGATCCGCACATGAGCGGTGTTGCCACGTTGTATAGCACGACTAGTAGTAGAGTCGGCTGTGGCCCGGCAGGAGGAGTGGGCATTTATTAATGCCCTGACAGAGCAGGCCACCTCCCTCGGAGCCTGGGCAATTAATAAACACACCCGTGGCCATGGCCATGGCCGGGGCCGGGGTCGGGGTCAGGACCGTGGCGGCCGACAGTAAAAAATATAAATATATACAAATTTAAAAATTATTATGTATATATGTATATAAATATATACATATAATATAAATATATACATATAATGGTATAACCGTAGTATTCTTTATGCTCCCCCCCCCCTTAAATGATTAAAAAATAGTCCTCGAAAATAAAAATTCCATTTTTTGGTTCACCTTCATAAATAAAGTGTTTTTTAATTTTCTTTTATGTATACACATGAAAATATGCTTATTTCATTAGCTAGGTTATCGTGCAGCAGGATTAGTTTCTCTTTCAGCTGTTGACGTAATTCGTTTCGTCTGCATCGTTAACTAAAAAATAGGACACATTTACTAATTATTTATAAATCATCAGATGTGCTCATATGTCAAGATCATTGAATAAATAATTGCGTATGCAAAATCCTACCTGCAAATTTGTGCGTACATAGTCTGACGTAGATCACACCTCATCATCTTCTACTTCGATTATCTGTAAATATACAAAATCCACATTTTAGTTATTTTAGTTACAACTTAACGTAGAACTTATATATAGAAATAGAGTGGCATTTTGCTACAGTAAGTGTAGAGACTACAAAATATGTCCGAAGGAAGTGAGAGCGTATGGCAGAAAGTCTTGTTGCTGGAAATTTAAATGCTAATGGTAATAATTCAGCGAAAATGAACGAAGAGATCCAATATTTTCAACGTACAATTTATTGGTTTTGGAATAAAATTAGTTTAGTATGTTTATTGGTGAATTGAAATATTGTTAATGGGAAGCTAAAAAATTAATGAATTACTGAATGCGTGACAACTACTGCGGATTTTATTAAAGTATTACGAATGTCTTTCTCAAAAGATTGAAAAGCATCAAGGGAGATATGTTTTCAGCGTACTTTCTTCACTAATGTGACTTGCTCTACATTGCAAGGAGTTCACCATACAGGATCTATTTTCTTATTAATTCTTAATGCTATATCTTTTGACAATTTTTGTCGATTTACCTTATTTGACAATTTTCCAGAAAATTGTGCGATACAAGATGCTCTGTCTATCTATCTAATCTTCTCCGGACAACCTCCAAGCCTGTGCATCCCCTTCATTTCAATCCATCCAAGTGTGTGCGTCTCCTTCAATTCTATATCCAAGCCTGTGCGTCCCTTTCATTTTTATCCAAGTCCTATGCGTCTTCTTCATTTCTAAATATAATATATATAAGCTTTACAAAAATCTCTAAATTGCTGGTATAAAAATATCTGGCAATTTAAATGCAATGCAATTTGTTACAATATATATTATTTTGTACATGCGTTGTATTATTTTGTACATGCATGGTACAAATTTCCATAAACATATGCGAAAGAAGATGCTTCTCTGTCGAACCTTCTCCGGACAACTTCCAAGTCTGCGACTCTACATACTAAATCGATTTAAAAAATTTTGGTAACTTACCTTGTTAATTAAGACAATAATTCAGTCTCCTATTTGGTGTAAAAACTCGTGACATTTCAAATTCGGACAACTTGCTTCATTTGACAATTACCCTGATAACCAGATGTCCGCAATCTGACGTCAGATTGGCAGCAGGGTCTGCCGTGAGAGCGCAGAGCCTGACGTCAGATCCGTAGTCATCTGTGTCCGCATTAGGCTGCGGTCTGAGGTACAGAGCCTGACATCAGGGCCTGACGTCATATGGGCAGCAGATTCGCATCAGATCCTGCCGTTCGCCTGACACGTATAACAGCGCCATCTGAGGGTCAGTATATACTGTTGCGATGCTCGCTGGTGTGTTGCCTGATCACTTGAATGTAGCTACAGAAATGTATAAATCGATATGTAAATCAAGAGCGAAATTTGAAAGCCAATGTTTCCGTCTGATCAGGGAGAGTATTTTTAAGGATGCGCGATGCGGGTGGCATACGTGGGAAAGATCTTAGGCAGGGCTCGAAAACAGGAAGAGGACACCAATTAACACCCGAAACGAATCGCGAGTTTCTTCTAAGTCACGTAATGTTTTGAGAAGGCCTTGTCCTTTGTTAGTCTTTAGCAGTGTCGATTGACTCCAGAAGTGTTGGCGACGCGAAGGAGGTCATAAATTTCTTTCAAGGGTTGTTCGCTCGATCTTCGGAGCAGAGCCTACTTTCTCTTCCCACGTGGGCACCCCGTCGTGTAACGGAAAAGCGCGCTTCTACAGAGTTTCCACCACCACCCGGAATTAGAAGGAAAGATGGACGTCGATTCGCGGGGGCGGACGGACATCCGCGGGACAGCCTACCCCTTGAATCCGGCTCATCCCTTATCCCGATTGGCCTAAGAACTGGGAGAAGGCCCAAGGATGGAAGGGGCACCACGTTCGAGGAGGGAAGGAGCAACGACGGAGGACTCCGAGAAGGCAGAACAATTTTGACTCTCGATCGAAAAAGTCCCAACCTGTTCTCATTATTCAAAGATCTCTTAAAACTATTGGGAAAATATATTGAAGTTTTGCCAGTGAATAATTTTATTTTATTTAAAACTCCCACACATTTCGCGAGCAGGGTGCTTCAGCGCCCCACGGGCACCAACCCGCGTTCTATTCTTAAAATCACCGCGAAAATACGCAACAATACAATACGTCCCGTAACCAGTGTTACCTATTAGGTGCGATATTAGAAAATTTCCTGTATTTTAGACTTCCTTTTTGTGTGGAAGCATCATGTTTCCTGTTGTGTTATCGCTGAAAACGAACACAATATTAGGAGAAAATTAAACGTAACGTATGAATAAACAGGATACATGGGATACTTACTTCAGCTACATCTCCACACAGTACACACCCTAGGCGATCATGCATGCTCCTGCGAACATTAACATTTATAAGAAAACATGTGTTAAATTATTATCTACTAAACACGACGCTAAACATTCGCATTTCCAGCATAACCATACTTTTCTGTCTTGCAGATAATGTAAATCTCGATTTCCGCGACGTAGATAATTGGAAATTATTCAATTTCATAATTACCTTTGTCTTCTGGATACGTCGAGATGATTTGTCCGGATATTGATGTTTGAAATTGCTTGGAATATTCTTCGAGCGTACGTCTCCAACAGGAGGTGGAAACTCCAGCAAAAGTTTTGGTTTAGTATTTGCACGCCATCTAATTTATGAAAGATTCTGTTTGAACTAAAATTCAATATGGCGGCTCATACCGGGAAAATTAAATACGCTCAGAATCTGCGTACTGTAATATGTAGAATAAGAAATACATTTGTTGACACTTTAAGAAGATTTGGATAAGAAATTGAGGGGTTAGAGAAAAATATTTAATTAAATTTGCAGTAATTGAATGTAATTAAATATTTCACTTTTACCTGAAGTTTTTTTATCTAAACCTTCCCCATCTTTTAGTTATTATTGGCATAATTGGAGATTAGTTTGCCAACAATAATTGATAATGCCAACAAATGTATCTCTTACCCTACATTTTGTATAAGATACTTAATTGTAAAAAATACAAGTAGAGGTAAGGATTAGTGAATGGCTCAGATTTTTCTGTGAAAAATGTTCCCTATATTCAGTTTAATAGTTTGCTTAAACGCTATAGTGCTAAATAATTATATTAATTATATTACATTGTTCATTTATGTACATACATATTCCTTCGTACGCGACCTCCATATACATGGTGTTCTTCTACCTACAGGCAAATGTAAGTCGAAAATCCAGAGTGACGAATTTGCAGTAGAGGTTTCTTTTTTGGAGAAAATTGACTTTGAATGTCACCTAAATACGCGTGCATCGTAGGTGCTTGAGAGGCACGTGGAGGTCAGGGGAATGTCCTGTCGACATCGTAGCCAGATTTCGCCCCAAACAGGAACCGACGAGTTCTAAGGTAAATGTCCCAGTGGTTGGACACGTCCCGGTGATTGGACACTGTCATGAATTTCTGTTAATATTAAATTTAAAAAGAATATTCACGAAGTTCAAGAAATAAAATAATTATCCTTGTTTATTTCTTAATCTAAAAATCAATAAAACAGTTCGGAAACATGATGTATTAATTGAAAAAGAAATATTATTGTGTAGCAATCGCGAACTTAATGTATCAGGACAAGCCGACTAAGTGTTCGACTAAGATTGAAAGCGTCTTTCTTAAGTTCGTAAATAATACGTTGACCATGTTTCTATATTAAGTAAACGTTTTTTAGACTTATTAAGGTTTGTTTAATTGATAGCCATATGTTTTTAAATGATTTTTCTTTTGTTTAATTCAAAAACAACCGTGTCCATGCACTAGTACATAAGATCGCCGCTGGCCTAGTCATTGGACAATTTGTCCAGTGACTGGAGCAACCATATTTGTAGACGTGGCCCATTGTTTGGACGCGAATGAAGACGTGTTATTTTAAGCATCATTGTGCCTGATTGTGCCCGTGATACTTATTGAGTTGCTACAAGTAAGTGGAGCATTTAAACATTAATAAACTTGTCTAACTTAATTATTTTTTTATTTCTTTGTACATATTTTCTTCACTAATTTTAGATTTTCTGGAAAGCTAACCCAAAAACATAAATACGTGTTGTATGAAATTATTATAATGCCGCCAATAAAGAGAAAAACATATACAAAAGAAGAACATATGCAGAAGAAGTAGAAGAAAGAAAACAAAACAAGATTGAAGCAAGAGGAAGAAAATTAAAAGAGCAGGAATTGAGGAAACATATAAAAAAAGAAAAGTTGGAAGAGTCAGAGACAAAAATTAGCAGCAAAAGAAGCTAAATTAAAATCTAAAAATAAGGCCTAATTTATTATAGTATTCATTGTGAAATAAATAAATATTGTACAATACTGTATAATTAATTAATAACCCTTAGTTAAATGAAAGATGTTCTCTTTTATTGTGACGATGGTGTGTGCGTCTGTGTCAGAGAGAGAGAGAGAGAGAGAGAGAGAGAGAGAGAGAGAGAGAGAGAGAGAGAGAGAGAGAGAGAGTGCGTTTGTGCGCGCCCAAATATTTGGGGTTATACAATTATAATGAGTTGTTATTTGTACATTTTATTGCTTTCATATTTGTTTTGGAACTTCTTAAAGTTCTGCAATATAATAAAAGGTTAATTATTGTTTAATCAACGATTTTTATTCAATTCTATTTTATGTCCAAACATTGGGACAACTAAGTCCAATCACTGGGACATGCCGTAAATTCTGTCCAATCACTGGGTCAAGTGAACGCTTTTATAAATGATAAATTTTAATATTTTTCTTTATATAAATGATAGTCTATAATACATCTTCTGAAAGAAGAAGACTCGGTCTAACGATTGGATAAACATTTAGTTCAAATTATATTATTTTTAATTATGAAAAGTCGTAATAACCACAACCTTCGCCTTAAACGTCCAACCACTGGGACATTTACCTTATATACAACATAAAGGATATTTTACTTATTATTATCATAATTATCATAATTATTACCACTATTACATTATGCATATGGGCACTTACAGGAAAGTGTAGTTGACAATTTCTGTAGTTGCGCAATTCATCAGATGTAAGACCAGACCAAGTTTGGATTATTAATTGCCTGCAACCATTGTTCAGTCCTTACCACGTTCTTGGAGAAGCTGTGTCTCCTTATACTGCTGTTCGAAGTACAATTTGGCACTACGCATTGCCAATGTACTGTTGGTCCTCTCTGTCCACTCCTTGCAGCTAAAAAAATTCATTTTTGTGTCTTTTAATAGCATTTAACAAGTGCATTCCAAAAATAAAAGTTTTAAGTTTAGGAAATCATGTTTAATAATTTTTACAGTAAATTGAAAGTTTTTGATAATAGAGTTTATAACCTAAAAATACAAAAGCATCACGAACATTCAAATAAACAAGTGTCTTAAATGTAACTCAAACCGTACATAAAACTTTCTTACCTGTCGCCCTCTCCGCAGTTGCTCCATTCTTCTGCACATTCATTTTAAGTTAAACAGTAAACACAAGTAAATAATAGCGTTTCACTTAAGTTTCACTTATTTTCACTTATAAGAATGTGTGAGTCAGCCGATCGTGTATGTACAGACACAAACACAACTATACCGCGATACTAGTGCCCTCTAAAATATGAAAGGCTCCTCCTTCCTGTCTAAACGCTATCCCGGAAGTTCCCTATTCAGTTTCCACCCACTGCTCAGACCGCAGCCTAATGCGGACACAGATGACTACGGATCTGACGTCAGGCTCTGCGCTTCAGATCTGGTTATCAGGGTTGGCACTTGGTAGGTTATAATATCTCTGTCTATCTGTCACGTCACAACAAAATTTGTTACGCGATTGGCCGAACCCGCATTCAATGAACGACGTGCCTGAGAGACATTTCCTCATCCTTTCATACTCCCCTCTTGCCTAGAAATGTAGGGCGATGACGATGACGATATTAATTTTACGAAATATCTCAGCTTATAAGGTCCGTAGGAACAAAACGAAGACACTTTTCTTATGTAAATCAAACCCGGGTTATCCATTAAGACCTGAGATTCGGAAATCTCAGGGTTCTTGATAGCGAGTCGTGGCGTAATAGAGTCACTCTGTGTCTCTTGATAATGATTTTGTCACGTGATTTTAGAATAATGATGTTGTTCATATGTTTGTAGTTCATGTTTTGCACAGAATATAATTATACGTGACATGAATAAGGCTTGTTTTCCTCTATCCTCTACTTCTCCAATTGTCTGCACCAATGCTGTACAGTAGTATTCCCCCACGAAACGAAAAAGAATGTTTTACCGCTGAAAGACATTTGAAATTGCTGTACTCTAAAATCAGGTGAACCGGACAGATCAGTATTTCAGGAGCGTTGCCACTGCAATATTACACGGAAATGTGGGTGCAATTTTGCTGTGGCTTTGCCACTGGATGATTGCACATCGATGTGCGCGCAATAATGCAGGAATATTGTTGGATCGTTGCCACTGGAACATTACACGACAACGAACTTGCAGTATTGCTGCAGTATTGTACGATCATTTCAAACGAAACATTAAACGGCAACGAACTTCCAAAATTACTGAAATATTGTACGATCGTTGCAAATGGAACATTGCACGGCAACGAACTTGCAATATTGCTGCAATATTGTACGATCGTTACCACTCCAATAATGCAAAACAATATTGCAGTATCGCTCATGCAATATTACAATGTAACCTGTAACAACACAATATTACAGCAACGTTCCTGCAATACAGCTGCAACGAGATGTGCTGTATGGGATAGCTTCCAATATATTTCATAATCAAAGTAATAAGATGGACAATGTTGAATAGCTCAGAAACAATAAGTTTTAGGATTAATGTACTTTAGTACTTTCATACTCAGAATTCGCTATTCTATTGAATTTGACAGTCCATTTGAAAAAATAAAATTGACCTCCACATCCCTTCTATCCCTGTAAAGAAAATAGTTTCACCGTGTTTTGTGTTTCTTACAACCAGACAACTTTTATAAATAATATTTTTGCTTATTACTTGAAATAATAGATATTTGAGGTGAACCGAATTAGTGGAACACCCTGTATAACAGTTTCTATACTTTTCTCGGTGGTACCGGGAGCTTTACCTGTATCAATGCTAGAAACACATTATGTTTTCCGCACCCACCGCTTGAAAATCGGAGAGGGCGCGAATTGGGACGCGGGTACTACGCAGAAAAAACTCCGTTATCGGTCAGACTGGTCTAACAAATCCGTAATTAAAATAAGTTCTTTGAAAAACATTATCAAAATTTTAATAAGATAAATTATAGTTAACACGGGGTCGACTTTTAGCGTTCATTGTGAATGTAGTTAGCTTCAGAACTCGACCGCTGTGGTCGACTATTGAAAATTGAAAGGCAATGAAGGTCCAGATACCGATCTCCCAAAAATAAAAAAATTATCCCATTTCTTTCAAATTTTTTAAGCGCATATAAAATTGTCGGTGCTTTTTCAGTGAAATAGCATCATTTTCCAGTAAAAAATGTATAGAACTGAATTACATTTGTCGTTTCTATTCAAAGCGCATTTATGCTTCTCGTGTTGGAAAACAGCAATGGCACATGTAGAATCAAAATTAGTTTACAAATCGCTTTAAAAGCATTTATTTTTGTTACCTATGAATAGCGCTTTTTGTCGTATTTTATAGTTAGAAATTCAAAATATAATACAAAATTGTCATTTAATAAATGCTTTATTTCACTACTTATTTCTTTAAGCTAAAACAGGCTTGGGAATTAAGTAAACGCAGCGGCTGATTTTCAGAGGCAACGCCTCCTTTCTCCTGCAGTGCTTCTTGCCCCCCGCGGCGGTCAAGCAGCTAGAAGCGCCTCAGGCTTGTACCACGTTAAACGTGCGAGGCGTATTAGGGCGATATTGTATCAATAGGTTTCCATATCGTCCCAGAGAGTATGATTGTCGATGCGTTTTTGTCTTATCAACGAGCCACGCGTGCGTATAGTACGGGCCTGAGGCGCTCCAAGCTGCTAGGCCGCCGCGGGGAGCAAGAAGCACTGCAGGAGAAAGGAGGCGTTGCCTCTGCAAATCGACCGCTGCGTTCACTTAATTCCCAAGCCTGAGCTAAAAAATAAAAGTGGTCGACTACTAGAGGGTGGCCGACGACTAGTGCTTTCACCCTATATATTTATGGTCATGATATTAAAAACATTTGTGAATTGAGGATGTCTTGTAGCATGATGTAATTTATTAAATTTTAATACCATAATTTGGTTTATAGTTCATACACATCTTTAAAAAAGATAATGTCCAATGAAATCGTTCATGTAACATTCATAAAAACTTATTATTTATGATGTGAAAGTAATAACAAATTTTTTAATAACAAATCCCTATCTGAATGTAAACTGCCAATACACATTTTAAAAAATTGAGAAATATTATATAAGTTATCAACATTACTATATAATGTTAGTATCAAACCATACCGCCACATCAAAGGTTCTATATCAGTAGACAAATGAAGGAGCAACAAAAATAAATTTCGAACTTTACTCCAATCTCTGTGAAAGATATGTGATTTCATTTCAGAAAGTATTGTATACGTCGAAAACCCTGTAAAATACTGCCTCCCACCTTTTTTATAGCAATGCATAATTTTACACTGAGCATGAACTTGTCGCAATTGCTCCCTTTCTTCTATTTCAGTCTTCGTCTTCTCTCCATCTTTCTTGTTTAGCCAAAGTAATTCAATAGCTTGATTCTAAAAGGAAATTAACTATTTATCTATTGAATATTATCTTAATGTAAACATGTAATATAATATTTTTTTATATTACATACTACTTTTTCTCTTCTAATCTTCTTCATTTATACTTTATACAATATAATATAATATTTATATTTTATACAATATTTTATTGAACAATATTGTTTAATGTAATTTTGTCCAACTTCTCCTATAAATAAATTAGATTGAATTTTGAAGTAACTGATGTAAGCAATTTTCTAAACGTTTTGTAAAAATACCTTTATAGTTTATGGAAGCGATGCAGCAAACTGCTTGAGATCCACTTAGCTGTCCATTGTTTTTTACCATTTACTACAGGATTGTACCAATCCCAAATTCTTATTTACCTTTGTGAACCCACCGACTTTAAAGTATCTGATGCCCTAAACCTGTGATGAATGTTTATGAAATATTGACACTTAAAGAGTCTCTTAATGATACTAAAACTACTTTCTGTACTGAAACAAGATATTTCCAAAATACTGTCGAACGAAGAATTATTAAAGATATTTGTATTATTAAAATAGATTTCATAATATTTTCAAATCTTCAATATTAATGAATATTATGACTCCCCTAGTTTCTAAAGAAGTTTGCAAAAAGTTTTACAGTTACCAAAACTTTACTTTGCTTATGAATGATTTACCAATGTATATGATACATACATCTTCATTGAATTTTAAAGTATACACCAAAGAGAAGGTATAGCAAGAGGCAATACTCTGACGAAGAAACCACTTTTAGAGAGAGACGAAATGCACAACCAATTTAAATGTCCATTCGGTAGTTGGAAAGTATAGGGATTAACAAGAGGTGATAGTAAGTCAAGATATACAGCTGCCTATACAACCAATTTAAAGGGACAAGCCAACGAAGAACTTCAAAGATACTACTCGGAGTACACCTTCTCTTTGGTGTACACATTTTGTTTTTCCTACGTATTTAATCTTTAGAAATAAGAATGTAGAATAACTTTGATTTTCAACATACATTTAGTACTTAAAAATTATATTAAGCGGTTGGTTCATACTATTCATTACTGTCTTACGGACTTTTGAATTCAAATGCAGCTTCTTAGAACAAAGACAATGTTAAAATTTAATACAATCCAAACTAAGAAAGTAATTAATCTATTTTTTACCAACATATTTTGAATTGTATTTACCCTTTAATCCTTGTCTGACTGCCTAACTAAACTAGATTGATAATAATTTGATTATTTTCACTTTTACACAAAGAGCGCAACAATAATCTTCATAACAACCTCATAGCTTTTCGCATAATGAAAGCACATTTAACTTAGTTAAATTAATTAGGCACTAATTATTTTGTATAGAAGCTTGAATTTTTAATCATTTGTTACGAATCCATTATAAAAAGAACATGCAACTTTACAGTGATTGAATTACCAGTGAATTAGTAGTGTACAGCAGTGTAACCTCAAACATTTTCTCAGTAATGAGGAAATTTTACATAAATTAGATTTCAGATATTAGTAAATTTAAATTACAAGATTTGTTAACTGGTATGTTTCGTACAATAGAATTTCACAGAGGCAATATAAACCAAAAATGTCACAACTAGCATATAATTATTTCAAAGTGAATCACAAAATACTTCTCCAACTTGAAAAAATAAAATAAATAATTACATTTGGAATATTTAATTCACACACTTACCATTTTTTGTAGTTTTTAATTTAATTGATTTAGTTCATTCAGAAATATATGTTCCTGTCCTTCACTTATCATGCAGTATTTATCGAGGAACATCGAGGAAGATATCCCTCCTTCCCACTCTCATAAACATGACTTATGTATGAAAGAAGCTAATTCCCTTTAATTCACGAAAAAAGTTCACATGCAAAAATTGTGAAATCAACTTTGCTAATTCCAATTGTATTCTCGTTCTCCGCTCGAACACTGATTCCTCTGTCACTTTTTATACTTGATATTCCTTTATTTGCCACAAATCAATTTAGTGCTCAGATTTTCAGCTTCGATTTCAAAGAATTAGCGGGACGTAGTGTTTTTATTATCTTCAATCGTGAAATGATATTCATACGACGTTTTTAACAGAATATGTCCCTCTTGCAAAAGTTTTTGTGTCAACTAAAGGCCTCTCGCCCGCTAATTCCTTAAAACCGAAGCTGAAAATCTGAGCACTGAATTGATTTGTGGCCAATAAAGGAATATCAAGTATAAAAAGTGACAGAGGAATTAGTGTTCGAGCGGAGAACGAGAATACAATTGGAATTAGCAAAGTTGACCATAAAAAAACTTCAAAAAAGTAAAAAAATTACGCCAAGTACATGAAATCAAATAACTCACAAAAAATAGAAGATAATCATAATAAATCACAAAAAAGATAGAAGAAAATATACAATCACAAAAAAATAGAAGAAAGAATACAATATAAAAAAATATGTGAAATCAAAATGAGCTGCAAGTACATAAAGGTGCTTTCCAACTGCGCTTAAGGAGGTTCGATACCGGAGCGAAAATGATGAGAAATGTTTGAAAAGTGTTTTAATCTAATGTTCAAAGTGACGTCCGCATTGTGTGACAATTTCAAGTCAATTGTCCGCACCGTTTTTGAGAAAATTGACATCAAAGTTGCGCTCTTATACACGGGCTGTTACCCACTGTTGCTGGTTCCGCTGGTTAAATTGCGTGAAGTTAGCTATAAGACATAGAGATATCGAGGTTATATGTAGAGCGTAATTCAAAATCGTTTTGTACTGAAAGACAGATATATTATAATAAGATTTGAAGCGATCGGCACATCTAGAAGGTCTTACGCAAGTTTGAAATGGGGGACAAGGAGGATAGTAAATAGCTTAACTTTTCCTTCCACATCTGCGTGCCAAATTTAGTCGAGCGAGCAGCTGCTCGTCTTGTAAAACCATTTAAAACTCTATCCTCCCTTTCGATAATTGCCGATGTCCCGTTAGGGTAAAAACTCAGCTCAGGAGAGGCTGAAAGTCATAAAGTCATAAACCTTGTGCCGGCGACGTCATCTTGACCCTGGGGGTTGCGCTTACCTACCTGTTAGAAATGTATGTACTGTACACACGGCTCAAACGATTGTGGCCGATCGAGTTTCGATTGCATTCGAGCTCACTAGGGCTGGCTTTTTTACATCGCTACGATTCTACAGTATTTCGTGAATATGGTGGGGGCAGTGCCAAGCCACAGGTTCCCGTCTAGAACACTTCCAATTCATGTTGAAACACCAATGTGGCACCATCTGCCTATGATATAGCGTGAAGTAAACGGATGATGTTTAATATGAGACACGTTCGCGCAGTCCTGTCACAAAATTTAATCTACATTGCTTCGGTTATGTTTATTTTCCCGTTGTTAACATAAAATAACGGATAGTAAATTTTGAAATAAATGCGTATTTCTTTGCTCTACACATTTCCACTAATAATGAGCGTCTTAGATTTTAATCTATGAGGACTGCTAGGAATAAAATACCACAAGACTTTATACATCTCAGTATTCTGGTTTCCTAACCCTTGCCATCTCTACGAAATATATAACATTCGTTTCCATTCTATTCTTTATTACCCCACCATCCCTCTCTATTTATTTGTGTCTTCCATTATAATTCCGTTGATTTATTTACTTTGGACATTACAAGTTTATCGTTTATAGTGGCAAAATTATTATGATTTTTTTTTAGGTTCATTGCAATAAAAGTCATTTGACATTTATCCTTTGTGTCATTTTCGCTACAGCATCGCGACAGAACCGATCGCGCGGATTTATATAATTATGACAATCATAGGCAGATGGTGCCACAGTGGTGTTTCAACATGAATTGGAAGTGTTCTAGACGGGAACCTTTGGCTTGGCACTGCCCCCACCATATTCACGAAATACTGTAGAATCGAAGCGATGTAAAAAAGCCAGCCCTAGTGAGCTCGAATGCAATCGAAACTCGATCGGCCACAATCGTTTGAGCCGTGTGTACGCAGCCTATGTAAAGTATGTAATCGGAAAGCGTGCCACCACCACCAGCCGGGAGTGGAGGGAAGCGCGAAGGAAGGGCGAAGGACGGAGAGATGGCTGAAGGACAACCCACTGACGAAGCTTGAGGGACAGCACCGTCTTGATTGGACGAAGGAATCCGAGGAGGAAGTCGGAAGAACACGCCAAAATTAGAGGAGTAGGGCGCTCGAAGGTGACCAGCGACGAGTTAATTTGTAAGAAGACAGATCGAACTTCTTAGCAGAACAGTCAACATTGAACAAATAATTAAAATCCAAACGTAGAGTTTATTCACAAGTGTCTCATTTATTTTCTTCCATCATCGAAATTCCCGCGCAAACTCGCGAGCTGAGTGCGTCGGCGCTCCACGGGCACGGACCCACCAGTCTTTAAGAAATCCCCACAAAATCGCGCAACACCACACAGCACACAGGTGCCTGGTCCCAGGCACTCGAGGCTAGGGATGCCGATCTTCCTCATAGAATCGATTTTTCGATTCAAATCAGATCGTTGTGCAAAGAATCGATTCATAAAAAAATCGGAACCTAAAAAATCGATCCCATTGAGATCGATTCATTATAATAAAAAAATATAAAGCGTAGTTTTGAACACCCTAAATTGCAAAATGAATGCGGTCAAAGGTTTTTTATGTCACAGTACGAACATGACTATAGATATAGGTTTTTATATTCTTTTAGTTTAGTTTCTTGTAATCCTAATAGATGGCACTTCAGGACACTGTCTGTGGATGTTACTGATCCCACTAACGAAGAGTGAAGGAGTGGATGAACACGATGAATATTCTTTGGCCGGTATTCATAAACGTGCTTAAGGGGGTAGACACGGGTAATGCAGCGCGCTGTATACCGACACAATCTGGCCCAAAACATGGGTTTGGGAAATTACGTTGTTTGTCCTTATATGAGCAAATTTTGGGCTGGGCGAGGTCTCATTCGAAAGAGGAAGGTTCAATGCAGCCCGCTCTGGTCATGGCTCAACGAGATTGTGTTGATATCTGATAATATGAGTGTCCAAAGTAGAGAAAAAATTGACAAAATACACTCGCAGATTCCAAGTATTTATAGGTCACTAAAAGAGTTTTATGACTCAAACTATGACCAGAGCGGGCTGCATTGAACCTTCCTCTTTCGAATGAGACCTCGCCCAGCCCAAAATTTGTTCATATAAGGACAAACAAC
Source organism: Andrena marginata (assembly GCA_963932335.1). Lineage (NCBI taxonomy): Eukaryota > Metazoa > Arthropoda > Insecta > Hymenoptera > Andrenidae > Andrena > Andrena marginata. The sequence continues at coordinate 25,943,695 of OZ010662.1, forward strand.
GTAATTTCCCAAACCCATGTTTTGGGCCAGATTGTGTCGGTATGCAGCGCGCTGCATTACCCGTGTCACGTGGGGTGTTTACCTCCTTAAGTATTTTTAGGTCACTAAAAGAGTTTTGTGACTCAGACGGTGAGCAGAGCGCTCCGCATTGAATCTTCCTCTTTCGAATGAGATCTCGCCCAGCCCCAAATCTGCTCATATAAGGACGAAAAACGAAAAATCAAAAACCCATGTTTCAGGTTAGATTGTCGGTATTACAGCGCGCTGCATTACCCGTGTCTATCCGTGTCACGTGACGTGTCTACCCCCTTAAGATTAAGCAAATGCTTAAGCATGCGGCGTCCTCTACTAACCTAGTAACATAGTAAAGGATGCCGAATGCTTAAGCATTTGCTTAATCTAAGGTTTAGGTTTAGGTTTATTTTTTTCTTTGGTACAGCTGTATAACTAGTTACATAACAATTTCCAAAGATGGCGTTTCGAGACTCACTTTGGTTGTGTTCCGATTCACGCATTATGCGCATAGACCGCAGCGTCTGCGCTGCGCGCATAAACCGCGTTCCGTTTCCAGCAGCGCATGAACCGCAGTAACGACACGGAACGGGTTTCGATGCGTCTGATACTCGTGAGGTTACGCGGGAATGTTCAAACTTACTTACAAATAGCTATGCAGTTGGATGGATTACGGTTAATTTAATTCGAGACTTTTGGACGGTGGTCGAAGCACGCTTCCTAACTACATCGGTTACTTCGTCCTAAGGATCGGGGACCGACTCCTAACGAAATTTGATGGCTTTATTGCTGGATTTTCTCAACCCGAGTTTTTCTATTCTTATCGAACAGCGATAATTATTGAAAGCGAAGAACATATTTTATGAGTTTTACAGGACGAATTGCTGCTTACCCAGCGTAATTTGGTAAACGGATGTGTAAAGGAAAAATGAAGTTATTTATTATCCGGGTCCGGGGTAAATTCAAGGTTTTGAAGGCTATTGAATAGAACCGCAGGCTCTCGTACGTCTTCTGGTTTAGAGTATAGCTGTAAAATTAGCATTATAAGAGCACGTTCGAAAAACTTAGCAGTAAAAGCCTTTACGAAATAAAAATGCGCGCTACGTATTTGCTTCCTTCCTCATCTTTCGGTTCGACCCTGCCTAAAACCTTCTAGGGATGTGTTGTTCGCTTCGAAATTGAGTCCGTTACGTTGGTTGCAATTCATACAGCGAGTGCAGAGATGGCAGTACCAATTTCGTAGAATTCCCTAGAATCCTCCAACTTCTAGCTCATAATGCGTGCAGCAAGTGCAGAAAATAAAAGCATGGGCAGTCAATGCGCATATTACGCGCATGCGTATTGTCGCTTCACGTGTGCTTCTGTATTCTATTTTTTTATACCTATGAATTGATAGTTTGAAGTGTTTAGTTTTTATTAGTATGACCGAGAAAGCATAAATTTACGTTGTAACAAAGTTGGAAGATTTTTTATAGTATCTTTATGTTTGTACTAATTAGCTTTATACTCTGTACACTAAAGGATTCTCCCGTTAAAATAATAATAATAATAATAATAATAATAATAATAATATATTCTGTCACTTCGAGGAGCGGATTACGAAGTTGTGGAGTGTAATTATTCGTGATTAAAAAATCAAAGTATCCATTCATAACGTCATTTTCTGAGTACATTTCATCGAAATAGTAAGTTTTAGCTTAATTTGTATATGTTTACCAAATTCGTGCGCTTCTACAATTACTACTATCAATTACATTCTAATTGATTTTAGCTTCAATTTTCAGGTTTACAGATCTATGCGCTTCATAAGGTTATGGCTGGACAAAATAAGTCTACACAACTCGTTAAACAGAGTAATTGTGTATTTGTTAAAATTGTAAGGACACATGCCCTAAATAAACACCCTACAAAGAAATAAGCAAATGTTTGTAAATCACCATTTCTCGTCCTAATGGAAATTTTGATTTCCTAACCACGCATAATTACGTTTCTCGATTTCATAGAGATACCGTTCCCGCATACAATAATATTTTGGATGAATGTTAAGTTATAAAAAATTGACAAATGTAGCGTAAAAGAACGAAATATCCAATAAACATTTATTGTCATGTAGCATATATGTAGGTTATCTTTTCTGTCACTTCGAGTAGCGGACCACAGAATGTGGTGTATGTTTTTCAAAGCGTTACGTAAAGAGACAAATACGCATGCGCGCATGAACTGCACGCTTCATGCGCTAGGGGTGGGAGAATTCTAGGGAATGCTGTGCGTCACCAACGCAACCAATGCACGCATAGAATGAAACGGAACAGTTTTCTCTGCAGTCTATGCGCATAATGCGTGAATCGGAACACAATCTTTCTCATATTGCCCAACGAACTATAGTCTAGTCTTATCTAAGTTATGACCAGTGGTGGGTCGGTATTTTACGCCGCGTCTTAAATGAATTTACGACGCGTCACAAATGTATGTATAATATGCCGTTTTTGAGCCCATTTTATACATGTCATTTGTCGCAAATGTCGTAAATCTAGAGACGCGGTAGCGTCTCGACGCCAAGTACAGGAAAGACACCCTATATATGTCGATATGTCGACTGTCGCTACCGCTTATCATTTACTCGTCGCCCGGCTAATCCAACCTAACCTGAAACTTATTTCATTAATATCTCATGACGCTTGCAATATTTTCTAAATTTAAAGGCATTTATGTAAACCGCATATAAGCTTTGGAATGAGACCAATTTCAATAAAATAGCTCCACGCATGACAGAGATATCATAATATCGTCTCATGGATCAGTCGGAAATATTAAGATTTTTCTTCTGATTCTTCTAGAAATTTTTCGTCAAACATAATACGTATAGGCGTTACACGCACACCTTCAGTCAAAACAAAACTAACACATGTTTCGTTCTTCTACGTATATACGCGTTACACGCACACCTTCAGCCAAAACGAAACTACACATGTTTCGTTTTTCGTTCGTCGACTCTCGGGATTATTCGGCAGGGATCGTCGTCCGTCATTGTACAAACTATTTTTTAATTACATTGAACTTTATAACCTACCAATCTTAACCTCCAAGTGTCAAATAATGTAAGTTGTCCAAATTTGAGATGTCAGGAGTTTTTACACTAAATAGGAGACGGAATTATTGTCTCAATTAACAAGGTAAGCCGCCAAATTTATTTAATAGATTTTTTATGTAGAGTCGCAGACTTGGAAGTTGTCCGGAGAAGGTTCGACAGAGAAGCACCTTCTTTCGCATAAGTTTCTAGAAATTTGTACCATGCTTGTACAAAATAATATATTGTAGTAAAAAATTGCATTGAATTTAAATTGCCAGATATTTGTATTTGTATACCAGCAATTTAGAGTTTTTATTTTATGTAAAGGTTATTATATTATAGAAATGAAGGGGACGTACAGGACTTCGATAAAAATGAAGGAGACGCACAGGCTTGGATAGTACAATTGAAGGGGACGCATAGGCTTGGATGGATAGAAATGAAGGGAATGCACAGGCGTGGAGGTTGTCCGGAGAAGATTAAATAGATAGACAGAGCATCTTGTTTCGCACAAGTTTCTGGAACTTTGTCAAATAAGGTAAATCGACAAAATTTGTTTAAAGACATAGCATTAAGAATTATTAAGAAAATAGATTATGGTGGACTGCTTGCAATGGAAAGCAAGTCACATTAGTGAAGAAAGTACACTGAAAACACATCTCCGTTAATGCTTTCCAATCTTTTGTGAAAGACATTCGTAATACTTTAATTAATAAAATCCAAAGTAGTTGTCACGCTATTCATTAATTCATTAATTTTTTAGATTCACATGATTTAAAATCACCAATAAACATACTAAATAAATTAGTTTCATTCCAATACCAATACATTGTGCGTTAAAAATATTGGATCTCCGCGTTCATTTCACTGAATTATTACTATTAGCATTTAAATTTCCTGCAACAAGACTTTCTGCCATACGCTCGCACCTCCTTCGGACACATTATTTAGTCTCTATACTCACTAAAGCAAAAGGCCACTCTATTTCTATATGGGTCATTCCACGCGAAGTCGGACACTTTTCGGAGTAACGTTTCGGATTTTGGCGCAACTTGGATATGTTGTAGTCTTTAGGGGTATATAAAGATATATCAAAGGATTTTTCGAAATGTCAAAAATTGTGGATGTTACAGCTCTTTGAAATATAGTGTATACTATTTTTCAAAAAATTATAACTCTAGAACTAATAAACTGATAAAAATGACCTTTTGGGTGCTTACAGTGGAGATATAAGAGTACCTAATAAAAATTATTTCACTTAATAAAAACGAATATTTGACCATTTATTTAGCAATTGTTCTTAACAAATGCAATTTTATAGGTGAAGGCACCTTTTTAAAAATTTGGAAAAATATGAGGATAAAGCCCTGTTTCTCCCCTTTACGGACACGTTTCGAAAATCGTGGACGTTGTAAAATTGGCCAAATGAAAATTAATTGAATGTAACGCTGCGTCAAATCACACCGGCTCGACTGGCTGAGCCGTGCGGTACTCGCAGCGGCCAAGTGCTATTCTTTTACAGTTTTCTCGAATATGGTAAGTATTTGTAAAAAAATGAAGAAGGAAAACTTTTACTGTTTTTTATACACAACATAATAGGGTATCTTAATTTTTGGTGTTCGCAATATTTTCCTTGAAACGAAGGTGACCCTCAGTTTTTTAAATGGAATACTATATATTTGATTATCCAATATGAAAGCGACTGTCAAGACAAATTCAACCATTTGGTATAATATGAACTTCAAGACCACACAAGGTTAGGAATGAAATAAATATACGAACTATCTATCTAGTATATTGAATTTCTTCTTTCATTCCTAACCATGTGTGGTCTTAAAGTTCATATTATACCAAATGGTTGAATTTGTCTTGACAGTCGCTTTCATATTGGATAATCAAATATATAGTATTCCATTTAAAAAACTGAGGGTCACCTTCGTTTCAAGGAAAATATTGCGAACACCAAAAATTAAGATACCCTATTATGTTGTGTATAAAAAACAGTAAAAGTTTTCCTTCTTCATTTTTTTACAAATACTTACCATATTCGAGAAAACTGTAAAAGAATAGCACTTGGCCGCTGCGAGTACCGCACGGCTCAGCCAGTCGAGCCGGTGTGATTTGACGCAGCGTTACATTCAATTAATTTTCATTTGGCCAATTTTAAAACGTCCACGATTTTCGAAACGTGTCCGTAAAGGGGAGAAACAGGGCTTTATCCTCATATTTTTCCAAATTTTTAAAAAGGTGCCTTCACCTATAAAATTGCATTTGTTAAGAACAATTGCTAAATAAATGGTCAAATATTCGTTTTTATTAAGTGAAATAATTTTTATTAGGTACTCTTATATCTCCACTGTAAGCACCCAAAAGGTCATTTTTATCAGTTTATTAGTTCTAGAGTTATAATTTTTTGAAAAATAGTATACACTATATTTCAAAGAGCTGTAACATCCACAATTTTTGACATTTCGAAAAATCCTTTGATATATCTTTATATACCCCTAAAGACTACAACATATCCAAGTTGCGCCAAAATCCGAAACGTTACTCCGAAAAGTGTCCGACTTCGCGTGGAATGACCCATATATAATAAGTTCTACGTTAAGTTGTAACTAAAATAACTAAAATGTGGATTTTATATATATTTACAGATAATCAAAGCAGAAGATGATGCAGTATGATCTACGGGAGAGAAAAAAAATTATGGAAACATAGCATTATTATTATATTAATTAAATGAGTTTATTCAGCTAATATAAACCAATTCCACCAATCTCAATTATACGAAGTTTATTTGTTGTTTTATTTTTATACTTATACATTGTAAGATTATAAGAATACATAAAAGTAAATAAATCACAAAAAATAGAATATGAAGATATATATAATATTAAAAATTATATGACGTCATTCCCTTTGCAAATTATCTTTGTAATAAATTCTACGTTAAGTTGTAACCAAAAAATAAAATGTGGATTTTATATATTATTTATTTACAGATAATCGAAGCAGAAGATAATGCAGTGTGATCTACGTCAGAGAAAAAAATTTATTGTGACATAGTATTATATTAATTATATTAATTAAACGATTTTATTAAACGATTTTATTCAGCTGCAATCCTCTATTTGCTTCTTGTAAGTTTGGTTCATATCTGAAAACTCAAATTTAAACCAATTCCACCAATTCAATCATCATCTTGAAGCATTGCAGGTGTGCATAGTTTCTATAATGTAGAATTTATCTTTAATTCTATCCCCCTGATAACCATCTGTTACCAATCTGACGTCAGATTGGCAGCAGAGTCTGCCATGAGAGCGCAGAGCCTGACGTCAGATCCGTAGTCATCTGTGTCCGCATTAGGCTGCGGTCTGAGGTACAGAGCCTGGCATCAGGGCCTGACGTCAGATTGGCAGCAGATTCACATCAGATCCTGCCGTTCGCCTGACACGTGTAACAGCGCCATCTGTGGGCCAGAATTTTCAATCCATTCGCTATCCGTGACGTCACATGCCCGTCCCTTCCCTTACATAACCATCAAGCAGATTCCTATATTAAATAATTAATTCTACTTATTTAACAAAGTATTTATTTTTTATTAATATACAGGATCGATGATTGATACAATTTTTACAAAATAAGTTGCGCATATAAATACAAAGAGGGACTTTATACATTTAAATTTGAAAATCCACGTCCCGTAACCACTGGTACCTAGTAGGGGCGATATTAGAAAATTCCATTGAATATTTTGCATGTCCTTTTGTGGAAAAGCATCATATTTCCTGTTGTGTTAGCGCTGAAAACAAACACAATATTAGTATAAAATTAAACTTAACGTATGAATAAACAGGATACATGCGATACTTACATCAGCTCCATCTCCACACAGTACACGTCCTAGGCGATCATGCATGCTCCTGCGAACATTAACATCTATAAGAAAACATATGTTAAATTATTATGTACTAAACAAGACGCTAAACATTCGCACTTCGCACATAACCATACTTTTCTGTCTTGCAGATAATGTGAATGTCGATTTCCGCGACGTAGATAATTGGAAATTATTCAATTTCATGATTACCTTTGCCTTCTGGATACGTCAAGATGATTTTTCTGGATATTGATGCATAGAATCGCGTGAAATATCCTTCGATTTTGCTGGCACTGATTGCCACTACCAGTGACTGCCATCTCAAACCTCGAAAACGAACGCAAACTGGTCGTAGAGCCTTGACCAATCACGAGTTTCGGCACTATGGTGCAGCCAATCCGAGCGTAGAACATTATACCACATTTAGTGATCCTCTACCGTGGTACACACGGCTCAAACGATTGTGGCCGATCGAGTTTCGATTGCATTCGAGCTCACTAGGGCTGGCTCTTTTACATCGCTACGATTCTACAGTATTTCGTGAATATGGTGGGGGCAGTGCCAAGCCACAGGTTCCCGTCTAGAACACTTCCAATTCATGTTGAAACACCACTGTGGTTGTTTGTCCATGTGTGGCACCATCTGCCTATGATATAGCGTGAAGTAAACGGATGATGTTTAATATGAGACACGTTCGCGCAGTCCTGTCACAAAATTTAATCTACATTGCTTCGGTTATGTTTATTTTCCAGTTGTTAACATAAAATAACGGATAGTAAATTTTGAAATAAATGCGTATTTCTTTGCTCTACACATTTCCACTAATAATGAGCGTCTTAGATTTTAATCTATGAGGACTGCTAGGAATAAAATACCACAAGACTTTATACATCTCAGTATTCTGGTTTCCTAACCCTTGCCATCTCTACGAAATATATAACATTCGTTTCCATTCTATTCTTTATTACCCCACCATCCCTCTCTATTTATTTGTGTCTTCCATTATAAATCCGTTGATTTATTTACTTTGGACATTACAAGTTTATCGTTTATAGTGGCAAAATTATTATGATTTTTTTTTAGGTTCATTGCAATAAAAGTCATTTGACATTTATCCTTTGTGTCATTTTCGCTACAGCATCGCGACAGAACCGATCGCGCGGATTTATATAATTATGACAATCATAGGCAGATGGTGTCACAGTGGTGTTTCAACATGAATTGGAAGTGTTATAGACGGGAACCTTTGGCTTGGCACTGCCCCCACCATATTCACGAAATACTGTAGAATCGAAGCGATGTAAAAAAGCCAGCCCTAGTGAGCTCGAATGCAATCGAAACTCGATCGGCCACAATCGTTTGAGCCGTGTGTACATCTACCTACCTACATACCCTTTGTTCAAAGTGGTATCCGTTCTGCTTGAAGATGTACGTTCGAAGAATATTCCAAGTAATTTCAAACAACAATATCCAGACAAATCATCTCGACTTATCCAGAAGGCGAAGGTAATCATGAAATTGAATAATTTCCCATTATCTACGTCGAGGAAATCGAAATTCACATCATCTGCAAGACAGAAAAGTATGGTTATGTGCGAAGTGCGAATGTTTAGTGTCTTGTTTAGTAGATAATAATTTAACATATGTTTTCTTATAGATGTTAATGTTCGCAGGAGCATGCATGATCGCCTAGGATGTGTACTGTGTGGAGATGGAGCTGATGTAAGTATCGCATGTATCCTGTTTATTCATACGTCACGTTTAATTTTATACTAATATTGTGTTTGTTTTCAGCGCTAACACAACAGGAAATATGATGCTTTTCCACAAAAGGACATGCAAAATATTCAATGGAATTTTCTAATATCGCCCCTACTAGGTACCAGTGGTTACGGGACGTGGATTTTCAAATTTAAATGTATAAAGTCCCTCTTTGTATTTATATGCGCAACTTATTTTGTAAAAATTGTATCAATCATCGATCCTGTATATTAATAAAAAATAAATACTTTGTTAAATAAGTAGAATTAATTATTTAATATAGGAATCTGCTTGATGGTTATGTAAGGGAAGGGACGGGCATGTGACGTCACGGATAGCGAATGGATTGAAAATTCTGGCCCACAGATGGCGCTGTTACACGTGTCAGGCGAACGGCAGGATCTGATGTGAATCTGCTGCCAATCTGACGTCAGGTCCTGATGTCAGGCTCTGTACCTCAGACCGCAGCCTAATGCGGACACAGATGACTACGGATCTGACGTCAGGCTCTGCGCTTCAGATCTGGTTATCAGGGTCCCGTCATAAGACTGTTTATTAGGGTGGACCTTAGTAACTCTTGTCGAAATATAATTTTGAGATTTTTGACGGGGTCACCCCCAAGGATTATGCCACTGGGAGAAAAAATAATGTGTGCAAAATTTGAAATTGATCGGAGAACGAGAAACTGTGCCTCATCGCATTTGAAATTTTTTATTTTCGTAACTCGTTTTTCTTCGTTGTAGTATATCGTTAATATACATTTTTATATATCGATATCTTTTTACGCTCTGTAATAATATAGAATCAAAGTATAAGATTACACAAAAAAATCATGACCTTGAAATCTCAAAAAATGAACCATCAAAAAATACTTTTTTCGTTGGCATTATATTTATGTTGTCAAACAGTATAATTTTCGTCTAAAATTTTTTTTGGATAATTATAAATAACTGATTACAGGGAAAACTACATCCGAAATGCACCAATTTTTGCAGATATTTTTCAATTTATTTTAAAAACTAGGGCTCTAGAAGAAAATTCACCATTGCACGTGATGCAACAGACATTTTCCCCCCGGAAAACACCAACAAACGTGGTAAGTCACGGTTTGTTTTCAATACAGAAGGCAACAGCGGCGGGCGTATCCATTGCCGCTCACCGACAGAATAGGGGCCTTTACACGATCGTTAACGGCGCGCGTTCCCGGCGTGCGTTCCAGCGCGCGGCACGCAAAAGTACTTGAACGCCGGAGCGACGCTCCTTCGTGCGCGCCAGAAGATTATACTCGCCACTACTTAGAGACAACGGGTTCGGCCTCACATTTCTACGTGGACTCCATCCAATTTTTCGATCTACGAATCGATCAATGACATATCTTGATATACCTGGCTTATAGGGGATATCATAAATGCTATTACTGTAGGGTACACTGAAACATCTGTTTTTACGAAGCTACATTTGGTTGACCTGAAGATACTATAAATTATGGAAATGGTTTAAGACTCAGTTATAACGACTGTAAAATTTTACAAGGGTACATTAAAATATCCAAATGTTTCCCCGGCAATGCGATGGCAAATGAAATTGCAGGTAACACATTCACTGTTGTGACGATCATAATTATTACTATTGACGGCAATAATTACCATGTCATTGCTTGTTTTAATATAAAAACTAATATTGATAAACAATAAATACACATAGGTATGCAAGTGATGTTATATGTAAGATAAATTATGAAGAGGTGTAATGTGCAAAATGTTTTGAAGAAAGGGGGTAGTCTTCTGATGGCGCGTGATGCAGGTCAAATTTTTCAGCCACGCTCTAGCGTGGCGCGCAAGAAAGCACCACACTCCTGCCCGCCCGCCAGAAAGCACCACGCTCCTAGCCGCGCTCCAACCTTCACTCCAGAAGAGTTTACATAAGAGACAGAAAAAGTAGTTAGAAAAGGAAAACGGCACTTGAAACCAAGGGTTCGGCGTGGCGCGTGGATTTCCGACAGTTTTGAAATCTGGAGCGCACGCCGAGCCTGGCAGCCGATCCTGGCAGCCAAGACTCCAGAAACAACGCCGTCGATAAGCCGTGCCTCGATGGGTTTCGAGTACTTCGACCCTCGAGACCAGGGGGGCCGTGCAATGTTGCCCCCTAAGACGTGACGAATCGAAAATTCTACATTTCTCACCGGATCTTGGCGAAAGTGACGTAAATCGTTTCCTTATGTTTTCCCGATGAAAATGGTCCAAAAACGACACAAATCGGATTGTAATTAAGGAATCTTCATAATAAATTGATTTCCATAACTTCGTTAAAAATAGTCCGATTTACATGAAATTTGGTATAATTTTCATTTGAAAAACATGAGAAATCCATCGGTATCATTTCCATATCGATACGATAAAGAATAAAGTATACAGTTTTTCTGAAACAGGTATGAATCCTCGGCCGACCGCAGCGAATCGAGGTCGGCGACCCACAGTCGAGGGTGAAATATTCATTACAGTGTATTAAGAATTTCTTTATTCTTCATCGTATCGATATGAAAGTAACACTAATGGATTCCTGGCGTTCTCTCAATTAAAATTCTCACAAATTTCATGCAAATCGGACTACTTTTACACAAACAATAAACTTGCTAATGGACTAATTTCTGTACCTATTTAAAAATTATATGAAAAAACTATATTTACTTAGTGTTCCGTGTTGCGGACAAAAGCGGGCTTATAGTGAAGCGAAAATTCATTTATTCGTTTACAACTAGGCAATTGCTTCTTTCTGAAGGTTTCGTCGGGAAGCATTTGTCTGCCAGATGTCGAAAAGGGGCAATCGACATCGTGCCGTTTTTCAGGTTTTTCGAATTTGTTCCCTCTCAGTTAAATGAGTATATTGACCCATCGGCGGGTTCCACCGCTGACCCACGGGCAATGGTTATAAACCGCGACCATATCGAGACTCTGGCCGATCCATTTGGCTAGTTTTGGTAAGCAGATGTCTAATTTTCACCCTCTACGTTGCGAAGAGGGAGAGGTGGTTCCTCCTACACCGTCGAACTCACAGAGAGAAGGTTCCTCCTCTCCAAGGTATATTTGGCCAATCAGCAAGGTTCTTTGCTCGTTCTGGCCATCGTTCGGACCACGGAATCCGAGCAGCCTTCATAAAACAAAGTTTTTACAATTATTTTGATCACCGTACGGATCACAGAGACTACATCGATCAATCATGTTTTTGGATAAGTTACACTCTCGTCGGACTCCAGGGTGAGCCAGGAATCCATTTGTCACGTACATATCGATACGATAAGAGAGTGGATTTAAGAAATGCCTACTCCTTTTATAATTTGTATTGTTTGTGTAAAAGTAGTCCGATTTGCATGAAATTTGTGATAATTTTAATTAAGAGAACGCCAGGAATCCATTAGTGTTACTTTCATATCGATACGATGAAGAATAAAGAAATTCTTAATACACTGTAATGAATATTTCACCCTCGACTGTGGGTCGCCGACCTCGATTCGCTGCGGTCGGCCGAGGATTCATACCTGTTTCAGAAAAACTGTATACTTTATTCTTTATCGTATCGATATGGAAGTGATACCGATGGATTTCTCATGTTTTTCAAATGAAAATTATACCAAATTTCATGTAAATCGGACTATTTTTAACGAAGTTATGGAAATCAATTTATTATGAAGATTCCTTAATTACAATCCGATTTGTGTCGTTTTTGGACCATTTTCATCGGGAAAACATAAGGAAACGATTTACGTCACTTTCGCCAAGATCCGGTGAGAAATGTAGAATTTTCGATTCGTCACGTCTTAGGGGGCAACATTGCACGGCCCCCCTGGTCTCGAGGGTCGAAGTACTCGAAACCCATCGAGGCACGGCTTATCGACGGCGTTGTTTCTGGAGTCTTGGCTGCCAGGCTCGGCGTGCGCTCCAGATTTCAAAACTGTCGGAAATCCACGCGCCACGCCGAACCCTTGGTTTCAAGTGCCGTTTTCCTTTTCTAACTACTTTTTCTGTCTCTTATGTAAACTCTTCTGGAGTGAAGGTTGGAGCGCGGCTAGGAGCGTGGTGCTTTCTGGCGCGCGGGCAGGAGTGTGGTGCTTTCTTGCGCACCACGCTAGAGCGTGGCTGAAAAATTTGACCTGCATCACGCGCCATCAGAAGACTACCCCCTTTCTTCAAAACATCTTGCACATTACACCTCTTCATCATTTATCTTACATATAACATCACTTGCATACCTATGTGTATTTATTGTTTATCAATATTAGTTTTTATATTAAAACAAGCAATGACATGGTAATTATTGCCGTCAATAGTAATAATTATGATCGTCAGAACAGTGAATGTGTTACCTGCAATTTCATTTGCCATCGCATTGCCGGGGAAACATTTGGATATTTTAATGTACCCTTGTAAAATTTTACAGTCGTTATAACTGAGTCTTAAACCATTTCCATAATTTATAGCATCTTCAGGTCAACCAAATGTAGCCTCGTAAAAACAGATGTTTCAGTGTACCCTACAGTAATAGCATTTATGATATCCCCTATAAGCCAGGTATATCAAGATATGTCATTGATCGTTTCGTAGATCGAAAAATTGGATGGAGTCCACGTAGAAATGTGAGGCCGAACGCGTTGTCTCTAAGTAGTGGCGAGTATAATCTTCTGGCGCGCACGAAGGAGCGTCGCTCCGGCGTTCAAGTACTTTTGCCTGCCGCGCGCTGGAACGCACGCCGGGAACGCGCGCCGGGAACGATCGTGTAAAGGCTCCTAATCGCTTACACGCGCGCGACTACCACTGTCGGCGCCATACGTTTTACCAAACTATTTCGCTCAGTTTTTGAAAACGAAATGTGACCTACCACTTTTGTTAATGTTTTCCCAAGGAAAAATGTCTGCTGCATCGCGTGGAGTAGTCAGATTTTCTTCTAGACTCTTAGTTTTTAAAATAAATTGACAGATATCTGCAAAAATTGTTGCGTTTCGGGTGCATTTTTTCTTTGATCGTGGTTTAAATATATTTAAATAGAAATAATGCAATAATAACTTATATCGTTGTGTTCCCGAAGGTTTATAAAATAATTTTGTCGGAACAAGCAACCGAATAACTATTACTATTTCGATAGGCAAGACGTTCAAGTTGAAAATTTGCATTTTTTTTTAAATAAACTAATTTTTCGAAAACTGAGGACGTTGGCGAAAAACGGTTTGCGAATTCGTATTCAGCGTACGAAAATTTATAAGAAACGAGTATTGAATGTTACAAGTTCAGATGGCTGTTGAATAGTTACAATTGAACTTTTGCATGAGTTTGACTGCTCGTTCGGCCGAATCGTTTACTGCTAAATTATTTACTATATTTAATCCAATATTATAATTGGGATCACTTTTCCATTCTAGAGAATCCATATTTATAAAATCTGTTGGAACAGTGTATTCTTAACGAAAGTATCGGTTATTTCATTAAAATTTTGAAATCTATTATTTATATATATACAGCGTGTCCCAGAATTGATGTACATCCCGGAACATGCAATATCCTGATGGAAAAAGACATCGAAAAGTCCTTAACCGTTTTGGGATCCGGGGTTTCGTTTTCGAGATATTAAGAAAAAACCCCGACCAATCAGAGCGCGAGCCTTCCGCTGGAGCTCCCGCGCTAGCGTGGCCGCGCGCCGGGCCGCGCCGCGACTACGAACAAGCAGGCGCGGCATGCATCGAAGGAAATTGCGTAGAATGGCAAATGAAAAAGACTTAACAAAAAAATCTAACCTTTTGCCATGGTTTGTTTGCCATTTAAAGTGAATAATGAGTAAAGGATAAATGGATGAAAATCATGTGTAACGTAAAAGGACGAATACACAGTTGTTTTTTTTAGAAGATTGGAAAATAATAATTATTTGGTGTGAGAGGATAAAGAACATGTAAATTTCCTTTTTTAATAACGTACAAACGAAAAGGTAATGCAACAGGGAACGAGTGAAAAGTGATCGTAGTTCGTCATTGTGATAAACATCCGTAGTTCAATAACGGCCAACACTGTTGTTGATAATGAATAAGTGCGTTTAAAAACTGCGAAGAAAAATTTACATACGGAAATTTGGAGAGTTATCACCGGAAATAAGCCATAGCCTGCGTTAAATTTAAAAAATATTAGTCGCCAATAATGTAATTAAAACTCACCCTTTCGGAAATTCACCTGCAGCTTGAAAACCTGTGTCACTAGGTCACCGAACAGATCCTGGTCGTCGACAGACGCACCGAGTGCACAGCTGTTCTAAGGTACACGACACCATGCAAAGTTAAGGGTCGCAACGTCAAGTGCGTCCGGATTAATGCACCGAATTCACTGCACTGCACGCCTACTAACACTGATCACTTAATTTATTTTTCATACAACGCGTTGTTCTTACGTTATAAAAATTGGTGGAAATGAATTTTTACTTGGCGTTTGGAGCCGTGAGTATTCCCGCGCAAATTGTCACGCTGCAGCTCTTGCGTCCCCGTTGTTCGGGGGGTACACCGAGAACATCGCGTAATACTCTTGAGCAGAGAACATTTCTGCGACGTGATTGCTTACTGACTGACAAGATTTTTTCCAAGCGACTTCTTCTACCCCCAAATAGATTCTCTCGTTCCATTATGAGTTGACCCCCACCAGGTCAAGAGGCTTCAGGTAAAAAGAAACACACGTGTTTCGCAGAAGTGCAACGAACGGGCTATCGCGCTCTTTTACAAAAGTCCGCGTTCCGTCCTTTTACTGCCAATGTACCCATTGCTTCGAGGTAGGCAGCAGACACCACGTGTTTCGGTTCGAAAGGGTCCGAAGAGAAGAGAAACAGAAAGTCTTCCAGTTGCTATAAAGAAGAAAATCCTGTTTCCTGTTTCCCTTTTCCGATACCCTGAGTTCACGTCTGCTACGAGGCGGAACCAATTAAGCCATGAATTACCCAAAACTGTAGGAAACCGTTGTCTACCGTCGACTAGCGGGACAATACGGTCATAAACCGCGACCCTAGCGAAATGCTCTGGCCGATCAGCCTGATTAATTTTTGGAAACTAGCAATTTAAAAGTATTATTTAACATCAACACGGCTCGCGAAGAGACACAGGAAGAAAGAGAGCATGTAGTTCGCTGACTGCGCGTTGTCCCGCCTGCTTCGTCCTACCTTCAAATTAAAGACGGATCCCTTATCTCTCGAGTATAAACACGCGCTCGAATTTCAAAACAAAAGCACGCGTCGACGTATTCCGTGCGAGAGACGATGGGCTTGAAGTCCGATTGGCCCTACATCCCTCCCAAACGGCCACTGTTCTGAAGAGGCCCTCTTCACAGCAATATCTCCTCCCCAAGGCCCACCTTCTCTCGCACAGAATACGTCGACGCGTGCTTTAGTTTTGAAATTCGAGCGCGTGTTTAGACACGAGAGATAAGCAGGCCCGATTGGTTAGTTTGGGACCAATCGAACTTCAAGCCTACCTTCTCTCGCACCGAATACGTCGACGCGTGCTTTAGTTTTGAAATTCGAGCGCGTGTTTAGACAAGAGAGATAAGCAGGCCCGATTGGTTAGTTCGGTACCAATCGAACTTTAAGCCTACCTTCTCTCGCACGGAATACGTCATCGCGTATTGTCCCTGAATTGAGGGACAATCCGGGGAATGCATTATCCTGATGCCGGAAGACATCGAAAAGTCCTTTACCGTTTCACTTCGAGGTCGCGATTATAAAAATCCGAAAAAGTACTACCACATTCGCTGATATGTTTTTTGTAAATTAAGCTTATTTCTAGAGTAACGCAGATGATATTAACGTCGCAGTAAGCTCTTGAAGACAATGGGGCGCCCCGTCTCAGGTAAAGCAACCGCGCGCGATTACAGTCAGGTGACCGTACCGCTACGACCCCAGGTCTTCAGTCAGGTCAAAAAACAATTCGACAGAAGGATTGCAGGAGAATGACACTGTTCTTTATAATAATCAGATTTGTAAGTTCCAGCTTGTCCTTATCTTGATTATTTGTTGAAAAATGTCGTTGCTCAATGGAAACCACGAGAAGGTGGTGGGCTTTTTCCATCAGGAGAGGTTAAGGATGGGTCAGGAGAAATCAAGATAAGGACAAGCTGGAACTTACAAATCTGATTATTATAAAGAACAGTGTCATTCTCCTGCAATCCTTCTGTCGAATTGTTTTTTGACCTGACTGAAGACCTGGGGTCCTAGCGGTACGGTCAGCTGACTGTAATCGCGCGCGGTTGCTTTACCTGAGACGGGGCGCCCCATTGTCTTCAAGAAATTACTGCGACGTTAATATCAGCTGCGTTACTCTAGAAATAAGCTTAATTTACAAAAAACATATCAGCGAATGTGGTAGTACTTTTTCGGATTTTTATAATCGCGACCTCGAAGTGAAACGGTAAAGGGCTTTTCGATGTCTTCCGGCATCAGGATAATGCATGCCCCGGATTGTCCCTCAATTCAGGGACAATACGCGATGACGTATTCCGTGCGAGAGAAGGTAGGCTTAAAGTTCGATTGGTCCCGAACTAACCAATCGGGCCTGCTTATCTCTCTTGTCTAAACACGCGCTCGAATTTCAAAACACAAGCACGCGTCGACGTATTCGGTGCGAGAGAAGGTAGGCTTGAAGTTCGATTGGTCCCAAACTAACCAATCGGGCCTGCTTATCTCTCGTGTCTAAACACGCGCTCGAATTTCAAAACTAAAGCACGCGTCGACGTATTCTGTGCGAGAGAAGGTGGGCCTTGGGGAGGAGATATTGCTGTGAAGAGGGCCTCTTCAGAACAGTGGCCGTTTGGGAGGGATGTAGGGCCAATCGGACTTCAAGCCCATCGTCTCTCGCACGGAATACGTCGACGCGTGCTTTTGTTTTGAAATTCGAGCGCGTGTTTATACTCGAGAGATAAGGGATCCGTCTTTAATTTGAAGGTAGGACGAAGCAGGCGGGACAACGCGCAGTCAGCGAACTACATGCTCTCTTTCTTCCTGTGTCTCTTCGCGAGCCGTGTTGATGTTAAATAATACTTTTAAATTGCTAGTTTCCAAAAATTAATCAGGCTGATCGGCCAGAGCATTTCGCTAGGGTCGCGGTTTATGACCGTATTGTCCCGCTAGTCGACGGTAGACAACGGTTTCCTACAGTTTTGGGTAATTCATGGCTTAATTGGTTCCGCCTCGTAGCAGACGTGAACTCAGGGTATCGGAAAAGGGAAACAGGAAACAGGATTTTCTTCTTTATAGCAACTGGAAGACTTTCTGTTTCTCTTCTCTTCGGACCCTTTCGAACCGAAACACGTGGTGTCTGCTGCCTACCTCGAAGCAATGGGTACATTGGCAGTAAAAGGACGGAACGCGGACTTTTGTAAAAGAGCGCGATAGCCCGTTCGTTGCACTTCTGCGAAACACGTGTGTTTCTTTTTACCTGAAGCCTCTTGACCTGGTGGGGGTCAACTCATAATGGAACGAGAGAATCTATTTGGGGGTAGAAGAAGTCGCTTGGAAAAAATCTTGTCAGTCAGTAAGCAATCACGTCGCAGAAATGTTCTCTGCTCAAGAGTATTACGCGATGTTCTCGGTGTACCCCCCGAACAACGGGGACGCAAGTGCTGCAGCGTGACAATTTGCGCGGGAATACTCACGGCTCCAAACGCCAAGTAAAAATTCATTTCCACCAATTTTTATAACGTAAGAACAACGCGTTGTATGAAAAATAAATTAAGTGATCAGTGTTAGTAGGCGTGCAGTGCAGTGAATTCGGTGCATTAATCCGGACGCACTTGACGTTGCGACCCTTAACTTTGCATGGTGTCGTGTACCTTAGAACAGCTGTGCACTCGGTGCGTCTGTCGACGACCAGGATCTGTTCGGTGACCTAGTGACACAGGTTTTCAAGCTGCAGGTGAATTTCCGAAAGGGTGAGTTTTAATTACATTATTGGCGACTAATATTTTTTAAATTTAACGCAGGCTATGGCTTATTTCCGGTGATAACTCTCCAAATTTCCGTATGTAAATTTTTCTTCGCAGTTTTTAAACGCACTTATTCATTATCAACAACAGTGTTGGCCGTTATTGAACTACGGATGTTTATCACAATGACGAACTACGATCACTTTTCACTCGTTCCCTGTTGCATTACCTTTTCGTTTGTACGTTATTAAAAAAGGAAATTTACATGTTCTTTATCCTCTCACACCAAATAATTATTATTTTCCAATCTTCTAAAAAAAACAACTGTGTATTCGTCCTTTTACGTTACACATGATTTTCATCCATTTATCCTTTACTCATTATTCACTTTAAATGGCAAACAAACCATGGCAAAAGGTTAGATTTTTTTGTTAAGTCTTTTTCATTTGCCATTCTACGCAATTTCCTTCGATGCATGCCGCGCCTGCTTGTTCGTAGTCGCGGCGCGGCCCGGCGCGCGGCCACGCTAGCGCGGGAGCTCCAGCGGAAGGCTCGCGCTCTGATTGGTCGGGGTTTTTTCTTAATATCTCGAAAACGAAACCCCGGATCCCAAAACGGTTAAGGACTTTTCGATGTCTTTTTCCATCAGGATATTGCATGTTCCGGGATGTACATCAATTCTGGGACACGCTGTATATGAAAAAAACTCCTTAGACAAAAGTTGTACTGTATGACATGGTAAAAATAATTACAACGAAAGATGTTTTTTTAAGGTAAATTTACGAGATTTCAAGGTCATAATTTTTCAAGAAATCTTATACTTTGATTCTATATTATTACAGAGTGTAAAATGACAAATTCAACCATATATAAACATGTATATTAACGATATACTACAATGGAGAAAAACGATTACAAAAAAAAATTCAAATGCGATGAGACCCGGTTTCCCGTCTTCCGGTCGATTTCAAATTTTCCACACATTTTTTTTCCCCCAATAAAAATTATCTAAAGTCTGTCCCTACTATGCCAATTATCTTTGTAAAAAGAAGTGAGACCCCATAAAAAAACTTCAAAAAGTAAAAAAATTACGCCAAGTACATGAAAAATCAAATATATCACAAAAAATAGAAGGTAATAATAAAATCACAAAAAAATAGAAGACAATATACAATTCCCCAAAAAATAGAACAAAATATATAATCACAAAAATAGAAGATAATAATACACAAAAAAATAGAACAAAATATACAATCACAAAAAAATAGAAGATTATAATAATTACAAAATAAAAAAAAGGTGTGAAATCAAAATGAGCTGCAAGTACATAAAGGTGCTTTCCAACTGCGCTTAAGATGACACAACTACATATACACAGCTAAAATGCTGTGATCATACATTCCATTACTCATATCGCGGACATTTTTAATTAATCCGTCAAAAAGAATCCCATTTAAAAACATTGTCGTAAATTAATAACTTTAGAAAATTAATAATATACCAAAATTACGCCAATTATAATAATGGCTATTATACAAAGACAAAATTGTATTAAATAATATTAAGCAGACATATTTTTATACAAGTGTAGCCTCTTGAATTCGCAGGATAAGGAGATAAGGATAATTTCTGGACAGACAAGGTTTATTCGGATTAGGTGGGAATACATGATGTGGTTGATAGGAAGGGGCTACAAATTTCGGAAATCAGACATTGCGTCTCGCTGAGTTGATACAATTCTATTGCGTAATGTGCAGACGGCACATGACTTTAAATCTAATGAGGCGTCCAGGAGTTACTCTGTACTCTCCCGTTCGATTGGCGTCCAGGTATTGTCGCCGAACTCTCCATATCGAACAGGCGTCCAGGAATATCCTCCCGTACTCTCCTCTCTCAACGATTGGGTATTTAAGAAAGGGACTTTGTACTCTCGCGATTCTACTCCACCGAGGCGTCCAGGAGTTACTCTGTACTCTCCCGTTCGGTTGGCGTCCAGGTATTATCGCTGTACTCTCCATTCCGAACGGGCGTCCAGGAATATTCTCCCGTACTCTCCTCTCTATTCTAACGAGGCGTCCAGGAGTTACTCTGTACTCTCCCGTTCGATTGGCGTCCAGGTATTGTCGCCGAACTCTCCATATCGAACAGGCGTCCAGGAATATCCTCCCGTACTCTCCTCTCTTTTCTAATGTCATGCTCTGTACTCTCTCGACCGATAGGCGTCCAGGTATTATCGCCGTACTCTCCACATCGGTCGAGCGTCCAGGAACAGACTCTAGTTCCTCTAGCAGGCGTCCAGGTATTATCGCCGAACTCTCCTGCCGGAGTCCCTAAGCTGTCCGAGAGCGGCCGTTGGTCTTACCTCGTTCTCTCTCTCGGAACAGCGAAGGAGGAAAATGCCTTTGTGGGCCTCTAATTTATACCCAATCGTTGCTATCCGCGGCCGCAGAAATCAACAAACGCGTCGTCAAGCGCGAGCCTCGCGAGTCGCGGTTCCGCGCCCGCACGCCTCTCCTGTCGGGCGGCCTACAGCGTGTTCGCGAAACGTCTCGGCGGTCAGCGTTTCTCAATCCTCCTTTTCTGCATGCTACACAAGTAAATATTTTAATACGAATAAATATTTTATTCAAAATACTTGGCGCTGCGGAACCGAAAAAATGTTAATTGTTTTAGTAGTAATAATAATTTATAATAACTCCCTTACAATCTAAAATACATAAACATATATATACATATACATATTAGAAACGCAGTCAGATCTATTCTACATATATTTAACTCTAATATCATACGTAGCATATGCACCCGCACACATAGACACATTCACGAAAGCACGCACAAGAAAGAAAGAAAAAGATTAATGCAATTTATATATATTTATTTCAGTTTAGCAACTCCAATTCGGGGTGCAGCGCCAAGTATTTTGAATAAAATATTTATTCGTATTAATATATTTAATTGTATAAAAATATGTCTGCTTAATATTATTTAATACAATTTTGTCTTTGTATAATAGCCATTCTTATAATTGGCGTAATTTTGGTATATTATTAATTTTGTAAAGTTATTAATTTACGACAATTTTTTTTAAATGGGATTCTTTTTGACGGATTAATTAAAAAATGTCCGCGATATGAGTAATGGAATGTATGATCACAGCATTTTAGCTGTGTATATGTAGTTGTGTCATCTTAAGCGCAGTTGGAAAGTACCTTTATGTACTTGCAGCTCATTTTGATTTTACACCTTTTTTTTATTTTGTAATTATTATAATCTTCTATTTTTTTGTGATTGTATATTTTGTTCTATTTTTTTGTGTATTATCTTCTATTTTTGTGATTATATATTTTGTTCTATTTTTTGGGGGATTGTATATTGTCTTCTATTTTTGTGTGATTTTATTATTACCTTCTATTTTTTGTGATATATTTGATTTTTCATGTATAAATCTTAATGCTATGTCTTTAGACAAATTTTGTCGATTTACTTTATTTGACAAATTTTCAGAAACTTGTGCGAAACAAGATGCTCTGTCTATCTATCTAATCTTCTCCGGACAACCTCCAAGCATGTACATTCCCTTCATTTCTATCCATCCAAGCCTGTGCATCCCCTTCAATTCTACTATCCAAGCCTATGCGTCCCCTTCATTTCTATAATATAATAAACTTTACATAGAAACTCTAAATTGCTGGTATACAAATACAAATATCTGGCAATGTAAATTCAATGCAATTTTTTACTACCATATATATTACTTTGTAGAAGCATGGTACAAATTTCTAGAAACTTATGCGAAAGAAGGTGCTTCTCTGTCGAACCTTCTCCGGACAACTTCCAAGTCTGCGACTCTACATAAAAAATCTATTAAATAAATTTGGCAACTTACCTTGTTAATTGAGACAATAATTCCGTCTCCTATTTAGTGTAAAAACTCCTGACATCTCAAATTTGGACCACTTACATTATTTGACACTTGAAAGGTTAAGATTGGTAGGTTATAAAGTTCAATGTATTTAAAAAATAGTTTGTACAATGATGGACGACGATCCCTGCCGAATAATCCCGAGAGTCGACGAACGAAGAACGAAACATGGGTTTGTTTCGTTTTGGCTGAAGGTGCGCGTGTGACGCGTATATACGTAGAAGGACGAACATGTGTTAGTTTTGTTTTGACTCAAGGTGTGCGTGTAACGCGTATAGGTATTATGTTTGACGAAAAATTTCTAGGAGAATCAGAAGAATCAGAAGAAGAAAAATCTTAATATTTCCGACTGATCCATGAGACGATATTATGATATCTCTGTCATGCGCAGTGGTGGGTCGGTATTTTACGCCGCGTCGTAAATGCATTTACGACGCGTCACAAATGTATGTATAATATGCCGTTTTTAGCCCATTTTATACATGTCATTTGTCGCAAATGTCGTAAATAGAAATATTCATTATTTTAAGGTTTCAACAATTAAAGTGTTGGAGAAATATAGACCTTTCTGACTCACTTGTTGGTTGCATGCGAATACTATAGAATACTGTAGAATACGTCGGTTACGTCGAAAACTATGATAATCGCCACTTTCCTAACCCCAAAAAAGTATTTAAAAGCGTGGTGTTAATTATTGTTTTGTACTTGTATAGATAATAAATAATAAAAAGTAAATCGTGAAAGGTAAAGTAATTAGAAATAATTGTACAATAATCATATGGACTTCGCCGGATTTTGATCCACTCTCAGTAGTTCAATTTTCTGTCCATAGTTGGCGTATCGAAATTCTTGGTTTCCCAATGCATTTCTTTTACTAACCTTTCTATATCCATTTTTCGTCAATGTAACTTAATTTAATTTAATTTTTTTCATCAGAATTATAATTATTAATAAATTGGTACTTCTTCATAAACTATACGAAAAATGTATTATAGGATAGTTGTTTTTATTTCAGATATACGACATTTATGACACATTTACGTCATTTGCGACGTTTACGACATTTACGACATTTAAGACACATGTCGTGTATAAAATGGAAAATTCGTGTCTTTACCCACCACTGGTCATGCGTGGACCGATTTTATTGAAATTGGTCTCATTCGAAAGCTTATATGCGGTTTACATAAGAAAATTGCCATTAAATTTAGAAAATATTACAAGCGTCATGAGATATTAATGAAATAAGTTTCAGGTTAGGTTGGATTAGCCGGGCGACGAGTAAATGATAGCGGTAGCGACAGTCGACATATCAACATATATAGGGTGTCTTTCCTGTACTTGGCGTCGAGACGCTGCCGCGTCTCTAGATATGTCGTTCACGCTCACGTTAACGGGTCGCAGCAGCGTGCTCACGGTAAACTATTTTCCGTCGATAGATTTGAGTGATGGTCAATACGAATTAGGACTCGCGGACTTGGAGACGTTTCACACGATACCGAACATCGACTCGAGCAACGATAAATTCTATTTCGTCGTGAACTATGATACCGAAAGCTAATGAATGCTTTACGATCCCCCACGGCTCCTACGAATTAGACGCTATAGCAGAGTATCTGAAGCAACGAATACTCGATCGATATTCTCGAAGACGCGGTAACAGCGAGAACGACGATGACGACAAGTACCCTCTAATGACACGAGCTAGCAACAACACCATGAAAAGCGAGCTATACTGTTCGTTCTTTGTAGACTTTACGAAACCTAACAATGTGGGCTCGTTGCTAGGATTTTCCCCGAATCGCGTCTTATTACCGAGAATCTGGCACGAGTCCGACGGACCCGTAAATATTATAAACGTTAACGTGATTAGAGTAATGTGCAACGTCACAACCGGCGCGTATAGCAACGATAAACAGGTACACACGATCCATGAATTTTCGCCTCGCGTGCCGCCATGATATAAGATATCGGAAACTCCGCGACACGTCATTTACCTGCCCATCGTCGCACGAGCAATACACGATCTAACGTTGTGCATCGTCAATCAACACGATCGTCCTATAGATTTCCGTGGAGAAGAAATAACGTTACGTTTACACGTTCAACGACGTCCGCGCGATAGTTAGCGTGACCGTACGTGTATGGGCGCGTGTGTAGTATGTTAGTGTTAGATCACACGTACGATTCATCAATCGCCGCTGATACTCCTACCGTCTCTGCCCCGCGTCACCTACGAGACCTTTTCTCTACAGGTGAAAGTGGAAGACGAATAAAGACGGGAGGAGCGATAAGAAGAGGACCGCTAAAGCCGGGGCCAGACCTGAATGAGTATACGCTGAGCAGGCTGAGCGGCGCACGAATATTCTGATGTGGACGGGTGAAACGGTAGCTAGGGCCGCATGCTTCTACGTCAGAAAGGCTGAGCGTGAACGCATATGCTAGTGTGGACGGGTCATTCGTGGTGACTCGGCTCATTCGACCCGACTCGGGGATGCCGGCGAAGGCACATGCCCTGAGCCGACCGTTGTCGGTTTTCTTCCGCACATCAAAGGGAGTTTGGAGTGCATTGCGTTCAGCGTGGAAGATAGAGGCAGAATGTGATACTTTTCTAAAATCCTCGATATCTCGGATTTTCATGATATTGAAATACACATGTGGTAGCCCATATGAAATTAGGGAGGGTTAAGTCCTCATTTTAGCAGATTCCAAATTGTTTAAAAAATACAAATCTTCAAAGTTTCCTGCTTTCGGTGATTTTTACGAAACGCCTACAGAAATTAATTTTAATGTCTTAAATTATTGAAGGCATAGACTAAATAAATTCAATCCATTGCTAATATTGACATAAACAGATAATCAAAAATTTAAAATTTACATTTTGAATAATAATAATAATGCAATTAACATATGATAGACTTTAGCTCTATTGTACTGAATAATTTGTCTTTCTTTTCTTCACTACACCCTGCATTGTTCTTAATTCATATAGCCAGGCCGACTCGCTGTTGTGTTAAAAAATCACACGAGATTACTCGCGGGGGCAGCAATACGCCTCGTGGAGGGACGCAGGTAGAAAATGAGGTGCCCGCTGCACTGCGCGTGATCCCGCCTGTGACGTCTTCCCTTCGAATTGGAGACTGATCGGCTCGGCTCGCCCAGCAAAATTGACGAGCTAGACGAGGCGTGCCGGCTCGCGGAGTTCCGTTCTCGTGCCGTTCCTACGTGTGGAACGTATATTTCTAGCGATCTTCTTCGCCAGTTTCGACAGAGTCTCGTGGTTCGCGACAGCTAAAGATTGAAGGACAGAGAGTGTTTGGAGTAGTGCAGACGAAAGGATTGCCTGCCATATAACACCGAGGAAGGGACCTCGGGACCCTCGACCAAAGGAAGGTCAGGCTCGCCACGATGTTCGGGCTCTTCACAGCCGATGTTGGTGAAATCCCAGCCCATCAAAGGAATGGCTCACCCACATGGGGTAAACAACTGTAGTGGTGCATCCCTGTCCCTCACACCACCATGACTTGTTGTCGTCCTTACAATTGGGGGCGTCAAGTAGTTTAAAGAAGCAAGACAAGGTGGTAATAAACGAAGAGTGTCCCACAGACCTTTCCAATGTACCTACGCCTACGGGATATGGAACGGATGCCGATGGATTCCTTATATTTTTCCGATTAAAATCATTCCAAATTTCATATAAATCCGACTATTTTTAACGAATTCAGCTTGAAATGATATAAAACAATTTTTCCTGAAATTTACTTCATTCTGGTCTGAATTACATTGTTCTTGGTGTCAGTTTCATCGGCGAAACATAAGGAATAAATTGACGTCGTTTTCGCAAAGATGTGATGAGAAATGCGGAACTCTTGAACATTTCTGAATTTTTAATGGTATTCCAACCGTTTGAAGGATCGAAACCCATCAAATTCGGTGAGGCACTGCAGGGGGTTGTCCTAGCCACGGGGTACCAGGTGGCAACTCTTTGACACGCGTCGGTGGACAATCACTCTGTATTGGTAAACGGGATGACTCGGAGGGTTGAGCTGTATGTTTATTTAGCTAACTATGTATCACACCATCTTTACGACTGCGGAGTGGGCTAAGTTAAGCACAGAAGTTGGTGAAGAAAGATACAATGGCACTTTCGACCCCTCCGCATGCGTCATTCATGCGCGCTCAGCCTGCTCAGCGTATACGCATTCAGGTCTGGCCCCGGCTTAAGAAACATAAGAAAGCCGTTGACTCGTCGAAACGCACGTTTCCTACGATTGCTAGGTTTCATCGTCGCCTATTAGACACGCAACCACGATGTCGATTATTTTGGACGTGGCGAATACGCCAACCTTCGACAATCGCATCACGAAGATCGAGTTACACACGTGTAACGTACCGCTACCTACCGCCATAAATTTTTCCTTTTGTTTGCGCACATATTGTTAATTTCATTTACATTATACCTAAGTTACTATACCGCGCATGTGAGATCTCGTTCAAACAGCGCGCGAGAGAACCTAGTAACGCGCAACGCGTGCGCATAGCCGTCTATTCAAACAGTGAACTCAGTACCGCGAGTGAATAGAGCGCGCGTGCGCAGATCGCACGTTCAACCGGACACCAAATAAACCGTGCGTAATACACGATTGGCGCGAACCGGAAATTAATTTTAATTGGTGCGCGAGTTCGCACAGCCAGTGATTGGTGCGCGCCAAGTACCGGCATGCAGTATAAATAGAGGCCCGCCAGCAGCAGAAAAGCAGACTTGGTGCTGCCACCGAACCACGAAGACATCGGTCGCTTTAGGCAGTCCCTCAGTCTGGAAGAAGTTATCTTTAAAATTCCAAATCATCAACTTCCTTTCAAGGTAGCTTCAGTTAGCTCCTAAACTTCCTTTCGAGGTAGCTTTAATTAGCTCCTCAATCTCAAAAACCGAAGTAGCTTTAGTTAGCTCCTCAACTTCTATTCGAGGTAGCTTTAATTAGCTCCTAAATCCCAAAACCGAGGTAGCTTTAGTTAGCTCCTCAATTACAAACCTGGGCTATACTTACTAGTCCCTAAACCACATACTCCAAAGCGTGGGCCAGCTGATAGGCACCAGAAGCCACAACCAAATACGAAAAAAGGAAGCCATTATTTCACCTACCATCTGGGGACGCCCTAACCGGCTACCTGGCTACCATCCGATGACGCTTTAACTAGCAACTCGGCTACCATCCTAGAAAGCGTGGGCAAGCTGATAGGCGACTGGAAGCCACATCTATCCTCGAGAAGGAACGCTCTCTAAATCTCAACCAAACATTCCAAATCGACCTAGTGCCGTATCTTGTATTACACCGACTTCGTGTCGAGACTTTATGCTCAACTTGCGATTTAGTATCGTATCTTTATACTATATCTTTTATACTAATTAACGCCTCAATTATAACTATATTCTTTATTAATGAGTTAGCGTTAGGAACCGAAATCAAAACAATATTCTTTATTACCGACCACGCCACCTGAACCAAATCCCACAAATTCACAGGTAAACCGCTCTACTTGTGAATCTCCTGTAAAAAACAGCAACGTCTCGTTCGAGAACGATACAGGTAGTTAATTTTGGTGACAGCGGTGGGATTAAATTTGCTTTAAAACCGCGAAGGTGTGGCAAAGGAGATACACTCTCCTAACGAAGAACAAGACTCCTTCTTTCTTATTAAATCAGGCGCGTTAAAAGAAGCTAAATCATGGCTACAGGCGGAGTAGGGTCAAACACCCCTAATGTAGACGCAGTTGTAGAGGAACTACAACGCCTACAATTAAGGCCGGAAAATGCGCGCCAACCGCATACTAGAATTCGCGATGCCGCGGACACGGTTCCGGCCTTCGACGGACGTAACATTACTATACATCAATTCTCTAAATGCTGTAGGAACGCGAAAAATATGATCGCGCCAAATGCCGAATACGGTTTAGTACAGTTAATTAAATGTAAATTGTCCGGGCAAGCCTCTCGAGTCATACTTAATGGCGATTACAACACAATAGAAGAAGTAATTAAGGTCCTCAGCTCTCGTTTCGCCCCACTACATTCCTCAATCCAGTTATATGGAGAAATGTCAAAAATCGCTCAGTTACCGAATGAAGCCACTGTAGATTATAGCAGTCGAGATACTGTAATGAAATAGAGGTTCCCTTACACGTAGCGCAGTACAATTAATTCGCGGAAACAAATTCAATTAAAGCTTTCTTAACAGGGTTAAAACCTGAAATTTACGCACGAATGCGAATGGTCGAATTCACTGACCTCGATACCGCCATTAGCGCCGCTATAAAAGCCGAGGCAGAGTGTCAGGAAAACATAATGAGGAATAAATTCGCAGAAGGACTTTCGCACTCCGCGCAGTGCACAAATTGTTTCGGGTACGGACACTCAGCTACTGAGTATAGCAGTAAATTCCCAGCAGAGCAAATAGCTCAAATTAGGTGGCCATCTAAATATTGCAATCATTGTCGGAAAGTAGGACACACGGTTCAGGAATGCCGGAACATAAACACCGCGCCCCAGTCAACACCTAATAATTCTGGGTCAAGGCCGTCGTCATACAATACTGGGTTTCAAACAATGCCGCGCCAAACGCAATCAATAGAATGCAGATACTGTAAAAACAAGGGACACACAATTCAGGAATGTCGAAAGAAAATGTACAACGACAAACGAAGGTCCACTGAAACACCGAATTCCGAACAGCAAACGCCAAATCCCCCCAAAATCCTGTACGCAGTCAATCCGTGCTAAAATTAAGACTATCAGAAACATGGAGAGCCCCCAGTTTAGCTTTATCAAGTCCAGAATTAAAACTAGATAGGGTAATAATGATGATAGATACTGGAGCTGATTTGAGCGTGATCAAAGAAGAAGCCGTTTCGGCAGGGACACAGATTTTTACCAACGTAACCTACGACCTAACAGGAATTACGGAAGGTTCTCTAGCCACTATAGGATACATTAAAACCAAAATATTATATACAGTAGCAGCAATTCACGTAGTCAAAACCTTACCTACAGCTCAGGACGGAATTTTAGGATCAGATTTTTTCCACGGGAGCGGAACTGTCATAGATTATTCGACGAAAGGGATCACGATAGGAAACGAATTACTTCCATTTAAAAATGTGGAAATAAAAATTCCTGCCCGAATGAGATACCAAATCCCAATCAAAATTCTAAATCAAGGTTTAAAAACGGGATACGTACCAAAATTAGACGTACACCCCAAAATCTTAATGGGTAACGCTATAGTTACAAACGACGATGGAATAGGATACCGTCAACACCTCTTCCAAGGAAATAAAAATAGAAATACCTTATGAAGAAATAAAATTTGAAGGGGAAATTGCATCTCCAGACCATGTTAAACAAGTACTCGAACTACTTCGTCTACCAGGTGTACCGGTTAATAATTCTTAATTTCGGCTCTAGATGGCACTGGATGCAAGGGCATGTTTAATGGTCTAATCTCTTGTGTTATTTTGTTGCTATGACAACACCCTTCACAACGCCATTGATGTCTAAACGATTTCGAGTTAGCGTCAGTAGTATGTCTAGGAGAGTTCTAACCCAAATTTGAGTTTGAAGGCCATTTCCCCCTCCCCTCCCCCGACCATGAAACTCAAATTTGAGTTTTAAGGCCGCAGAAAATCCCAACGCGGCAGGCGGCGGCGCGCGGTAGGCGACGGCGGATGACGTCATCGAGATGACGGAGTGGCGGTGGGTATAGAGCGCGAGAACAGATATCGAATCAATCGATAACCGAACCGATACCGCATCGAGGAGGAAACGCGGGTGAAGGTGCTATACTCTGGAGCGTGTACCGACCACAGTCGGTAAGGAAGGAAATATTAATTTTAAGATATTATTATAAATGAAAAAACGAATTCCTGGCGACGGGGCTCGAACCCAAGACCTCAGCGGTACGAGTCAGCCGCCTATCCAACTCCCCCAACGCCAGCTCTCTCACATTAGTCTTTTCCGAATGATACATATACCGAGCGTCACACACACCGTTGCCGAACGCCAACGAATTATCGGATGATGTCGGCTTTTTTACACATATTCGAGAGAGGGAAAGAGACAGAGCATTATTTTCAAAGCTAAAATTCTAGGGAGCGAAAGAGACAACACTACTTAGCGGTACAGTCGCTTTTGTTGTTTAGATAACAGTATTTCAAAATGATTTTCAATCTTAGCGTCTCACGCGATCGTGCGTAATTAGACTCCTCTGGAGCAGCCATGCGGAATGACGTCATTTTCACGGCGCGAAGAACGAAATAGAATTATGCAGCGTCGGCAGAATGTTTTTTTTTCCCCAACGCAGAGAAATAGTAATTATTGAAACGCTGAATCTTAAAATTAGGTGGCGAGGAGGAAGACGGATAAATAAAATTGACAAATAATATGTGTTTAAGAAATTTATTTCAAATTAAAGAATATAATTTTAACATTTTGTCCTACAAGCATCAGCTAGAATATCAATGATGGTACATGCTACCAGTTCGCAATCTACATGATAATCCTCACAGTAATGTTCGCTATCACGTATTATTTTAGCAGCATGATGCGTATCTGATGTTTCACAGGCAACATCGCTCTGTTGCAACACGTTAACAAAAGTTTCAAATTTCGTCTGCACATCTCTTACATTTTGATGCAACCGCGCATACACATAGTCTATACATGGTTCAAGATTTAATAAAAATGTTACTGTATCCGGTTTGAAATACAGTGGCTTATTATGTAGTGTCATCCTTACAATCGGAGAATTATAGACCTCACAAAAATCCATCGTTAATTTATCCATTTGCATCGAAGGTGATCCAGGTGATCGTGAACGTTCTTCAATGGTTGTACGATTGTTGCATAGCGCATACAATGGATACGATGGTAATGTGAGAAACATCCCACAACTGTCGCCGAGAACCATTTCCACATCGCCCGTAGGCCGTACTCTGATTCCAATTTCCATATATTTGCTGCCTATGGATGTTAATGCGTATCTTCTGACCATGATACGCGATGTTCGACGCGGGCTAAGAGAACAATCAAAGCTATGAAATTGCTCGCTCGTATTAGGAATAAACATAAAAATTTTGAGATGTGAAAATTAAGCCTTACCAAACAACTGTATCCTCCCCGCATTGAGCCACACCATCATCTCGCACGATCGGAACGTAATAATTCATGCGTTCAACGTTTGCTTCGGCACTGGTACTGCAAATTTTGTTTTCAGAGCAGTATTTGTTCCGTCGAAAGTCACTGTGGATACTGAGCGATTGATGGAATAGCGTTCGGGAGCCGTCTTAAATAGAGGTGCAATTGCTTCCCCCACCACACCATTTCTATTTTAAAACTATCAATTTTTCCATAATGTGTTTCAATCTTAACGTCGCAGTATGTAATTTGAGCCCCATCCTCAACGATAAAAGTCTCGACACGTGTTGAATGTAATATGACACCTGTGGAATCGTCGAATCTTAGAATTATGCTGCATCAGCAGAAACTGCATAGAACCATATTAGGATTGATCGTCGTTTTTGTATTCGAGGGAGGGGGTACGCTGACGGAGATAGCAAATTGCAGTCTAGGTATAAATATGCGCTCCAAAGTGAACAAAGCCTCAAATCGTTGAAACGTGTTGCGAGGAAAAGACATTACAGCCATGGGAGAATTCGGGCAAGTAACCCGCCAATTGCTGGATCAATCTGCACGATTGATTTCGCGGGAAGAGTACCTCGCGTGGGAAGAACGGTGCAACGAGTGCATCGAATCTTTAGAAGAACAGAGCCGTGTGAAACGCCCGCGATTATCGATCGGTGTTCGGCAATCGTTGGTTGCTCGAATCGCGCAGCTCGAAGGGCTGAAACATTCGTTGCGTGGCCGTTTCGTGCGTGAAGGTGCCGGACATTCGAGCACAGGACTTTTGTGGCGCGAAATAGACGCCGCGTTCGATACCCGCGTATTAACTGGTGCCGTGTTAAATTCGAATTACATCGAGGCGCGCAGCTTCCTCCAGGATGCGGCGACCATTGTGTTGGAGCATGTGCGAGGTGCTTTGAGGAAACAGCGGAACCTCAAAGTGAACACGGTGTTCAATGGCGAATTTGTGGCGGGTGACAAGCATGCTTGTAAAAGCATTAATACCCGGAACTGTGAACTCTTCGGCACATCCGATCTGCAGGAGTGGTACCAGAGATGCGTCATCGAACCCACCCTGGCGTCGCTGGAAGAGTTCCAGGAACGCGACAGCGGATGGGCATTGACGCGAATCCTCAACCTGGCCGTCAATGTCAATAAGTACAATCCACTGCGCGCGGGGTGCCACTTCAAGTTGCCGCGGGATTTATTGTTGAAGAAAGCCACAATTAGCGTACAATCCGAGGACAATTCATGTTTCGCGTGGGCAGTGGTCGCCGCTCTCCATCCCGCCGAACGACACGCCGATCGCCCAAGTTCGTACCCGCACTATACATTGGTGCTAAATCTCCAGGGCATCGAGTTTCCAATGTCCCTGGCGCAAATGGGGAAATTTGAGCGGCAGAACAGTGTCTCAGTCAACGTGTACAGCTTCGAGGCGGAGAATGGTTCGAAGGTCTTTCCACTGCGCCTCACCAGCAACAAGAGGGATCGACACGCCAACCTGCTAAACACACCGAATCAAGAGCACAGCGACGTAGTGCACTTTGTGCTGATCAAGAACTTATCTCGGCTGGTGTGCATGCAGCTGAGCAGACACAATGGGAAAAAATTTATCTGCGATCGGTACGTATATAAACTTGTGAAATATTGAAATGTCTCGCGAAACAATTAAATAAAAAAATTTATGTTTACAGGTGTATGCACTACTTTAGCTCAACCGAGAAGTTGGAGATTCATTCGCTGGACTGTGGGCAGATGAACGACTGTGCCATCGTGCTGCCCAGCGAAGGCAAAAATTTCCTCAGCTTCGAGAATCACTGCAAGAATGAGCGACTTCCCTTCGTGGTGTACGCAGATCTCGAATGCATCATTGAAAAAACAGAGGACAGTCGAACGGGTGATGATAACAAATTGCGCGCGTATCAACACCACAATTTGCACAGTATTGCCTATTATATGCATTGCTCGTACGATACATTGCTATCGACGTATCGATGTCACCGCGACGCGGATTGTGTTTCATGGTTCGTATACGAACTGAAAAAATTTGCAAACTTTGTTAAACCCATCTTGACCAGTAATGTTCCAATGCATGATTTAACCACCGAACAGTGGACGACATTTCACAATGCAACACACTGTCATATTTGCGAAGAACCATTCGAGGCTAGCGATAAACGAGTTCGCGATCATTGCCATCTCTCCGGACGGTTTAGAGGCCCAGCACATTCGGAGTGCAATTTAAATTATAAAAATGCGTTTTACATCCCCATAGTTTTCCACAATTTATCCGGCTACGATTCACATTTCATTATCGAGGAAATTGCTACCGCTTTCGAAGGTCACGTTGTTAATCCCGTAAGTATTGCCTATTACTAAAGAAAAGTATATTTCATTCACAAAAAATGTCGAAGATACGGCCGAATCAGACTCGCGAAATTATATTAAATTACGATTCATCGATTCGTACAAATTTCTCAATACCAGTCTTGACAAATTAGCATCATTTCTGAGCACGGATCAATTAAAAATTTTACGATCCAAATTTGAAACATTATCCGTTGAGGATTTCAATTTATTGACGCGAAAGGGTGTCTTTCCGTACGAATACCTTGATTGCGCGAACAAGCTGCAGGATCCATGCTTACCACCGCGCGAGTCATTCTACAGTTCGTTAACGGGTGAGACAGTATCCGAGACCGATTACGAAAATGCTTAGACTGTCTGGCAGCGTTTCGGGATTAGAACCTTGGGCGAATACAGCGACTTGTATTTGAAACCTGATGTCTTGTTATTGGCAGATATTTTTGAAAATTTTTGCGAAAGTTGTATCAAGAGTTACGGATTAGATTCAGCACATTATTATACTCTACCTGGTTTCACATGGGATGCCATGCTAAAACATACCAAAATTACATTCGAATTGCTGACAGACGTCGATATGGTCATGTTTATCGAACGCGGTATACGTGGAGGTTTAAGTCAATGTTCCGGAAGATACGCACATGCCAATAACAAGTACGTGTCATCTTACGACGCATCGGAAGAGTCATCATACTTGATGTACTTTGACGTGAACAATTTGCATGGATGGGCAATGTGTCGGCTCCTGCCATACGCTAAATTTCAATGGGTCGAAGATGCTGCAAATTTTGACGTGTCTTCAATCGGTGTTGATTCGCCCACGGGATACACTCTCGAGGTAGATTTGGAATATCCGCAACGTCTGCACGACGCTCATGCCGATCTACCGTTCTGCCCGACGCGTGCCAAACCACCTGGCAGCAGGCAGGACAAGTTACTAGCGACGATATACGATAAGCAGCGTTACGTCATCGATTATCATAACCTGCAGCAGTGCACGCGTCATGGTCTTCGTATTACAAAAATACACCGCGTACTTCAATTCGCTCAATCTCCCTGGCTCCGCGATTACATCGAACTAAATACACGGTTTAGAACAAGCGCGACAAACGATTTTGAAAAAAAATTGTACAAATTGATGAACAACGCGGTATTCGGCAAAACTATGGAAAATGTACGAAACCATGTGGATGTAAAACTTTTGACACATTGGGAAGGGCGATATGGCGCGGAGACAATGATCGCGAAACCGAATTTCCACAGCAGAAGTGTTCTTTTTCGGAAAATTTAATAGCTGTTGAATTGCGAAAACTCGAGGTGAAATTCAACAAACCGATATACGTGGGTATGTGTATTCTAGACATATCAAAAATTTGTTTGTATGAATTTCACCACGAGTACACTAAGGGACAGAATCGGCTTCCCTTCGGAAATTTGGCAACGTTGCATGTCGGGTCCCCCTGTGTCGAAGAACCACTGAGTTATGCCTAGTGACAATGGTGACAATTTTACAAGTTATTATTTAATTTGCTAAAATGAATTTTGCTTGATAAAACATTACACGTAAGAGGATGATGTGCTCGATTCCTCATCTATTTGGCAAAGAAGTAGCATGTATCAAAGGTAGAAAGTTTTTAGTCTGCCAAGCCGAAGTCTAGGTAAACGCACGAAATTCCCATATCGGTGTTCCAGCCTGGGAAGGCAAGGGAAGGCGTTCTGTCCGCCGCCACCCCAAGGTAGCCGCTGTCCGCATAAGACCCTCTCACTTGCACATAAAGCCCTGTCCTTGTTTAGCACCATCCCTGTCTACCGCATGCTCTCCGTCACTCCTGTGCAGCGAATTGGCGCTAAGAGGCTAGTTATTTCTTACGAAGGAGCAATATTGATGGTCGAATAGGTTTGATATTTAATTCTTTTTCTTCAACGAGTGAGTATGGCTCTGAAAAGAGCCGTTTTATCTTAAAATGTTCTTTAAAGCGAACCGAGTTATTCCTCTGTTTGATTTGATTGTGGCTCTGAAAATAGCCGTTTTATCTTAAAATGTTCTTTAAAGCGAACCGAGTTATTCCTCTGTTTGATTTGATTGTGGCTCTGAAAAGAGCCGTTTGGTGTCTGACGTCCTCAACCCTTCAATAATTTGTCCAGTACCCATTGTTGTTGATTCCGAGTGTTCGTTTCTCGCTTTATCAGCTTTAGCAGCAGTTCTTAAGGAATGCGATCAGAATTGCACGGACATCAACCCGCGATTTTCAATACCGATAACTATCAAGAGTGAAAATAAGCTACCGATATTGAGGACCATCAATATTGCTCCTTCGTAAGAAATAACTAGCCTCTTAGCGCCAATTCGGTGCACAGGAGTGACGGAGAGCATGCGGTAGACAGGGATGGTGCTAAACAAGGACAGGGCTTTATGTGCAATTGAGAGGGTCTTATGCGGACAGCGGCTACCTTGGGGTGGCGGCGGACAGAACGCCTTCCTATGCCTGCCCAGGCTGGAACACCGATATGAGGATATCGTGCGTTTACCTAGACTTCGGCTTGGCAGACTAAAAACTTTCTACCTTCGATACATGCTACTTCTTTGCCAAATAGATGAGGAATCGAGCTCATCATCCTCTTACGTGTAATGTTTTATCAAGCAAAATTCATTTTAGCAAATTAAATAATAACTTGTAAAATTGTCACCATTGTCACTAGGCATAACTCAGTGGTTCTTCGACACAGGGGGACCCGGCATGCAACGTTGCCAAATTTCCGAAGGGAAGCCGATTCTGTCCCTTAGTGTACATGTCTCCCTAGCATGGATCAAATTGTAAAATTCTATACACCGACACAGACAGTCTCATTTATCACATTCAATGCGACAATATCTACAAGTCCATGAAGCACAATATCGATAGATTCGACACAAGCGATTATCCTAGTGACAATGTATATAATATGCCGCGCGTAAATAAGAAGGTTCCGGGGCTGATGAAGGACGAAAATAACGGTGCGATAATGACCGAATTCGTAGGTCTTAGAGCGAAAATGTATGCACTTCTCGTAGACGGCAAAAAAGATACGAAAAAGGCGAAAGGCGTCAAGACCAACGTCATAGCCAGAACGATAACTTTCGACGACTACGCGCAGTGTTTGCAAAGGGAGATCGAAATGGTTCGCAGACAATCATGCATACGGTCTAAATTGCATAAAGTGTACACCATTTCGGAATCTAAAATCGCTCTAAGCCCACACGACGACAAGCGGCATATCGTACCCGATTCGACCGACACTCTGCCCTGGGGTCATTACCAAATTCCGTTGTAAAATAGGAATTATTGTATTTATTATAAATAGTGGAATTATTGTTTGCAAATGTATAGAAATTATTATTGTATTTATTAACTCGATTATTATAAATAGTGGAATTATTGTATAATATAAAATTGTTTGCAAATGTATAGAAATTATTATTGTATTTATTAACTTGATTATTATAAATGGTGGAATTAATGTGTAAAAATAAAAATTGTTCACACATGTATATGTATCATTGTATTTATTGAACCATGTATTATTTTACAATACATTATTTTTATTTATCCAAGAATTGTGTGATTTATCAAACCCCATCCAATTGACGTACATCTTATCCCCCTTTCTACGCAACACTTTTTCCACAAGATATACATCAGGATCGGTGACGCGTTGCAGTTCGTGTTCATAGAATCCTCCAGCAACGGGTATTCCACAGGAATCGACCAGCAGATACGTCGCGGGATTAGTTGCTTGTACTTTGGCTATCTTGAACACCTCCGTTGTCTAGTTCGTCGTATAGCCTTTATCGAAGATGGTTTTAAACTTGCTCACGCGCACAAACTCGCCCAACTTGAATCTCGTTGGAGCAGCGATCTTTATGTTGCTGTATACGGTGGCTAGCAGCCTGTCGGCGATCGCAGGGGTAACATCACAAGGACGCATTCCGATGGTTCTATGTTTTCGTGCGTTATACTCTGCAAGTAGACTTGGTAGCGCATCGGTCCATCTATAGGTTCCATTTAGCGTAAACAGTTTTCAC
The DNA here is from genome assembly GCA_963932335.1 of Andrena marginata. Classification (NCBI taxonomy): domain Eukaryota; kingdom Metazoa; phylum Arthropoda; class Insecta; order Hymenoptera; family Andrenidae; genus Andrena; species Andrena marginata. The sequence continues at coordinate 25,981,880 of OZ010662.1, forward strand.
ATATTGTTCTTCAAAGTTCGATTGAAACGTTCTACGACAGAGGCCTTCATCACCGAATCGTGCTTTGTCAAGAGTTTCTGCACATCGGTGATGTAAAATTCTTTTCCTTGATCGGTTTGCAAATTTTTCGGATATCGCTCTCTAAATATCTTTGCAAACGCTTGAGTCACCTCAGCACCACTTTTAGTCTTGAGCGGTAATGCCCACGCATACTTGCTCAACACATCGATGACGGTGAGTATGTAGTGGTGACCCTGGTTGAATCGCGAGTATGGACGCATTTCTACAATGTCAGCTTGCCACAGATCATCGTATCCATGCACGATGACGCGCCTCCGCGGAAAATGTCTTCGAGCTGGAGCATGCAATTCCTCAACGAGTTGTAGCTTCTTGTGGCCATGGCTTTCTTTACTCTTGGATTTCGATAATGGCTGCATGTTTGATCGCAGAGGTGTCTTGGACACGAATGATGCGATAATTATCGGGTACGTGCATTATGTGCTTCCCGTTGGTCCGAGAAAATTCTGGACAAGTTGCTGCTCCGCAGCAAAGGCGGTTATAGCCTCTTTAACTTTACGAATTTCATTGTCCGGCTGCGGGATAGAATTCGACACTTGCGATATCTTTTGAACACTGTTTTGCAACGTCAGCATATCTCTTTGAAACACGACCAGCTTCCTCTCTAATTCTTCCTGCTGCTCTTTCAAAAGTTTAATGCTCTTTTCCACGTATAGTTTATTGACGGCATCGGTGTCGGCCAACGGCTGAGCTACGCGTCGTATCTTGCGTGATTTTGCATCAAAGTCTGCACCGGTCACGCAAAGAGCGTTATCTCGCATGTAATTCCGAAGCAAACCGCTCCATTTGTAATAGTCCATTCTAGCTGCTCCACTCTTCTCGAGCGATACCCCAAATTTGTTGATTGGCATCTCGATGCATACTGCGCACATCATCGGCGCGCGGTTTTATATAATGAGGCCTACCTCGCGGAGTTCCTCGATAATCGATAGAATTTCAGGATCGTGAGAGTTGTTACCCGCCTGACGCGACGCTTCGAGCAAACGGAATCGATCCACCAGCTCGTTGGGATCGTCCCAGTGTACGTAATCGATTTTGTTATCGTTTACCACCATGACCCGCGGCACTGTTAGACCTTTCCCTGCCCTACTAGCCGATGCACGGGGAATTAGCGGTGCAATTACATGTTTGTACTTGTATCCCTTGTTGCCCAATATGGGATTTTTAGCACCATGACCGCGTCTGTGGGCATTCGTTTCCAGCAGTATACTTTTGTATTTTTGTTTATCGGCATCGGTGTATACAGTATCGTCGGGAATTCTCATAAAAATCAATTCGTAAAGGCCGGGTGTTCCTCTGTATTTTACACCATCTATGATTATATTATCATCCTTGTCTATATATCGAAAGCCTTATCCCCAAGCATCGTTCTACTATTGTCAAAGTATACACCGTACACATAGTCCATTTTTGTATCCTTATCACTACTCACGGATCGTTTTTTGTCCCTCGGATGTTTGAAGTTGTTGTCTAATAGATGTTACAAACGAGTCATCGGGACTAGTTTCAAAAACGTAGTCATCATCATTGGTTGTGTGGGAGGAGCCGGAGAATCGTTTGATGTAGCATTTTGTCGTTTCCGCTTCGATTAAACTGGTGTCGAGGTTATGGGTGAATATTCCGCCGACACGTTTTGTTTCCTCTTTGCCTTGCGCGATGTGTTCCCTTTCGGATGGATTTTTTTAGGCGTTAATGTTTCATTCCCTTCAACGTCTGTACTCATCAGCGGTGATGTGTCAGCTTCTGCTGTTGTGGTATTTTCCGCAATATGTTTCAAGGGTTCGACGATAGGTTTAAAGTATCTCTCCAACGCGATATCTTCCTCCATCTTGCCAGTATTCAAAGTCAAATGTTTTCGGCGAATGGCTTCGCTGGTTTTTGCAATTTTCTTCGCTATTCTCTCGCGATCCTTAATCTCCAGAGTATCGGTATCAATCATCGCTGTACCGCAGACGTTGCTTTCCCACCGACGTGTTGATGACAATTGACCATCTCGCGGTATGGCAAACTCGTTAAATCCCTTTCTATAACGTCCATTGGACATGGCGCTATCCTTGTCTATTACCACGAAACCATACTCCCGTTGCCAACAATTACGGCACAAAGCGCAGAAATCCTCGTAAGTCATGTCAGTGTTTACGTGATCGTTGTACACATGTTTCAAGTTGGTACCATCCTGCTTAAACAGAATCAGCAGATTCGCATTGTCGCGTATAAGATGTTTGGGAATTTTTGCATACGTCTGACAGAGATAGAAGCAGTCAACGTTCGAGTGGCGCCCCGTTGCAAAGTATTCCCTTATCGTATCTTGCTTGTCGCATGCCACGTCATCAAAGATAAAAATGGAATTCGGAAGCGATTCGCTCGGTGGGATGACGTCACTGTTATTCGAAAACGTAAAGTAACCAATTTCATCTATCGGAGTCAATAAATTCTCCAATTACTGATATTTTGGCTGTTGCAACGACTTGGACTACACGTACACGTTCTCGAAGCGGACGCCGTGAGGACATTCCAACAAGCTGACCAGCACGTTGGTCTTTCCACAATTTGATGGGCCACAAATGACGCAGCGGATAGTGTTTGGCAGCATGCTACCATGTCTGCGTCTTGTTTTCGAAGACATCACTCCCGATTTATCATCATAATTTGTCACGCGTATCGTCACAGGTTGTCGCACGAATCGCATCCTCTCCGTGAACTGTGAAAAATGATTTTGATACGTCGAAGCGCCCTATTTATAGATCCGCACCGAAGCAAAACGGTTCAGTATTCAAAATGCTTCTGATCCTGTCGGATAATTGTGATATTCGAGACCTAACCTCTGAGCAGTTGAAATATATACCAAAGATTATTCTACTCTGAGAGTTTGGCAGACACATTGATCAGTTGTGGGACAGACTTCCCGAGCATATAAAAGTCGATTCTGAGGTTCGGCACTATTGTCGGTGTCTGGAACATTATAATCGCCCTTGGCAGCAAACGCATATCGACGGTACAGCACCATTGATTAAAAACTGTAGCGAATGTCGCCGACGAGAGTAAAGAAAGGCCGTGGTTTGTTAAATCGGGCGATAAACGCGCTACCTATTGAATTACATATTCCGGGATACCAGTTTTGCGGCCCAGGAACTCATCTAGCAAAACGATTAGCTAGAGGGGATCGAGGCATCAATCCGTTGGATGCAGCGTGTCGAGAACACGATATTGCGTATTCGCGTAGCAACGACCTCACCGAAAGGCACGCGGCAGATAACGTTCTCGCTGACAAAGCGCGAAAACGCATCGTTGCGCGAGACTCGACTCTGGGTGGAAGAGGTGCTGCTACGGCTGTTTGGGCAGCTATGAAGGCCAAAACGAAGATCGGAATGGGGATGAAATCAAAAACCCGCAAAAGGATTCCAAAGAGAGCACCGAAAAAGCGGATTCTTCCGGTAGAAAAACGGGGTGGTATATTACCACTTCTACCGCTGCTAGGTGTTCTCGGATCATTGGCGGAGCGGTGGGGATCGCCAAGGTGGTAAACGATATTAAGGCGGCGCAACATCAGCTGCAGGAAATGCAACGTCATAATCGCTCCATGGAAGTCGGGGACTTTATCGCGCACCGTACAAGCGTGGACAGGGAATATTGAAACGAAAAAAAAAACGGCGAAAAGAAAATAAAAATGCCCGCGGGTGTAACTACCGATGCACAATTGGAGGAGTTGGCAAAACGTACGCGTATTCCATTCTTTACAGGTGTTTTTATGCGTAACGCGTTACCACCTGGAGAAGTACGTCGAAACGAGAGCGGTATCGTAAATTTGGACAATGTAGAGGGGCCTGGGACTCATTGGGTGGCGTATGCGAAGAGAGGGTGTCGAGCTATATATTTCGACAGCTTTGGGAATCTTCGACCGCCTAAGGAATTCATACAATATCTGGATAAAGATGCTGTGAAAATTGAATACAATCGTACGGCTTATCAAAAGTACGATCAGAGCAATTGCGGACAACTATGTCTACGCTTTCTACAAACGATCGGCACCGAATTTAAGGATTGACTTCCCACCACTCTGATTCAGTAATAGTCGAGCAGTTCGAGCAGAATATGTCGTTAACATTCACTCTAACCGGCAAGAGTAGCACCCTCGCGGTAAACTACTTTCCACCCATACATTTGAGCGACGATGATTACGAGCTTGGTCTAACAACCTTTGAAACTTATCACACAATACCGAACATCGACTCGAGCAACGATAAATTCTACTTTTTCTCAAACTATGGCATCAAAAACAGCAGCGTCGACACCACTCATGAATACATTACGATTCCCCACGGCTCCTACGAACTAGGCTCCATTGCCAAGTACCTGAAGCAGCGATTACTCGAGCGGTATCCTATAAATCTCGACGGCACCGATGACGGTGACAACAATGCGTATCCTATAGTGTTGCGTCCCAACAACAACACCATGAAAAGCGAACTGTACTGTCGGCTCGCCGTAGACTTTACTAAGCCCAATAACATTGGATCGCTATTGGGATTCTCGACGAATCGGGTATTAGAACCAGGGCGGTGGCACGAATCAGATGATCCAATTAATATCATGAACGTGAAAATTATTCGCATAGAATGTAGCGTGACCGCTGGCGCGCACAACAATGGGAGGCGTGTACATACGATAAATGAATTTTCTCCGAGAGTCCCACCAGGATATAAGATATCGGAAACGCCTGCGCAGATCATTTACCTTCCAATCATCGCACGGGTCATTACGGATCTAACGATACGCGTTGTGGATCAAGACGGACGATTGCTCGATTTTCGAAGTGAAGAGATTACCATCAGACTGCACGTACGACGACGACGATAATACGTGTAGTGCGAAAGAGATGCTTGTATTGAACGTCTCCAGAAACCCGTTTCTTCCAAGTGAAATTGTTTACAACACCAACAACTGCAATAACTCCGATCGCACTAAAAATAAGAGGCTCAGTGCTGCGAACATTGCATTTTTGAAATCTTTGGGATTCATTGTACGCATTTAAGTTGAAAAAAAAAATAGCTGACATTCTAAGCATTGGAGGGAAGCCGACGTTTGATGATCGCATCGTCAAACTCGAGACTCACACATACAACCCATACGTCAATACGACGTTTGGATACAGCGATGAGATAAGAATACCGCTACAGCAGCAGGATTTGTACACATTACCGTGTTAAAGTTTCCTCTATGTGGAGGGGAAATTGAAGATAAATAAGCCAAACGATGCGTTAACGGTGATGTTGGGAAATAATTGCATGGCGTTCTTATTCGACGAGATTCGATACGAGCTGAATGGCGTGGAGATTGATCGCAACAGAAACGTTGGAATAACTAGCACGCTTAAAAACTATGTATCGATATAATACGATCGCGCAACGACAACAATGCTCTGATAGGATCACCGATGTTGGAACCAGAAATTGAATTACTTAAACTACAATGGCGAATGCCTCATGTGACGCTGAACGACGTTAATAAGCTATCGTTGCTACGTACTTTGGAAAGTGGACATAACCTGAGCATTTGTTTTCAATCGTGGGATCTGTACGAGTATCCTCTTTTACAGAGCACGACCAAGCATTCGTGGGCCGTGAAGGCATCTGCACAGCTGGAGAAGCCGCGATGCGTGATCCTTGCTCTACAGACTGGTCGAAGGAATGTGATGAGCGAAGACGTTACTAAGTTCAACAACTGTAAATTGACCAATGTAAAACTTTTTCTCAACTCGGAATTTTACCCATACGATGACATAAACTTGGACTTTGACAAAAATAAGCATGCCATCTTGTATCACATGTATACGCAATTCGGTAAATCGTATTATGGACATAGTTGCAACGAGGCATTATTCACCGTGGCTGAATTTTTACAATTTGGCCCCATCGTGGTGATTGATTGCTCGCGACAAAATGAGTCGATCAAGAATGGCACCGTGGACGTGCGCATAGAATTCGAGTGTAAAGAGAATCTGCCGGTAAATACTACAGCCTACTGTCTGATTCTGCACGATCGGGTGGTTGAATACAATCCACTGACAAACGTGGTGCGCAAAATGAATTAAATTGCCACTCTACTTGCCCGCCCTCTCCTGTGCGAAATTCGCACAAAATTGCTTCGTGAAAATTGAGATGCTTTACGAGAAAAACTGCATTCTCCTATCTGTCTTGGAAGCGATCGGACCTCTAAATTGTACCGATAATGGCTGTACCAACATTCGTTGACCTGCAAGGGTTCATCGTCGATGGAAGATTTATCGTCAAGGAAGTGGCTGTCCTACGCAAGGGGACAATTCTCTCGCACTTTTGGGAGTCCTATGCCACAATTTCTTCTTACAAAATCCGACAAATCAAGCATCCGATGGTTGGTGGCAAAACATCATGGACTACGTTGGGACGATGGAGACGTTCCGTACAGTATGGCTAAACAGCTAATTACGAAAGCTGTAGCTGATGTGATCGACGAAGAAGATGACACATCCCATATAGTATACGTTACAGGGCTGCAGAAACGCGACTGGCTTGCGGATTTCCTCGATGAAAATACGAGAGCGGACATGATCATCGAGACGCTGGACATTGACTACGAGGATATCAAATCCCTAAATAAGCTAAATGTAGTTAATACTCTGCGTTGTGGGAGACACGCAAAGCACTGTGCCTTGCAAAATGTATTTAAAATATTCAACTGGTGGTCTAAACGCCAGAGGCATAAATAAAATATAATCAATTTTTTAATGCATAAATGTTTTTTCTTCACCCTGCCCCAACCTCCTGCATGTACGCTAGATTAAGACAATAGTTGTAATTATTTAGTAGCGGTTCATTACACGTCCAATACACGTTCGAAGTGGTACGATTGACGTTCGATACACGATGAAAGTGGTACGACAGACGTTCGATGTGGTACGATTGACGTTCGATGTGGTACAATTCACGTTCGATTCATGTTCGATGTGGTACGATTGACGTTCAATACACGTTCGAAGTGGTTCGATACACGTTCAAAGTGGTTCGATTCACGTTCAGAGTGGTTCAATACACGTTCGATACACGTTCAATACCGGTTCGATATCCGTTCGATACCCGTTCAAAGCCGTTTGATACACGTTCAAACCCGTTCGATACCCGTTCAAACCCGTTCGATACACGTTCAATGCCGTTCAATACCCGTTCAAACCCTTTCGATACACGTTCAATACCGTTCGATACCCGTTCGATACACGTTCAATACCGTTCGATACCCGTTCAATACCTGTTCGATACCCGTTCGATACCCTTTCGATACCCGTTGAAAGCCGTTCGGTACACGTTGAAAGCCGTTCAGTACCCGTTCGATTCACGTTGAAAGTGGTGTGATCTAGTCGAATGATGTGTCAAAGAAGAAGGGAAAGAAGATGCGTGTGAATAAGGAGAGGACGGTCAGCGAAGAAGAAGATAAGTACATGGAGGAGGATGGTCAGCGAAAGTGCAGGTGGCCTATGATGAAGATGGTGAAGAACAAAGGCATCCTACTTTGCAAAGCTATGCACTTCTCGATTTCAAGATATGAGTTTAGATGCGCGAGCCTGGAGATGCAGCGAGACCACATGCTCTTCAATCGCGACAGCGAACAGCCAACGGTCATAATGGGATATTGGAGGAAGATCACTTTTGACCAGATGATGTGGCGATATAATCGGGAGGTATGTACCAAATAATCTGCAATGTTTCGCGAATTTTGATTAAATTTTAATTACGTTTTAATTACGTTTATTACGTTTTTAACATGTGACTATTATATTGCTTATTATGTTTTAGAACTCGCCACCATCGTCGCCTCCCTCACCACCTTGGTCGCAGCCTTCACCGCCGCTGCGATTTCCATCGCAATCTCTCCCGCAGGTATGTAGTGCATTGTCTTTTTTTGTGTGTTCCATGTTTAATCTGGTTAATGTATCAATATTATATCGACGTTTGTGTATGTGTTGCAGAATTATGAACTGTTGGCGGAGCAATTGGCGGTGTTGGAGCAGCTCCTGGCGGAGCATGTGCTCCAGTCTACATCCCAGGAGGTTCGGATGGGGCGATCGGGACCAGTAATTGACCCCAGGATGACCGCGTGATCGCGGCGACGGTCGTATGAGAGGCTCAGGGGCCTCCAGCGACCACAGCCCCCGTCACCACCATCACTGCTGCAGCCGTCGAACCCATCGTCATCCCGATCGTCCAGCCCCCTGCGGCAATAGTTTCTTTCCTTTTCATTGCTTTTATGTTATATTGTATTTTTCTATTTTTTATTTTTATTTTTATTTTTTTATATTTTATTACTATTACTATTGTTCCACTTTTTATTTTATTTTTTTCCTTTTCGTTTTCGTTTTTAATAATATATATATATCTTAAACGTATATTATTTCTACATTTTATTCACCCGTCTTCCTCCTCGTCACCTAATTTTAAGATTCAGCGTTTCAATAATTACTATTTCTCTTCGTTGGGGAAAAAAAACATTCTGCCGACGCTGCATAATTCTATTTCGTTCTTCGCGCCGTGAAAATGACGTCATCCCGCACGGCTGCTCCAGAGGAGTCTAAATACGCACGATCGCGCGAGACGCTAAGATTGAAAATCATTTTGAAATACTCTTATCTAAACAACAAAAGCGACTGTACCACTAAGTAGTGTTGTCTCTTTCCCTCCCTAGAATTTTAGCTTTAAAATAATGCTCTGTCTCTTTCCCTCTCTCGAATATGTGTAAAAAAGCCGACATCATCCGATAATTCGTTGGCGTTCGGCAACGGTGTGTGTGCGCGTGTGTGACGCTCGGTATATGTATCATTCGGAAAAGACTAATGTGAGAGAGCTGGCGTTGGGGGAATTGGATGGGCGGCTGACTCGTACCGCTGAGGTCTTGGGTTCGAGTCTCGTCGCCCGGAATTCGTTTTTCATTTATAATAATATCTTAAAATTAATATTTCCTTCCTTACCGGCTGTGGTCGGTACACGCTCCAGAGTATAGCACCGCGGGTGAAGGTTCCTCCTCGATGCGGTATCGGTTCGGTATCGATTCGGTTATCGATTGATTCGATATCTGTTCTCGCGCTCTATACCCACCACCACTCCGTCATCTCGATGACGTCATCCGCCGCCGCCTACCGCGCGCCGCCGCCTGCCGCGTTGGGATTTCCTGCGGCCTTGAAACTCCAATTTGAGTTCCAAGGTCGGGGGAGGGGAGGGGGAAATGGCCTTCAAACTCAAATTTTGGTTAGAACTCTCCTAGACATACTACTAGCGTCATATTTTTTTTTGTGTTAAACATGTCTAGTTTCCAAGCAAATGAAGAGTATTTGCGGCACGTACTGCTCTTCTTGTTTAATCAAAAGAAAAACGCGAGTGAAAGCCGTCGTATCTTTGTGGAAACTTACGGTGCCGATGTCCTAACACAAGATGCTTGTGTGCGTTGGTTTAGACGTTTCAAAAGTGGTGATTTCGACTTGAAAGATAAAGAACGCTCAGGCCAGCCGAAAAAAATTTGAAGACGCCGAATTGCAAGCACTGTTGGACGAAGATGATACGCAAACTCAACAACAACTAGCAGAGAAGTTGAATGTTGGACAACAAACAATTTCTGATCGTCTGCATGCCATGGGAAAGAAGCGTAAGTTCGGAAAATGGGTACCACATCATCTCAATGACAGACAAATGGAAAAGCGAAAAACGGTGTGCGAAGTTTTGCTTTCTCGGCATGAAAGAAAACCTTTCTTACATCGGATCGTGAATGGAGACGAAAAGTGGATCTACTTTGAGAATCCAAAACGCAGAAAGACATGGGTTGACCCAGGACAATCATCCACATCGACCGCAAGACCGAATCGCTTCGGAAAGAAGACAATGTTATGCATTTGGTGGGATCAGAAGGGTATCGTGTAATATGAGCTTCTGAAAACAGGTGAAACTGTTAATAGCAGTCGCTACCGTCAACAAATGATCAATTTGAATCGTGCATTGATCGAAAACCGCCCAGATTGGGCTAAAAGACACGGAAAAGTCATTTTGCAACACGACAACGCCCCATCACATACAGCGAAAGCGGTTAAAGGCACAATTTCTGAACTTGGCTGGTAACTTTTGTCCCACCCGCCGTACTCACCAGACTTGGCCCCTTCCGATTACCACCTGTTTTCATCGATGGCTCACGCACTTTCCCAAGAATACTTCCAAAATTACGAAGATGTCAAAAAATGGCTCGATGACTGGTTCGCCTCTTAATGTGGACAATTTTTTTGGGAGGGCATCCATAAATTGAAGGACAGATGGGAAAAATGTGTAGCTAGCGATGGTGCATACTTTGAATAAAGAATTTTTTCCTTTTTTCGCAACTTTAAATTGTTTTCTATAAAAAAAATTAAGAATTATTAACCGGTACACCTGGTAAACCATCTAAATTCAGAGGAAAGAGCTAACATCGAAAAATTGATCGAACAATACGCAGATAGATTCCACCTCCCCGGTAGTGAACTAGAAGCAACGAACGCTGTGTCTCACAGAATATTCACCGAGAACGAGGCACCCGTTAATCTAAAATAATATCAATATCCCCAAGTCCATAAGGAAGAAATCAATCGAAAAATTAACGAACTCATACAAAACAAAATAATCTCGCATTCAACCTCTCCGTACAACTCCCCGTTGTTCATAGTAACTAAGAAAAAGGATAGTCAAGGGAACATACGTTGGAGAATAGTAATAGATTTCCGTCGATTAAATGAAAAAACTATAGGCGACGCATACCCCTTACCGAATATAGTGGAAATATTAGATCAGCTAGGCAGTGCGAAATACTTCTCAGTATTCGATCTAGCATCTGGATTCCACCAGATACCAATGCATCCGGAAGATAAGCACAAAACCGCCTCTTCAATACCCTATGGACATTATGAATTCAATCGAATGCCTTTCGGTCTCAAGAACGCCCCAGCTACATTCCAAAGGTTAATGGACCAAGTTCTTACTGGATTACAAGGAATAGAATTATTCGTGTACCTCGACGACATAGTAATCTACGCTAGTGCACTTCAAGAACACACTACTAAATTCATAAGACTGATGAATCGACTAAGAGAAGCCAACCTGTCCCTGCAACTAGACAAATGCGAATTTCTAAAAAGAGACGTCTGCTATTTAGGTCATATTATTAGCGAAGAAGGGGTTAGGCCAGACCCACAGAAGCTAGAAGCAGTCAAACAATTCCCACAACCCAAAACTGCGAAAAATATAAGACAATTTTTAGGATTAGCCGGATACTACCGGAGATTTATAAAGAATTTTTCCAAAATAGCGAAGCCATTATCCGACCTAACAAGAAAGGATCGCAGATTGGAATGGACAATCAAACAACAAGACGCTTTCGAGACATTACGAAATGCTCTATGCGAGGAGCCAATATTACAATATCCAGACTTCGATAAACCCTTTATCATAACTACAGACGCCTCTGGTTATGCAGCAGGCGCGGTTCTAAGTCAAGGAGAAATCGGGAAAGATCTTCCAATAGCTTACGCCTCAAGAATATTAAACGATGCTGAAACACGGTATGCTCCAACAGAACGCGAACTACTAGCTCTAATATACGCCGTACAACATTTCCGTTCATACGTATACGGGAAACGTTTTTCTTTAGTGATGGACCATAAACCACTAGAGTGGCTACATACACTAGATAATCCTACCTCCAGACTCATGCGCTGGAAAATAAAATTAGCAGAATTCGATTACAAGATCATATATAAGTCCAGGAGATATAACACAAACGCAGATGCCCTCTCGCGAAACCCAGTAAATACATTCCCGTTACAAGTGGAAGGGAAAAGATCGCGCTCCCCAACTGCCACGAGTTCGGGATCCCCAAATCCAAATCCAATGAAACAACCAAAGGGAGATGGATCCTCCTCATCATCATCATCATCAGAATTGGATCCAACGCAAATAACATTAAGAAGGAAATTAAAAAGGAAACACAAAACCTCAACAACCACATCGTTAAGCAGACCAGTCGAGAAAAAGAGGGGAATTGCGCCAATAGGGGAATCAGAAGCAATGGAGGTATCCATCGATAGTTTCGAAGCAACCAAGAATATTCAGGTATCAGTAGAGGTTCACCCCTCTCCTGGACAAATCGGTTTTCCACCGTCAGCCCCTAGACCAACCACCCTTAATAGTCCTCGCAGCCCACAACGAATGGAGACAGAAATAATGGAAAAGGATTGGGATCAAGTCATGGAAATAAGCGAAAACGTAGAAGTCGCAAAAAATCATATCTATAGAGAACCTCCTAAAATAAATTCCAGTGATAGTAGTAGCAGCAAGAAGGATAGCCCACCAATAAGAGGAAAGAAGTACTACACACGAGATTCTAGCGAAACATTGTCCGGACCAATCTCTCCAATAACGATAAGAAAAGACTCAAACAATAATTTTAAAACATTCCCTGGACCACCCCGACAGCAAGTATCATCACGCAAACAGGGATTACCACAATAGCAAAGACAACCACGACAACAAGCATTACCAAAAGTAGTCAATCAAGAACTAATTCAAAGTAGGGTAAAGGAAATTGCAGACCATTTATGGATGAACAGGGAAACTGCAGGAATATTCATTACTACATACGGCAAACCAATGGGCGAGGAAAGCACGGAATTTATGAATAAGGAACAAATTAAAATTACCTTACCCCTGCCACTCCAGGCAGGAAGTATAATAGAAATTCCCAAAGCAGAACGGACCATCTTAGGGATGGTATTGTCAGATCCTCCAAACGAAGAAGCCTATCATACCATAATCAGGAACCTATATAATAAATTAACACAAAATAACATTAACAAAATCTCACTACCCAAAACAGAAATTAATATATTATGGGAAAAATTGAAACAAATGATCACCCTAAGGTTTTTACAAACAAATATCAGCATCACAATCTGCAATGACACTGTACAGCTGCCATCAGAACAAGATCGTCTAGTAATAATTAAAGAAAACCACGAGTCACCTAGGAGGACATAAAGGGGTAACCAAAACCTACAACAGAATCAGAAATTTGTACCATTGGCCAAACATGAAAAAGGATGAGAGGCAACACATTAAAACATGCATAAGTTGTCAAAAGAAAAAACTAGTGCGAGCTAAAAATAAGGAACCAATGATAATAACAGACACTCCACTAGACGCCTTTGACAAAATATCCATGGATATTGTGGGACCATTGCCACCCACAAAGTCAGGGAAAGCACATATACTTACCATACAGAACAACTTAACAAAATTCTCATTAGCAATACCATTAGTCTCGTTCACAAGCGAAGAGATAGCCCAAGCATTCACCACACACTTCATATGTCAATACGGATGCCCAAAAGCCATTCTAACCGATCAAGGATCTTCATTCATCAGCTCTCTCATGCAAAAGTTCGCAAAGGCTCTTAACATCAAGCAGTACAAAACCTCAGCGTTCCATCCACAGTCAAACGGTTCCCTGGAAAGAAGCCATCATGTCTTGATTGAATATTTAAAACATTACATAACCAAAGAAAAACAATGGGACCAGTGGCTACCATAGGCAATGTCCTCTTATAACACTAGTATACATGAAGGTACCAAATACACTCCCTACGAATTAGTATATGGTAAAAAGGCCAGACAACCATCAAGTTTAATGCCAAACGACTCGTTACCCACATATCCAGACTTTGTAGATAGGTTAGTAACAAAGTTGCTCAACATTCGTGAACTGGGACGTCACAATTTAGAAAACTCTTGAAAGTATCGTCAAAAATAATACTACGACCAAAAGGTATCCTCAGTTAATTACCACAAAGGCGAACAAGTACTGGTTTTAAAACCAAAAAGAGATAAATTCAGCGACGAATACGATGGGCCTTACACAATCATCGAAATCTTAAAAAACAACAATGTAAAGATAGCTGTGAGTCCCCGTCGAACTAAGGTTGTCCACAAGGACAGAATTAAAAAGGCCTATACGCCACCAGACTGCGCCGTCCTTAGGGACATTACGGCAAACCATTAGCAACTTCGCAGCGCTAAATTCAAAAGTGGTGGGGATTACGCAAGGGCTCATTCAGAAAAGTGACACCTCCGTGAATAGCACGTAGAAAAATTTCTTAAAGAAGAAAAGGGAAGCAGAAGGAAAAGAAAAGCCGACTCTAAAGAAACATAAGGTAGGAACAGCATAAAGCAAATAATAATAGAAAGAATAAATTATAATAAAAAAATAAAAATCAAATTACTAAATCAACACGTGGTGTGCCTGTACAGAAAAGGTCCATAAGATCACCGGACGAAAAATGGATTAACCGTCCACGCACGGAGGATCGCGAGGATCACCATCTAAAATTATTGAGGATGGTCTGCCTGAAGGCCAAGTGGCCTGGGTTTCGCACGGATCGAAGCGACCTGTACCGGCGAAAAATCTGCTACCCCTGCTACAAAAATTTGAACGCAGAAGAAACACAATATTACACGCCCGCGAGCCGTCACCTATGTACATTACGCAGGATAAATTTCAAGTATTGCATGATCTGCACCAGGCAGATCCATAAAGTGGGAGTAGCAGCACAATGTACCGATTGTATAGACACATTGGGCACATAAATGCAAACAATGAAGAAGCCCTAGACCTAGGGCTCTCATTACGTGTACTGGAGGTACATGAACGATGGCCTCAACAATAAATTTACGTTTTTTCCCCCTACATATACCAATTTTAACATAATTATTTCAATCCTACCCTTCGTATCCTTATCGAGCACACGAGAACGAGGATCCTGCACCAAGGACAAGCCGGGGCGCGATGTAAACAAACCGCGCATTCCTGAACCATAGAGAAGTAGAGACACATTATAAATAGAGGAAGATAGAAATTTTTCAAGGAATCACAAACCCCAAACACTAAGAAATAGAGTAGCATTACGAACAGAAAAGGATAGCAATTTCAGGGGAGCATGTAGTCAATAATGGGGATAGATTCAAACATAATACGACGTAAGTAAATGCATATATATTTCAAGGACATTATACAGCCAGGTTTCATTCAGTCACAATCCAGACAGTTACAATTTACAGCTAACAATAGTATTCACTATGCCAAAACGATCAGAAAGAAAGTTAGAAAACTAAAAACATTATTAAATTCAACGCCGACAAATTCCACACCGTCAAATGTAACACCGTCAACTCCGTCAAAGTCGATGTCACCGCGTTCCAAATCATCATGGAAATTACGAAAAATAACAGTGCCAGAAGTGGACTGGCAACCTTATACGAAGCTCACCCATTCCGATCCACGGAGGCGTGCGTGGAAATATATTTTCCTATTCGGCACGGGGAACGCACCACCCCCGACAACAGAGACAACGATCAACCCTAGTGAAAACGTTAGAATATTTAAAGAAATAGACGAAGAAATCGAGCGCCAGACTTCTACTCGCGAACCGGTAACCAATGCGTAATAGAAAAACATATAATACATCTCTCGGGACGACAGAAAAATCGGGCGGCGAGATGTAACGTACCGCTACCTACCGCCATAAATTTTTCCTTTTGTTTGCGCACATATTGTTAATTTCATTTACATTATACCTAAGTTACTATACCGCGCATGTGAGATCGCGTTCAAACAGCGCGCGAGAGAACCTAGTAACGCGCAACGCGTGCGCATAGCCGTCTATTCAAACAGTGAACTCAGTACCGCGAGTGAATAGAGCGCGCGTGCGCAGATCGCACGTTCAACCGGACACCGAATAAACCGTGCGTAATACACGATTGGCGCGAACCGGAAATTAATTTTAATTGGTGCGCGAGTTCGCACAGCCAGTGATTGGTGCGCGCCAAGTACCGGCATGCAGTATAAATAGAGGCCCGCCAGCAGCAGAAAAGCAGACTTGGTGCTGCCACCGAACCACGAAGACATCGGTCGCTTTAGGCAGTCCCTCAGTCTGGAAGAAGTTATCTTTAAAATTCCAAATCATCAACTTCCTTTCAAGGTAGCTTCAGTTAGCTCCTAAACTTCCTTTCGAGGTAGCTTTAATTAGCTCCTCAATCTCAAAAACCGAAGTAGCTTTCGTTAGCTCCTCAACTTCTATTCGAGGTAGCTTTAATTAGCTCCTAAATCCCAAAACCGAGGTAGCTTTAGTTAGCTCCTCAATTACAAACCTGGGCCATACTTACTAGTCCCTAAACCACATACTCCAAAGCGTGGGCCAGATGATAGGCACCAGAAGCCACAACCAAATACGAAGGAAGGAAGCCATTATTTCACCTACCATCTGGGGACGCCCTAACCGGCTACCTGGCTACCATCCGATGACGCTTTAACTAGCAACTCGGCTACCATCCTAGAAAGCGTGGGCAAGCTGATAGGCGACTGGAAGCCACATCTATCCTCGAGAAGAAACGCTCTCTAAATCTCAACCAAACATTCCAAATCGACCTAGTGCCGTATCTTGTATTACACCGACTTCGTGTCGAGACTTTATGCTCAACTTACGATTTAGTATCGTATCTTTATACTATATCTTTTATACTAATTAACGCCACAATTATAACTATATTCTTTATTACCGACTTAGCGTTAGGAACCGAAATCAAAACAATATTCTTTATTACCGACTTAGCGTTAGGAACTGAAATCAAAACGATTTATCCGACCGTTACGACGTTACGTATTATCTTATTTCTATTAATTGTCATAAATCCCACGACTCTGTGTCGTATTATATGTTCTATCATCGACGAAGTATAGAATAGACCTATCACCTTATGGGACTTCGTGTCACCACCCGAACTGTGTTACCGACCCATAATTTGAGGACTGAATTTAGCTGCCTCTGTTCATGAACAGCGTCCAACTCCCAAACTACTCTGAAATGTGTTGAAATGCTGAAAGGTGTGTGCGTGCTTGTATACGTGTGACTTGTTTAGCGTGAGAGTTTCACATAGAGGGCAGACTTTTGCTACGCCATGCTTTGGCTCGGTTTGTCAACGACTCACGTGGATTGACGTGGATTTTTCTCCGAAAATGTATTTCGGTGATATGGAAACTATATTGCGCCGAAACATGGCTCTTCTTGAAAGCTTATACAAGCTATAAATTGCAAGATAACATTGCTTGTTAGTACTTTATGTGTAGTGGAACAGTTAACTAACATTTTCGCGTGTCGTATGTCGAAAAATATTAAAAATTGACGCTGTTACTGACATTCCTGCAAATCTCTGCACTCCGCGCATATCTAAATAGACGGTGCTCATCGTACGACACGAATAAATCATTGGGAACAAGGAATCCAAACGTTTTTGCAAAATTTATATTTGCAGTTTTCGGGACCCTAGGACATTTTGCAATAGTTTATTTATTACTTGGGAACGGTAGATTAGTAGTTAAAACTCTACGTTTCGTTACAAACTGATTGGCCCTTTTCTTATGAACTATTGTATGGATTTAAAAATTGTAAACAACATCTACGATGTAAGTACCCGAGCGTATCGCTTGCGTTAAGGTCTGTTTTCATTATTCCTAGAGTACATATGAGAAAAGTTGTGGTATTTTTTAAAGCACAAGTAAAAAAAAGGTTCTGTTTTACGGACGTCGCGACTCGTGAGTGAGATAAAATTGGAGGGAAACGGCACGGAGGTCCTTTACGCGACAAACGATCATTCTGGCAGCGGCAACAAAGTATGATACCTACATTGTCTTCTTGCGTTCTCCGTGCGCCTGATTTTTGCATGTCGATGTCGGCCCACGGACAAGCTATGTTCAAATGCCCGTACCTATTGAAGCAGATTTCACTTTTTTCTATAAATTCTGCAAAAGTCGTAATCAGTAACTAAAAGCGGAAAACATGTATGTACACATGCTAAGCTAATTGTAAGATGACATTTTTACATTCTCTGCTTATTTTTCGTCTTTATTCGAGCATTTATGGCAAATTAGTGAGATTTTTTTAATAATAGAAAAATCAAACACGACGTCATTCGAGCACGTTAAATCTAGAGACGCGGTAGCGTCTCGACGCCAAGTACAGGAAAGAAAGTACAGGAAAGAAAAAGACACCCTATATATGGCGACTGTCGCTACTGCTTATCATTTACTCGTCGCCCGGCTAATCCAACCTAACCTGAAACTTATTTCATTAATATCTCATGACGCTTGCAATATTTTCTAAATTTAAAGGCATTTTTCTTATGTAAACCGCATATAAGCTTTGGAATGAGACCAATTTCAATAAAATCGGTCCACGCATAACAGAGATATGATAATATCGTCTCATGGATCAGTCGGAATGTTAAGATTCTTCTTCTTCTTCTTCTGATTCTTCTAGAAATTTTTCGTCAAACATAATACGTATACGCGTTACACGCACACCTTCAGTCAAAACAAAACTAACACATGTTTCGTTCTTCTACGTATATACGTGTTAAGCCGGGGCCAGACCTGAATGAGTATACGCTGAGCAGGCTGAGCGGCGCACGAATATTCTGATGTGGACGTGTGAAACGGTAGGTAGGGCCGCATGCTTCTACGTCAGAAAGGCTGAGCGTGAACGCATATGCTAGTGTGGACGGGTCATTCGTGGTGACTCGGCTCATTCGACCCGACTCGGGGATGCCGGCGAATGCACATGGCCTGAGCCGACCGTTGTCGGTTTTCTTCCGCACATCAAAGGGAGTTTGGAGTGCATTGCGTTCAGCGTGGAAGATAGAGGCAGAATGTGATACTTTTCTAAAATCCTCGATATCTCGGATTTTCATGATATTGAAATACACATATGGTAGCCCATATGAAATTAGGGAGGGTTAAGTCCTCATTTTTGCAGATTCGAAATTGTTTAAAAAATACAAATCTTCAAAGTTTCCTGCTTTCGGTGATTTTTACGAAACGCCTACAGAAATTAATTTTAATGTCTTAAATTATTGAAGGCATAGACTAAATAAATTTAATCCATTGCTAATATTGACATAAACAGATAATCAAAAATTTAAAAATTACATTTTGAATAATAATAATAATGCAATTAACATATGATAGACTTTAAAGCTCTATTGTACTGAATAATTTGTCTTTCTTTTCTTCACTACACCCTGCATTGTTCTTAATTCATATAGCCAGGCCGACTCGCTGTTGTGTTAAAAAATCACACGAGATTACTCGCGGGGGCAGCAATACGCCTCGTGGAGGGACGCAGGTAGAAAATGAGGTGCCCGCTGCACTGCGCGTGATCCCGCCTGTGACGTCTTCCCTTCGAATTGGAGACTGATCGGCTCGGCTCGCCCAGAAAAATTGACGAGCTAGACGAGGCGTGCCGGCTCGCGGAGCTACGACCCGTCTGATTCCACCTAAAGATAGTGGAAATATTAGCCTCCTTTTCGGCCGCGTCCAAATCTGAATAGAACCCCGAACCGAACGCCACTTGAAACTCCCTACTGCCCCCGTTCCTACGTGGAACGTATATTTCTAGCGATCTTCTTCGCCAGTTTCGACAGAGTCTCGTGGTTTGCGACAGCTAAAGATTGAAGGACAGAGAGTGTTTGGAGTAGTGCAGACGAAAGGATTGCCTGCCATATAACACCGAGGAAGGGACCTCGGGACCCTCGACCAAAAGGCCCCTTTACACGGTCGGTCTTGCGCGCGGTCCGGCCCGCGGGCCGGCGCGTCACACGCCGCGCGGCACGCAAAAGTACGTGAAGCCGGATCGTGGCGCTCCTTCGCGCGGGCCAGAAGGTCGTACCCGTCACTAGTTAGAGACAACGAGTTCGGGCTCCCATTTCTACGTCGACTCCACATGCTTTTTACACGATCCACCGCAGTGGTGTACTACTTGTTCGATGTATATCATCGATCTGCGAAACGATCGGCAAGACACGATCGCGATATACGTTCGCAGAAAAGTATCTCAAATTCCTCTATATACCAGGCTTATAGAGGATATCATAAATGCTGTTACTGTAGGGTACACGCAGCAAGAAAGCATCACAGTCCTGCCCGCGCGCCAGAAAGCGCCACGGTCCTGCCCGCGCGCCAGAAAGCGCCACGGTCCTGCCCGCGCGCAAACCTCGAATCCAGAAGAGTTTGCATAAGAGACAGAAAAGGTAGTTAGAAAAGGAGAAAACGATACTTGAAACCAGGCTCGTGGCGCGCCTCAGGATTTCCGACAGTGCGGACAAGTCTGAGGCGCGCGACGAGCCTGGCAGCCGTGCCTCGATGGGTTTCGAGGACTTCGACCCTCGAGACCAGGGGGGCCGTACCATGTTGCCCCCTAAGACGTGGCGAATGAAAAATTCTACATTTCGCACCGTATCTTGGCGAAAGTGACGTGGATCGTTTCCTTATGTTTTTCCGATGAAAATGGTCCAAAAACGACACAAATCGGATTGTAATTAAGGAATCTTCATAATAAATTGATTTCCATAACTTCGTTAAAAATAGTCCGATTTACATGAAATTTGGTATAATTTTCATTTGAAAAACGTAAAGAATCCATCGGTATCACTTCCATATCGATACGATAAAGAATAAAGTATACAGTTTTTCTGAAACAGGTATGTATGAAAGTTGTACTTTTGTGTATCCATCACTCTATTCGGATAGCGAATGGACGAAGTTTCTAACCATGCAAACAAATATGTCGTGTTTATACTCGAGCGATAAGGGATCCGTTTGTAATTTGAAGGGAGGACGGCGCAGGCGGTACGCCGCGTGCGCAAACGTACTGGCGTTTCTGGCGATATCAGGTACAAAAATTAGTCCATTAGTACGTTTATTACGGTTACTTTCCTTATATTTATTCTCTTTTTATTAGGTTCTTTGGTTTTTCTGTTTCAGAAAAACTGTATACTTTATTCTTTATCGTATCGATATG
The DNA here is from genome assembly GCA_963932335.1 of Andrena marginata. Classification (NCBI taxonomy): domain Eukaryota; kingdom Metazoa; phylum Arthropoda; class Insecta; order Hymenoptera; family Andrenidae; genus Andrena; species Andrena marginata. The sequence continues at coordinate 26,002,899 of OZ010662.1, forward strand.
GAAGTGATACCGATGGATTCTTTACGTTTTTCAAATGAAAATTATACCAAATTTCATGTAAATCGGACTATTTTTAACGAAGTTATGGAAATCAATTTATTATGAAGATTCCTTAATTACAATCCGATTTGTGTCGTTTTGGGACCATTTTCATCGGAAAAACATAAGGAAACGATCCACGTCACTTTCGCCAAGATCCGGTGCGAAATGTAGAATTTTTCATTCGCCACGTCTTAGGGGGCAACATGGTACGGCCCCCCTGGTCTCGAGGGTCGAAGTCCTCGAAACCCATCGAGGCACGGCTGCCAGGCTCGTCGCGCGCCTCAGACTTGTCCGCACTGTCGGAAATCCTGAGGCGCGCCACGAGCCTGGTTTCAAGTATCGTTTTCTCCTTTTCTAACTACCTTTTCTGTCTCTTATGCAAACTCTTCTGGATTCGAGGTTTGCGCGCGGGCAGGACCGTGGCGCTTTCTGGCGCGCGGGCAGGACCGTGGCGCTTTCTGGCGCGCGGGCAGGACTGTGATGCTTTCTTGCTGCGTGCCACGCAAGAGCGTGGGTGAAAAATTTGACCTGCATCACGAGCAATCAGAAGACTACCCCCCTTCTTCAAGACATCTTGCATATTACATCTCTTCATCATTTATCTTAGATATAACATCACTTGCATACCTATATGTATTTATTGTCTATCAATATTAGTTTTTATATTAAAACAAGCAGTGACATGGTAGTTATTGCCGTTGATAGTAATAATTATGATCGTCACAACAGTGAATGTGTTAACTGCAATTTCATTTGCCATCGCATTGCCGGGGAAACATTTGGACATTTTTTAAAGTACCCTTGTAAAAATTTACAGTCGTTATAACTGAGTTATAAACCATTTCCAAAATTTATAGCACCTTCAGGTCAACCAAATGTAGCTTCCTAAAAACAGATGTTTCAGTGTACCCTACAGTAACAGCATTTATGATATCCTCTATAAGCCTGGTATATAGAGGAATTTGAGATACTTTTCTGCGAACGTATATCGCGATCGTGTCTTGCCGATCGTTTCGCAGATCGATGATATACATCGAACAAGTAGTACACCACTGCGGTGGATCGTGTAAAAAGCATGTGGAGTCGACGTAGAAATGGGAGCCCGAACTCGTTGTCTCTAACTAGTGACGGGTACGACCTTCTGGCCCGCGCGAAGGAGCGCCACGATCCGGCTTCACGTACTTTTGCGTGCCGCGCGGCGTGTGACGCGCCGGCCCGCGGGCCGGACCGCGCGCAAGACCGACCGTGTAAAGGGGCCTAAAGGAAGGTCAGGCTCGCCGCGATGTTCGGGCTCTTCACAGCCGATGTTGGTGAAATCCCAGCCCATCAAAGGAATGGCTCACCCACATGGGGTAAACAACTGTAGTGGTGCATCCCTGTCCCTCACACCACCATGACTTGTTGTCGTCCTTACAATTGGGGGTCTCAAGTAGTTTAAAGAAGCAAGACAAGGTGGTAATAAACGAAGAGTGTCCCACAGACCTTTCCAATGTACCTACGCCTACGGGCTATGGAAGGGATGCCGATGGATTCCTTATATTTTTCCGATGAAAATCATTCCAAATTTCATATAAATCCGACTATTTTTAACGAATTCAGCTTGAAATGATATAAAACAATTTTTCCTGAAATTTCCTTCATTATGGTCTGAATTACATTGTTCTTGGTGTCAGTTTCATCGGCGAAACATAAGGAATAAATTGACGTCGTTTTGGCAAAGATGTGATGAGAAATGCGGAACTCTTGAACATTTCTGAATTTTTAATGGTATTCCAACCGTTTGAAGGATCGAAAACCATCAAATTCGGTGAGGCACTGCAGGGGGTTGTCCTAGCCACGGGGTACCAGGTGGCAACTCTTTGACACGCGTCGGTGGACAATCACTCTGCATTGGTAAACGGGATGACTCGGAGGGTTGAGCTGTATGTTTATTTAGCTAACTATGTATCACACCATCTTTACGACTGCGGAGTGGGCTAAGTTAAGCACAGAAGTTGGTGAAGAAAGATACAATGGCACTTTCGACCCCTCCGCATGCGTCATTCATGCGCGCTCAGCCTGCTCAGCGTATACGCATTCAGGTGTGGCCCCGGCTTTACACGCACACCTTCAGCCAAAACGAAACTAACACATGTTTCGTTCTTCGTTCGTCGACTCTCGGGATTATTCGGCAGGGATCGTCGTCCGTCATTGTACAAACTATTTTTTAAATACATTGAACTTTATAACCTACCAATCTTAACCTCCAAGTGTCAAATAATGTAAGTTGTCCAAATTTGAGATGTCAGGAGTTTTTACACTAAATAGGAGACGGAATTATTGTCTCAATTAACAAGGTAAGTCGCCAAATTTATTTAATAGATTTTTTATGTAGAGTCGCAGACTTGGAAGTTGTCCGGAGAAGGTTCGACAGAGAAGCACCTTAGTAGTATAGCTAGGAGAGTTCTAACCCAGGTCCTCTGAGGGGAGCGCGGGGGGCGGGGGGAAGTGAGGGCGCGCGGGGGAGTGCGGCGGAGGGAAACATGGGCGCGGGGCCTGCGGGGAGTGGAAGACCGGTTGCGCGCGCACGAGCCGCGGAGTGGGGGAAGCCGCGATGATGGAGGGGATCACTCCGGGCCGAGCCGCTGTGGAGACCGGGCCCGCCGTCGGAAGGGGGAATGACCCCCGAAAAATCTCTTTCGGCCCACCCCCCAAATATTTTTCCAAACCCCCACCCACCCCGAATTTTTTTTCCGACACAGAGAAATAATAATTTTTATTGGAAATTGTTTCGCAAGATCTCGGGAAAGATCGACGTTTTACGAACCGCGTCTTCGGAGGAGAGAAAGAGACAGTGCATCACTTTAAAGCTAAAATTCAGAGGAGGGAAAGGGAGAGCAATATTTTAAAGCCAAGAGTATTCTAAAGCGTTCAGATTTAGCGTCGCAGCGTCTCGCGCGATCGTGCGTAACTTGAATCCTCTGGAGCAGCCGTGCGGGATGACGTCATTTTCACGGCGCGAAGAACATCGAATCTTAAAATTAGGTGGCGAGGAGAAAGACGGGTGAATGAAATTGACAAATAATATGTTTAAAATGATAATATATTGTTACAAAAATAGTATATACATATAATATAAAAAAATGAATATATAAAATATAAAATATAAAGTAGAATTGAATATTAAAAAAAGAATTTAAAAAATGAATATAAATATAAAATAGTGAATATAAAACTAAGATATAAATATAAAATATTAAAAAGAATTTAAAAACTGAATATAAAATATTGAATATAAAATTAAGATATAAATATAAAATACAATATAAATGAATAGAAAATATAAAAATACAATAAAAAATACAAAATATAAAAAGAATATAATAATAAAATAAAATAAAATTAATATAAAATATAAAAATAGAAAAATAGAAAAATATAAAAAACTATTCTAAACCTATTCTAAAAGGGGAAAGGGGGCGAGGGGGGAGGTGGGAATGGGGGTGATGGGGGTGATGGGGGTGATGAGGGCGATGGGGGTGACGGGACCCAATATGGGGCCACCCGTGGCGCCCGCCGCGACACCCTCACATCAATTACAGGGCCAATCACCGGCCCCGACCGCTGCATATATACTTGTTGCGGTGCTACCTGAAGCGCTAGGCGCTCCAGGTTCGCCAGCCACCTCCGCAATTCTTGAAGTGGTATACCCTAGAACGCACACACAAACGTCGATATAATATTAACACATTAAACATGGAACACACAAAAAAAACAATGCACTACATACCTGCGGAGGTGGCGATGGTGACGATGCTGGCGATGGGGGCGGTGATGGCGGTGAGGGTGGCGGCGACGCCGGTGGCGAGCCCCAATCCGCCGACCACACGGGCGACGGTGGTGGCGAGCCCTAAAAGATAGAAACCCCCGATTTAAGAGCACTTAGATTCAACGGTTAAACGCGATAAATGTCAAAATATTGTTATGTACATACCTCTGGGTCACACTCCGGTGCTATACGATGAATACCCATTCTTGCACAGAAACAATTAACAAAAAATCTGAACTGGCCTCTTCGAAGCTTTGAATGCAACTGGTCTCGCTGCATCTCCTGGCTCTCGCATCTAAACTCATATCTTGAAATCGAGAAGTGCGTAGCTTTGCAAAAGTAGGATGCTGTTGTTCTCCACCTGCATTTTCGCTGACCATCCTCCTCCATGTACTTATCTTCTTCTTCGCTGACCGTCCTCTCCTTATTCACACGCATCTTCTTTCCCTTCTTCTTTGACACATCATTCGACTAGATTACACCACTTTGAATGTGTATCAAACGTCAATTGTACCACTTCAAAACGTGTATCGAACGAGTATCGAACGTGTATCATACCACATCAAACGTGAATCGTACCACATCGGACGTCAATCGTACCACTTTGAACGTGTATTGAACGTCAATCGTACCACATCGGACGTCAATCGTACCACTTTGAACGTGTATTGAACGTCAATCGTACCACTTTGAACGTGTATTGAACGTCAATCGTACCACATCGGACGTCAATCGTACCACTTTGAACGTGTATTGAACGTCAATCGTACCACTTTGAACGTGTATCGAACGTGAATCGTACCACATCGAACGTCAATCGTACCGCTTTGAACGTGTATTGAACGTCTACCGTACCACTTTCAACGTGTATCGAACGTCAATCGTACCACTTTCAACGTGTATCGTACCACATCGAACGTGTATCGAACGTGAATCGTACCACATCGAACGTGAATCGTACCACATCGAACGTGAATCGAACGTGTATCGTACCACATCGAACGTGTATCGAACGTGTAATGAACCACTTCTATTGTCTTAATCTAGCGTACATGTAGGAGATTAGGTTGGGGGAGGGTGAAGAAAAAACATTTATGCATTAAAAATTGATTATATTTTATTTATGCCTCTGGCGTTTAGACCACCAGTTGAATATTTTAAATACATTTTGCAAGGCACAGTGCTTTGCGTGTCTGCCACAACGCAGAGTATTAACTACATTTAGCTTATTTAGGGATTTTATATCCTCGTAGTCAATGTCCAGCGTCTCGATGATCACGTCCGCTCTCGTATTTTCATCCAGGAAATCTGCAAGCCAGTCGCGTTTCTGCAGCCCTTTAACGTATACTATATGGGATGTGTCATCTTCTTCGTCGATCGCATCAGCTACAGCTTTCGTAATTAGCTGTTTAGCCATACTGTACGGAACGTCTCCATCGTCCCAACGTAGTCCATGATGTTTTGCCACCAACCATCGGATGCTTGATTTATCGGATTTTGTAAGAAGATATTGCGGCATTGAACTCCCAAAAATATAGTGCGAGAGAATTGTCCCCTTGCATAGGACAGCCACTTCCTTGACGACAAATCTTCCGTCGACGATGAACCCTTGCAGGTCAACAAATGTTGGTACAGCCATTATCGGTACAATTTAGAGGTCCGCTCGCTTCCAAGACAGACGGGAGAATGCAGCTTTTCTCGTAAAGCATCTCGATTTTCATGATTAAATTTTGTGTGAATTTCGCACAGGAGAGGGCGGGCAAGTAGCGTGGCAATTTAATTCATTTTGCGCACCACGTTTGTCAGTGGATTGTATTCAACCACCCCATCGTGCAGAATCAGACAGTAGGCTGTAGTATTTACCGGCACATTCTCTTTACACTCGAATTCTATGCGCACGTCCACGGTACCATTCTTGATCGACTCATTTTGTCGCGAGCAATCAATCACCACGATGGGGCCAAATTGTAAAAATTCAGCCACGGTGAATAATGCCTCGTTGCTACTATGTCCATAATACGATTTACCGAATTGCGTATACATGTGATACAAGATGGCATGCTTATTCTTGTCAAAGTCCAAGTTCATGTCATCGTATGGGTAAAATTCCGAGTTGAGAAAAAGTTTTACATTGGTCAATTTACAGTTGTTGAACTTAGTAACGTCTTCGCTCATCACATTCCTTCGACCAGTCTGTAGAGCAAGGATCACGCATCGCGGCTTCTCCAGCTGTGCAGATGCCTTCACGGCCCACGAATGCTTGGTCGTGCTCTGTAAGAGAGGATACTCGTACAGATCCCATGATTGAAAACAAATGCTCAGGTTTTGTCCACTTTCCAAAGTACGTAGCAACGATAGCTTATTAACGTCGTTCAGCGTCACATGAGGCATCCGCCATTGTAGTTTAAGTAATTCAATTTCTGGTTCCAACATCGGTGATCCTATTAGAGCATTGTTGTCATTGCGCGATCGTATTAAAATCAATTCGTGACGCGCATTAATAATCATGCGTTTGTAGTCCTGGCAAAATCCCAGCAAATATTTGAGTGGGACGCAAAAATTGAAATGGTTTTTCACTATTAGCCCATCGCGTCGTTTCAAGCCCCATCCGGCATTCTCCATATTTTTGTCTTCGTCCGATGTCAGCGATACATAGTTTTTAAGCGTGCTAGTTATTCCAACGTTTCTGTTGCGATCAATCTCCACACCATTCAGCTCGTATCGAATCTCATCGAATAAGAACGCCATGCAATTATTTCCCAACATCACCGTTAACGCATCGTTTGGCTTATTTATCTTCAATTTCCCCTCCACATAGAGGAAACTTTCGCACGGTAATGTGTATAAATCCTGCTGCTGTATCGGTATTCTTATCTCATCGCTGTATCCAAACGTCGTGTTGACGTATGAGTTGTATGTGTGAGTCTCGAGCTTGACGATGCGATCATCAAACGTCGGCTTCCCTCCAATGCTTAGAATATCAGCCATTTTTCAACTTAAATGCGTACAATGAATCCCAAAGATTTCAAAAATGCAATGTTTGCAGCACTGAGCTTCTTCTTTTTAGCGTGATCGGAGTTGCAGTTGTTGGTGTTGTAAACAATTTCACTTGGAAGAAACGGGTTTCTGGAGTCGTTCAATACAAGCATCTCTTTCGCACTACACGTATTATCGTCGTCGTCGTACGTGCAGTCTGATGGTAATCTCTTCACCTCGAAAATCGAGCAATCGTCCGTCTTGATCCACAACGCGTATCGTTAGATCCGTAATGACCCGTGCGGTGATTGGAAGGTAAATGATCTGCGCGGGCGTTTCCGATATCTTATATCCTGGTGGGACTCTCGGAGAAAATTCATGTATCGTATGTACACGCCTCCCATTGTTGTACGCACCAGCGGTCACGCTACATTCTATGCGAATAATGTTCACGTTCATGATATTAATTGGATCGTCCGATTCATGCCATCGTGCTGGTTCTAATACCCGATTCGTCGAGAATCCCAGTAGCGATCCGATGTTATTGGGCTTTGTAAAGTCTACGGCGAACCGGCAGTACAGTTCGCTTTTCATGGTGTTGTTGTTGGGACGCAACACTATAGGATACGCATCGTTGTCACCGTCATCGGTGCCGTCGAGATTTTTTTGAGGATATCGCTCGAGTAATCGCTGCTTCAGGTACTTGGCAATGGCGTCTAGTTCGTAGGAGCCGTGGGGGATCGTAATGTATTCATGAGTGGTGTCGACGCTGTTGTTTTTGATGTCATAGTTTGAGAAAAAGTAGAATTTATCGTTGCTCGAGTCGATGTTCGGTATTGTGTGATAAGTTTCAAAGGTTGTTAGACCAAGCTCGTAATCATAATCGCTCAAATCTATGGGTGGAAAGTAGTTTACCGCGAGGGTGCTACTCTTGCCGGTTAGAGTGAATGTTAACGACATATTCTGCTCGAACTGCTCGACTGTTACTGAATCAGAGTGGTGGGAAGTCAATCCTTAAATTCGGTGCCGATCGTTTGTAGAAAGCGTAGACATAGTTGTCCGCAATTGCTCTGATCGTACTTTTGATAAGACGTACGATTGTATTCAATTTTCACAGCATCTTTATCCAGATATTGTATGAATTCCTTAGGCGGTCGAAGATTCCCAAAGCTGTCGAAATATATAGCTCGACTCCCTCTCTTCGCATACGCCACCCAATGAGTCCCAGGCCCCTTGACATTGTCCAAATTTACGATACCGCTCTCGTTTCGACGTACTCCTCCGGCTGGTAACGCGTTACGCATAAAAACACCTCTAAAGAATGGAATATGCATACGTTTTGCCAACTCCTCCAATTGTGCATCGGTAGTTACACCCGCAGGCATTTTTATTTTCTTTTCGGCGTTTTTTTTTTCGTTTCGATATTCCCTGTCCGCGCTTGTACGGTGCGAGATAAAGTCCCCGACCTTCCATGGAGCGATTATGACGTTGCATTTCCTGCAGCTGATGTTGCGCCGCCTTATTATCGTTTACCGCCTTGGCGATCCCCGCCGCTCCGCCAGCCAATGATCCGAGAACACCTAGCAACGGTAGAAGTGGTAATATACCACCCCGTTTTGCTACCGGAAGAATCCGCTTTTTTGGTGCTCTCTTTGGAATCCTTTTGCAGGTTTTGGTTTTCATCCCCATTCCGATCTTCGTCTTGGCCTTCATAGCTGCCCAAACAGCCGTAGCAGCACCTCTTTCACCCAGAGTCGAGTCTCGCGCAACGATGCGTTTTCGCGCTTTGTCAGCGAGTATGTTATCTGCCGCGTGCCTTTCGCCGAGGTCGTTGCTACGCGAATACGCAATATCGTGTTCTCGACACGCTGCGTCCAACGGATTGATGCCTCGATCCCCTCTAGCTAATCGTTTTGCCAGATGAGTTCCTGGGCCGCAAAACTGGTATCCCGGAATATGTAATTCGATAGGTAGCGCGTTTATCGCCCGATTTAACAAACCACTGCCTTTCTTTACTCTCGTCGGCGACATTCGCTACAGTTTTTAATCAATGGTGCTGGACCGTCGATATGCGTTCGCTGCCAAGGGCGATTATAATGTTCCAGACACCGACGATACTGCTGAACCTCAGAATCGGCTTTTATATGCTCGGGGAGTCTGTCCCACAACTGATCAATGTGCCTGCCAAACTCTCGGAGTAGAATAATCTTTGGTATATATTTCAACTGCTCAGAGGTTAGGTCTCGAATATCACAATTATCCGACAGGATCAGAGACATTTTGAATACTGAACCGTTTTGCTTCGGTGCGGACCTATAAATAGGGCGCTTCGACGTATCAAAATCATTTTTCACAGTTCACGGAGAGGATGCGATTCGTGCGACAACCTGTGACGATACGCGTGACAAATTTTGATGATAAATCGCGAGTGATGTCTTCGAAAACAAGACGCAGACATGGTAGCATGCTGCCAAACACTATCCGCTGCGTCATTTGTGGCCCATCAAATTGCGGAAAGACCAACGTGCTGGTCAGCTTGTTGGAAAGTCCTCACGGCGTCCGCTTCGAGAACGTGTACGTGTACTCCAAGTCCTTGCAACAGCCGAAATATCAGTACTTGGAGAATTTATTGACTCCGATAGATGAAATTGGCTACTTTACGTTTTCGAATAACAGTGACGTCATCCCACCGAGCGAATCGCTTCCGAATTCTATTTTTATCTTTGATGACGTGGCATGCGACAAGCAAGATACGATAAGGGAATACTTTGCAAGGGGGCGCCACTCGAACGTTGACTGCTTCTATCTCTGTCAGACATATGCAAAAATTCCCAAACATCTTATACGCGACAATGCGAATCTGCTGATTCTGTTTAAGCAGGATGGTACCAACTTGAAACATGTGTACAACGATCACGTAAACACTGACATGCCTTACGAGGATTTCTGCGCTTTGTGCCGTAATTGTTGGCAACGGGAGTATGGTTTCGTGGTAATAGACAAGGATAGCGCCATGTCCAATGGACGTTATAGAAAGGGATTTAACGAGTTTGCCGTACCGTGAGATGGTCAATCGTCATCAACACGTCGGTGGGAAAGCAACGTCTGCGGCACAACGATGATTGATATCGATACTCTGGAGATTAAGGATCGCGAGAGAATAGCGAAGGAAATTGCAAAAACCAGCGATTCCATTCGCCGGAAACATCAGGCTTTGAAGACTGGCAAGATGGAGGAAGATATCGCGTTGGAGAGATACTTTAAACCTATCGTTGAACCCTTGAAACATATTGTGGAAAATACCACAACAGCAGAAGCTGACACATCACCGCTGATGAGTACAGACGTTGAAGGGAATGAAACATTAACGCCTAAAAAAATCCATCCGAAAGGGAACACATCGCGCAAGGCAAAGAGGAAACAACGCGGGCCATTGGAATATTCACCCATAACCTCGACACCAGTTCAATCGAAGCGGAAACGACAAAATGCTACATCAAACGATTCTCCGGCTCCTCCCACACCAATAAATACATTTCCCAATGTGCGATCGCTCTCAGCCGTTGATGACGACGTTTTTGAAACTAGTCCCGATGAGTCGTTTGTAACATCTATTAGACAGCAATTCCAAACATCCGAGGGACAAAAAACGATCCGCAGTCATTTCGGCCCGCTGGGGCAAAAATACATGAGTGCAATCCTAAGTAGTGATAAGGATACAGCAATGGACTATGTGTACGGTGTATACTTTGACAATAGTAGAACGATGCTTGGGGATAAGGCTTTCGATATAGACAAGGATGATAATATAATCATAGATGGTGTAAAATACAGAGGAACACCCGGCCTTTACGAATTGATTTTTATGAGAATTCCCGACGATACTGTATACACCGATGCCGATAAACAAAAATACAAAAGTATACTGCTGGAAACGAATGCCCACAGACGCGGTCATGGTGCTAAAAATCCCATATTGGGCAACAAGGGATACAAGTACAAACATGTAATTGCACCGCTAATTCCCCGTGCATCGGCTAGTAGGGCAGGGAAAGGTCTAACAGTGCCGCGGGTCATGGTGGTAAACGATAACAAAATCGATTACGTACACTGGGACGATCCCAACGAGCTGGTGGATCGATTCCGTTTGCTCGAAGCGTCGCGTCAGGCGGGTAACAACTCTCACGATCCTGAAATTCTATCGATTATCGAGGAACTCCGCGAGGTAGGCCTCATTATATAAAACCGCGCGCCGATGATGTGCGCAGTATGCATCGAGATGCCAATCAACAAATTTGGGGTATCGCTCGAGAAGAGTGGAGCAGCTAGAATGGACTATTACAAATGGAGCGGTTTGCTTCGGAATTACATGCGAGATAACGCTCTTTGCGTGACCGGTGCAGACTTTGATGCAAAATCACGCAAGATACGACGCGTAGCTCAGCCGTTGGCCGACACCGATGCCGTCAATAAACTATACGTGGAAAAGAGCATTAAACTTTTGAAAGAGCAGCAGGAAGAATTAGAGAGGAAGCTGGTCGTGTTTCAAAGAGATATGCTGACGTTGCAAAACAGTGTTCAAAAGATATCGCAAGTGTCGAATTCTATCCCGCAGCCGGACAATGAAATTCGTAAAGTTAAAGAGGCTATAACCGCCTTTGCTGCGGAGCAGCAACTTGTCCAGAATTTTCTCGGACCAACGGGAAGCACATAATGCACGTACCCGATAATTATCGCATCATTCGTGTCCAAGACACCTCTGCGATCAAACATGCAGCCATTATCGAAATCCAAGAGTAAAGAAAGCCATGGCCACAAGAAGCTACAACTCGTTGAGGAATTGCATGCTCCAGCTCGAAGACATTTTCCGCGGAGGCGCGTCATCGTGCATGGATACGATGATCTGTGGCAAGCTGACATTGTAGAAATGCGTCCATACTCGCGATTCAACCAGGGTCACCACTACATACTCACCGTCATCGATGTGTTGAGCAAGTATGCGTGGGCATTACCGCTCAAGACTAAAAGTGGTGCTGAGGTGACTCAAGCGTTTGCAAAGATATTTAGAGAGCGATATCCGAAAAATTTGCAAACCGATCAAGGAAAAGAATTTTACATCACCGATGTGCAGAAACTCTTGACAAAGCACGATTCGGTGATGAAGGCCTCTGTCGTAGAACGTTTCAATCGAACTTTGAAGAACAATATGTGAAAACTGTTTACGCTAAATGGAACCTATAGATGGACCGATGCGCTACCAAGTCTACTTGCAGAGTATAACGCACGAAAACATAGAACCATCGGAATGCGTCCTTGTGATGTTACCCCTGCGATCGCCGACAGGCTGCTAGCCACCGTATACAGCAACATAAAGATCGCTGCTCCAACGAGATTCAAGTTGGGCGAGTTTGTGCGCGTGAGCAAGTTTAAAACCATCTTCGATAAAGGCTATACGACGAACTAGACAACGGAGGTGTTCAAGATAGCCAAAGTACAAGCAACTAATCCCGCGACGTATCTGCTGGTCGATTCCTGTGGAATACCCGTTGCTGGAGGATTCTATGAACACGAACTGCAACGCGTCACCGATCCTGATGTATATCTTGTGGAAAAAGTGTTGCGTAGAAAGGGGGATAAGATGTACGTCAATTGGATGGGGTTTGATAAATCACACAATTCTTGGATAAATAAAAATAATGTATTGTAAAATAATACATGGTTCAATAAATACAATGATACATATACATGTGTGAACAATTTTTATTTTTACACATTAATTCCACCATTTATAATAATCAAGTTAATAAATACAATAATAATTTCTATACATTTGCAAACAATTTTATATTATACAATAATTCCACTATTTATAATAATCGAGTTAATAAATACAATAATAATTTCTATACATTTGCAAACAATAATTCCACTATTTATAATAAATACAATAATTCCTATTTTACAACGGAATTTGGTAATGACCCCAGGGCAGAGTGTCGGTCGAATCAGGTACGATATGCCGCTTGTCGTCGTGTGGGCTTAGAGCGATTTTAGATTCCGAAATGGTGTACACTTTATGCAATTTAGACCGTATGCATGATTGTCTGCGAACCATTTCGATCTCCCTTTGCAAACACTGCGCGTAGTCGTCGAAAGTTATCGTTCTAGCTATGACGTTGGTCTTGACGCCTTTCGCCTTTTTCGTATCTTTTTTGCCGTCTACGCGAAGTGCATACATTTTCGCTCTAAGACCTACGAATTCGGTCATTATCGCACCGTTATTTTCGTCCTTCATCAGCCCCGGAACCTTCTTATTTACGCGCGGCATATTATATACATTGTCGGTGGGATAATCGCTTGTGTCGAATCTATCAATATTGTGTTTCATGGACTCGTAGATATCGTCGCATTGAATGTGATAAATGAGGCTGTCAGTGTCTGTATATAGAATTTTACATTTTTGTCCATGCTTGGGAGACATGTACTCGTGGTGAAATTCATACAAACAAATTTTTGATATGTCCAGAATGCACATACCCACGTATATCGGTTTGTTGAATTTCACCTCGAGTTTCCGCAATTCAACAGCTATTAAATTTTCCGAGAAAACACTTCTGCTGTGGAAATTCGGTTTCGCGATCATTGCCTCCGCGCCATATCGCCCTTCCCAATGTGTTAAAAGTTTTACATCCACGTGATTTCGTACATTTTCCATAGTTTTGCCAAATACCGCGTTGTTCATCAATTTGTACAAATTTTTTTCAAAGTCGTTTGTCGCGCTTGTTCTAAACCGTGTATTGAGTTCGATGTAATCCCGGAGCCAGGGAGATTGAGAGAATTGCAGGACGCGGTGTATTTTTGTAATACGAAGACCGTGACGCGTGCACTGCTGCAGGTTGCGGTAATGGATGACGTAACGCTGCTTATCGTATACCGTCGCGAGTAACTTGTCCTGCCTGCTACCAGGTGGTTTGGCACGCGTCGGACAGAACGGTAGATCGGTATGAGCGTCGTGCAGACGTTGCGGATATTCCAAATCTACCTCGAGAATGTACCCCGTGGGCGAATCGACCGGGATTGAAGACACGTCAAAATTTGCAACATCTTCGACCCATTGAAATTTAGCGTATGGCAGGGGCTGACACATTGCCCATCCATACAAATTGTTCACATCAAAGTACATCAAGTACGATGACTCTTCCGATGCGTCGTAAGATGACATGTACTTGTTATTAGCATGTGCGTATCTTCCGGAACATTGGCTTAAACCCCCACGTATACCGCGTTCGATAAACATGACCATATCGACGTCTGTGAGCAATTCGAATGTAATTTTGGTATGTTTTAGCATGGCATCCCACGTGAAACCAGGTAGAGTATAATAATGTGCTGAATCTAGTCCGTAACTCTTGATACAACTTTCTCGAAAATTTTCAAAAATATCTGCCAATAACAAGACATCTGTTTTCAAATACAAGTCGCTGTATTCGCCCAAGGTTCTAATCCCGAAACGCTGCCAGACAGTCTCGGCGTGTGCGTAATCGGTCTCGGATACTGTCTCACCCGTTAACAAACTGTGGAATGACTCGCGCGGCGGTAAGCACGGGTCCTGCAGCTTGTTCGCGCAATCAAGGTATTCATATGGAAAGACACCCTTTCGCGTCAATAAATTGAAATCTTCGGTGGATAATGTTTCAAATTGGGATCGTAAAATTTTTAATTGATCTGTGCTCAGAAAAGACGATAATTTGTTGAGACTAGTATTGAGAAATTTGTACGAATCGATGAATCGTAATTTAATATAATTTCGCGAGTCTGATTCAGCCGTATCTTCGACATTTTTAGTGAATGAAATATACTTTTCTTTAGTAATAGGTAATACTTCAACATGACCGTCGAAAGCTGTAGCTATTTCCTCGATAATGAAATGTGAATCGTAGCCGGATAAATTGTGGAAAACTATGGGGATATAAAACGCATTTTTATAATTTAAATTGCACTCCGAATGTGCCGGGCCTCTAAACCGTCCGGAGAGATGACAATGATCGCGAACTCGTACGTCATCAGCCTCGAATGGTTCTTCGCAAATATGACAGTGTGTTGCATCGCGAAATGTCGTCCACTGTTCGGTGGTTAAATCATGCATGGGAACATTACTGGTCAAGATAGGTTTGGCGAAGTTTGCAATTTTTTCAGTTCGTATACGAACCATGAAACACAATCCGCGTCGCGACGACATCGATACGTCGATAGCGATGTATCGTACGAGCAATGCATATAATAGGCTATACTATGAACTTTATGATGTTGATATGCGCGCAATTTATTATCATCACCCGTTCGACTGTCCTCTGTTTTCTCGATGATACACTCCAGATCTGCGTACACCACGAAGGGGAGCCGCTCCTTCCTACAGTGGTTCTCGAAGCTGAGGAAATTTTTGCCTTCGCTGGGCAGCAGGATGGCACAGTCGTTCATCTGCCCACAGTCCACTGCATGCGCCTCCAACTTCTCGGTAGAGCTAAAGTAGTGCATACATCTGTAATAAAACAAAAATTTTTTATTTAATTGTTTCGCGAGACATTTTAATATTTCACCAGTTTTCTATGCGTACCGATCACAGATGAATTTTTTCCCATTGTGTCTGCTCAGCTGCGTGCTCACAAGCCGGGACAAGTTCTTGATCCATACAAAATGTCCTACATCGCCATGCTCTTGATTCGGCGTGTAGAGCAGGTTTACGTGTCGATCCCTCTTTTGGCTGGTGAGGCGCAAGGGAAAGACCGTCTTCGTCTTCTCCGCCTCGAAGCTGTACACATTGACGGAGACGTTGTTCTGCCGCTCAAACTTCCCAATTTGCGCCAGGGACATTGGGAACTCAATGCCCTGGAGATTTAGCACGGAAGCATAGTGCGGGTACGAACTTGGGCGATCAGCGTGTCGTTCGGCGGGATGGAGAGCGGCGACCACTGCCCACGCAAAACAGGCATTGTCCGGGGATTGTACACTGATCGTGGCTTTCTTCAACAATAAATCCCGCGACAACTTGATGTGGCATCCCGCGCGCAGCGGATTATACTTATTAACATTGACGGTCAGATTCATGATTCTCGCCAATGCCCATCCGCTGTCGCGTTCCTGGAACTCTTCCAGCGATGCCAGGGTGGGTTCGATGACGCATCTCTGGTACCACTCCTGCAGATCGGATGTGCCGAAGAGTTCACAGTTCCGGGTATTTATGCTTTTACAAGCATGCTTGTCACCCGCCACAAATTCACCGTTAAACACAGTGTTCACTTTGAGGTGTTGATGTTTCCTCAAAGCGCCTCGCACCTGCTCCAGCACAATGGTCCCCGCATCCTGGAGGAAGCTGCGCGGCTCGATGTAGTTCGAATTTAACACGGCACCAGTTAATACGCGGGTATCGAAAGCAGCGTCTATTTCGCGCCACAAAAGTCCTGTGCTCGAATGTCCGGCACCTTCGCGCACGAAACGGCCACGCAACGAATGTTTTAGTCCTTCGAGCTGCGCGATTCGAGCAACCAACGATTGTCGAACACCGATCGATAATCGCGGGCGTTTCACACGGCTCTGTTCTTCCAGCGATTCGATACACTCATTGCACCGTTCTTCCCACGCGAGGTACTCTTCCCGCGAAATCAATCGTGCAGATTGATCCAGCAATTGGCGGGTTACTTGCGCGAATTCTCCCATGGTCGTAAATGCAATGTAAATGTCTTTTCCTCGCAACACGTTGCAACGATTTGAGGCTTTGTGCAGTTTAGGCTGCACTTTTATACCTAGACTGCAATTTGCTATCTCCGTCAGCGTACTCCCTCCCCTCATATGCACAATTTTCGCTGACACAGCTTAATTCTTTCTATGATTCACACGTATGGCGAATTGGCGCGCAAGATCATCCGACACAGTTTCTGCTGACGTCGCATAATTTTAAGATTCGACGTTCAACACGTGTCGAGACTTTTATCCTTGAGGATGAGGCTCAAATTACATACTGTGACGTCAAGATTGAAACATATTATGGAAAAATTGATAGTTTTAAAATAAAAATGGTGTGGTGGAGGGGACAATTGCACCTCTATTTAAGCCAGTCTCCCGGACGCTATTCCATCAGTTGCTCAGTAGCCTCAGTGACTTTGACGGAACAGACGGTACTCCATAAAAAATATAGCACACATCAAAATGTACAAACGCAGCTTAAACGATTCATCCTGCGCAGCCGGTAACGATGGTGGGTTTCCAAATAAATGCCAACAACGGCAGCAACAACATCATCAACAATCCAATATGAGGTACGTACGCGTTACTATACACTTTTCATTTACTTCATTCACTGTAAACGCAAACGATCGAAGTATCAATTTCATGTACTTGTTTCTTACAGTTCTGGATCCGTATCGTTTAAAACGATGAAAACACCGAAACCATCAATCGTACGGATCCTGGGGCGTGATTATCCACTGACTGCAACAGCTTATAAACGTCTAACTATAGGAATTCGCATTGGTATGGATTTGTGTCACGTCGAGATCGCCATAGCCGACAATAAAGGCAGCGAGTTAAGCTTTTCAATGTCTACGTGGAAGCTCCTGCTACAAAATGAGGTGGACATACTCCAACGATTACGCAGCAACGCAACATCGCCCCAAACTCACATTATAATTGATCATTTACGACTAGAGTTCACGCGTATCCATGATAATCAACTTATTAAAATCACCGATAATCGCGTTGTCATATATATGGCTGAAGCCACGATGTGTAAACTATTCGCGTACAATCATTGCATTGAACATATGTACACGTGGTTAGCTGAAAATATGTACTCTGTAAGCAGTAAATATGCCACTTTCGTAGACGTTCTACGTAGCGCTACCGCGCCAACAGATTATGTAAAATTAATTTCTGAAAGCGAACACTTCGAACAGCATTCATTGATCGATTGCGAACTGGTAGCATGTGCTATCGATGATATTGTGGATGATGCTCGAAGGAAAAAATTTTAAATTATATTCTTTTAATTTTAAATAAAATTTCTTAAACGTATTTCATTGTACCATTTTATTTACCCATCATCCTCCTCCTTTCCTCACATAATTTTAAGATTCAGCGTTTATTTCGTTCTAGCATTCTTCGCGCTGTCAAATGACATCATCCCACACTTTTACTTTTGCAATTCTATTTCTATTTATATTTCTATTTATATTTATATTGTAACAATATATTATCATCTTTTAGCACATATTTCTCCATTTTATTTACCTGTGCTCATCCATCTCTCCTAATCACCTAATTTTAAGATTCGACGTTTCTGCTGACGCCGTGAAAATGACGTCATCCCGCACGGCTGCTCCAGAGGATTCAAGTTACGCACGATCGCGCGAGACGCTGCGACGCTAAATCTGAACGCTTTAGAATACTCTTGGCTTTAAAATATTGCTCTCCCTTTCCCTCCTCTGAATTTTAGCTTTAAAGTGATGCACTGTCTCTTTCTCTCCTCCGAAGACGCGGTTCGTAAAACGTCGATCTTTCCCGAGATCTTGCGAAACAATTTCCAATAAAAATTATTATTTCTCTGTGTCGGAAAAAAAATTCGGGGTGGGTGGGGGTTTGGAAAAATATTTGGGGGGTGGGCCGAAAGAGATTTTTCGGGGGTCATTCCCCCTTCCGACGGCGGGCCCGGTCTCCACGGCGGCTCGGCCCGGAGTGATCCCCTCCATCATCGCGGCTTCCCCCACTCCGCGGCTCGTGCGCGCGCAACCGGTCTTCCACTCCCCGCAGGCCCCGCGCCCATGTTTCCCTCCGCCGCACTCCCCCGCGCGCCCTCACTTCCCCCCGCCCCCCGCGCTCCCCTCAGAGGACCAGGGTTAGAACTCTCCTAGCTATACTACTCACCTTCTTTCGCATAAGTTTCTAGAAATTTGTACCATGCTTGTACAAAATAATATATTGTAGTAAAAAATTGCATTGAATTTAAATTGCCAGATATTTGTATTTGTATACCAGCAATTTAGAGTTTTTATTTTATGTAAAGGTTATTATATTATAGAAATGAAGGGGACGTACGGGACTTCGATAAAAATGAAGGAGACGCACAGGCTTGGATAGTACAATTGAAGGGGACGCACAGGCTTGGATGGATAGAAATGAAGGGAATGCACAGGCGTGGAGGTTGTCCGGAGAAGATTAAATAGATAGACAGAGCATCTTGTTTCGCACAAGTTTCTGGAACTTTGTCAAATAAGGTAAATCGACAAAATTTGTTTAAAGACATAGCATTAAGAATTATTAAGAAAATAGATTATGGTGGTCTGCTTGCAATGTAATGCAAGTCACATTAGTGAAGAAAGTACACTGAAAACACATCTCCGTTAATGCTTTTCAATCTTTTGTGAAAGACATTCGTAATACTTTAATTAATAAAATCCAAAGTAGTTGTCACGCTATTCATTAATTCATTAATTTTTTAGATTCCCATTATTTAAAATCACCAATAAACATACTAAATAAATTAGTTTCATTCCAACACCAATACATTGTGCGTTAAAAATATTGGATCTCCGCGTTCATTTCGCTGAATTATTACCATTAGCATTTAAATTTCCTGCAACAAGACTTTCTGCCATACGCTCGCACCTCCTTCGGACACATTATTTAGTCTCTACACTCACTAAAGCAAAAGGCCACTCTATTTCTATATATAATAAGTTCTACGTTAAGTTGTAACTAAAATAACTAAAATGTGGATTTTATATATATTTACAGATAATCAAAGCAGAAGATGATGCAGTATGATCTACGGCAGAGAAAAAAATTTCTTGTGACATAGTATTATATTAATTATATTAATTAAACGATTTTATTAAACGATTTTATTCAGCTGCAATCCTCTATTTGCTTCTTGTAAGTTTGGTTCATATCAGAAAATTCAAATTTAAACCAATTCCACCAATTCAATCATCATCTTGAAGCATTGCAGGTGTGCATAGTTTCTATTATGTAGAATTTATCTTTAATTCTATCCCGTCATAAGACTGTTTATTAGGGTGGACCTTAGTTACTCTTGTCGAAATATAATTTTGAGATTTTTGACGGGGTCACTCCCCAAGGATTATGCCACTGGGAGAAAAAATAATGTGTGCAAAATTTGAAATTGATCGGAGAACGAGAAACTTTGCCTCATCGCATTTGAAATTTTTTATTTTCGTAACTCGTTTTTCTTCGTTGTAGTATATCGTTAATATACATTTTTATATATCGTTATCTTTTTACGCTCTGTAATAATATAGAATCAAAGTATAAGATTACACAAAAAAATCATGACCTTGAAATCTCAAAAAATGAACCATCAAAAAATACTTTTTTCGTTGGCATTATATTTATGTTGTCAAACAGTATAATTTTCGTCTAAAATTTTTTTTGGATAATTATAAATAACTGATTAAAGGGAAAACTACATCCGAAATGCACCAATTTTTGCAGTTATTTTTCAATTTATTTTAAAAACTAGGGCTCTAGAAGAAAATTCACCATTGCACGTGATGCAACAGACATTTTCCCCCCGGAAAACACCAATAAAAGTGGTAAGTCACGGTTTGTTTTCAATACAGAAGGCAACAGCGGCGGGCGTATCCATTGCCGCTCGCCGACAGAATCGCTTACACGCGCGCGACTACCACTGTCGGCGCCATACGTTTTGCCAAACTATTTCGCTCAGTTATTGAAAACGAAATGTGACCTACCACTTTTGTTAATGTTTTCCGAAGGAAAAATGTCTGCTGCATCGCGTGGAGTAGTCAGATTTTCTTCTAGACTCTTAGTTTTTAAAATAAATTGACAGATATCTGCAAAAATTGTTGCGTTTCGGGTGCATTTTTTCTTTGATCGTGGTTTAAATATATTTAAATAGTAATAATGCAATAATAACTTATATCGTTGTGTTCCCGAAGGTTTATAAAATAATTTTGACGGAACAAGCAACCGAATAACTATTACTATTTCGATACGCAAGACGTTCAAGTTGAAAATTTGCATTTTTTTTTAAATAAACTAATTTTTCGAAAACGGAGGATGTTGGCGAAAAACGGTTTGCGAATTCGTATTCAGCGTACGAAAATTTATAAGAAACGTGTATTGAATGTTACAAGTCCAGATGGCTGTTGAATAGTTACAATTGAACTTTTGCATGAGTTTGACTGCTCGTTCGGCCGAATCGTTTACTGCTAAATTATTTACTATATTTAATCCAATATTATAATTGGGATCACTTTTCCATTCTAGAGAATCCATATTTATAAAATCTGTTGGAACAGTGTATTCTTAACGAAAGTATCGGTTATTTCATTAAAATTTTGAAATCTTTTATTTATATATATATATATATATATATATATATATATATATATATATATATATATGAAAAAAATTCCTTAGACAAAAGTTGTACTGTTTGACATGGTAAAAATAATTACAACGAAAGATGTTTTTTTACGGTAAATTTACGAGATTTCAAGGTCATAATTTTTCAAGTAATCTTATACTTTGATTCTATATTATTACAGAGTGTAAAAAGACAAATTCAACCATATATAAACATGTATATTAACGATATACTACAATGGAGAAAAACGATTACAAAAAAAAATTCAAATGCGATGAGACCCGGTTTCCCGTCTTCCGGTCGATTTCAAATTTTCCACTTTTTTTTCCCCCAATAAAAATTATCTAAAGTCTGTCCCTACTATGCCAATTATCTTTGTAAAAAGAAGTGAGATCCCCATAAAAAAACTTCAAAAAGTAAAAAAATTACGCCAAGTACATGAAAAATCAAATATATCACAAAAAATAGAAGGTAATAATAAAATCACACAAAAATAGAAGACAATATACAATCCCCCAAAAAATAGAACAAAATATATAATCACAAAAATAGAAGATAATACACAAAAAATAGAACAAAATATACAATCACAAAAAAATAGAAGATTATAATAATTACAAAATAAAAAAAAGGTGTGAAATCAAAATGAGCTGCAAGTACATAAAGGTACTTTCCAACTGCGCTTAAGATGACACAACTACATATACACAGCTAAAATGCTGTGATCATACATTCCATTACTCATATCGCGGACATTTTTTAA
Organism: Andrena marginata; assembly: GCA_963932335.1. Taxonomy (NCBI): domain Eukaryota; kingdom Metazoa; phylum Arthropoda; class Insecta; order Hymenoptera; family Andrenidae; genus Andrena; species Andrena marginata. Next base: position 26,024,889 of record OZ010662.1, read on the forward strand.
TTAATCCGTCAAAAAGAATCCCATTTAAAAAAAATTGTCGTAAATTAATAACTTTACAAAATTAATAATATACCAAAATTACGCCAATTATAAGAATGGCTATTATACAAAGACAAAATTGTATTAAATAATATTAAGCAGACATATTTTTATACAAGTAAATATTTTAATACGAATAAATATTTTATTCAAAATACTTGGCGCTGCGGAACCGAAAAAATGTTAATTGTTTTAGTAGTAATAATAATTTATAATAACTCCCTTACAATCTAAAATACATAAACATATATATACATATACATATTAGAAACGCAGTCAGATCTATTCTACATATATTTAACTCTAATATCATACGTAGCATATGCACCCGCGCACATACACACATTCACGAAAGCACGCACAAGAAAGAAAGAAAAAGATTAATGCAATTTATATATATTTATTTCAGTTTAGCAACTCCAATTCGGAGTGCAGCGCCAAGTATTTTGAATAAAATATTTATTCGTATTAAAATATTTACTTGTATAAAAATATGTCTGCTTAATATTATTTAATATAATTTTGTCTTTGTATAATAGCCATTCTTATAATTGGCGTAATTTTGGTATATTATTAATTTTGTAAAGTTATTAATTTACGACAATTTTTTTTAAATGGGATTCTTTTTGACGGATTAATTAAAAAATTTCCGCGATATGAGTAATGGAATGTATGATCACAGCATTTTAGCTGTGTATATGTAGTTGTGTCATCTTAAGCGCAGTTGGAAAGTACCTTTATGTACTTGCAGCTCATTTTGATTTCACACCTTTTTTTTATTTTGTAATTATTATAATCTTCTATTTTTTTGTGATTGTATATTTTGTTCTATTTTTTTGTGTATTATCTTCTATTTTTGTGATTATATATTTTGTTCTATTTTTTGGGGGATTGTATATTGTCTTCTATTTTTTTGTGATTTTATTATTACCTTCTATTTTTTGTGATTCTTTTTACATCAACATGCTCCACTCAATAAGAGAAAAAAGTTTTTAAAAAACCATATGCCGCACCGGTGCGAAGGAAGATATTGTTAAAGTTTACGCAATAACTAAAGTGCTTATATCGTTTCCTTCTCGCCTTTACAAAAACAAAGGCGAAATGGTAATCTATATAATCGTAATCTATATAGTTATCCGGAGAAATATAGTTGGGCTTCGATACGCTTATCAGTTCTAAACAAATTCAAACTTCGTTTTCTTGGGGTAAGTTCAAGTCCATGTTGCACCGTTTAACTTTTTCATTGGTTTTACTCTTTGAACTAATTTTTTATCATACGATTTAATTGTTTTTTTCAATGTACCTATATCAACAAAAAACATGCAGCCAAAGCAGAAATGTATTCTTGAGATACCGTTCTTACTAGTTTCCAACTATACTTTGAATTCCAAATTGTAAGTTATTTAAATAAATTTTCAAACACATTATCACTTTATAGGACAAAGAGGAGGCGGAAGTATAAGCAACGGATTCATGCGCAATCGGAGTAATTGTAGGAAGGGCGTCGTGTTTGGCTTTCCTTTCATTTGGAAAATTTCAAACAATATGTAACAAATACCGCGATGGAAATAAAACAGAAAATATAAAAATTTTATTTTTCAATACTATAGATGATTTCATCTAACACGCGTTCCCACCTTTGGCTACTGATCGCTACCTGGAAACGCGAGCGAGCTGTGGCACGAATAATTTTTTTCGTATAAATAAGCGATCAGGCGTGGAAAGACGTAGCGAGACAAAGTATTAACGCATCGTCTGTTTCACGTTTGTCAGCACTCAACCGATGCACCAAACTCATCAGTACTTAGGAAATACATACATACATACACATGTTGTGATGTCCCACCATTTTTCGCGCGGTCCTATTCCAAAATGTATTCATGAATCTCAAAATCACTCCACAAAAAATCTCAAACTCAACTCTTACCCCATCCCCCCAATCGCTGGTCACCTTGATGTTGTACCTTAGCGGTCACCAACACAAGATGATCGATACAAAACTCCACCTCGATGATGTACCTTAATAGTCCCCATCACGAGATGATCGATACAAAACTCCACCTCGATGATGTACCTTAGAAGTCCCCATCACGAGATGATCGATACAAAACTCCACCTCGATGATGTACCTTAGTGGTCCCCATCACGAGATGATCGTTACAAAACTCCGTCCCCTATTCGCCCTATGAGGCACGAATCCTTTCCCCAAAACGAATTCAAACAAGCCCCTCGTTACAGAACCCTCTTAAATCGAGACCACGTCTCAATCCCCTCTTTACGACTCACAGAGTCCAAGCCACTCTAACCCTTTTCCTATAAAATACCCAAAATCCATTCGACAAGTTGAGTATCTCCTTTCCCAGTCATAAGAACCCCAGAAACCTAATTGCGACGCATATTTGGCGTACGTGACATAAATATGTCTATTAATAACCATACCGTTTGTAAAAACCCCGGAAGTCCTACTACGTCTTATTTTGAACTGTGTCAAGGTCTCTACCGCGCGTACCCCCGCATCACTCCTGTAAAAATACATAAATACGAGGTCCTGAGAGGCCAGAGTCATTATTATCTCAGTATCCATTAAGTTGTCACTTAACGACTCTTTATCCTTAATTCAGTGCTATCAGTGATCAACAATCAACACTCCCCAACACAATCATCGTAAGATATTACATTACCATTAAAATAACATATCACCTTCATCGTATCTTTGTACCTATTTAAAAACAATGTCGTAAATTAATATAAATTTAATAATGTTCTATACTCTACAAAAATAATGTTCTAGACTGTACAAAAATAATGATATACAACAATTGCGCCAATTATCACAATGACTATTTATACAAAGAAAAAATCACAATAGTACAATGAAAAAATGTATTAAATAATATCAAGCAGATATATTTTATACAAATAAATATTTTAATACGAATAAATCACATAAAAAAATAAAAGAAAATATACAATATAAAAAAATATATGAAATCAAAATGAGCTGCAAGTACATAAAGGTGCTTTCCAACTGCGCTTAAGATGACACAACTACATATACACAGCTAAAATGCTGTATTCATACATTCCGTTACTCATATCGCGGACATTTTAAATAATATGAAGATAAAATGTAACATCTAGATATTTGCCTAGATGTCCGCGGCCTGGAAGTCAAATACTTGGCGTGGCCAAGGTCAAGGTGTCGATGAATAAGAATTATTTATAAACATAAAACAATGAATGTGTATTTATATTGTCAGAGTTTTAAATTGATAAATTATGTGAAAGCTTGTGAGAGGAAAGGTATCGGTGTCGATAAATAAACTTACAATTATTTTAAAACGCAATATAATGAAAATGTATTCATATTATCTACGTTTTAAATGGACAAATTATCTGAAAGCCTGCGAGGGGGAAGGTATGGGTATTGATGATTTGAGAATACTTTGCCTGGCCACGCCAAGTATTTGACTTCCAGTCCGCGGACATCTAGGCAAATATCTAGATGTTACATTTTATCTTCATATTATTTCAAATGTCCGCGATATGAGTAACGGAATGTATGAATACAGCATTTTAGCTGTGTATATGTAGTTGTGTCATCTTAAGCGCAGTTGGAAAGCACCCTTATGTACTTGCAGCTCATTTTGATTTCATATATTTTTTTATATTGTATATTTTTGTTGAGTGCCAATAAAAGTTAATGTGTATTGGTCCTGTATGATGGCACTGCCGTCAGCGTGGTATAGGTTTATCTCGTACAAGCGTGACCGGAAGTGCGTGTTTGTCCGTTTCTTTTTCTCTCCTAGGTACTCAGGTCTCTCTTTGTTTGTTCTGTTCACTTCCGTCCGTTAGCTTAGAAGCGTGTGTCGTATTTTTGTGTGTCTCTCTACTTAAATAATAAAAAAGACTATTTTATTTTCTTCTATATAAGACTCGTTTTTACTTGGCCCTTTTGTAACAGGTTATGGGCCCAGTATACGCATAACACAAAGTGGGTACAAGTTTTGTATTCTCTCTTCAATAATCTTCCAAGAATAGAGAGGTTAGGGAACGGCGTGGTTGTGGCACGTGTTCAAGGAATAGGAGAGAAAAGAAACGGGTCGAAATGGAATCGGTTCAAGCCGTATCACAAGTTTTAAAGTTGAACGAGGAAAATTGGCTTGTTTGGAAGTTTCAAATATCTGTCATATTGAAAGGAAGGGGTTTGTTTGATATCACATCAGGTATAGAACCGAGACCAGAGGATGCAGCAAAAAGAGAGATCTGGGATAAGTCGGATGCGAAAGCACAAGAGGTACTAGTAACAAGAATGGAGACAGGACCTCTCACCCACTTATTGTCCTGCAGTACGTCAAGGGAAATGTGGGATAAGCGAAAGAGCGTTTACGACAAGGAATCTACCGTCAGTGTACACCTTGTACAGCAGAAATTTTTTGGTCTGGGGTTTAAAAATGGAAGCGTATCGTCCTTCGTTTCCGAACTAGAGGAAATAAAAACAAAATTGAAGCAAGCTGATGAAGATTTGTCCGAGAAAATGATCAACACAAAAATACTGATGTCCTTGCCTGAGAGATACAAGCACTTCGTCTCAGCTTGGGAATCAGTGCCAGCAGCAAACCAGGGAGTACAGGAACTGGTATCTAGATTGTTGATCGAAGAAGAAAGGACAAATTCTTTTGAGGAAGTGACTGCTTTAGCCAGCACGTCTAAGATTAAAGGTACGCAGAATACGAAACACCACAATAACAAAAGCACCGGGCACGTAGCGAGTGGTCACACTAACGAAAAAAATAAGAAAAACCTGAGGGGAGGAAGTGCTATTTTTGCCAAAAACCTGGCCACTTAATAGCTAGCTGCTGGCTAAAGAAGAACAAAGAAAAACAGGAAGACAAATCACCTCAGAAAAACGCGTTCGTTGTTACATCCAGTAAAATGAGCATGGATGATTGGTGTGTGGACTCGGGGGCGAGTCAGCACATGTGCGGAAACCTAAACCTTTTTAAGTCTGTTAGTAAGGGATCTGTCAGGGACAAAGTAAAAATAGGAGACGGATCAATATTAGAAGTTGAAGGCATTGGTACTGTGGCCCTAAACGCATGGGACGGAAAGAAATTGGTCGAAACTGAATTGTCAGATGTTCTGTACGTGCCAAAATTAAAGTTTAACCTTTTTTCGGTGGGATGTGCCTTGGATAAAGGGTACTATATGAGGTCAGATAGTAAAATATGCCAGTTTATGAAAAATGGCAGAGTGTGTGCAGAAGCGAAAAGGGTGGACAAGCTTTATAAAATGACTTTTGTGCCAGAGAGCGGGGTCAACTGTAATATTGCAAAGACTGTGGACACTTTGTCCACGTGGCACTGTAGGTTAGCACATCAAAACTTTCACCAGGTTAAGGAGGTGCTAAGACTGAATAATATAAGTTATACAAACGAAGGAAATAACGATACGTGCGAGTCCTGTTTAGCAGGTAAACAACATAGGTTACCACTGCCAAACAGCATGTCGAGAGCTAATAGGACGCTTGATCTGCTTCATGCTGATTTATGTGGTCCGATGGAAAATAAGTCAATAGGTGGCGCAAGATTTTTCCTACTTGTAAAGGATGATTTTTCATCCTATAGGTATGTAACGTTCCTGAAGCACAAGTCTGAAGTTAAAGAAAGCCTAGAAAAGTTTATTAAACAAGCGGAAAGAGAAACTGAAAACAGAGTTAAGATTTTAAGGACAGATAACGGCCTGGAGTTTGTAAATAAAGATGTCAAAAGGCTGTTAGAAAAGTCAGGTATTCGACACCAAAGATCTGTAAGCTATACGCCCCAACAAAATGGGAGGGCGGAAAGAGAGATGCGTACACTAGTGGAAGCAGCGAGGAGTATGATACAGGGGTTAGAAAAATCATACTGGGCAGAAGCAATTAATATGGCTGCCTATGTACTTAACAGAACGGGAACGAGCTCTGTAGGAGACAAGTCGCCATATGAAGTGTGGCATAGAAAGAAACCAGAGCTGAAACACTTCAAGGCGTTCGGGTCCCAGGTAGCAGTTCACATTCCGAAGGAGAAGCGTCTGAAACTTGACAAGAAAAGTAAAACCGGAGTGCTGGTGGGATATGGAGAAGACGTAAAGGGATATAGAATCTATTTTCCAGGGGGGGAAAAGGTAGAGTTTGCACGAGACGTAGTAATCTTGTCAGAAAAATGTAACGTGCTAGAAACCGAAGGACAACCTACAGAGTATGAAGTGATAGAAGAAAGGGAATGTGCAAGTGGGGAAGAAACTGAAAGTACAAATCAAACTGTAGTTTTAAATCAATCTGAAAATGAAACTGACAGCTCAGCTGGAAGGTACGAGTTGAGGGATCGGTCGCAGATAAATAAGCCAAGTCACTTGGAAGACTACCATACGGGACTAGTCATAATAACAGAAGGAGAACCAACAACCTACGAGGAAGCCATGTCCGACAGCAAATCAATTGAATGGAAAAGAGCAATGGAAGCAGAGATGACTACGTTAGAAGAAAACAATACCTGGACACTCGTGGATAGACCGTTGGATAAAGAAGTAATAGACTGCAGATGGGTTTTCAAAAGGAAGCAAGACGAATACGGGGCTTGGACTATATATAAGGCTCGTCTGGTGGCTCGTGGTTTCCAGCAGAAGAACATAGATTCAGATAGTATATATAGTCCGGTGGCGAAATTAGTGACCCTTCGCACGTTCGTAGCCATATGTCTGTACAGCGAGTTCGATGTATACCAAATGGATGTATGCAGCGCTTTCCTGAATGGAGATATTAGACAGGAGGTATATATAGAGTTGCCAAAAGGTTTCGAAACGGAAAAGACAGCTGGGAGTAGTATAGAGGAAGTACAACAAACCAAATCTATTTTAACAAGGGAGTTCAAGGTAAGGGATTTGGGACAGATGAAGCGGTACTTGGGCATATCTTTCCTGAGGAGAAATGAATGGATGCTGTTAAATCAAACCGACTATCTAAAAAGAGTCCTGGAAAAATTTGGTATGGAAAATTGTAAGCCAGTGGCGACACCCATGGAAGTAAACTTTCAGCATGAAATCTTAAAAAGGGATAAATCCGATAATGAAGAAATAGAAACCAAATGTCGAAAAGCGATAGAATGTTTAATGTATGCAATGCTATGCACTCGACCAGACTTAAGCGTGTCAATCAGTATTTTGAGTAGATACCAAGCTTGTGCGAGCGAAGAATTATGGCAGGCGTTGAAAAGAGTATTTAGGTATATAAGCGGTACGTTAGATTTTAGTTTAACCTTTAACTGTAAGAATTTCAAAGACTGTATAGAGGGGTATGCTGATTCGGATTGGGCCGGTGACAGAGTTGACAGAAAGTCAACATCAGGATATGTGTTCAAGGTGCTGGGTTGCACAGTGTCTTGGTCTTCAAAGAAACAGCTCTCGGTGGCGTTGTCATCGACCGAATCCGAGTACGTTGCGCTGAGTTCAGCATGCAGTGAGGCATGTTGGTTACAGAGATTGTATGAGGATTTCGATATCAGGAATGACTGCGATGGGAGTGAAGGTGATGAGAGTCGACGCGGTAAGAGTGTAATTATATATGAGGATAACCAGTCGGCTATTAAAGTAAGCAAGAATACCGAACAACACACCAGAATGAGACATATAGATGTTAGACATCATTTTATCAGGGAAAAAGTTAGTGAGGGTGCTGTGGAAGTCAAATACCTGCCAACACATGAACAGGTTGCTGACGTTCTCACAAAACCTTTAGGCTGGGTATTGTTCGGGGAATTCAGGAAACATCTGGGTGTAATTAAAATGCAATCGGAATCGAGATAGCGTGAGCAAATGAGGTCATGTAAGGATCTTTTATTGTGGGTGGGTGTTGAGTGCCAATAAAAGTTAATGTGTATTGGTCCTGTATGATGGCACTGCCGTCAGCGTGGTATAGGTTTATCTCGTACAAGCGTGACCGGAAGTGCGTGTTTGTCCGTTTCTTTTTCTCTCCTAGGTACTCAGGTCTCTCTTTGTTTGTTCTGTTCACTTCCGTCCGTTAGCTTAGAAGCGTGTGTCGTATTTTTGTGTGTCTCTCTACTTAAATAATAAAAAAGACTATTTTATTTTCTTCTATATAAGACTCGTTTTTACTTGGCCCTTTTGTAACAATTTTCTTCTATTTTTTTATGTGATTTATTCGTATTAAAATATTTATTTGTATAAAATATATCTGCTTGATATTATTTAATACATTTTTTCATTGTACTATTGTGATTTTTTCTTTGTATAAATAGTCATTGTGATAATTGGCGCAATTGTTGTATATCATTATTTTTGTACAGTCTAGAACATTATTTTTGTAGAGTATAGAACATTATTAAATTTATATTAATTTACGACATTGTTTTTAAATAGGATTCTTTTTGAAGAGATTATATACTTGGCGCTCTTTTTTGTACCTTTTTGTAAAAAGGTAATTTTGTGGGGATTTCACAAATTTTGTAGTGTTTACTGTTATTAATTTACGACAATTTTTTAAATGGGATTCTTTTTATGGGATTGTACATCGGTTCACTACCATGCTTATTTATTATCATTTTTTTGTAAGAATAAAATATAAAGATTTTTAGCGCTTTTGGACCATTGCCTTTTTTTAATTTGCACGTCATCAGCTTCAATCCAACTACTAGTCATTCCTTCTTCTTTATATATACTGGTGTAATGGCCATCCCCAATACATGAACCACTATGAAATATAGCATTCATAACTTTATATGATTGTCCAGCTATTACTACTTTGGTTGTGGGAATAGTACATATATTAAATTTCCGTATTGCTACACTGCATTATCTTCTGCTTTGATTATCTGTAAATATATAAAGCCACATTTTAATTATATACAACTTAACATAGAACTTACTATTTATAGAAATAGAGTGGCCTTTTGCTTTAGTGAGTGTAGAGACTAAATAATGTGTCCAAAAGAGGTGAGAGCGTATGGTAGAAAGTCTTGTTGCAGGAAATTTAAATGCTAATGGTAATAATTCAGCGAAAATGAACGAGGAGATCCAATAGTTTTAACGCACACTTTATTGGTGTTGGAATGAAACTAATTTAGTATGTTTATTGGTGAATTGAAATAATGGGAATCTAAAAAATTAATGAATTAATGAATAGCGTGACAACTACTTTGGATTTTATTAATTAAAGTATTACGAATGTCTTTCACAAAAGATTGAAAAGCATTAACGTAGATGTGTTTTCAGTGTACTTTCTTCACTAATGTGACTTGCTTTACATTGCAAGCAGTCCACCATAATCTATTTTCTTAATAATTCTTAATGCTATGTCTTTAGACAAATTTTGTCGATTTACCTTATTTGACAAAGTTCCAGAAACTTGTGCGAAACATGATACTCTGTCTATCTATCTAATCTTCTCGGGACAACCTCCACGCCTGTGCATTCCCTTCATTTCTATCCATCCAAGCCTGTGCGCCCCCTTCAATTCTATCCAAGCCTGTGCGTCCCTTTCATTTTTATCAAGGTCCTCTGCGTCTCTTTCATTTCTAAATATAATATATATAAGCTTTACATAAAATCTCTAAATTGCTGGTATAAAAATATCTGGCAATTTAAATGCAATGCAATTTGTTACAATTTATATTATTTTGTACATGCATGGTATTATTATTTTATACATGCATGGTACAAATTTCCAGAAACTTATGCGAAAGAAGATGGTTCTCTGTCGAACCTTCTCCGGACAACTTCCAAGTCTACGACTCTACATACTAACTCGATTTAAAAAATTTTGGCGACTTACCTTCTTAATTAAGACAATAATTCGGTCTCCTAATTAATGTAAAAACTCGTGACATTTCAAATTTGGACAATTTACTTTATTTGACACTAAGCACATGGTAGGTTATCTCTGACTATGTAGCTGTCAGATTATTTGTTACGCGATTGGCCGAAACCCGCATCCAATGAACGACGTGCCTGAGGGACATTTCCTCACCCTTTCATACTCCCCTCTTGCCTTGAAGCGTAGGACGACGACGAGGACGAGGACGATGCTGAATTTTAATAACATAAAATTCAGCAAATTGCAACTTTACATCGAAATATCTCAGCTCATAAGGCCCGTAGGAACAAAACGAAAACACTTCTCTTATGTAAATCAAACCCAAGCTATCCATTAAGACCATTCAAAACCTAATCGGATCAGCCGTTATTGAGATTCGGAAATCTCAGGGTTCTTGATAGCGAGTCGTGGCGTAATATAGACACTCTGTGTCTCGCGCTGCGCATATATCTAGAAACGCGGTAGCGTCTCGACGCCAAGTACATGAAAGACACCCTGTATATGTCGACTGTGGCTACCGCTATCATTTACTCGTCGCCCGGCTAATCCAACCTAACCTGAAACTTATTTCATTAATATCTCATCACGCCTGCAATATTTCCAAAATTTAAAGGCATTTTTCTCATGTAAACCGCATATAAGCTTTCGAATAGGACCAATTTCAATAAAATCGGTCCACGTATGACAGAGATATCATAATATCGTCTCATGGATCAGTCGAAAATTTTAAGTTTTAAGATTTTTCTTCTGATTCTTCTTGTTCAAGGAATTTTTCGCCAGTATAATACGTATATACGCGTTACACGCACACCTTCAGCCAAAACGAAACTAACACATGTTTCGTTCTTCGTTCGTCGACTCTCGCGATTATTCGGCAGAGATCGTCGTCCGTCATTGTACAAACTATTTTTTAAATACATTGAACTTTATAACCTTCCAATCTTAACCTTCCAAGTGTCAAATAATGTAAGTGGTCCAAATTTGAGATGTCAGGAGTTTTTACACTAAATAGGAGACGGAATTATTGCCTCAATTAACAAGGTAAGTCGCTAAATTTATTTAATAGATTTTTTATGTAGAATCGCAGACTTGGAAGTTGTCCGGAGAAGGCTCGACAGAGAAGCACCTTCTTTCGCATAAGTTTCTAGAAATTTGTACCATGCTTGTACAAAATAATATATTGTAGAAAAAAATTGCATTGAATTTAAATTGCCAGATATTTGTATTTGTATACCAGCAATTTAGAGTTTTTATGTAAAGCTTATTATATTATAGAAATGAAGGGGACGCACAGGCTTGGATAGTAGAATTGAAGGTGACGCACAGGCTTGGATGGATAGAAATGAAGGGAATGCACATGCTTGGAGGTTGTCCGGAGAAGATTAGATGGATAGACAGAGCATCTTGTTTCGCACAAGTTTCTGAAAATTTGTCAAATAAGGTAAATCAACAAAATTTGTCTAAAGACATAGCATTAAGATTTATTAAGAAAATAGATTATGGTGGACTGCTTGCAATGTAAAGCAAGTCATATTAGTGAAGAAAGTACGCTGAAAACACATCTCCCTTGATGCTTTTCAATCTTATGTGAAAGACATTCGTAATACTTTAATAAAATCCACAGTAGTTGTCACGCTATTCATTAATTCATTAATTTTTTAGATTTCCATTATTTCAATTGACCAATAAACATATAAAATTAGTTTTATTCCAACACCAATAAATTGTGCGTTAAAAATATTGGATCTCCTCGTTCATTTTCGCTGAATTATTACCATTAGCATTTAAATTTCCTGCAACAAGACTTTCTACCATACGCTCTCACCTCTTTTGGACATATTATTTAGTCTCTACACTCACTATAGCAAAAGGCCACTCTATTTCTATAAATAATAAGTTCTATGTTAAATTGTATATAATTACAAAATGATTCAATGATTCAATGATTTTGAAATATGAGCACGTGTGATAATTTATATATAAATAATTAGTAAATGTGTCCTATTTTTCAGTTAACAATGCAGATGAAGATAATTATTTCAACAGCTGAAAGAGAAAGTAATCCTGCTGCATGAGCAAATAAAATATTATCAAAAAAATAAATCACAAAAAATAGAAGATAATGATATATATAATATTAAAAATTATCTGATGTCATTCCCTATGCAAATTATCTTTGTAAAAAGTAGTGAGATCCCCATAAAAAACTTCAAAAAAGTAAAAAAATTACGCCAAGTACATGAAAATCAAATAACTCACAAAAAATAGAACATAATAATATAAATCACAAAAAAAATAGAAGAAAATATACAGCAAATAAATCACAAAAATAGAAGATAATAATATCACAAAAAATAGAAAAATATACAATACAAAAAAAGATGTGAAATCAAAATGAGCTGCCCGTACATACAGGTGCTTTCCAACTGCGCTTAAGATGACACAACTACATACACACAGCTAAAATGCTGTGTTCATACATTCTATTACTCATATCGGGGGCATTTTATTTATCCCATCAAAAAGAATCCCATTTAAAAACATTGTCGTAAATTAATTAATAGCTTTACAAAGTTAATGATATACAAAAATTGGGCCAATTATAACAATGGCTATTTATACAAAGAAAAAAATGTATTACATAATATTAAGCAGATATATTTTTATGCAAATAAATATTTTAATACGAATAAATATTTTATTGAAAATACTTGGCGCTGCTCTCCGAATTGGTATTGCTAAACTGAATAAATATGTATAAATTGCAATAATCTTTTTTTTTCTTTCGTGTGCGTACGTTCGTGAATGTGTGTATGAGCATATGCTACGTATGATATTCGAATTAAATATATGTAGAATACATCTGACAGCGTTTCTAATACTCGTATGTATATGTGGCGGTCACGCCACAGCGTCACCAGGGTGCACCACCGGTGCCCCAGCAGCAGGCGCGCTCTAGCAACAGCCAACAGCAGCAGGCGCGCTCTAGCGAGAGACGAAAACAGCATCTGAGGCCTCGCGAAGTCTACGGCGCGGAAGAGCGATGTTCAATTGTTTCATGGTGACAATCGTCACTTATTACGCGTACGACCATATAGTCGGTCCATTTCTTCTTCTGTAATTTCTCCTACATTTTAGAGGGTGAAAAAATACATTCAGTTATTGGTTTCAAGTGTGCTTTATTTTAATATACATTCGGCGACCCAGCATATCGCGAGATCGCGACCGCGATAATTATCGATCCGAATATTGGTGACCCCGACGTGATCGCAAAAACGCAATTGCAACGTGATCGCGAAACGTGATTGCTATCGCGCATTTCACGTTTTTTCTTGAACTCTAAAGCAACCGTGTGACCATTGTTCGCGTAAAAACGTTCCCCATCGTGATATTAAAAACCTTTTTTTTCACGACGGTGCACGATGCCGCTGACCCACTCTCCCCACGCGCTCAACACGCCGACCAACGAGGGAGATGATGGTTCAGAGCTATTGCTTTTGAACCCCCCGAGCCAGGGGGCATCGGGACTGACCCCGCAAACCAGCGGCCACGTGCAGACGCCGCAGCACAGCGGCCACGTGCAATTCCCGCAGTTCAGCGGCCACGTGCCATTACCGCAGCAAAGCGGCAAGCCGGGTGTGTTGCAGCAGGGCTCCCAAGTAGAGGCGATTCAGCAGTGCACAGTCCCACGTTTCTGGAAGGAAAGTCCCGAGCTCTGGTTTTTCCAGGTCGAATCGATTTTCCAGACCCACCAGGTTCGTTCAGATGACCGGAGATACCACCTCGTTGTCGGCGCACTCGACGCTGAAGCGTTGCAAGACGCTGCTGACATCCTCAGGAATCCGCCCACCCGGGATAAGTACAATTTCCTGAAAGCCCACATCATGAATCGTCTGGCTGAGACTAAAGATCGCCAGCTGCAACGGGCTTTGAATGAGCTCGAGTTAGGAGACAAGAAACCTTCGCAGCTCCTGCGACGAATGCGTTCGTTGGTTGGTAACAGTGCCTCTGAGGACGTCCTACGGATCAAGTGGCTCGACTTGCTACCGGTGAACACCCAACGTCTCCTGAAGATTTTCAGGGCCACCAGGCTCGACGAGTTAGCGAGGGCAGCGGACGAGCTCATGGAGGGGCCCCAAGTCTCGGGTTCATCCGTCATGGCCACTTCGATTACCGCTCAAGAGGCGACTCCACTTCGCCCAGCCCCGGAGGTCTTACGGGTTGAGCAGCCTTTTCCCAGCAGTGACCTGTCCGACATAAGGAAGTCCTTAGAGCAGATCTTTACCCTCAACCGAGAGCTGGTTACATTGACCAAGGGGTTACACAACAAATTTCCAAAAGGAGGGTCAAAGAACAACTCTCGCGCCCGATCGCGTGGTCGATCGCCCTCTCCAGCGGAGGGAGGCCTATGCTATTACCACAAGAAGTACGGCACGGAAGCATTCCGCTGTCTTCTTCCATGCAGCCTTGGGACAGTTAGTGCGCCAGCAGAGAACACTCCAAAAAACTAGTCTCCTCGTCGGCAGCTAAGGCAAGCGTCGACGCAAATAATAACGCAGTGCCCTCCCGGGAATGTCGACTACACCTATTTGACAGAAATACTAGCCTAAAATACCTGATTGACTCAGGGTCTACGTTATCGTTAGTACCCAAGCGTTATTGTTCCGGCAGACTCTCACCTACAGATTTCGATCTGAGTGCAGCAAATGGGTCCACTATAAAGACGTACGGGCAGAAGGTCCTCTCGCTTAACCTCGCGCTTCGCCGGGAATTCAAATGAGTCTTCATCATCGCGGATGTCCGCCAGGCTATTATAGGCGCGGATTTCCTCTCGCACTATGGTCTTCTGATAGACTTGAAGGGCCGGTGCTTGGCAGACCCCCTCACCAGAATTGCTGCGCAAGGCATCCTGCATCCTGCTGCTGTTCATACAGTCTCAGCTGCGTCACGTGTGATCCAGCCCGAGGGTCCTGACGGCACCAGATATGCAGAGCTCCTTCGGACATACGAGGACCTTACTCAACCGAAGACAATGGTACTTCCAGATACTGTCAGTCCGGTCGCTCACCACATTGTCACGACTGGCCCACCGGCATTTGCACGCCCACGACGTCTGACTGGCGACAAGCTAGTAGCGGCTAAGCGACACATCGAGCTCCTGTTGTACCACGGTGTCATCCGGCCCTCTGGCAGCTCTTGGTCGAGCCCGCTGCACCTCGTGAAGAAGCAGAAGAAGAAGAAGGTGATTGAGAAAGACAAGAGCGAGAAGATTATATGGGATTGGCGTGTAACCGGTGAATACCGCGGCGTTAACGCCCTTACCGAGCCGGACCGCTACCCAATACCTTGCCCGGAGGATCTCCTCCAGAGTCTTCACGAAGCTGAGGTCTTTTCCACCATCGACCTTGAGCGCGCATACCACCAGATTCCAATGGCGCCCGAGGATGTCTGCAAGACAGCATTGACGACGCCTTTTGGGCTTTTCGAATTCTTGGGTATGCCTCCTGGACTCAGGAACAGTGGCCAGACCCTGCAACGCCATATGGATAATATCCTCAGGGGTTTAAGCTTCGTCAGGTGCTACATTGACGACCTCATAGTTATCTCTAAGTCTCATGAGGAACACGCAAAGCACCTCGAGGTTGTGTTTGACATCTTGCGGCAACATAACCTGACCATCAACCGCGAGAAGTGCCACTTCGGCAAGGACGAGGTCACCTACCTAGGATACGTGGTGAATAGGTACGGCTATCGACCTCCTGTGGACAAGATGGAAGCCATTTCTACATATCCGAAGCCTGACACTGTCTCCGATCTACGTCGTTTCATCGGCATGCTGAATTATTACCGCTGTTGTATACCACATGCTGCCGAGATGCAGGCGCCCTTGTGCGTCTATCTGAAGGATGCCAAGAAGAAAGACAAGCGGAAGATTCTCTGGACTCCCCTGACCGAGGAGTGTTTCCGGGCCTGCAGAGATAGCATCGTGGCAGCCGCTCGGACTGCGTTCCTCTCACCGTCAGCACAGCTGTCCCTAACCACCGATGCCTCCGACGTCGCACTGGGCGCGGCTCTCGAGCAGAGGGTGGACGGAAACTGGGTGCCACTTGGATTTTTCTCGCGAAAGCTGACCGGCACAGAAACACGCTACAGTACATATGATCGTGAGTTACTGGCAGTTTTCGCAGCAATTAAATATTTCAAGCACATACTTGAGGGCCGCCCATTCATCGTTCGGACGGACCACCGTCCATTGGTGTACGCCTTTGCTCAGCGGCTGGACAAAGCCTCTCCCAGGCAGCAGCGACACTTGGACTTCATCTCCCAGTATACTACGGAGATCGCACATGTGAAGGGCGAGGATAACCTTGTCGCGGACGCGCTGTCCCGCGTGTGTGCAGTGGATATGCCCACCGTTCTGGATGCGGTTACCATACAAGCTGCCCAGGAACAGGATGCTGGGATGCAAGCAGCACGCAAGGATACGTCCCTCTCTCTGCAGTCCCTGTCCATTGGCGCGGAGACCCTTTGGTGTGACATCACGGATGGTGTTGTGCGACCGTACCTTCCCCAGAGCCTCCGTAGGCGGGCTTTCGATGTGGTCCATGGTTTGGCCCACCCCAGTGGCCGAGTTACGTCCCGAAGGCTGAGGGAAAAGTTTGTCTGGCCAAAAATCAGACAGGATGCGCTCCGCTGGGCGCGCGAGTGTGTCCCATGCCAGCGTGCTAAAATACACAGGCACAACAGGGTCATCCCGAATAACATTGAGGTCCCGGACAGCCGCTTTAATCACGTCCATTTGGACATAATTACCATGCCGCTGGTTGGAGATTTGCGCTACTGCCTCACGGTCATTGATCGTTTCTCGAGATGGCCGATTGCTGTCCCACTCAAGGACATCCAGGCGAGCACCGTGGCTGCTGCTTTCTACGAGCACTGGATCTGCACCCACGGCACGCCGCTCACGATCACTACGGACCAGGGGACCCAGTTCGAGTCCGCTCTTTTCACCGCCCTGGCGCAGAGAATTGGAGCACGAAGGATCCACACGACGCCTTACCACCCCCAGGCCAACGGGATGGTCGAGAGGTGGCATCGGACACTTAAGGCCGCGCTGATGTGCAGTCCGCTCATCCCCTGGCCTCAGCTTCTGCCGACCATCCTTCTAGGATTGTGCACGGCATACAAGGAGGACCTTAGAGCTTCCCCCGCGGAAATGCTGTATGGTATAGCCCTCCGCGTTCCGGGGGAGTTTTTTGTGACAAGGGACGCACCAGCAATCGCGCAGGGTTTCGCCGAGAAGCTCACCCAGCACATGCGGAGCGTGCGGCCGGTGCCCACAAGTCACCACTCCAAAAACCACGCCTTTGTTTTTAAGGGCCTTTCGACATGTTCCCACGTCTTCAGGCGCGTCGATGCGGTGCGGCGCCCTCTCGAGCCGCCTTATACTGGCCCATACGAGGTGGTCAAGCGGGTCAACGACCGGGTTTTCGTCATCAGGGTTGGTGCGGAGGAAAAGTCCGTGTCCGTGGACTCTTTAAAGCCGGCCCACATTGCCCAAGATGGCACCGTGGCTCAGCTGCCATGTCAACACTCGTCGCCATTATCAGGGAGGCAATCGCCGCCGTCAACCGAGCCACCACCGCCATCTTCTCAACCGTTGGTTCAACCGAAGTCGCCTACTGAAAAAAGGGTCATTTTCTCGATCCCTTCTCCTCCCTCGAAGGCCTCTGGGGGGGGGGGGGGGAGTGGATGTGGCGGTCACGCCACAGCGTCACCAGGGTGCACCACCGGTGCCCCAGCAGCAGGCGCGCTCTAGCAACAGCCAACAGCAGCAGGCGCGCTCTAGCGAGAGACGAAAACAGCATCTGAGGCCTCGCGAAGTCTACGGCGCGGAAGAGCGATGTTCAATTGTTTCATGGTGACAATCGTCACTTATTACGCGTACGACCATATAGTCGGTCCATTTCTTCTTCTGTAATTTCTCCTACATTTTAGAGGGTGAAAAAATACATTCAGTTATTGGTTTCAAGTGTGCTTTATTTTAATATACATTCGGCGACCCAGCATATCGCGAGATCGCGACCGCGATAATTATCGATCCGAATATATATGTATATGTTTATGTATTTTAGATCGCAGCGCCAAGTATTTTGAATAAAATATTTATTCGTATTAAAATATTTATTTGCATAAAAATATATCTGCTTAATATAATGTAATACATTTTTTTCTTTGTATAAATAGCCATTGTTATAATTGGCGCAATTTTTGTATATCATTAACTTTGTAAAGCTATTAATTAATTTACGACAATGTTTTTAAATGGGATTCTTTTTGATGGGATAAATAAAATGCCCCCGATATGAGTAATAGAATGTATGAACACAGCATTTTAGCTGTGTGTATGTTGTTGTGTCATCTTAAGCGCAGTTGGAAAGCACCTGTATGTACTGGCAGCTCATTTTGATTTCACATCTTTTTTTGTATTGTATATTTTTCTATTTTTTGTGATATTATTTTCTTCTATTTTTGTGATTTATTTGCTGTATATTTTCTTCTATTTTTTTGTGATTTATATTATTATGTTCTATTTTTTGTGAGTTATCTATATATACTTGGCGCGAGACACTACCGTGTCTCTTGATTGTTATAGCTTTTCATATTATTTTGTATTATTATTGCTTTCATTTATATTATTTGTATTATTATTGCTTTTCATATTATTTTGTACTATCAACGTTTAGTGCGTATATGTACTTTGCCTTATTATTCTTAAGCTTTTGTATTTCATATTAATTATCTTATCATAGTTATCGCACTCTGAAGCTTATTGCTTTCACTTATATTATCTGTATTATTATTCATATTGCTTTCTATATCAACGCCTATTGCTTATCTTTTATTATTTTTGTATCAACAACGCTTATTGCTTATATCATTCTAGTTAATTTCATGTGTTTCATGTTCATATTCTCACATTTTGATTAATTACCGTTTATATATATGTCATGTGCTAATGCTCAACGTCCAACGCATTATTCTGTTAAACTCGTTATCACATAAACAGTGAACGTACTCTAGCTCAAAGTTAATAAACCTACTTGTTTTCAATCACGTTTACAATTATTGCGTGCATCCTCGGTTATAACGATTCCAAACAGAAATAAGCTGCCGTAACAGCTGATTTCTGTTCGTAGACTCGAGAGTGTTTTCAGTATTTACAAACATACTACTGCATGAACCGTGCAATCCACAGAAAGACTAAGCGTGGTTTCTTTTACACGAATGCAGCGTTAAATCCTATTACGCAAACCAAAACAAATACGAACCACCATAACGGGTGTTCTCCAAATGTACATTTGCCATCCCTGATCGATTAGAGTGACGGATTTAATATTCGCGCCTGATCGCCTGCAGAAATTCTAAGAGTGACGGATTCGACATTCGCGCCTAAATTCCTCTCAAACCCCTCAGTGTGACGGATTTAATATTCGCGCCTGAGTTCCTCAAAATCACAGTGTGACGGATTTAATATTCGCGCCTGGTCTTCCCTCAAAACCCTCAGTGTGACGGATTTAATATTCGCGCCTGGTCTTCCCTCAAAACCCTCAGTGTGCCGGATTTAATATTCGCGCCTAAGTCCCTCAAAACCCTCAGTGTGACGGATTTAATATTCGCGCCTGAATCCCTCAAAACTTCAGAGTGCTGGATTCTAGATTCGCGCCTGTCTTTTTCCTTCCCATTGTCGACGTTCCCAAAGACCTCACCCGGGACGTGACATATTTTTGGTGACAGCGGTGGGATAGTACGTTTGCCGCCGGTAAGAAATAGACTCTGCGACGCGGTACCCACAAAATCCCGCTACTTAATATGTATTTAGAACGCGTAAACCCGTGGAAGCCAGCATACCAGAGCCGCCAACTTCAAAATTTGTCGGCCTCCATACAGTGGATGGTCTGCGTTTCCGGGACCATAGTAGCAAATAACGAAGACGAAGAAATTTGCTTAGACTGTTCCCTACGAGACCCAACAAATACGGTGACAACGTATCAAATCCATTATTATCAAACGCCTTATACGTTCCCTAATTGCCCTCGGTGCAACACGGTCTTGCTACAAACACGTCCCGCAACTAACTGTGTCGCGTGCACCGAGCGATATTTCCTTTCGTATAGAAACTAAAATCATAATCATCACCTATCGCCAAAATTTATAGACTTTTAACGTACGGTATTAGAAATACCCGATATTTAACATGAGCGATACCCGTCAATTTCAAAACACGTTATATTACCCAAGCCGTAGACTACGGGCCGTATTATCAGACTCAAATAAATTGATTTGTGTTTCTGGAGGCGTAGCAACGACCACGGAAGGTAGAAATATTTGCCTAAACTGTTTTAATTCAAATCCGGTGGAGGTAGACGAGATATATCAAGTGCACTACCACCAACCTAACGATACATTCCCCGAATGCCCCCGTTGCAAAAACCTTCTGTTTAAATTACGGCCTATTAACAGTCGTGCCGCGTGCACAGAGCATTGCCGTCAAATAAGGAAAAATCATAACAGATTTGATCTGAACTCCCCGGTAGAGAGTACCATAGATTTTGAATAGCTACGGCCGGACGCCTAAATATAGGAAACCTCCTAAACCACCCTAAAATAATAGACTTTACCAAATTTAAAATGTCTGAACACGGCGATATCGACGACCCCTGCGTGATAGACCAAGACGCGGGGCCTTCCAAAAGCGCTATAGAAATCGCGACCGCCGAAATAATGGAACAACTACAAAAATTACGCGAGAAACGAGCCGAGATGGACAATTTGCCCGCGAGAATTGCGGAAAACCGTGAAACTAAAACGGATTCGGGCATAGATACCGGGTCATCCGAACCCACGTTTAGGGGTCTTTCCGATAAAATACAGAATATCGAAGCAATGATGAAGAAACTTCTTGCATCCCCGCCAGTCGCGGATAATTTTGCCACACCGGCTTCCTCCCGTTTTGATAGAAAACCGGTGTTAAATTTCAATAAAACTCCTGAGGCATTGAATAGCAATAATATTCCGGACCAGGATCCGTTGCCCCAGATCAAATTAAAGGACGCTATAGAAACAGTCCCAAAATTTAACGGTCACAACATGTCCGTTTTACAATTCGCGACAGCCTGCAATAGGGCTAAAGCTCTGGTTCCCTCGCAAGCTGAACCCCAGTTAGCGAGGTTATTGAGAAATAAATTACAAGACCATGCTTACTTGGCAGTTGAGAATAGGGTTTTTGACTCCGTAAATGACTTAATTAAACAACTTAAACGCACCTTCTCCCCTGCCAAAACTTCGGACCTCTATCGTGGAGAACTTGCTAATGTTATCAAAGGAATTAACGAACACATATTAGAATACATCTCGCGCGTTAAGGATCTCCGATTCGCTATTTTGGAAGAGGATAGAGAATATTATCGTGACTTTACACAGAATCACCTCGAAGATATAGATCGGTTGACGCTAGACTCATTTGTGGATGGCCTTCCTCCACATATACGAACAAGACTACTCCAGCATAATTTTGAAACGCTCGATGAAGCTTTTGAGTTAGCTGTACTCGTGGATAAGAAGATTGACAGAGACCGTCAAAGGTTCTCAGAACAAAAGGCTCCTAAATTAGTATGCCAAATTTGTAATAAGACAGGACACGACGCACGGTCTTGCCGAGGCAACCAAAATATAGCCTCCCAACCCTCCGAGAGATACCCTCCAAACCACGTCGCGGGATATGGGAACCAGGCACCCAATCCTCTGCTTCCCTACTGGGACAGAACTCGACCTCCTCCATCTAGACCTACCGAAATACGTATCTGCTCATACTGCAAAAAACCGGGACACCTGATCTCAGAATGCAGGAAACGACTATTTAACCGATACGAAAGAAACCCTGGAACCTCCCAGGAACGAGATCCGGGAAACGCCCCGCCCCTACGGTCAACTATGGACGCGTACCGTGGAACGGGCCAAACGGGAGCGCGTCCAATAATAATACAAACGGAAGCGGGAATGCCGAAACCAGGATCGCAACAGCATGGTTAAACACTGTCAAAGAAGCTCCGTCTGTAATGATTCCCTCCCCCGACTTCGAGACTACACCTGAATTAATGATTGACACTGGGTCTGAGGTGAACTTATTGAAAATCCAAGCCGTAAAGCTACCTCAAGAGATAGACACGAAAAATCAACTATTACTCAAGGGCATCTCTCCGGACCCCGTCCCCACGCTTGGCACAGTCAGGATAACCCTTTTGGGCGACGACGTCACGTTTCATGTAGTCAAAAACGACTTCCCAATTAAGCCACAAGGAATATTAGGTACGGAATTCTTTAGTAAACAGAATGTCTCGATACACTACTCCAGGAAAGAGTTAGACTTCCACGGAAACTCCATTCCGTTTGTAAATAAGGCTCAACTCGTGCTACCCGCTAGATCAAAAACAGTCTGCTTTATAAATATATCAAATTCAGACATAAAGGAAGGGTATTTACCCCGATTAGATTTAGGCACTGGAATTCATGCAGGTAATGCTCTTGTCCGTAATCACGATGGCAAAGCATACTTACAAATAATAAATTCTAATGAAATGGACACAACGATCACTATACCTACTGTTGAATTGGAAGAATTCGAAATTGTGATTCCAGAACCCAAACAAAGACGACCAAAAGAGACTAAGACGTCTAAATGCGTCACTCCTATCCCAGTCCTAACAAAAATCAAGCCCCTCTTTCCCCAGGATCCGTCGATCCATCATTCAGAGACACCCGCGGAGGTGTACTCACTCTCATCCCCAGGGCATTATGCCGAAACAACCCTTCCCCTAGAATCCCAGGAGTCTCTTGCTATGGCGTCGGGTGAGGAAGTATCAATAATTTCCGAAAAAACCGCAACAAGAATGGAACAAGTGCTTAATTTAATTTCAACGGAACATATGAATCCGGAAGAAAAACTTCATGTCCAGAGAATTTTATGTAAATACCATGACCTCTTCCATTTACCAGATGAGAAGTTAGGCCATACAAACGCTATTCAGCATGGGATCCAAACAACGGACCCAGTGCCTGTAAATACTAAACAATATCGCTTCCCTCCTGTACATAAGAAGGAAATAGACAAACAAGTAAAAATTTTACTTGAAAACGAAATTATAAAGCCGTCATTATCACCCTATAATTCGCCTATTTGGATCGTGTCCAAAAAACCAGGACCCGATGGGGAACTCTTATGGAGAATGGTAATTGACTTCAGGAATCTAAACGAAAAGACCGTTCCCGACGCATACCCACTTCCAAATATCAACGAGATATTAGATCAATTAGGAGGAGCCAAATACTTCTCCGTATTCGACCTTGCTTCTGGATTTCACCAAATCCCTATGAAGCCGGAAGACGCACCAAAAACGGCCTTTTCTACACCTCATGGACATTATGAGTTTGTTAGAATGCCATTTGGACTTTGTAACGCACCAGCTACCTTCCAACGTTTAATGGATCATACTCTTACGGGACTTCAGGGCACGGAAATGTTTGTCTACTTGGACGATATCGTCCTTTACGCAAGTTCCCTTACGGAACATTTAATAAAATTTAAGAAACTAGCTCAGCGCCTAAGAGAGGCAAACCTTAAACTCCAACCTTCCAAATGTAAATTCCTGCATAAAGAAGTCGCATATTTGGGACATATAATCACCGAGCAAGGGGTAAAACCTGATCTGGAAAAAATTCAAGCCGTCCGAAACTACCCGGCACCAAGTACACCAAAAGGAATCAAACAATTCCTTGGATTAACCGGATATAGGAGGTTTATCCCAGACTTTTCCAAAATAGCTCGCCCGTTAACCCAATTATTAAAAAAGGACACAACATTCGAGTGGGGACCGTCCCAGAAAACGGCTTTTGATCACTTAAGATTAGCATTGCAGAAAGAACCTATCCTGCAATACCCGAATTTTGACCTGGAATTCCATGTCACCACTGACGCTTCTGAATTTGCTATAGGAGGAATATTGAGTCAAAATATCGCGGGAAAAGAGTTACCCATCGCTTATGCTTCTCGCCTCTTAAACAAAGCAGAAATAAATTACGCAACCATAGAAAAAGAACTTCTGGCCATTGTATATTGCGTTAGACATTTCCGACCTTATCTATACGGAAAAAAATTTATTTTATATACTGACCACCAACCTCTAATCTGGTTACATAGAGTAAAAGACCCAACGTCACGTCTCGTTAGGTGGCGATTAAAATTAGCGGAATACGACTACGAAATTCGCTACCAACCAGGGAAAAACAATAAACTTGCTGACGCCCTGTCTCGTAATCCTCCTGTAAAGAGAAAAGGTACAAAAAAGAGCGCCAAGTATATAATTCCATCATAAAGAATTCCATTTAAAAACATTGTCGTAAATTAATATAAATTTCTTAATATGCTATATTTAACTTTACAAAAGTGATGAGATACAACAATTGCGCCAATTATCACAATGGCTATTTATACAAAGAAAAAAATGTACTCAATAATATTAAGCTGACATATTTTTATACAAATCAATATTTTAATACGAATAAATATTTTATTCAAAATACTTGGCGCTGCTCTCCGAAAAAATGTTAATTGTCTTGGTTAATAAATAAAACAAGACAAGACACCACAGAGACAAGAAAGAAAGAAAAAGATTTTAATGCAATTTATGCATATTTATTCAGTTTAGCAACACCAATTCAGAGAGCAGCGCCAAGTATTTTGAATAAAATATTTATTCGTATTAAAATATTGATTTGTATAAAAATATGTCGGCTTAATATTATTGAGTACATTTTTTCTTTGTATAAATAGCCATTGTGATAATTGGCGCAATTGTTGTATCTCATCACTTTTGTAAAGTTAAATATAGCATATTAAGAAATTTATATTAATTTACGACAATGTTTTTAAATGGAATTCTTTATGATGGAATTATATACTTGGCGCTCTTTTTTGTACCTTTTTTAAAAAAGGTAATTTTGTGGGGATTTCACACATTTTGTAGTGTTTATTGATGACTGGATAACTTTTTCACCCCCTCGGGGTTATTTTTTCAACAATATATTATATCGTTATCCAAACTCCGCACGCTTGCAAAGCTACAAGACAATTGGATTGGTCGAATTGGTTTAAAGTTGAGTTTTCAGATATGAAGCAAACATACAAGAAGCAAACATAGAATCGAAGCTGAATAAAATCGTTTAATTAATATAATACTATGTCCGATTTATTTTTGTTGTCTGAATTATACAGTTTTCCACATTCATAATAAAACTCAATATTAATTGTATATACATATTTCTTAAAACTCTAGAATAAAATTATACATGAAAATGTGCTTATTTTTCTCATTTGCAGCAGGGTTACTTTCTCTATCGCTTCTGCTTCGATTATCTGTAAATATACAAAATTCCACATTTTAGTTATGACTTAACGTAGAACATATAAAAATAGATTGGCCCTTTGCTATTTTAAGTGTACAGACTACAAAATGTGTCCGAAGGAGGTGAGAGCGTATGGCAGAATGTCTTGTTGCAGGAAATTTAAATGCTAATGGTAATTCAGCGAAAATGAACGAAGAGATTCAATATTTTTAACGTACAATGTATTGGTATTGGAATAAAATTAATTTAGTATGTTTATATTTTTGAATTGAAATATTGTTAATGGGAAACTAATAAAATTAATGAATTGCGTAGGAACTACTGTGGATTTTAATAAAGTATTAGGAATACCTTTCCAAAAGAGATTGAAAAGTATCAAGGGAGATGCGTTTTCAGCGTACTTTCTTCACTAATGTGACTTGCTCAACGTTGCAAGCAGTACGCTATAATTTTTTTAATTCTTAATGCTACGCTACTTTGACAAATTTTGTCGATTTACCTTATTTGACAACTTTCCAGAAACTTGATGTTTTGCGAAACAAGATGTTTTTCTGTCTGTCTAATCTTCTCTGGACAACCTCCAAGCCTGTGCATCCCCTTCATTTCTATCCAAGCTTGTGCGTCCCCTTCATTTCTATCCAAGCCTGGGCGTCCCCTTCATTTTTATTCGAGCCTGTGTAAAAATTGTTTGCTGGTATAAAAACAATATATTAATTTGTGGAAACTTGTGCGAAAGAAGATGCTTCTCTGTCGAACCTTCTCCAGACAACTTCCAAGTCTGCGACTCTACATAAGAAATCTATTTAAAAAATTTTGGCGACTTACCTTGTTAATTGAGACAATAATTCAGTCTCCTATTAGTGTAAAAACTCGTGACATTTCAAATTCCGACAATTTACTTTATTTGACCCTTAGCACTTGGTAGGTTAAAATATCTCTGCCTAGCTGTCACGTGACAACAATTTATTTGACACTTAGCACTTGGTAGGTTATAATATCTCTGCCTAGCTGTCACGTGACAACAATTTGTTACGCGATTGGCCGATGCCCGCATCCAATGAACAACGTGCCTGAGAGACATTTCCTCACCCTTTCATACTCCCCTCTTGCCTAGAAGTGTAGGACGATGACTATGACGATGCTGAATTTTAAGAACATAAAATTCAGCAAATTGCAACTTTACAACGAAATATCTCAGCTCATAAGGCCCGTAGGAACAAAACAAAGACACTTTTCTCATGTAAATCAAACCCAAGCTATCCATTAAGACCATTCAAAATCTAATTGGATCAGCCGTTATTGAGATTCGGAAATCTCAGGGTTCTTGATAGCGAGTCGTCGCGTAATAGAGCGCTGCGCATATATATCTATATACTACCGTGTCTCTTGATGTCCTATACGACCACGAGAGGAAACCGATGATGATTGGGAGCCTAGAAAAAAGCCTCGAATTACTAAGAAAACCAACATCCGTCCAAAGGCTAAACCCACGAGGATCCAACCACACCGAAAGGCACGCAAAACTCCAACACCTGTAATAATACCACCCGACGTCTCCCCAGTAAACGCACCAGAACCCATGTGTGGCATAGATGAGGAAAACCAAAAGGAAGAAGAACAGGAATCAAATATCCCATGTCAAACCGTTTCACCTCCTCAACCTCCAACACCACAGGAACAGGAAGATCCTGATTCCGAAGTGGAATCCAACGCATCAGACGAATCGACAACTGACTCAGAATCGTCGTTAATCGAGCTAAACGATTCTCCAGAAGAAACATACGAAGCGGACCCCGATAGGGACATTAGAACTATACCAATAATCAGTCGCGACCCGTTGTCTTTACGAAAAGAAACGCTTATTTTCTTCTTAAGCGCTGATGGGAAACCTTGCGACAATGGAGCCAAACAACTACTAGAAACTGGAGAATTAGAAGAAGTGAACGAACTCACTTTGGGAAAGGCCCATGTAACATGTAATAAGGGACGAATTCTCATCGGGCTAGTCATAAAAGAAACGCAGAATACTCCCCTAACCACGACAACTTGGGGTGAAGCTCTATCTTCCCTTAAAATGACAATAAAAGAACTCGTAATATATTCATTTAGTATAGCTAAAACAGCAAATATCGACCAATTGACCTGGCAAGATATCATTATGGATATTCTCGAAACCATCGACGAGGAAGACATCGAAGTCACTGTATGTTTACAAATAGTTCAAATTCCCGAAGAATCAAACAGACAAAATATTATTGCAGAACACCACGCATCTGCATTAGCTGGACATAAAGGAGTAACTAAAACATATAATCGTATTAGACACTACTACTTTTGGAAGGGAATGAAGAAAGCCGTCGAAGATTTTATTCGAAAATGCGAGGATTGTCAGCGGAAGAAACTCGTTCGTGTCAAAACCAAACAACCTATGATTCTTACCGACACGCCTGGACGAGCCTTTGACAAAGTTGCGTTAGATATAGTGGGACCGTTACCTACTACTAGAGAAGGAAATACATATATATTAACAATCCAAGATTTATTAACAAAATATTTCGTGTGCGTACCCCTTAAACAGTCCACGTCAATAAAAATCGCAGATGCGTTCATAAAAAAATTCATCTGTCAATTCGGAGCTCCCAGAGCCATTCTCACTGACCAAGGAGCAAATTTCACCAGTAAATTCATAAAAACTATTGCACAAAAATTTAAAATCGAACAATTTCGAACCACAGCCTTTCACCCACAGACAAACGGCTCTTTAGAGCGATCGCACATCGTCCTAACGGAATATCTAAAAATGTATATCAGTAAATACGATGACTGGGACGAATGGACCGACTTGGCCGCGTTTTCTTATAATACCAGCGTCCACGAGGGCACTGGTTACACTCCACAAGAGTTAGTATTCGGGAAAATAGCCCGGGTACCCAGCCGAAAAAGAGTACCCGAAGACTTCGAAAACGAAACCTATAATCAATACCTCTCGAACTTGAGTACAAGGGTGCAAGAATTACAAACCGCCGCTGCGGAAAAATTAAATCAATCAAAACTTCGATATAAAAAGTATTATGATCGACATATAAACGAAGAGATTTTTAAACCGGGCGACCCTGTCTTCGTGTTAATAGAACCGAAGAAGGGGAAATTCGGAGATCAGTACTCTGGTCCTCACACGATATTGGAAGTAATCCCTTCACAAAATTTGAAAATAGCCTGGAAAGGAAAAGCGAAAATTATACACGCGAACAAAGCGCGTCTTGGTCGATTACGCGAGGATCCCGGTTGACCCTAACTAATATATAACATGTATTAATCATCTCATTCCTAGGAAAAATATAATGCCACATAAAAGGGCCCAAAAGCCCAATGGGGCTAAACCCAAAAGAGGAGCAGGCCTCAAAAGGAAGCTGGCCCATATCAAGTGGCTCCGCCGGGAAGCCATAAAGGAGGGAAGGAGTACCTCACCCCTCCTCCCAAAGGTCACCTCCACTGTCGTCATCAGGGAGGCAACACCAGCAGTGGAAGTGATCACTCTGGACGACTCCCCCCCGCCAACACCAACGGACCAAGCAGCCGTCATCCCACAGCCCCCATATTGCCCTCCCACCGGAGACAAGGAGGTACTCTCCCGCCAATTCCCTCCTCCACGTCCTACTCCTCCCCTAACTTCCACCTCCCAAATTCCCTCCATCATCCCTCCTTACCCAGGTGTCGTGGAAATCGTGGACACGGGGTCAGCCACCAGGGTCCCCGACCACACGGAGCTGACACCCGAGTTCCTGCGATGGTTCGATGACCTGTACCAAAGCGGTCACGACCTCACGTTCATCCTGGACGACCCCTCCTTCCAATTCCCCGAATATTCCTTTCCTCTCTATTAATCCTTCCAACATTCCTTCCTTTAATCCTATCCTCTCCTTGTATATAATCCTTGTAAATATTCCCTTAGAATTAATTTAATACATATATATATTCTTCATTTATTTTTATATATATATATATATTTCTTTCTATTTTTCTTTTTTCAACACACAATTCAGTTTATTTTATTTTTTTTATTATCAAACAATATCTTTTATTTTCGTTCTTATCATACCAAATCGCAAACATTTTATTTTCGTTATTTCTTCATTTTATTTATTTTCTCGATTATCTCCTCATTTCAAAACACCCACACCCTATGTTAAGAAATGCTACGCATTTCTTCATATAAGGGGGGAGGTGTGATGTCCCACCATTTTTCGCGCGGTCCTATTCCAAAATGTATTCATGAATCTCAAAATCACTCCACAAAAAATCTCAAACTCAACTCTTACCCCATCCCCCCAATCGCTGATCACCTTGATGTTGTACCTTAGCGGTCACCAACACAAGATGATCGATACAAAACTCCACCTCGATGATGTACCTTAGTAGTCCCCATCACGAGATGATCGATACAAAACTCCACCTCGATGATGTACCTTAGTGGTCCCCATCACGAGATGATCGTTACAAAACTCCGTCCCCTATTCGCCCTATGAGGCACGAATCCTTTCCCCAAAACGAATTCAAACAAGCCCCTCGTTACAGAACCCTCTTAAATCGAGACCACGTCTCAATCCCCTCTTTACGACTCACAGAGTCCAAGCCACTCTAACCATTTTCCTATAAAATACCCAAAATTCATTCGACAAGTTGAGTATCTCCTTTCGCAGTCATAAGAACCCCAGAAACCTAATTGCGACGCATATTTGGCGTACGTGACATAAATATGTCTATTAATAACCATACCGTTTGTAAAAACCCCGGAAGTCCTACTACGTCTTATTTTGAACTGTGTCAAGGTCTCTACCGCGCGCACCCCCGCATCATTCCTGTAAAAATACATAAATACGAGGTCCTGAGAGGCCGGAGTCATTATTATCTCAGTATCCATTAAGTTGTCACTTAACGACTCTTTATCCTTAATTCAGTGCTATCAGTGATCAACAATCAACACTCCCCAACACAATCATCGTAAGATATTACATTACCATTAAAATAACATATCACCTTCATCGTATCTTTGTATTGTTATAGCTTTTCATATTATTTTGTATTATTATTGCTTTCATTTATATTATTTGTATTATTATTGCTTTTCATATTATTTTGTACTATCAACGTTTAGTGCGTATATGTACTTTGCCTTATTATTCTTAAGGTTTTGTATTTCATATTAATTATCTTATCATAGTTATCGCACTCTAAAGCTTATTGCTTTCACTTATATTATCTGTATTATTATTCATATTGCTTTCTATATCAACGCCTATTGCTTATCTTTTATTATTTTTGTATCAACAACGCTTATTGCTTATATCATTCTACTTAATTTCATGTGTTTCATGTTCATATTCTCACATTTTGATTAATTACCGTTTATATATATGTCATGTGCTAATGCTCAACGTCCAACGCATTATTCTGTTAAACTCGTTATCACATAAACAGTGAACGTACTCTAGCTCAAAGTTAATAAACCTACTTGTTTTCAATCACGTTTACAATTATTGCGTGCATCCTCGGTTATAACGATTCCAAACAGAAATAAGCTGCCGTAGCAGCTGATTTCAGTTCGTAGACTCGAGAGTGTTTTCAGTATTTACAAACATACTACTGCATGAACCGTGCAATCCACAGAAAGACTAAGCGTGGTTTCTTTTACACGAATGCAGCGTTAAATCCTATTACGCAAACCAAAACAAATACGAACCACCATAACGGGTGTTCTCCAAGTGTACATTTGCCATCCCTGGTCGATTAGAGTGACGGATTTAATATTCGCGCCTGATCGGCTCCAGAAATTCTAAGAGTGACGGATTCAACATTCGCGCCTAAATTCCTCTCAAACCCCTCAGTGTGACGGATTTAATATTCGCGCCTGAGTCCCTCAAAATCACAGTGTGACGGATTTAATATTCGCGCCTGGTCTTCCCTCAAAACCCTCAGTGTGACGGATTTAATATTCGCGCCTGAATCCCTCAAAACTTCAGAGTGCTGGATTCTAGATTCGCGCCTGTCTTTTTCCTTCCCATTGTCGACGTTCCCAAAGACCTCACCCGGGACGTGACAATGTACATACTTAAGAACGTTTGAGGCGGTGCAATTTCAATTGTTAACATCCTGTCAAGTTTTAGCCATTTGCTTGCAAAAAGTGTTATTGGCATATTTGGCTTGACAAGTAGTACGAACTGGTAAAGATTCGTTAAGAGCAAACGCCGGATTTAGCGAGCTCTGCTTGCAACTCTTGCGAGACATTTCAAGTCGCATCGATTTTTGTTTTAAAAAAAAAACGAACTTTTCGGGGGCCTTGACCTCAACAATCGATGAGAAAAAGACTGCACATCTACTGAACGTTCGCTAGCGTATTATTTGTTGGGCTTTAAAAACATATGTTATGATATTACCTCTTTCTGTACCAATCTCTTGCCCTACCTTCCTCATACTATACTGCGTCGTAATTGGTTTCATTTTAGTAGAAAAATCTGACATACAATACAGATGTTTGTATAATGATAAAAATATTAAAAAATTATTTTTCCATTAGAGGATACTGCATATTAATGCTCCTGTATTCCTTCCAAGCGCCAACCAACATGTTCTTATAAAGAGTCGGTAGCTTCTGAACAATTGTAGAAACCTATGTAAACCTGATACCTATGTTTCCATATTTAGAAGAGTGATAGGAACTAGAGCAAATACTGTATTGCGTTGTCTCAAGCATAAATGTAAAACGTTTATAAGACCGACTCGAAAAATCCGATCTTACCATATTTTATGGAAGAAAGAAAGTCAGAAAAGCATGTATTTAGCCGCGTAATATAACATTTTTAATAGTTTTCTTAGCAGGTTAGTCAATTGAATGCCAGGGTGACTTAAAGTAATTATTTAAACATTTAAAGACTGCAGTTCTTCGAAATATAAAAGAATTAATTATGGCTACAGGCCATATTGGCTAGTAATAATCCCACTAAATATAAAGAATTTAATGAAATAACTTTTCTCCCGCTTGGGACCACAAGTCAATTTTCCGCGTACCCAGGCTCAAAAATATCGTTCCAACCACCACTGATGTAGGGTGGGGAAAGTACTCCTTTCATGCGGTCGCCCAGGCTAGGGAAAATGTGCAGGCTGGATGCGCGTGATTATTATGTGGTCCCCTCCTCGAAGAGACAGAAAATATAACCTATATGCTACATGCCAATAAATGTTTTTTGGCTATTTCGTTCTTTTACGCTACATTTGTGAACTTTTTATAACTTAACATCCTTTCAAAATATTATTGTTACGCCGCAACGGTATATTTATGAAATTGGGTATAGCATATAGGTTATATTTTCTGTCACTTCGAGGTAGAGGTGTGACTATCGATAAATGTCGACAATATCGAAATGTTATCGATATTTTGATATATCGATAATATCGTTAAGATATTGAGGCGAGTAGAAGCGGGCAGCGGCTGAGATACGTATCACAACGTACCCACACAGCACACAGGCGCCTTAAAGGCGCATTTCAGGCGCCTGGTCCCAGGCGCTCGAGGCGCCTTAGAGGCGCCGCGAGTGTCTCACGAGCGTCCAATATGCGCCTTCGGAGCGCCTGATGTTACAAAACGGGACGCCTTAAAGGCGCCTTTAAACCGCCTGAATTGGGACTGACAGCCGTCTTAAAGGCGCCTGGAACAGGCGTCTTAAATACGCCTTAAACGGGCCTGGATTAGGACTGGCAGGCGTCTTAATTATCGATAAATTAGGGCTGATGCAGGCTGATACTCGTGCAAGAAATACTTAATACTTAAAATTTGACCGTTCTTAAGTTCGGTAACAAGAAACTACTTTTTCACGGATTTGTCGCTGACACGTGAAAAATTTATTAATTACTTAATTATGCGTTATGATATACATCAGCGAAACCATCAGCAAGATACTTTGAATATTCACGAATCGAATTCAATACTTTTAACGCCCGTTCCGAAGAGAAAAAAAATCATATTTAATTATAAAGGAAAGTAAAAGTGAAATTTTTACAGAGTGGAATGGCCGTATCAACATTGGATGTTTGTAAAAGATTTTATAACTGATTAAAGACGATTTTTTTCTGTTATCTGTTTTCAATTAGATGTTTTCAATAATATCAACTTTTGCCCCGGGCCCCGCAAACCCTAAGGGCGGCACTGCCGTTAATGAATTTAGTTTTGCACCGGTTCCGGTCGCACGCTCGCTTCAACCATTTCTGAATGGAGGACTCCGCTTCCTTCCTGTTTGTGGACATTTTCCGCTTTTCCCCAGCATCTTAAACAAGAATTTCAACAAGATGTTACATATATATATTGAATTCTACATTAATCAGTATTAGCTATGGTGAAATTTGGGTGATAATTACATATCTATAACGACTTGTGCCAACTTTAATTTATAAAAGGGTTGCTTCTCCTGCCTCCCCAGCCAGCTGAACATCAGCGCCAAATCGTTTATAAGGACGGAGCCCAAAACCCTTTTTACAAAATCGTATACATTGGTTCTCCCAAATTTTGAAAATTCATTTACCTATAATTAAAAAATTATTAGCTTGGCTAAATTAAAATGGCTTATCCTACAGGTTGGACTACAGAGAGGGGGAGAGAGAGAGAGAGAGAGAGGGAGAGAGTCTATAATGATATTTTACTTACTGCATCTTGGAAATTATTTTGGTTATGCAAAATTTCTTCTAGTTCCTTCACCTTTTCCACGGAGTCGATTGGGAATTGCAAATATTGAAATTTGAGAAGAAATGATTGTTTTTCATGAACCACTGCTTATTCTCCAGGGTTTTCACCCGCTCCATTGTTTCTATTAACAATGTCTTCAGCAAATTGTTTTGCTGCATTATTTTACGGTTCTGTTCAATGATAGTTCTCAACAACCCATCAGTCGTGTCGCTGCTACTGCCACTGGGGCCTGCATCTATGTTTTCTGAAAATTATTTATTACATCTTATATTTTTTCACTGTAAGTTTCCATGATAAAAAACTATTTCCGTATAGAATAGAATTATGTTTATACACATGACTTACCAATTTGAATGTTGTTTAATGAAAAACTTCCCTGGCTTTCACAGCTGGTGCTGGGGGATGCTGTTTTGTCTAAAAACAAAAATTATTTTTGTTAAAGAATTCTGCTGCAAACATTAAACGCATTTCTAATGCTGTAAACACAAGTATTTATGAAACAAAACATGTTTAGAAATTTTGCTAGCGTATATTCTTAGCTTAAAAGGTATAGCCAATGAGACTAGACAAACGCGAAACCTGAATCATTAATGTTATCGTCATAAAGACATTTTAAAGACATTGAATGAGTATCTTATTCGTATGTAGGAAAGGAGCACAGCACAGCAAAGGAAAAGTTATAATTCTGTCAAAAATTTATAATTTCACGCATTTATATGCTGTTTCCGCGACATTAAAAATTTGAGAAGGACCCAAATTGCATTCTTCTGAAAGGAAATTTCCTAATTGTGAAGATTTCTACGGAGATACTCCTGCAGATTTAATGAGTTTTAAAATGCTATTTTGTAATCCAAAATTATGATAATTATCTGGTTTGATACGATTAATTCTACATTTCTGGCCGTTTTGAAACCGATCTGTATAAAACTGGGAATATATCGTTTATTGCTCGATGTGAAATATTATGTGTTACAGCCCACTCTGCCAATGAAGAGGCTAAATTAGGACTATTCAATTCAGTTGCTCATTCTTCAGAAGTCTGTGAATTTTCGAAGGAGGCAAAATTCTGAATTTCTTCTAAATTCGGAGACAATTCTACATTACTTTCGGAAATATTGGGAGAAGATTGCGAACTTGTGCCAGGTGAAACATATAAGTGTATTGGTAATGAGAAGATAAAGACAAGGTGTTGAATATGAAAAGATTGTGAACTAATTCCAGATTAAATTTCAATAGTCGGGTGCTAACAAAATGGATTGTAGATGTTAAATATGAAGAACTAGCATCTAACGATGTCGTGATGGCTTCGTAAAGAGAATCAGATTAAGTGATCTGTTCGCGCGCATATAGTACTTATTCAATTTCAATTTTCCAGTCATTATTAAAGTAATAAAAAAAATAGAAATAAGCTGACTGTAATGTAGAAAAAAGCAAAATGCAACACTGGTTTCAGAAATATAGGGATATAGAACTTACCTGCAGAATATATGTATGTATTCCACACCAAACGCCAAAAAAACACACTAAACACACTAATTTTAAATATGTAAGCTAGTACTAAAAAAAACAATAAAAATACTATCAAAAATACGACAAAAATACGATAAAACACGATAAAAATACGCTAGAAATACAAGAAAAACACGATAAAATACACTATAAAACTAATATAAAAATACTACAACTAAATATGTAATATAATAAGAAATAAACTAGGAATAAACTATAGACTAACAATAAAATGAAAAAATATGTGAAAAATGTATGAAAAATAGCGAATAATAGCGTGCGTCCCCGTGGATGGTTCTGCGATAACTGCCGCAGTTCCCTTGCTACCTGTTGGCTACTAGGAATCCTCGCCACCCCCCACTACGCGGCATAACCCTCATCCTGCCGGCAGATATACCTCTGAAGACTTGCCAGAAAAGCTCTTTAAAGGAGAAAAGCAGAAAATATTGAACCAAAGGTTGTTTTAATCCTTATGAGTTTCGTTATCGCCACTACAAAAATCAGGTCAATATTTTCTGAACATCGATTTTTTTGGAGCCACCTAAAAGTTAAAAAACTGCATGAGAAAACGTATTTTATCTTTAACCGACTTCCATTTTGTAGATTTTTTTCAAATTTGTGGTCGTGGTAAGGGCGATAGCGACACTCGTAAAGGTGGCCGTTCCAATGAGCGGCTACAGCCGCCAGCGACTGCGACTGGCGGCTACAGCCGCCAGCGGCTGTAGCCGCGTACACTGGTACAATGGAAAGCATTCATCTCAACTCCAATGGGCGGCTGCGACTGCTGCGGCCGCGCCAGGATTGCTATAGCCTATGCACGTCTGGTTCATGAGCAGCCTAGGCTACTCGTGACCCAACACAATGCCATGAGTGTCTGTTTTCCGCCATAACGGCAGAATCTCCTAGTCGCACAGCGGCTGCCGCTCTACTCCTCCAGAAGCAGTCTAGCGACTCTAGCCGCTCTGCGACTCTAGCCGCTCTGCGATTCATCGTCACATTCGGACAGATTATCCAGAAATAAGGAAAGAATTCAGAGTCCATAACTTATGGAATTATGTTTTTTTATATACACATTTCTTGTAAACTAATAATATGAGCTCTTATAAAAAAAGGTAAAAATGTCATGACGGCTACATCTGATCTGCGTGTAAACACATGTCAAATTTTTTGTTTTGTGCAGAATTTTAAATCGTGTCTTTTAAAGTTTGTTAAAGTAAAGTTAAAGGGGCCAGAAATGATTAGTATCGATTCTGCAAAGTAATAGCAAATAATTCGTTATATACAGTTATTTTTCCATAAGAAACCCATTGAAAAAATATCAATAATTGTCGGCTTTTTAGTTACGTTCCGCGAACATGTGTAATCAACATATATTTGTCCTTGCAACTGCGAAAACAAGATTTGACAATATTTTCCAAGAATGGAGTAATCACCTGTATTCTATATCGTACAGTGGGCCTGAATCCTAAGAAATAGGGGAAAAATGCAACATTCCATATTTCGCGTTGAAAATGCTGAATATTACTGAGCAAGTTCATAAAAAAGTGTTAATATACAACTCATAACAAAGTTTGACGTTATTTAAAAAAATAACGTCAACAATTTCAATAAAACTAAAAAAATTGGATAAATATACATACTATGGAAAGTGCAGAAATATCTGCAACCTGTATCCATGTTATTCTGGTACCAATGTAATAGATACTATTGCCCGATGAGAAGATGAGCTACTACCCACAAGCTGAAATGTCACAGGGGCAAGGGGAATCGCCCGCTTTATCACGTTGAGTTAAAAAATAGAAAAAACAAATTAATAGATGTAAAAAATATTAAATTATACATCACTAGAAAGGAATAGGTTTATCCTATTTTTTGCCACAAATTTCATTCCGATATCTAAAAAGAAACACCCAAATCTCATTGACTTCTTCAATCCGGCAGATAAACACAGCACGATGTACATATAAAAAAAGGCTAGTCTTTCACTGTCCGCGAGACCCCATACAACAATAGACCCTTCTTTCAAGTGCTCGAAAAGGGCCTGTGCGGCGCGTCGTTGCACTGGTGGGGGCCATGGCGTCGACGCTTAGGTATAGGAAATACCATTTTCGACTACGCCAGTTGCAGTCGCTAGCGGCTGTAGCCGCCGGTCGCAATCGCTGGCGGCTGTAGCCGCTCATTGGAACGGCCACCTTAAGGATTAAAAAAAAAAAATGTTTGATTTACTTTTTTCTACCCAATGGAAAAGTCGCTAGCCTTGGGACAAGTCAATAAGGATGTGTTCGGATGACAACGCTTATAATTCTGAAAGTTGTAAAGATTTTACATCATCCTTCATGAATTTAAACAGCCAAAAGATGAATAAAAGTGTAGGTATACGAGGCATCAATGTCGTATCTTTCTTCGTCGCCTAGAAAAGAGATCACGAAATCGGCTTAAAAATCGGCCGTTTAAACCCGGAGAAAACGCTAATAAAAAGAAGCAATGATCTCGAGTACAGTAGTGGTCAAAGAAGAGAGTGCCGTTACTGAAAAGAACAGAATTACTACCGCATCTTTATTCGTATCCTGATATAATTCCATTAATTTGTTGATTAAGATATTATAAACATTTTTTTTAATTTTTATCCAAACAATCTTTAGAATTAATTTTCCAAATGCATTGATTTTCTTTGTACGATTCGATAAATCCTCTCAGCAAATTAC
Organism: Andrena marginata; assembly: GCA_963932335.1. Taxonomy (NCBI): domain Eukaryota; kingdom Metazoa; phylum Arthropoda; class Insecta; order Hymenoptera; family Andrenidae; genus Andrena; species Andrena marginata. Next base: position 26,063,206 of record OZ010662.1, read on the forward strand.
ACGTGTCAATAATTTTAAATCTGTCTGCTGGTAGCCCACACTTCCCGTTAATTTTGATGATTTGCGGCAAATCGGAACCCAGATAAATCAACCTCGCGGTGATTGCGTTCATGCTAGACAATTGACACACGCGTTCCGTGTCGCATTACAATTTTTGACTGTATGCAAGTCTGTAAATCGAACGGGCAAGAATGAGCGTGTACTTATGGTGGCCTTTAGAGTGCCTAATTCCGCGCCAAATTGATCACTTTTTTAATTCGATGTCTGGGATTCTGTTCAAAATTGAATATGACGTCGTTCACGTGAAATTAAGGAGAGTTTGTGTTTCAAGGGGTTGAGTCTTAAAACTTTTACCTCACAGTGACCGACCGTCTTTTCCGCAAATCTGCGTTGCAAGTGTTGGCAACGACCTGAGTCACAGGGGGGGTGACAATAAGCAGAGACAGGAAATCGTGAGGGTCGTCGGCGGCGCGAGCCCGCTAACATTGGAAAAATCACAGGTCAGGTATAGGCGTCTTTGCGTGCGGCGCAAAGTGGGCTGAAAACCCGTTTTTTTTTGGTGGGCAAAAGTTTAAACTGTCCAGGGAATATCACACCTCATTTAGCGTCCAAATACACTGTGGACTGTATCGCGGAAGTAATTGTTAATCGAAGGGTTAGATGCAATAAGGGGACTAGCGCTGGAAAATGGGAAGTATTATTGTCCAAACGCTAAGAAAGATTGGAAAATTAAATGTTAGTAAACTGAATTTTAAAAAATATATTGTTGTAAAGCTCGTCACGACACACCTTTTTTCTATTTACAGTTTATTTATTCAATCATTACTATTCGAAGTAAAAATTTTAAACAAAGAATTTTTCATCGTCCAAAATCATTATTTCTTTAAGCATAAATTGCGATAACTTGAGTAAATATTAAGGGATCGTTATGAGACTTAAAACATAACTTCAGGTAACTCTAGCGAAGCCGTGAAATGTATGCACAAAACCCTTATTTTAAAAACGGACTAATATTTAATTAAAAAGTAATACTGGAAATAACCCATGTTTTTCAATGTTCGCCGTTAAAAAGTACCGAGGCAATTTTGAGGTACATATAACTTACAGTGACAAAGTTTTTCCTTAATATACAAGGAAGATTTTCAACAATTTTCACACTGATTAATAAATAATTGTATAAGATATGTCGATATATATATAAATTTCGCGCGCCACCAACAGTCAACGCGAGTGCTAAATCTGCTATGCAGCGCATTAAGGCACGGTTAAACATGTACAATGCGCGCTGCGAACATTATTACAAGGGTCGACTTTTATGGTTCGGCGCGCAACCAGGTACCTCGTGCAACGTGAAGCCACGCACGCGAATGATTGCGCGCATCGTCGAAGAATTTGGTAACATTTGTCTATAGCTTTTGAACTATAAAAGATATCGAAACGAAATTTGCGCCAAAAAACAGGAATAAATTATCCCCTCCTAATTATGTATAACTTAATATTTTTTACATTTATTTATTTATTCTTTTTTCAATTTTTTTCAGTTAATTTTTATAAAAAAAAGTTGAAAGCTGTTTATTTGGTACTCTATTTCTTCCCCTATTTCTTGGGAATCAATCCCACAGCATTTTTCGAATCTACATGACATTTGGTATGATTTTAATCGGGAGCACACCAGGAATCCATTGGTGTCATTTCCATATCAACACGATGAAGAATGAAGAATAACGAAATTCTTAATACGCTGAAATGAATATTTCACCCTCGACCGCGGGGACCCGCCCTCGAATCGCTGCGGTCAACCGAGGATTTATACCTGTTTCAGAAATAAAATAATTCTTTATACTTTATCGTATCGATATGGAAGTGACACCGAAGGATTCCTTATGTTTATCCGACGAAAATCATATCAAATTTCATCTAAATGGGGCTATTTTAAACGAAGTTAAATGGAGATGATGAAAATAGATTTTTCATCGAATTTCCTTCATTATGCTCCGAATTGCGTCGTTCTTGATGTCAGTTTTATCCTTAGAGCATATAAACATGGCGGAAGCATGCAATGGGCGAAAATTTAAATGGCGGTAGAAAGAGAAAAATATACATGAGGGACACCCTCTCTCTTTTTAATATAAAAAAAAATGCTGGCGCTAAAAAGAGAGGGGGTGTCCCACATGTATATCTTTCTCTTTCTATCGCCGTCTACATTTTCGCCTATTGCATGCTTCCTCCATGTTTATATGCTCTAAGGTTTTATCGGCGAAAAATAAAGAATCGATTGGCGCTGGTTTCGCAGAGATCTGATGAGAAATGTGGAACTTGGATTTTTCATACTTTTAATGGTATTCCAAATCCTTCGAGGGTCGAAAGCCATAAAATTCGGTGCGGCCTGACCGCGCCATGGGGTCTGCGCGGCGAGCATTCGCTTGCGCGTGATGGCATGATTTTCACTTTCGACGAACATTTCGCCAGTGTGAAAATCTTTCTTGTATATTAAGGAAAAACTTTGTCACTGCAAGTTATATTATGTACCTCAAAATTACCTCGGTACTTTTTAACGGCGAACGTTGAAAAACATGGGTTATTTCCAGTATTACTTTTTAATTAAATATTATTACTTTTATCATTATATTAGTTTGAAGTTCGATTGCATTATTGTTCCAATCAACGTGATTTTTAATAGGTATAAGTATAGTCGAGAGCGGATGGGCCCATGCTGTTCTACTTTCGCGAGTTTTACGGTGGGGACTTATATATCTGTCTTCGAAAGGGTGTGCGTAAGCTAAACAGTCCTGGTGATGCAGACGATTTACAGCTGGAAATTTGGTATTTTTTAAGCGAAATGTCTTCGTTACTTTGCGACTAGGCAATCGCTTGTTCTCGAAGCGTTCGTCGGGAAACATTTGTCTACCAGATATGTCGATAAGGGGCAGTCGACACCGTGCCGTTTTTCATGGATTTCGACTTTCGTCGCTATCGTGCCTCCGTTCTCAGGTAAAAGGACTTTATGATTTTCGGCATACTGTCGGGCTTTTCCCCCGAAGTCCTGGCTGAGTCGGGCTATAGCCAAGCTACACATCTGGCAACCAGACTCCCACAGGTAAGAATTTTTCGCGCCTGGATACGGTTAGTTTTTTGTTTCCGGTGATTTTTCGTAAAGATCTGATGAGAATATAATTTATAACAAATAGAATAATAATATTGTAGTTTTTCAATATTTGTAAACACACATAGTGTAATGCAGTGGATGATATAATTTGTAGTGTACAGTAATGAAATAAATGAAAATATATTTTTAACAAATTTAATTTTATTTTAATCGTATCGATAACCGTCTTCAACAATGTCCCAATGCTTTTAGCCTAATTTAGACCCGATAAAATACAAATTCTCAGGATGTACTATATTCGGGTCCATATGACTCCACACTCCCCGCATAGATTTTCGGAAAGAAATTTGGTGCCTTTACACCAGGGCTCTCCAGCGTAGGGGCCCCTGACGCGCCTGCTTCCCCTTCCAATCTTCCTCTGGCGCAGCGTGCCTTCCGTTGTCAGGGAGACCGCGCGACGCTACGAAGGCTGCCATGACGGGCTAGCCGGGCAAGCGTCTTCGCGGTTAGCGTCGCGCGGTATCCCTGACAACGCGGACGAGAGTGGGAGAACCCCGAGCGTACGCGTACGGCACCTTGGAGAGCCCTGCTTTACACGGACGTTCTTTTGTGACAATTTTGCGCGCCACACGCCAGCGCGGCACGCATTTGGCGTGGCGTGCCGGAACGTCGCAGGCCAGAAGATCGTACCCGTCACTACTTAGAGACAGCGAGTTCGGGCTCCCATTTCTACGTCGACTCCACGTGCTTTTTCCAGGAACCAGCGCAGTCTTGTATTGTGTACTACCTGTCCCATGTATATTATCGATCTGCGAAACAATCGGCAAGACACGATCGCGATACACGTAGGTTCGCGAAAAGTATACGAATTCCCTCGATATACCTGGCTTATAGAGGATATCATAAATGCTTTTACTGTAGGGCACACTGAAACATCTGTTTTTACGAAGCTACATTTGGTTTACCTGAAGGTGCATAAATTATGGAAATGGTTTATTACTCAGTTATAAGGACTGTATTGCGATCTGCATTCTTCTTGCAGACGAAAAGTTTCCACCTCATCGGAAGTTCTTGCTAGCATCTTGTGCGCGGTTAGAAGTGTGGCGCGCCGAAATTCCACGTTCTTGCGTGCGAGTAGAACCGTTGCCAGGCGTGTCGCGTCCAAAAAAGTGTGGCGCGCTAACCTCCACTTCAGAAAAGTTTACATAAGAGACGGAAAAGGTAGTTAGAAAAGGAAAGCGGCACTTGAAACCAAGGGTTTGGCGTGGCGCGTGGAGTTTCCGACAGTGCGGAAAATTCTGAGGCGCGCGGCGCGCCTGGCAGCCAAGACTCTTCGAGCCGCTACAAACGGTAGGAAGTGAACGAGAATTTTTTCAAACCAAAGAATTAAATATATTTACTTCCAGCTTTGTGGCTTCATTCGTCAATCTTTAGGGAATATGATAAAAAATTGTATGCAAAAATAGTGGTTATATCCGGAGTTATAGTGCTTCAAATAGAGCGCCTTACAAAACTCATATGCGCACTGTTAGCATAAAATCAGTTGTTGTAGTAGATACAAGATAATAATATTCCGTTACGTTTTACGTAATATCATTAATTGTGAAATAAAGTATTTTCGCGTACTTTATTGTTATTCAAAAGTATAGAGTACATTTACCTATAATAATGTAAGATACTTTATTTTAAATTTGGCCAATCAGCAATGTTCTTTGCTCATTCTGATCATCGTTCGGACCACCAAATCCTAGCAGCCCTCATAAAACAAAATTTTCACAATTATTTTGATCACCCTACGGATCACAGAGTCTACATCGATCTAATCATGCTTTTGGATAAGTTGCACTCTCGTCGGACTCCGGGATGAGCCAGGAATCGATTGATGTCACTTCAATATCGATACGATAAGAGAGTGTGTTTAAGAAATGCCTACCCCTTTTATAATTTGTATTGCTTGTGTAAAAGTAGTCCGATTTGCATGACATTTGTGATAATTTTAATTGGAAGAACGCCATGAATCCATTAGTGTTACTTTCATATCGATACGATGACGAATAATGAATCTCTTAACACGCTGTAATGAATACTTCACCCTCGACTGTGGGTCGCCGACCTCGATTCGCTGCGGTCGGCCGAGGATTCATACCTGTTACAGAAAAGCTGTATTCTTTATTCTTTACCGTATCGATATGGAAGTGATACCAATGCATTTCTTATGTTTTTTCAAATAAAAATTATACCAAATTTCATGTAAATCGAACTATTTTTAACGAAATTTTGGAAATCAATTTATTATGAAGATTCCTTAATTACGATCCGATTTGTCTCGTTTTTGGACCATTTTCATCGGAAAAACATAAGGAAACGATTCACACCACTTTCGCCAAGATCCGATGAAAAATGTAGAATTTTTGATTCGTCACTTTTTAGGGGGCAACATTGTACGGCCCCCCTGGGCTCGAGGGTCGAAGTCCTTGAAACCCATCGAGGCACGGCTTATCGGTAGGGTTGCCTCTTGAGTCGAGGTTTGCGTGCGACGAAAATTCAAGCGCGCCACGCTTTTTTGGACGCGACACGCCTGACAACGGTTCTACTCGCCCGCAAGAACGTGGAATTCCGGCGCGCCACACTTCTAACCGCGCACAAGATGCTAACAAGAACTTCCGATGACGTGGAAACTTTTCGTCTGCAAGAAGAATGCAGATCGCAATACAGTCGTTATAACTGAGTAATAAACCATTTCCATAATTTATAGCACCTTCAGGTAAACCAAATGTAGCTTCGTAGAAACAGATGTTTCAGTGTACCCTACAGTAAAAGCATTTATGATATCCTCTATAAGCCAGGTATATCGAGGAATTCGTATACTGTTCGCGAACCTACGTGTATCGCGATCGTGTCTTGCCGATTGTTTCGCAGATCGATAATATACATGGAACAGGTAGTACACAATACAAGACTGCGCTGGTTCCTGGAAAAAGCATGTGGAGTCGACGTAGAAATGGGAGCCCGAACTCGCTGTCTCTAAGTAGTGACGGGTACGATCTTCTGGCCTGCGACGTTCCGGCACGCCACGCCAAATGCGTGCCGCGCTGGCGTGTGGCGCGCAAAAGTGTCACAAAAGAACGTCCGTGTAAAGGCACCAATTCGTACACCTCTAACGCACGTACACGTCTCTACACCTGCCGCCTGTTTCAAACTCTCGCTCCAAACAAATCTGTCAACATTTCGATACATTTTAGAGTAAGTAGTTCTTGAATTGCACGATGTCCATAAGCAGAGAGCGCTACGTCTAGTCTCCAAATTAGGAGTCGGTAATACACTGTCGCTGAAATACCCTTTAAGACTGAAATGCATCTCATAGTATAGACGACGTTGTATAGATGGTGTTAGTGCAGGTACACGACTGACGACGCCAAAAAGGCGCCTTACAGGCGCCTATAAGGCCGTCGACAGTCCCTCAAAAGGCGCCTTCTCAGCGCCTTATAGACGCCTGTAAGGCGCCTGTGAAACTTTGTATAGATGGGGCCAGTGTAGTTACAAGGCGCCTTGAAGGCGCCTTATAGGGGCCTTTAAGACGCCCAAAAGGCTCCTTAAAGGCGTCTTAAAGGCGCCTTGTTACAAATCCGGACGCTCAGGCGCTCAGGTCTAAAACAGGCCGAAAACAGGCGCCTTTAAGGCGCCGTGTGGGTATCTACAACGGACGTCCGTTCCGTCGTGGAACAGAGATAGAAAAAATGTTGATTTTCCTCGATTCTTGATTAGAAAATAATCGAGTTATCGAGAATCGATTCCTAGAATAATCGGTAAAATAATCGATTCTTCAGAAAGAGAATCGGGTAGAATCGCCCTTCCCTAGTGCTGGCTGGCACCGTCGCCGATGGTGCTCACTTTTCGATGTTTTCGAGCACCGTTCCCAACAGTGCTGACCTTTTTCCGTGCACAGGGATGTGAATTTAAGAATAGAAGCTAAAATTAGTTACAATCGAATGAAAATGAAATTGATGCCAAAACCTCATCAAGCATAGAAATCTGTAAACATGAAAATTGATGCTAAAATCAATTTGAGTCTAATGAAACACATGAATTTTGCAAACATAAACAAATTAAGCTAAAACTTACTATTTCGATGAAATGTACTCAGAAAATGACGTTATGAATGGAAATTTCGATTTCTTAACCACGAATAATTACGCTCATCGACTTCATAAATATACCGTTGCGGCGTAATAATAATATTTGGGAAGGATGTTAAGTAATAAAAAGTTCACAAATGTAGCGTAAAAGAACGAAATTATCATGTAGCATATAGGTTAAGTATATTTTCTGTCACTTCGAGGCTACAGAAAATCCGCTCGTCGAAGTGACAGAAAATATAACCTAACTAAGAGACTGTACAAATGTTTATTACGCGGTTGCATTTATATAATATTTCTGATCGAAATTTATGGAAATAAGTGCAAATTATGCTTCTATCAAAATGTATTAGTATGTTTCTAGAAAGTAGTCGTAACGTTCAGCCTGTTTTAGATTTTAAATGTTTCCGATAAGATTTAATTTTAATTCCTACCACTCGTAGCATTGTAATCTTATTTTAGACTGAATCGATAACGTTGGGTGTGACACGAAAATGGTAAGGGGGCTCGCGAGCCCCCCGAGCATGTGACACAAAATTACATTGCGTGATAGGTCTATCCTATACTTCGTCGATGGTTCTATTTCGACCTAGAGTATAAACCAAACTATTTTGAATAAATCTTTTGTTACTTATTGTTAAAATAAGGACTCTCGTATCTTGGAATTCATTTCTTAATCGTACGCCACCCGAACCAAATCCCACAAATTCACAGGTAAACCGCTCTACTTGTGAATCTCCTGTAAAGAACGGCAACGTCTCGTTCGGAACGTTACACACGTATATTCCGTACGCCAAAACAACGTTCGACAATAGCGACGAGATAAGAATCCCCATACAGAAGCAAGATCTATACACGCTTCCGTGCGAAAGTTTCCTCTACATCGAAGGTCGTGGCACGTTGACAGCGCAAGACGCGAAAGGCCCGCCAACGTCCGCGACCGCTGTTCTCAAAAATAATTGCGTCGCGTTCATGTTCGATGAGATTCGATACGAATTGAACGGTGTAGAGATTGATCGTTGTCGAAATCCAGGAATCACTACCACCTTGAAAAATTTCGTTTCATTGTCCGCCGAAAGAAGCAAAGCGCTTGCGAATGCCGGTTGGACCTTTGACATCGATTACGATAAGGATACTTTTCATTCGGGCGCTTTCAATTTCTGCGTACCCCTGAACGTGTTATTAGGATTCTGCGAGGTTTACAAACGCATCGTGATGAACGCGCGACACGAGCTAATTCTTATACGGGCGCGAGACGATTCGAACACGATGCACTGCACCTCCGCCACTGCGATCCCGAAACTGGAGATACGCAAGGTGCAGTGGCGTATGCCCCACGTCGTTTTGGGTGAAGTGAATAAACTATCGATGCTGCGGATCTTGGATCATGTACAATATGTATGCGAATTTCATCCGATCGTACTACGGCCACGGAGAACCGTTGCTGAGCGCGAACGAATTCCTTAAATGCGCGCCTATCGTGGTCATAGATTGTTCTAGGCAAAACGAATCGTTGAAGAGCGCTACCGTGGACCGCTAAAATATCCCCGCTAATACTTCAGCCGTCTATTTGTTCATACACGATCGTATAGTAGAATACGGCCCTTTATCCAACATGGTACGCAAACTAATATAGCGTGCGTACGAGATCTATTACTACTACTACTACTACTACTACTACTACTGCTACTACTACTGCGGATACTGCTATTGTTTTAAAACGTTGATATCGAAGACCTCAGTTACTGTTCCGACACCATCGCCAACGGTGCTACCCAAACAAATAATAATGTTCGCCATTGTCGATCTGCAAGGCTTCAATAACGAACGCGAGTTCGTCGCCAAAGAGATCGTGATTCGGGTAAACATCAACAACGATAAAACACCGACGATCAGCCATTGGATTTTCGAACCGCCATACTTCTGGGAACATCTGAATTCGCGGGAGTCAAGCATTCTGGCTCGCGAAGCATCATCACGGGCTTCGCTGGTCTGACGGCTACGTTCCATACTCCAAACTTCCGGGGCTCCCCGCCAGCGTACTCGCGAACATTGACTTCGTCATCGTGAAAGGTGTGGAAAAGAAAACGTGGATGCTGCAACTACTACTTGACATAATCGTTGAGGATGTATGCGATTTGTACGAACTGACGGGGCGAAAGATCAACAACAATAACAGCACCAACAACAACAACGCTCGAACTGTCGAAGACGACGGCGACTATGACGTTGACGATGATTATTGCGGGATCATGCCGGACACCGTGGACCCTGACGTTCCTAACCTGAGGTCTATGTCTTCGACGAATGCCCTTCGATGTGCATTTCACAACAATTGCGGTGTTTGCGCGCTGGAGAATGTCGGGAAAATATGGAATTATATACGTAGCGTCACCTAATGTAAGTCGTACCCACGCATTGCATCTACTTTACGCGTCATATGCAGAGAAACGAATATGTAAGAATTATTTTTTTGTTTTCTATAGCGATGAACACAACGGCGACAGTGATGAGAGCAATGACAGCGGTGAGTGCTTCCTTTACCCGCGAGCAAGAATACCCCCCCCCATACGAACGTTGTTTCACGCAAATACTGATTTTATAATTTAAGTACGCATGGATGGATGGATGTACATGAATAAACACACACACACACTGTTTTTGAAAAATATATACATTTATTTAAAAATTGTTGTCCATTTATTATTAAACATATATATGCACGTACTATTATAGTGGTACGTGGTTTGCATCACGCAGCATGGATTGTAATCCTAACGCTGACAATTCACAATCAATCAAAGAATGCTGCTGCAAAGGTCTCACTTTCGGAAATTAATTTCACATAATTCGTTGGTACGGAGGCGGTACGTAGAACTTCCACGAAGGCGACATATTTACTGCTTACAGAGTACATATTTTCAGTCAACCAGGTGAACATATGATTGATGCAATGTTCATACACGAACAGTTTACGCATTGTAACTTCCGTCATGTATAAGGTAACGCGATTATCGGTGATTTTAATAAGTTGATCCTCATGCATGCGCGTGAATTCGAGTCGCAAATGATCAATTACGATGTGGGTTTGGGGCGATGATGCGTTGCTGCGTAATCGTTGGAGTACGATCCCCACGTTTTGCAGTAGGAGCTTCCACGTTGACATTGAAAAGCATACCTCGCTACCTTTGTTGTCGGCTGAGGCGATCGCAACGCGGCATGAATCCGTGCCAATGCGTATTCCAATAGTTATACATTTATAAGCTGTTGAGGTTTGTGGATAATCACGCCCCAGGATCCGTACGATTGATGGTTTTGGTGTTTTCAACGTTTTTGGCGTTGTGGATCCAAAACTGTAACAAACATGTACACGAAATTAATGCATCGTTCGTTGGCGTTTACAGTGAAAGAAGTAAGTGAATGAAGTATGTGTAAAGTGTATAGTAACGTATACATACCTCATATTGGACTGTTGATGATGTTGTTGTCGTTGGCGTTTATTTGGAATGCCACCAGCGTTGTCGGATGCGCAGGATGAATCGTTTAAGCTTCGTTTGTACATTTTGATATGCAATACGTATAAATCATTAATAAATAACCTCATGCTCACACGCGTTACGCACCATGTTCGAGTATCCTACTCCGTTGCTCACCGAGGAACGAACGGAATATGCTTCAATCATTGGTTGTTCTAACAAAATTATTCCGAAAGTTTCCGAACGTGAATGAGCTGTTGCGCGATTTCGTGGGAGTATCTATAGGACGGCGGGTTCGTGCCCGTGGAGCGCAGAGGCACTCAGCGCGCGAGTTTATGCGGGAATTTCAATATATATATAGTACTTTATTGTGTCCCCTCGGGGTTTACAATCCTTAAAAAACATCTTCTCTTACGTCTAAACCTTACAAACACTTCTAAATAGATTCTATGTCTGAATTTTAATTCTTAGTTCGACGTTGACTGTTCTGCTAACAAGTTCGATCTGACTTCCTACAAATTAACTTCTCGCTTGTCACCATCGAGCGCCCTACTCCTCTAATTTTGGCGTGTTCTTTCGACTTCCTCTTCGGATCCCTTCGCTCAATCAAGACGGTGTTGTCCCTCAAGCTTTGTCAGTGGGTTGTCCTTCCCGAAGGGGCAGATTAAGAGGGACCGCCGTGCTCAGAAGGTGAGGGATTTGGAGGCCCAGAGGACCCACCAGGTCCTCCCCCCCCCCTCCTTTTCGACCAGCTGGCGACCCAGTCCCGGCCTGTGGACCGACCGCCGGCGTTGTGGCCGGCACTGCAAGGGCTGCAGCGGATGCAGCAGCAGCAGCAGCAGCTGCCGGAGAGGCAACTGCAGCAGCAACAACAGCAGCAGCAGCAGCGGCAGCAACAGCAGCAGCAGCAACAGCAGCAGCAGCAACAGCAGAGGCAGCAGCAATGGCAGCAACAACAACAGCAGCAGCGGCAGCGAGGTCAACTGAGTACGCCGTTGCAGGGGCGTCGATCCCAAGGACCAGCCGGGAACCAGGGGCAGCACCCGAGGAATGACCTGAGGGGAACCCAGGCCTACAGGGCAGGAGGTAGCACTGGCCCGCGGAAGCCGGCGCCTGCGAGGAGGAGACCGGAGGCAGTCTTGGTCAAGGTGCCGCCAGCGTCGACGTACATCGACGCGTACAAACTGCTCCTCTCGAAGGGTAGGGGAACCCTTGCCGGGGTGAGGGGCGTTAAGAAGACGAGGCAGGGGCACATCCTTCTCGAGCTTGAGAAGAGTGCTAACGCGGAGGTGCTGGTCCAGGAGATTAGGACGAAACTGGGGGAGGGCCTTGAATGTACCCCACTCCAGGATAGGAGGTCATTGGAGATTAGGGGCCTTGACCCCGCGATCGAGGGCCCGGAGCTGCTCCGGGATCTCGGGGGAGCGCTCAGGGTGGTGCCCGAGCGTATGGCCCTGAAAATGCTGAGGATGGGCCAGGATGGGACCCAGACGGCGGTAGTAGAGATCCCGGCCAATGATTGGAGAGAGACTAGTGGGGGGGTGAGGTTTAGGTCTGGCCTCTCATGGGCGAGGGCCAGGGTCCTGCCTAAACTCACCCGCTGTTATAGGTGCCACCTTCTGGGACACGTGGCCAAGGAGTGTAAGGCAGCGGCAGAGGGAGCCGAGCTGTGCCGCAGATGCGGCGGAGCGGGCCACAAGATCGGGGGCTGCACCAACCAGCCCAGGTGTGCGATCTGTAGTGGCAACGGGATTGTGGGCAATAGGGCAGCGCACGTTACCGCGTCCCTCGGCTGCCCATTTAACAGAGTGACGACCGGGACGGAGCCACGGGTGAACAATGTGGGACGTGTGACCGGTGATCCAGATGGGCCTTAAGATCCTGCAGATTAATTTAAACAGATGTAGGCTGGCTCAGGACATTATGGAGCACAACGCGTCACGTCTTAGCGTGGACGTGGTGATGATCAGTGAGCCTTACAAACAACAGAGGTTCTGGTTTAATGACGAGGTGGGGGACACCTCGATCTGGGTCACCGGTTTCAACGGCCATTTCCCCACGCTGTCTCGCCCGATTAAGGCGGACGGGATTGTGGCGGTGACCTGGGAGAGGCGGGTGGTAGCGAGCTGCTACTGCTCCCCCAGGCATAAAATAGTCCAATTTGGGTCCTACTTGGATACGCTGGAAGGTATCTTGGCCGAGGCCAAAGGCCCCGGGATGGGGGCGATCCTCGCTGGCGATTGGAATGCCAGGTCCCCGGCATGGGGTGGTACCAGACAGGACAAAAAGGGCCTGGCGATCCTTGAAGTGCTGGGGCGACACGGACTGGTCCCGGTTAAACTGCCGGGCCGAGATCCCAAGACCTTTACTAGAAATAGCAGAAGCTCGTGTATTGATATCATGTCCGCCGACCCGGGTTCGGCGAGGAGCTGCAGGAGCAAGATCTTGGGCTGCGAGACGTTCTCGGACCACCGGTATGTCCTCCACGTCATCAGGGGGACGTGCGTGGTGCCAGCTGCCCCGGTGTGGCAGCGTTACTCGGCCAGAGACATGGACGCCGAGGCCATCATCCGGGGCTTTGCAGATACCAACAGGGCAGCGATGGAGGGCACCAGCGGGGAGCCACTGGCGGACAGCTTCCAGAGAAGCCTGGAGGTGGTCACGAGGACCGGGCTCCCGAAGAAAACCGGACCCCGGGGCACCAGGAAACCTAACGGGTGGTGGTGTGAGGAAATCGCAGAGGCCAGGCGGGAATCCTTCAGGAAAAGGAGAGCCTACCAGAGGCGGAGGAAAAAGAAGGCGGCGGACGTCGAGGTGGCCAGGCAGGAATACTTTAGAGCCAGGAAAGAGGTCCAGATTAGTATCTGGAGGGCCAAGGAGGCGCAATGGAGAGGCCTACACTCCCTGGTGGACCTGGACCCCTGGGGTAAGCCCTATAAGAGTGTCATGGCCAGACTAAAGGGCCCCCCGCAGAGGACTGTAATGACGTCCGAGCAGGTTCGGGAGGCTATCGACTCCCTGTTCGTGACGCCCGCCTCCTCCCCTGCAGAAATGACTCGCTCCCCCTCTTCGCGGAGACGGACGGCCTCGCCCCCCACCCGCTCACATCGAGACCGGGCAATGATAGGGCCGGCTTGGGCGGCCAGGGATGTCGGTGATCGCTGCGGGCCGGCGGGTTCGATTGGTTCGATTGAGGCGGCCATCGACTGCATCGACGAGAATCTGGTCACGGAGGCACTGGCCAGGATCAAGATGAAGAAAGCCCCTGGCCTGGATGCTGTGCCCTCGGAGGTCGTCGCCTGCGTGGCCAGAGCGTTCCCCTCCGCGGTAAAGGACATGGTTAGGGATACTATTAGGAGAGGTACTATCCCCGCGGCCTGGAAGAATGCCAGGCTGGTTTTAATCCCCAAGCCGGGGAAGGACCCAGCTGCTCCGGGGGCGTTTAGGCCCATCAGCGTGCTGCCCGCCGTTAGTAAGATCTGGGAGCACATAACCAAGGCGGTCATCGAGAAGCAGTTGGGCCAGGACCCGTTTCACCGTAGCCAATTTGGATTCAGGAGGGGCCGGGGGACGGTGAACGCGGTCCTGGAAGTCACTGGTTTCGCGGAGGGCTGCGTTAGAACAACTAAGAAGAGGATCTGCGCTCTGGTCACGCTGGATGTGAAGAATGCCTTCAACACGTTGAAGTGGGACCGGATTATGGTTGAGCTGAGGAGAAGAGGGGTCTCCTGGGCGGTCCTGCGGGTGATGGGAGATTATCTATCGGACCGGTGGGTGACGGCCCACACCATGCGGGACGTCGTGACGAGGGAGATCCTGGCCGGGGTCCCACAGGGGTCGGTACTTGGCCCCTTTTTGTGGAACTTGGTTTACGACGGTATTGTGGAGAAACTCAACGGTAGGGGCCGTTTCATTAAGGCGGTCGCGTACGCCGACGACCTGGCCCTGCTGTTTTCTGCCAGGGACACTGCCCAGCTTGAGCGTATGATGGCTGGGACCATGGAGGTGGTGCAGAGCTGGTTCGAGGATGTCGGCCTAGAGATAGCCGCCCATAAGACGGAGGTCGTTATACTGGCCGGACTAAGGTTCAATAAGTGCCTGAGTCTTGCCGTACTGGGGGAAGCGTGCACTGCCAGCAAGGCGCTGCGGTACCTGGGTGTCACTCTGGACTGTAGGAGGAGGTTCAGGGTGCACCTTGAGGACGCGACCGCGAGGGCGGATAGAGTCGTGGGAGCCCTGGCGTCTCTCCTCCCCAATTCTAGGGGCCCCTCGCGCCTGGCGAGAAGGCTTTATTACGCCGTATGGGAGTCCGTTGTGATGTACGCGGCCCCGGTCTGGGCGGCGGCCATGAGCGTGGGGGTGAACAGGACCATCCTGTGCCGCGCGCAAAGGTCGGCCCTGGTGAGGACCACCACGGCCTATAGGACGGTCGCCCACCAGGCGTTGTGTGTGCTGGCGGGTAGAATGCCGCTTGATATTAAGGCCGTTATGATGAGGGCGGTCTTCGACGCGACATCGGAGATAGGGAGCAACAATGGTGAGGAGAGGGGTTCGGCGGCGGCGAAGGCCAGGATAGCGGCCCTCAAAAGGAGTGCATTAGAAGAGGCCCTGGACACATGGCAAGACCGCTGGGACGCCTTTGACCGGGGGAACTGGACGAGGAGGTTGGTTCCCGCGGTAAGGACGTTCCTGGGCCCGAACGTCGACCTCCAGACCGATTACTGGGCGTCACAGCTCCTTACCTCCCACGGTTCCTTTGCCGCCTTCAGGATGCGGCTGGGGAAATCGAACAGCAAGGCCTGTGTGGACTGCGGCTACCCCAATGACGATGCTGAACACGTTCTGGTGGCCTGCCCCGCCTATAGCGACGAGCGTGCGAGGCTGGAGGGGGTCCTGGGAGTCCCAGTGGAGGTCCCCACTCTAATAGAAGCGGCCACGAAATCGAAGGAGAACTGGGGAGCGTTCAGGGCCTTCGCGGAAGCAGTCATGGGCGATAGGTGCAGGAAGGAGACTGCGGTTGAGAGGAGAGCCCGCGAGGAAAGGGCCAGGCGTGCCAGGGAGGAGGCCGCGACAAGGGCCCTCCAGAATAAAAGAAAGGCCCGTAAAAGAAAGAACGGCCCCACCGGAGTAGGAGTGAATCCCCGGCCGGTGAAGGCGAGAAGGGTTGTCCCTGTTGGGCCCCTACCGTAATGATAGATCCAAATTGGCGAGTCAGCGGTTGTGGTGCGTGTGTGTGTCTATCTATTTATTTATTTATTTATCTATTTTTACTCACACATGTCATCTGGTCTTTGCGCTGTATTTTATTTTATTTATCTACCTACCTGTTACTTACTTATTTATCCCTCGGGTTTTATTTATTTATTTATTTTTACTACTTCGACCACGACCAGGAGTACTGCAACCGTAGCAGACACCTTTTACTAGGACACGATTCCCCCCCTTTTTTTTTACCGTTAGGACCTAATTATTGTCCCGGCTTGTCTTGTTTTTATTCTACTTATTTATTTACTTATGTTATTCCTGTTATGCGTTATTATTTACCTATCTATTTGTCTCTGTCTGGTTATTTATTTATTTATTTATTTATTATTTATTCCTATCCGTGTGTATTTATTTAGTGTTATTGCTGCGACGACCCGCGAGCGCGGTTATGCGCTGGTGTTTGCGGAGACGCACGCGATTTTTGTAGGCGATGCCGAGTCCCGGCATAGGTGTGGGCCCTCCCCCTACTCTAGGGGAGGCAGGGGGAGCAGTAATGTATTGAGCCCCTCCCCCTGCCAAGGGGCTGGCCAGAAGGTGGCACCTAGAGGGGGTTTTTAGTGGGTATCCCAAGTCCTGGGGAGTCCCACATAACCCCGGCATTCCCGGCCGGGGTATGCATAAAGCATTTTCACCCCTCAAAAAAAAAAAAAAAAAAAAAAAGTGGGTTGTCCTTCCGCCATCTTTCCGTCCTTGGCCCTTCCTTCGCGCTTCCCTCCATTTTCGGCTGGTGGTCGAGGCACGCTTTCCGATTACATACTTTACATAGGCTGCGTACAATACATACATTTCTAACAGGTAGGTAAGCGCAACCCCCAGGGTCAAGACGACGTCGCCGGCGCAAAGTGTATGACTTTATGACTTTCAGCCTCTTTCGAGCTGAGTTTTTACCCCAATAGGACATCGGTAATTATTGAACGGGAGGACAGAGTTTTAAATGGTTTTACGAGACGAGCAGCTGCTCGCTCGAGGAAATTTGGCACGCAGATGTGGAAGGAAAAGTTAAGCTATTTACTATCCTCGCCTGGGCTAACTGTAGTTTTGAAAATTACTGAATGCAACCCCATGTTCTCGTACGCTATCTGAGTTCTGGTATTAGCTATTAATATTCCACGAGTACGTTTGAAAAACTGGCAAGGAAAACCCTCGAAAAGCACAACGCGCTCTACGTGTTTATGAGTCCTGACAATAAACTCCTCCTTATCCCCCGTTTCAAACTTGCTTAAGACCTTCCAGATGTACCGTTCGCTTCGAATCTAATTATAATATATCTATCTTTCAGTACAAAAGGATTTTGAATTACGCTCTACATCTAACCTCGATGTCTCTATGTCTTATAGCTAACTTCACGCAATTTAACCAGCGGAAACCGCAACAGTGCATTGTCTTAATCAGATGCTATATAAAGGCAAATGGTTAAGATCATCTTCTACACTCTAGAATCTAGAGGACGACCTTATTAAACAAATGCTTAAGATCATTTTAAGCAAACGTCTATGAATACCTGATGTCTTAAGTGAAATAAGATCGTCCTCTAGAAAATGATCTTAAGCATTTGCTTATGACAAGTTTATGAATACCGCCCTAACTGGAAGATTACTGGAAGTGAAGAAATCGGCCGCTAGAGAATCACTACAATGTGTGTTGCGAGTTGCGATCCTCACTCTAGCGGCGTTCAGCGCAAGCTCCTAAAACGCGAAGTTTAAGGGGGTAGACACGTCACGTGACACGGATAGACACGGGTAATGCAGCGCCCTGTAATACCGACAATCTAACCTGAAACATGGGTTTTTGATTTTTCGTTTTTCGTCCTTATATGAGCAGATTTTGGGCTGGGCGAGATCTCATTCGAAAGAGGAAGATTCAATGCGGAGCGCTCTGCTCACCGTCTGAGTCACAAAACTCTTTTAGTGACCTAACAATACTTAAGGAGGTAAACACCCCACGTGACACGGGTAATGCAGCGCGCTGCATACCGACACAATCTGGCCCAAAACATGGGTTTGGGAAATTACGTTGTTTGTCCTTATATGAGCAAATTTTGGGCTGGGCGAGGTCTCATTCGAAAGAAGAAGGTTCAATGCAGCCCGCTCTGGTCATAGTTTGAGTCATAAAACTCTTTTAGTGACCTACAAATACATGGAATCTGCGAGTGTATTTTGTCAATTGTTTCTCTACTTTGGACACTCATATTATCAGATATCAACACAATCTCGTTGAGCCATGACCAGAGCGGGCTGCATTAAACCTTCCTCTTTCGAATGAGACCTCGCCCAGCCCAAAATTTGCTCATATAAGGACAAACAACGTAATTTCCCAAACCCATGTTTTGGGCCAGATTGTGTCGGTATACAGCGCGCTGCATTACCCGTGTCTACCCCCTTAAATAGGATAGAGTTAAAGATAAACTCTATCACTTTAAAAATTTATCTTCGCCTCCTCCCTTATCGCTTGAAAAAACAATGTAATTTATAAAAAGAGGAACGAATGTAAGAAGAAGTTTGTTTCTTCTCCTCGCAATTGATTTCCGACGTTGTAAGAGTCTGGACGTGTTGCAATAAATCTAGTTCTGATCAATCTTAAAACATTTTTTGTTCTGTTTCTTGTTCATAATAGTTCCGAATCGTTAGACAATTTAATTCAATTCAGTTTCATAGGTTTTATTGAGTTCTAAGTATTTGTTAAAAAACGTTTCGTTCATTTAACTTCACGCGTTCGCGAGCAGAGTCCTTCAGGGCTCCACGGACACAGGACCACATAGAAATCCCCTCAAGCCGTCAGAATTCCTAGCCGGCCACGCAACAAAAACTGGTGACAGCGGTGGGATGCTTTCGTCGGCTCGTGGACGTGGTTCAAGAGGTCCTCGCGATTGCAGCTTCTCCTTCCTGGGTTTTCGCACGGTTTCCCCAGGAACGCGGAAAAACGTGGATGAATATCGGAGAGAGTGACTTTGGGCGGCCGTGCAGCTCTTCCCCCAAGGTCACGCGCATTCGTCGAGACAACGACGCCTGGATCTGGACTTCATTGCTCAAAATCCCTGCAAAAGATAAGAATTAAGAATTACCATTTAATCGTTTGTTACTACGTTACTGTTTAACCGTTCAAGTTGTAATTCGTCAGGTCGTTAAATATCATATTGTTAAAATGTTGCGAAACCCAAAGAAAATGTTAAGACTTAGGAGGAGGTGATTATTACTTTCGCGTAGATCACAAGAATTCGAGGTAGAAAATATATATCGCGAGACGATGCGGTCGGACGGTCTTGTAGAAAATTCGCAAACCCCGGAATTGAGTTTCTTACCGTTAGAAGCAAGTACCTCTGCTAATTCCGCTGAACGGACCGATTTCTCTTTACCATGTAAGAAATAAGAGTTATTGTTCAATTTATAATTCGTCCGTTCGTTAAAAAATTTTCAATTCGATTCAATTTAATTTTATATCACGGTATCAAAATATTGCGTAACTTTTCTAAGTCTGAAAGTGGTCATATGGAAACTAATTGTTATTAAAGGTGAAATCGAAATTTGAATACCTTTGAACCTTTCAGTGAATGTTCTCGTTCAAATAATTTAAACTCATTTGATGTTCCGTTTAAATCTCACTAAAAGCGTTGTCCCTCTTTTCGTACGCTAGCATAATTCAGTCCAATAGGTCCAGCTCCTTCACGTACTTGCTCCGGCAGTACATATACCCAAATCTAGAGCAGTTCACATATTTAGCTTCGGAAACTCTTATTCCTTGTATCCCTGTAGACATATAGGCAAATTTGACAACAAAGTAGCGAGAATAAATCTGCAACCAGTAATACATACGCGAAACATTTCTAATATCATGGGTCCCTTGTTACCCAAAAACTTACAAATGTACTTTTCGGTTTACGTCGGCTGGAATGCCGCAATGAGGTGTTATATCTCCTACGATGCAATCCGTGTAATCCACTAGGTCATCTATTCATCCCATGTATAATTATATATAACTCTCACTTCTCTCGGAAGTTTATTCTGATGTTGACACTCTTCTCATAACCCCTCTAAATTTGTTGAATATGATCAAAATTCCCATAAATCACCACATCAAAAGTGATGAAATTGACACCTTTTCTTCTGAACATCTGTGGGAGGTTATCGTAGGCGCCAACGATTTGGCACCTGTAGATGCTGATGTTACATGGGCCCTTCAGGTCCATCCCGTGCTTGCTGTCATCGCGTCGTTTTCTTTCGGGACGGCGATTCAGCGGAATCGCCTCACGTGTAAAAATCACGTTGTGCTGAGCCCGTAGCAACAGCGGTAGGGACAACGTGACCATCGACGGCCCGAGTTATGAATCTCCTAATAAGGAGCGATTGATAAGTGCCGACGGGGCAGTTTCCCCCATTTCTGGGGACTGTCCGAGGTTCGGCCCGCGATCGAGAGCCGCGGAAGATAGATTCTGATTCGGGAGCTCGAGCTAGGAAGTTGCGACGGGCCAGAGGGCCGTCTAGATACCGCGACCACGTCTCCGCGTAGATTCCGCGAAGTACGAACGGCCGATAGTAATTCGTACAAGGGTAACTCCATCCGACACACCGAGAACGGCCTAGCCGGGAGAGCCCTTGCGCGTCAATCGTGACCGACGTAGGAGCGCGTAGAAGAACGACGTTTAGAGATAGTGAGGTACAACGGACCCCAGGTCACCAACTTCCGAGTGCCATCCGAGAGCACAGCGAGCGACCACGACCTACTCTAGGTTGAACGACTTACACAGCGAGCGAAACGCTAGACGGCAAGCGTGCCGTGCGATATTCGACCGACACCCGAGCGCACAGCGATAACAGGGACGGAGCGCCGTCCCTAGGGTATGTTCTAACCATTACTTTAATATTTACGTCAAGAATATATTTCAATCTATTGTTTCTCCCTTGAATTCCGTGTAACCATTGATTCAACCCCCTTTTCTTCCTATCCTTCATGGTAAGTATAGTCAAGGCGTGCTTTAGCACCTCGACAGAGCAACGAACCCCGTGGATCATCCTAGCCGCTCAGGGCGATTCACAAAAGTCCCTTCAGGACGTAACACTGAAGGAGTTAAGAACGTGGACGAACATGACTCTATAACAGAAAAAAGAAATGAGCAAATTATTGCCAAAGTTTTCTTAACATGTGGAAAGTTATGCAATGATAATGAAGTCGAAATTGATTATATGAACACTGACTCTTACTCCACTGACAGTGACGATTACTTTACAACAGATGAAAGGGAAGTAAGAGATGTAGTGAGAGGAGGATTGCTCTTTGGAGGCGTTGAGGGAGTAATGCTTGGTGGGCTGACGGACTACGGTGAAAGGCACCAAGTAACTCCGTGCCTCGGGAATGGGGATGAGGGTATCCTCGGCAATTCGGGCGCTAGGGCTCTGCCTGGCCTGTTGGCTAACGGGAAGGTCCTCTGTTGCAAGACTCCGCTCAGGTTGGCAACCCCTGGGCCTATGTTAAGTAGCAGTTCTCCGGTTGAGTGTTCGGTTTTCCGGCGTAAGCTCGTGGGGCCAGCTCAACCGTGTGTGGAAAGGTCGTTACGTGCCTTGGGAGTAGTCGCAATGGTGGAAGAGTGTGCGGTTTCCCGGCGTAAGCTCGTGGGGCCGACCTTTAGAACGCCCGCGACGTTGGTAACGGGAGAGGGGACGCAATCCTCCGTAAAAGCGACTTCAAAAAAAAAAACTGATCCACGAATTAAAGTCTTAACTTCAACAATCACGGATTCATCCAAGCCGCATCCCCTCAAATTTTTCAATATTAACTTTTGTATTGACTACCCTCGTATGATAACCTTGTAAATTTTCTCTCTCTTGAGCAATTACCATGTTTCTTTCCAGATCAGTAAAGACTTATTAATTCATTGAATTCTCCATTCCTCATGCAATTCCTGAACACTTTGGCCATTAGCATCTGAAATATTTGCAATATAGTTTGACAAGTTTCCTTTTGGTGCCGTATATTCGTAGTTAGAGTCATCTGAGTGCAATGTACTGCGTGTTGAAGAAGGGTAATCGTATCTACCATACGAAGATGTGCTTCTCTCTTGTCTAGATCCATAACCATATGTGTCTGAATTTTCGGAATCCCAACCAGTTAACTTTCTGTTTAACATCTCCCAAATGCCTCATGCAATCTCAGAACATGTTGACTATCAGCATTTTAGATCAACAATGATCTTGAGTCCATTACTCGGAACACCCATGAAAATCTTGAAAGAGCAGAGCAAAGTAAATATGTTAATGATAAATGTCAGTTACTATAAATTCGTAATAGATTATGTTTCTTTAACTAATAAATCAAAGGTATTCAAGTTTAACACCACATAGTGAGCCATACAAATTGATTAGAGCATTTAATGATCTCACAGCCAAAATCAAAATAAGAATTAATAAAATAAAGTTAGTTCACACGTATAAACTTAAGTTGTGTTTTATAAGGATAGACTCTTGATAACTGTTTAAAATTTTGTCGTTTAATAAAAGATAAATATAGATAAATTTAGAAAATTTAGAATATAGATTTTAGAATGAATACTTGTCACTGGAAACTGAAATCGTATATCGCCAAACTGTAAAAAAAACTGTAACGTGCCAAGTAATCTGCTGGGTGCTTTGACTTACCTTTCTATGGGAACCCGGGTGGACCGAGTAGCTCGGCTACTGTGGGAAGGTGGGAAGGAGGAACCTCAGAAATGATGCTTGGTACGATGCGATAATCCATGTTGGAACACTTCTTTAACTTTAACTTTAAAAAGCTGTTCTCATAGAGAACACCTTTTGTATAAGGGGGGAGGTGTTGCGAGTTGCGATCCTCGCTCTAGCGGCGTTCAGCGCAAGCTCCTAAAACGCGAAGTTTAAATAGGATAGAGTTAAAGATAAACTCTATCACTTTAAAAATTTATCTTCGCCTCCTCCCTTATCGCTTGAAAAAACAATGTAATTTATAAAAAGAGGAACGAATGTAAGAAGAAGTTTGTTTCTTCTCCTCGCAATTGATTTCCGACGTTGTAAGAGTCTGGACGTGTTGCAATAAATCTAGTTCTGATCAATCTTAAAACATTTTTTGTTCTGTTTCTTGTTCATAATAGTTCCGAATCGTTAGACAATTTAATTCAATTCAGTTTCATAGGTTTTATTGAGTTCTAAGTATTTGTTACAAAACGTTTCGTTCATTTAACTTCACGCGTTCGCGAGCAGAGTCCTTCAGGGCTCCACGGACACAGGACCACATAGAAATTCCCTCAAGCCGTCAGAATTCCTAGCCGGCCACGCAACATGTGTGTTACGCTATCGCTTGAACGTGGCTGGCAGTGGCTGGGGGATTGTATGTAATCGATATGTGGAGTATGTAGGAGCGAAATTTGAAACGGAGGACAAGGAGTTCATTGTCAGGATTCATAAATACGTAGAGCGCGTTGCGTTTCTCGAAGGTTTTTCCCTTAATAATTTCTGTACGTGTCCTTACAATGCTAGCAGCTGCATGCAATAGCTTTTGAATTATAGTTAGGCCAGGCGAGGATAGTAAATAGCTTAATTTTTTCTTGCACATCTGCGTGCCAAGTTTCTTTGAGCGGGCAGCTGTCCGTCTCGTAAAAGCCTTTAGTATTCAGTTTTACCTTTTTATAATTGCCGGTGTCCTGTAGGGGTGGAAACTCCGGTCGGGAAAGGCTGAAAGTCATAAACTCATAAACTTCGTTCGGGCGACGTCACCTTGACCCTGAGGGTCGCGCTTACCTGTAAATATGTATATACTGTACGTAGCCTAAGTAAACTATGTACTCGGAAAGCGTGCCTCCACCACCAGCCGAGAGTGGAGGAAAGTGTGAAGGAAGGGGGCAAGGACGGAGAGATGGTCAAGGACAACCCACTGACGAAGCTTGAGGGATGTCATCGTCCTGATTGGACAACAATAAGGGAGTCTTGTCAGCGACTTCGTCGACGAGCTCGGAGCTCTTCCTTCAACACCTCATTCATTCCGTTACTAACCAGCTTCTTGAGCAGTTTAAATATACTTTGAAGTTTAACTTGAAATAGTTCCGTGTACTTTGTTTTATTTCGAATTACCCGCACTTCATCGAGCAGAGCGGTTCTGCGCTCCACGGGCACCAACCCGCGTTCGGATTGAAATTCACCGCGGAAATACGTAACATGTGTGTGTTAAGCTGCGTTTAGACCAAACGAACGAATGCTCGTTTGCCCCACACATCGACAAAATTCGTGCTCATTTAGTGTAAACGGCAATCTTCACTTGCAACTTTCTACTTGAATTTTGTAGATGTGTGGGGCGAACGAGCATTCCTTCGTTTGGTTTAAACGCACCTTTACGTATTTCCGCGGTGAATTTCAATCCGAACGCGGATTGGTGCCCGTGGAGCGCAGAACCGCTCTGCTCGATGAAGTGCGGGTAATTCGAAATAAAACAAAGTACACGGAACTATTTCAAGTTAAACTTCAAAGTATATTTAAACTGCTCAAGAAGCTGGTTAGTGACTGAATGAATGAGGTGTTGAAGGAAGAGCTCCGAGCTCGTCGACGAAGTCGCTGACAAGACTCCCTTAGTCCTCCCACAGAGACCCTTGTTTTCCAATCAGGACGATGACATCCCTCAAGCTTCGTCAGTGGGTTGTCCTTGACCATCTCTCCGTCCTTGCCCCCTTCCTTCACACTTTCCTCCACTCTCGGCTGGTGGTGGAGGCACGCTTTCCGAGTACATAGTTTACTTAGGCTACATACAGTATATACATATTTACAGGTAAGCGCGACCCTCAGGGTCAAGGTGACGTCGCCCGAACGAAGTTTATGAGTTTATGACTTTCAACCTCCCCCGACCGGAGTTTCCACCCCTACAGGACACCGGCAATTATAAAAAGGTAAAACTGAATACTAAATGCTTTTACGAGACGGACAGCTGCCCGCTCGAAGAAACTTGGCACGCAGATGTGCAAGAAAAAATTAAGCTATTTACTATCCTCGCCTGGCCTAACTATAATTCAAAAGCTATTGCATGCAGCTGCTAGCATTGTAAGGACACGTACAGAAATTATTAAGGGAAAAACCTTCGAGAAACGCAACGCGCTCTACGTATTTATGAATCCTGACAATGAACTCCTCGTCCTCCGTTTCAAATTTCGCTCCTACATACTCCACATATCGATTACATACAATCCCCCAGCCACTGCCAGCCACGTTCAAGCGATAGCGTAACACCTTCCCCCTTATACAAAAGGTGTTTCCATGAAACAGCTTTTCAGTACATAATTAATAATAATGATTATAACTACGCTTCCTCTTCCCGCGCCAGCCCCGCGGTAAATGAGCTACTCGGTCCACCCATTGTCCCGCAGGAAACACGAGTTGAAGAATGATAGTTATATCACAACATTTTATAGTAGTAAAATATCATTACTCTATTACTAACCAATATTAAGTTGATTATAGTGCAACGCATAACTAATATCTAGTAGTAATTGAATACCTTAACTAAACTTGTCTAAATATTTCACTCAAAAACGCTAATATCCTTATTCGATATAAAATAGTCATAAGTCATAACCTAATAATCACACTTATACAATGAAAATTTTAGATGACATACACATAAAACAAACCAAACATAGGATGAATACAATATTATATAATAACTGCTTACATTAGCTCTACGAAACAGAAATATCTGGTCTTATACACGCTAATTTTAGCTTATTGGTATGTACTATTTTATACTTATTGATTCCTATTATTAATTCTAAATTTAAATCATCAAACACTCGACTAATCTTATAAGGGCCTAACCAGTTACAATCAAACTTGGAAGTTTTCGTTTCTTTAATTAAATAAACATGGTCATCTACCTTAAATCCACGACGATTACGATTTCTATCATAATACATTTTACTTCTCTCCTTAGCCTTATCGAGATTTTCTGCCGCTCTAGCCTTTGTGACGGTAATCTTAGTAAACAACTCATCCAAATACTGCACAAAATTCATTCGAAAATATCATGACTTTCCAAACCCCTTGAAATGCAAACAGTATTAACTTTCAGGGACCTAACAAGAACTGTAAGGGATTTCAAAGATTTCACATGACCAAAACCTGGATATGAAGCACTTGTCATTAAGGAATGCCCTAGCATCACAACTATGTGGCATAACATGAACGAAATTATTCCAACGTATACAAAATTGTCTTTTACACAAACCTTAGTAGGAAATGGAAAATGGTAAGTTATCTATCTGTCAGCATTTACGTTAATAATTAAAAAAAAACTACTTTCATTAGGCTTTACAAACTTCTGAACTTGATTTTTCAACAAAGATATGAGATGATCAAACACCTTCCTACACCTTAGAAGAGTTTCCATTCGTGACATCAGTGCCTTTCAATTCGACAGTTTCGAAACAGCCACGCCAACGAGGATTTGAGTACAAGAACGTTAAAAGTATGAGCATCTCATCGGCTGTTTGCACATTTCAATTCGACGGAACGTGGCCATAGAAAGATGGCTAGCGAGGACTTGCAACGACGGGGAATACATCAACCCGATTCTATATGCATAATACTTATCATCCCGCACAGCGCAACGTATCTTTGGATCTTCAGCGTTTTGAAGAACGTAGTGCCTCGATGTGCCAATGACATCACTGTTAACGACGACTCTCTTAGAATCCCTGGGGCTACGTGAATGACGATAGATGGGCACACATATGCACACGCACACACATATCTGGTGTGGAACGTGAAGGTACAACCACTAATTCGAAGAGGCTGTGTAATCAAAGGAGCGGTGCACATGGGCGGTCGTAATAAACGACACACGGCGCCATGAAAACACTCACGCGAGTCCACATGATCATTCACCCCTCTCTATTCATGGGAAGTACACTTCATGATTCTGACCTGATCGCATCAAACATGGAGACTCTACTAAAGTTTCTTAATCATTCACAAATTCTATTTAAGTCATTTTATTGAGGATCCCTCGTGCAGTCTTGGTCGCAAAACCAGGCTTTACCGCCTCCGCCATAACACCAGGCGTCACAACATTGGGCTCGTCAGCCTCTCCCACGACATCAGTCACCGCCTTAATAGGCTTCCCACACCTCTGCAACGAGCCAAGATACTGCGAGCCCTGCGATGTTCCCTCAAGGGCCGAACAGAGCGCAGGCACCCTTGCCGAGCACAGAATACTTCTCACGGCTCCTGAAGCGGGTTCCCGGGATGGAGAATTACCGTATGTCAACAGGCGACCGAGTCGATGCATCGTGCCCGACTGAGGTGATCCTTTTAAAATTTCCATTTCCCACAAGCAAATGTGATGCTAATAAATCTGAATTTACTCGTAAACTATTTGTGACCTCATTGCACTCGGCTGCTGCTTTCCCGCGCGCTAGGAAAACAGATGCCACAATTCTCTCATTTCAAAACATAAGACTTCATCATCCATCCTGTCCACTTCGGAACCTACAATTGATGTCTTATCTGCGCAGATAAGTACCCTTTCCAGGTCCCTCGAATCAGGATGGGAATTCGTGTCTATCAATATAGGTTGTGAATAGGAATCATTATACTCGCGGAAATTTCCGAATCAATGGGCTCATTTTTTATGTTGTAATTTATGCTCCAATTTAGAGGCTAGCTTAATAGCTGTTGTTAAACTATCTATGTCATCCTTAGAAAGTAGCAGCATAATGGTGTCATTGTGTAATCCATTTAGAAACCCATCTATTGCTTCGTCTATAAGTAAACCTTTCATTACTTTAAGTTCCTCAGCGTTATATTTTTGCCGCCCAGCTTCCACTCCCTGATCCAAAACTTCATATACCCGAGTTCCGAACTCTTCAATGGTTTCCTGTTCTTTCTGCTGTAAAATTTTTAACTCATTTCGTGCGGTTTTAATATTAAAACTTTGCTCATACGCGGCTTTTATTAAACTAATCAACTCCTCTACGGTCTTAGGTTCCTGCCCATCGATTATTCTGCTATAATCACGTTTCTGCATTTTATTGCGTATTAAGGCCAATAAATACAATTTATCCTCAGGTCCAATCAATGAATCAGCGAGCTTACACTGACTAATAAAATTATTTACAGAACTTGGTTTCCCGTCAAAATGTGGAATGAAGTTTGCAATGAAATTATACGACATCCGCAATCTAGTTTTAAGAGCCCCGGAAAATGACCCTGACCCATCTGTCACCATCGTACTACTGGATGGAATGGATCTATTATCCGGAAGAGACATATTAAATCTTGGAAAAGGAGTAGATAGTGCCGGCATCAAGTGTAACTCGTCGGATTGAAGTTCAGAAATGGGCGCTGACACACTAGTTGTTCCTACTATTAACTCCTCTATCTCAAAGATGTTACCATCACTCAGACTAGAGACCTGCCCGTCTTTGGACAGCTTGTATTTTTTTATAAACGGCGGCATTTTTATAGGTAATAAGCGAGTACCTCTAATGAATAATACGACCGTTTATATTAAACTAGCTGCTTATAAACGAGACTTACAATTACTATAATATATACGAACAGTTCAGGAATAAAGTCGCTTGTGAATCGTCACTCCGTCCAGTACTCCAGTCCTTATATGGATGTCCCAGCTACGTCCAGCGATGACTTTGTTGATCCGGTGTACTTCAATGATCCAGTTGACTTCAACCCCGTAAAGGAATCCTCCGAATGTCCAAGTCCTCGAGTCCTTTTCTTAATCGTCCGGGAAGTTTTACAATTATCTCAGCAAATGATGCGGATAATGACCGAGTGCATGTGATTCCAGGTGATTATTCACACGGCCCACTGAAATCACCCGTCTCCGGTATTCACCCTTGCTCTTGGGAAAACCGCGCAAAACCCAAGAGAGAGAGGCTGCACTTAATAACTTATGATATTTGTGTCCAATTGCACGATCAAAAGAAAATTATTTTAATAAAAGTTTATAGTGATTCCCATAGAATTATTTCAATTCGCACTCACGAGCCGGCAAAGTCACTTTGTAAATTTCTCGCGAAATATTTTAAAATATCCCACCGCTGTCACCAAATTTGTTACGTATTTCCGCGGTGAATTTCAATCCGAACGCGGGTTGGTGCCCGTGGAGCGCAGAACCGCTCTGCTCGATGAAGTGCGGGTAATTCGAAATAAAACAAAGTACACGGAACTATTTCAAGTTAAACTTCAAAGTATATTTAAACTGCTCAAGAAGCTGGTTAGTGACTGAATGAATGAGGTGTTGAAGGAAGAGCTCCGAGCTCGTCGACGAAGTCGCTGACAAGACTCCCTTAGTCCTCCCACAGAGACCCTTGTTGTCCAATCAGGACGATGACATCCCTCAAGCTTCGTCAGTGGGTTGTCCTTGACCATCTCTCCGTCCTTGCCCCCTTCCTTCACACTTTCCTCCACTCTCGGCTGGTGGTGGAGGCACGCTTTCCGAGTACATAGTTTACTTAGGCTACATACAGTATATACATATTTACAGGTAAGCGCGACCCTCAGGGTCAAGGTGACGTCGCCCGAACGAAGTTTATGAGTTTATGACTTTCAACCTCCCCCGACCGGAGTTTCCACCCCTACAGGACACCGGCAATTATAAAAAGGTAAAACTGAATACTAAATGCTTTTACAAGACGGACAGCTGCCCGCTCGAAGAAACTTGGCACGCAGATGTGCAAGAAAAAATTAAGCTATTTACTATCCTCGCCTGGCCTAACTATAATTCAAAAGCTATTGCATGCAGCTGCTAGCATTGTAAGGACACGTACAGAAATTATTAAGGGAAAAACCTTCGAGGAACGCAACGCGCTCTACGTATTTATGAATCCTGACAATGAACTCCTCGTCCTCCGTTTCAAATTTCGCTCCTACATACTCCACATATCGATTACATACAATCCCCCAGCCACTGCCAGCCACGTTCAAGCGATAGCGTAACACATGTGTGTCCAGTGCGCCATCTGCCGGTAAAATGTGTTGTGATTTTATGCGTTTACTGTATTTCGTTAAGTATTAGTTGATCTTAACTTTTCTTGTTCATTTGAAGCCTGAAGGCCTACTTTTCTTTAGTAAACGTCAAAAACATTGACGCGAATAATGTAATATACAGAAAGTGAGGAAGTATCTAATATCGGAGTTACTTACAAATTTGTGGATATGCTCACAAATAATTGACACTCAGTAATAAAATAGTAACCCAACATATGAGTTTGTTCAATATATCGTGATATTTCGTTCGGTTTAGTTTTCCTAATTTTATCAAAATGGATTTTGGTACTTTATTAAATGTGGCACAAAAGAATGAAAATACTAAGCAGGTGGTTTGATCTTTCCTTCAATATTGTCTTTAGTTTTAACTTTATCGATAACAAGAGAACACTGTTTTGACGACATTATTTTTTATGTCTCATAGTCGGGTGCTTGTTATCAAACAAAATTTTCTCCACCCAAGAAACCACCTAAGCAGGCTAAGACTCTATCTGACAACATAAAAAAATTTTTAGCCCGGAAGGAAGATGAAGAAAGACGAAAATCTTTAGAGGAAAAGAAGAAAAGAGAAGTATGGTTTTGATTAAACATAATTTTTTCCTAAATCCGTGGTTGATATTGTATTATTAATGTTTCTCATTTTCAGAATTTATTAGCGTTGCGTGATCACAAAGCACAAAGTCGAATAAATAAACATTTGAAAGTATGTAAAGCAGCAAACAAGTCTGTATTAATAGATGCAATTGACAACGACAATACAGCTGTTACGATGGCAGGTATGAATACCATTATTTGATTAAAATATCATTTTAGTATACTTAAAGATCGCATGAGTATTATAAAAACAGCCTTTATAAAACACCATATAATTTTCTTAACATGTAAAATGTATTACCAAAATGTGTATCATTTTGTAAATAGTTTTGTCTCTTTATGTCTGTTTAAATATTTTATAAAGTTTGGATGAAATATTAAGTTTCAAGTACATTTAACCATGGAAATAAATAGGTAATGTTTTGTTACTAAAATTATTTGTATTAAACTTATCTATAACATTACGAATATAAAGCTCGATCATAATTACATTATACTTATATGTTTTTCATGTGGTAGATAAATGAAGAATCAGGCTTTTCATATTTTAATTTTACACTTCCACAAATGAAATGAATATTAATTAGTACTATCATATCACATTTAAAGATATAAATACATTCTTTCGTATCTCTGAAAATTTAGTCTCGGAATTTTAATTGTAATACAATTGTTACTATAAATTATTAGAAGTGTTGTAATCTATTTCCTATTTATAAATTTATACTACAAGTGTAATGGAGGTGGAAGTACACATTCTGATCTCTAATGAGAAGAGAAGGGGGATATGGAAATGTGATTTTTGAAGAAGTCATATCCCAAATTGTAAGTCTCAATGAGTTCTTTAAAAAGCACTCCTCTTTTGAGCCAAACTGGTCATTTGTCTTTGAGCGATATGATTTCAAAGAAATCCAGTAATGATGCGACTATAGTTAAGATAACAAGTATTTGAGCGATACTATGTTTGCACGCATAGAACACTTGACTGCCGCCTGAAAGATTGTTTGAACACTTCCCTTTGAGAATAAGTTTATTTTGTTCCGATAATCAATCCCCACACTTATCTTGGTTGTTGATAACTACAGTTGCTTCTGGTTAAGCTGATAATTGCAGGGTTCTGGGAGTATTTTTATTTGGGGAAGTAGGTGAATTTTACACCTTCGATTTCACTTTTGGTGCTCGAGAATAGGGGACCACAAAGACGATGGTAGCATTATCCATTAAAAAGGGAAGAATGTCAAGTTCCGTGTTTCTCATGGGATCTTCATGAAAATGACATCAATCGATTCCCTGTGTTTTCCCGATTAACAGACACCAAATTCCATAGGAAGCATGTGTATTGACTGTTATGTAATACAGAACAGTACATGTATTCATTAGGAAATGAGTGAACGACTTCTTGCTTTAGCGTCAAATATTGTATGTGTGTCATGATTGTACTGTTACTTGAATATTTATTACTCCTTTGGGTCGACTATAATCATATCAAGAAAGAATGTGTTTTCGTCCTATTATCCTACAAACGAGTGGCCAATTTTGTCCAAAAGTATGATATTTCTTAATCAGCTCGGCAACACCTGCAATTTGAGATATAATTCGTTAAAAAAGTATGTTTTCACTTCTGATCCTCTTATAATACAGGAATTAATGGAATAGTGTGTATGATCAATGATCTTCACATTAATGAGTATTTAGAAGTATCAATCTTTATCCATAATGGGCAGTATTTTTGCCCGCAGGTAATTGAGTATGAATATGTACAATCAACGCAATGCCTTCTTACTTTTCCATGGTCCGACAGGGCAGTGAGGTTTTGTGGATTTACATGGCAGAGGATTCCAAGAGATTAAGGTCAGAGTAAATCTAATTCTAGAGTAGTCTAGAGGACGAACTCTAGATTATTATTATTGAGAAAATTGCCTCAAATGTGTGGTGCATAAAGTAAAAAGTGACAGCATATCTTTATACATCATCCATGTATGGTATAAGCCGAAACTTTATACATATCTGATCAGACTACTTTGTTCATTAACCAACTTAGATTACGATTATTTCAAAAGATATATACTTTAACTACAATATTTTATAATTGATGGCAGTATTATTAATTTAACGCTGTGAAACTACAATCATTATTGGAAAATAAATTGATATTGATAGTATTCTTACAGTTTTTCTTGTAATTTTTCTTTAAAAAACCTGTAGAATGTGAATTAAAGATATCAATAATAATACTTTTATAGTTCCTTTAAATAAATGATGTAAATTATTTGACACTGAAGTGTATAGTTAAAAGTTACACTAAATTATAGTGTTTTCTTTGTTTCAAAGACTATACTGATAGCTTTATGCACTTCCATTTTCAAGAATTATGCTTCTTCAAAAACAGAGAAGGTTATTACTTTTTAACATGATAGTTATTTGCCACTCAATGTAATGGTTTAAGCCATTGCCGAATTGAAATATTAATAAAAAGTCGCATGTTTTAATTCTGGTGTTAAAAACTTTTTACATATTTTTGCTTGAAACTAATTGAGTAGATTTTCTATTTATACCTTGAGTATTTGAAATTTTTAAATTAGTATTTTAACTTTAATCTTTAAAATTATTTATGTTTGATGCAAATTATTAGTTTGCTTTGTATGTGTTGTTATAATACGTATTGATATCAGATAATTGAAGTCAAAGCTTTGAACATCTCTAAGATATTAGAATTCTAGGGATATATGAATATTTGAAAGCATAATATTTAGGAATATATATGATTAAATTTTGTATGTCTAGTGTGCAAATACAAACAGGAATACTCAAAACAAACATAGAATTTTTCATTTTTGTAAAGAAAACAATATCTGTACTTTCTCTCTTATTAACACTTTGAGTGGCGCTAGATTTAGGATATGCCTTTTCAAGTTTGGCCTTTTTGGAGTGATTGCTTCTACCGAGAAAGTTCTGTTCAGGTCGCTCCGCGCATTGACACATGCCGACACTAATGACAGTTTAAACTTCTATATGTAATTCGAATCGTTTCTGAGTTCTGTAGGCCAAATATGCATTATACGATTTCGTATATGATTACAAATAGTTCGAATGAGGTCGTGTTTCGTTCTATTTTCATCAGGATAATTTCACCAATCCATTGGCGATACATTTACGAAGATCTGTTAGAGATGTCGCGTGAATGAAGGATCACTGAGAGGCGGCCAAGTATAATATAAAATGAAGTCCGAGCTGGGTTTGTTTTGTAATATATAAATATTAAGTATATAAATATTCGCGGACTTTCGGACAACACTTCCGATGCCTTTCAGAAAATATAAATGTGAAAACATGCCAAAATCCATGATGGATACAGCTCTTTGGACCTCTTAAGCCTTATTCTAGTATTTAAATATAATTGTATTACTATAAATATTAGGGATTGAATTTTTTGTAGAAATTTCATAATAACGTAAGTGTCTGACAGGTTTCCATACAACGTCTGTATGTTGTGACTAAAAATGAGATACAATTGTTATATATATTTAAATTCATAAACGTTTTATTAACAGTTTGAAACAAATTTATGAAACGGGATTGAAATGTTATACTCATTCTTACATAACCAAGTGCCATTGGCCTCTATCGATACAAATCTGACACCGACATAATATTGTATTTCCTAAAAGTCTCAGGCTAAGAGACGTTATGATTTGTCGTAAGATGAGATCGAGAAGGCAGTTCACGACGAAAACCAGAGGGTTCTACCTGACTTTGAGGATATTTTTCAGGGCAACATTTTTAAAGTTTAAAACTTTCTCCACCCTTATCAGATAATAGGAAAAGAAAAGTAAACACAAGTAAAATAAGCGTACCTTATTTCTATATTAGAATGTGACAACTTTATATTAAACAGTTTAACACAACATTTTACAAAACATTTTTTATTAATTTATTACATTCACGTAGAACCTTTTGTTAGGCTGCACTTCTGAAAGGGACCGGCGGCCGATCTAGATGAGACTTGGTAGGAGGGGTGGGGTCGGGGCGTAGATCCTAAATCCTAAATCTAAAATTGTAGCTTCGGCAATTAACACGTTCAAAAGATACAGGTGTAATTGTGCATAAAAGGGTACATCTTACCGATTTTCATTAATCACTCTACCACGGTCTCCCCTTTTAACAATATTTCTGTTGACTTATACCGATACAACGCATTCCACTTTCCAACTTGTTCCGGGTATTAGTATTGTTTGGGGCAAGATAGGGTGGGGGCGCGTGCCCACTCGCGGGCGCGTAAAGCATGGTAGCGAACCGATGTGAGTTGGCGATGCTAAAAATAAGATTGTGGTTACAAAATTTCAAAAGTAAAAATGGGGATCGGAGGTTTGCCGTGTAGGGGGGGGGGGGGGGGGGCTACATCAACGTCCAAAAAAAAATTAACAAAAACAATTAATAATCATTTTTTATTAATATTTCAGAAACTAATAAATACCCGAAGCTACGAAGCTTAGATTTAGGGTACACACCCCTTCCCCACTCCTCCCTCCAAAGTTCATTTCGATCGGCCACCGGTCCCTTGCGGAATAATATCCTTTTGTTACTGAAACATGATTCCCTTTTATTTCCAAAGGGGTCTTTATTTTATAATTGTCTTCTAACAAATAACATCAACTGTAGGCATTCACTTAAATATACTTTTTATATCAATCACTTTTTCTTTACATAAGGTAGGCTCAGATTTAGTTTTCTTTGCATCTGGAAATGTTTTTCTGGAGATGTTGCGAGTGTTTTGTTGCCTTGAAGTACAAACTTTATTCCACTCATTACAACCATGACTTAGCTTGTATCTGACATTGTATATATGAGTTTTTTGAATATGTAACTGGCAAACTTTAGTATGTATGGAACCTTTACATAATGATTGTAAATCAAAAAAATCGCTGGCGTTCTTTATTTGCCACAGAGCCTTGTAACGGGCGGGTATATCGCGGGTCAACCTGCCCGTTACTCGTGCGTCTTTCCATCCACTTGACCTGCCTGTGCCCGCGGCGGATAAGTCGGGTCATCGTGGATTTCTATTCGCCCGAGGCGCCCGAGACGCACGAAACAGTAACGAATCATGGCGTCACCACGCGTATCCAACTCGCCCGTACCCACACTGTTATACACTCGTACCCGTGACGCGGCACTTTACCTGTGTATTATCCGCTATTCAATTTGACTCAGAAGCGGTTGGAGAATCAAATCTAGACGATTCATTATTATTTATGTATATTATAATTATCAAATATAGGAAAGGGGGGTCAAGATGGAAGATGTGGTGACCGGGAGACAGGATAAAAAGATTATAGATTGGCTTGAGAAGTTTCAAAAGAAAAAAAGGAAAATAAAGAAAAAACAGAGGGGATAAACTATGAGGATGAATAAAACATATATATTATCATATATAGCAAAGTAACAGAAGTTCAAATAGGTACTACAAATAAATTATAATTATATAAAGGAAAACATAATACATTATAATATGTACCTAAGACTATCTTTCCAGAGGACAGTTAGTCTCCATCTGTTAAATTTTACGAAAAAGGGATTGTGTGAATGTTATTAGAGATGTGTAACAGATTGCAATTGGAAATTGTGTTCTGTGAAACGTATGGAGGGAAATAGCACTGTTACAGACAAATAATAAGAACCGTTGTGTATTCGTCGTTATTTTAGTCAACGAAATATAGGTACAAATATGTGGGTGTCCTATCAATGACTTTGTTCTGCACTGTAAACGAAAGCATATTAATAGTGGTTTGAGGATTCTTCATTTCAAATTTCATAGAATTTCTGTGTGTGTGCATAATTTCTTCATGTTGGCCTAGTGTATGTCCAACTGCTCATTCATAAAACGAAACAAATTCGAGTCTTGTAATAGCGACCAATGAATAAAGTGAAGGCTCGTGTACGAGCGAATCGGATATGCGTCGTGACGTCGTGACTGGTTACTGCTTCGGCCGCCTCGGGCTCCTCGGACGGATAGAAATCAACGATGACCCGACTCATCCGCCGCGGGTACGGGCGGGTCGGATAAACGATCGGCGCCGTTGGGCGGGTATGGACGGGTTAGCTGCGGGTATCGCGGATTTGTGAAAGTTCGGGCGCATCAAGATGCAGTCGGGTGACGGGCGGGTCAAACCCGCCCGTTTCAGGGTTTTGGTTTGCTGCCAGTAGCACTCTTAATAAAGGCACGGGTAAATACACTTCAGTTAATGTTAAAACTTTTTCAATGTTTGCGTGCATGTTGTCCACTTCTTGAATACATGAATATTCGAGGGTTGAATACTTTAATGTGGTAAACTGAATATTTAAGTTTTCTTCTAGAAACGATGCAATAGCAAAATAAATAAAAGAGTTTCTATTTTGGGGCACGCATTTGAATAGTGTACACAGATTTCTCTAAGTGTCTTTATTACTGCACTTGCTATGTCATTTCCTGCTAGACCACACACAAACCCCCATGCCAAACAGCACAATAGCCATTCTTTTCATTTCCATCTGAAGCATGGGCAGTTAGATTGTAAACGTTTAGTTTACGCTTATAAAAGAAACAACTAACATTTTCCCTAGGTAATCCTATAAGGTTTTGGAGATCAAAGCATACAACCAAAGTTTTACTGTTTCTATCTTTTTTTATTTCATCTCATAAATGTTTTTTCAACCATATGATTTTCATATTTTTGTATCAATTCATTTCTTAATCTGTTTTCATTTTTCGCCATTATATACTCCTCACACAAATCATATTTGTCAGATTTAGTGGGATTTTCTTTCATTAAAATCACACTCTCCTGAATAAGTTGGTATTATATTATCCCGTCCGGGATTCCGTTAATTTCGGGTGCATTGTTCGACTTCGGGGCTGCCCAATCTCCAGGGAACAGGGTA
Source organism: Andrena marginata (assembly GCA_963932335.1). Lineage (NCBI taxonomy): Eukaryota > Metazoa > Arthropoda > Insecta > Hymenoptera > Andrenidae > Andrena > Andrena marginata. Next base: position 26,100,686 of record OZ010662.1, read on the forward strand.
TAACCGAAGTCCGGTGCCTCCTGGTCCTTTTTGATTGTTGGGGCCTTGATGATTCCGAATAATTGTGACGTATCTGCTGCCGCTTTTTTAAAGGTTTTGTAACGTTTTAAACACTTTTATTTGTCATTGGTTTTATGTTAACACTTTTCAAAGTCTTTTACAAGTTAGAGTTTACGATGTTGCACAAATAAAATTATGATTTAAACTTGAATATATTAATGAGCTCCGCGGGTGGTCAGTCCGTTTTTATTGGGCAGTCGATCACTCTTTCTCTAGGATTTGTCACATGACAATCACACAGCATCAGCCTGGTGGGATCTTCCAGGAAGAATCTTCCCATCGTTCTTATCTGAGAATTTGTTTACTACGCAGTCACGTTCCTCTATTTCGCTCTTTAGGTGATTTTTCTTCGCCACTAATACTTATTATTTCGCCTGACTCCCAGCAGCGACGATAGCAAGTTTCTTAATTCATATTTAGATTTATACGTTAATTGTTTACAATATGTTTTGTACGATTGGTTCCGTACAGCTTACTTACTAGGATTGAAGTTAAATATATTGTATGGGTATCGGTGATCGATTAGCGGGGAATAAATGGAGGGCAATCTTCTGGCGAGGATTAGGGGCTTAGCTCTACGAAGGTGGTGTCGACTCCTATGGTTGATAGGGGCCTCCGTCCCACGCTGGACATCAGCTGGTGTTGGCTGGGCCTCCTCGGTGTGTGTGCGGTCGGCTAGCTGGTGTACAGCTGGCTGTCCGCTACCTCCTTGATGCTGACTGTCCTGCTCGCTGCCCTCTGTGTATTCTTCGCTCGATCTCTTCCTATCTTAGTTTATGATGATAATGCCTTATTGGCTATTCGTTGCATAATATTTTGTATAATGTTTTCATACAAGGTGGTTACAATACCTCAGAGTACGAAATAGTAAATATAATAGATTTAAAGTGTTAATTAATATTTGACTCCACGTCACGGGACGTGACAGCCACATAGTCTTAAAATTATATAAAAACTAATTGTTTCATATGTTGGAAATTCTTAGCTAGATGATCGCGAACGATGCGTCTTTGGTGAAACATTTTTGGTATTGATAAATTCTGAGATCAACTCGCATCACAGCAGCATGTGTATGCATTTTGCTAAGGGGAAAAACTAACTGCTAGAAGGAAGGTAAAAAAAACCCATACTCGCTCTTACGTCTAAAGTACCAATGAATAAAACCTATGCTAGACTTATAAATCAACTTAACCCTAATTCGGTTGACGAGGCACCCGTATGACTTTTTGAACTGTATCGCGGAAAAAAGATTGCTTCTAACAATACTTTTTTTCTGAGCTTCCATAACATCTCAAAGTAATGATATTTTAGTAGAAAAAACATGCAATAATGTTTTTTTTCTTCGCCTTACTTTTACCTGTTGAAATTTGTTATTCTCATTTCGGCTAATGCAGTCACCCGGGTGACTTTTAGAAAATGTATAGAAAATAAGAATGTACGTAAAAAATTTTTATTAATAAATAGGGTATACAAAAATTATTGATGCAAAAGTTGTCTGATATTCTTACTCTATGCATTCTGTACACTTCACGATGTATTGAGAGTGCGTCTAGCACACTGGCCAGTTACAAACCATGCATACTTTTTGGGTATTGCGCTGTTTCCGGTCAACAAGCTGGCAAACATGACACTTCCCCTTGATTAGCAATCGGCTAGATTTATCACGCCGTTCAGTGTGTGGATCTCGTTGCAAAGCCGGGGTCAAACGTATATCCAATACTGCTTCCGTAACAGTACACACATGGTAATACTGCAGAACACGGGGATCTAATGTTCGCCGTTTGATGGCGTTTGTGGCCAATTCACGGACAAGTCCATTTATGTAGTTTCGGCGGCTGATGTTGGTTCGGCTTGTAGAGTTTTTATCCGCATATATTATGTGGCCAGCCAACGCCATTACATCCAACATGTTATAAAAAAGGGCCAATGGACAACGGTGAGACTTACGTTTGCAAGTGTAAGTTCCGAACATTTGGTCCATAGTATCTACCCCACCTTTTGACCGGTTGTAGTAGACAATAATTTGATTTTTCTTTACGACTGGGTCAATTGCAGCATTAGTGTGCATCGTAGATAGTAGATATACATTTTTTGTTGCTTTGGCCTTGTAGCTCACCAGGATTATGTCATCGCGGAATGAAAACTTGAATTTGCCTATGGGCGAAGACTTATCAGAGTGCAATTTCTTTGGGATAAAGCGTTTATTTTTTCGCTCTGCCCCGACTAAACTTAAATTGCTTGCGTTCAAAACATTAGCCAGACGTAAAGAAGTAAACAAACTATCAGTAGTAATATTACGGCCACTATTCTTGAATGGTTCCATAAGTTTTATAACTATATTTTCTCCGAGATTTTTACCCGTTTTCTGACCTGGCTGTTGACCCAAATATATTATGCCATTCAATAGATAGCTGGTTTCCGAATCGTAGGCGCAGAATATTTTTATGCCGTATTTCGCCGGCTTTGATGGGATGTATTGACGAAACGATACTCGGCCGTGAAAGGGAAAAAGTTGTTAATTAATTGTTATATTGTAGGATCGCGGAAAAAGGGAGCCTCGGCACGGGACTCGAACCTGCGATTTCTTGATTCGTAGCGCGCTAGTCAGCCGCCTTAACCACCTCGGCTACCACCGACTCCCCAGGTCTTGGTCTTCCGTGTCTTCCTCTTATGCTATGGGGGTTCCTGACCTCATAATATTGTTGTGTGGCCGATATCGTTTACGCAAATTATCATTCATAAGCATCCAAATCTCAGATATTGGAGCTGCTTTGTTTGTTGATTTTCGTGCTTCGCGCGTTGCGTGATCATCGAAACGAATGGTACGAAGAATAGCTTTGAACCTATCGCGGTTCATTGCTGCAGGACAGAGTGGAAATGAATGTAGGACCCACAGTTCATCGAGTATTTCCATGTTAGATTTATCGAGACTACAGCTTAACACAATTGCATAAAACGCGTCCATTTCAACCATATCAGTTTTTTCCATGGTGATGAATTTGGATTTTTTCATTTCAGATTTGGGGTAACTGCTGCCCTTTTCTGTTCGTGTGTCGCACTACTATGTCCTTCATAACATTGGAAAAGACCATATTGAACGCATCTATACGAGTCATAATTTCATTGCACACCGGTCCACCTCTTTGTCCCATAATGTTGTGGGAACGTGTTTGTGAGGTTCGCAGTGGCTTATTGAACCACTGTGTTCCATCAGGCGCATAATAATCCAATTGTGGTCCCAATATATTAATATTTCCATTCGGTTCAATATAAGCAACATCATCGATATCAATATCTTCATCGCTGTCATGCTTATCAACTTCGTTCAACACATCATCGATCTCGGCAACCGATGCAACCTCATCATTTGGTAGTCATTCGTCGTCTTCACCATCGTGAGTATCTCCGAATTCCGCATCATCATTATCGGAAAAAATCCTGAATGTCCGCACTCGTCAACCTGCTCAGGTTTAAAAAGCTATGTTACTTGAATGGTAACACACCTGCAGTATTCGTCCTAGATATAAAAAAAAATTTACATATATCTATCTGTATATCTACCTTTTATTAGCGCCGCTTGGCCCAGCTTCCATGTCCACCGTTGCTTCTCACTGTTCGGCAAATAATCATCAACTGAGTTAAGTTCTACAAATCACAAACACAAACAATTACTAGTCCAGTGCATAGACACGACGAAACATGTGTAGGGCCGCGAAGTCCGATATTTACGCGGACGCGCGCGTCAAGGGCAAAACAGACGCAGTAGTGCGCGGCAGGACGCTGTTTTATCGACCGACGATTGACGTTACTACGTGTTGCCACATTCTGAAAAGTGGCTGGGTGACGCGTCACTCGTTGCAGAAGTAGTCGCGAGTCGCCAGCGCGAACATTAACACTATTCACTTATACATATTCCTTACTCACTGTTATTTAATAAACTTATCCACTACTCCTAGCAAAGTCATTATCCTTACTTCTACACGTGTTCTGAGTAATGCCACTTGTAATTATTAAGATTGCTTACATACGTTATTCGTGCAGATGTACATATAAAATTACTCACCGGGGTGACTGCAGCAGCCTAAATGAACTTTAAAATTCGTCAGCCGAACTAGGGTGAAAACAAGTATGTACAAAGAAGTGTGCAACTGAACAACCAGACACTTACGCCGTATAAATATTATATTGTTGCGCCGGGGTGTTTCCATCGTCGACCACCCCGACGCAAAGGAGTATAGAATGATAGACACGGGTGCACGACATGACTATATTTGGATATACAGAGCAATGTCAGTATAATCCGCACGTCCGAACGCTACGGCGTTCGGTACAAGACAGTCCACGGCGTCGTCCTGATAGTCTTCTCGAAGGAGGTTGATCTTCTTCTATCTTCCGCTGCGAGCACCAGCAGGCTATGCACGGGGCTATACCCGGTGCTCGCAACAATATTATCGACTATTCAGTCTTTTAATATCGGTTTCTCCTGTTAAGGAGAAATGCACGGCGGACAGCCAGTTTTCCATGTGAACACTGTCAGCAGAACAGCCCACTTCTCAAAATTTAAACGGTGAAAGTCATAATAGTCTGTTTTGGGGATAGCCAAAGAGTACTTGAATATGTCACTATTGATTATGAAATCCTCAAGCGTAAACACAATACGTTTATCCGCCTTATTTCGGTGCCAGTGGAAATTGAAATAGATGTTGCCCGCATTCTGAATTAGAGCTCTTACTTTTGACCCGTCGGGTACCCGGGTAGCCAGAAATTACCCGAAACAACTTCAAGCCATTGAATGTAGTATTGTCTGTGGTATAGTCTGATGTTAGCCAAATATGATTGAACAATACCACATTCAATGGCTTGAAGTTGTTTCGGGTAATTTCCGTCTACCCGGGTACCCGACGGGTCAAAAGTAAGAGCTCTATTCTGAATTAGAGCTAAACTACACCCCGCGACAAAACTATAAGTCATAATTTGTGGGAATATGTTAATATGTATGAGTGAAATTTTGGTAGAATAACCGTTACGACTAAGAATCAACTAAAATACATACATTTCTTCCGCAGTACCATCAATGCTATCGATGAAATGATCCTTAGTAAGAAATTTCTAATTTTTTACGAGATTTGGTGCGACAAAACTATAAGACACGGTATACTTTGTGCAGGGAAAAAAGAAGTAAATCGATGGAAACAAGTTTTTTCTACTTATTAGTAGTGAGTCGTGCCGCCTTTATTCTTGATGATTTCAATTAATCGTTGTGGTACGGATTTATACAATTTTTTAATCTCCTGTTGATTTATTTTCATTCACTGCTCCTCAACAGACGCCTTCAGCTCGTCCACAGTGGAAAACTGTTTTCTGTTTACATACATAGCACGCGCTAACATTCCCCAAACGTTCTCAATGATGTTTAAATCGGGAGACCGTACGGGCCATGGTAAAACTTGTATGTTTTGGTCACGAAAATATTGTTTTACTAGTTTTGCGGTATGTACAGAGGCATTGTCATGCTGCAAAATATAATTTTCACAAGCAATGGTGCTTGCGTATTGTGACAACTGTTCTTCTAATATGTTTATATATCTAGCAGCATTCATACTTGTTGCTATAAACTTTATATTACTTCTTCCGTAATATCCTATTGCGGCCCATTTGTCTTCTTGATATATATAATTCCTCCTTCCTCAAATCATGAAAATAGTACGATAAACCGTCCAGTCCATCCAAATTAAAACGTTTTTCGTCGGAGAAAATAACTTTTCTCCACTTTTTCTTCCACTGACTATGTTGCTCGGCGAAAGCTTCCCTTTCCGCTTTATGCCGATTCGTAAGCGGCGGCTTTTTTGAAGTTTGCGTCTTTTTAGATGCTTTGATCCTTTAATCATTCGTTTCACATTACGCATGTTAGTGTGCACACCAGCTTCCACTGCAATTTGCCGTGCTGTCATGCACGAATTTGACGCCTTCCTTCGAATGGCCCGTCTTTCCCTTTCGGTTGCCTTTGGACGTCCACCAGGATTTTTCTTTCCGTAATTTTTAGTATTTTTTAAATAATGGTACCCAACACATCGACTCCGTCCAAGTGCTCTTGCGATTTTCGCAATCGAGTAATGCTCTTATTTCAAATTTTCGATTACTTTATTTCATCGATCGATAGTTTTGTTTCTCGAGGTATTTTCATTAACTTATAATTTATAATTAAAACAATATAATAAAAAATGTTAAGATATTATTAAGTAATATAGACCGTAGAAATATTCTCGATACGTGTGATTGCAATCGAAGAGCAAGCTTGTATAATGGGTATCGCTGAAATGCTACTGTCTTACAGTTTTGTCGCGGTGGTTCGATCATGTTTACACAAGGCACATCGACGGGAGCCCGAACAATACGCTCACAGACCCCACAGTCGTCTCAAATTACAAAACACGAAACGGTTGGAAGCGAGAAATAGTATTCTACCTAAAAACTTGTATTACATTACGCTTTTCTCTGAATTCGCAAGAGATAACGAATAAACTTACAAGTGTCTTATAGTTTTGTCGCGGGGTGTATCACAAAATGGGAAGGCGTGCGGGGTCAGATAGCCCGTGGAGTCATGCTGCCAGTCCGCTCAAGGGCCCTAGCTCGTTCCATGGAAGTGTGATTGAAATTTCCTAATACAGGAGCCGCATATGTGATTATGCCGGTCCAGCAGCATGTAAAGGATCAATTTTGCTTCTTTTGATAAATGTTTATTATAAAATAACCCACTAGTGGTCAGGACGGCCCCATTAACTTTCTCAAGCTCAGCATCAAAGTGTTTATTACCACGCAATAAGTAATTTAATTGAACACCTAGGTATTTAATCACCTTCGTATGTGGGATTAATACCTTATTAGCCGTGCCAGGAATTGTGGCCGAGATCTGAAACACTGTGCTGCCCGCCTTAGTTTTAGAAGTTAGACTATTAACCGGTTTGTTGAACAACACCGTCTCGCATTTCTGTAGATTTAGACGCAAATTCCAGGTCATATAATAACGGTTAATCGTATGGATCGCCGAATCTAATTCGTTTTGCACCGTTTCAACTCTGTTCCCGGAGACGTAGATTGCCACGTTGTCAGCATATGCCACGAAACCAGCTGCCCCACTCTCGTTAAAACCGAACAGCCCCGGTAGATCACCCAAAACAATGCTAAACAAGATCGGGAAGTTTATCGTCCCTTGTTGCAGCCCCTCACGGATCAGAAACTCCGTGAAGGATAGGCACACTCTATCACAAGTACGAAAGGATTTTCCGCAGACCATATTCCAGATCAAAGAGATTAACCAGGAGGGAAATTTCCAATAAAGTAGCTTGTATATCAGCCCATCAAGCCATACTGAATCAAAGGCCTTCTCAATATCAAGAAAGGCGGCAGCGACCAAATGGCTTCTGCCCACCGTCTTATTAATATCTGACAAGATTTTATGAATACCGTGCGTGATTGAGTGTCGGTGTCTGAAACCAAATTGGTGGGATGGGATTATTTTATTCTCAACACAGAAGGAAACAATTTTATCATTTATGATCGCCTCGAAGACCTTGCTGATGCTGGGAGTAAGGCTGATGGGTCGATAACTGGACGGATCAGTCGGAACCTTTCCTTGTTTAAGAATGGGAAGGACTTTTGCCGATTTGGACCCACTGAAAACTACTGGAAACCCACTGGAAATTTTATTAGAAAGCTTCTTGAGAGTGAGCGCCATCGAAGGGGGACTGCAAAAGGGGAACGGGTACCCAAATTCAACCAACGGGCATGCAGTCGAGCAGCCCACACTAAATTGTACAATGCACCCACCACGGGCCTTCAGAACGTTGACACCCCCCCTAAGGGTGGCAACAGAAGCGTCAACCAGTTCTTTGAGCCGCGAATCCGTATTGAGGAAACGGGGAGAGTTAATGGCTTCATAGTGGGCCCCTAATATGTTGAGTTTATCTCCCGGGGCTGTGAAGACTAAGTTGTCCCGGAATCCAACTGGGTTAGCCCAAGCATTGGCCCATTATCCCGATGGACATGCAGTTCCTTGACTCCCACACGTTGTTTTGGGCAGAAGATAGCGTTAATTTTTGCAAAGAACAATTTCGAGTTGCGGAAGTTTATATTTTTAATAAAATTGCTCCAATATTTCTCGGTCGCACACTTGAATTCCGCTCTCAATGTCACAACCACCTCTTTGTGGGCTGTTCTGAGATTTCTAGTTACAACTAGTCGGGCTTGGGGGTCCGATATGTGTAGATCGTGTAAGAGAAAAACATTGACCCTTTTATGCCCCTGAAACTTACGGAGCCTACCGAATTCACGATTTTATTTACAAAATAAAATTTTTGACTTACTTAAAAAAGTACATGTCACACGGTTGACACAATGGTGGACACTTTGGGGGTATTACTTTCAAGGTGCATGTTGGTAAATGTTTATCGTCATAGAATCTGTCAGCATACAGCATGGGGTTAATTTGACCTCCCCATGAATCTAATGTTACCAAAAATTTGTTATTTTGCACACAGCGTTTTATGACATTGCTTAGAAATGACTCATATGTCGGTATGCAATGTTTTCCTGATTTTGTGCACGTGATAAACATGTTTTTAAATTTTTTAGTACGTGGATCCACTTGTACCTGTATCCATGGACCAAATGTTGGGGTCGTTTCTTGTAGGCATACAAATACTTGTGGAAGCAATTTTCCTGACAACGTTACAGACTATTGGGCTGTATATGAATAATTTTATGTATATTTTTAACTCCTGCAACGGTTGATTTTTCGCCTTTATATGATAGCGTTCGCTTGATTGGCGTCCTGTATCGACATCCTGTTTGATCGGTATTTATGACATAATCGGGATTGAAACGTTCTATTATTGCACAAGTTTGTGTTTGAAAGTTGGTTGCTGCCTTGGTTGTATCTTCCAATGCTGCTTTGTCAACACTACTAACATACCCATGCCTAATTCTGTGCATTTTTTTAAAATTCATTCGTCCATGTATGTGACGCGACAAAATTTATTGCATTCTTACCGTATTGTATTGATGCTGTTAATGCCCACTGCTGCAACATTCTGGTAGTGACATTGTGTAAATTGTTTTTGGCTTCCTCAAATCTGTCATATGTCCATTTGTCAATCATTGGAAGCTTGTCTCTCAAGGTTCCTCTTTTTTTCTACGTGTTTTTTTCCAAATCGTTAATTGATCTTTCCTTTTCAATAAATGTGAACCCTTTTTTCGTAATGTATTCAAATTCCAAGTTGGATGTAACTGTGCTAAAGTAATAACTGCTATTTTGGTATGAAGTGGTACCACAGAATACTTTCTGCTTTTTTCCTCCGGTTCATAAAGAATATCGTCACTTGATTTGCTTGGGGAAGTTGATTCTTCGCTTGTTACATTTTTAAACTCATCGGTAATCATTATGTCGTCTTCTTGCATCAACTCTTTTTCATCAGTAAAATACATTTCTTCAATCATGTGTGAAACCTTTTCACGAGTTCGTGTGCTACTAGTGCCGATCTTTGTGTTACAGTTGTAACTGTATTTGTTAAAACTTCAAAAAGTAAAAAAATTACGCCAAGTACATGAAAAATCAAATATATCACAAAAAATAGAAGGTAATAATAAAATCACAAAAAAATAGAAGACAATATTCAATCCCCCAAAAAATAGAACAAAATATATAATCACAAAAATAGAAGATAATAATACACAAAAAATAGAACAAAATATACAATCACAAAAAAATAGAAGATTATAATAATTACAAAATAAAAAAAAGGTGTGAAATCAAAATGAGCTGCAAGTACATAAAGGTGCTTTCCAACTGCGCTTAAGATGACACAACTACATATACACAGCTAAAATGCTGTGATCATACATTCAATTACTCATATCGCGGACATTTTTTAATTAATCCGTCAAAAAGAATCCCATTTAAAAACATTGTCGTAAATTAATAACTTTACAAAATTAATAATATACCAAAATTACGCCAATTATAAGAATGGCTATTATACAAAGACAAAATTGTATTAAATAATATTAAGCAGACATATTTTTATACAAATAAATATTTTAATACGAATAAATATTTTATTCAAAATACTTGGCGCTGCACCCCGAATTGGAGTTGCTAAACTGAAATAAATATATATAAATTGCATTAATCTTTTTCTTTCTTTCTTGTGCGTGCTTTCGTGAATGTGTGTATGTGTGCGGGTGCATATGCTACGTATGATATTAGAGTTAAATATATGTAGAATAGATCTGACTGCGTTTCTAATATGTATATGTATATATATGTTTATGTATTTTAGATTGTAAGGGAGTTATTATAAATTATTATTACTACTAAAACAATTAACATTTTTTCGGTTCCGCAGCGCCAAGTATTTTGAATAAAATATTTATTCGTATTAAAATATTTACTTGTATAAAAATATGTCTGCTTAATATTATTTAATACAATTTTGTCTTTGTATAATAGCCATTCTTATAATTGGCGTAATTTTGGTATATTATTAATTTTGTAAAGTTATTAATTTACGACAATTTTTTTTAAATGGGATTCTTTTTGACGGATTAATTAAAAAATGTCCGCGATATGAGTAATGGAATGTATGATCACAGCATTTTAGCTGTGTATATGTAGTTTTGTCATCTTAAGCGCAGTTGGAAAGTACCTTTATGTACTTGCAGCTCATTTTGATTTCACACCTTTTTTTTATTTTGTAATTATTATAATCTTCTATTTTTTTTGTGATTGTATATTTTGTTCCATTTTTTTTGTGTATTATCTTCTATTTTTGTGATTATATATTTTGTTCTATTTTTGGGGGGATTGTATATTGTCTTCTATTTTTTTGTGATTTTATTATTACCTTCTATTTTTTGTGATATATTTGATTTTTCATGTATATATATATACAATGACGGACGACGATCCCGGCCGAATAATCCCGAGAGTCGACGAACGAAACATACACTAGTTTCTTTTGGCTGAAGTTGTGCGTGTAACGCGTATACGTATTATGTTTGACGAAAAATATATATACGTATTATGTTGACGAAAACGAAGGAGAAGAAGAAGAAAATCTTACCGTTTTCGACAGATCCATGAGACGATATTACGATATCTCTATCATGCTTGGACCGATTTTATTGAAATTGGTCTCCTTCGAAAGCTTATATGCGGTTTACATAAGAAAAATGCTTTTAAATTTAAGAAATAGTGTAGGCGTGATGAAATATTAATGAAATAAGTTTCAGGTTAGGTTGGATTAGCCCGGCGATGAGTAAATGATAAGCAGTAGCGACAGTCGCCATATATAGGGTGTCTTTTTCTTTCCTGTACTTTCTTTCCTGTACTTGGCGTCGAGACGCTACCGCGTCTCTAGATTACATTTTCATTTTGCAATATTTTTGTAAATTAGTGTACTGCGTTCGCCAATTCCTGTTTGTTTTCTTCGCTGCCTGTGCTAAGATTTATGTCCGAAATATTTAACATGTCGGAATTATCCGAGCTTGTTGAAGCAAACGTGCTTACACTCATCGCACTAATTGTAAACTTTAACGTTTAGCACTTGCAGTAAATAATAAAGTAATAATCCGTAACGTATACAAGAAAAATTGAATATTCATAAATATACTCTCGAACATCAACCAACAACGTATGAAATAGAACTGACACGGTACAAAGTAACGTACACGAAATGCTGCAACCATTTCTTATGTTCATGTGAAACGACGAGTTTGGCTCGCGTCTGTCAACGGACCTTATCGGTGCGGAATCTTTTATAAGCAAGCTTATAAGCCGTGTAGGCGACGTATTTTCTTTTAAATTAAATCAAATGTAATGTCCACTAGAAACTAATTTTACAATTAAAACATTTTACTGTGGCCATACATCTTTTATTAGATGTGCATGGTGTCGTGAATTTTATTGTTTTATTTGTTTTTACGATAAATGTCATATTTTAGAATGTAAAAAATAGTACTTTATCTTTTGATGAATAAAACAATAGAAAATACATTCATAAAAAAATTATCCCAGTGAGAATCGTAGCGGTGAAAGTTCCGGTGCGAGACCTGGCCTTTACACGCGCCGCTATTCATCATTACAATAAACTTCGCTATCGCTTCTGTTCATCAACGAATAAACATCTTTTTTTATTAATATTTTGGAAACTCTGGAGTAGTGGACCCAACATCTGAGACATATATTGGTCTTCTACATCTACACTACAACATGCATGAGATTCATCAATATCCGTGTCCCAGATGTCGCGGCCTCCATTTGTCAGCCAGACTCGTGAAATCTCCGCAACGGGTCACCCGAAAATCAAAACGGTGGGAACCCGAGTCGATGATCGCTATCATAGGGAATCTTGTGGCCATTACCACCAATACCATTCAGTAGTTTTAGTCTTGTGTCCGCAATATAGATATTCATAAATGTTTGGGCCGGTTTAAGCGATGGGACCACTGTCGCAACTATATTAAGTTTACAATCACAGTCATACGTCGACTCCCATTGACCGAGGTAACGACCCCTGAGGTTATTGGCTCTGTCTCTCCATACCTTCCTTCTGGGATTAAGATCTCCTGCCAGGATATAAAAAATATTACAGTTAAACAGTTTAAGTCTAATAAAAAGGCTGTGCCATTCCTCAATGAACACTCTACGACCGTCATTTTTGGCACGTGCACTAATAAAAACTAACGAATTATTGCCACTAATCAATATTTTTAATACAGAATATTCAAGGGTCTCATTGTAGGAGTTAGTCGGCAAGTAGACTTCCTCAAATTGGATCCCTTTTTTAATTAAAATAGCTGTAACCACACCTTGTATGGCATTGGGTCTGTCATTTCGGACCAGATTGTAGTCCACAATTACCAATTTCTGTATGGGGTTCAACTTGGTTTCAGAAATGAAAATACAGTCGTGGTCGTGTTCCTTGAGGAATTGGAGAAGCTCTAGTCTACGGTAGTCAGCTACCAACGAGTTGACGTTGATAGCAGTGACTCTGATTTGTGTACTTACGGAACAGTTATACATTATCTTTGGAATAGATCGCGTTCAAGAAAAACTGAATATTTGTGGTATTAGTTGCTATCTGGACCGCTAGCGTCTGGAACTGGCTTGTCACGACCGCAGTGCTCTCTTCCGTAAGCTTGTTTGCTCATTGGGGAGGAGCAAAGACATCAGGGTGATCTTGATGTTGATGCTTTCCTCCCGCCGAAGATGGAGAGAACGAGGTCTCCGTGGGCAGTGTGGGTGTGAAGACTGTTGGCTTCGGCGATAGAAGATGAGGTTCAGCGTTGCTTGCTGCTTGGGCAAAAGAAACAGACACCCTGACAGCTGAAGAGACGTTACCTATTTTTTGCAGGCTCGTACGATATTTGAGCATTTTAAGTTCTCGTTTCTTTGCTGTTGCAAATTTTAAAAAGGGACAACCCTTATATGATGCCGGATGTCCCGGCTGATTACAATTGGCACATTTGAGCGCCTCTCTATTGTCTAGTGAGTTGATGATACAGGCTCCCGGCGGATGTGACTGTGCACATTTCACGCAGATGGTAGTTTTTACTGGCGTGACCCAGACGTTGACAATTCGTGCACTGGAACAAATCGGTTTTTTAAGATGTTCCTATTTAACACATTGGTAGGCTATCGTTTTGATTTTGAAAAGCTCTACGGTTTTGCTCTTGCTCGAGAGCTATACTATGTAATGGTATCTGTCCGGTTGTGCCTTGTTGTAGATGAATTTGGTTAAGCTGATTATGTCCACAGCAGGAAGCTGTGGTTCAGAGATTTCCAGTTTAATATCATCGGGTTTACAGGAGCCTCTAATGCTGTTGAGCACTACAGATTTAGGTTTGAAGTGCTTCGGTGTATAAGTATAATACTGAATTTTCGACACAAGAAGCTTGTCACAAATAAACGTGTGTTCTATGCTATTGACGTAGATCGAATGGGCCCCAATATCTGTTTCTTTGATTAGGAAGTCGGTTTTAGTAATGTTCAGTGATGCCGCGATTTTGATTAAGTCATTAATGTATGACTCTAACGTGTTGGTGGAAGGGGGTTTTGCAACTTTCTTATTCACATTTAAAACGGGCCTCGAAATATTCTGTTCCTCTAACTCGAGGTCCATATCATTCTCCACATTAACCGATTAGAATCGAGTTTTTTCCTGCTCGTTAGACTGCTGGGTAGCAGGCTTTTCAGATGGCTTGTTAGTCTTCTTCGGAAATATCCAGCCCTCTTCTGGAGAAGGACTGAGTCGCGAGGGCTCTGGGCACTCAAGCGCCTCGTTAGACGACGTCAAGGAACTGCGTTTTCGAGGCATGTTGAGTAAAATTTACCCACACTTTTTTGGGAGCCCCAAATTCTTTTAGAAAACTTTTGGGCAGCCTGTGCAACTGCATTTTCTGCGATATTTTGTCTTTACGATTTAGAGATGTATTAACAGCACTATTCTTTTTGTTCTCATCCAACGACGAAAAGCCACGCTTCGCCCCCTGCGACGACATTTCAGTCATTTGGCACCCGCGACGATTCAGCACCAGAAAAAGGATATCATGAAACTCTCCCCTAGTAACGGGACTATAGGTGTTGAATTCACTCCCGCCGATCCACTTTTGCGAACAACATAATGAAAAAACTTCACTAAATATCAGGAGCGTTCTCTCAGCGATCTGTCTCCACGGGCCGCCATCAGTCTCTCTGTCCTGGCAGACCCTGCCTCAGACGGCGGGATCTGTGGTGCTGGACGGAACGGGTATATCAGTGCCGTTCAGGAGTTGCCCGTTCAGGCAACAGATCAGGCTGCCCGGAGCAAACACTTGTCGGCGGCGAATAAGTCAAACCTCCCCGGGCAATACGGTACATATGCCAGGATGAACAAGGACCGTCACGTCGACTCAACAGTATTTAAATGAAGCTACTAACACATGCGTGGCTACGCATCTACGAGCCTGTACAGGGTGTTAAAAAAGTATTGTTCACCGCTTGAAGGGGTGAATCTACACCCCCGGATCGGTGGAGATTTGTAAAAAAATGTGCTGCAAAATTGTTTATAACATTGAAAATTAATGTTAAATTTTTTTTTACATCAACATATTCTGCTCGGTGGAAGGAGAAAAAGTTTGAAAGGAGCCATATGTCGAAAACGAAACATTTCGTGGGGAAAAATTGTTAAAAATTTCGCAACGATTTGAATGTAAAGAGTTGCACGTAGATGCATGGGCCCACCACCACCACTTTGCCGTTTGCCAGTATTTACTACCTGAAGGGTAGTGGCCTGGGGTAGGTAGCTCCTGGGCTCTACGCAGACACAACACGGCGTTTAAAGGGACAGAAGGCCGTGCAAGGTGCATTGACCCGGCTAGGCCTGAATTAAGTGGTGTTTTGCCAACAGAAATTCGGAGTTGACTGTAACCAGTCAGAATTTTTACCTATCTTTTTTTTTATAGAGGGGGAAAATGCATTACGCATACCCAGGCAGGGTTGCCTGGATTATGTGGGACTCGCCGCTGCTAGCGGGATACCCACTAAAAACCCCCTCTTTCTTGGCCTACTTCGTATGACTCCCTATGCTACGGCCGGGACTTCACCTATCTTTTGCCTACGGACAGTTGAACGGAAAGGGCACAACAATAGATTCTGCTGATTGACAGGAGGAAAAGTTTAAAAGTGTTAGAATGTAATGTTTATTTATTCAAGAAAACAAATAGAAAATACACAGTCGAACGTCAGTATAATAATAATAAGACCGTATAAACTTAAACTAAAGTAATTGAAAGAATACTGTCTTTATCGCGACACAAGTTGTCTGTTCAGAGGGTTTTCTCGGACTGAGAAGCGCAGGGGTCGAGATGACCGTTTTCCCCTCTTTTGGGTCTGCCGTAGCGTGTGAAAAAGAAAACACATAAATTACCGAGTCCTTAAAGTCCCTGACACTCCAACTCCAGAAACAGTCTATCGTTGTACATATTCCAACACCCTTCCTCAACGATAATTAAACTGTATTAAATTACTGAACAATCAACCCGCATCGCTCTGCCATATTTTTTAACTTTATTTTTCCTAAAGGTTTTGTCAATAAATCGGCAGGCATTTGATCCGTTGGACAGTATTTGTAGTCCATAATCCCATTATCCTTTAAATCTTTAACATAATGGAACTTAGTGTCTATATGTTTTGTCCTGTGACTAAATTTCTTATTAGAGATAAGTTTGAGGCAACTTTGATTATCTTCAAAGATGATTGTTGGCTCTAAAATCGTTCCTTCGAAATCTTCAAGAAGACGGCGAATCCACATTCCTTCCTGCGCTGCTTCCGCAAGTGAAACATATTCTGCTTCCGTCGAAGATAGCGCAACACATGCCTGTTTCCGGCAGCCCCAGCTTATTGAAGATCCATAATATTGAAATAAATAGCCACTAATTGACTTTCTGTTCTCCCTGTTTTGAGCCCAATCAGCATCAGCGAAACCGACAAGTCCTTTTTGCCCATTTCGATGACCTAGCCTTAGTTCATAATCCTTCGTCCCTTTCAAGTACCGGGCAACCCTTTTTGCCTCTGTCCAATCCACTATTGTAGGTTGCTTATTCTGCTGACTTAATATTGTGACACTTGCAGCAATATCCGGTCGAGTGTTTACTGCTAAATATAACAAAGCCCCAATTAATTGCTGATACTTTTCATTCTTCTCCATTAAAGGCTCCTGGTCCCTTATTTTTGCATATCCTTCATCTAAAGGTGTGCTGGAAATTTTTGCATCTTCTAAGCCAAATCTATTTAAAACCTTTTCGATGTATTTGGTTTGTTTAATGTAATAAAACCCGTCTTTATTTCGTCGAATTTCAATGCCTAGATAATGCTTTAAAATTCCTAAATCATTAAGGCAAAAATGCTCTTTCAAGAAATCGGCTGTTTCGTTAATTTCCTTTATATTTCCTCCAGCAATTAAAATGTCGTCAACATAAATGATAAGATAAATCATTAGTCCGTTATCATTTTTCATGTATAAACACGGATCAGCTTTGCTCTCTATGAATCCATACTTTTTAAGTAAATTATTGAGTTTATCATTCCATATCTTCGCTGCCTGTTTTAATCCGTAAATTCCTCGGTTTAATCTGCAAACATGGTCCTCTTTACCTGGAATAACATAGCCTTCGGGTTGCTTCATGTAAATGGTTTCCGAAATTTTTCCATTTAGAAAAGCAGTCTTCGCGTCGAAGTGCTTTATAACCATCCCCTTTATACCTGCGTATGTAAGAAAGGTTCGAAAAGTTGTCTGCCGCACAACAGGCGCAAAAACTTCATCATAATCGATCCCATACTTTTGAGAAAAACCTCGCGCAACGAGTCGAGCCTTATATCTCTCAGTATTTCCATCTGCACTACACTTAGTCTTAAAAACCCACTTACAGGTAATAAGATTTCTGTATTTTGGTATTGGCACAATATCCCACGTACTGTTTTCATTTAGCGAATTAATTTCCTCGTCCATCGCTTTCTTCCACTTGTTTTTGTTAAAACTTGATAGTGCTTCCTTAACACTTCGCGGTTCACTTTCTTCATGTTTAATTAAATTTAAATTAGCCATATACCTGTCCGGTGGTACTCCTCTATTCGATCTTTCAGATCGTCTGCACATTGTTTGTTCTACCACTTCACTTTGCAAATGTTCAACATTGTCACTGTCTGTTTCACTTGTCGAATGAAAATCATCCACACTTGATTCATCTTCCAATGATGATTGATCTTCATGATGATCCTCTCGTGCAGTTCCATGATCCTCTTCATGATGAGTCTCCGTATTTGAAAAAATTATTTCGTCGTGCGTTTCGTGATCCTTTTTCTTTTCTTGAATTTTATCGAGAAATATTACATCTCGGCTTATTTTGATCACGTTTGTCTGTTTATTTAATAGACGAAACGCCTTCGATTCCTCTGAATAACCGGTGAAAATTAATTTCTCAGCTTTGTCATCTAATTTTCTCCTTTGTTCCTTATGAATATGCGCATAGGCTTCACATCCAAATACGTGTAGATTCTTCACATCTGGCTTTCTTGAAAACCATAACTCATATGGGGTTTTGTCTGTTGCTTTTGTTGGTAACCTATTTTGTAAATAGTTTGCTGTATTTACTGCTTCACCCCAGTATTTCTTTTCCAAATTCGCATCTAACAGCATACATCTAGCCATTTCTAGCAACGACCTATTCTTCCGCTCTGCAACACCGTTTTGTTGCGGAGAATATGCAGCTGTGTACTGGACTTGTATGCCTTCCTCTTTCAAATATTTCTGAAGATCATTGTTAACATACTCCCTTCCTTGATCAGATCTTATCCTTTTTGGTTTCTTTTGAAATTGTGTTTTCACTAATTCCACAAATTCTTTAATGAATGTTGCTGCTTCACTTTTATGACTCATAAGACATATCTTAGAATACCTTGAGAAATCATCAATGATCGTTAAAATGTACCGCTTATTTCCCGGCGTTATCGTCTGCATAGGTCCGCAAACGTCCGTATGAATTAAATCTAAAATCGAATAACTCCTATTCATCGATTCCTTCGGGAAAGGAATGCGTGCCATTTTTCCTTTAATGCAGCATTCACAGGTCATTCGCATTTTACAATCCTTGATTGTAATACCTGTTGCTAAGTCCTTTTCGGCCAAGTCTTTAATTGCCGCTGGGTCACGATGTCCAAAACGTCGATGCCAAGTATGCTGACAAAACTCTGTATGATCCATGTTTATGGTTCCACTGACCGTACAAGCCTTTTCACCCGCACTCAGATAATATAAATCTGGAGAAAGTTTTGCCGTTGCCTGCAATTCTCCATTCTTTATAATTTGGCAGCAGTCTTCTTTAAAATTAAGGCTGTATCCTTCTTTCGTCAGTTTCTTTACTGACAATAAATTAGAACCTAGGGTCGGAACGTACAGCACATCGCGCATTTGTATCTCGGCAACCTTTCCTGAGTCCGCTACGCATTTTATGATCCCTGAACCGATGCCTTGCACTTTGGCTAGTTTCTTTTCATCTGCAAGACACACTTGGCCTTTTCTGTTTGCGTCAAAATCCCGGAAAAAATCCTTCGATGTGGCCATGTGGCCCGTTGCACCAGAGTCGACAATCCAAGTATCCGCTTTCTCTTTTGTCTGTACTAGATGTGCCTCTTCTGAGATTTCGGATGCCTTAGCGTAAAAACAACAATCTGTAGAAGATTTATTGTCTGAGACTTTATGAGCTTTTTCCTTTTTGCTCTTCCACAATTTGTATTTCGAACATTCACTTTTAAAATGTCCTGGCTTCTTACAAAAGAAACAATTCTTTTTAGGCTGTATATCGCATTTTTCTTTAAAACTTGATTTTAATGCTGCTTCATTTCTTTCCGAATTATCCCTCGTGTCCTTTGCTCCTTTACGCCTTTTATACTCGTCGATTAATTTACTTTTCACGAGCTGAGAAGTAAGGTCACTTTCGGGTCTACTCTCTAAAGCCGTTACAAGAGTCTCATAAGATTCGGGTAAACTTCCAAGTAACATTGCAGCAACAAGATTATCTGGCAATTCCTGTCCGAGAGCTGTCAATCGATCTACATTGTTCGAAAAAACTGTGATGTGCTCTTCCATATCACCACCCTCTTTTAATACCGTTCTGCATATCCGCTTTAACAAAAGTACTTTACTTGTCAAAGTGGCTTTTTGATGGTATCCTTTTAGTGCATCCCACGCTTCCCGCGCTGTCTTAGCGTTCCTAATGTGCTGCAACTGATTGTCTTCTACCAATAAACCAATTGTAGCACGCGCTTGATCATCCTTTGTTGACCATGCAGCGTCTGCAGGATTAGGTTTTTCCTTAGTTATGACATCCCACAAATGATCCTTTATTAGCAAGAGTTCAACTTTATAACTCCACACTGAGTAGTTCTCACTATTGAGTTTCTGGATGTTAAACCGAAAACCTTCAGCCATTGTGAGTTTTTTTTTTTTTTTTAAACTTCACACTTTTTAAATTAAACAACGCACTTTAGTGTCTTATACTGTCTTCACTTTATAATCACTACACTGGCGATCGGGACTGGGCCCATAACCTGTTAGAATGTAATGTTTATTTATTCAAGAAAACAAATAGAAAATACACAGTCGAACGTCAGTATAATAATAATAAGACCGTATAAACTTAAACTAAAGTAATTGAAAGAATACTGTCTTTATCGCGACACAAGTTGTCTGTTCAGAGGGTTTTCTCGGACTGAGAAGCGCAGGGGTCGAGATGACCGTTTTCCCCTCTTTTGGGTCTGCCGTAGCGTGTGAAAAAGAAAACACATAAATTACCGAGTCCTTAAAGTCCCTGACACTCCAACTCCAGAAACAGTCTATCGTTGTACATATTCCAACAAAAAGAAACCATTAGTTAGACGATATTAACTTAGTAACTTACCAACGTTCCCGATGGTTCATCTCCTGCGTCTTCTTCTCACCCACAAGACACTCCCATCGTTGTTGATGGCGCGTAGCATCCGTGCCTGTCCGGTGGCTTCGATATGACCACCGTCATTATCGAGACATTGTTGCAGTCTTGACTTCATGTTCCTGCGAACTTTTTCAAGAGTGTCCGGCGAATTTTGAATTCTTCGGAACGCTTCTTCTATTCGCTGCTTTAATTGGTCCCGCGTTTCAATTTGGGTCCCAGATTTATAAACAATATCTTTCACAGCTCCCCACATAAAAAAATCGAGGGGATAGAGATCGGGCGAACGTGGTGGCCACCCATGAGGTGCGGGCAGGCGTGCTATCCACCGTGTGCCAAACATTCGCGGTAAGTAGTCTCTGACTGCCAGGGTGAAATATGCTGGTGCACCGTCATGCATGAAATACAGCGACCGGAGTCGGTTTCGTGGTACTACTTGGCGAAGATGGCCTAACAAATTTTGTCGCAAAAAGCGCAAATATGTTGCACCGATTAATGTGGGCAAATAAATAGGGCCAATGATCTGATTTCCCACAATTCCTGCCCACACATTTACCGAAAAACGTCCCTGATTAAAGCGTTGGACGGTTGCGTGGGGATTTGCATAGGCCCACACTCGTGTATTTTGCCTGTTTTGTAGGGTCGCGCTGGAAAAACTGCTTTCGTCCGTGAACAGCACATTTTCTAGGAAGCGGTGATTGTGTCGTAATTTCCGCAGCATCCAACGGCAGAAGGTACGCCGAGCAGCGTAATCACCTGGACGGAGTGCTTGAATTAGTTGCACCCTTTGAATTTTCAATGGTCGTAGACCTTCTTCCCGGATGATGCGTCGCACCGTCACGTGCGAAATACCTACGCGGCGAGCAATACCCCGGAGGCCCATTAGTGAGAATGCACGCGCTAACGCGATCACGCGTTCTTCCGTTCTCCAGGGTATGCGAGGTCTACCTGGTCTCGGGTGATTATTGACTCCCGCATTGAATTCTGCTACATTTAATACCGAAAAACGGTGGTCGAGACGTTGAAATTCCCGTCGGTACGGGACTCGTATTTCCTTGCCACTGTCCACCAACCATTGTCTATAAATTTCCCGGGCTAAAGAATAGTCCCTGTTTGCTTCGTCAATGGCACGAAGCATTTGGTGTACGTTTCCCCCATCATTGCGACCTCTGCTTCTTAAACGTCGCTCCATGACACTCGGGGACCACTTATAATCATTAACTATTAACTAATAACTGATAAAGGATAACTATACTAATCGCTAAACTACACTACTACACTATGTAATAAATGTTCCGTGTGTGTCCAATACACGCCACCACTACACGCGATGCGACGCGAAACCCGGTGTCTCAGCGATGAAGACTCTGTTTGATTGATGTTCGCTCCTAGGTGTTTAGGAGGCGACGAAAATCCAACTGGTGGCATTTCCTTGGTGTACGAAGGACCTTGAGCTTTGAAAATTCTTCGGGGGAGGGGGGAACCCCCTCCCTCTTGAAGAACTAAACGAAGAAAATGCAAACATCTGGTTCCCCAAAAATTAGCAGGTAATTCGATCGGCCTGAGCGTCTCGTCAAGGACGGCGTATTTATGACCGTATTGAAATTTATGAACGGTGCGCGTGGGACCCAGGTCATCACGTGAAATCCACGGAGCAATATAAGGATTAACTCAGGGTGAAGAACGTCTAATAATGGTCAATTTGGGCGAGCGTTACGGCGTTGATGCGATTTCGAATCGGTACATACATATATATATGTATATATTACACGTGACGCAATTTTTTGCGGCCTTTTTTTATATCGCCTCGTTTGAATTGACCCTATAAAGGTGGGATCTCCTAGCACAGCGTGCCGGTGTAATGGAGAAGCTGCATCTGTTTCTCCTACGCGTCTGCCTCAGCAGCAGCTTAGGCTACTCTAGACGCAATTGCACTGCGACGACTGTGTGTTAAAGGCGGAATCTCCTAGCCTACGTCTGCGTATATGCGATAGGTGGAAAGTTGCCGCCATTTCAATGGAATAATCTCTTTCCTATGAGCCATCTTCCCTCGCAACGAATACGTCAGCGCCTGCTTTTATTTTGATATTCGGAAACGCGTTTATATTCGAGAGATAAGGGATCCGCCTTTAATTCGAAGGCAGGACACAGCAGATAGGGACCACGCGCAGTCAGCGGACTACCCCTTTTCTTTCTGTGTCTCTTCGCGAGGCGTATTGATGTTGGATGATACTATTTAATTGCTCTGTTGGTGGCATCTTTCTTACATGTGAAATATTTAGGTAACAACTGAACCGACTGATCGGTCGGAGTGTCTCGCCCAGGATCGCCGTTTCTATGACCTTATGGTTCCGTGAGGCCGGACCGATCAGATTTATTTCCGTATGTCCCCGACGATCAAACCTGCGATATGATCTGAAAAATTGAACGATCACCTGTTCTGTGTTATGTTTCTCTTCAAAACCATTGTTTTTGTTTTCGCAGCTTTTAAACGATTGCTGCTCTTGTTTTTTGTTAGTTCAATGTCATTTTAGTAAAGAGACTTGTAAAACTCGAGATTGTGCATTTGGGTGGTGCTAATGCCAGGTATTATTAGTTATCAAGTTTTAGTCATTGCGAAGAGTTTGGATAAAAAAATTTTCTTTAATTTTTTAAAACTTTTCTTTTTTCTTAAAATGACATTGAACTAACCAAAATATAAACCTGCCACAATCGTTCAAAAGTCACGAGAACAAGAAAGGCGTTTTGAAAAGACACATAAAGCAGGTGATCGTTCAATTTTTCAGACCATATCCCATGTTTCATCATCGAGGACATACGGAAAAAATAATCTGATCGGTCCGACCTTTTGCACACTGTTTAAGGGTAGTTTGAACTCGCAAACAACGTGGACACTTGAATGATTCCACGATTTTCCTTAAAGTGATTTCATCTTGATAAAACAATTTAATAATTGATGAAAAGAAAAATCGAGTCCTTGATTCAAAAACTAGAAACTTCAAGCGTTAAAATGCGTTGCTTAAATGTTTCCAGCGACCATTTTTCGCAATGATATAGCCATTTGAAAATGATCAAAATTTTCGGGAAATTACCGGGTTCCTTTAATTTCGACGCGGGGTGTATAAACTTTTTCCTATGTGCCACCTTCTCTCACACTGGATACGTCAGCGCGTGCTTTTATTTTGATATTCGGAAACGCGTTTATATTCGAGAGATAAAGGATCCGTCTTTAATTCGAAGGGAGGACGCAGCAAGTTGGGACCACACGCTCTCAGTGGACTCTCCCTTTTCATTCTGTATCTCTCCGCGAGGCATATTGATGTCGGATAATACTTTTTAATTGTTCTATTGGTGGCATCTTTCTTACATGTGGCATATTTAGGTAACAACTGAACCGACTGATCGGTCAGAGTGATTTACATTAGGGACGAACACGGGACGAACTGATCAATAGGAAACAGAAAATACCGAAAACACTCAGCGAAGGTACCAGGCCAAAAACATTTAGGAAAGCGTCATAAATATAGTTAATAGGTTCGCGGGCCTTGTAATCCCTAATTTCGCGCGTTTGTCTTTTTACGGGGGTCTTCGCGGGATAGCGCTGCACATGGGCAGTGCACTCGTTGGGTGACGGTCGGTTAAGGGTGTTTCTTTTGTCCTTTCGACGGTGTGTCAGGTGGAAATTCCAAGTATTTTTTACAACCGGTAATTTAGAATTTTTCGATGTGAAATTTCTCCGTTCGTTTACGGTAGGTAAGTTTTCGAAGCGTTCGCCGAGAATTTCCGCCTCGCTCTGAGCCCACAACATCGACCAACATCTGGCATTCAAATAGAATCGTAAAAGACGCTAGTAAAGTAAGGTCACGAAAACGCAGGCTCAAGTCTCAAGTCCCCCGTAAAAAGACAAACGCGCGAAAATTAGGGATTACAAGGCCCGCGAACCTATTAACTATATTTATGACGCTTTCCTAAATGTTTTTGGCCTGGTACCTTCGCTGAGTGTTTTCGGTATTTTCTGTTTCCTATTGATCAGTTCGTCCCGTGTTCGTCCCTAATGTAAATCACTCTGACCGATCAGTCGGTTCAGTTGTTACCTAAATATGCCACATGTAAGAAAGATGCCACCAATAGAACAATTAAAAAGTATTATCCGACATCAATATGCCTCGCGGAGAGATACAGAATGAAAAGGGAGAGTCCACTGAGAGCGTGTGGTCCCAACTTGCTGCGTCCTCCCTTCGAATTAAAGACGGATCCTTTATCTCTCGAATATAAACGCGTTTCCGAATATCAAAATAAAAGCACGCGCTGACGTATCCAGTGTGAGAGAAGGTGGCACATAGGAAAAAGTTTATACACCCCGCGTCGAAATTAAAGGAACCCGGTAATTTCCCGAAAATTTTGATCATTTTCAAATGGCTATATCATTGCGAAAAATGGTCGCTGGAAACATTTAAGCAACGCATTTTAACGCTTGAAGTTTCTAGTTTTTGAATCAAGGACTCGATTTTTCTTTTCATCAATTATTAAATTGTTTTATCAAGATGAAATCACTTTAAGGAAAATCGTGGAATCATTCAAGTGTCCACGTTGTTTGCGAGTTCAAACTACCCTTAAACAGTGTGCAAAAGGTCGGACCGATCAGATTATTTTTTCCGTATGTCCTCGATGATGAAACATGGGATATGGTCTGAAAAATTGAACGATCACCTGCTTTATGTGTCTTTTCAAAACGCCTTTCTTGTTCTCGTGACTTTTGAACGATTGTGGCAGGTTTATATTTTGGTTAGTTCAATGTCATTTTAAGAAAAAAGAAAAGTTTTAAAAAATTAAAGAAAATTTTTTTATCCAAACTCTTCGCAATGACTAAAACTTGATAACTAATAATACCTGGCATTAGCACCACCCAAATGCACAATCTCGAGTTTTACAAGTCTCTTTACTAAAATGACATTGAACTAACAAAAAACAAGAGCAGCAATCGTTTAAAAGCTGCGAAAACAAAAACAATGGTTTTGAAGAGAAACATAACACAGAACAGGTGATCGTTCAATTTTTCAGATCATATCGCAGGTTTGATCGTCGGGGACATACGGAAATAAATCTGATCGGTCCGGCCTCACGGGACCATAAGGTCATAGAAACGGCGATCCTGGGCGAGACACTCCGACCGATCAGTCGGTTCAGTTGTTACCTAAATATTTCACATGTAAGAAAGATGCCACCAACAGAGCAATTAAATAGTATCATCCAACATCAATACGCCTCGCGAAGAGACACAGAAAGAAAAGGGGTAGTCCGCTGACTGCGCGTGGTCCCTATCTGCTGTGTCCTGCCTTCGAATTAAAGGCGGATCCCTTATCTCTCGAATATAAACGCGTTTCCGAATATCAAAATAAAAGCAGGCGCTGACGTATTCGTTGCGAGGGAAGATGGCTCATAGGAAAGAGATTATTCCATTGAAATGGCGGCAACTTTCCACCTATCGCATATACGCAGACGTAGGCTAGGAGATTCCGCCTTTAACACACAGTCGTCGCAGTGCAATTGCGTCTAGAGTAGCCTAAGCTGCTGCTGAGGCAGACGCGTAGGAGAAACAGATGCAGCTTCTCCATTACACCGGCACGCTGTGCTAGGAGATCCCACCTTTATAGGGTCAATTCAAACGAGGCGATATAAAAAAAGGCCGCAAAAAATTGCGTCACGTGTAATATATACATATATATATGTATGTACCGATTCGAAATCGCATCAACGCCGTAACGCTCGCCCAAATTGACCATTATTAGACGTTCTTCACCCTGAGTTAATCCTTATATTGCTCCGTGGATTTCACGTGATGACCTGGGTCCCACGCGCACCGTTCATAAATTTCAATACGGTCATAAATACGCCGTCCTTGACGAGACGCTCAGGCCGATCGAATTACCTGCTAATTTTTGGGGAACCAGATGTTTGCATTTTCTTCGTTTAGTTCTTCAAGAGGGAGGGGGTTCCCCCCTCCCCCGAAGAATTTTCAAAGCTCAAGGTCCTTCGTACACCAAGGAAATGCCACCAGTTGGATTTTCGTCGCCTCCTAAACACCTAGGAGCGAACATCAATCAAACAGAGTCTTCATCGCTGAGACACCGGGTTTCGCGTCGCATCGCGTGTAGTGGTGGCGTGTATTGGACACACACGGAACATTTATTACATAGTGTAGTAGTGTAGTTTAGCGATTAGTATAGTTATCCTTTATCAGTTATTAGTTAATAGTTAATGATTATAAGTGGTCCCCGAGTGTCATGGAGCGACGTTTAAGAAGCAGAGGTCGCAATGATGGGGGAAACGTACACCAAATGCTTCGTGCCATTGACGAAGCAAACAGGGACTATTCTTTAGCCCGGGAAATTTATAGACAATGGTTGGTGGACAGTGGCAAGGAAATACGAGTCCCGTACCGACGGGAATTTCAACGTCTCGACCACCGTTTTTCGGTATTAAATGTAGCAGAATTCAATGCGGGAGTCAATAATCACCCGAGACCAGGTAGACCTCGCATACCCTGGAGAACGGAAGAACGCGTGATCGCGTTAGCGCGTGCATTCTCACTAATGGGCCTCCGGGGTATTGCTCGCCGCGTAGGTATTTCGCACGTGACGGTGCGACGCATCATCCGGGAAGAAGGTCTACGACCATTGAAAATTCAAAGGGTGCAACTAATTCAAGCACTCCGTCCAGGTGATTACGCTGCTCGGCGTACCTTCTGCCGTTGGATGCTGCGGAAATTACGACACAATCACCGCTTCCTAGAAAATGTGCTGTTCACGGACGAAAGCAGTTTTTCCAGCGCGACCCTACAAAACAGGCAAAATACACGAGTGTGGGCCTATGCAAATCCCCACGCAACCGTCCAACGCTTTAATCAGGGACGTTTTTCGGTAAATGTGTGGGCAGGAATTGTGGGAAATCAGATCATTGGCCCTGTTTATTTGCCCACATTAATCGGTGCAACATATTTGCGCTTTTTGCGACAAAATTTGTTAGGCCATCTTCGCCAAGTAGTACCACGAAACCGACTCCGGTCGCTGTATTTCATGCATGACGGTGCACCAGCATATTTCACCCTGGCAGTCAGAGACTACTTACCGCGAATGTTTGGCACACGGTGGATAGCACGCCTGCCCGCACCTCATGGGTGGCCACCACGTTCGCCCGATCTCTATCCCCTCGATTTTTTTATGTGGGGAGCTGTGAAAGATATTGTTTATAAATCTGGGACCCAAATTGAAACGCGGGACCAATTAAAGCAGCGAATAGAAGAAGCGTTCCGAAGAATTCAAAATTCGCCGGACACTCTTGAAAAAGTTCGCAGGAACATGAAGTCAAGACTGCAACAATGTCTCGATAATGACGGTGGTCATATCGAAGCCACCGGACAGGCACGGATGCTACGCGCCATCAACAACGATGGGAGTGTCTTGTGGGTGAGAAGAAGACGCAGGAGATGAACCATCGGGAACGTTGGTAAGTTACTAAGTTAATATCGTCTAACTAATGGTTTCTTTTAAACTTTTCCTCCTGTCAATCAGCAGAATCTATTGTTGTGCCCTTTCCGTTCAACTGTCCGTAGGCAAAAGATAGGTGAAGTCCCGGCCGTAGCATAGGGAGTCATACGAAGTAGGCCAAGAAAGAGGGGGTTTTTAGTGGGTATCCCGCTAGCAGCGGCGAGTCCCACATAATCCAGGCAACCCTGCCTGGGTATGCGTAATGCATTTTCCCCCTCTATAAAAAAAAAGATAGGTAAAAATTCTGACTGGTTACAGTCAACTCCGAATTTCTGTTGGCAAAACACCACTTAATTCAGGCCTAGCCGGGTCAATGCACCTTGCACGGCCTTCTGTCCCTTTAAACGCCGTGTTGTGTCTGCGTAGAGCCCAGGAGCTACCTACCCCAGGCCACTACCCTTCAGGTAGTAAATACTGGCAAACGGCAAAGTGGTGGTGGTGGGCCCATGCATCTACGTGCAACTCTTTACATTCAAATCGTTGCGAAATTTTTAACAATTTTTCCCCACGAAATGTTTCGTTTTCGACATATGGCTCCTTTCAAACTTTTTCTCCTTCCACCGAGCAGAATATGTTGATGTAAAAAAAAATTTAACATTAATTTTCAATGTTATAAACAATTTTGCAGCACATTTTTTTACAAATCTCCACCGATCCGGGGGTGTAGATTCACCCCTTCAAGCGGTGAACAATACTTTTTTAACACCCTGTACAACCGTTCTTCCCCACTCCACTGTAATGATAGCTGACGTCACTGTCCGGAGCATTGCCCACAGCGTTTGCCCCGGGCAGTGGCGGGTGTCCTTGCCCGCCAAATAGTAACCTGAACGGCGCTGGGGCAGTGATTCCAGAACGTTTTCGCCCATGGGCGCTACCACCACTCCACCACCAAGCGTTCCCTCTCCTAGCGCCTGTACCGCACTAAGTAAAATTTCAAGCAAAAAGTCTAGAGTTTAAATCTCGGTGCGGATATTTTACTATATTTCTTTATTTATTTTCTAATTTCTCTTTCTATATTCTCAGCAGACTAAAGGCTTGAAAACTGTTCATTTACAAAGCATTTTCGCAGCTGGCTAATGTAAGATGTTGATCTTCTGCCTTCTGTATACATAAACAGAAATAATTCCTTGAAATGCCACTTACAAAATAAGTTCCTTTCTAGGATGGACTATTTAAAATTCACGTCACAGTGAACAGTTACAGAATCGGTGATTTCGGTTTCAGGTAAGCGAGCCGGCCGCTCCACTATTACGGTCGACCCACCACCTTCTTGTGGTTTCCATTGAACAAAGGCACAATTTTCGAACATATCAACGGGCAAATAAGCAGATACAGTGTTCATCGGATTATGGAGAAAGATTCGGGACCGGGAAATTCTCCATGATCCGCGGCAGTAGTTAGCACTAAATAGATTCATCTTTGGCAGTGCCCTCGCCCGAACCATCTGACAAGAACACTGAGCGATATAAATCGCGAGTGAGTGATATAGCGCACCAGCAGGTTATCCTCCATCGACAGCGACTTGAGTCACCCAGTACAGAATATGAAAATTTTCATATTTCTCATTACAGCTTGATCAGAGTAATGCCGATGGATTGGTGAGTTTATAAAACACGTTTAGAATTTCAGTGTTCCCCAGATTAACTGGAAAACACGTTTCTGGTGACTGGCCTGCGACGCACACTATGTTCGCTAAAAATGGTCCGAATTTGTCCAGGTTTGAACTCATTTTCATCAGAAAATCATAAAAAAAATCCATTGGTAATACTTTCACGAAAATTTATCGAAATAATAAACATTTTACTTGTCTGTACTTGGTATTATACCTGGCTCAAAAGTTTTATTGCTTTGGGCGGATTATCCGGATCGCAGGTTCTCGCTAGCAGCGAGTAAGCAAAACTGTTGGTTCAGTAGGTCTTTCCCGATAATCCGGGGCCAAAAGCATTTCAACAATACGAGGAAGACTGTATGTATGAACCTGATTAACACGAAAAGAGTGTCATTGACCAAGAATGGGTTAATAAAACTCTTCTCTGGGTATAAATGATATCATTGAAACTGGTACAAGACCTGTCGATATTGTTTTCAAACCTCATTACAATAATCCGGGGTGCGAGTGGTAAACCGATCGTAATAGCGAGGCGGCCGGCTCGCTTACCTGAAACCGTAATCACCGATTTTGTAACTGTTCATTGTGACGTGAATTTTAAATAGTC
This sequence comes from Andrena marginata, assembly GCA_963932335.1. Taxonomy (NCBI): domain Eukaryota; kingdom Metazoa; phylum Arthropoda; class Insecta; order Hymenoptera; family Andrenidae; genus Andrena; species Andrena marginata. The sequence goes on from OZ010662.1 coordinate 26,131,032, forward strand.
CATCCTAGAAAGGAGCTTATTTTTTATTTTCTTTTTATTAGTTATTTCAAGTCGCATCAACCTCTGCGTTGGATTATTAGCGACACAGACTTTAGGAACGATTCACAAGTCTTGAACAAGGTTGATACTTTGAAGGAATCTCAGCAGCTGTTTTATCTTCTTGTGGTCGATAAGATTTTTCTGTATACAGGTGTCAATCTCGCAGTTTTTTCTTTCCGTTGAGAATTTGTGGCAGGAGAGTATAAGGTGGTCGATAGTTAATTTGGTGTTGCACGTGTCACAAATTGCGGTGTCTGTTTTGCTCATTATGTGCGAATGGAATATTTTGGTGTGGCCAATTCTGATGCGTGATACTGCTACTTGGTTTGGTCTTGTAAGGTAACGGACAGAAGTGTTTTCAAAGAAGTTGTTTTTTAGTAAGAGCTGTCGGGGAGATACGTTTTGTTTCCATTCCTTGTTCCAGTATTCATTGATTGCCGATTTAGCGGCACTTAGTTTCTGGGCAATATACTCATGTACTTTGATAGGTTCTGCCGAGGAGTTTGCAACTTATTTGGCTAGTTTGTCCGCTCTTTCATTTTTTTCAATTCCCACATGTGATGGAATCCACACTATCATTACATTATTCCCTTTACTTAGCGATGAGGTGTACGTTTCTTGGCACTTGATAATTAGGTCATCGTCAGTTGAAGTATTTGTAATTGCCTGGATTGCGCTTAGCGAGTCGCAGAAAATAGCGTACTTTTCATTTTTTCCAGCTGATGTTGTTTCTAAGGCTTGATGGAGTGCAGTTAGTTCGCATAGATTTGCCGTGGTGCCATTAGGCAATTTAGTTTTCGTAGTTGATTGACCGTGGATTACTGCACATCCAGAGCCTCTGTCAGTTTTGGATTCGTCTGTGTAAATGTGTGCAAAGTCTACTAGTTTGTTCACAATGTCGTAAAAAAGTGATTTTAAGACATGGTGATCTGCGTCCTTCTTATTATGATTTAGTAATTCTAGGTTGGTCTCAATTTCTAGAATGGTCCAAGGTGGAATATTTTGAACCTTTTTACTCATGGTGGTACGCGTATCAATTCCAAATTCTTCTTCGTATATGTGTACCCTTTAGTAGAAGGGAGATGGTATTCTTGGTTTGGATTTGAATTTAGAAATATGTTTTTCCGATAGTGTGTATGAGGAGGCAGGATTTTGATGAGTTGAAGCTAGTCTTGTAGCTAGTTGGATGCTTAAACTCATTCGTCGTACTTTTAACGGAGGTTCGATTGCTTCACTGAGAATGCTTAGGATGGGACTGGTTCTGAATGCTCTAACTGTAATTCTCAGCCCAGTGTTATGTATAACATCACATTTTTTGAGAACTTTGTTGTTTGCTGAATTATATATGGCCGATTCATAGTCGAGTTTGAGTCTCACTATGGTTCTATAAGTTAATAGTAAGGTTTTCAAATCGGCTCCCGAGTTGTTTGATGCAGTTGTCTTGATGATATTTAGGCGTTTGTTACAGTTGATTTTTAATTTATTAATATGTGGTTCCCATGTTAACCGTGAGTCGAATATGAGTCCCAAAAGTCTGTCTTGTGGTGTTACTTTAAGCTTTTGTTTTTCGAGATATAGTTCCAAGTTGAGTGAAGAGCAATTTCTATTGAAAATGATTACTTCCGATTTGGTGCTTGAAAATTTGAATCCAGTAGATTCAGTCCAAGTGTATAATTTGTTAAGGGTGTTTTGGAGTAATCGTTGGGTAGATATATGGTTCCTCCCTTTCCATATGATTCTTAAGTCATCTGCAAATAGGAATGCTTTGACCGGTGCAATAATGGGCGATAAGATGTCATTGATGGCGACTAAAAACAAGGTTACACTTAGGACTGATTCCTGAGGTTCACCATTTTCCATTATTTTGGGAGAAGATAAGGTTTTGTTTGCTCTTATGTATATTATTCGTATTTTAAGGAAATTCCTTTTGAAGTTAAGTATATTACCTTGTAGTCCGTAGTTTTTAATGTTATTTATAATACGTTCCCTCCAAACTATATCATACGCTTTCTCTATGTCCAGGCAGACAGCTATCAAATTGCTGGTTAATAAAGGCATCACATATATCTGTTTGGAGATTTACAAGGTGGTCATATGTGGAATGGAATTTACGAAAACCGCTTTGGTAATCGGATAAGAGATGATGCCTTTCCAGGAACCATCGGAGTCTACAGTTGATCATTTTCTCTAGAAGTTTACAAAGTGTGTTTGTTAGTGCAATCGGTCGGTAATTGCTGGGATTGGTGGGATCTTTATTCGGTTTCTTTATAGGCACCACTTCTTTCCATGCGTCGGGGAAGACGTTGTGCATCCATATGTAGTTAAAAATATGTAATAGATGGTTGAGAGCTTTAGTTGGCAGTTTGGCTATTAGGATGTTGGGTATTCCATCTGGGCCTGGGCTGGTGTTTGTACACTTATTTAAGAAAAATATTAGTTCGTCTAATTCGAAGGGGGAGTTGACCGAAGATATGATTGATGATTCTTCTGTAGTGCAAGGTATTTCACTTGTGTGAGACTCTGTATATTCTTTGTGTGTGAGGAATGATTGAGTATAGTTACTATTACTTGAATTTGTTTAGAAGGTAGTTGCTAGTAGTTCTGCTATTTCTGATTGGTTGGTCGTGATACACTTATCGTCATTGACAAGAGCAGGAACGATTTGTTGTGTTTTAATACCTTTGATTGCTCTCAGTTTTGTTCAAATTTCGGAGATAGGAGTGTTGCTACTCATTGTTGATAAATAAGTTTTCCACCACTCTCTTTTACTTTGTTTCATGATTTTCCTCGAGATAGCTCTGTATCTTTTAAAAATTACTAGGTTCTCTGTCGTTTTTTGTTTTTTGTATCGATTGAACGACTGCTTGGAGTTTCTTACTGCCTTAGCACAGTCTTCATTCCACCACGGCGCGTGTCTTGCTTTTTTTTGTTATTGTTATTATGTGTTTTAGGTATGGATGAGTTTGCTGCTTTTTTTATTGTAGCAATAAATTCATTGAGGGTGGTGTTGATTATGTCGGGGTTTGTTATGTTAGGGTAGGAGATGGCCGATAAGCTTTTAGATATTTCTTGCTCATATTTTTCCCAGTCTGTTTTTAGGAATTTCCATTTCATTGGGTTGTCTGCTGCTCTAATTTGGTTGTCAGATATTTCGTGAAGCAATATTGGATCGGAAAGTGATCGCTGTCATTTAGATCTCCAAATGTTCCCCATGTGATGTTTGGGGCAATACCTGGGCTACAGATAGATAGGTCAATCGCACTGAATTGGTCGTTTGCAATATTAAAGTGTGTGGGCTCATTCGTGTTTAGAAGAACAAGGTTGGTGTTGTTTATTATTGTTCCATGGTTAGTCCTATAGAGTCAGTTTTGTAGGACCCCCATAAGGGACTATGACTGTTAAAGTCGCCCACGAGGATAAAAGGTTCTGGTAATTGCTTGATTATATGTAGAATTTCTTGTTCAACTAGTGGTTGGCTGTTGGGGATATAAATGTTGCATACGCAAAAGGTTCTCAATGATGTTATTTTAATGGCCATTACTTCCAAATTAGAGGTAATATTAATTTATTGACTGAATATACTGTTCTTTATGAAAGTGGTTACGCCACCGCTGGCGTGGTTGGTTATACGATTTTTTGCATAGGCACTGTAGTTTTTAATTTTGCCTATATGTTCATCTTTGAAATTTGTTTCCTGCGTGCAGAGTATTACGGGCTGGTGCTCTTTTATTAGCTGTTGTAGGTATTCCAGTCGGTGATAAAAACCATTAAGGTTCCATTGAATGATTTGAGATGGCATTGTTCTAGAATTGGTTCTTGTATTTAGTAAGTATTTTTGCTGTCAGTTCGGAGTTCCAGTTGTTGTTTGTTAGTGGTTCAATTAAGCTCTTTTTCAGTTTAGTAGTTAAGCGATGGAGTCTGTTTTTGATGCTTCGATCTCTGCAATGCGGATAGATTTCGTGGATCATATGGTTTAAGGCATTTAAACCAGATGTGTATTCCTTTGCAATATCTGCTGGGTATTCTATTCCAAATGTATTTTCTAGTAATGGTTTAAGGCATTTAAACCAGATGTGTATTCCTTTGCAATATCTGCTGGGTATTCTATTCCAAATGTATTTTCTAGTAAACTTTTGAATTGGTCATAGTTTAGAATGAATTTGTTTTTCGCATTATCAAGAGCTGCTTTAGCAGGTTGGAGCATCTCGTCAATTTTTTCGATTGCATTTGTTAATGATTGACTACGTTTATGTTTTTTCCTTTGAGTGGTTCTTATAGTATCATTTTCGGAGCTAACATAGTCAATGTTTGGATTACTTGTTCCTAGAATTTCAGAGTCAGGGTCGATGTCAGACTTGCTTTCCGTGGTTGATGATAGTGGCCGTTTGAAGACATTTGGAGGGCAATCTGTTTCCATGGTTGAAAGATTCGCATCGGTATTATTATTATTATTTGTTACCTGTTTGGCAGTTACGGGACTAGGTTTTATTGGCTCTGTGACATTGTTTTCTTGCACAGATTTTCCTGTTTTGCTGCAACGGCTAGCTATGTGACCTTCTTGCTTACACAGAAAACAGGTGACTTTGTCCATGGATGCAAATATTCGGTACTGGGTGTCGTCGTGTAAGATAGTAAAGGAATCAGGGATTTTGCAGACATTCTCTAGATTTACGTAGACTTGTTTCCTAAAGCTTAAGACGTGGCTAAATCCTGGTTCCTGTATTCTGGCTCTCAGGAACGTTAATTTTGAAGTTATTCTGATATTATTTTGTATCAGTATCTTCTCAATGCTTTCATGAGGTATAGTAGGCGAGACATTTGACAGTATAATTCTTTGCGACGACATAAGTAGAGGTCTTATTTGTACTTGCGTATTATTGATCATTATAGCCTCATAATTAGATGTTAGTGTTTGGACTGTTTCTTTCTTGTCAATATATATATATACATATTTTTCCATTAGACACACTTGAAATGAATCGTATAGCATTTGGGTCAATTATTTGTCCTATGGTACAGGCGTAATCTTTGATAGGCGTACCTTCAATAGAGTCGATTATAATAGCTTGTTCTTTGTTAGGAAATATAACGTTCATGATAGCTGATGCATATGATTGGGATGGGTTCTGCACTGGAAAGTTTGGTGTATTATCAGGAACTTAGTTATATTTGACTGTATCGTGGCCCCTGTACTCAGAGGTTTCACGATTGTAGTTTTCTGTATGACTCATTGGTTTGAGCCTAGCAGGATTGTTGGATAGGCATTCTGAAGACTCGCACTTTGAATACGCTCCACAACATAACACAGCACAGCACTGTATTCTGTATTCTGCAATAAGTTGGCACTCGCGGACTAGCGGATGTTACGTATGTGGAATTTTCCCATACGCCGCTCTCAACCATTTTCCGAGCTCGCGTCTGCGAAGGGAAAACGCCCTAAAAGCCTTTTTGTTTATCACACACCACTAAGGGGGTCATGATCTCGACCATCTGGATCACGACCATGGGAACGTGAGTGACACGACGACGACCCCGAAGGATTTCCTTATATGGAGATTTCTAACGAATTCCCACTCATTTTGGGACTATATAAACCCTTTGATTTGAACCCTCGTTGGTTAAAAGCTATAGAGTCACGCGTAGAGTCACGTCGTGTCACGCTCGTACAGAGTTGGTTATATTCAGTAAGATCGGGCTAAAGTCCCTGTCAGAATCATAATTAACCTCATAGGATCCGCGAGTCCGGTTTATATTCTATTTGGCACTTTGAAATAGCCACTCGTACGCTCCGCATCGCCTGTGCGTCAACACCGCGCAACTAGTGGTAACTTACACACTTTATTTAATTAACTAATCGCGACACTTACATTTGTACAATAACTAATTATTGAATATACGAATGGTGTTCCCGTGTAAATCGAGTAGATTCGTTAAACCCATCTCTTACCCAGCGATCCTTATAATATTAGTAGCACTCACCCACTGATACAACTTTACCGCTCGAGTTGTATCAAATATTAATTAAGAGTTACGAGGCATTACTAACATTTCCCGCGACTCCCTGATTTTTCATCAGGTTTGTTCGCAACCTTTCATTCAGAACAAGGAATCTTCTCCAACCCAGTGGCTCCCCGATTTCGCATCGGGTTCGTCCGTATCCTACAGCTCCCTGATTTCGCATCAGGTTCGTCTGTAAATCTACCAACTTCCGAACAGCTCCCTGGTTTCGCACCAGGTTTGTCTGTGAATTTCATCCTAATGACTCCCCGATTTAGCATCGGGTTCGTTCACGACGTTTCACCTTCCTGCGGCTCCCTGATTTCGAATCAGGTTCGTCCGCGTGTGACTCCATTCCAGGCGGCTCCCTGATTTCGCATCAGGTTCGTCCCCGCCGTCAATAATCCTAGCGGCTCCCTGATTTCGCATGAGGTTCGTCCGCGCCCCTAACTAACAAACTCATAAACCGTATTCCTTGGGAAATACCCTTCTCACCGGCCTCTCGCGTTGCCGCAGCCCCGGCTCGTAACACGGACAACAGAAATATAAACATATGTCTTCACACTTCGGCTGTTCGATCGCGACTGAGCTTATTTTGTAAGTGGCATTTCAAGGAATTATTTCTGTTTATGTATACAAAAGGCAGGGGACCAACATCGTACATTAGCCCAGCTGCAAAAATCCTTGGTAAATTAACAGTTTTCAAGCCTTTAGTCTTCTGAGAATATAGAAAAAGAAATTAGAAAATAAATAAAGAAAAATTGTAAAATATCCGCACCGGGATTTGAACTCTGGACTTTTTGCTTGTGACGCAAGCGCTTCGATGTCCGTAAAACGAATTTTCGCCGAAGAGCGCCGGTTAGGCAGCACGTACGGCACACGGATGAAGGGATGGGCGATGTTCATCGATGTTTACAAAATTTTGATTATAAGGGACCAAACATCGATGTTTCAATATCAATAATGAACTGATCGATGTTTACAGAATATCAATTATAGGGGACCAAATATCGATCATGAACTACCCAAGATAATATTCGCTTTTTTTAAGCTAATTTACGAACGCACAATCGAACGAACGATATTTATCGCTTTTCGATATATCGTTGAATCCCTATTGGCCCCTTCAGACTAGAGATGTTGATATTAGGTTGTTGCAAATGAAATGGCCGTTTCTGATTTTTTAATTTAATCTTTTATTTGACAAACCTAATACGTATTTCATCAATCGAAATAGTCACCATCGACTTCAATACACTTCTCCCAACGCGAAATAAGTGCATCAATGCTTTTCTGAAAGCAACTCAGAGTACGAGAGGCAATAAATTCGGTGAATGCAGTTTTTACATCCATTTCTTCTCGAAACACTTTTCCAATCAAAAAGCTATCTGGTGCTTGAAAAAATAGTAGTCTGTAGGTGAAAGGTCAGGAGAATAAGGAGGGTGAGGGAGAACTTCGCACTTCAATTCTGCTAACTTTTTAAAGGTTTGTTTTGCAGTGTGTGATTGGGCATTATCATGAAGCAATAACACACCACGTCTGTTGACCAATGCCGGTTGTTGAATACGCAGTTTTTCGTACATGATATCAATTTCTTGACAGTATTTGTCTGGATTTATGGTTTCACCTCGTTTTAAAAATGAAAAATGTACAACACCCCTTGCTGATCACCATACAGACACCAAAATTTTGCGCGGATGAAGGTTCGGTTTCGGCATATGTTTTGGGGCTTCATCCGCACCGAACCACTGTGCAGAACGTCGTCGATTGTCATAAAGAATCCATTTCTCGTTACAAGTAATTAGTCTATGTAAAATGCCTTCATTATTATGACGAGACAACAAAGAAGAACTGATCTCCAAGCGACGGATTTTGTTGTTTTCGGTAAGTTCATGTGGGACCCATTTGTCCAGCTTTTTTACTTTCCCCATCGTCTGTAGATGTCGCGAAACATTTGAATAGTGAATGTTCGTTCTCGCTGCGATTTCCCGAACAGATAGGCGTGAATCCTCTACAACCATGTCTTTCAAAATACTGTTTTTGATAACTGTTGGCTTATGGCCGCGAGGCATATTTTCGAGGGATGTATCACCAGACCGAAATTTTTCGAACCAACGCCTAGTGGTCCGATCACTTGCAGTACCATTGCCGAAAGCAGTATTTGTATTCCGCGTTGTCTCAGCCGCACTGTGACCAAGTTTGAACTCATACAAGTAAATTATTCGAATTTCCTTCTTTTCCATGATCAGTTAAAACGGTTCTTAATTACGTATACTGCACAATATAACAGAAATTATACACGCCAAATCACGTGTGAGACATGGACTTTTCAAATTATACAAATAGAACGCCATCTGCACGGAAAAGAGCTAAGCTACAAAGCCGCGAAGTTTAAATTCTAGAAAACGGCCATTTCATTTGCAACAACCTAATATTTTTAGAAGTATCGATATATGTCGTATCGGTATTTTTCAAATATATCTATATCGCATATCGATATATTGGAAAAAATATCGATATTTCGATGTGTTCTTTTTTTTTAATTATTGAGGTAGAATTTAAACAAATTATATGTTATTTTCGTTATGTTTATTCATCAGGTACTGGGAAAAAATACAAAAATTTAAAAAATACACAAATATAAAAATTAATTGACCCAGTATTTTTGAGAAATAGTTTTTAAGAAAACTCTTTCTTTGATGTGCTCCTCTGTCCGCCTACTGCGATTGTTGGGAACTACGATATTAATAGTTGATGCAACCCTTTCAGATGCAACAGACGATCCAGGTGTAATTAAATATTTCTGGTCAATTTTCGACAGTACGGGTATAAAGCGTCGACTGTCTATCCAAAACTTGGATTGGATGTCCGTGAAATATTTGGTTGATCCAAATATTGTTTTAGTTTTGTTAGCATTGTGCCAAAAGTAGGAACATCTTGATTGGACACACTTTCTATTATCATTTTTTTCGTGTCTAGCCCAAAGTGACGGCGATAAATTGCTATACTTCTCTGGTGTAGATGGAGTTTTTCCGACTTTAGGGGAAATATTTCCCCTTTGCTTGTCCTCCAAACTAATATCTTTAGATACTTCTGATATTACATTAGTAACAGCCTTTGTTGAAGTAAAATATATTTTTTTAAAGCGAGGTTCCAGAATTGTCGCTTTTGCCAGAAAAATATTTTGTTCAAGTGGCCCTAATCTGTTATTGATTCCTTTAATAAGTCTTTTTGGACCGACAATCCCACATCAGTTGGCATTTTCGCTTGTTCAATTTCCTGACGTAATAAATTATTTAGCGGAATCACCAAACTAGCCGTGACATATTTTTCACCACTTATTTCTTCAGTGGCTAATTTAAAACGACCGAGAAGAGTAATTAAATCACGTAAGATATTTAATTGGGAAGCGGCTATCATATCTGGTATACTTCCATTTGTTAATGGATTTTGTGAAGCTCATATTTTGGTCACAGTTGCAGATAGTTGTAAAAATCGCTCCATCATATCAAAGCATGAATTCCATCTAGTGCTGACTGATTGTATTAGCATTAGAACCTGACCCTCCTTTTTCCCAGATGCTTCTTGCTCAGCTCTCAATTCGTCTGAAGCACTGACTGATTGTTTGAAATAAGTAACAATAGTTTTTATCTGGTCTGCCAGTGTGGAAAAAGCAGTATTGTTTCTTAACACTCCATCTATTATCAAGTTTATTAAGTGAGCCATGCAGGGAATTCTCTTATTTTCTCCCAAGAACAATTTTACAGCAGTGATCATATTGCTTCCACCATCCGTGGTGATAGATACAATTTGACTTTTGCCAATAGAAAATTCGTTCGTGATTTCTTCCAATAATTCTTTAATATATTCTCCTGTATGTGCCTGAAAAAATCATGTTTATTAAAATTTTATAAAAAATGCGTTTGTACTGTATAATTATATCCCCCCTCCCCCCCAAAAAACATGACTCATGTATGAAAGAAGCTAATTCCCTTTAATTCACGAAAAAAGTTCTCACGCAAAGATTGGGAAATCATCTTTGCTAATTCCAATGTACCTTTAATTCACAGAAAACACTAAAAAAGTTCCCACGCAAAGATTTTGAAATCAACTTTGCTAATTCCAATTGTATTCTCGTTCTCCGCTCGAACACTGATTCCTCTGTCACTTTTTACACTTGACATTCCTTTATTGGCCACAAATCAGTTCAGTGCTCAGATTTTCAGCTTCGGTTTTAAGGAATTAGCGGGCGAGATGCCTGTAGTTGACACAAAAACTTTTATAAGAGGGACATCTTCTGTTAAAAATGTCGTATGAAAATCGTTTTACGATGGAAAATAATAAAATCTTGGTAGAGATTAATTTAAACGAATCAAAGTCGGTTATATATTAATAGCATATTCGGCAACCTGCACTAGTGCGCACTAAGTCCGAATATGCTGTAAGAGAGATGCGGAGAATATGAAAACATTTAGTTTTAAGTTGACTTCATAGTTTTTTCTTATACAACGCCCGCTAATTCCTTAAAACCGAAGCTGAAAATCTGAGCACTGAACTGATTTGTGGCCAATAAAGGAATGTCAAGTGTAAAAAGTGACAGAGGAATCAGTGTTCGAACGGAGAACGAGAATACAATTGGAATTAGCAAAGTTGATTTCAAAATCTTTGCGTGGGAACTTTTTTAGTGTTTTTTGTGAATTAAAGGTACATTGGAATTAGCAAAGATGATTTCCCAATCTTTGCGTGAGAACTTTTTTCCTGAATTAAAGGGAATTAGCTTCTTTCATACATGAGTCATGTTTTGGGGGGGGGGGGGGGATTTCATGCCTTTTTTCATATTTTGTTTTAAATTACTAAGTGCCCTATTTCTTAACATGCAAGATACGTGATGGTACATCAGCATAGAAATGTATTGACGACGACAAAATTAATCAATCGTTATGGCTCAAAAACGCTAAAAATGTGTATATTCTTTTTTTGCAACGTCAAAACTGAAAATAAATTGTATTTTTTAAACGAATTTATTCAGCTTCGATTCCTCTGTTTGCTTCTTGTACGTCTGCTACATATCTGTTTACTCATATTTAAATCAATTCCACCAATCCAATTATCTTTAAACTTTGGAGGCGTGCGTAGTTCGGATGACAATACGATATTTTGAAAACCAATTAACCCCGAGGGGGTGAAAATTGTACCCAATCAGCAATAATCAATAAATATAACCCTTAACCACAAATCGAAACGACTTGAATTCTGTCACTCGCGGTGTTACGGAATAGTATATTACGTGACAAGGGAGAGAAGAAAGCGATTCCGACGAGCGTGAAGCTTGCGGCCCGAGCGCAGCGAGGGCAGCAATTCACGCGAGGCGAAATCGCGTCTCTCCCGTGTCACGTACAATATTTTTTTCAACGCCTGCATGAAAGGTGTGTTTTTGAAAGCCCGCTGAGCGATTCGCAAAAAAATATGCATGTTCGATTGCTCGTTTATTCTGTCGAAATTAATAAATACGTGTAATAACTGCTTCCGAAAATGTTTCCAATTTGTGGTTATCTCGCCACTCCATAAATTTTTGGTATATCATCTGGTATTTTACTTTCGATTTTGATGGCAGCAAATTTTCTTCGATAGCTTTTGCAGCTTCTGCTATATCGGGGGTTGTGTGGTATCCCGTGTTGCTATCACTGTCATTATTATTCACTTTACCTTTTAATTGTATCTTTTAATGAAAAATGGTGCTGTGACAGTTGTAATATCATGATAAAACACGCATGATAGATAACGATTAGTCGAAGAACTGCATCTTCATACCATAGGGTAACGTCAAACTGCAGGGAGGAAAGTAAAAAAATATGCGAATACGCATGCGCGTAAAGTCTTTTTCCCTTGGGAGAAAAGTAGAAAACGCGAATACGTCTGAAATTGGTCATTTTGCTCACGCTCAGCAGGGGTAAAAAAGCACACATTTTCATGCAGGTGTTGAAAAAAAGACAAAACGACGCTGAGTTCGGGTCGCTAGTCGCATCACGAGTTCCGTAAATACACAATTTGTATCGAGAAATGATTCGTAATGAACGAATAGAGAAAAAATGAAACATTGAAGGTGTTCTCATGTTTTTTTTGGGGGGGGGGGGGATTATAAATTAAACGAAATTAAATTAGGTGAAGAAATATTATATATATTGTTACGTTTCGTTGTAGTCATGGTAGAAACCGAATATATAGGAATTATATATGAACATGAACAAGGTTAACAGCAATTATAGTGTAATGTAATTAATGCAACAGTAACGATTGGCAAGGAGGAATTGTTCGGATGTACGTCTGCTCGCAATGGCGTCTGTATCTGAAGTGTCAGCTTGACAGGCGATCGATCAGATCGCCTTCTTCTCGCTGTCACTTGTCTTCGTCGCGAGCACCAGCGGGCCATGGGTCCAATCCATAGGGTGCTCGCAACACTGCTCCCCCCTCTGGAAAAGCGGGCGTCCCGACCGCGTTGGCTCTTCTTCGGAATCTTCGTACCCTGGTCTGAAGAAGTGGTCGTGCTGTCTGAGTGGCTTCCTCAGACCGCCGCCTCGGCATTCGCCTTCACGCCCCAAGGGAAAACCACCAAAAACCTGGGGCAAGGCGTGGGTACGTGGGTCCCGCGTCTCTGCCCTCCACTTGCGTCTTCGTACTTGTGAACTTCTGTCTTGTGCGGCTTTCCTCTTCTTTGACGGGGCATCTTCTTCTTGGGCAGAGGCGGGCGAGGAGGTCGTCTACTGGTTGGGACTCTTCGACTTTCTAGCCGTCGGGGTTCAGGTTGATACTCCCGGAACGGCTCCTCTGTTTCCTGCCCTGTTCTGTTGTCCCTCGGTGACGGTTCCCTCGGGATTCTCGGATTTTCCACCGGGGCTTCCAGAACGTCCCTCGTTGATCCGCTGCATTTCCCCGAGCGTCCCTCGACGTCCCGCGGCGGTGTTGCATCCTCCTCGTGGCGCGGCCGCTGCTCGAAGTCCCCATCCTTTGTAGCTCTGGAGTCTATTCCTGGGCTGCTCGGGTGACGTCGCGTTCCGGGTCCCCTTAGTGAAGAAAGTGGACAGAAATTAATTCCCCTTCTCCTTCTGCGAGAGTCCGGTGGAGCGAGACAGAACCAGGAAAACGGAAAGGCGAGACGGAGACCGAAAGCAGGGGGTTGCAGCTAGTCACAAGCCTGCCCTCGGCCCGTTCCCCGATCAATCCGTCCAGAACTGCCAGCTCGTCTTCGTTCTTCTTTCTTGTACGCCTCCAGTTTTCCAATCCGTGGCTTCCTGATGGCCCCATTCCTCTTCGTGGCCGCTGGTGCTGCTCCAGGGGACCGTCTCGGTGCGGCTCGTCAGCGGTCCCGTCTCCGCGATGTCCCCTCTGACCGATCCGTGCGACTGTGTCGCACGTCCGTCCAGTGGTTGGGGACACCATTTCCCGTCCGCTGTCCACCTCGTAGGGAGGGACCCCTCGGTAAGCACTGTACCGGGGACGCGGCCAGGATCCCAGCCAGGAGGTTAGCGGGGTGGTTCCACGTATGTCTGCACCCCGCTGTGGACTACCACGCTATTGTGGCACATTCGGGGAATTCGGGGTCGCCTTCAAGCCGCGGCAGCAGTCCCCCGACACCTTGTCCCTCGTCGTGGGGTATCGTGTTCTCTGAAACAGACTCAAAAATGGGGGGGGGGGGCCGGGCTACGGGGGCAGCCTCCGCAGCCCAGTCCACCTAATTAGCTTAAACTAATCTTCTTTCTTGAGTCCTCCTCGTGTTTGTGTCCCTTGATCCTTGGAAGTCTTCACTCCTCTTGGCATCGTCCTTCGTATTTCGCCAGGCGTCGCACGTGCACCACCTTGCACTTCTTCCTAGGCGAGCGTTGAATCCTGTAGACGACGTCGTTGATCCTCTTCACCACCGTGTAGGGTCCTTCCCAGCCGGATTGCAGTTTTGGGCACTTCCCTTTCACTCTTCGTGGTTGGAATAACCACACTCGTTCTCCGGGCTGGAACTCTACCGCGTGTACACGGTTGTCGTACCAGGACTTCATCTTCGAACTGTAGACATCCAGGCGTTGTCGAACGAATTCATGGATCCTCTTCATTTTTCCTCGGATCCATTCAGAGTATCCTTGTTGGATGTCCTCGTCTTCCTCCACTTCTGGGGGCAGTCCTCTCCATAATTGCAGGGGTAGGCGAAGTTCCTGGCCATACATGATCATCGCTGGCGTTAATTGCGTAGCCTCATGACGCGCTGATCTATAAGCGAGGAGGAACATGGGAATCCACTCGTCCCAATCCCGTTGGTGCTCCGAGACGAACATTGCGAGATATTGGAGCAATATTCTATTCAAACGTTCCACCATTCCGTCGGATTGAGGATGTAGGGGAGTTGTTCGCGTTTTCCTGATTCCCAACAGTTTCATCAGTTCCTTGAACACGGAGGATTCGAAGTTCCTTCCTTGGTCCGTGTGTATCTCCAGTGGTACACCATGACGACAGACCACGTTGTGCAGAAGAGCCCTTGCCACTGTGACAGCTCGCTGGTCTGGCATCGCGATTACTTCCGGCCACCGGGTAAAGTAGTCCGCCACGACCAGAATAAACCTGTTGCCGGCCTGAGACCTCGGGAGCGGACCCACAACGTCCAGGGCAAGCCTCTCGAACGGAGCTCCCACGTTGTATACTCTCAGGTTCCCCGCTCCTCTCTGACGAGGTCCCTTCTTCGCCGCACAGGTGTCACACCGCCGGCACCACTCTTGAACGTCCCGTCGACACGTGGACCAGAAGAACTGCTGGCGGATCTTCGCCAAGGTCTTATTCACTCCGAAGTGTCCAGCTGTTGGCGCATCATGGAATTCCCTCAGTACCTCTGCGACCCTCTCGCGCGGCACTACCAAAAGCCATGAGGTTGTCGCACCATCGTGGGACTCCCATTTCCTGAAGAGTAAACCTTCATGAATTTCCAGCGAGTCCCAGATTGACAAGTAATATTTCGTCTGTGGGGAGAAACGAGCAACGTCTTGCCAGTCGGGCTTCTCCCCTTCCCCTTTCTTTTTCAAGATGAAGCCAATCTCTTCATCTTCTTCCTGACTTCGTTTCCATTCGCTCTTCTTTTCGTTACAGAATATCCGGTGAATTTTCTTCGTGCTAAGCACTTCCTCTTCTGCCTCCTTTTTATCCAGTCGGTCGCATTTCCTGCAATCTTCTTCGATGCAAGGTCTTCTAGAAAGCCCATCAGCGTTTCCGTGGGCTCTTCCTTCCCGGTGTCGAATCTCGAAGTCGTATTCTTGTAAACGTTCAATCCAGCGGGCAACTTGTCCTTCGGGATTCTTGAAGGTCAGCAGCCAACGGAGCGCTGCATGGTCAGTCCTTACGAGAAATCTCCGTCCGTAGAGGTAATGGTGGAAATGCTCGATAGACTTTACCACTGCTAGTAACTCTCTCCGAGTCACGCAGTAGTTTCTTTCGGCTTTACCTAAGGTTTTGGAGAAGTAGGCTACAACCCGCTCTTGGCCTTCGTGTTCCTGCGAGAGGACACCGCCTATGGCGAGGTCGGAGGCATCCGTATCCAGGATGAAATCCTTGTCCATCACCGGATAGGCCAGCACCGGCGTTCCGGTTAGCCTCTTCTTCAATTCTTGAAAAACTTCTTGACATCCTTCGGTCCATTGGAAGTTTTGCTTGGCCTCGGTGAGGCGATGCAGGGGCTTTGCGATCCTGGAGAAATCCTTCACAAATTTCCTATAGTAGGTGCATAATCCCAAGAAGCTTCTTAACTCCGTCACGTTCTTCGGCTGTGGCCATTCCAAAATCGCTTTGACCTTCTCCGGGTCCGTCTTGACTCCGCTCTCGGTGACGATGTGGCCCAGATACTTCACTTCCCGGCAGAAGAAGGAGCATTTCTTGGGACTCATCAATAGTCCGGCTTGGCGTAGACGCGAAAACACCGTTCGAAGGCGTTCAAGCTCCTGTTCAAAGTCCTTCCCGAAGATGACGATGTCGTCCAAGTAGACTAAACAGATTTTCCAGGTCAGGTCCCGTAGTACGTCTTCCATCAGTCGTTCGAATGTTGCAGGGGCGTTGCAGAGTCCAAAGGGCATCACTTTGAACTGCCACAGTCCCGTCCCCACTGAGAACGCAGTTTTCTCTCGGTCCTTTTCGTCCATAGAGATCTGCCAGTATCCGCTCTGCAAATCCACGGTTGAAAACCACGAAGATCCGGTGAGAGCGTCCAGAGTATCCTCGATGCGGGGCAGGGGGTACGAGTCCTTCTTCGTTATCTCGTTGAGGCGTCGAAAATCCACGCAGAACCTTATGGTGCCGTCCTTCTTCTTGACAAGGATGATCGGAGAGGACCACGGGCTCCGCGATTCCTCGATTACGCCCTGTGCCAACATTTTCCGAAGTAGTTCCTCTACTTCTGCTCGTCGGTGTAGCGGTAACCTCCGCGGTGCCTGCTTGATGGGGCGGCTATCCCCAGTGTCGACGACATGCTTCACCCGGTCGCAATTCCCGATTTGAGTCGAGTCCTTGGCGAAAACGTCAGTTCTTCCAAATGCTGTGGGACGACCGTTTCCTTTTCTTCTTGTGGTGTGTCCTCCTCGGCGATCGGCTCACCAAAATGAATCTCTGGTTTTCCAGGAAGACATAGGACTCCTCGAGATAGGTCGATGCTGCAGCGGTGTTTCTTCAGGAACGCCGCTCCTAAGATGCACTTTTCCACCATGTCGACGACGTAGAAGTCCTCCACGCCCGAGAGTCCTCCAACGCTGAGATCCAAGCTCTTCTTTCCAAAAACTTTGATTTTCTCTCCAGTAGTAGAGCGAATGTCGACCTTCGTCCTATCGAGTTCGCTTGTAGGGCAGAACTCCTTCTCCAGAAGGTTGATGGGAGAACCTGTATCTAAAATAATCGGACAGGGATTTCCATTTATTGTTCCACATACGTAGATCTCTCCAGTTGGATTCCATTGACGCTCAGTCGCCTCCTGCATCGCCACACTCTTGACGACCGGGGGACTGTACTTTCTGGTCCGGCGTCTCCCCCTTACGCCGTCCTCTTCCCGTTTCCCTCAGATTTCTTGGTTGCCACTCTTGTCTGGCCGTTCTTGGCCTGGAAACAATCCTTCTGCATATGCCCTGTTTTTCCACAAAGCCAGCACTTCGGTTTCCTCGGCCCGTCGTCCGTTCCTTCCTCGGGTTTCCCAAATCTTGGCTGTTTCGGTGGGAACCTTTCAAAGTTGTCAAACGGTTTAGCCTTTCGTTTTTCTGAGTATCGTTCTCGCGATTCGGCCGCGGGGCGGCGAGACATTGCCTCGACGGCCTCGATCTCGAGGGCCCTGGTCACGGCGGCCCTTAAAGACGTAAAACTGCCTAGTCGCAGTTCCCGCTGCATTACAGGGTTAGCCAACGCCGTGACAAACTGAGATGCGGCTAATTTATCGCGGGTTTCCGCCGGGCAATCGTTAAAAGCGGATTGTGCCAGGCGTTCAATCTTTGTGGCAAGCGAGGAGATGCTCTCATCCCTTCGCTGCCTATGGCTCTGGAAGAGTACGTAATTCAGGTTAGACAGGTTTTTCGCCCCGTAACGAAACTCTAGCGCGGAAACCAACTCTGCAAAACTTTCGCATTGAGCCGCGGAGAGCGTCGTAAGGACGCTCCTTGCCGCGCCTCCGAGGGAAGCGATTAAGGCCGTAGTCTTTTTTTGATCATCCCACCCATTTGCGCGCGCGATCGTCTCGAACTGAACTTTGTACTCCTCCCACGAATTTCTACCGTCAAAAATTGTCGGTTTCACCGCGTACCCCAAACTAAGTACGCGCGGTTCCGGAAGAGAGGCAGCGGCGGGTGCGCTAACGGGTGCGGGGATCTGCGTCGATGGAACACTATTTACAGGGGCATTTTCCCCACCCCGAAGGTTCGCGCCGCTACCAATCGAACCTGTTCCGCTTTGCAATGAAGCGGTTACGACCTGGATCCGTTCTTCTAAATTCGACATGCGCGCCTCGAAAGCCGCCTGAGTCCGCCGGTCCTCGATCTCCTTCTCCTCTCTTCGGCGATCCTCCCTCTGTCTGCGGGCTTCGTCGTCCCTCCGCTGCTCCCGCATCTGTCCCACGATACTCAATTGGAGGGAGGAGAACAGCTCCTGGATGGAAGAATCTGCCGTCGCTGCAGGAGGAGGGTTCGAAGTGACCGCGGAAGCGCGAGTGGGCATGCCACTTCGAGTGGTCATCCCACTTCTGACACCAGTGTTACGTTTCGTTGTAGTCATGGTAGAAACCGAATATATAGGAATTATATATGAACATGAACAAGGTTAACAGCAATTATAGTGTAATGTAATTAATGCAACAGTAACGATTGGCAAGGAGGAATTGTTCGGATGTACGTCTGCTCGCAATGGCGTCTGTATCTGAAGTGTCAGCTTGACAGGCGATCGATCAGATCGCCTTCTTCTCGCTGTCACTTGTCTTCGTCGCGAGCACCAGCGGGCCATGGGTCCAATCCATAGGGTGCTCGCAACAATATATATATATTATTTAACTATTTATTTGATTTATTAAGGATTTTGCCAACTTCGAACTGATAAAAATATTTACAAAATACGGCCGCCACGGCTGCCCCGGCTGCCACGACCACGGCCACGACCATAATTTTGAGCCCGAACCAGGTCCCGCAGCATACAGGCCTGCGAACGGAGGCTTATGGCCTGTTCCCGTACGGTCTGGAGGGTGGTCCAGTGCTCTTGACGAGCTCGCACCCTCCAGCCGCTCCTCTGATGCCTCCTGGTAGTATGACCTCCTGTAATTAATAAATAAACGTCAACAATTTTATTATAATAATTTATAGATTTTTGGCACGCGCCGAAAAAAATGTTCACCTCCTCTGATATAAGCTAAACCGAATTATTTATATATTGTAAAAACATAAAAAGGTATTTAATTAAATTATTAAGAAATAATACCATCTGCCGTGGCCGGGCCCTGCATATTCCGATTTTGTGGGGGACAGGGTGGTGGTCGCGGCGGAGTCGCCGTAGATAAGGCTGGTGGCGCCGTAGATAAGGCTAGTGGCGGCGGAGGCGCCGTAAATAAGGCTGGTGGCGGCGGAGGCGCCGTAAATACGGCTGGTGGCGGCTGAGGCGCCGTAAATACGGCACGCAGTGGCGGTGGTGGTGGCGGTGGCGGTGTCGCGGTTTCCGGCACCTTATTCACGGCCCTCAAAATGGCTTCATCATTTGTGTCTGGAAATTTTTTTTGTGATTTTTTTTTTTATGTTCTTGGCGTTTTTTTTTACTTTTTTGTAGTTTTTTTATGGGGTAAAACTTACCATCGAGAAGGGCGTCCTCGCTATTTTGCTACAAACATTTTTAAACAATTAATTATACAAAATGATCAACCAGAGTTCATAAAAGCGTCGTATGATAGAAGGAGGTTTTTTTTTAAGTATCAGTGGGCATAGACTGTAACTGTATAACAAGTAATACAAGAAGAACATATTGGATACATAGAAGCATATTTTAACTCAAATATGTTTCATATTTCTAACTATCATTCGTGTATAGATACGTGGTCGCTCGGTGAATTTATGTTCCCCCATTAGTTTCTCTAACAGATTAAAGAAATTGTCAACTTCTGATTTATTAAAAGCTGTAATTCTGTTGATACTCGTGGTTTCTGCTTTTCGAATAGAAATATTGTTTCGAGCCATAAATCCATACAACCAATCATGACCAGCCATTTTCGATTCCATATTAAAATTATGATTTATGTTTTGCATTTCTGCATATTGATATGCCAGTTTTCTTATTTGAATGCCAGTGCAGCCATAATAAATATTTGACAAATACTTTACTCGACTTGCCATTTCATTTTCTTGTTCTGCACTAAATACAGTGTCCCTTCCAAGCTTTGGGTCAGAATACATTTGTTTCTTTACCCTCGATTGCAGAGTTGAAAAGGGGATATTTAATAATTTCGATACTTTTCGCATGGATTGTCCATCTTGAAAAAGCTTCACTGCTTTTTTAAGTACTTCAGCAGTCCACTTGGCTTTTGCAGTTTTTCTAGTGCGAATTCTTGCCATCTACAGAATAAAATTGTGGTAATGAAGAAAGTTTTGTTTATTTTACACTAGTGAATAATGATAATCACGTTACGGGCACTAACAGTCAAGTGATCATCATTGCCCGCATACGTGTTCATTGATAAGATTGAAGATTAGAATGAAATTTAATATAAATACATTTAATTTAACTATGTAATCCTTTTCCTTGATAGAATATCTATATTTACGTAATCTTGAAATGTAAAATAAGCTTCAGAATTACAGTTACTCACAAAATTGAGCGTACACTTATGTTGGTAGTGAAAATTGGCGGGAGAATGAATAAAAACGAACATATTTGAGTGTAACAAACGCAATATATATTTATATATTTTGTGTAGCGAATGATTAATACATTTTTTTCAAAAAAACAGTAAGCATTTGTTTATATTTAATTGAAAACATAAAAATACAGGTATTTTACTGACACAAAATTGAGCGTACATATAGATATTTAAGGATTATAATATATGAATAAATAGATATTAATATTTTGTTGCATAACCTTTCGCTTCAATAACAGCCTGTAATCGCCGTGGCATCGATTCAATAAGTTTTTGAATGTAGGAAAGCGAAATATTGTCCCATTCTTCGCGTAATTTTAGTTTTAACTCGTCTTTATTTCTGCAATTGTAATTTAACAATTTAGATTTCAGTTCTCCCCAGACATGTTGGATCGGGTTAAGATCGGGTGACTGGGGAGGAGTTTTTAATAATTTTGGCACATTATATAATAACCATTCTTGCACCAAATACGATGCGTGCTTCGGATCATTGTCCTGTTGAAAGTGGTATACACGCGGCATTTTTAACTTTTGTGCTGATTGTTTTAAATTTTCTTTTAGAATATTTAAATATTTCATTTTGTCCATTATACCTTCAATGAATTCTAAATTTCCGGTACCATTGGTGCCTATACACCCCCATACCATAACCGAGCCTCCTCCGTGTTTTACTGTTGGACATGTGTTACGTACATGATGTTCTGTATTGGGCTTCCTCCACACAATTTGCTTTCTCCCATCACGTCCAAATAAATTTATTTTGGTTTCATCGGAAAATATGACACTTTTCCAAAAATTGTCATCAGAATTTATATAGGCTTTAGCGAACTGTAAACGCTTTTCTCTATTGGCTTTCGAGATATAAGGTTTCTTCCTGGCCACTCTACCGTGATACCCTTCTATACGTAAAATTCTTCGAACTCTTTCTACCGATATATTTTTTTTAATACGGGTTGAAACCTCCGTTGTTAAATTTTTTATATTAATTCCTGGATTTATTTTAATTTGTCTGCAAATAAATCTATTATCGATGTCCGATAATATCTTCTTCCTTCCTCGTCCAGGTTTATTACGAATTGTTCCTTCGTACTTATAATTATTAACAATTTTCTGAATTGTGGAATGGGTTTTACTCACAATTTTACCCACTTCACGCAAAGATTTCCCTTGGCAATATAATTTTATAATTAATTGACGAGTAGAAATGTCTGTTTCTTTCCTCCTGCTAGCCATTTCGCTAATACTGAATAAACAGATAACAAGTAGTCATTTGTTTTTAGTTTCTTAGCAACCGCATATCGAGAACCATTTCGCGGGACTTTCCCTTCAATAATACCATCATTCAACCTATGCAGACCGCGTAATTTGCAAAATTAGTTATGTGTATGCTCAATTTTGTGTCAGTAAAATGCCTGTATTTTTACGTTTTCAGTTAAATATACACAAATACTTTATGTTTTTTAAAAACAAAAGTCATTAATCGGTCGCTAAACTATACGAATAAATATATATTGAGTTTTTACACTCAAATTTGTACGTTTTTATTCATTCTCCCGCCAATTTTCACTACCAACATAAGTGTACGCTCAATTTTGTGAGTAACTGTAGTACTTACCTCTTATGTTGTATACACGAAATATTACATCGACGATGTTGAAAACACAAAAAGGCTAGTTTTCCTTGGTTGCTTAGCAACGCCGAAGGCGAAATCGTTCGACAATATAGCGAATGATGTCGTGGAACGTAAGGAAAAGAAATTGTACACTTCGGACATACCGTTTTATAATAACAATACTGACCGCCATTGCCAACTGACCGCGATTGCCTCATTCTCCCCTACACCGAGAACATCGCGCAATACTTTTGAGCAGAGAACATTTCTGCGACGTGATTGCTAGCTGACTGACAAGATTTTTTCCAAGCAATTTCCTCTACTCCCAAGTAGCTTCTCTCGTTCCATTATGAGTTAACGCCCACAAGGATAAGATGTTTTAGGTAAAAGAAAGCTATCACATTTTCGAAACACACGTGCTTTGCAGAAGTGCAACGAAGGAACCATCGTACACTTTCACACGAGCCCTCGCTCCGTCCTTTTATTGTCAATGTAACCATTGCTTCGAGGTAGGCAGCACGTGTTTCGGTTCGAAAGGGTCCGAAGAGAAGAGACACTGAAAGTCTTCCAGTTGCTATAAAGAAAAAAATCCTGTTTCCTGCTTCCCTTTTCCAATACCCTGAGTTCACGTCTGTTATGAGGTGGAACCGACTAAGCCATAAATTACCGAAAACTGTAGGAAATCGTTCTTTTCCGCCGACTCGTGGGATAATACGGTCATAAACCGCGACCCTGGCGAAATGCTCTGGCCGACCAGCCTGATTAATTTTGGGGAACTAGAATTTAAAAAGTATCACCCAACATTAATACGCCTCGCGGAGAGACACAGGAAGAAAAGGGGTAGTCCGCTGACCGCGCGAAACAGATCCCTTATCTCTCAAGTATAAACATGCGATCGAATTTTAAAACAAAAGCACGCGTCGACGTACGCGTCCGTGCGAGAGAGGGTGGGCTACAATTTCTCCCACTTGCTACCAATACGATGCCACTTCCGGTGTAGCGAGCGTGCAGCAATCGCAGAATTTCAGAGGAGAAGCAGTCACTGCACCGCTCGCTGCACCGGAAGTGGCATCGTATTGGTGGCAAGTGAGAGAAATTCTACGGAATCGTACGATGCCACAAATTTATGCGCAGTATGCGTGAATTGAAACAGCCCATGACGTCAAACGAAGCGACGCACCGTGGGCGATTTTGACAATCTAGCTTTACTGAATTAATAACTTTTTACTGGCTTAAGTTATTTGCGTAAAGTTGTTTTAAATATCTTTTTAATGACTTCAGAGCATGTTATAAGTATAAAATTTTAGTCATATTCACATTTTTAAGGAAGAAAAAATGGTCAAATGTCACTTTCGTCAAACGAATCATGTGAATCACTGGAATCTGATGATGGATTCTGATCTTCGTTTTTTAATAATAGGCTGACATCAGAGCTTTTATTGAACTTGACTGTTTAAGAAATGTCGCAAGACGTACAGCAAGGAGACCGATCGCGATATGTTGCAGAGAAAGATTGCACAAGAACTAATGAAAATCTAATGTAGAGCTTTAAGTGGAAAACGCAAACTGTTTAAAAAAGTGCTTATCGCCTTTCCGAATTCGAGACTGAAGAGTTTGTTTAGATCAGGGTTGGGAATTAAGTGATCTTTTCGGCCGAGTTTCAGAGGCGACGCGTCCTTTCTCCCGCCGTGCGTCTCGGAAGCCTCGAGCGCCTCAGGCCCGTGCCGCATGAACCGCGCGTGGCGCATTGAGGCGACACCCGTATCAGTAGGTTTCCACATCACCCATGGGGTACTACAACCCCTGGCAATAAGTTTTCGACCAAACGCAATGGTACGAAGTTAACGAGAAACACCAGAATTTTTTGTACATAAAACAATGCGGAATAAATATAACACTCATGGTAACTTTAAATTGGTCTAATATGCAGTAAATACACAAAAAATAATTAGGACATTCGTTTATTATCTACTAAAAAACAATGAACAAAGAAAATGTTGCTTGGAAAAAAGTATTTGGCCAACGGAAGCTCTGGAAAAAAGTATTCGACCATATAAATTTGCAAAGAAATGAACAATACTTTACTTAAAATTCACATTACCTAATATTTAGTTACATTTCCACGTGCACGTATAACAGCTTTTATGCGTTTTGGCATTGACTCTATCAGATTCTCGCATTCTGTCGGTGTGATTTCATCCCACGATGCCTTAATTGCTTCGCGAAGCTCATTTTTGTTTCCAGGTTTTTTTTATACGAATTAACTGTTTCCACGTTGCCCATAAATTCTCTATTGGGCTTAAATCAGGACTATTTGCTGGCCACTTTATTGTTTTAATTCTATTATTCTTCAAATACTCTTGTACTTTTTTGCTTGCGGTGGCAACTCGCATTGTCTTGTTGAAAATGAAAATCATTTGAATCCAGGAACCAATTTTCTATACTGGGTATTAGGAAATCTTCTAAAACCTGCGTATATATTTCGGAATTGACAGTTACGTATAGTATACACAGTTTTCCTACTCCTTGGGCTGTCATGCAGCTCCACACCATGTAAGACTCGGGATATTTCTTTTTAAAATTTAAACAATCTTCATTGAATTTTTCACTGGTTTTCCTCCAAACAAATTGTCCAGCATTATCACCTGCCCCGATGCATACACGTGATTCGTCACTAAAAATAACTTTTTTCCAATCATCCACAGTCCAATGCCGGTGTTCCTTACACCATTCCAAACGCTTTTTCCTATGCAGTTTCGTAAGAAACGGTTTCGTTTTCGCTTTGCAAAATGAATATCCCATTTCATTTAACCGGTTTCTCACTGTACGGTCACAAACATTTTGTGCCCACTTTCCATTTATTTCTTTAGACGTACCTCGCCTCATATTTTGAACAATTTGTCGCAATTGTCGGTCATCTCTTTTTGACGTGGAACGAGGACGTCCACATCTTCTACGATTAACTACACTTCCACTTTCATTAAATTTCTTATTTATATAGCTAATCGCACTATGGGAACAATTTAAAATTTCTGCAACTTTTCGTTGAGTATTGCCCTCTCCCAAAAGTTTAATTCAGGGACTTAATACCGGTATAACGCTCATACCGGTATTTCGGCAATACAGCTATACCGAAACCGATATCATACCGAAACAGATAAATACCGAAACCGATATTGTACCGAAACAGATAAATACCGAAAACAATAGGTTACCGAAAACCGAAATAAATACCGGTATTTTTTCGGTATTCTTTTCGGTAACACGATAGGTTTCAATATTTTCCGGTAATACTTTCGTAACCCTTATAGAATTGGAACTATTATATCAAAATACCGGTATAACATTATTTTTTATTACCGGAAAATATTGAAACCTATCATGTTACCGAAAAAATACCGGTATTTATTTCGGTTTTCGGTAACCTATTGTTTTCGGTATTTATCTGTTTCGGTGTGATATCGGTTTCGGTATAGCTGTACTGCCGAAATACCGGTATGAGCGTTATACCGGTATTAAGTCTCAGACGAAGATACAACCGAAAAATACCGGTATAATACCGGTATTTTACGTACCGGTAGAAGTCCCTGGTTTAATTATTCTTTCTTTTAAATCGTCAGAAAAATGCTTGCGTGGTGGCATGCTGAATTTCTTCGACTTGCTTCGATCGCTAGCTCACAATTGACTGATCGCCGCACAGTTTGTAAACATACGTTTTCAATACATTGTTGTATTGCACTCTGCGTGACTTGTGAAAGAGACAGCGAGTGAGAAGATGAAGAAACTGAGAAAACAGTCGACATCGAGCGATAAGCGTACCTAGTATAGCGCAACACTGAGTTACAGAGCTCCAGAATGCAGCAAAATAGTTTAGTAAAAGAATGCAAGATTATTTGCATAATAATGGGATCAAAACTGAAAAATGGCCAGCCAGTGGGTACGCCAAACCTATTTTTCATTAAAAATTTATGCGTAATATCTTTACAAAGCAATTAAGGCATCGTGGGATGAAATCACACCGACAGAATGCGAGAATCTTATAGAGTCAATGCCAAAACGCATAAAAGCTGTTATACGTGCACGTGGAAATGTAACTAAATATTAAGCAATGTGAATTTTAAGTAAAGTATTGTTCATTTCTTTGAAAATTTATATGGTCGAATACTTTTTTCCAGAGCTTCCGTTGGCCAAATACTTTTTTCCAAGCAACATTTTCTTTGTTCATTGTTTTTTAGTAGATAATAAACGAATGTCCTAATTATTTTTTGTGTATTTACTGCATATTAGACCAATTTAAAGTTACCATGAGTGTTATATTTATTCCGCATTGTTTTATGTACAAAAAATTCTGGTGTTTCTCGTTAACTTCGTACCATTGCGTTTGGTCGAAAACTTATTGCCAGGGGTTGTAGTACCCCATGGGTGATGTGGAAACCTACTGATACGGGTGTCGCCTCAATGCGCCACGCGCGGTTCATGCGGCACGGGCCTGAGGCGCTCGAGGCTTCCGGGCCGCCGCGGGGGCCAAGACGCACGGCGGGAGAAAGGACGCGTCGCCTCTGAAACTCGGCCGAAAAGATCACTTACTTCCCAAGCCTGGTTTAGATTAACCAGAACTCGAAGAGCGCGTTTTCGTCTCGAACATGTAATATGTTAAATGGATTTTCTTCAAAACGCGCAAATATGCGCAGTCAATTGTTTTACAACTTAATCCTTTTTAGTCATTAATTGAGATGCGCCATGAATTTGATTGAAGGTACCTGCAGAAAAATTTTAAACTCTTCTGAAACTTAAAAAAAACTTTTATTGTACTGTACAATGTTAATACTTTAAAAAACTTTTTTATAAAACTTAGTAATAACTGCCTTATTCTCCAAAATACATTAGAAAAAAAAACAAAATTGAAGAATATAGATGAACACTAAAGTTATTTACACCTAAATATGAAGTACGAAATCACAGTACAACCATAAAACCTCATTTTCTAAATACCTGTAAAAGAAATTCATAACAAGAGTAACTGTATTATTAATGGAACTTGTATATTATATATCAGGCATGGAACTAAAGTGAACACAGCGGCCGTTTTTCGGAGGCAACGCCTCCTTTCTCCCGCCGCGCGTCTTCGCCCCCGCGGCGGGCCTAGGTTCGTGGAGCGCCTCAGGCCCGTACTTTATGAACCGCGCGTGGCGCATTAGGGCGACATTGTATGAATAGGTTTCCACATCGACTCAGAGAGCACGATTGTCGATGCGTTTTTGTTTTGTCAATGCGCCACGCGCGGTTCATATGGTACGGGTCTGAGGCGCTCGAAGCTCCTGGACCCGCCGCGGGGGCAAAGACGCGCGGCGGGAGAAAGGAGGCGTTGCCTCCGAAAAACGGCCGCTGCGTTCACTTTAGTTCCATGCCTGTTATATATAATGACATAAAAGTTTTTATCTTCAGGAAGAATTTATATTTCAGTAAAGTAAAGCTAGATTGCCAAAATCGCCCACTATGCGACGTCACCGCTAAACCAAGTCAAATCACGCACACATATACCGCGACTACCTTAGGTATTCCCCCTCCACTACGGTAGACTATTCCGTGGCTTCCCTGCCAAGTGAATCAGTTTGAACGTTTAAGAGACGATATTTACATATTAGGCCCCTTTACACGGTCGGTCTTGCGCGCGGTCCGGCCCGCGGGCCGGCGCGTCACACGCCGCGCGGCACGCAAAAGTACGTGAAGCCGGATCGTGGCGCTCCTTCGCGCGGGCCAGAAGGTCGTACCCGTCACTAGTTAGAGACAACGAGTTCGGGCTCCCATTTCTACGTCGACTCCACATGCTTTTTACACGATCCACCGCAGTGGTGTACTACTTGTTCGATGTATATCATCGATCTGCGAAACGATCGGCAAGACACGATCGCGATATACGTTCGCAGAAAAGTATCTCAAATTCCTCTATATACCAGGCTTATAGAGGATATCATAAATGCTGTTACTGTAGGGTACACTGAAACATCTGTTTTTAGGAAGCTACATTTGGTTGACCTGAAGGTGCTATAAATTCTGGAAATGGTTTATAACTCAGTTATAACGACTGTAAATTTTTACAAGGGTACTTTAAAAAATGTCCAAATGTTTCCCCGGCAATGCGATGGCAAATGAAATTGCAGTTAACACATTCACTGTTGTGACGATCATAATTATTACTATCAACGGCAATAACTACCATGTCACTGCTTGTTTTAATATAAAAACTAATATTGATAGACAATAAATACATATAGGTATGCAAGTGATGTTATATCTAAGATAAATGATGAAGAGATGTAATATGCAAGATGTCTTGAAGAAGGGGGGTAGTCTTCTGATTGCTCGTGATGCAGGTCAAATTTTTCACCCACGCTCTTGCGTGGCACGCAGCAAGAAAGCATCACAGTCCTGCCCGCGCGCCAGAAAGCGCCACGGTCCTGCCCGCGCGCAAACCTCGAATCCAGAAGAGTTTGCATAAGAGACAGAAAAGGTAGTTAGAAAAGGAGAAAACGATACTTGAAACCAGGCTCGTGGCGCGCCTCAGGATTTCCGACAGTGCGGACAAGTCTGAGGCGCGCGACGAGCCTGGCAGCCGTGCCTCGATGGGTTTCGAGGACTTCGACCCTCGAGACCAGGGGGGCCGTACCATGTTGCCCCCTAAGACGTGGCGAATGAAAAATTCTACATTTCGCACCGGATCTTGGCGAAAGTGACGTGGATCGTTTCCTTATGTTTTTCCGATGAAAATGGTCCCAAAACGACACAAATCGGATTGTAATTAAGGAATCTTCATAATAAATTGATTTCCATAACTTCGTTAAAAATAGTCCGATTTACATGAAATTTGGTATAATTTTCATTTGAAAAACGTAAAGAATCCATCGGTATCACTTCCATATCGATACGATAAAGAATAAAGTATACAGTTTTTCTGAAACAGAAAAACCAAAGAACCTAATAAAAAGAGAATAAATATAAGGAAAGTAACCGTAATAAACGTACTAATGGACTAATTTTTGTACCTGATATCGCCAGAAACGCCAGTACGTTTGCGCACGCGGCGTACCGCCTGCGCCGTCCTCCCTTCAAATTACAAACGGATCCCTTATCGCTCGAGTATAAACACGACATATTTGTTTGCATGGTTACAAACTTCGTCCATTCGCTATCCGAATAGAGTGATGGATACACAAAAGTACAACTTTCATACATACCTGTTTCAGAAAAACTGTATACTTTATTCTTTATCGTATCGATATGGAAGTGATACCGATGGATTCTTTACGTTTTTCAAATGAAAATTATACCAAATTTCATGTAAATCGGACTATTTTTAACGAAGTTATGGAAATCAATTTATTATGAAGATTCCTTAATTACAATCCGATTTGTGTCGTTTTTGGACCATTTTCATCGGAAAAACATAAGGAAACGATCCACGTCACTTTCGCCAAGATCCGGTGCGAAATGTAGAATTTTTCATTCGCCACGTCTTAGGGGGCAACATGGTACGGCCCCCCTGGTCTCGAGGGTCGAAGTCCTCGAAACCCATCGAGGCACGGCTGCCAGGCTCGTCGCGCGCCTCAGACTTGTCCGCACTGTCGGAAATCCTGAGGCGCGCCACGAGCCTGGTTTCAAGTATCGTTTTCTCCTTTTCTAACTACCTTTTCTGTCTCTTATGCAAACTCTTCTGGATTCGAGGTTTGCGCGCGGGCAGGACCGTGGCGCTTTCTGGCGCGCGGGCAGGACCGTGGCGCTTTCTGGCGCGCGGGCAGGACTGTGATGCTTTCTTGCTGCGTGCCACGCAAGAGCGTGGGTGAAAAATTTGACCTGCATCACGAGCAATCAGAAGACTACCCCCCTTCTTCAAGACATCTTGCATATTACATCTCTTCATCATTTATCTTAGATATAACATCACTTGCATACCTATATGTATTTATTGTCTATCAATATTAGTTTTTATATTAAAACAAGCAGTGACATGGTAGTTATTGCCGTTGATAGTAATAATTATGATCGTCACAACAGTGAATGTGTTAACTGCAATTTCATTTGCCATCGCATTGCCGGGGAAACATTTGGACATTTTTTAAAGTACCCTTGTAAAAATTTACAGTCGTTATAACTGAGTTATAAACCATTTCCAGAATTTATAGCACCTTCAGGTCAACCAAATGTAGCTTCCTAAAAACAGATGTTTCAGTGTACCCTACAGTAACAGCATTTATGATATCCTCTATAAGCCTGGTATATAGAGGAATTTGAGATACTTTTCTGCGAACGTATATCGCG
Organism: Andrena marginata; assembly: GCA_963932335.1. NCBI lineage: Eukaryota > Metazoa > Arthropoda > Insecta > Hymenoptera > Andrenidae > Andrena > Andrena marginata. Next base: position 26,161,385 of record OZ010662.1, read on the forward strand.
ATCGTGTCTTGCCGATCGTTTCGCAGATCGATGATATACATCGAACAAGTAGTACACCACTGCGGTGGATCGTGTAAAAAGCATGTGGAGTCGACGTAGAAATGGGAGCCCGAACTCGTTGTCTCTAACTAGTGACGGGTACGACCTTCTGGCCCGCGCGAAGGAGCGCCACGATCCGGCTTCACGTACTTTTGCGTGCCGCGCGGCGTGTGACGCGCCGGCCCGCGGGCCGGACCGCGCGCAAGACCGACCGTGTAAAGGGGCCTATTAAGAGGATCCTTTCATCAAGTAGCGACCGATTTGATGAAAACTCGAATGGTAAACAATGTACAACATATGTCAAGGTCAACGTCATTGGGGCTGGATCCTCTTTTGTCAATATTTACCGTTCCCATTTTTTCTACCTTACAATTTTGAAAATTAGATATCCTAGGACATTCGGAAGGTCAAGACAATTCCAAAGACACATCATTTCTCCAAATCGGTGTATCCGTACAGGCTCTAGAGCAGGCCCGTCCAAGAGTTTGGTCGTGCGAGCAGCCGCGAGTTGCTCTTCGTCAGGGGGGTGCTACTCAATGTATTATTTTATCAACGCGTAACAGCACCATCAACCGAGATGTGACCGAACCAAATGGCGGAAGGCGGTAAATTCGAAACTAGGATTAAAGCCTTATTTAAATTCATTATACAGAGTTATCCACTGAACTCAGAAAACGCGCGCGAGAACAGATGAGAAAGGCTTCTGTTCTCGCGCGCGAGTTCTGAGTTAAGTGAACAACTCTGTATTTTATAAATGATTGAAATGCTATGCTCTGTGCGACTATACAATCATATTTTATGCATCTTATATACAATTTGAAATGGTATGTAGTCGTACAGAAACATAGTACCTCAATCATTTGCTTTTCGGGAAAAAGAAATAACATATTATTACACATTTGTTTCTTTAATTAGATTTTTTATTACGCAGCCGTGCTGCTTGCTGTAAAATGTGTGATTTGGTATTGTCATCGACTAATACCTTTCCTTGCAGTACATTATTAATATGTTTACAATATCGTGAAATATAAAAATCTATTACGTTATCAGATATATACTTGATAGATGCTTCTTTATCTTCGCAGATAAAACTAAAAGCTACATACTGTTTCGTATATATACTGATAATTTTTTTTAAGTGTGTGGTAAATGTGTAAGTTGTGATCATAAACCTACATATATTATAAATTTTTAACACGCAACTTATAAAATACGACTTATTTACAAAATGGACATGTAATTTTATAGATAATTTTGTCTAAAAATTCTATTAAACATTGTTTCCCTCGAACATTTATCTCATAATTTAATATTTTTGGAATGCGCTGATGAATTTCTATCGATTCATGTAATATTACGTTTCTATCACGACCGTCTAAAATATTCTTATGTATGAAATCGCGCATCTGTAGCAAGGACGTATCACTCGTCTCTTCACACTTTGCCATGACAGAGTGGAACGTGATGTTCCTAATCAGTATGGTCTTATATGATTGAATAAAATGTTTCGCCGTTAAGATATTGTGCCTCCCTGTATGTTGACGAATTTGTCCGAAAAAATTTTCTATGCAATCTTGATTAAGCATACGGGAATAATAATATGGTACATTATTTTCAAATAATAAGTTGCTTAAATCTATGAACCCTTGGATCGTGGTGATAAAATTTTTTAACGAGGGTGGTCGTATCTATTCAATAGTTCCCTCTTTCTGGAAATACATTTTTTGTAACGACCGAATGGCTTTTTGCCACAGAGAACTGTGCGCACTGTCTGGTCGTATACAGTCTGTATACTCTTTTCCACGTACAATACCCCGCGAGGAAACATTTAAACTATCGAATAGTGTATCAAAAAACTTGCATATTTTCGATGCCCCACTTGCCTCTCTTCTCATAGTAAATTTTCCTGTGGCGTCGGTTTCGTCTGAAATACAAATGGATTATGGATTACTTTAAATTTAATTCGAGACTTTTGGACGGTGGTTGAAAAACGCTTCCTAACTAGGGTAGATGTCCCAATTATCATGCCCTGTACCTATTATCGTGCCTTTATACTTAAAGAACCCGTACAAAAAAACTTGCACACATAACTAAGGAAATAAATTTTTTTAAGTTATACTATTAATGTATGTGTTAGAAACGAGTAGATTGCATTTTTAAAGAATTAAAGCTTCTTTAAGTATAAAGGCACGGTAATGGGGACATCTACCCTACTGTGCCCCGATGAAAAGAAGCCAGGAAAAATGTCACAGGGGCAAAACGGGTTCTTCGCTCGTATTGGCTCCCGCCGCCCGTGTCCCGTTTGCTTACTTTGTATTCGTCGACGTTGTCGCGCCAACCATTAGGGATATACTATTCGGACCCTAGAGTTTCTCGACCGACTTCTTTTCATCGGTTACTTCACCCATAGGATCCAAGGGTGTGTTCCAATTCGCGCATTGGGCGCATGAAATTGGCATTGGATTGGTGGTAAGTGCGAGAAATTCTAGGGAATCGTACGATGTCACCAATTTCATGTGCTCAATGCGCGAATCGGAACAGACCCACGGTATTTTATAGTTCAATGGTGCAACGATTCCGAATTCGTTAATACAGTGATATAATTTCTATACTTACTGTTTCGAGCCATGCTACTTATGGCCGAACACATTGAATGGCTGAAAACTTGTGCGGCATAACATACTTTCATTTTCTTAATTTTATTTATTTTAACATGTCGTTCAGTAATCAGTCGTATAGCTCTTGAGTGTACATATCCCTTATCTATTTCGTAGGCTGTTTCTATCTCCTTCCATTTTGCTACGATGAGTTCATTTTCTTGCCACACTAAATTTTTGTTTAGCAAATTATTCCGTATCCCTTTTAGAAGATGTGGGACATCGTAGAGTTGAATAATTTCAACGTTATTAATTATGATGCGGCGTCGTGGCTGCATATTGTTGCGTAGATAATGTTCCCGCGCATCCGCGAGTAAACTTTTAATCGCTGATCGATTGGTCGGACCTTGGTCGCAAATCAGCGTTACAACGTTTAATCCTGTTAAATGACAAATGGCAAATTAGTGAAAATGAATATCTGTAGGTATAAAACTTATTTTGGAATTGTATACTTTACGTACCAATTGCATTTAATTCTTCTACTGTATTTTTTATTAGTGTCTTTAATTCCAAGACCTTTGTTGTACTCTTGCAAAATTGAAACGATATCGTTTGTTTCCATGGTTTTAAAACACCCTTCACCATGAATACCTATACATGGTCCACTATTTCCCTATTTTCGATCCCAGTAATATCATCTTGGAATTTATCGTATTCCACATGTGGTAATAATGACATTTCATCAAATATGACGAAGCATAGTTTGTCGTTTGGTTTCATTTTATCGACATATGTTTTTAAGTTTTGCATTAAAAATTTATTGATCCCGGCTTTAATGGGTATCTTCTGTAAAATTCTAAAAATTGTGCGTTTGGATGGGAGGTGGAACCAACGTGCTAAAAAGCGGTAGGCAGAGCCTGATATTTTGTACAAGCGCAAACACATCAATTTTTCTTCTAAACTATATCTTCTTCCCTGTGGTTTTGCTGGTTTTTTCGACAATTGCTGTATACAAAACTTCACAGCTTCTCCTCTCAGACCATTTGCTGAGGTATCAAACATATTTTTTGCTAACTTTAATCTTTCTTTGAGCGTAGCAGCTCTTCTTTTGTACAATAGGACAGTGCTTTTTAAGTTTCTAGTTCTTGTATACAGTTTCTTAGCCTTTGGTGTTAAGTCAGATGACTTTGTAACACCTAAGTCTTTCAATGTAGTATTTGAAAGCCCTGAAAAGAGAATGTAAATAATGAATAACACGACTTTCTACTTTCGTTTATATCAATAAAATTACACTGCAGTAAGTGTTACATATAAAATACAGTATTTTCTAAAAGGACTCCTCAATTAACTCAACACCACCTATCTGCTAAAACCTGCACGATAGGCCGTTTCGTATTTAAACTAAACGCTGATCACTTACATATACAAAAATTCATTCTTAATTCATTCACAATTAAATTATCTATCAAATACGAATTCTCTTACTTTTGCTACTTGTTGGTGTCACACTACGCTGTATATCTAAAGACGATACCTCCTCTGAATGAGTACTTATTACATTCAACGGCTCTACTGCAGTACAAGTTGATGTAGATGTAGACGGGTCTGTTGCTATAATCAAAAATTTCAACATAATTTTTGTACTTTGTAAGGAAAATTTTAAGAACATTATCTTCTGCTGAATCCTCTTACTTCTGCTACTTGTTGGTGTCACACTACGCTGTATATCTAAAGACGATACCTCCTCTGAATGAGTGCTTATTACACTCAACGGCTCTGATGCAGTACAAGTTGATGTAGATGTAGACGGGTTTGTTGCTATAATAAAAAATTTCAATATAATTTTTATACTTTATAAGATAGTCCTGTATATACTGTCGTTTACTGAGAAGAAGGAATAAGAACGGACAAAGGGGCGACTTCGCTCGCGTTAGCTCGCCGCCTGTGTCTCATTCACTCTCTTTATATTTGTCGATGTTGTCGCATCTGTCAATAGAGCGACATTGTGTTAGAGAATATGGACCTATGGGAATATACTAATCGGACCACCAAGTTTCTCCCGGCAACATCTCAGTAAACGACAGTCGTTATAATATTCATAATTAGTACCTTCTTTAGATGGTAATTTCTGAGACGGTACAGTTGTACGTAGTAAATACATATTTGTAGATTTATCATTAGGCGTGAAGTGTTGATGGCACACACGATAGTTGGAATATACTTTCATACGATCCATTGAAACCAATTTTGGGTTTGCTACCAGCACAATCCATATATCAAATCGTTTTTTGTCCTTAAGAGGATTGGGAAATCTGTGCCTTGTTGGTGACCTATCTTCGCACCCAGGGACTGCACAAGTAACCATAATGAATCTGCTAAAAAGTATGAAAGCTAATCAGAAAATTTTTCGTTAAATCAAATGTACTTATAATTTTAACTATAATGTTAAAACTGAAAATAAAATAGAACGACACGTGGGATATCAAATGTGTAAATCAATGTTGTAAACTCTGCTACGAAGTCCTTTGCAAGGGCCTAATATGTGTCCTCGTATTCTCCAGATTTTTTCCGAACGTCAAAGGCTACGATCGGAAACCGTATTACGATTTTTAAGTGCCTAATTGCTATAAAACGAAGTTGATTAGAATTACGCATAGGTAGTAAGCTACTCGTAATGTTCAGTAAATAAATACCAACTCTCAAAATATGTAGAAAGATGCACTATAAATGACAATAAATTACAGTAAATAACAATTAAATAATGATAAATATGCGCTTGTCAAACTATGCCAGACCACGCTGAAATACGATGAGATGCGATTCAATGCGATCAGCTCAGATTAACTCAGATATAAAAAACGTCGATCGAGGGATCAATGACGATCAACGATGAAAAAACGTTTTCAATTGTTTTTAATCGTTTACAATGTTTCAAATCGCGCCGTTGACGCCAGGTCCGGCTGGGGGCGCACTCAACGCGACGCTGTCAGTACCATCTAGCGTACGATTTTCTTCACTCCATTGAGAACAGCGCCGTCTGAGGAGTAGTGATCCTACTATAATCGTGCTGACAATTCCCCCATTTAAGTGTCACCCCCTGGCTCTTCGCTCTTGGAGCCACGGAGCCAGGCCCAAGAGCGAAAGGGCTTCTTGGTGGGAGAATCGGTGAATGTAGAGGTAGTGGGGAGAAGAGACTGACGATCCCTTCTAACTAGCAAGCAGGTGTGCAATGACGTATATGGTGTATTGAAAATTGCTACGTGTACAGGAGAGTATGTTTGGAATTCAATGAAGTTCTGAACTTTTATTATTATATTTACGAAGTTAAATATATGAACATAAGAAATATGGAGATAAATTTTGTAACACATAAGTTCTATTTAACCTGTGAGTACAGACAAAATACGCACATATAATAAGTAAAGACACGCAAGTACACACGGAGAATTACATACATATAATACAAAATATACATAGAATATAGAGATTACAAATATATACATGTACATACAACAACAATGGACACGCAACTATACAGAGAAACTGAAAGTTCGTGAACAAAAAAGATAGTTTAAAAACAATTGATACGCAGTAATATGTACACGATAATGAAATCCATATATACATACAATACAGAAGTTAGCGGGAAATGAAAACTACAAACTAACATACGTACTCAGAATTATTAACAATATTATCTGCAAATTGGTACAATCTACTTTTGCAGAAATGTTAAAGTACAGTTAGTATACATAGATCTGTGTAACCACACAAATAAGTGGCGAGAATTTAAAATCTTCATTGTTCTTAATAGATTTACCAGAAATACCTAATTAATAATGTACTTAAGGAATGTAATCGATTCAAATATTTTCCTTTATGAAAATAGCGTTTTTCTTTTACCAGTATGCGTATTTTCAATACCGCCTATGGTCCAAACGTAAAAAATAAAATATTTAAAAATCCTATTTCAATATTTTTGTAGTAAAACATTTACATTTATATAAATATTTTTGCTACGTGATCAAGGTACCATCACTGCATGCAAATGTGTTCGTAGCAATTTATTTTGAACGTCCTGGTTGTTGGTGATTGGAGTTTATAATGTGGGAAATATTTGGTACTATGTTTTGACACGTGTTAAGAATCAATGCACATTTTAAATTGTAATTACTCAAGCTTGCTCGATGTACAGATTTTGTTTGCTTTAATATTGAAAACATCTGTTCGCAAATGTACGTCGAACCAAACATTGAGAATATTTTCGCTACTTGTTTGTGCAACCGTGGAAATTGAGATTGAGGCAAATGTTGATAAAACTGTATAAAGTTACCGGTGGTCTGATATTTCGCCTCTAGCATTCTGTCGCACTGCAATTCAATTAATTCTAGTTGGAATTCTTTGTGAACTGTCTGTACATCTGTAATAAACGGTTTTCCAATCATATTAAAATCAGCTTGTAAGCTGAATAAATCTGTAAATCTATAGCAAAATTGTTCGTGCAAATTACTTAAAATTTCTACATATGGTTCAAAATCGAAATTTTCAGATAATACAGTTAAAAACTTGGGAAAATGTGTTGCATCGTTATTTTGTAGCTGATGTATCCATAATTGTAATTTTATTTTAAAAGCTCTAATTGAGTCATAAAATTTAATAATTGTATGATTTTTCCCTTGTAACGTTAGGTTTAATATATTTAAATAATCCATTACATCCGAAAGGAATGCTAGATTGCAGATCCAAAGGGGATCCTTTAATTGTGGGACTGATTCGTCGGCCCAATCCATAAATGAATCTATTTCTTCACGTAATTGAAAAAATCTATCCACAACCTTCCCCTTACTTAACCACCGTACTTCTGTGTGAAACGGAAGGTCGGTGTATTCGCAATCTAACATTTCTAGAAATGCTCTTAACTGCCTTCGTTTTACCCCATGCGTACGTATGTAATTTGTAGTTTTCACAACAACCGACATAACAGCGTCCACTTGCATATGCTTAGCGCATAAATTTTGCTGGTGGATCTGCATGCTGTCTATAGGAAATTAATATCATTTTACTTTTCGTTCAATAAGGTAAATATGCCAATACCTGGACACGTCCCAATACCTGGACACTAGTGCAAAGAATGCTGATTATTACGTTTAATATTCGCTTTATCCATAAAAAATTATTTTATTCAATTACTCAAATATATAATAAAATATATTCATATACATATTTTTCTTAGTAAACTTGTAACACTCGTAATAAAAATAAATTTTCTTGAACTGTACAGTTTACACCATTTTAGTATCGCTCTTGTCAGATTTGCTAAACAGTCTCTACTTTTTCTTAAGCGAATATTATTAATAATAGTTAGTATATTGATACAACTAATACAGTTTTAGAAAAATGGTACCTTGTAGTACTATTTTTTGATTGGAAGATTAAAATTAAAGTTCGTATTAGTTTTTTATTCACGTGTCTATCTTCTGGTACAGTGAAATCCCGGAACGTCCCTAAATCTGACCACGTGTACAAACTGTGAAATAAGTACGCGTTATTGTTGAAACAATAATAAAATAATTATTTAACACCTTAACAATAATTTGCACCCTGCAAACACTTTGTATTCTTCGTATCATGTTTTACTGATAATATTTAATTCATGTGTGAAATTCGTGTGTAACACACGAATACACATAACCTTAAAATTAGTCATTCAATAATAGATTCTTTTACTTAAGTTTGTTTACTGATTTGAATAAATTATTTATACAGAAGAAATATGCCAAAAGAATAACTCTTGTGTTGTATTTTTGTTATTTCATTTCCCGAGAAAACATCCAAAATCATGTGTCCAGGTAATGGGACAGTAAAATCGGGACACCGGGACATACTAGTTAAGCTGTCCAGGTATTGGGCCATTATAAGGACTATGAATTTTCAATATTTTACAAAATTATTAAATCCTAAAATATGTTGTTTTTTTCTTAATGATGAAGTACACACGAAGCCCCATGTAATTGCAAAATCGTTTTCATATAAATTGATTGTCATAACTGAAAAATGGACAAACGTGTGTCCGCCGTACCTTAAATGTCCAGGTATTGGGACATTTACCTTACTGACTGAATATTTTTAAGAGGAACTCCCTTTCATTTTCCTTGAATTTTCTTCACCTACGATTCTTTCACTCTGCAATTCTTTAGTTTAGGTATAGAACTAACGGGATAATGAATTGATATTGTTATTTTATGCCAGTCAAAACATTTATTACACTCCTTTGTAAATCGTTTTATTACATTCTTCGGAACGCACAACTACCTGCGAGAGCACGTAGGGACCAAGCCGCTGTAAAACCCAAGTCCAGTAAGTAGGTAGTGGTAGTCACTCACACTACGCCACTATCCCCACTCTTTTACGGCTGCCGTTCTCGCCGTCGCCCTTGCGTTCGCTCTTAACCACCCGCGGCCGCTCTTCGCGGCCAAGAGCAAAAGTTGGACGGGCCTGCTCTAGAGTGTAACATGGACATACAAACATATCCTGATCAACACAATACCCTCCTTTGCGTGCCGCAGTCGGGTAAAAAGTTGTTTTCGCAAAAAGAAGGATGTCCGAAAATAACTATTTTTGCCCCATTTCTACAAACGAAAAATCCATTCTGGACCTACAAGAGTATACCTAAAGCCTCGTTCACATTAGTCAAATTTACTATCTTCAAGTCGCTTGAATTAAAGTATACTGACCTCAAGTTGGTGTTCAGATACTGTCAGCTGCCTTCAAGTTACTTTCAAGAGTACTTGAATCATGAAGCTGAAGAGTGAATCAAGTAGATTTAGACTGCCCCCCCCCCTCCCCAAAAAAAACATGACTCATGTAAACCATTGCGAATTATAACTTTTACACGGAAAAGATCGGCCCCAACCTTCACAGTTAGAAAGTATATGTAAAATAACGAAAATTTTAATTTATTTATAAATTGTTGGACGTACAAAATTTCTTTTGCAGCGCGTTATACGGCATCAAACACTGAACATTTTGTCCATTTACGGTTTTCTTCTACCTCACACCGTTACAAAGTTATACTCGAAAAATGAAAAATCGCTGAAAATTTCGGGGCTGATTTCACCCCCTCAGAGTGTTTTTCCGCAGAAAAAAAAAATCGTTTCTTACATACTTCGACATGCTCTACAATCGTACGGAGTTTCGTTAAAATCAAAATTTTCGGGTTTGATATGTTTCCTGTTAGTTTCTTTCATGAATTGCCTTGATTTTGTCTCGCTTTGCTTCTTTCCCGCTTTGTCTTTTTAGACAAATTTTCCACGTGCTTTGCAAGTATGTCTTGACCGCTGCGGTAGCATTTGAGAACTGATTTTAAGGTGGCCGATCCGTGATCACGCATACGGAAGTATACAGCGATAATTATTCGGATATCGTCTCGAATATTTTAAAGCTTGGGACCGCCGTGACGGGTGTAAACACCGTTATCATCAACGCTGTAATTCGATACTCGTGGTAACGCATGAGACGTAGGCGACGTTATACACGCGTGTATAGAAGGAAGGAAGAGGTACAGCGTAAGAGGGAGAGAGATTAAATGGGGTGAACTTATGAACCGCGGCAGGATAACATTGGAGACGAAAAGTCTTTGAGTTGTTCCAGACGTCGAGTAATCGCCAACTCGTACTTAAACCGATAGTAAAGTTTAAGGGAACCCTACACCCACGGCGTCTGCGTCTGATTTACAGCAGACCGGTGTCAGGACCGCCCATACTGCCTATCCTAAAACACAATTGTCATTCACTAAGTCTATACCTCTAAGGATTACCTAGCGAGGAAAAAAACAGACATCTGGCTAACAAACCTATCCAGATTGTTCGGTCGAGTCATCTTGCCAGGGTTACGGTTTATGACCGTATTGTCCCTCAAGTCAGCGATATGTGCCGGTTCGAGGTTACCACTTACCACCCGCTGACAGAGCAATTCGACGGATTATCTCAGAGTGAAGGTAGTCGAAATTCCCAAAGAAAACGATACGATGTCGAGTGCCTTTTCGGTCATCTGGCAGACAAATGTCACCCAACGTATGCTTTACGAATAAGTAATTACCAATCGTATTAATAGGAGAGGATATTATAAATGACTTCTTACAGGTATTAATGTGAAAATCGTCCATTTATTAGAAAAACATTTCCCCCTACTATAGTGGTACATGATTTACATCGCGCAACATGGATTGCATTCCTAACGCTATCAATTCACAATCGATCAAAGAATTGCTGTTCGAAGTAGTCGTTTTCGGAAATTAATTTTACATAATCTGTTGACGCGGTAACGCTACGTAGAACGTCTACGAATGCTGCGTATTTACTGCTTACACAGTATATATTTTCGGTCAACCAGGTGAACATATGATCGATGCAATGTTTCTACGCGAATAGTTTACGCATCGTGGTTTCAGTGATATATATGACACCACGATTATCGATGATTTTTATAAGTTGATCATCATGCATACACGTGAATTCTAGTGGTAAATGGTCAATTACGATGTTGCGTTGCTGGGTAATCGTTGGAATATGTCCACCTCGTTTTGTACTAGGAGCTTCCACGTTGACATTGAAAAGCACAACTCGCCGCCTTTATTGTTGGCTATGGCGATCTCAACGCGGCAGGAATCCATGCCAATACGAATTCCAATAATTAAGCGTTTATAAGCTGTTGCGATCAACGGGTAATCACGCCCTAGGATCCATACGATTGATGGTTTTGACGTTTTCACTGTTTTTGGCGTTGCGGATCCAGAACTGTAAGAAACGTGTATACGGAATTAAAGCTTTGTTCATTCGCGTTTACAGTGAAAGATGTAAGCGAATGAAGTAAGTGAAAAGTGTATAGTAACGCGTACGTACCTCATATCGGATTAGTGGTGTTGTTTATTGGGGAAACCACTATCGTTGCCGGATGCACAGGATGAATCGTCGCTGCTGCGTTTGTACATTTTGATAATGCACTGTACGATTACACTGATCGCCGTAGAAATTGACGCGAATGATATTTGTTAGCACTCGAGCGTACGTGTCGATATGAAGTCTGCAAGACTAACCAACGTCGCCTTTATACAGATTCACGCACACGCACACAACAATGTGCATGAGCATATTGCATCAATGATTGTGATGATCATGGTTGTGTTATGGCACAAACTTTAATATGAATAGCGCGCGATAAATTCAAACGGCGTGCGCGGGAGATTCAAATAGCGTACGCGTCAAATTCAAGGTGCGCACGTGTCGCAGTGCGATCTCATAAAAGTGCAGTATCAGCTGGAATAATTAGTATCGAATCATTGAAGAAGAAACTCTGAAACAGACACCCCCGAAATTTTTTTTAAATAAAATATTTTTATAAATTTAAATTCTTAAAATAAATATAATTTTTATTCAAAACAGTGTGTGTTTATTAATGTATATATCCATGCATGAGTACTTAAATCGTAGAATCAGTATTTGCCTAAAACAAAAAACGTTCGTGTGGGAGGGATATTCTTGCTCGTGGGTAGAGGAAGCAGTCGCTACTGTCATTGCTCTCATCGTCGCCGCCGTTGTGTTCATCGCTATAGAAAACAAAAAATAATTCTTACATATTCATTCTTTACATATGACGCGTAAAGTAGATGCAATGCGTGTATAAGGAAAGACGCTACGTAGGGGGAAGTGGGGTAAAACGGAACGGGTGGGTAAAACGGAACATCAATATTTCTTTTAGATAAGAGTTGCGAATGAGTTGGTATCGCGTGACATGAGACCAAAAGGTCCTCAAAGCATTTTGTGACAGACCATAGACCCGTGCATACGTTATTTTTCAGTAAAAAGAGTTGGAAACATTTCCGGTATCGACGTTTCAATATTGTGTTGTACTTTCGACCACTTTTCGGCACTTGAATTTCGAAAATTATTAACGGTGAGTACATCGTTAGATTCTGTAGTTCTTACGCTACATTCTGACGTTCTAAAAAGTTCTTTACCTCACGCTGAAGTGTAAATATTAAATGTTTACTAAATGACTGCATGTGGGGCAAAACGGAACACTTTTCGTGGGTTAAAACGGAACACCTATTTAATCGAATTCCACCGATCCAATTGTCTTGAAACTTCGCAGGGGTTCGTAGTTATTATGGCAATACAAAATTATGAAAGAAAAAAACGGGAGGGGTGAAAAAATTACCTAGTCATCAATAAATATAACCCATAACCACAAATCCAAACGACTTGAAATCAGCCTATAACCACAAATCAAATAAATTCAATTGATATGTAATCGCATATATACTCCAAGTCATTTTAGAAGGAACTTATTCGCGCATGTAGAATGAGCTCATTGGCTCCGAGGAAGCGTTTGTTTGGGGTATAGCCAATAGTAACTTGTTTCGGTACCAATGAGCGCCAACATGCGCAGAACCGGTCTAAACTCGTCGGTCGGCAAGTTCCTTCTAAAATGACTTGGAGTATAACCACAATTCAAAAGACACGAAAAAGTAAATAATAAAAAAATATGAAATTTTTTTTAATTTGAATAATTTTATTTAAAATGCACTAAAAACTGAAAAATTCTCCATGCACGTGTTGATATTCATTATTCATGTAAAAATCCATATGTATTCGGTTTTATTCAGTAATTTTTATGTTATCTGGTAAATAATTTTTCGTATGTGTATAATATATATTTCTGTTATATTTTATATGTAATGCATAAATGAATACATTTTAAATCATAAAAATAAAGATGTTGTACGTTTACATTAGAGATCCCGGCGTAGAACGTGTATTGAAGATACACGTGTACACGCGTACACGTGTCGTAAAAATATCCGTGTTCAAATCCGTGTACTTCTTAATACACGGATACACGGGTATTGAAATACACGTGTACACGTGTATCGAAATTCACGGATCGTAGTATCCGTGTACCCGTGTACCCGTGTACCGAAATTCACGGATACACGTGTATCGAAATATACGGTTTCACGTGTATTAAGATATCCATATTTAGTTTTTTAACTAAATATCCGAATGTTTAGATTTTACGCAAATAGTTTGTAATAGGTAGGTACAAACATAATTTAGGGTAATTCCGGGAGACGCATTCGGGCTGGAGATTTGGTCGAAACAGTTGATTTCTAGAGAATTAATTGTTCTGAACCTTAACACATTTTTACATATACATAGATGTAGAGTCTGAATATAGCAACTCGACCAACTCTCCAGCTCGACTGCGTCTCCCGGAATTACCCTACTAGGTTGCAGATGAAAATAAAAAATATCATGATTTTGTTTAATAAAGTTTAATCTATTAATTTTTTCTTTTGGTGTAAGAATACTAACGTGTTAACATTCTCTGGGAGTAAACGGTTTCTTTTTTTTTGTTACAATGCTTCCAGCACACGAAAAACATCTTTCCGACATTGCCGAGGTTGCTGGAATAGTTAAATATTTTTTGGCAACATGTGAAATCACCGGGTATTTATTTGTCCTAGCCTTCCACCAGTCAAATGGATCCAAGTCGAAGCGTAATTGTGCCATATACGTTTCAAATTGAATGTTAATATCGTTGTTGTCGGTAACTTCGTCATATAAAAACTGAAGAGCACTTTTCCCGCGTGACTTTATTTTGTTAACATTGGGGACAGGTGCCTCTTGAAGTAAACGTTGTACTTCTGTACGAATCAGTTGTCTCACATGAATTGATTCATGCTCCAGATTTTTATATCGCGGATCAAAGAAGCATGATACATGACTTTGTGAAAGAGTATCACCTTCGTTCCAGTCGAGTTTGAAACGGTTCGTTATATTCGAAATCAAACTCTCCTTTAATTGATACAAAACCGTGGCATCATCACCCCTTAAAATAATATGTTTCTCGATCACTTTTTTCGTTAGTGGTCTCACCATTGAGATAGGCGAATGGTTGTCTCCACAAAAAAGCGTTGTTATAAGTTGCAAAGGTTTTAAAATATTTAACAGAGATTCTATCGTTCTCCATTGCCTCTCAGTAATTTCTAGTGATTCTGCTACGGTGGCAGAAGTAATGGCTCTGTCTGCTAGGACGTTTGACACTGGGAGCCTGTTTTTATGTAATCTATTCAACATAAAGATTGCGGATTTCCGGGAATTTCGCGATTTTCGACCTTATTCTGCGATCTTTAAGCGTTTATAGCTCAGAGCAGCGTTAACCTATTTAGATGAAATTTTCAGCATGTATACAACTTACTTCAATCTACAAACGGGTTTTTTGAATTTTCATTACAGGCTGTCAAAAAAAAAGTTTAAAAAAACAACCTTTACTATTTTTTTGTTGCTATTCAGACCAAGTGCATTTTTTTTCAAAACGACTAAATACGTCACCCAGAAAACTAATTCCGCTAGCTTCTAAAAAAAACTCAAGTCGTTTCGACCAATTTTAAAAAAGTTATGCGATTTTAAAGAGTTTCAACTTATTTTCCGACGCGACTGTAAGTCTGAAACCTATTCAACTGTAGCGGAGCGCAGTTTATTGCCCACCGAACATAAAGAAATTAACTTGCTGCAAATGGAAATTAAGCCGAAAAACCTTCCTCTAATCATGCAAGTTATTTGCCAGATGTTTTCAATTGCTTTATAGCGTGTAGGAAAAAGTCGACAGTCATAAACCTGCAATAAACCGCGGCCCGCTAACGATCCGTTTAGGGTAACATGCAGATGGTAAGATTGGGAACTCACGCCTGGGAAATACCGGAAGTCCCGTTGGATTTTTCGATGCATATTTTTCCCACCTTTCCGCCTACGATTTTTGAGGGAGGAGCTTTTTCGTGACCAATTATATTAAAGACAGTCGCACGAAACTCCACCCTCAAACCTCCACTTGACCGTAGCGCAGCACAATTACAAAGCATGTAAGGAAGAGGCAATGTAGAAAAGGCTAATGGGTTTTAAAGGTACGGTCGTGGAAAAAATAAAAGAGAAGTTGAAAGCTGCTGAAAGCGTAGGGTGTACATCTGATTGTTGGCTACCGGTAGCGCAAGAATCGTACATTACAATGACTGCACACATTATTAATTCTAATTGGGCCACATATAGTCTTGTATTAAGCACATACGAGATGGAAGAACGTCATACCTCGCCGACGAACTAGAAAAAACTCTCGCAGACTGGGAAATTCGTGAGAAAGTAGTGGCCATTGTTACAGACAATGCCCAAAATATGCTGAATACTATCTCATTTCTGTCAAGAGCGTCAGACCATACAAATATCTCCAGCATGGGGTGTGCAGCACATACCCTGCAATTAGCTGTAAATAAAGCATTAAAAGAAGAAAATGTACAACAGATTATTCAGTATTGCAGTAAAATAGTTCGACACTTTAAGCATTCCAGTGTTGCAACTCAGGCACTGAAGCGAATGCAAGAGCAGCTGTCTGTCCTAAAAACGACGTTATTACAAAGTTGTTCTACGCGGTGGAACTCAACGTACTTCATGTTGAATAGACTACATAAAAACAAGCTTCCAGTATCAAACGTCATCGCAGACAGAGCCATTACTTCTGCCACCGTAGAAGAATCTCTAGAAATTACTGAGAGACAATGGAGAATGATAGAATCTCTGTTGAATATTTTAAAACCGCTGCAACTGATAATAACGCTTTTTTGTGGAGACAGCCATTCTCCTATCTCAATGGTGAGACCATTTACAAAAAAAGTGATCGAGAAGCATCTTATTTTAAGGGGTGATGATGACACGGTTTTGTGTCAATTAAAGGAGACTTTGATTTCGAATATAACGAAACGCTTTAAACTCGACTGGAACGAAGGTGATACTCTTTAATCCGCTTCTTTAATCCGTGATATAAAAATCTGGAGCACGAATCAATCCACGTGAGACATCTGATTCGTACAGAAGTACAACGTTTACTTCAAGAGGCACCTGTCCATACTGTTAGCAAAAAAATTCACGCGGGAAAAGTGCTCTTCAGTTTTTATATGATGAAGTACCGTCAATAACGATGTTAATATTCAATTTGAAACGTATATGGCCGAGCCACAATTACGCTTCGATTTAGACCCATTTGACTGGTCGAAGGCTAAGGCAAATAAATACCCGGTGATTTCCCATGTTGCCAAAAAATATTTAACCATTCCAGCAACCTCGGCAATGTCGGAAAGATGTTTTTCGTGTGCTGGAAGCATTGTAACAAAAAAAAGAAACCGTTTACTCCCAGAGAATGTTAACGCGTTAGTATTCTTACACCAAAACAAAAGATTAATAGATTAAACTTTATTAAACAAAATCATGATGTTTTTTATTTTCATTTGCAACCTAGTAAATTATGCTTGTACCTACCTATTACAAACTATTTGCGTAAAATCTAAACATTCGGATATTTAGTTAAAAAACTAAATATGGATATCTTAATACACGTGAAACCGTATATTTCGATGCACGTGTATCCGTGAATTTCGGTACACGGGTACACGGGTACACGGATACTACGATCCGTGAATTTCGATACACGTGTACACGTGTATTTCAATACCCGTGTATCCGTGTATTAAGAAATACACGGATTTGAACACGGATATTTTTACGACACGTGTACCCGTGTACAGATCAGCGGAGTCCCTGATGATGTTTTGCAAGCCGGGACGCTTGACATTTCTGGAACGAATTCAGATGATTCCAGAAGTATGGTAGTTCGAAGATCCAGTGGCTGATCGTCGGTGTTTCATCGATATTGTTGTTTGTACGAATCGCGATCTCTTTCACTACGAAGTCGCGATCGATTTTGAAACCTTCCATGTCGACAATGGCGAACATCGTTATTCGCCGTATTCACGAGTTCCGCAACGAATCGAATCCAAGCCACTTAACGTACACCTGATTCCCGTTGCGACGTGTGTGTGTGCGCGCGCGCGTATGTGTATTTGTGTGCATGAACATATGTATATACGTTTTATTAATCTCGCGTACGATGTTTTTCTCGTACAAGTATGCAGTGTATGGACGTAGCGTAGGTAATGACAAACATTGTAAAAAGAAGCAATATATTGTAAAAGTATCGGCAATATTGTTCTTTATTTTTAAATACAAAGAATCGAATGAAAGAATAACGATATACATATAAAATGTATAATGTATTTAATAATAATAATAAGGAGCGGCTGTTGCTTCACAGAACATCCTTTTCTCGTATACACGAGTTCTTGGACGAGGCGAATCCCAACCATTTCACGTACACTCGATTCCCTTGCGACGAACAATCTTCTCGATTAGATAGGCGTCCGGATTCGCGACCAAATGTAGTTCGTACTCGTAGATTCCAGCCGAGATCGGCTCTCCCGCGGAATCGCGCAGAATGTATGTCACCGGGCACGTTCGTTGCGTGGCCACGATTTCAAACACCTCGGACGACCATTTCGGAGGGTACGCCTTCTCGAAGAGGGCCTTGAACTTGCTCACGCGTACCTTGTCATTGACGTTGAATTTCGCGCGTCGACGAACACCTTTCGATGCGGACAAACGCGTCGCGGGGGTCACGTCAACGGGTCGGGCGTTGATCGTTCGATGCTTGCGATAATTGTAGGTGCATACGAGCGCAGGTAACAGGACGACCCAACGATATGACGCATTCAAGGAGAATTGTTTCCACACGAGGTTTTTCAGCGTGCGATTGAAACATTCGACGATCGAAGTTTTCATCAAGCTGTACGTGGAGTTTTGATTGATTCCACGTGTCTTCGCGCATCGTTGAAACTTCGAGTTCTAAAACTCCTTTCCCAGGTTGGTTTCTAAATTTCGCGGGCATCTATCGCTCTGCCGCTACACGGTCGCGAACGCCGTGGTCACATTGCATTCGCTTTTCGTTTACGGAAACGGCCCACGTGTACTTACTGAACATACCGATAATCGCGAGTTGATGTTGATGTTGTTGTTGTTGTTGTTGTCAGCGTTGGCATTGATGTTGTTTGCGTTGTCGTTGTTGTTGTTATTGTTGTTATTGTTGTTGTTGTTGTTGGTGGTGGTGGTGTTATTGTTACCGATATTGTTGTTGGTGGTCTTAGGAGGAATGACTGTGTCAGTGGTTAAAACTGTCTGCAATGTCACTGTTCCTCGCGGATCATAGGGTCACGCGAGTGGTTCGACGCCGTCGTAAGATTTCCATGAAATTGGTGAAAGAAATAAGGTAAATGTCCCAATACCTGGATATTTAAGGTACGGCGAAAACACGTATCAGAATTGTCCAGTTATACAAGTCGATTTATATATATAAACGATTTTGCAATTGCATGGGGCACACATATATATATATATAATGTTTTTCCAGGAAAATTAAATAAAAACAACAACACAATAGTTTCTTTTTGATAAATCAAAATTAAATTGTATTCATAGACATTAAATATTTTAATAATTAATTAAAAATAAATGTTACTTTTGAAAAAATTGAAATTTAATTGGTTTTATTATTTTTACATTTTTTGTTTTGTGTCAATTTTTTTGCTTCTAGAATAGCCTTCTCTGACTCTGAAATAGCTGTCTTTGACTTATTTTCTACAGCTCTCTTTAATTGAGCTTCTTTTCGTTTCTTGGCGCTCTTCGATTTCTTGTTTAACACGTTTCACTAGTTTTACTTTTGTAAATGGTACATTTCCCATTTCTCAGACGTACCCACGGATGGAATATTTTCTTTTTCTTTCCGGCTATTTTTGAGTTTTAACTTGTTAGGAAATACAAAGTGGTTTTCAAATAGCGATTTAATAATAATCGTAGCTTGAACGTTATTACTGTTCTCTACGATTCACAATTAAAGAAAACATGTACTGTGGTTTGCAAATATGTTGCCAGCAGAAACTTGGTGGTCCGATCGAGTGAATCGTCATAGGCCCACGTTCTCTAACACAGTGGTGGAGGTAAGGCACACGCATTGTCGCTATTGGCCGACGCGTCATGGCAACGAATCGGTCAGCAGCACCGCGTGACGAAGAGAGCGAGCGGGACACGGCGAGATCGAAAGAAATAGAGCTATATCAGGGATCCGACGAAAAGCGATAGCGTAGACGTCTCAGGGTGTTAACCGTTACATGTATAATAAAGAAAAATAACATAAGTTTATGATATAGATTTCTTTTTTCCCACATGTTCATTATTATATACAGAAAGGACATTATACATAGGATTATTATATAAGTAGGAAGTATTATTACTGGTTTTGTGAGATTTTCCTGAATCTTCTCCTGAAAATTAATTTGAATTTCGCATTATTAAAAATATTTCGATTGGTGACATACTTTTGTTCTTTTCTATCAGGATAAACTGTACATAATTTCAATTTTCAAACACAAGTACAATTTTCATGCTTTCTTACCCTATAAATCTTCTGAGGAGGTGCTATTGTCTGAATCGTCGGGCTCGTCGGGCTCGTCGACCTCTTCGGACTCGCTATCTTGCGTTTCCATAACGTTCTCTATTAGATTATCCTTCGACGAATATTCTTCTTCTAACTTTGCGACGTGTCCGCAGAAATTTTTCCATTCAGCAGGTGTAATGTCGCATATAGCTTGCCGTGTCAATAATTCTAATTCACTGTTTGAAAGATCTGACGTAATATTTTTTTCTCGTATCTTTCGCTTAACTTGTGCCCAAGCCAATTCAATGGGATTTAAATCGCACATATACGGTGGTAGTCTTAATACATTGTGACCCTGTTCTTTTATTGATTCGTCTATCTTATATGTTTTGTCTAATTTCTTATTTTGTTGTACAAGTTCTGTTAATTCGCATTTCTTCATTTTGTTTGTACATGGATTGTTATTATCGTTCAGCCATTTCAGGAAGACTTCCTTCTTCTGAGATTTTGCTGGTGGTTTATTTATCTGCACACTGTGATATGGGGCATTGTCCATCACTATAACTGATTTTTCTGGAATGTTCGGCAATAATTTTTCTGTAACCCATTTTTCGAAATTAATAGCATTCATTTGCCCGTGGCAGTCACCAGTTTTTGTCTTCGCTTTAAAAATAAGTTCCGCGCCGTTTACAAATCCGTTTTTCCCACCGGCGTGAACAATTATGAAGCGGCAGGAAGAACTGCCAGCATTTGCTAAAACACATACTATTATCGACCCACGTTTTGTCGATATAAATAATATTTCTATTCTGTGTCCTATAATGTTGCACAGCTCTCAGGTATTTTGTCCTCTAGGTAACAATATTCGGCCTCCCGATTATAAGTTTTCTGTTGCTATTACTATTCTTATATTTGAAGCCCATATTATTCAGCAATCTGTACAGCGTATGTTTTGTCAACGGAAAATGTATTTTCTCCTTCACTGCATGTAAGACTTTTGCAGCAGTTGGTACAATTTTCTTTTCCAAATAGAATTCATTAATTGTATCTCGTACACTTGTTTTATACTTTTCAGAGAAATGACGTTTATTTTCCATGCGTCGTGGACGTTTCTTTCCTGGTGAAGATAATTTCTGTTCTCCAGATATGAGGCATTCTTTCCGAATTCTGGCAATTGTGCGCTCTGATATACCAGTATAATCAGCCACACGCTTAGTTGGTGAATAAGGTGTCCTCTTCCAGCTTCTTCGTCACATTGTTTAATAATCCTAGCCACCATATTTCGTGTCTCGTTATGAACTGTTTGTCCTTTCTTCCGTGATTCCATAATTGAAATAATATAGATATGTAATTCAAGAAAACTGTACACTAAAACTATACTGCAATACTATTTAATTGCGTCTTAAAACTATAACTGACCACTCAGTTATAGTATTATTACTGATAAACTATTGAAAATAATAAGTCTAATCGCTGAAGAACGCTTACAGGCAGACTGCTTTGAGAAAACTGTTGCTTTGGGCATCTTGGAGAAGTCATTTGTTGGTTGGAAACGATACAATTTCTTGGACACAAGTTGCCAACAATGTTGCACTATTGAGTACACATTAAGACTTTTGCTGCCAGGGCGACGGCTCCGATCGGAGTCGTTTCAACAAATATCATGAATTACTTTAACATTAAAAGTATAAAGGCATATAAACATATAAATAAGTCGGTGGCACCCGGCATTTAACATTTGTTCGCACACCGGCAGCGAAAGTGTTAACGGTGACAGAAAAACATTACGCGAGTGTCTAACTGCATAATATGAAACACATATGAAAGGATGTTACTTGTATACAGGTTCCTAATTCGGATGGGAAACATCGCTGAGTTTATGTGTTTTGTAACGACTTCAGAAAAATCAATATGCATTTTAATTTGGTAATAATACAATCCGGATAATGGTCAGGTGACAATCGTGCTATGCACAGGATTCGAATTCACTAAGCTTAAGTACGTTGTCATTAATGTTTATTTAAGCCCCATGTTTCCCTACAGATTGCATAAAAAATAATGTTCATGTCATAATTTTTTTTCTTCATGCTTATATTAAAGATACATTCAATGTTGTGAAATATAACTGATAATAATCACGTTTCGCTAACAAGGAGAGTATTTTAGGTGTCCGCCTCCGATCATTTTGATTTTTGGATATGTTATAGAGGACCGAAAAATAAGAAATACGTGTTTTTTTATTTTTCCCCGTTTTCATATTTGGGGGGTGAAAACTGCGTTCAAAGTTAGGGTTGAAAAATCATTTTTGTGGAATATCTCGAGAACTATTAGAGATAGGGGAATAGTGTCAATGGACGAATTTTGTGTCTTTGAATGCGAAATATGACTGACTCACCAGATTTTCAAAAAGTCCATTTGTTTAAATAAAGTTTAAAAATAAATTTATTTAAATAAATGGACTTAATTAAATTAAATAAATAATAAATAAATAAATTAAATAAATTTATTTAAATAAAGTTTAAAAATAAATTTCTTTAAATAAATGGACTATCAAACAGCTGCACTGTGCTCACAGGGAAGTCTCTTAAGCTACACTCAAATAACCAGTCACAAATAAGTATTTCTTCCTGTTACGTTAACACAGTGGGAGGACCTTTTACAGCACTTATTGGATACTTGTTGCATTTTTTGGCATATAATGTGCTCATAGGCACACCAAAAGTGCTCGCTGCTCTGCGCAACGTTATGCCACTTTTTATTGCATTCAATGCTTTAGTAACAGATTCTTGATTTTACTGTTTTTGTTTATAAGTTTTCCTTTTTTCTTTTGGCATATTTCTTCTATATAAGTAATTTATGGAAATCAGTAAATGAAATTGAGTAAAAAGAATAGATTACTGAATGACTAATTTTAAGGTTATGTTTCAAAAAACTTTTCGAATTAAGTATTATCATTAAAACAATATAAAAAAGGGAAGTATACTTACAGAAGGATAAGTACAATACAAATTAATAAGTACTAAATAATAAGTACCAAAGTAATAAGGTCCTAAATAACTATTGTATTATTGTGTCAAGAATAACGCGTAAGATATGTGCGTGGACAGGTTTCGGGCCGTTACGCGATTTCACTGTACCAGTAGATAGACACACGAATAAAAACTTAATACGAACATTAATTTTAATTATTCAATCAGAAAATAATACTACAAGGTACCATTTTCCTAAAAATGTATTATTTTGACCAATATATTAAACATTATTAATAATATTCGCTTAAGAAACAGTAGAGACTCTTTAGCAAATCAACTAACGGCAATATTAAAGTGGTGTAAACCGGAGAGGCCAAGGAAAGGGTATAGCCGGATAAGATGGTCAAATGTGCCCCTGAACCGAATTCAAATCACGATGGGTAATTCGAAAGCTTATAAAAAAAGAATGATTTCTGTCAAGTTTCAACTTTGTATCTCGACCCGGGGGGTAGTAAAGGGTAAAAAAAGAAAATCAGGTTTTTGCTGAATTTCTCCTATACCAGCGGATGAAAAATTTTGAAAAAATTCAGAGCTATGTCTGTTATCGGTGCACATATTAGGGAATCGTGTCAGATTTTTAAATTGAAAAACCAAGCTGTGAAAAATAAAAAACGCCAAAAAGCTTTCGAATGACCCATCGTGATTTGAATTCGGTTCAGGGGCACATTTGACCTTCTTATCCGGCTATATCCTTTATTTTTATTACGTGTGTTACAAGTTTACTAAGGAAAATATGTATGTGAATATGTTTTATTAAATATTTGAGTAATTGAATAAAATAATTCTTTTATGGATAAAGCGAATATTGAACGTAATAATCAACATTATTTGCACTAGTGTCAAGGTATTCGGACGTGTCCAGGTATTGGAACATTTACCTAATGCGAGGTCAAGGATTAACTTGGCCGCACCGAATTCGCGAGCGCTTGCGGAAGGTGCAGGTTTACGACCCTGTTGTTCGGTACTCTGGTAGTACGTACCTCACGGACGAGACCAACTGTCGACCAGATAACGAGACCTTTGCCTATTGTTTGAGGACTCTAAGGTATCGAAAATATTCGAATGCTAGAAAATATTAAACAATGGAAGCTATAAAGCCACACGCGTACACGGCTGTAGAAAATATTGAAAGGCAGAGTTTCGTTATGGGTGGACAATATGGAACGAAGAAAACTTATTTCTAGATCCGTATGACTGGTGGAAAGTTAGGGCAATTGAATACGCGGCGATTTCCGAAGTTGCCAAAAAATATTTAACGATTCCAGCAACCTCGGCGATGTCGGAATGATGTTTTTTATGTGCTGGAAGTATTGTAACAAAAAAAAACTGTTTACTCTCAGAAAATAATAACACTTTAGCCTTCTTACATAAAAACAAACGATTAAGTAATAGTTATATATAAGTAATGACATCTAATAAAATATGCATATGTTAATATACGTGAAACCGTATATTTGGATACACGTGTACACATTGTACACGTGAAATCTGCATCTCTAATTATTATAGCTCGTAGAGGCACTGTAGCCGACGTTTCGGGCTCCCCTAGTAGAAATGCAACTGGGGAAAAAGTGGGGCACAAGTTAGTTTTTCCCTTGGTGCAACTAGCGC
The DNA here is from genome assembly GCA_963932335.1 of Andrena marginata. Taxonomy (NCBI): domain Eukaryota; kingdom Metazoa; phylum Arthropoda; class Insecta; order Hymenoptera; family Andrenidae; genus Andrena; species Andrena marginata. The sequence continues at coordinate 26,186,031 of OZ010662.1, forward strand.
CCTACTAGGAATCCCTACTAGTTCCCTACTAGTCATGTAATGCTTTTCCCTCCCAGGCGATAGTGTGGAAAAACTGGTAGGGAAAACTAGCTTAAAACTAGTAGGGAAAACTAGCTTAAAACTAGCGAACGTTTATTGTCGAATTTTGAAAAAAATATTACAAATACCTGTTAAATTGACAGAAAAATATTTATTCAATAAAATTAATTGTAATAATTAATAATTAATTAATGGTAACAATTGAAAAATATTACAATTTTATTCGGCTTCTTCGGTATTTTCCTTCTTCTTTCGCTGGAGTCTGAACCAGTCTTTACTGACTTCAGAGTAGTAAAACTTAACCTGTTACTGCTATTTATATGATGTGCCAATGTTACCCCGTACCGGCTGGTATTTAACATGTATTAAAGAAGAAAATGACAAAAATTTTATGCATTTTAACACTTTTAGTACAATCACGAAACATGCAATGTTATGATAGGATACTTAAAGCAACTGTAAACATTTTAATTTTTACATTATATAACAAAATGTATCAAAAACCTGCCAATGTCCCCCCATTTTACGGTACTTTAAACTTTAACATATTTTAAGAATTTTTAACAATGTTTGATTACAACTAGATTTTTTAATGTTTACGTGTGTTTATACAAAGATAATTATGAAACATGAGGTTGTGATGCTATAAAGAAGTAATAAAACTAGTATTTTGTCACGTACGAATATCTTGATATATGAAGTAACGTAATTAGAACTTACCGTGATATTTAGCATTTAACACTTCCTTTCTTTTTCTACAACCTACCATTCCTGGCAGAAACCTCTCGCAGGTAGGTATCTATTTCAACAGGCAATACCACCCATCGCGCCAGCAAGACCGTTCCCGGTCCTTGCTATTCCAGCGGGTTTTCTTCCAGTGACAATCAGTCAATTTGCAAGCTCAATATCTTTAAAACCAGTGCAAATAAAGTATATACATTAAAGCTTATTGAATTTGTCTTGGAACGCACTATCAACTCAGGTCTTCAAAAAAAAAAATAGTTCCATTTGAAAAACCGAACTTGACCATCGTATCTTTTAAAATAATAATTGAAAAAAATCATCTGCGCTAATAATTTGGCGTCCTCGAACCATGCAATTCCATTTTTTTTTTATATTTTTATCAACAATACTTTAGGAGATATCCCGCTGTCCAGTCTACCGTAGCACACCCTGTATAGGGTGGATGAACCTGTAAATGAACACGTACCAGTGAATGGACATTTTATATTAAAATGAGTAAAATAACTTATTAAAACAAGCAACTAATTAATTAGAGACTGCTTTTACTTTCTTGCTTCATATTCAAACAACTTTTGCAGCACATGGAATCAATCGCGCTTCAAACATAATTTTATAATAGTTTCCATTCTTAGCCTTAAGTGGCATTTATCGGTGCGTTTACACTGCGGCTCATTTCACGCGAAGTGTTTATGAAAATCAGAAAGTTTCAAGTTGTCAAATTTTGGCACATTGAAAATTGTTTTAAATATGTAGACCCTCAATGTACACAATTTTCATCGATTTTTTGGAAAACTACATTTTGGACTCTAACATATTTCGTTTTGAATCTCATCTATTTATTTACTTAATTTATCAATAGTAGTAGTAGGAGACTGCTCTTTCTGTGGTACCAAACGGTGTTTAAATCTGGAATCTAATAACATGACAATTATTATAATGTGATTTAACCGTTTCTGCAAATAAAATACCTATTTCATTTACTAAAGTTTTGATCGATTTTTACACTAAGCCAAGAGCAAAATAAACAATTAAAATAATTTACCTTCAGTGTATTGCGGATGTTGTAACAACATTGCAGTGATTTATTGCACTTCCCGTACTCTCAGGTTGAAGTAGGAGGAGGTGGGGCAAGACGGGGTAGTTAAGGTTTATTGATGAATAAAACACAGATTTTCATAATCAACTAATCAATTTTATGTCTGAACCATTCTTTAGTAATAATTCTTTCAGTTTAACTGTGAATTAACCTAAGTTTTACAGGTTCCAATAGAATAAATAAAAAAATTCAGAAACATTCGTTTCTCCCCATCTTGCCTCACCTGTGGTGCACGGAAATTATTTCATATCGCTCACAATTTTTTAAGCAAGTCCTAATAGCCAGATGAAAACAATGTGCAAAACATGATATTCGAGTCCAGTTTGCTCGTGTATTTATGGCTTTAACAACATTTGGAACATTGTCTGAAGTGAAAAAACCCTTTTTCCTTTAATTATGCCTCACGTGGTCAATGGATTTACTATTATGCCTTGAATATGTATATGTCTGTATTTTGTCGGTAAATATTGCAAATTTAGCATATAATGATTGATGAAAAAATTATTACCTGAGAACGTAGAACAACTCTTTCTTACATGTTCATTTAAAATACTAAATATTCGCCTTTGTTACTATGAAACGTCCAGGAAATATTCCTTTCTGTATGCTTATAGTTGTTTGTACATTGTTTATTCTAAATCAGAAGCCATCCCGAAAAACATAATACCCGATATATTCCCTTTGCAATTAAGTGTTAAGTAAGTATGATGTATATTTTACTATTATTTGAAAATACAAATTGGTATAAAAACCTAGTACAAACTCGTACACCCAAGAGTTTTGAATTTTTCGCTAATTGTTTTTTCTCAGTAGTACGACTCAACTTTCTTCGACTTGCGTTATTTGGATGTTTCTTGGAAATCAAACGAGTTAAACAGTTTCTTCGAACGGTACAACGTGGTACAAACCTAGTACAAACTGGTACAACAACACAATTTTAAGTTTTTAAAAAAAGGGGGCTAACTTCACACAGATATTGTGCTCTCTACTGGCATCTATACAAACCTATACTTTTAGCAACAGCCCATAGATGGCGGATGTATCGATATAGATTTGTAAACTTCCATATAAGGGCACACCGACGTCCCTACCGATTTGCGACCGATCTGCGCAGCTCCCACGGATCTGACACACGCAATTTGTCGTAGCAATTTCGCTGCCGGTTTACTACCAATCAACAGTATATCCCTGCGCATAACCAGTATGCTCTAATGTGGAATGCAGTGTAGTAGTAATGCGAGTGTCGCTGTTGCCTTTCTGATTTGTACTCGCGCAAGCGCCGCCAGTCTTAAGGGGTTAAGGGAGTACACTCGGTAGGAGGAAAAACATTCAGATATTGATGAAACTTGACATACTGTTCAATTTATGTATAAAAATGACTCAGTTAAATTTTCAAAGGCCTGGAGTACCTCAGAAGCGAAAAATTAATATTTCCGGTTTGACAAATTTTGTACAAAGTCTTATGAGAAATCGTGCGTTTCACGTCTTCACATACATATTTTGAAGCAGCTGACATTGAGTTGTCATTCAAAATTTGTGTATGCCTAGAAAATTATCTGACGAATATTTTGCGGGTTTAAAAAGATTGATTAGGTACCTCTGAGCTTTGCAATGAATCATTTATTACCGAAAAGTCACGTTTATTAGAGGCTAGCAGCCATCACTCGCTACAATCTGGCAACAGCGCAATTCGAAGGTTAGGCGCACTATTGCTAATAGCAGTGACTGAGTTTTGAGCGACGCACATTGAACTTGAAGAAGTATAATGTATGGAAATAGAATATCAGGAATAATAACAGAAGAATTATTACATGTATATTCGAACGTAATTTATTCTTGATATTATGAATATAATAAACTTAATCTTTGATCACATTACGCATGAGAAATTATTCAACGTATAGACTGTTTATTAGGCCGTCCCGAAAAAAATGAAAATGATTGTAGCGTTAGGCCTTAGTGCGGGAAAGTTGTGCCTTGGGATCAATAACAACTGTGCAAAATTTCAGCCCTGTGAGTTAATATCTTCTGTTCCGGCAAGAGCCTTGAAATTTCGAAATTTCAGTAAAAAGTATAAAAATGACTTGATAGCGAATCACACTTTATTATACGGCATTCTTAGATTAAGATTCCGAAAATAGAGAATGTAACATGCTTGTGCGAGCGGTTTATGCAGCTCTTCGCCCACCCTATGACAAGAGAGTGACTCAGAACTCACCACGTGAAGGTGGCTGCATGTCGAGTTCCTCCCTAGCCCACCCAACCACCCTACCTTGTGGACTAAGAGACGGAATTTATAGACTTGATGTAGTGGAAAAATGGGATTTGTACTGTTGTGATCAGGATCGTAAATAATTCAAACTCACTTGGTTTAATATTACTGAACGAAAAATAATCTCTTTTATTGTACGACTTGTTACCATCACCGCATGGCTTACCCCACTCTTCCTTCAGAGAGAGCAGTTACTCGGTGCCTCCACGAGGACCCACGAGTGCCACCTGTTCCGAAACAGCGCGAAATTCAAACTCCTCAACACTCCCACTAATTGAGCAAAAAAAAAAAAAAAATTATCATACATTTTGATGTAGGAACGCAACATAAATATTACATTAGTCTTACATGATACTCTCATCTTGCTATTTCCTAACCAGTTATAATACAAGAGATGTAATGTTAATTAGAGTAGGCTTTTATTATACCTAATTCGTTACGCAGTGTTTCGAACTGACTACAAGGAATCGCTTTGGTTAGTACGTCTGCTAACTGTCGTTTGCTTGGCACGTAATGTACATCTATGTCGCCATTGGCCAATTTTTCGCGTGTATAGTGATAACGTATGTCCACGTGCTTCGTTCTTTTATGGAACTCTGGATTATGTATCAATTTGATGGCGCTTTGGCTGTCCATGAAGATTGGTGTTGGTCCCCTCATGGGCTCCCCCACATCGCACAACAGTTGACGTATCCAAATAGCTTCTCGTGTTGCGCATGACGCCGCGATATATTCCGCCTCCGTAGTCGATAGGGAAACTGTTGACTGGCGTTGACTATTCCAAGTCACAGGTCCGTTGCTTAATTTAAAGGTGTAACCACTCGTAGATCTCCTCGTGTCGATATCATTTGCGAAGTCTGAATCCGAGAATCCTTGTATCACCTCTGGTCTCGTAGTTTTTGTGTATAGTATCCCATGTTCACGTGTATTTTTCAGGTATCTGATTATCCTCTTGACGGCATTCCAGTGGGAATGTCCATGCTTGTCCAGATATCTGCTGACGACTCCCACTGCAAAAGCAATATCCGGTCTGGTAACTATTGCCGCAAACATCAGGCTACCGACCGCTTCTCTGTAAGGCACCTGTGCTTCGTTTTCCATCACTGAAGTTAAATGCGCATAAGTGTCGAATGGAGTAGAAACTCCCACTGCATCCTCCATGCCGAATTTTTTAATAACGCGACCAATATAGCCCTCTTGGTGTATAAATATTGATCCTTCATCTATATTATGCGTGATTTCCATCCCTACAAAACTACGCACATTGTTGCAGCTCGTGATTTCAAAAGTTGCCTTGAGTTGTGAGATTATTGATTGCAGTTCCCTTTCATCGATCCCCATCAGTAGTCCATCGTCGACGTATAAAGCGAGAAGAACCTTTGATGCATCAGAGTGTCTGTAGTATACGCATTTATCGGCATTACTTTGTTGGAACCTGATGGATTTTAGGAAACTGTCAATTCGCTCATTCCACTGTCGGGACGCCTGCTTAAGACCATATAGTGCTTTTTCCAGTTTGCATACCGTACCTTCTTTAAATTTCATACCTTCCGGTGGGAACATATATACATCGTCCACAAGATCACCATTTAAGAATGCCGTCTTGACGTCAAATTGAATTAGCTTGTAATTTCGTTGAACGGCTAGAGCTAATAGAATTCTTATGGAATCGTATCTAACAGTCGGTGAGAAAGTGTCGTGATAGTCAATACCTTTTCTCTGTGCATATCCTTTAGCACACAGCCGTGCTTTGAAACGGGGAATACTTCCGCCATTGGTACATGGCTTCACACTGAAGACCCATTTCGAATCAATGGCATTTTTGCCTTTTGGGAGAGAGGTTACATGCCATGTTCTGTTTGCTTTTAGTGCTTCTATTTCTTCTCTTATCGCTTTACGCCACTTTTCCTTTTCTGCACTATTTATTGCTTCCTCAAAGGTTTGTGGAATGCGAATATCGACAGCATGCGCCTCATAACGTTCTGGCCTCCTTATATTGTCTCGATCACGCAGCTTATATCCCTCTGAACTTGTGTCCTTGTCATTGTTGATTGTATTCGGATTTCCTGTGTTCCCTACCTCTCTATTTTCTTGACTTTCTTGTTCTTCACTCGCTGATTCATTTACATATACATCAGGAAGTATTGCTGGAATATTTACTCTCGCTTCATGTACCGTTGCGTCTTCATCGAACGTGACATTACGTGAAATCTTAATTTTCTTAGTGTCTGTGTTAAACAAACGGTAATTCGTCGAATTGCCGTCATACCCTACTAATATTAGTTTCTCGCTCTTTGGGGAGAGCTTGTTTCTCATTTCTTTTGGCACATGCATGAACGCGCTACACCCAAAGGTTTTTATATGATTTAATATCGCGGATTTTTCGGTCCACATTTCAAACGGTGTCGAATTCGGCGCCTGACTTGTCGAGGTTCTGTTCAAGATGTAAACAGCCGTGTTCACGGCTTCAGCCCACAAATATAACGGGACATCCTTTGCATAAAGCATTGAGCGCGCGCTCTCTACGATTGTTCTCATATCTCGCTCCGCTCTCCCGTTTTGCTCGGGAGTATAGGGAGCAGTTGTTTCTAATTCTATTCCCTTTTGGGAAAGAAAAACCTTAAACTGGTTATTACAGTATTCACGTCCATTGTCGACATGCAAGATCTTCACTGAATTTCCCAGCTTATTTTTCGATAGTCTACAAAATTCTTTGAAGCATTCTAAAGTTTCATCTTTATGTTTGATGAAGAACACTACCCTATACCCCGATAAATCATCTTTGAACAGAACAAAATATCTAGCACCTTGGACAGAAGGTACAGACATCGGTCCGCAGAGATCGCTGTGTATATACTCGCCAAGTTTAGCTTTAATTCGCTTTGCGGGGACAAAAGATAGCTTATGCTGCTTGCCATACATACATGCTTCACAAAAGAAATTTTCTGTATCTGACAACTCTACGCCTTTAATTAGGTTCTTGGACACCATCTCTTTAATACATTTTACATTTATATGACCTAATCTTTCGTGCCATTTTCGTAAACTATCTCTTGTCACCACATTTGCTTCTTGTGTCAATACTGTTTTGAACTCCATGTGATATAGATTATTTTCCTTACGTGTAGCAGTCGCAACTGGTATCTTATTGTTGTAGACAATAGCATTAATACCTTCTTTTACAATTTTCATTCCCTTTTTTGCGATTATACCTTCTGAGAATAGGTTTTTGTTTAAGTTAGGAACATATAAGACTTCAGTAATTATCGAATCATACCATTCGCCATTTATCAATTTCTTGATTTTTACATCACCTTTTCCTTTTACCGATAATTCCTGTCCGTTTCCTAAAACTACAATTGCATTGTTATTCGGTTCCTGAAAAACAGCAAAGAAATCACGACGATGAGTCATATGTGACGTTGCGCCACTGTCGAAAATCCAGACTTCATTGTCTAAATTCATCAATGAGTTACTTTCTGATACACTAAAAGCGGAATAATTTCCCTCGTGCGTGTCCCGCTGGTTTTCAGGTGTGACCTTTCTTTCTCCGCGACATTCCCTAGCGAAATGACCTTTCTTCTGACATTTGTAACAAGTTATCTTTGACTTGTCGAATTTCGGACGCGGTTCTTGCTCTTCGCGATTGGCCATCTTGTTTACATGTGACGACGTTACAAGGGCTTTCTCATCCTCGTCGTGCGCGGTCAAACCGTTCTCTTCGTCTATTAAACGCGACATAAGATTTCGAATTGTTTGCTTCGTCTCATCTTGCGACAACCATGCTTGCCGAAAGCTTCTAAATTTCGGCGGCAAGCTTCCGAGTATTTTGGTTATGATTGCAATATCGCTTACCGTTTCGCCTGTGTCTTTTAGCTGCTGCGCAAGATTCTCGATCTTCGCAATATGCTGTGCAATTGAATCCTTCGAGTCCATTCTGTATCCCGAAAACCTTTCGTGCGCCAACATCTTATTAGTTTCGGTCTTTTGTTCGTAAATTGCGTCCAATCTATCTAGAATTTCCTTGGATGATTGGCAGTTTTCTATGAGTGTTACCTGCGAATAATCCATTGCAGAGGTTAACAAAAACATGGCGCACGCATCATCCTTTGTCCACTTTCTGCCTATTGCGACTTCCGCTGCCGTCGGTACTTGCGACGTCTCCGGCTTTATTTCTATGCCCTTTGCAATTTCAAAAAGGCCCCTTGCACGTAGTGCACAGCATAGCTGGAATTTCCATTGATGGTAATTTTTTCCATCGAACTTAGTAATTGATGATGCGTCAATTTTGCTTTCCGACATATTTTTCTTCACTGCCCTTTACGTGAATACGTGTAACGACACAATTGTACTCGTACAAGGGAAAAGACAAGGTTATGTCTGACACGTGGTCTCTGCTCACTGTATTAACTGAATCTGTCTCCGCGTTACTTCACGTATACTGGAAACTTATACGCACCAGAAAGGATCCTGGGCCCATAACCTGTTGTGATCAGGATCGTAAATAATTCAAACTCACTTGGTTTAATATTACTGAACGAAAAATAATCTCTTTTATTGTACGACTTGTTACCATCACCGCATGGCTTACCCCACTCTTCCTTCAGAGAGAGCAGTTACTCGGTGCCTCCACGAGGACCCACGAGTGCCACCTGTTCCGAAACAGCGCGAAATTCAAACTCCTCAACATGTACTCAAAGGCGGGCATATGACTGCGCGACTCAAGTGTGGCTCGAATGAAGCCATCCCTTGCGTCGACTCCAATGACTTTGTTGGATGCCTCTGTTACGAGCTTTACCATACGCTCCACAGCCTGAGTGTGGCAAGGGTATGCCGAAAAGTCCCAGGATTTGGGGATCTTTCCATCCTCCAGCATTTTTTTCAGGGAACTGGTTTTAACAGAGTCCAGTACAGGTGGTGAAGTTATTGTACATTCGTCCCAATTGATCAAGTCGGCATAATCGGTAGCATCGAAATTCAACGAAGGTGGAGAACATTTTCGGATTTCTACCGACTTTAGTTTCTTACGTGCTGCCAGCACTCTACGCACAGCAAGTTCTCTGATGTTGTCTCTGTCATCAGTTAACATAGCCAAAACCTGTATTTCTTGGCTAAGTAACGCGAGGATTGAATAAATTGCCATACATGACGAGCACCATACTTAACAGAATGTTCCCTTTTGATTCTGAACCATGATGGTGCATAAACCTTCAGAATAAAGTTAACAAGCAACTTCAAATGTGCACTGGGCTGTCGGGTGGAAACGTAAAGCCTCAAGATTCTATTGGCTGTTGTCAACCATCGTGAAAGATTAAGTGCACCTGGTTCTGACTTCAGAAGATCTTCGGGAACCACACCAACCTTAATGGCAGAAGCAATCCTCAACAAATATTTTTGATCCTTACTGAGAATGGATGGGTCAATACCAGGAAACTCAAAATCAATGGCTTTGAAGCAAATTACTGGAAGGTTCTCACATCCTTTCAAATTTTGGCCGATGATACCACAATAGGCCCTTGGTCCAGAAGTATGCCCATCGACATGAGAGAAAAGATGCCGGAAAGGCAGCTCATTGAAATGTAATAAACAAATAATCCACTGAAGTGGACTGCCCAATTTAACTTCTAGCAGTCTGATGGCACCTCCATGAATACCTGTATTTACAACTAGTTCCGTCGCAACCTACGACGCGAATATGTGCTACACCACCAGGAACTTCTTCATCTAAGTCAGGCTTCGGAATTAAGTGAACGCGGCGGCCGATTTTCGGAGGCAACGCCTCCTTTCTCCCGCCGCGCGTCTTGGCCCCCGCGGCGGCCGAGAAGCTTGGAGCGCCTCAGGCCCGTACCGTATGAACCGCGCGTGGCGCATTGGGGCGAAACCCGTATCAATAAATTTCCACATCACCCAAGGAGGTACTATTATCGATGCGTTTTTTTTTGTCAGTGTTATCCCCTGTAGGCCTATTCCACTGTGTCGCGCGATAAAAATGGGATTGGAAAACCGCGTTTTACTACCAAAATTTTAAATATGTATGGGAAAACTAGATTTTCGCGCACGTTTAGGCGAAAAAAAAGTTTTCCCATACCTTGACAAAATTTTGATAATACTTCTGCTCCGTGGGCATCTTGATCTGATTCGTGAATTCCGAATTCACTAAAAATCAAAAGCAATACTCCTGTCCGTTCGCTCTGAACGAATGGAGAAGTCTGACGAAAAGACGTTACAGTTTCAGAGACTGTTTTCTGTCTTTCGACATTGTATGTAACGTCTTTTCATCACATCAAAAGACTGTTTCCTTCTGCTGAAACTGTAACGTCTTTTCGTCAGACTTCTCCATTCGTTCAGAGCGAACGGACAGGAGTATTGCTTTTGATTTTTAGTGAATTCGGAATTCACGAATCAGATCAAGATGCCCACAGAGCAGAAGTATTATCAAAATTTGTCAAGGTATGGGAAAACTTTTTTTTCGCCTAAACGTGCGCGAAAATCTAGTTTTCCCATACATATTTAAAATTTTGGTAGTAAAACGCGGTTTTCCAATCCCATTTTTATCGCGCGACACAGTGGAATAGGCCTACAGGGGATACCACTGACAAAAAAAAACGCATCGATAATAGTACCTCCTTGGGTGATGTGGAAATCTATTGATACGGGTTTCGCCCCAATGCGCCACGCGCGGTTCATATGGTACGGGCCTGAGGCGCTCCAAGCTTCTCGGCCGCCACGGGGGCCAAGACGCGCGGCGGGAGAAAGGAGGCGTTGCCTCCGAAAATCGGCCGCCGCGTTCACTTAATTCCGAAGCCTGATCTAAGTAAGTATAAATACTTTCTGAAATGTCAGCACTACAGCCTGACTTTGGCGATACGTGGCCGAGATATTTAGATCCTGGTTCTTTAACCAGTGAATAATGATCTTCCTTTATAGTTTTTTGAAAGTATTTGGCGCCGTGCTTTTCTCTAAACAAGGTGTTATCATGGCGGCCATCAAAATACAAACCTGTTAGATGACCATTATTATCTTTCTCAGCTGCTACTTTAAGTTCTTTTCCTGTGCGTGTTTTCTCTCGGGAGATCTTGTTCTTATCAATGATACGTGTTCTGTCTGTTTCGGATATGAAGCCCATGTCTTCAAGAAGAGCTGACCCGAAAGCCGCAGCTCCCCTGTGTGAAATATTGTATCTCTGAGCAACAATTGCAGCGTTTGTGAGTTTCAATCTCATTTGACTACTATTAGAAGCAGATGTGGTTGGCTTATACTCTTTGTCAAAAGTCAAATTATCGTCATCACTGCAATCGGTTTCTTGAACCATCTGTGAAGTGGTAGATGACGAAGGAGTACCCGCGGAAGTACTTGGAGTAGATCCGTTATTATACATACGCTCTAGTCTTTTATTAAGTTTTAACCCTAGGATGCATGACTATGGCGTTCATCAGATTTACATACCGTGGGTGAAAACGACCCACAGAAGCTTACACAGTATAAAACAAATTATTTATTCATTAATTAGTCCATTTATAAAAATACATGTGATATTAGTATGAAAACTTATTCAGTACATTTCGGACACATATAAATAGTATGTTCTTTACATATTGCATTATTGCATTTTATACAAACTCTCTCACATTTTCTGTCTTTTTTGGTTGGACATATAAAGCATCGTTTTTTCCTCGGAATTTTTGTAGGTATATCTTCTTTTTCTTGTACATCGATGAATTTCCTAATATTTTCCACAATACTCCTTTGTAAATTAATATTTTTCAATCTCCTGTTCATATATGGCATAATGAGCTGCGTAGCCAACTCTTTCAAAAATAGTCTTCTTTTGTCACTTCTCTCTTTCTTATAATCAGGATTTTCGTTCATAAATAAAGTAAAAGCATTTAATGCAGCTACATCCATTATATTACTCCAAATTACGAACGGCCATCTTTTTGTTTGTCTCTTGCAAGTATAATTTATTATCTTTTGATCCATTATATCCACTCCTCCTTTCGTCTTATTGTAAAAATTTATAATATCAGGCTTTGTTTTGCTGGTGCTGTTATCGACCTCATCGTTGTTATGTAGTGTACTCAACAGTATTACAGCTTTCTTTTTTTTCGGTACATAACTAACGAGTGTCATATTATTATGAAATCCAAAACATGATGAATATATTGCTCTTTCTTTATTAGCTTGCATTTCTTTTGGTATGTCTCGTTTATTTTTCCGAATTGTCCCCACTGCACTAATCTTCATCGTTAATAATTTTTCAAAAAGTTCAGTACTTGTAAAGAAATTATCAACTGTAACGTTTCTTGAAGAATTCTGAATTGATCTTACTAGTGATAGTACAGTGTTCATTCCCAAATTTCGTTGCACTTCGCCTCCAGGTTGTTTTCCAACATAAATTTGACCATCTATTGCATATCCTGTATCAGATTCACACAGCCAGAAGAACTTTATACCATATTTCGCCGGTTTGCTCGGCATATACTGGATAAATCCACATCTTCCTCGAAAACTAACTAATTGTTCATCGATTGTGACAAAGATTTTTGGTACCATTACTGTCCGACACTGTTTCAAAAACAAAGTCCATACATAAGAAATAGGAGCCAATTTATCTGATTTTAATCTTTCATCTCGTGTTCTTTTGTTATCAAATCTCAAAAATCTTTTGATATCTTCAAATCTGTTGACAGACATACACGCTCTAAAAATTGGGTTTGAATATTTATCTAAAAAAAGTTCCCTGACTGGTACGTCCCAACTTTTTAGAACACCTGCCATAAGTAATAGCCCACAAAATGCATCCATCTCGTCTTTCTCGATAGATTGCCATATTTTTTTTTTTAGGGAACACGCACGAGTTGCTTCGGCATTAGTGCAAATAACTATTTCGTCAGTAATATTTGAAATTATGAATGATTTCCAAGCATCCAAAGGCGTGAATATCTCACCTTGTCTTTTTGGCCCTGGAGTAAAACGTATAATACACAAAAAAATAGAACAAAATATACAATCACAAAAAAATAGAAGATTATAATAATTACAAAATAAAAAAAAGGTGTGAAATCAAAATGAGCTGCAAGTACATAAAGGTACTTTCCAACTGCGCTTAAGATGACACAACTACATATACACAGCTAAAATGCTGTGATCATACATTCCATTACTCATATCGCGGACATTTTTTAATTAATCCGTCAAAAAGAATCCCATTTAAAAAAAATTGTCGTAAATTAATAACTTTACAAAATTAATAATATACCAAAATTACGCCAATTATAAGAATGGCTATTATACAAAGACAAAATTGTATTAAATAATATTAAGCAGACATATTTTTATACAAGTAAATATTTTAATACGAATAAATATTTTATTCAAAATACTTGGCGCTGCACTCCGAATTGGAGTTGCTAAACTGAAATAAATATATATAAATTGCATTAATCTTTTTCTTTCTTTCTTGTGCGTGCTTTCGTGAATGTGTGTATGTGTGCGGGTGCATATGCTACGTATGATATTAGAGTTAAATATATGTAGAATATATCTGACTGCGTTTCTAATATGTATATGTATATATATGTTTATGTATTTTAGATTGTAAGGGAGTTATTATAAATTATTATTACTACTAAAACAATTAACATTTTTTCGGTTCCGCAGCGCCAAGTATTTTGAATAAAATATTTATTCGTATTAAAATATTTACTTGTATAAAAATATGTCTGCTTAATATTATTTAATACAATTTTGTCTTTGTATAATAGCCATTCTTATAATTGGCGTAATTTTGGTATATTATTAATTTTGTAAAGTTATTAATTTACGACAATTTTTTTTAAATGGGATTCTTTTTGACGGATTAATTAAAAAATGTCCGCGATATGAGTAATGGAATGTATGATCACAGCATTTTAGCTGTGTATATGTAGTTGTGTCATCTTAAGCGCAGTTGGAAAGTACCTTTATGTACTTGCAGCTCATTTTGATTTCACACCTTTTTTTTATTTTGTAATTATTATAATCTTCTATTTTTTTGTGATTGTATATTTTGTTCTATTTTTTTGTGTATTATCTTCTATTTTTGTGATTATATATTTTGTTCTATTTTTTGGGGGATTGTATATTGTCTTCTATTTTTTTGTGATTTTATTATTACCTTCTATTTTTTGTGATATATTTGATTTTTCATGTACTTGGCGTAATTTTTTTACTTTTTGAAGTTTTTTTATGGGGATCTCACTTCTTTTTACAAAGATAATTGGCATAGTAGGGGCAGACTTTAGATAATTTTTATTGGGGGGAAAAAAAGTGGAAAATTTGAAATCGACCGGAAGACGGGAAACCGGGTCTCATCGCATTTGAATTTTTTTTGTAATCGTTTTTCTCCATTGTAGTATATCGTTAATATACATGTTTATATATGGTTGAATTTGTCTTTTTACACTCTGTAATAATATAGAATCAAAGTATAAGATTACTTGAAAAATTATGACCTTGAAATCTCGTAAATTTACCGTAAAAAAACATCTTTCGTTGTAATTATTTTTACCATGTCAAACAGTACAACTTTTGTCTAAGGAATTTTTTTCATATATATATAAATAAAAGATTTCAAAATTTTAATGAAATAACCGATACTTTCGTTAAGAATACACTGTTCCAACAGATTTTATAAATATGGATTCTCTAGAATGGAAAAGTGATCCCAATTATAATATTGGATTAAATATAGTAAATAATTTAGCAGTAAACGATTCGGCCGAACGAGCAGTCAAACTCATGCAAAAGTTCAATTGTAACTATTCAACAGCCATCTGGACTTGTAACATTCAATACACGTTTCTTATAAATTTTCGTACGCTGAATACGAATTCGCAAACCGGTTTTCGCCAACATCCTCCGTTTTCGAAAAATTAGTTTATTTTAAAAAAAAATGCAAATTTTCAACTTGAACGTCTTGCGTATCGAAATAGTAATAGTTATTCGGTTGCTTGTTCCGTCAAAATTATTTTATAAACCTTCGGGAACACAACGATATAAGTTATTATTGCATTATTACTATTTAAATATATTTAAACCACGATCAAAGAAAAAATGCACCCGAAACGCAACAATTTTTGCAGATATCTGTCAATTTATTTTAAAAACTAAGAGTCTAGAAGAAAATCTGACTACTCCACGCGATGCAGCAGACATTTTTCCTTCGGAAAACATTAACAAAAGTGGTATGTCACATTTCGTTTTCAATAACTGAGCGAAATAGTTTGGCAAAACGTATGGCGCCGACAGTGGTAGTCGCGCGCGTGTAAGCGATTCTGTCGGTGAGCGGCAATGGATACGCCCGCCGCTGTTGCCTTCTGTATTGAAAACAAACCGTGACTTACCACTTTTATTGGTGTTTTCCGGGGGGAAAATGTCTGTTGCATCACGTGCAATGGTGAATTTTCTTCTAGAGCCCTAGTTTTTAAAATAAATTGAAAAATATCTGCAAAAATTGGTGCATTTCGGATGTAGTTTTCCCTTTAATCAGTTATTTATAATTATCCAAAAAAAATTTTAGACGAAAATTATACTGTTTGACAACATAAATATAATGCCAACGAAAAAAGTATTTTTTGATGGTTCATTTTTTGAGATTTCAAGGTCATGATTTTTTTGTGTAATCTTATACTTTGATTCTATATTATTACAGAGCGTAAAAAGATAACGATATATAAAAATGTATATTAACGATATACTACAACGAAGAAAAACGAGTTACGAAAATAAAAAATTTCAAATGCGATGAGGCACAGTTTCTCGTTCTCCGATCAATTTCAAATTTTGCACACATTATTTTTTCTCCCAGTGGCATAATCCTTGGGGAGTGACCCCGTCAAAAATCTCAAAATTATATTTCGACAAGAGTAACTAAGGTCCACCCTAATAAACAGTCTTATGACGGGATAGAATTAAAGATAAATTCTACATAATAGAAACTATGCACACCTGCAATGCTTCAAGATGATGATTGAATTGGTGGAATTGGTTTAAATTTGAGTTTTCTGATATGAACCAAACTTACAAGAAGCAAATAGAGGATTGCAGCTGAATAAAATCGTTTAATAAAATCGTTTAATTAATATAATTAATATAATACTATGTCACAATAAATTTTTTTCTCTGCCGTAGATCATACTGCATCATCTTCTGCTTTGATTATCTGTAAATATATATAAAATCCACATTTTAGTTATTTTAGTTACAACTTAACGTAGAACTTATTATATATAGAAATAGAGTGGCCTTTTGCTTTAGTGAGTGTAGAGACTAAATAATGTGTCCGAAGGAGGTGCGAGCGTATGGCAGAAAGTCTTGTTGCAGGAAATTTAAATGCTAATGGTAATAATTCAGCGAAATGAACGCGGAGATCCAATATTTTTAACGCACAATGTATTGGTGTTGGAATGAAACTAATTTATTTAGTATGTTTATTGGTGATTTTAAATAATGGGAATCTAAAAAATTAATGAATTAATGAATAGCGTGACAACTACTTTGGATTTTATTAATTAAAGTATTACGAATGTCTTTCACAAAAGATTGAAAAGCATTAACGGAGATGTGTTTTCAGTGTACTTTCTTCACTAATGTGACTTGCTTTACATTGCAAGCAGACCACCATAATCTATTTTCTTAATAATTCTTAATGCTATGTCTTTAAACAAATTTTGTCGATTTACCTTATTTGACAAAGTTCCAGAAACTTGTGCGAAACAAGATGCTCTGTCTATCTATTTAATCTTCTCCGGACAACCTCCACGCCTGTGCATTCCCTTCATTTCTATCCATCCAAGCCTGTGCGTCCCCTTCAATTGTACTATCCAAGCCTGTGCGTCTCCTTCATTTTTATCGAAGTCCTGTACGTCCCCTTCATTTCTATAATATAATAACCTTTACATAAAATAAAAACTCTAAATTGCTGGTATACAAATACAAATATCTGGCAATTTAAATTCAATGCAATTTTTTACTACAATATATTATTTTGTACAAGCATGGTACAAATTTCTAGAAACTTATGCGAAAGAAGGTGCTTCTCTGTCGAACCTTCTCCGGACAACTTCCAAGTCTGCGACTCTACATAAAAAATCTATTAAATAAATTTGGCGACTTACCTTGTTAATTGAGACAATAATTCCGTCTCCTATTTAGTGTAAAAACTCCTGACATCTCAAATTTGGACAACTTACATTATTTGACACTTGGAGGTTAAGATTGGTAGGTTATAAAGTTCAATGTATTTAAAAAATAGTTTGTACAATGACGGACGACGATCCCTGCCGAATAATCCCGAGAGTCGAACGAAGAACGAAACATGTGTTAGTTTCGTTTTGGCTGAAGGTGTGCGTGTAACACGTATATACGTAGAAGAACGAAACATGTGTTAGTTTTGTTTTGACTGAAGGTGTGCGTGTAACGCGTATACGTATTATGTTTGACGAAAAATTTCTAGAAGAATCAGAAGAAGAAGAAGAAGAAGAATCTTAACATTCCGACTGATCCATGAGACGATATTATCATATCTCTGTTATGCGTGGACCGATTTTATTGAAATTGGTCTCATTAAAAAGCTTATATGCGGTTTACATAAGAAAAATGCCTTTAAATTTAGAAAATATTGCAAGCGTCATGAGATATTAATGAAATAAGTTTCAGGTTAGGTTGGATTAGCCGGGCGACGAGTAAATGATAAGCAGTAGCGACAGTCGCCATATATAGGGTGTCTTTTTCTTTCCTGTACTTTCTTTCCTGTACTTGGCGTCGAGACGCTACCGCGTCTCTAGATTATATTGTGTGGCGCATATTTTGAACTATTCTTTGGCTTCTTCGACCATTCTTTACCATTGCGTGCAATCATAAAATTTTCG
Source organism: Andrena marginata (assembly GCA_963932335.1). Taxonomy (NCBI): domain Eukaryota; kingdom Metazoa; phylum Arthropoda; class Insecta; order Hymenoptera; family Andrenidae; genus Andrena; species Andrena marginata. Next base: position 26,204,092 of record OZ010662.1, read on the forward strand.
TTTTGAATAAATGGAACCACATCGCTGTCGCTGGAATGATCACTATCGCTTTCAGATGTTGCTATGTAATCGGGGTCATGTTGAGCATCAATATCAATATCACTATCACAAACATCTGAAACATTCGAATTGTCACTTGATTCTGATCCAGCATACGAAGATTCATCAAGCCACTGATGAACAATATTTTCGACATCAGGATCACTACGAACTCTTTTCTTACGAGTGGAAGCCATCTGTTACAAAGATACATCAACCGTTACAAAGAAAGAACAAAACACACACCAAGATGTAAAAGAAATATAAGAGATAAAGAACGTACCTATTTAGTAGCGATTCTATTTCCCAAATTGTTTCTTCAAAATATTAAAAACACAAAACTAATTTTCACTTTTCAACTGTAATGTCTTCATACATATAAGCACAACTGAATACTGAATCGTTGATAACAATACAGCTAACGTACGGAGTGCGCCGGGACGTGGGGCAAATATAATCATAACATTCTGAATATGTTTGGTCTACTTGAAATCCCATCACTATAAATTACACAATGTCAAATAATAAACACTAGAGTCCACTGGATGTGTAAACCAAATCTGTACAAAGTTATGTCTGTATATCTAATTAGTGGGTATAAAACACCCACCTTATGAAAATTGCGATAAAAGTAGAATTTCTACATTCTTTTTCTTAATTATTTTGTTAATAAGCTTAAGAAGTCATTGTTACGTACATGAAATCGCAAGGAAGGAATACACAAAGCCCCATGAAATTATTTCATTATACAAGTGGGTGGGTGGGAGGTTAAATATTCGTGTGGGTATGAAATACCCACGTTATGCATCCTAGGGTTAATGATTGAACAGCATCTACCCTGCCCACGCCCATTTTTCTGTCAGTTCTTTGATCAATAAGAAATTGTTGCTCAATTTTAGGCACCTTTTTTTCTTTAGGACAATGACAAAGTTCATTAAAACCTAAGCATTTGCATGCTGTGACATCAAATAATTTTTCAGCTTCTTGTTTGAATACTGCAATTCTAGCTTTTACAGTTTGACTTTCATTCTCTCGTTTAATCACATCTCTAATACTAATGTACTTTTTGTGATACGATTGTATCATCGCAATAATACGCTGTCGAGAAACGGTGGGGATAGATGCTACCTCATAGATCTGTTCAAGCTTTGTAGCAACTCTCTCTACAATAGCTGAGAAATGTGGTTCCCTATTATCACCTGATACAAAACCTATATCCCATCGTTCGTGTAAACAACAAGAAATTACATCCTTGTATGTGTTGGGAGGACACGTTGAGAACTGAAATCAGTTGGAGGACCAAAAAGGGGCAATTTACAGATCGCCTGAAGGCAAATTTTGACGATTTGCTGAGACTCATTGTTTACGCTGTGATGGCAGACGCAATTCAGCACCCCAAAAACGTCTCCAGACAAAAGCAGGACTAAGACTGACGTGGGCTGAGGGTGGAAGAACTACGCGGACAAGTGACACGTTTAAGGAGGTACTGTCGTTTGCTGAGAAGATTGCGTCCAAAGAGCAGACAGGCAAGAGCTGGTGTCGACGTTTGCACTTCACTCGCATTGGCTCGCACCGCTTGTGTCTCGTTCGCTCTCTTCGCTATTAGCCGACGCGACATTGTATGAATCGGTAAGTAGCACCACGTGCCTCACGTGACGAAGAAACCGAACGGGACGCGCCCCTCGGACGCAATCTTCTCAGCAAACGACAGTAGATACAAGTAATAAAAGTCACTTATTATTGCGCAATCGCAGTTCGCGCAACATTGTAAATTTTGTACAACTCTTCTTATCGCATAAACGGCTTTGGAGAATACTTTACATTCAATACTGACGACACTGAAGTTAACAACAACACGGATAATGACTTATAAGCAATTTTTACACTTTTTACTCAAATTTCGAAATTTCAAGGCTCTTGCCGGAACAGAAGATATTAACTCACAGTGCTGAAATTTTGCACAGTTGTTATTGATCCCAAGACACAACTATCCCGCACTAAGGCCTAACGCTACAATCATTTTCATTTTTTTCGGGACGGCCTACTGTTTATCCCTAAGAAACGTACTTTTTAATCACAGCATGTAATTACTTATTCGATTATTAAACTTATATTATATTAAACTTAGTCTTTGGCAACTTCATTTGGTAGTTTCTCTAGGTAACAGCCGATTTTCGTTGCTATTTTCCGATTCTTCGTAACTCGAACAATACCATTTTCATCTTCACCTAAGATATCTAAGAGTCCCATTAATTTATTTTGATTGTAGGCATTTAAAATCATATCAAATGTAATACCAGCTACAATAATTTTTTTTCTAGTAGACAGTGTAGTACACTCATTTAAAGAATTCAATTCTTTCAAAGCGTTGGGTAATTTTTCTAGGAATATCTTATTTTCCTGTATTTTACTCCAACTTATGGCACATTCAATCAATTGTTGACTAGTTATATTTAATTTACATAGTACTTGTTCTAACATTTCAACGTCATATATAGCATTATGAGCTTGATCAGTAATAATTTGTAAGTCATCTGCAATCGACCCTAATTTATTCGAACCTTTACCTTTTCGTCCAGTGCATTTTCTGATTATAGGTAGCGTATCACTGAATCCCTCTATAATACTTTCGAACTGTTCCATCATGAATAATTGTTCGATTGATCTCATCAATCTCGATTGATCGAATTTGCAATTATGCGCTGTTAATATACATTTGCGTCCGAAAATACATAAAAATTGATAAAATGCTCGCATCGCTTCTGACAAAGACACAGTAACAACTACTTTTCCATTGAATTCAAGGTGACCATTAATGCATCGTAGACCATTTATTTGACTAGCTTCATCTGAAATCTTTTGTCGCGGCTCAATATATACTGAAAAATTAGAATTCTTATGCCTAGCAGCTATTTGTAATATATCTGTTGTTTTATGGAAGCTTCCTGTCTCCAAATCAAACAATACGATAATACTTTGTAGATTTTTATCTACGTTTGCAATTGTGATTGGTACGTCCAATGTTTCAAGAAGACCAACGTCCGTTTCGTATGTAATTCCTTTCAATATTTCTTGTTTATTTCGAAGTTCAGTTTTTTGTTTTTTCAGATCTAAGCGACGTCTCTTAAAATTACTAGTTAATGACTTTTCATATCTCTTTTTGGCAAATTTATCCATCTTAGTACTAAATTTTGCTGTATGTTTGCCAGGCGATACTGTACAATTCTTATGTACATCAACTATGAAACTCTCTCCATCATTCTTTTTATTCATAGCGCAAGCTGTGCGCATATCACCGGATGCCGACATCCCATACATTCGACTTTTCGGTGCCTTGCTTACAATCATAGCGTTTAAACTTTCATTCGGGTTACTTGACGCACCCGCTGCAAACCGATTTGTTTTACTAGCCAAAGTATTAAACAAACATTTTAAGGCATCGAATAACTTTTCATTTTTGAAACCATCTCCAATTGTTGAATGTGAATATGTATCCGGATTCATATGAAAATTACACCAGGCACCACAATTCTGATGTTGATTGAAGCAATGATACGGAATATTTTGTATACTCTTAGCCATAGCTATACTATTATTTTCGTTTTGAGAGACGCTGTAATTGAAACATCTTTGTAAATATTTGATGGCAGTACCAGTCAGTTCCTTATAGTTTCTCTTAAGTTTATATAATTCGTTGACAACGCCTTTACTTGTGTGATTCTTATCGGCCTGCTTTATAATTTCATAGTTAATCGCATTACGCACTGCACAAATAGAACTGCTATCATTGTCTGCAATAATAATACCTATTTTTAAATTAGCTTCCATCAAAATAGGATTATTATTTATAAGCTCAACAGCAGCCTTTGGCTCCATAGCCTTCGCGCTTCCCGCAAAGTTCAACCTTCAGTCATGCTCTTTTACTGGACATTCACGTGAACTTGCAAGGTCACACATCTTACATTTTCGATTGAGTGTGACATAAGATATCACTTTTTTTTGTAAAAAAACCAATGAGAGCAACAGTACCAGAAAGGCTATCGTATGTTCTACCTGTACCTCTCGTTGTCCATCCCATATTGAAAGATGCTGCTATGCGTACTGTATCTCTTGATGAAATATTCGCATTTTCTAGATCGTGTTCTGATAAGCTAGGGAAAATAAAATCATACTGCAAGTGGTCAGGTCTGAAAAAAAATGGTTAAAGTCAGGGAATGTGAACTTTTTATTGTGCATTCAGTTTTTACATATCATCCAAATTATTGATCTTATTGTATATCAGCTAATATCTTTTGGGAAATCTAATTAACTTTTAAAATACAATATAAAGCATGACCGTAGACTATGTATACTAATGTGTAATTACTGAGAATAAAGTTTGATTCAATCGATGAAACTTCAATTGTTTTGGTAGAATATCAAAATTTCATTGAATCACAGGAAAAAAAAATTTCATTAAACAGAATAAATATTTACTTGATAATATAAGACTGCAATTGAGTCATAATGATATTTGATAAATGAAGATTGATTCAATGAAATTTTCTTCTCAGTGTATAATTAAAATACAATACAATATTAATATTCTAATATTAATCTTCAGAACAAACTAAACAAAATATTTCAAACATCATTACAGTGTCAGCTGAGCATTCGAGGCGAACAGGTGTATATACTCCCGAGCGGTGTAAACAGTATTTGAATTCCATCAGCTGTTACCGGTGTTTACCTCATCTAAGAATATCTATTCTCTCTGATTTGTATTTTTATAAGTGCAATGGTTAATATAACTTGCAAAGGTTGTGGAACGCGGGTGGTAAACCCTATCACGTGTGCACGTTGTGGAATTTCGGCTCATCCTGCCTGTCTTAATCGAACGGGTCATGCGATCAGTGGCGGCCAGTTTTCTCAGTGTAAGGATGATGTATCCTCTAATCCACCATCTGATAGAGGGCCGATCAGTGCTGAGTTAATTAATCAGATTGAGATGACTATTGCGCGCTCAGTAGAGAATATTCTTTCCAAAGAACTTGCCAAATTTCAAGATCAGTTTTGGGAACGTTACGCCAAGGACATGGATAAAGTCAACTCATCCTTGAACGATCTCACGGATAGAGTTGCTAAACTTGAGGACAATCACGCTAAAGCGGTCTCGTCCTCGTCCTCGGTCCAGGGACAGGAGTCTGTCATCCTGGAGATAGCTGAAAGGGAAAGGAGATCGGTCAACTTGGTGCTATTTAATTTGGAGGAGGTTGACTGTCCGACGTCCACCGCTTCTCCTGCTGTTTCCAACTCTGATGTGGATCTTATCAAGAACATCTTTAATACTATTTATCCTGACGAATACGCGGACATCAAAGCCGTTAGGCTTGGCAAAACATCACAAGGTCGTAACAGGCCTGTCTGTGTATCTCTTAAATCTAAAGCAGACGTTACGGTTATTTTGAAAAATAAACATAAATACAGTGGGCCGGTAAGGATAGTGCAAGATCGTACGCCTAAACAAAGGGAACTTCTGGCTGAACTAAGGATGGAGCTACGCAGTTTAATCAGCGCTGGAGTTACGGACAAAACCATACGTTACATCAATGGATCCCCCTGCATTGTCAACGCCACTCCAAATTCTAGGAAAAAAAACTAAGTTATAGCCCGTTGTTATATTATCAAAATGTTCGTGGATTACGATCCAAACTTGTGGACTTCGCTTGTGCTGTGTCAACGTCTTGTGTGCCATATGATATTATTGTGTTGTCTGAAACCTGGCTGAATGACAGTTTTACGAACTCCGAACTCTCTCTTAAGGACTATATAATTTATCGTTGTGACAGGAATCGTAGCACTAGCTCTTGTCTCAGGGGGGGTGGGGTGCTCGTCGCAGTACGCGCCACTCATATCCACCATAGCGTTTTAATTGACCCTCCCATAAATAACATTGAACAATTGTTTGTAAAAATCAGTATAGGTCACCTTTCGGTGATCGTGTGCGCTGTATACCTGCCTCCACAATCCGTCCCGGCTATATACGATGCTCACTGCCAATCCGTTGTATGGATCGGGCAGCGCTTTCCTAATTCTGATATTATTGTAGTCGGCGACTATAACCTTCCTAATTCCTCATTCATTAACGATATGTATGGTACTCTCTGTCATTCGCCCACTCACCATGGTTCTGAACGCACCGCGCCGGACATTATTTGCGAGTATTTTAACCTGTTGAATCTTCAACAGCTGAACCACATACATAATTCATTCGATCGTATGCTGGATTTATGTTTCTCCTCCAACAAAAATTTCTTTATCTACCGTGCTGTCGAAATCTTTCTTCCTCTTGATCCTCACCATCCCGTCCTTATTCTCTCCTTCCCTCCCCAGCGCTCTACTCCTCCCCCACCTTCTCGATTAACCATACCGGATTTCCTCAATGCAAACTATGTCGCCATAAATGACTTTCTTGGTTCAATCGATTGGGACAATCTGTTGTCTGATCTCTCGGTGGATATGGCAGTCGATGCCCTGTACAGGCATCTAAATGTAGCAATCGCGAATTTTGTTCCTATTCGGTCAACCCGTAATCCAAATTACCCGTCTTGGTTTTCCGCGGAGTTAATATCGTTGATTAAGGAAAAGAAAAGGTTACATGTAAAGTATAAAAAGACGAACTTATACTCTGACTACCTCTTATTTTCTAATGCTAGAGCTCGTTGTAAAGCTCTGTCCAAGTCGTGTTGGGGTTGTTATGTTAGCAAAGCTGAATCTGCAATTCCTGGGAATTCTAAGTCATTTTGGCGATTTGCCAACTCTCTTCGGACCGACAAGTCCACTTCGGGTTCATTGCATATTGATGGGGTACACCTGGTCGCTCCTGACGATATCGCTGAGGGTTTCGCCGATCATTTTAAATCGGTGTATCAAACTAATAACGACTGCCATCACAGTTTTAACTTTGATACTCGGGTCAATATTCCTGATTTTGATATTGGATTGAGTGAAATCTTTGAGACTCTCAGTTCCCTCAATCCAGGTGGTAACCCGGGTGACGACGGTATCCCTCCAATATTCTTTAAATCTTGCAGCTTCATCTTTGCGCGTATTCTTTGGCTTATATTTAATAAATCTCTTTTATCGGGTTACTTTCCTGCTTTGTGGAAGTCATGCATCGTCATTCCTGTGCCTAAGGGTGGTAATAAATGTGACATTCGGAACTATAGGCCTATATGCCTACAGAATGTTATGCCCAAATTATTGGAAGGTATAATTGCCTCCAAATTCGGTAGATCTTTTAAAAACATAATAATTGCTGAACAACATGGTTTTATGCCTGGTAGATCTACGTCTACTAATCTGCTTCAATACCAGCTCTACTTAATTAATAACATAGAGAAGGAACGTCAAGTGGATGTTATCTACACTGATTTTCGTAAAGCGTTTGATTCTGTTAGCCACTCTATCCTACTATCGAAACTGGATGCCTTTGGCATCCGGGGCACCGCTTTTTCTTGGCTCTCTAGCTTTTTATCTGGCAGGTCTATAAGGGTAAAATATAAGGATTGTTATTCGTCCAGGTTTTTGACGCCTTCTGGGGTACCTCAAGGGTCTCACTTAGGGCCTTTGCTATTTAATCTTTTCATTAATGATATCGGTGATGTATTTGACCATAGTAAGTTCCTGCTTTATGCTGATGATTTGAAAATCTTTCTCTCGATTGGCAACCGTGACGATGCATTATTGCTCCAGCACGACCTGGACAGACTTAGTGAGTGGAGTGATACGAACAAACTTGACTTTAACCTGTCCAAGTGTAACATTGTTCGTTTCAATCGTAAAAGGGACGTTGTTGTAAAGTTAGGTGGGTGAGCGCGCTGGAGAGTGAGGTTAGGGATCGACGGTGAGAAAGTAGCGCGTGGTGCACTTTCTTTTGAGTCAACAATTGACTGAGTCTCTTTATTAAAACAATTGCGTCTAAAATGAGCGCAGGTTTGAGCAGAACGCACTGAACTACAATCACGCGGTCACGTGAAGCGCGATGAACACACGTGTTGCGCAGGACGTGAGATAAGCAGAGAAGAACACGAAAACTCGCTCGCGAGAAGAGCACGTTGAACTTGCACACTATAAATGCACGAAACAGTGAGTTGAGCACTTAAAAGTACTGTTTAAGAGTTTTCACACTTGAGAGCTGAACACAGAATCCACGGTTATCGCGACAGGCGGTGTGAAAAGAGAGTGAACAAAGGAGGCACGCAGAAACGGTTGAGCGTCTTCTCGAACAATCCTCGAGAATCGATCACGAAAGTGCGCATTGTGATTGGGCCGCTCGTTTCACGTGGAGAACGGTGATTGGCCGATCCGGCGACGAGGAGAATCGATCGCCGGATCGATCCTCGATCAGTGGCGTGTTCCTCTGCCCAGTAAGTGCTGCGATACGCCTGGGCGTGGCGGAAATGAGAACTAATGGAATCTCAAACAGACGTCATAATTTTTGACTATAAACTTAGTTCAGTTCAGCTCACTGCCCTCTACAGAATCAAAGATCTTGGCGTCGTATTTACCCCACAATTATCCTTCCGTGAGCATTGCCAGCTTATCGTTGGCAAGGCTCTCAAAATCCTTGGTTACGTGATTCGTGTCTCCCGTCACTTTAAAAACAGTTCTACTATTAAGCTTCTTTATATTTCATTAGTCCGTCCCCATCTAGAATACGCTGCGATCATCTGGTGTCCACATTTTAAGTATCCGTCATGATCGAACGGGTTCAAAATAAATTTCTTCGTTTTATGTCATATAAGCTAAATGATCCCATGCCGTTAACTTGCCATAATTACCAGCCAATATTGGCTAAGTTGAGGCTTATGACGCTTGAAAAACGTAGGACCATTTCTGATCTGCTTTTTGTATATAATTTGCTTAATGGTAATATTGACTGTTCTGGTATTCTTAAACAATTAAATTTTATGCACCTACTAGAATTATAAGACGAACCTCTCTACTTTATATCGAACCTCATCGTACAGATTTGGGCAAATTCAATGTTATTAACCGTATTGCCTCTCATGTTAATAAGTATTCCAGTAGGATTTACCTCTTTGACGGTTCGGTAACTTCTTTCAAACAATCTATCTTTAATGCCGTCAACTGCTGACTGTTGTTATAACTGTTATGTTTGCATTTTGCGGTTTCTATTAATGTTTCTTTGTTCGCTTCGTAGCGCTCACATTACTTTTGTTCTTTTCTTACATATGATTGTATCAATGGGCTTCCGTTAATAAACGTATTATTATTATTATTATTATTATCAATCAATGCACTTTGATTTGTTTGTTTATAGATAAGTATGCGTATAATCTACGAAGATACATTTATTGTAAATAAATTATATATTTGTATATAATGTAGTAGATCAATCTCCACAAATTTGTAAGAAGCTTCGTCGGCACTAACATCACTGTCGTCTTCGAGGTTAGGATTTCCATTCGCTCCTGCGCAATAAGCTTCTCTGATTTTTGCACCCCAAGCTTGTTGTTGGCATCTCTTGTTGTACACTTTACGCGACACTCTTTTTCCTTTCCAAAAAAGTCTCGCACGTTTCGCATCGCTATTCTGTATTTCTGGAGCATTTTCTACTGTCTCCTTCGCTCCGTCCATGTTTACAAACTTTACTACCACGTAACAACGCGGCGAACGAATATACGCGATCAGCTGTCACGCGGTGATGCCAGCTTGCTTACCGAGTAAGTCAAGCATAAGAGTCGCGCTGTTTTGACTAGCTACGTACCGAGAGTACTCCCTTAAACCACTGTAGAGCACGAAAAAATAGGCCTTATTTCGGGAATTTTTTTTTGCGCAAGAAAGAGATCAATCGAAATTCTGCAAAATGGGATTTATAATTCTAGTCATGAAGTACAAAAAATATTTTTTTCAACTTCGTTAATGACAAAATGGTGGCTGCGCAGCATTTCTCTTTCGGTGCCTGTTTTTTTGAAAGGGTCTACGGCCGGAAACCTAACTCCCGCAATTATTGACCTGGAACAAAAAACCAAAGTCTTTTCGATTCTATAGAACAACAGCAAGAGAAGCACGTAGGATTTTTTTCGATATATTGATTTTTCGCGAAATGGTGAATTTTTTAAGAAAACTTTAAAATTTCATGAAGAAAATCGTCACAAAATTGTTTATAAAAAAAATATGCAATATAAAAAAAAATCCTACGTACGTCGCTGGAGAAAGCAATTTTGAATATACTGTAAATTTTTCAGATCGATCGGTGAAGATTTGTTCGACTTATGTTTCCGGCCAGTTAAAAAAAAGTGGTTTCGAGAAAAACGCGTTTAAAGTTTTATGTAGTGTAAAATCATATTATATTCTTATATACCTTTACTCTGCGATGCCTGCACCATACAGTTGGCCTTCTAGATTAACATCCTCCTCCTCTTTTTCCTTTCTTAAGGTTTTCAAGTCGATTCGAGCCTCTCTTGCACCTTCACTCCACGATCGTTCTGCTCTTTTGATGCGCTCGGCGTCCACCTCCATGCACAGATTGTAGCTGTTTGGGCCAATTGTCATGCCCATAGTGTCGATTACGTGCAAAATTGAGGAAAATCCGTCATTGAACACACAAGTAGCAATATTTGTGGCAATATCTAATATTAATTTTCCACTAGATATTGATTTTGGAGCCATCGCCCATACGGTCGAGTTGAAACTCTCGTTGCTATTCTGAGTAAATCCTCCGATGCAACGAGTGAGAAGATCGTCCGTACTCAATTCTTCGTACACTGGCTTTATAGCTTCGAAAACTTCTTTGTGCATTGGTTGTTGGTGATGATAATTGCCCATACTCTTTGTAGCTTTCGCTTTTTGCCAAGTGCACCATGAATATTCACCAATTGGACACTTGTCGTGTTGCGGGTTATTATCTGTAGATAATTTATGATACAATGTAGCCCATATAGCGTTCTTCATCTTTTCAATCGAATCACAATTTCTACGGATAGCTAATCCGTAATATGTAGAAAGTTCGTCGATAAGCTGGCCTGTCAATTTTCCTTTTCCTCCAAGTCCTTTTTTAGCTTTTTTCAAATTACGGAGACGGGTGCCCATTCGTTTTTGAACATGATCTATGCATTCCCTTTTCTGTACTGTAATATTTTTGTAAGGTGTAGCATCTGTAATACCTTTAAAGGTCTTGGAATCACCGTCGCCGATATAACTTGTGTACTTCGCGTCATGTAAGGTTTCAGAGCGCCGAAACATTTCAACAACTGCGTCGATTTCCATTTTTCCAGCCGATCCTTTGTTGTTTGCTTGGCATTCGCTTTCATGATTTTCTGACCATTCCGCATATTCTTCTGTTTCACCTTTTTTCTTCCAATATTCACACGATTTACAATATTTTGATTTTACGATGACATCTATAACTTTGCCAGTGTGCCAACCAATAAGAGAAACCAAGCCATGCAAAGATGAAAATCCACGTTTTCGCCAAGATCCGTCGCCCGATACCATGATTCCATTTTTGTCTCCTTTCTCAGGAGAAATTGTTTTTCTTCTTTCGGTGCATTCGAAATACTCTTCTTACAAACAACTTCTGTTGCACTAGCAATGTTTTTAACGATCTTGTCATAACACGATTTAAAGATCGGGCGGGGCAGTTCCATAAACGCACAAAATTTTGTTATTCCGTGTAAACCAATTCCAAGCAATCGCGTGGCAAACAAAATTTTGCGGTTAATTTCGTAGGCATTCTTAACATATGGGCAACTTGGTATTTCTATTTTTTCACACTTATCACAGGACACAACTATTTTAAATCCCAAACCTCGTTTGCTAGTTTCAGTGAACTTCACTTCCGAATGGCACACTTTACAAACAACGACGTTCGAAATTGCGGCAAAAACTGCTACGAAATTTAAGAGACGATAGCTAAAAGTAGAGTCCACTTTAATATCGTAAAAATCACGCTGCTTCAATTTCTTTGCCGATGCGCTGACATTTAAATCCTCGGGCGTTTTCATTTCATGTCGATTCAACGGTCGCTTGCGTGACGCTTGCGGTTTCTTGCTGAAAGCACTGTCAGATTTTGATCCTTTTCTATAACGACCCGCTTTATCGTCACTCATGGTGAAAATCAATTGCAATTATCACTGTATTATTCGACGGTTTTTCCGTCGCATATTACAAAACTTATACACGAAAGCAAAGCATCCTTTTCAACGGTCGATCCTCACTTTACTAACGCTACACAGAAGTTCTTAACATTCTAGACTATTCGGAGGTCAGCCCCTTCTCTATAGACTGTTGTTATTGTTGCTTCCGTACACCAAAACAAATCTATAGCGCGCGCAGTGATAACAAAAGCCGCTCAGCGCATACACGAGAGCGTTGCGGTAGAATTGAACATTTGGACATTTAGACATTTTTGCCGAACACCATCTTTTGGTATATTATTTTTAAGACCCTAAAACACCTTTTAAACAAAAATTTTTTTTTCCTTTTTTTGAAAATTTTACAGTGGTTTAACCTCTTAAATGGATGTATAAAACAAAATTAAACTAAACTAATCTTACAAAAAGGCGTTGACTTTAAAAAAAGGGTGGGGAGGGGGGGGGGCTTTAATGAACAAGTCACTAATTGTGAGTGCATCATTTGTAAAGAATCATTCAATCAGGATTTGGCGCAGAGCGTCAAAAGCAAGGGTTGGGCTCACGATGCCTGTACAGACCATTTTACCTGTGATATTTATAGACGTGCCTAAATAAGTGTTCCATTCTATTTTTAAATCTTTTTACTAACTTTATTAATTACTCAGACCTTAAAATCTTCTAAGTAAGTAGTTGACCGGAACTGCACAACAATGTTTCGTTCGTTGCGAATTACAACTTTTTCATTCCAGCGAATTATTAATTTTTATGATAAACTTTAAAAAAAAAACGATTTGTCCCATTTTATTAAGCACAATTTGTACTACAAATTACTTTTTTGGAATTTGATTTTTACCAACAATAGTCCACGGTATAGTACAAAAACTTAGAGTGGCTGGTACTGTAAGACTCTCCTCTAATTATTTACTCTGGAGACGATGGGAAAGTTATAAATAATAAGCGTGAAGTTCGGAATGTCGTCGTTAGTAAAACCCACCTGACAACCCATACGTCATCTTCATATTTACAATAACAGACAATGATTGAATGGAATATTTGTCAGAAAAATAATAATGTTAAAAAACACCGTTTGAGTTAATGTTTCGTTGTGTAATGTCATAATGCCGAGTATACCAGCGTGGAGATGCGAGTTGCATTACTCTTTCCTCGCTTCCACTTTTCTCGATTGTTTGTTGGACCATCCCATGAACTTTGCTGCACGCGGTTGGTACTACTTTTGCATTTCAAAGGAGATACCACACCTTTTATCTTAAGTTCCCTTTTTACTTATACGCTTATAATTCGTAAGTTACAAAAGATATCGAAAATGCTAATCGTAAAAAACTTTCGTTGCCAGCCAGGTCCAAAACTGGCCAATTTTTACCATTAAAAACGAACGCGAAGATGTCGCCTAATATCGCCAAGTTCTGCTAAAATGTGGCAGCAAACAGTCGCAACTCGCTCGTCTGCACTGGGCTTTAGAAGTCCTCGCATCACGCTGCTGTTTCTACTTATTGTTAGTCGCTGTCCGCCTGCTCGAGATCATGCTCCCCATATTATTTGAGATGTAACAGAAGCGGTTCTAGGGCGTTTTCCTTTTCCATACGCGAACTAAAAAATTATTTGAGACAGAGAGCAGAATACTATTCTCCATACCTTACACTTATATATTCAATTACGGGTAGCAAAAATTTTACGGCTTACGCACAGTTTTTGAAATCGACTTTTTTCCGGCTTTTCAGTGCAAATACTTCACTGTGCACCGATCCGATGAGCCTAGGGAAGCAAAACACGTCCGAGATTTGCTTGCAGTTCGCTCACCTGTAATGGCTTGAGCGACGCGGGTTGGCGTTTGCGGCCTTCATTTTCACTAGGGTAATCTTGTCAATTCATTGTTAATATCTACTCTCATAAACATCTAATAGCAAAATAGGAACATTTATGTTTTCTTTATTAAATAAATGATCCGGAAAAGTCTTGGGCGTGAAAACACGCCAACGCCACTCGAAGTGTCAACCAATTTTTTGCTGTACACTATGCGCTGCATAACCATCTGATTGTATCTAAGTATTTTCATTTGCACCCCTTTTTAACTTGATGTTATACTGAATCGTGAAATGTTAAACACAACTTTGATCAACAAAAGTAGTATACCTAAAAATATTGTACGATCCTAACAAGGGAAAACGTCCATCCCGAAAATTTTAATTTTAATAAAATTTTGTATTTATCAGAGATGACCAAATTTTGTATTTAAATAAAATTTCGGAAAACGAATAAAAGTTAAAAATATTATTCGTCGTGTATCAAATAAAGTTAACTCGGGTTAACGAACGAATGGCGAATAATTCTGTTAATTTTTATTCGTTCTCCGAAATTGTATTTAAATAAAAATTTTGCCCATCTCTGGTGGTATGTATGTACCTATGTAGAGTATGGTGAAATGTGCAAGATACAATTTTTCTTGACTAACACCATTTTAAGTTATCACGGGCTTTGTAAGAGTGCGATAAAGTTTGTAATAGTTTGTAATAGAGATTTAAATACAAAAAGGGTTCCTATTCATATCGCCTATGATATTGTGACGTCCCATTATTTTTCGCGCGGTCCTAATTAACATTTTCCTTATACATCCCCTCACAACTACACAACTATCTATGAAACCCCAATTCTTAACTCTTTCCCCGACCACCGGTTGTTTGGACGATGTACCTTAGCGGTCCCCATCTCCAGATGATCAAATTTGAAATCCCCTTCCCCTTTTCGGCCTTCGAAGCACGAACTTTTCCCACAACATTTAAATCTTAATAAGTCCCTCGCCTAAAATTCACTTAACTCGAGACCACGTCTCACCCCTCTTTACGACAAACCTAATCAAACCACCTTTCAAACCTTCCCAACCAAAATCCTCCAAAACTATCCAACGGATGGAGTATCCCCTTTTCAAAGCCCCGAAAGACCCCCCCGAAATATGCCATAACTACACATACTTCACGCATAAGGCATCAATACGCGCCGATTATATAACACATATTTTAAGCATGAGTCATCACACATACCGCAAATTCCCCGCATACCGACATTCCATCGTTTTGTAAAAATACCAGCGCCACGTGGACCGTACACAGCTAGTTCGGCAACATCCGCTACGCGACTCACTTCGTCAATCATTCCAAAATCTCTTAGAGTCTAAGTGTTAACTTTCGCTTCGGCGCAACGTCCCCAGAAAGGATTATAAACCTTCGATATCACTGTAAGCGCTTATCATTTTGTAATTACTAATCCTATCGCTTTATATTAGTTTATTTTGCCTACGATCATTGCTATACATTATTTTCTTTGTTTATTTACATTTATATCGTTTAATTGCTGTGTTTATCGCTTTGTATTATCTTCTTTTGCTTACGCTCATAGCTTTACATTATTTTCTTTTGTTATTAACGTATATCGTTTAATTGCTGCGTTTATGGCTTTATATTGCTTTCTTTTGCTTACGTTCATTGTTATAGTGCTTTCTTCCTTACTTGCATTTATATTGTTTAGCTTGCTTACGCTTATCACTTTTGAAACTTATTTCATTAATATCTTATCACGCCTGCAATATTTTCTAAATTTAAAGGCATTTTTGTTATGTAAACCGCATATCAGCTTTCGAATAAGACCAATTTCAATAAAATGGGTCCAGGAATGACAGAGATATCGTAATATCGTCTCAGGGATCTGTCGAAAACGGTAAGATTTTTCGTCTTCTTCAATCTCAAATTTTTGTCGACATAATACGTATACGCGTTATAATACACACACCTTCAGCCAAAACGAACTAATACATGTTTCGTTCATCAATTGCTATCATCACTATGCAATCTACTCCAAATTTGACAGCTTACAGTCAGGTTATACAAAATTTGAGATGCCACGTGTTTTTACAAATATGTATCGTTGTACCATTGAATTGCAATCAAAATGCAGTCTCACATACAATTCCATGAATCTGGAAACACGTACAATTCCATGAATCTGAAAACACGAAAATTCGTGCTAAATCTAGCGATAACCCCTTTAAGCACAGAAATCTGTGAACATGAAAATTGATACTAAAATCAATTAGAGTCTAATAAAACACATGAATTTGGTAAACATAAACAAATTAATTTAAAAAATACTATTTCCATGAAATGTACTCAGAAAATGACGTTATGAATGGAAATTTTAATTTTCTAACCACGAAAAACATTTCTCGACCTGATAAAACAATTCATGGAATTGTACGTGCTTTCAGTTTTATAGAATTGTACGTGCTTTCAGATTCATGGAATTGTACGTGCTTTCAGATTCATGGAATTGCAAATATCAACAGCTGATAATTATTATACTGTAATTAGTACAAATTGTGCGCTACATCTTGCACTGCCCAAAATGTAAAAAAAAAAACAATCGAATTTGGAGATATAATAAAACACAATTTCAACACAATGAGGAAAATCGAGATAACTGCTTCCAAACAAATTCTTATTGCAAAATTACATTTGTGCGATCATGATAGTAGTGGAACAACAACGAAACTGGACAATTTCTGCATCAAAGCAATACCTACTACTAAAATACAAATGGGGGATTACTGTTATAAACTTAAGACAGCGATTTTCCACCACGGTAAAAGTATTACCGATGGTCATTATACGAGTATGGTAGTCGGTAAGGGCACAACGTGGGTATCCGTTGATGATTTACGTGTAGAAACACAAGCTTGGCCACGAAATGCTAAAAATGCATACATATTTTTCTTCGAAAGGTGTTAATTGTGATCAAATTAAAAATGATCTGAAGTCATTACCTATGCAAATTATCTTTGTAAAAAGAAGTGCGATCCACCCAAAAAAACTTTAAAAAAGTAAAAAAATTACGCCAAGTACATGAAACAAAGTAAAAAAAGATGTAAAATCAGAAGGAGCTGCAAGTACATAAAGGTGCTTTCCCGCAGCGTGCAAAAGGCGACACTGTGTAACACAATAAAAGACAACAAAAAAAGGTGTCCGCGCCCTGGAAGTCAAATACTTGGCGTGGCCGGGACGAAAGGATTCGGTTTGAACCCAGAGGTAGGAGATCGTTGCGGGTTAAAGAGTTGGAACTCACCGTAAGGATAACAAGTTTATTCTGTCCCGATCTGGGTGACTATTACACTGTGCCTACTTGGGCATGCGTCTCGTATCAAGTCGGGTATTGATCCCGTAACAATTCTACATCAAGTCTGAGCTCGCATTGCTCGTACATTGTTCTTATACTGTAATCGGGGCGAAGCGGGGACCACGGGGTCTCCGCCTTTGGTCTGCTTTTAGGTGTTTCGCCATGTGCTGATGGGTCTCGGTGCGTTTCCGAAATCCCTTACGCGGTTGTGCCGAATTCCGGCCGCTCGATTGGGGCAATCGGAATGTGTGTGGTGTCGACACGCTTAGGTGTCGGTCCGGGCACAACACAGCGAAGCAAGGGCTTCACGCCAGAATCTCCTACCCCTTAGAACCGCGAAGAAGGATTTTGTGCTCAATCTCCCAATATCCCCTACAATGTCACTGTCTTAACCGCCTCGCCACCCAGGACGTGACAATATTACCGGAAAAAACTCTTTATGATGCGTGATTTTTAAACAAATTCTTAGAATATGAGATTGAAAAATTTATTATAACCTTTTAGAAGAGCGCTCTTTTGATATACTTAATCTAGTTACCTCAGGTTAATTACTGGCTGAATACCAATAGTTTGGTACAAAACAAAAATGTGATTACTCTACTTAAGGGGGGAGACCACTGTACAAAAGTTTGGAAAAATCGATTTTTCTTTTACAATTTCTGAAAGACATACGTTTTAAGAATGCTGTCTTCCAATTTTATGAAAAAATTCGTAAAATTGACGGAGATATAGTAGCTTCCGTGAAGCGATGTCAAGCATGCGACTGTACCGAGCTGAAGTTTGACCGCGCATTTCTCAGAATGACATTTTTCAACCGTGTTGAAAGTACACAGAGAAAACTATACATCCATTTGACATGAGCAAGGGCATTTATTGTGCGAAAACTCCGCCTCTATTACGTGACGGCCAGTTGTTGTTGTTTTTTTTTTGCTATTAACGGCCTCCTATTTTTTTATTACCATCTTTATCCCAAATATGATTTTTTCAGTGGTCCGCCATTGTGTTATCTTTTGCTATGTTGACTTTTTTATTGTCAGGTAATAGACATAGGTTTCCAGTTTCTAAATATTGTTGTCTGAATTCGGATTAACCATATGAATGAGGCCCTGTCAATCAATGCTACATGAACGATTTTGACGAAGAGTATACAGTAAACGGATTTTAAGAATTTCATTGGGAAATTTTTGTTTACTCTTCAATATGTACATATTAACTATACTAAGCAATACATTGATTTACGTGCGTTGTTTGGTTGAAAAAAATTCCCGGAAACACCCTTACTTTTCAGACCATTACAGTGGTCTCTCTCCTTAAACATATATCACGTAACGTGAGTGGTCGCATGCTTATTTTGCCGACATGATTGCAATTAGGGCTGTCTTCCGTAAAGTCACTTATTTAGGACAGAGAGCATTAAAACCCCGGACAATTTGAACTATTTCCTACATTAGGTAGGATATCCCAAGACTAAATTTTTGTAAAATATAGACTGTAACCGCAATAAAAAAATAAAGACGAAATATAGCTGTACAAAGTAGGAATTTTTGCCGTCTGTTTTGTACACTTAACTTATGACTAAAATAACATAAAATACGCAAAATTAACTTACAACTAAAATAAAATAAAAGATTAAATCATAGATTATACTAAATGTACAAAAATACAAATTACTTTTTCAAAAGTCAACACGAAAGTAATCTTACAAATTATTTTAGGTATATAATTAACGTAGTTATGCAAATCTTTGGTAAAATTAGCACGAGATTAAACTACTAATATCATTAAGTCTTCTTGTACTTGTCAATCTTTCCAATAGCCATTAAAATATAATTCTGGGTGATGAGGAATTTGTAGAAGTCCCTGCAAGTATAATCTTTGAAATTGTATTTTATTTTTATTAATCATGAAACTGTACATAATCCTAAGGAATTTTATTATTTTGTCTATTGCGATGTAATTAAAGACAATATTTATTAATTTAGAATAAGTATGGGCATTTAGAGTTCCAAAAAATATAAGCCACAGTTCATTTATACTTAACTAAAGTCAAGTTTAGATTTATTGGCTGGTGAGTTCGGGTTCGCGAGCAGCGCGCGAGGAGAAATCAGCCACCACAACCTGACGATCGTGGATTGGCAGTTGAAATTGCTGGGTCCCCGAAAGGTAAGCTGGGTTTACATTAGTCCAGTCGCTGGATCCATTGAGTGGTTTGACTTGAAATCGCATTGTGTCTACATTATTTTAGACTTAATCCAGTCGCTGGATCCAGCGAGTGGTTTGACTGGAAATCGGTCGATGTCTACATTATTCCAGTCGGGCTAAATCGAGCGAGTGGTTCAACTGGAGAAAATCACTCGATGTCTTGATTATTCCAGTCGTTTCTGAACCGTTGAAAGTGGTAGACTGTAATAACAATGGATTCACGCAAAAGACGGATAAAACCACATATGAAACGTGTTTTAATGTTAATTTGTGGAGAAGTTATTGACACAGTTGATGAAGAAATGAAGAAAAAAAAAGCAAATTTAGTTGCGAAACTGGATAAGAGAAAGAAGTGAAAAAGGTGGCTCTGCGTTACTTTTGCAACAGCTGAAATCAAAGGATCCTGCCGGATATAGAGGAGCAATGAGAATGAGTACAGAAAACATTTAAGAACTATTATCATTAATTTCAAGTAACATTCAACTTAATGACACAATGTTACGAGATGCTTTACCAGCAAAATTAAAATTGGAAGTTACATTATATTTCCTGAATACTGGAAATAGTTATAGAAGCCTCAGTTATCCGTTTCGGATACCTAAATCTTCTATATCAAAATCCCCCCCCCCAAAAAAAAACATGACTCATGTATGAAAGAGGCTAATTCCCTTTAATTCACGAAAAAAGTTCACCTGCAAAGATTGTGAAATCAACTTTGCCAATTCCAATGATATTCTCATTCTCCGCTCGAATACTGATTCCTCTGTCACTTTTTATACTTGACATTCCTTTATTGGCCACAAATCAATTCAGTGCTCAGATTTTCAGCTTCGGTTTTAAGGAATTAGCGGGCAAGAGGCCTGCAGTTGCCACAAAAACTTTTACAAGAGGGACATCTTCTGTTAAAAATGTCGTATGAAGACCGTTTGACCATGGAAGATAATAAAATTGGTACACACTGATTTAAACGAATCAAAGTCGGTAATAGGTTAATTAATAGCACATTCGGCAACCTGCAGTAGTGCGCACTGAATGCGAACTTTTTCGCTTCCAATTGGCAGAAATTCGCACCCAGTGCGCACTATGGTCGAGGCCAGATACGAGCTCGCTCGAGGCTAGGTTTGAGGCCGGTGAATTTGTTTTCGCGAGCAGCGATCGAGGAGAAATCAACCACCATCACCAGTGATGCCAGAATCGTGGGATACTGGACGAGACGCTTACCCCCACTATGACCTACCGTCGTCTCCCACTATGCCCTACCGGCGTCTCCCACTTTCTTCCCACCGCACTGCACACAAGCATATTTTTACTCCTGTCTGTGTGAGCCTGCCTGTTGGGCTGCCGATCACACGGACAGGGGTAGGGATATGCTTGTGTGCAGTGCGATGGGGAGGAAGTGGGGGACGACGGTAGGGCATAGTGGGAGACGACGGTAGGGCATAGTGGGAGACGACGGTAGGGCATAGTGGTAGACGACGGTAGGTCATAGTGGGGGTAAGTGTCTCGTCCCGTATCCCACGATTCTGGCATCACTGACCACCACCTGACGATCGTGGATTTGTCAGTTGGAGTTGCATGGCCCCCGAAGGGTATGGTGGGGTAACGTGAACGCTGCTCGGCTCCGCCTGTAACGTAGCTGTGTGGCTGTTGTTTATTCATAACGTAATAGTTGTGTGCGTTACGAAGTTATGCATAAACCAATACGAAATGAAGCTATCGAGAAAGACTCAATGTTCTGACCAATAAATCTCTAATTTTTTTCAGGCCTAACCCAAACCTTTTCTGATGTATGTGACATTATAACACGCTAAAACCAATACGGAGCTCGCACTCCCTTAAACAGTGAGGATTTTATATTTTTCGTCAAATTACTCTTGAATTTGTCAAAACATATGTGCACTCGGCGATATATATGTGGATATCTTATATGATTGTTTGCTATATTATGCTAAGGACAATTTAACCCAAAATTGAATCTTACAAGTAATTCGAAGATTTCACATTTCCCTATTTATCGAACCGAGAAGATATTAACAAAGCAGCGGTCAATGCTCAAAAGTCGTGAGGACGGATGAAGATTGAGGCATGACGACCTTACGAAAAATAAACTTCTACGGATAAGAAAATGTTGAAAAGTTTTTTTTAAATGCAATTGAATAGTTGAAGTACTAGCATATCAAATGGAAATGTAATTTACTGTTAAATTTTTCATTATAAATTATCTTCAGCATAACAATGTCTATCAAGAGACACGGTAGTGTCTCGCGCCAAGTATATATAGGTTATGCGTAAAGTATTTATTCGCGAAGAATTCTGACTCGCTCTCGCCTTCGACAAGAAAGAAGCGAGAAACGACCGGTTGGAATCGTGTCCCGTCTATGTAATTAAAGTGGTGGAGATGATTTGCTGCATGTGTGCGTACCTCACGGGCACCCAATCCCCACCGCGCGACGAACAGGCGTAGCCCGAGAGAGAGTGAGAACGTTGAAAAAAGGAGCATCGAGCTGGCAAGCGGTATGGCGGGGGAATACTCCTCACGAAACTCAGCGGCCAATATATCTGGCCTCGACCTTAGGATTAATATGGAGATATACAGGGTGTCCCAAAAATGCTGCGGGTCCTTAAAGGGGGTGATTCGGGGGATGATTGCAAACAACTTTTTCCTTTGCAAAAATGCTCTCCGAGGTTTCGTTAACGAGATATTAACAAAAAGCACCGACCAATCAGAGCGCGAGTCTGACGGCCGAGTTCCCGCGCTAGCGTGGCTACGCGCCGCGCTGCGACTTGTGAACAAGTGACTCGACATGCAACGAAGAAAATTGCGTAGAATGGCAAATGAAAAAGACGTAACAAATAAAATCGAACCCGTTGTCATGGTTTGTTTGTTATTTAAAGTGAATAATGAATAAAGGATAAATGGATGAAAATCACGTGTAACGTAAAAAGACGAATACACATTTTTTTTAGAAGATTCGAAAATAATAATTATTTGAAGTGGGAGGATAAGGAATACGTAAAATTGCTTGTGTTAATAACATATCCACGAAAAGGTAATGTAACAGGAAATTAACGAAAAGTGATCGTAGTTCGTTATTGTGATAAAAATCCGTAACTCAATAACGGCCAGCACTGTTGCTGATAACGAATAAGTCTGTTTAAAAAGCCCGAATAAATATTTTCGTACGAGACTTTTGAGAATTGTCGCCGGAAATAAGCCATAGCTTGCGTTAAATTTAAAAATGCATGAGCACCATTAAAGTAACTAAAACTCACCCTTGACGAAAATTCACCTGCAACTTGAAAACTTGTGTCACTGGGTCACTGAACCGATCCTGGTCATCGATGGACGAGCCCAGTGCACAGCTGATCCCAGGTATACGACACTACCCAAAGTTAAGGGTCGCAATGTCAGGTGCGTCCAGGTCAACGTACCGAATATTCACTTTACTGCACGGCTACTAACACTGATCACTTTATTTACTTTTTATGGAACGTGTTGTTCCTACGTTTTAAAAATTGGTGGCCCCGAAAGGGGCCGATTGTTGTCAGTTAAAGAACTGCTCCACATGGCGACCGTCATTGTCCACGCAGGCTTGAGCGCGGAGAAATAATTGTCTTTGGACGCCCTGTAATGTCTGCGGCGTTATGTTCTCCACCGCTGCGTGGATAAGCGCTATTGCTTCCTCAGGAGTGTCCACCGGCTGACGATACACCTCATTCTGAAATGATTGTTGTACAACAAATACAAAACGTAAGTAAAAAAAAAATTATGTACAACAGGAATAAGTAACAGCAATAATCAAATTACCTTCAGGTAGCCCCAGAAGAAAAAATCCAGCGGATTCATATCCGGTGACCGTGGGGGCCACGCAACGTGGGCCTCTCGCCCGCCGCGGCCGATCCACCTGTCCTGAAAGGTTGCACCTAAATAGGAGCGGACAATATCGGCATAATGTGGCCCAGCTCCGTCATGCTGGTAGTACATGTTCTGTCGGATCTCATATGGAATATCGTCCATAAGATCCGACAGAACATGTTCTGAAAAATATTTATACCCTGGGCCGTCCAGCCTGTCTGGCAGAATGTACGGCCCAACGATAAATTCGCCACAAATGCCGGCCCATAGGTTGATCGACCAACGGACTTGTGCGGCACGTGGACGAAGCGCTAGGGGATTTTCGTCGCTCCACACATGCATATTGTGGGAATTGAAGCAACCTTCCCTGTTGAAAATTGCTTCATCCGTCCACAATATGTATGTGGTGAACGACGGATTCCTTAGCACTTCTCCCAACAGCCGCCTGGAACATTGAACCCGCTGGATGTAATCTCCGGCGTGCAAATGTTGCACCCGTACATATTTGTACGGATGCAACCTCCGATCCCTGAGGATGCGGTGTATCGCCGTCTTGCTGACACTAGAACAAAATGCAAAAACATCCACTATTAGATAACATTTTTTTTTCTTAATTAATAATTGCTGCAGTTATCTTGAACTGTGACTTACTTTAGGCGACGGCTCAAGATGCGCACACTGATCGTTGGGTCGGCTACAACGGCGTCGAGGATTCTCTCGATTGTACCCGGATTTCGCGCTGCAGCGGGTCTGCCCACCTCGCTGCCTCGCGGCATCATGGACCCCGTCGAGAAAAGCCGCGACGCTAACCGACGAAACGTATCCTCGCTTGGTGTTTCGATATCCGGATATTCTCGCGCAAATGCTCGCGCAGCAGCACTTGCGTTCCCGTCGTTCCGGGCGTTCACCCAGAACATCCGATAGTATTCCTGGGCAGTGAACATTTCTCCGCCGCGATTTCTAGCTGACTGACAGGATTTTTTCCAAGCAACTTCCGCTACCCCCAAGTAGCTTCTCTGGTTCCATTATGAGTTAACTCCCACCAAGCCAAGAGGCTTTAGGTAAAAAGAAGCCAGCACATTTTCGGAACACACGCGTTTTGCAGAAGTGCAACGAAAACTTTCACAAAAACCCGCGCTCCGTCCTTCTACTGTCAATGTACCCATTGCTTCGTGATAGAAAACAGACACCACGTGTATGGGTTCGAAAGGGTCCGAAGGGTAGAGACGCAGAACGTCTTCGAGTTGCTATAAAGAAGAAAATGCATACCATTCCTGTTTCCCTTTCTGACACCCTGAGTTCACGTCTGCTACGAGGCGGAACCAATTAAGTCATAAATTATCCGAAACTGTAGGAAACCGTTCTCTACCGGCGACTTGCGGGACAATACGGTCATAAACCGCGACCCTGGCGAAATGCTCTGGCTGATCAGCCTGATTAATTTTGGAGAACTAGAAATTACAGAGTATTATCCAGCATCAATACGTCTCGCGGAGAGACACAGGAAAAGAAGGGGTAGTCCGCTGACTGCGCGTAGTCCCGCCCGCCTAGTCCTACCCTCAAATTAAAGACGGATCCCTTATCTCTCAAGTATAAACACGTGCTCGAATTTCAAAACAAAAGCACGCGTCGACGTATTCGGTGCGAGAGAACGTGGGCCTTGGGGAGGAGATAGTGCTGTGAAGAGGGCCTCTTCAGGATAGTGGCCATTTGGGAGGGATGCAGGGCAGATTGATTAGTTTGTGGCCAATCGGACTTCAAGCCCACAGTCATATCCGGATATCGAAACACCAAGCGAGGATACGTTTCGTCGGTTAGCGTCGCGGCTTTTCTCGACGGGGTCCATGATGCCGCGAGGCAGCGAGGTGGGCAGACCCGCTGCAGCGCGAAATCCGGGTACAATCGAGAGAATCCTCGACGCCGTTGTAGCCGACCCAACGATCAGTGTGCGCATCTTGAGCCGTCGCCTAAAGTAAGTCACAGTTCAAGATAACTGCAGCAATTATTAATTAAGAAAAAAAAATGTTATCTAATAGTGGATGTTTTTGCATTTTGTTCTAGTGTCAGCAAGACGGCGATACACCGCATCCTCAGGGATCGGAGGTTGTATCCGTACAAATATGTACGGGTGCAACATTTGCACGCCGGAGATTACATCCAGCGGGTTCAATGTTCCAGGCGGCTGTTGGGAGAAGTGCTAAGGAATCCGTCGTTCACCACATACATATTGTGGACGGATGAAGCAATTTTCAACAGGGAAGGTTGCTTCAATTCCCACAATATGCATGTGTGGAGCGACGAAAATCCCCTAGCGCTTCGTCCACGTGCCGCACAAGTCCGTTGGTCGATCAACCTATGGGCCGGCATTTGTGGCGAATTTATCGTTGGGCCGTACATTCTGCCAGACAGGCTGGACGGCCCAGGGTATAAATATTTTTTAGAACATGTTCTGTCGGATCTTATGGACGATATTCCATATGAGATCCGACAGAACATGTACTACCAGCATGACGGAGCTGGGCCACATTATGCCGATATTGTCCGCTCCTATTTAGGTGCAACCTTTCAGGACAGGTGGATCGGCCGCGGCGGGCGTGAGGCCCACGTTGCGTGGCCCCCACGGTCACCGGATATGAATCCGCTGGATTTTTTCTTCTGGGGCTACCTGAAGGTAATTTGATTATTGCTGTTACTTATTCCTGTTGTACATAATTTTTTTTTTACTTACGTTTTGTATTTGTTGTACAACAATCATTTCAGAATGAGGTGTATCGTCAGCCGGTGGACACTCCTGAGGAAGCAATAGCGCTTATCCACGCAGCGGTGGAGAACATAACGCCGCAGACATTACAGGGCGTCCAAAGACAATTATTTCTCCGCGCTCAAGCCTGCGTGGACAATGACGGTCGCCATGTGGAGCAGTTCTTTAACTGACAACAATCGGCCCCTTTCGGGGCCACCAATTTTTAAAACGTAGGAACAACACGTTCCATAAAAAGTAAATAAAGTGATCAGTGTTAGTAGCCGTGCAGTAAAGTGAATATTCGGTACGTTGACCTGGACGCACCTGACATTGCGACCCTTAACTTTGGGTAGTGTCGTATACCTGGGATCAGCTGTGCACTGGGCTCGTCCATCGATGACCAGGATCGGTTCAGTGACCCAGTGACACAAGTTTTCAAGTTGCAGGTGAATTTTCGTCAAGGGTGAGTTTTAGTTACTTTAATGGTGCTCATGCATTTTTAAATTTAACGCAAGCTATGGCTTATTTCCGGCGACAATTCTCAAAAGTCTCGTACGAAAATATTTATTCGGGCTTTTTAAACAGACTTATTCGTTATCAGCAACAGTGCTGGCCGTTATTGAGTTACGGATTTTTATCACAATAACGAACTACGATCACTTTTCGTTAATTTCCTGTTACATTACCTTTTCGTGGATATGTTATTAACACAAGCAATTTTACGTATTCCTTATCCTCCCACTTCAAATAATTATTATTTTCGAATCTTCTAAAAAAAATGTGTATTCGTCTTTTTACGTTACACGTGATTTTCATCCATTTATCCTTTATTCATTATTCACTTTAAATAACAAACAAACCATGACAACGGGTTCGATTTTATTTGTTACGTCTTTTTCATTTGCCATTCTACGCAATTTTCTTCGTTGCATGTCGAGTCACTTGTTCACAAGTCGCAGCGCGGCGCGTAGCCACGCTAGCGCGGGAACTCGGCCGTCAGACTCGCGCTCTGATTGGTCGGTGCTTTTTGTTAATATCTCGTTAACGAAACCTCGGAGAGCATTTTTGCAAAGGAAAAAGTTGTTTGCAATCATCCCCCGAATCACCCCCTTTAAGGACCCGCAGCATTTTTGGGACACCCTGTATGTATATACAGTATAGAGCACTCGACAAAGCGCCCCGTTTGAAGAGTACGTAGCGCTTCGAACGTTTTACAGCACTCGCGTCGCGTGGTGGCTCACTTGACGGGTAGAGACAGAGTGGACAGTGCGGAAGCCACGTCGCAACTAAGCGAAGCCGAGCGCAAGTCGCGTGGCGCCAATACCAGTCGCGGATAATAATATATTTACAATGTACGTATCTCTGCATAGTATAACATGAAGTCCCTCGGTAGGCGTCTGTTTGTCTGTTTGGACCAATCTCAAGAATCATTGGACTGACTGCGATACGGCTCCGACCACCCCATAGAGAATGCTTCACTAAAATTGCCACTGCTCTACAATCTTTTGTCATAGGTTAGTTGTTCATATACCTAAACCTTCCTCGAGAAATTCTCTATAAAACAGTGAAAACCGCATCACAATCCGTCTAGTGGTTCTCGAGATTAGCCCGAACAAATACACAGACGCCTACAAGGAACTTTATTTTATACTATGTAAAGATACAATCAGGGATGCTAAGCAATATGTTCTTGGAAAAACTTATTTGTGAGGGGGGGGGGGATACCTACAGGAGCGGTGGTAATATATACGTGAGACGTCATTATTGGAGACTAACCGACGCCACGGACAAACAGTGTCGCCGGGAAATATGTATGTTGTCGACGCTGATTGGCCGTGGCGCCGCTTTGTCTCCTATCGTAGCGTTTCACGCACGCATTACCACCACTCGTGCAGGAGGTCCCTTTTTCAATTCCCTTTCTTCTTGAGCCTTTCGTTTTTTTTCTACACGAACTTTTTGCAATTTCTTTTTTTATTAATTGTTTTTCTTCTCTAATTTTCCGTTTAAGTTATTTCTCTTCTTCAGCTTTTCATTAATGATCTTCGTTATGTTTTTTTTTAATTCTTGCCATTTTGTAGACGAAATAGCAGATGGAAAACTGTTTCATTTTCCGTCTTTTTTTTTAAATCTGTTACTTTCAGCTAACAAAGATTTTCTTGAAAAACTTTATCTAAATTATTATATAAACTTAAGGACTTATCGTTATCAGACTTATGCTTATCACTGTTTTGATACTTATTAATTACTTGTTGCTCACTATTCGAGCTAGGTGAGATCAAATCAGTTTCATCACAGGCTTTGTACACCAAATTAAATTGGAATATGGTACCGTCATTAATACATTCCTCACATTAATTAAAGGATCACCCCTAGGAGCTCGAAAATAGGAGCAAGTTCACATGGTCATAACTCCGGTCAAAATAGTCATATCGATATTTTGAAAATATGGCATGGAATCTCTACTTTCAGCTGCTTTTTAAAGTTTTAGATGCATTGCTTTTCGACAAAGTTATAGTAATATAAATGTAACCTCGATTCGAAGGGGTTAACTACCGGACGAGTGATTGAGAGAAAGAGGCAAGGTGAATTGGGTAACGGTCGTTTATTCGATCTTAATCCTATGTACAAGGTATCCCGGCCAGGTCTATGCTGGCACACAGAGTGAGCACGGGTTAACCTATCGCGAGTCCCGGTATGTATCACGACGAGTATCGCGGTGCGTATCGGAATCGAGGCGGGGAAGTGGGAGGGGATAGACGGTTTGACCGTTCGGTGTCTTGGCGGGCCAACCCTGCTGTTAGACCAGGGCTCTCCAAGGTGCCGTACGCGTACGCTCGGGGTTCTCCCACTCTCGTCCGCGTTGTCAGGGATACCGCGCGACGCTAACCGCGAAGACGCTTGCCCGGCTAGCCCGTCATGGCAGCCTTCGTAGCGTCGCGCGGTCTCCCTGACAACGGAAGGCACGCTGCGCCAGAGGAAGATTGGAAGGGGAAGCAGGCGCGTGAGGGGCCCCTACGCTGGAGAGCCCTGTGTTAGACCCTGGTCGGAGAATCCTTAGTCCGGTCACCCGGTGGGCACAACCCGTGGGTGAATCGGAGGCTGTAAGGACGCTCTCGAGAACGGAGATAAATCTGTTCGGGAGATCGATAAGGGGTAACGGCCTACGTCCAGAGGATGGCTCACGCTGTCCTTCTGGGAACCGTGGAGGTAGGGGAGTATTTAAAAAGACGCAGTGGCATAGTCTGTCGACGCACGAGAACTTGTGCTTACACGGGCGCTTGTCTTTCGCAAGAACGAGTGTCGGCACGAGAACGTGGAATCGCACAGGAGGTCTCTGGGAGAAGTGTTCAGCTCGGTACGCTCGCTATAGGCGGTCTCTGCCAAAATTTGGCAAAATAGGCCTATGCCCCCGGCCTATATGTCCTCGTCCGCGGATTTCGGCAGCGAGAAAGACACTTTTCGCGTAACCATCTCGCGCCGATTCTCAGTACTCGCGGACGAGTGGTGGGGGGCAAGACCGTTTGCAGAGAGCGGTACGCGTCCTCGCGGTCGGGCGCAGTGGTGGGGGCAAGTTCGTCGTCCTACCGACAATAATTCGTTACATAAACAACACTTGGTCAATTTTAAAAAATTTCTTCAACTTTGCGATGTTCCACGGGGAGTATGATTTTTTTTACACAAATTCCATTCACACCAGTCGAAAGCGACTACTTTCCTGTCTAAAAAGAGATTAACAAATTTCTTGTGCGAGTTTTTTTGGCCGAGTTATTCAACTTTGAAGTCAAAACCGTTTTCTTTACTTTAATTGGTTCTAGCAACGAAACAAATCATCGTAAAACGTTCATGAAAAAAAAAACAATAGAAAGAATAGTCTTTTCTCTTTAAGGGGGGGGACCTGGTGTAACTAGCTGAAAATCGAGGCATTTTTCCGGAATTTTTTTTAAAGAAAGTACTTAATCGATCTTTCTGAAACTTTCGAGATATTGAATTAACAGGTTAAGGTATATATAAAAAAAATTTTATTAAAAAAGAGCAACAAATAACAAAGTTATAAGGGCTTATGCCCAGTCCGTTGGCGACGTAATTGGTCCACTGCGGGCAACGTAGCGTCTTTTGGTTTCATCTAAAACCAAAAATCGAACAATTTTCATTTAGTTTATGAGTGTACGGATGAATCGTATCAATTTATTTCTTAAAAGATGCAAAACTGAAAAAATGGCGGCCTCTTGAAAAAAAGGTCCCTCTTTCCAACGAAATTTTGCCTTAAATGTGTAAAAAAAAGTTATTTATTTAAACAATATCATTATACCCATAGCTTAGATCTGTGAAGAAAATGTTCACAAATATCCGTGCACAAGGCCAAGTCGATTGCTTGAATATTTTTGGAGTTACATTGCCCGCAAATTGTAAAACTGTTGTTTCAAGAAAAACGCGTTTCAAGTTTTCGTGTAACCCGGCGCTCCATAGCAAAACCGGCTATATCTACTTTAATTTTTCGAATTTCGTTTTGCGGCTTTGGGAACGTATTCCCGTAATGTTAAGCTATTGATTTATGCAAAAAAAAAAATCGCTTTCTTCGACCCGCTACACCAGGTTCTTCGACTTTTCCGATTCGATTAAAATTTCGGTCTCTGATGTCCTTTTCAAAACATGCTTAAAAACTGCATAAATTACATTTTCTCTTCAACTCGTCGTACCTTCGCGAGGGATGATCGGAACATCAATGTATTAAGCTCATTTTACAGCTGAGAGTCTGCCGATTCTTTTCAGTGCCACCGGAACCTGCTGCGATAATTTCTGATCTGTGGCCTTTAAGTTTGAAGTTACCGTTACGGAAAAATAAGGCTACAAAATGTGTGGCACTGTGGGTCGTCCCCGCGGAAGCGAGCGCTCTTGTTCCTATTCCCACCCGTCGACATAAATGACGATAGCAGCCAAAAGCGAGCCGAGTTACGTCGACCCTACCGAAGGTTCCTGTTTGTGCACACACATATGACACATCCTTCACGCGATATGCCATCGGTGGTGCCGATGCCGGCGCACAGTGGTCCGAAATCGGCAAAACGCGAACTAAATTAATAGCACTTTTATTTCTACGCTTTTCATTATAAAAATAACGGTTTTTGGGGTTTTTTGACTTGTAGATTCAGATTCTGATAAAGATTTTGATGTCAAAAGTCCATTTTCAATTATAATTTCTTTCGAAATGGTCATGTTCCTCAAATACCATTATGTAAAGTTTATTATTGTAAATGTACAAATGTGTACAATAATGACCATATCATTGGGACTCTTAAAGTGACATGTAAAAATGATTGATCATTCAAATATTATTCGTGCATTCTTAGAAAACCGTAAATGGACAAAATGTTCAGTGTTTGATGCCGTATAACGCGCCGCAAAAGAAATGTTTATACGTCCACAATTTATAAATAAATTAAAATTTTCATTATTTTACAAACATTTATTTTGCAGCGCGTTATACGGCATCAAACACTGAACATTTTGTCCATTTACGGTTTTCTTCTACCTCGCACCGTTACAAAGTTATACTCGAAAAACGAAAAATCGCTGAAAATTTCGGGGGCTGATTTCACCCCCTCAGAGTGTTTTTCCGTAGAAAAAAAATCGTTTCTGAAATACTCCGACATGCTCTACAATCGTAAGGAGTTTCATTAAAACCAGAATTTTCGGGTTCGATATGTTTCCTTGTCCGTTATTGTAATTCCTTCTGCATAAAATCGTGCTTTCTGAATATTGGCCGATGAACTTGGGGTTTTGTATACATTTTTGGATAAATTTAGGCTTATTATCAGAGACAGTGCCTCCTCGGGTGACATTTCAAATTGAGAAACTTCAGATATTTTTCCATTTCTGAAGAATTTCCGAAGATGTATTCGGTGAAGACGCAGACGTGCATTTCATTAATAATTTTGCTGTAGATTTGTCACCTTTTTCTCGTAGTTTCAGTGTCACTGCGTACATGATCTCTGTTGAAGAGTGAAGTCTTCTCAGTTCTTCGGTTTTTCTGCGTTTCACAGTTTCGCAACAGTCCTCAAAGCTTTTCGATGGACGTCCTATTCTTGACGAAGTCTCAGGAAAATATTGTACCACTTCCTCAGGCAGTGTAATGTCTTTGGAGAGCCATTCACTATATTTTTTTTAAAAATAATGCGTTTGATCTATTACACGAATTCCAGCGCTTGAAATAATTGCCAAAGAAATTGCTCCTGATGAACTTCTTGAGCTCCTCGATTGCTGTCGGATTATCTCCAATCGAAAAAGTGTTTATTAAAAAATTAAATACGCAGTCCTTTTTCTCCTGTGTCGACTGATTTGATGATTTCACTATCAAATCATGTAACATGAATCGTGTAATTTTCTCTTTCCCCATTGTACGACACAATCACTTCTTACACAACAATTATACAGTTACAATAAATAGAAAAACACTATACACAAATGTTACATATATACACTATAAACAGATAATTATATACATAAATGGGTAAAACATAATATACACACTAAACACAAATAAGTCTTCAACAATAGTTCTTCGTTGGCACGCTGTTTTAACCCTCGGTTGTCACACCTACTTTTTCGAACGTCGTCGCACTGGGTCAATTTGACCCTGTCAATTTTCCATCAGTTGTTATTTAAAAACTATTAGTTAAATTAAGTCTAAAAAATTCTGAGATAATGTTTGAACATTGTAGAATATATACCCATCGTTGAAAGTTGACAATTAAAGTATCATCATGCATAAAAAAAAATTTGAAGCAATAAGAGTTTCGACAAAAAGGTTTTTTGCTTAAGGGGCCATGCCTAGTTGGCAAGCGAAAAAGGACGCGATTTTCGGGAATTTTTTGTGGAAAATTGAATTTATATTTTTTACAACTATTTGCTTATTTTAAAAGTACATATATTGAGCAATTCTCAGTAATTTTCTTATTGGAAAATATTAAAAAATGAAAGAATAACAGCCACTCTCGCGGAAGCCGTTTTTATAAATGCGCTGCGCGGTGAGCACGATTTCTCCGAGCCGGGTCATCTAAAATCAGAAAGCCAAGAAAATTCTGTTAATATATGAGTTTATCTAGTTCGTGAACGAAGGATTTTTTTTAAAAAAATGATTTCAGACAAAATGGCGGCCGTTTAACGCAAAATCATGATTTTTCGAGGTCTGAATTGTTCGTTTTTCGTGAATTAAAAATAGAGTTTTCATCAAAAACAAAAATCCTTCGTTCACGAACTGCTCCTTGCTATGCAAAAGAAGCCTGAAAAAGTTTTAGGTCGATTGGTGTAACGGTTCCCGCGATATCTTGCTCACCGCTCGTGACTTTTCTAAGAAATGTGATTTCGAGTAAAACGTGTTTAAAGTTGAGGTCAAGTTTACACCAAAAGAAAATGATAATTTTTCAACTTACACAGAATCATCGATTCCAGGCCCATATAGCAAGTCTTCTGCTGCAGAAGCTGCCTCCAAAAGATGAATTTGCTCTTGTCTACGACGCATTCTGGCCTCTCGTGTATTCTCTTGCGTGCGGTGCCCGGCAGTGGTGATCCGGACCTTGTCTTCTGTCGTCATAAATTCATGGGCATTTTTGCCACTGTGGACTCCCATAACTTCCATTATTTTTAAAAGAGTTATTGAACCTTCATTAAAAACGCAGGCTGCTATATATGCTGCCATTTCGACGGTTATCAAACCACTGGGAATAATTTTTGGGCTAATCTTCCATATAAGTTGATTATAACTCTCGTTATTATTCTGCGTAAATCCGCCAACACGTCGACCTAATAATTCGTTCTTACTTAAATCCTCGTATATTGGCTTGATAACCGTCAAAACATCATCCGGTAAAGCATTGTAGTTATGTTTGTAACTTTTTATTTTCCTCTTCTGTTTCTTGGCCAACTCGGCATACGCTTGCTGCCACTCACACCACGAGTCCGCTCCAACCGGGCAAAGTTGATGTTTCGGATTTTTATTAGTTGAACTATAGTGATGGTATGCTGCCCAAATAGCAGTTTTCATATTCTCCGCTGAATCGCAGTGTCTACGTATAGCCAGGCCGTAGTAAACTGTTAATTTATCTATCATTTTGCTCGTTAGTTTGCCTTTTCCGCCGATCCCTTTATTTTTGGTTTTACACTGGCGTAATCGAGTACCCATTCTTTTTTGAACGTGACCGATGCATTCTTTTTTTATTACAGCAGTATTTTCATATGGAGCAGCATTTACAATACCGGTATACGTTTTCGAATCACCGTCCCCGATGTAATTAACGTACTTCACACCATGCAGAGTTTCTGAACGCTTGAACATTTCTACGATAGCGTCGACTTCCATTTTGCCTGAAGATCCTTTATGATTCAATGTGCAACTGACTTCATGTGTTTCCAACCATTCTTGAAACTCAGCGGTTCCTTCTTTTTTGCTCCAAGTCTCGCACATTTTACAATAAGCACTTTTTACCATGACATCAAGTACTTTGCCACTATAGTAGCCAATTATGGAAGCGACACCATATAGAGACGTAAAACCTCGCTTTTTCCACGTTCCGTCCCCTGAAGCAGATAGTTTTCTTTTATTCTCTCCAGAAGTCTCTTTCATCTCTTCATTTACAGCGTTTTTAAAAACCAAATCACGAACAATTTCGACACATGCATGAATGTGTTGTACAATTTGATCATACGTGCTGTGATATAAAAACTGTGGCATGTCCATTAGTCTGCAAAACTTTTGGCAACCTTTCAACCCTAAACCGAGTACTCTCATTGTGAATATAAAGCGCCTATTTATTTCGAATGAGTGACCAGCATAAGAGCATGAAGGAATTTCCTGCGGCGCGCACTCACCACATAACACTACAATCTTGAAACCGAGTCCACGAGTATTTGCAGGTTGAAATTTAACATCACTGTTACATTCTTTGCACTTGACAAACGTTGAAATTGCCGAAAATACGGTAATTATCTTGCTGCACTATAATTTCGTCCTGCTCCTTATTTTTTTTCTAGATGCACTGAAACTCTGTTCGTCGGTCTGTGATGTTTTCGGGTTGAACTGTTGTTTTCTTTTTTTCGGCCTTGATTTTTGTATTCTTTTCGATGATCTCGTAACTCGCAAAACTTTCTGATTTATATTCATTTTGTGAAAAAACGCGCGAAAATAGAGTCAAAATCAAAGCAAGCAAAATGCACCGCACAGCTCGACGCCAACTGCTATACTGCTACGTTGTCCTTTGGTATTTAGAAAAATTACAAACTACAGCCGTTTAGAACCTTTCCAGTACAGTAATAAACGTAGGTATGTATCCCTACAATAAAAATACCTATCATATAACTCTACGTAGTAAGCCGAAAAGGACGGGCCTTGCTGGGCGCTGCTGCCGCGCGCTACCTGTTTTCGCAGCGTACTCTTCAAACTGGCATAGCTTCGTCAATTTTACTTCAATTCACTTGAAACTTTCAGGAAATATTTTCTACGCTACATATTTAAAAAAATGCAAAAACCCAAAAATCGAATTTTTCGACTTTTACAACTAGGCATGACCGCGTAAGAAAACGCAGGGTCAATTTGACTCAGTGTGACAACCGAGGGTTCAAGAAAACTCTATTGATCCACGGAAATGCACTGTTCCAGGGTTCTTAATGAACTGAAGTATTTTTCCTGAATGCAAAAAGGCACTAGACATTCGACGTACAGAATTGACCATACCGATCGCTAAAAGGCACTAGACATTCGATGTACAGAATTGTCCCATTGGGGTCGCGGTTTATGATAGTGGGGTTTTCCGAATTTTAAGGTGACTAGCTGTGACAAACTTTTACCTGAGTTTAATTGTACCTCTGTCACCATTCCGACCGTTACACAAAATACTTTTATCGCTAATGCGAAAAGAACCCGTTCGAAACGTAGCGGCTGTTTTATGAAAAGAAACAATATTGATACCTGATAATTGGTCTCTATGAAGGTATAGTATTGTTAACCCTCGGAAGACGGACCTATACAGGGTCATCGTTTAATCCGGCAACCCGTGCGCGCGCGAACTTGTAAAATGGCAACACCGCCTCACGAACGAATTCCACTACAACCATGCGCCGGCCCAGCGAAGAGCTGCCAGCCGCCGCTGGACAAGAGTGATGCCTGAGCTTCGAAAATTTTAGCGTCGCAAAGAGCTAGGTATTGGGAATTTCCCGGCCCAGGTAATCGAGCGACGCGCTCCGATTTTATGATCGGTTTGCCACTCGCACCCCAGATTACAGTAATGAGGTTTGAAAATAATGTCAACTAATCTTGTACCCGTCTCAATTTCAAAAATTTTAACTACGACAGGGTTGACCGCGGCGCTATACCCTTGTATGGAGAGATTTTCCGCCACCTGCTTGTAAAAGCCACAATAATGGCACATCGTTCCAAAAAATGGCATTAACGGAAGCCGGTATAGGCGTGGCGTTGACTAGCTAAAACATTCAAACACAAAAATTGTAGACAAAAAATTCAAACACCGCTACAATCAAAGACACGTCCCATTAGTTACCCCTTACGTCTGATCTAGGTATGCACCGCATTAAGGATAAAATCATAAAAAAGTAAACCAGAACAATAAATTTTGAGGTCTGCAGAACTAACACATAATTGAATAAAAATTTAATTTCTCAATTTATAAAAGTAATGATACAGAAACAACTAGCCTATTGTTTATCAACACCCCGAATTTTAAAAACAGCATTAAATACATTATCAAATAAACAGTTTCCAAAAGCTTTTTAAACAATTATGATTAAAAAATTGCTAAAAGAAAAAGTAAGTAAACGTAAAATATGTTTAATTATCCATCATTAAGAGGGAATAATTTTTCCTCATTTTTCGGCGCAAATTGCATTCCGATATCTCTTATAGTTTAAAAGTTATACGAAAAAGGCCCCAAATTTTTCAACCCGGGCCGGAAAATTCTGAATAGTTCTTTGCAACGTTAATTTGAAAGAGACCAGCCCAAAATTCTCGAAGCTCGGGCATCACTGCTGTCCAGCGGTCGCTAGCAGCTCTCCGAACGCCGGGACGGTCCATGGTTGTAGTGGAATGCGTCCGTGAGGCGATGTTGCCATTTTACAAGTTCGCGCGCGCGCAGGTTGCAGGATTAAACGATGACCCTGTAGAAGGCGAAGTTGGGTCATCTCTAACCGGGATCTCAAGTGATCCCCGTTCGCCATCTGAATGTCATTGAAGCATTGTTTAAATATCAAAGATTATGTACAAATTGTTTTTGGAGATCGTTTACAGCAATAAGAATGTTAGATTTTGAGGTGTAGATACATACCGTTGTAACTTCGTGAGTGACCTCACAAATACAAAAATAATTTTATAGATTATATTTCAATAAAAACATATTTTAAAAAATATTTTTTATTTACATTATTATGAGTATCATACACTAAATATTTCCCAATTGTACCTTCCATTTTAAGTTATAGACGCTACAGGCACTTACTCAAGATCTCCCTACTACATAGCCTTAATAGATCTTGATGAATAGGTTGCACATTTACTGTTATAACTCCCAAATTGGCA
Organism: Andrena marginata; assembly: GCA_963932335.1. Taxonomy (NCBI): domain Eukaryota; kingdom Metazoa; phylum Arthropoda; class Insecta; order Hymenoptera; family Andrenidae; genus Andrena; species Andrena marginata. The sequence continues at coordinate 26,241,834 of OZ010662.1, forward strand.
AGTAAAAGTAAACAATTTTTATGCAGCAATCTTACATAGGTTCTAACGAATACATTCATACAACATTTGTTGTGACCTCGCGTGACCTCCGTTTTGTAAGCGTCACTAAACAAAAAAGACCGAGCAAAAACAGGCCTTCACGAAATAGTATTTTTCAAAAGAACAAAATGTGCATGTCCCGTTAAATGTACACATTCTTATAGCTGAAAGAACATTCTTTAGCACTATGTAGATAGGTTTGTCTCTATTGTTATCCATACAGAAATATGATGAGGCAAAGTGTAGCAATTTCAGCGCAAAGTATGATCGTCCGAAAACATGCATCTTCAAAGCTTTCTTAAAAAATTCTGGGTGGCCTATAGCAATTCGTTTTTATACCAAAATATAGTCCATAGATATAGGAATATATGACTATAATTTCATTGATTTTTCACGTGGTTGAAACTTGAGTTTAGTTCGCATTTTGGCGATTTCGGACCGCTGTGCGGCAGCTACGTGGCCGCTGAAGCCACCGTGTAAGTTTTTCCGAAACGGTAACTTCAAACTTAAAGGCCACAGGTAAGAATTTATTGCAGCGGATTCCCGTGCAGTTCAAAAGAATCGGCAGACTTTCCGCTTTAACCTTTAGAGGGCCTGGATTTTTTCGTTGAAATTGTAAATTTTATTTACTTAAAATTTATGCATATATACCATCAAAATGGTCGGCAAAGTATCAAAATTCTTAGGTGGCCACTATAGTGGTCACCCCGGCCGCGAACGGTATGGCATATACTGGAATTTTTAAAATTTGAACTTTAAAGGCAGGGTCCCACTAGTGCAACCGCGCGCCGCCCACGACGTTTTCGTCCACTTGAAAGGGTCTAATTTATGAGGCCGCGCGCACGAAATGGGCCGACGCTCTGCCAGGCACGCACGCGAATGCTTGGCGCGCACGTCGGAGACAGTGGAAAAACTGGCCTCCTTTTCTATATCTTGTTTTCTTTATCTAAATAAAGCTAACGCCGGCGGTTGTGCCAGTAGCCGAAACAACGCCTTCACACTTCATACTACTTGAAATGTTTGAAGGGGTTTACTACGGCGCGGTCACCGATTGCTGGAAAGTGTGTTGCAAATAAAATGAAGGTATTCAGTATTCTCGGCCAATTAAGTTTTTGGCGCCTCCCAAAATTATAATGTCGAGTCTACCTTTTACGTCGAAAAGGTGGACAAGATTTGTTCACTTCATTCCCCGCGGCCTCATGATTTTATGACCTTTCATATAACGAAATAACGTAGTGGTATACATCGTTGAATTGCCCCAACAAACGTTAGCATGGTATGAATAATGAAATATAATGTTTCGTTTAAAAAAACCAAGTTGCTCTTTAAATCTGCTCCATTCCTCCACCTGTACAAGAACTATCTATACCACATAATGTTGCCCTCCATATGAAACAACTTTCGTAACAACAATTTTTTAATATCTTCATTTCCTTGCGAGATATTCCACCGCATCCAGTTAAAACGGACTCACTATACAATTACAATTCAGTGTCACGTATCTGCATATATAGTGTATTACAATTATGATGTATCTAGAAACAAGTATACCTCTCACAGCAGTATAATTGTTGCTATTTACAGTAATAATTATCATGTCATTGCTTGCTTTAATATATAAACTAAATAATAGACCATAAAAACACGTATGCAAATTATACATATGTAGGAGTAAAGAGTACATTTGCGTTGAAACACACACATTTTTCCAGTCTTTTCGACGATGCGCAGCGTGCATTCGCGTGCGCGCGTGGCAGAGAAATCCCTGCATAGCGCGCACACGATGGCTTTCGACGCGCGGATCGTCGTAAAAGTCGACCCTTTCAAGTGCTCCAAACTCCTCGAAAATCCGAGAAACTCGTAAATCTGACCCGTGCGCGGCGCGCAGTTGCACCAGTGGGAACGTCTTTCTGCAACAAATCGGCCTTGCGCGTCGAAAAAAACGTGCGCGGCGCGCGGTTGCACTAGTGGGACCCTGCCTTAATGTTTCTAAGGGTTTTTGATATCGCTAATCACGATTCTAAGGTCAGAGTATCGAAATTTTTACGTAGAAACAGTGTTGCCAACCCAAACAAGCCTAAATGAATAACAGCAGTTACATTCATATATTATATTTTTCTTTGACTTGTTTAGGTTGGCATCACTGTTTCTGCGTCAAATTTTGATACTTGACCATAGGATCGTGATTAGCGATATCAAAAACCCTTAGAAACAAGTTCACATTTTAAAATTTTCAGTGACCATTATAGTGGCCAGCCCGGCCCTCTAAACTTTAAAATGGGTTTAAGACAATGATGTTCCGGTTATCCCCCTTGGAGATACAGCGAGTTGAAGAGAAAATGGAATTTGTGCAAATTTAAGCATAAAATTTCGAAATGACACCACAGACCAAAATTTTAACCGAATCGAAAATGTCGAAGATGCGTCCTAATGAGAAAAGACTGATCTTTCTATTGTTTTTTTTCATGAACGTTCTACGATGATTTGTTCGCTTGCTAGAACCAATTAAAGTAAAGAAAACGGTTTTGACTTGAAAGTTGAATAACTCGGCCAAAAAAAAATCACACTAGAAATTTGTTAATCTCTTTTTACACATGAAAGTAGCCGCTTTCGACTGATGTTAATGGAATTTGTGTAAAAAAATCATACTTCTCGTGGAACATCGCAAAATTGAAGAAAAATTTTTAAAATTGACCAAGTGCTCTTTATATTGCTATAACTTTGCCGAAAAGCAATGCATCTAAAATTTTGAAAAAAAAAACTGAAAGTAGAGATTCCTCGCCATATTTTCAAAATATCATTACAGTTAAATTGATATTCAGAATGTGTTATTTATTTGTAATACATACCTAATTAGATAATTTCTACGCAGATATTATAAAATTTTGTGTACAGTATTATCTCCGTATATGCTTGGTTTGGCACACCCGATACGGGCTTGTCGCTGTCCCCACCATTTCTGTCTCACTCTTGTCCGGCGAAGGCGAGAGCGAGATGGAACAAGAGCGAGCGAGAGCCATTAAAAGCGAGCGAGGACGGTACGAGACAGACGACGCGTGGATGTTTTGTCTCACTCCGTCTTTCGAGCGCCGCGACACTCCGTCCTTTACGTGCGCGACGGGCATGCGCATTGGTTGCAAGCATTTACGGAAGGACGGGAACCGCTTCTCAAAATCTTGACGCACGCCCGGCTCAAGTCTTTTTTTGCACCCTAGGCGAATTTGTTCAATTGAGTCCTTTATTATAATACATTTATTTGAGATTATTTATGACTTTAATCTGCAAAACTAGGCAGCTACTAGGGCGTAAGGTTGACAAGAGGTGCAAAATGGTATTTTTATTGTTGGCATTGTTGAAAATAAATTTTTAAATGAAATACTACAAATTGTACTACAACGGTTTTAAACTACGGATAAAAATTCAGAGTAAGGTCACCAGTATTCTCAATTAAATGTATTATAATAAATGGCTGAATTTGGCAAGTTCGCCTAGGGCGCAAAACAGACTCGTGCCGTGCCTAGCTATCTGACCGTCGTGCGCATGCGTCGAGCAGTCACGATTCTATCTGAGTGCTCGCACCGTCGCGGATGCAAAGCGTTCCATCTCGCTCCCCCCTTCGGCCAGAAAGAAGCGAGAAACAAACACACGGAATTAGGGCTCTGTATACGATACGGGCTCACCGCTGTTCCCGACCAGCGAGCAAATACGGAGACAATACTGTATTTTGGTTCATGTAAGTTATAAAAAATGTTATTTAGGGATTATACTCGATAAGTTCTCTTTTCTGTTCAATACTTCTTATCGAACTATTCATTACTTATGTTATGATTTTCATATTTTTAATTAAAAAGAAAAAACGAAAATATGCTATTATATTGTTAAGTAAAACTAGTACCTAATAGTTTAGTACTTTTCTTTATCTTATGGAACCTCTTATAATAAATAGTCTAATATATCTAACTTTTATTATATAGGTTCTAAAATATCTGTTTCATGAGAACACTTTTTAAAGAAGTTCCTAAGACCAACATTTCTTTCAATAAAAATTCCACAGGTATAGATATTCTCTTAAATGAAATAAATAAGTTTTAATAAGCAAAATATAAATATGATATCAGAAAAATAACAAAGAACGTGGCTGTTTGACGAATCTTATACATGTCACTTTAACTCACGTCGGAGCATTGGTCGTACTTTATCTAACTATAAATAATCGCACTACTCATTTATACGCCGAAAACTGCACCACAATATAAACACAGACGGCAAAACCTCCCCGCGGATATATTTTTATTAATTATGATTAAAAATCATTTCTTCATACTTTATATTAATATAATTCATTATCTAATCAATATTTTATTTTGATTTGAATTATTATTTTACTACGCTTTTGTCTGTAGATCGGCAGACAATAGACAGGCCTGCCGGTCGACATTATGCGGTGTCCGCACGTTACCATATAATATCGGGCTGTAGTCATGCGCTGCAGTTCCGCTGTATTTACACATGTGCACAGGTAGCCCAGGAGACATTGAATAGGCGTTTGTTTGTATGTTAATCCGCGAGTTCGGACTGGGTGATAATTTCGCCACGGGTGGTAACGTGCGGACACTAAATTTTAGATTTTGGTTACTGCTCTACACATCAGCCGAAAGGATGAATTGTTTTGCACGCACGTCTTTTTTGTACCTCGAACAGTGGGCAAGACAAACGATTAGTTTTAGCGATGTAAACGCAGTAAATAATGGAATATTTTATCTAAAGCGATCCCTATTACTGGTACAATTAAATTGTAGTACAAAGGGGAGTTCATCATCGATTTCCGACCCAGTATACGAGTGGACTGATTCTGTAATACTCATTTTTTGTTGATATGGGGCATATACAACATAGTGAACCACTTGTCACGTGGGCCCAAATATTTTGAAAAACATATCCCCATGTCCTAGTCAGCGCGAAAATAGCCAAAGGTGATCCTTTAATTAACACTTTGTCGGCCGCTGTCACGTACGCGTGACTTCTTTTACCATTGGCACCCAGTAGAACCTGCGGGAAATTCGCCGGCCGGCAACCAACGGCGATGCGATAAGCGTAGAGTTTACAAAATCATCAATTTTCTGCGAATATGTTGCTAGTATATGTACTTATACATACCTATAGTTGTACAGTATTTGGATAATGAGTACTCCCAATACAAAGCCAAGAAACCGACGTAATTCTTATAATTGCAGCAACTAGCTGTCGGCGAAACATTTCTTGAATTTACAGCCGACCAATGTTATATTAAATGCGCGGAAACTCTTCGAATGACATTTCGTATGTAATAAAAGCAATAAACGATAGTACCAGTATTGTAGATCCGCATAAAAAAACTTAAAAAAAAATACGCCAAGTACATGAAATCAAATAAATCACAAAACATAGAAGATAATAGTAATTACAAAATAATAAAAAGATGTGAGATCAAAATGTGGTGCACGTACATAAAGGTGCTTTCAGTCAAATACTTGGCGTGGCCAGGCAAGGTCAAGGTGTCGATGAATAAGTATGATTTAAAAACGCAAAATATTGAAAGTGTACTCATATTTGTCAGTGTTTTAAATTGCCAAATTATTTGAAAGCTTGTAAGGGGAAAGGTATCAGTGTCGACGAATGATCTTGGAATTTTGTTAAAACGCAATATAATGATAATGAAAATGTCCTCATATTGTCAGAGTTTTGAGAATAATTCCTTGCCACGCCAGGCCAAGTATTTGACTGAAAGCACCTTTATGTATTTGCATTTGATTTCACATCTTTTTATTATTTTCTAATTATTATTATCTTCTATGTTTTTTATTTATTTGATTTCATGTACTTGGCGTAATTCTTTTTACTTTTTTGAAGTTTATTATGCAGATTTCACTTCTTTTTACAAAGATGAATTGTATAGTAGAGAATGACTTAAGATAATTGTTAATATTATATAAATTACAAAGGTTCATCATTAACAGCTATGAACAGTCTTATGACGGGACCGACTTACAACTGTGAGCTTCTTTTAGCTGAACACATGTGGTTTTGGTTGACGTGTGTAGCTTCTGTTGGCTGAAGGTGAGCGTGTAACGCGTATACGTATATATTATGTCGACGAAAGTCAGTGTGAGGGTATAAGGGTATATATACGGTTATACGAGTATAAAGTTATAGGGTTATAAGATTATATAAGAGTATAAGGGTATAACGGTATACAGGGTGTCCCAAAAATGCTGCGGGTCCTTAAAGGGGGTGATTCGGGGGGTGATAGCAAACAACTTTTTCCTTTGCGAAAATGTTCTCCGAGGTTTCGTTAACGAGATATTAACAAAAAGCACCGACCAATCAGAGCCCGAGATTGGCGGCCGAGTTCCCGCGCTAGCGTGGCCGCGCGCCGCGCTGCGACTGCGAACAAGCAACTCGGCATGCATCGAAGGAAATTGCACAGAATGGCAAATGAAAAAGACGTAACAAATAAACTCGAACATGTTGTCATGGTTTGTTCGTCATTTAAAGTGAATAATGAATAAAGGATAAATGGATGAAAATCGCGTGCAACCTAAAAAGACGAATACGCAGTTTTTTTTAGAAGATTCGAAAATAATAATTATTTGAAGTGGGAGGATAAGGAATACGTAAATTTTCTTGTGTTAATAACGTAGCCACGAAAAGGTAATGTAACAGGAAATTAACGAAAAATAATAGTAGTTCGTTATTGTGATAAAAATCCGTAATTCAATAACGGCCAGCACTGTTGGTGATAACGAATAAGTCTGTTTAAAAAGCCCGAATAAATATTTTCGTACGGGAATTTTGAGAATTATCGCCGGAAATAAGCCATCGTTTGCGTTAAATTTAAAAATGAATGATCACCAATAAAGTAACTAAAACTCACCCTTGTTAGAAATTCACCTGCAGCTTGAAAATCTGTGTCACAGGGTCACTGAACCGATCCTGGTCATCGATGGACGAGCTCAGTGCACAGCTGGTCCCAGGTATACGACCCTACCGAAAGTAAAGGGTCGCAAGGTCAAGTGCGTTCGGATTAATGTACCGAATATTCACTTCTCTGCACGGCTACTAACACTAATCACTTCATTTATTTTTCATGGAACGTGTTGTTCCTGCGTTATAAAAATTGGTGGAAATGAATTTTTACTTGGCGTTCGGAGCCGTGGGTATTTCCGCGCAAATTCTCACGCTGCAGCACTTGCGTCCTCGTTGTTCGGGGGGTGCAACCAGAACATCGCGTAATACTCTTGAGCAGAGAACATTTCTGCGACGTGATTGCTTGCTGACTGACAAGATTTTTACGAAGCGACTTCTTCTACCCTCAAATAGTTTCTCTCGTTCCATTATGAGTTGACCCCCCACCAGACCAAGAGGCTTCAGGTAGAAAGAAGCCAGCACATTTTCGAAACACACGTGCTTCGCAGAAGTGCAACGAACGGACTATCGTGCACTTTTACAAAACTCCGCGTTCCGTCCTTTTACTGCTAATGTACCCATTGCTTCGAGGTAGGCAGCAGACACCACGTGCATCCCTCCCAAACGGCCACTGTCCTACACAGGTCCTCTTCACAGCAGTATCTCCTCCCCAAGGCTTCACTCGCACGGAATTCGTCGACGCAGAGCATTTCGCTAGGGTCGCGGTTTATGACCGTGCTGTCCCACTAGTCGACGGTAGACAACGGTTTCCTACAGTTTTGGATAATTTATGGCTTAGTTGGTTCCGCCTCGTAGCAGACGTGAACTCAGAGTATCGGAAAATGGAAACTGAAAACAGGATTTTTTTCTTTATAGCAACTCGAAGACTTTCTGTTTCTCTTCTCTTCCGTCCCTTTCGAACCGAAACACGTGGTGTCTGCTGCCTACCTCGAAGCAATGAGTACATTGGCAGTAAAAGGACGGAACGCGGACTTTTGTAAAAGTGTATGATAGTCCGTTCGTTGCACTTCTGCGAAGCACGTGTGTTTCGAAAATATGCTGGCTTCTTTTTACCTGAAGCCTCTTGGCCTGGTGGGGGTCAACTCATAATGGCACGAGAGAAACTATTTGAGGGTCGAAGAAGTCGCTTGGAAAAAATCTTGTCAGTCAGCAAGCAATCACGTCGCAGAAATGTTCTCTGCTTAAGAGTATTACGCGATGTTCTGGTTGCACCCCCCGAACAACGAGGACGCAAGTGCTGCAGCGTGAGAATTTGCGCGGAAATACCCACGGCTCCGAACGCCAAGTAAAAATTCATTTCCACCAATTTTTATAACGTAGGAACAACACGTTCCATGAAAAATAAATTAAGTGATCAGTGTTAGTAGCCGTGCAGTGAAGTGAATATTCGGTACATTAACCCGGACGCACTTGACGTTGCGACCTTTAACTTTGGATGGCGTCGTGTACCTGAGATCAGCTGTGCATTCGGCGCGTCTGTCGATGCCCAGGATCGGTTCAGTGACCTAGTGACACAGATTTTCAAGCTGCAGGTGAATTTCCGAAAGGGTGAGTTTTAGGTACATTATTGGCGACTATTATTTTTTAAATTTAACGCAGGTTATGGCTAATTTCCGGTGATAATTCTCCAAATTTCCGTACGTAAATTTTTTTCGCAGTTTTTAAACGGAGTTATTCATTATCAACAACAGTGTTGGACGTTATTGAACTATGGATTTTTATCACAATAACGAACTACGATCACTTTTCGCTCGTTCCCTGTTGCATTACCTTTTCGTTTGTACGTTATTAAAAAAGGAAATTTACGTGTTATTTATCCTCTCACTCCAAGTAATTATTATTTTCGATTCTTCTAAAAAAAACCTTTGTATTTGTCTTTTTACGTTACGCATGATTTTCATCCATTTATCCTTTATTCATTTTTCACTTTAAATGACAAACAAACCATGACAAAATGTTCGATTTTATTTGTTACGTCTTTTTCGTTTGCCATTCTCTGCAATTTCCTTCGATGCATGCCGAGTTGCTTGTTCGTAAGGTAAATGTCCCAATGGCGAAACAGTTAAGGAAGCAGTTGAGATGATTGCAATTTCTTTTATATTTAAATAGTATGAAATTATAACTAAATATAATTATTCAAAAGCGTAAAATTTCTACTTTCACATAACGTAACAAGAATCTACATTTGTTAAAGCAAAAGTTTTAAATTAATTAAAACATGAAACTGTTCATATGGCCCAGTAATTAAATGAAATTCATAGCGTGTCCCAGTCATTAATTAACAGTGTCCCAATGATTGAATAGGTATTTAATTTAACTATTTCTATCAGTTAATGAAAATAAATCAATATGGTAATATTTTGGGGTAATAAAAACATTTTATTTATAATAAATTTGTGTTAAATTTTCGGCATGAAAAAATGATTAATAGTATATTATAAAATTTTAGGTTATGTTAATATTGTGACGAGGTTAAGATTAATTATCCTAATAATTCTTAAACTGTATTATATTTTTGTTTAGTTATTATTAACGTAAACATATAGGATACAAAAAAATACTTTGGTACAATAAATGTTAATAATTTTAAAACTTCACTGAATACTGGCGTCCGTATCAGTGTTCACATAACCATTAAACACGCGTTTAATAACTGGTCCGTGTCATGGTATCGTGTACTAGTGGATAAACGCAACAATTTCAATATTAAAAACCAAAAATTATTAAAAGATCCAATTAATTTTCAATTCTTCAATGTATAATAAATCCAAAACAACTGTATAATTTCAAAAATTATAAAATAATAATTAATTACAACCTTAACAAAAATATTCTCTCGCTTGCTTGAGCCCATTAGGTAAGACGCGAGATTGAGACTGTTGAAGCTTTAATGTACAATAGTATTTTTGTATGATATAACTATTCAGTTATGTAAGCTTATAATTGTATCTATATAAAGCTAATAGATTTTGCAATTATATTTCGAACAGTTTAAACGTTGCAAATTAGTAAAACTGTTATTATTAATAAAATTTCTTCTCAATTTTTAATTATTGGGCCATGTTTAAGGACTGGGACATTTACCTTAGTCGCAGCGCGGCGCGCGGCCACGCTACCGCGGGAACTCGGCCTCCAATCTCGGGCTCTGATTGGTCGGTGCTTTTTGTTAATATCTCGTTAACGAAACCTCGGAGAACATTTTCGCAAAGGAAAAAGTTGTTTCCAATCTCCCCCTGAATCACCCCCTTCAAGGAACCGCAGCATTTTTGGGACACCCTGTATACGTATTATACTGACGAAAAATTCATTGAACAAGAAGAATCAGAAGAAAAATCTTAAAACTTAAAATTTTCGACTGATCCATGAGACGATATTATGATATCTCTGTCATACGTGGACCGATTTTATTGAAATTAGTCCTATTCGAAAGCTTATATGCGGTTTACATGAGAAAAATGCCTTTAAATTCTGGAAATATTGCAGGCGTGATGAGATATTAATGAAATAAGTTTCAGGTTAGGTTGGATTAGCCGGGCGACGAGTAAATGATAGCGGTAGCCACAGTCGACATATACAGGGTGTCTTTCATGTACTTGGCGTCGAGACGCTACCGCGTCTCTAGATTATGGTTGACGAAAAATTTCTTGAAGAATCAGGAGAAGAAGAAAAATCTTAAAATTTACCGTTTCTGACTGTTCCAATAAGACGATATTATGATATCTCGGTCATGCGTGGACCGATTTTATTGAAATTGGTCTTATTCGAAAGCTGATATGCGGTTTACATAAGAAAAATGCCTTTAAATTTAGAAAATATTCCAGGCGTAATGAGATATATTAATGAAATAAGTTTCGTGTTAGGTTAGAATAGCCGCGCGACGAGTAAAGATACACGGCAGCGACAGTAGACATATATATATATATATGTCGATTCATGTACTTGGCGTCGAGACCCTACCGCGTCTGTAGATAAAGGTATCAGGTTATAAAGGTATATAAGGGTGTAAAGGGGTGTAAGGGTATATAAGGGCATAAGGGTAAAAGGGTATAAGGGTATATAATAGAGCTGTTCGAGTACTCGGTAAAAGCGAGCCGAGCCGAGCCGAGTACCCGTAAAAACCGAGTAGCTCGATAAATCCGAGTAGCTCGAATTTTTTCGAGTAGCTCGAATTTTTTCGAGTATCTCGAATATTTTCGAGCGGCCCGAAAGAACCGAGAAACTCGAATTTTTCGAGCAGATCGAAATTTTCGAGCAGCTTGAACCTTGAAACTTGAAGCTTGAACGTTTTGGGCAATACGAATGTTTCGAATATTTTAGGTTACGTTTATCTATTGGAATGTAAATAATGGTTCTCGATAAGTAATGTAAATAATTAAAGTATAAGCTGTAAATGGAAATATTCTATAACTTTTGAGAAGTACTAAATTCAAATATTTCTTTTTTTCCTTTTCATTTTTTCGTGTCTTTATGAACGTATTCATACAGTTCTGTATATATTATCTTTCTTTTCTCCTTATTTTTTTCTTAGTTTTTTACCTTCTTCGTATGGGTTTTACCTCTGTCGCACCATTGTCAACACAGAATGAATGAATGAATAAATAAATAAATAAATATAAATAGGTGTATATATACATTTTACTAAACGTAACACCATTTTATTTTTTTACATTTGCGCTTAAAAAACAAATCTTTTCAACTTTTTCGGGCAATAGAGAGGCTCTTTTCTCATTTACTACATTCCCCGGTAGTGAGAACAGCCTCTCACTGAACGCCTGTGTGGCTGGTATTCCTAAAAAATCTTTGGCCACGCGTGCCAAATGCGGGAAGCGGGCTGCATTCTCCCTCCACCACTTTGTGATGCATGTGTTATTTGGCACAATTTTGTCCTCCATGTACCTCTTCTTTTCTTTGTGCAGTGCTGTGTCCGCGGTATCATCTGCCTTTTCCTCCACTCTTTGAATATCTTCGAAAAAGGCGAAGAGGCTCCCCGACGGCGATGATACTGTAATAAAAACAATATATATAACATACAACATTCAACACAATATGTAATAATCTGCTTATTGTATTACACCCACTTGGCGGTTGGTTTGGAGATATGCTCGTCGCCTACATCGAGGTACTCGATTGCAATTCGATACAGCAAACAGTGAGCCGCCTCTTTCTTTTCTCCTGACAATAAGCAATCTTTAATGCGAGGGTCCATGACCATTGCAATTATTAAAGAATTGCAACCCTCTATAAAATGGAATCTGGTGTTTAAGTGTAGTAATAAGTTATTTTTTAAATGTGTTGGCGGCGTATCGTTGTTCTCTGTGGTGTGTGTTAATTCGTTTTGTAATCCGTGTATAGTGGGAATGTATCTGGGCAATGTTGGTGTATTTTCGACTGTTAGTAAGAGGGTTGCTTCTTTGAATAATTCCAATGGTTTGCGATATTCATTGATCATGGACCACTCGCAGCTGTTTATATTGTTCGGCATCCGGCGCTCACCAAGAACTGCATTTATTGAACGCTGTACCTCGAGTAGACGATGTAACATATCGAATTCGAAGTTCCACCTCGTCTCCACATTGCCAATCAATTTTAGAGGTTCGCAATCGGGAGAGTCTCTTTGCTGCTGTTTCCTGAGTTTGTCAGTGGCTGATGGTGTACGGTGGAAAAATGACACAATGCCTTTGCATTTTTTTAATATCCCGACCAATTCTTTGGAATCCTCAATGGCATCTTTAATGACCAACTGAAAAGAATTCGTTGTATTAAATGTGACATGTTGACGATATATTATTTATTTTTACATTTAATTATTTATCTCTTTTTCTTTACCTGCAGAGTGTGAGCGAAGCAAGGGATACGCTCCCACGTACGGCCCAATCTGATGGCCTTGACTATGTTAGCCGCGTTGTCCGTGACAAAAAAAATCTTTGCATGACTTTTATCCAGGCCCCACTCAACTATACTGGTTTGCAGTAGACTTTGCAAATTCTCGCTTGTGTGTGCTTTTGGCATGCAGTGTATAATTTTTTATGTCAACATTTCCGTCTAAATAATGCAGCGTTAACGACGTATAACTGTCGTTCGCCCGTGACGTCCAGGTGTCTGTTGTGAATGCCAACGTGCGCACCTAGGTTATCCAAAATAGTTACACGATATTTATAAATGTTACATAAAGTTAAAAAGGTTTTTTAATATCGCACAAAACATGCTGATAAATGTGACGAACATTAGAAAAGTTATACTTACAGTTCTGACATCCATGACAATCTGTTCTTCAATTATTTTTCTTTCGTTCCGATATAATTCCGGTATTAGTGTTCCAGAAAACACTGTTGGCTCCGGGATTTGATATCTGGGCTCTGCAATATTCAAAAGATTTCTAAATCCCGTATCACTTACAATGGAAAATGGTTGACAATCTATAACTATCATCCGGGCTATGGCGTTGGTTAAATCCTTCGCCTTTGGAGAATTTTCGTCTAATTTTCCAAATTTTTTGTGACTTTCGGATACATCTTTCACTATCGCGCTGTTCTCAGGCGTTTCCTGAGCCAGAGTCTTGTACACCTCGCTATGCTGGATTTCCACGTGTCTTCTAAGGGATGTGGTACTTCCTGCTTTGGTTTTAAATGTTTTTTTGCAAATATTACAAACACCTTCCTCGCGATTTGATTTTGAAAACCATTTCCATATCTCGCTCTTATTTTTACGTTGTCTCCGCGTCCCGGTAACGAATGCATTTCCTTCGCTATTCCCGCTACTATTTACAATTATTACAGTACTTTCAGTACTTTCATTATATAAACTATTTACATCTCTCTCAACAATTTCCATATTATCCGTAAATTGATATTCCATATCACTAATTAGTAATTTCAGAGAACTATGCCACCACCAAGTATGATTCGTCAAGCAGCAATAACGCCAATGATGAATTTTGCGCTTCTATTTCTATTAATTTTCTAGTTTCCAGGCAGCAGTTTGTAAAGTGAAAAGCGCGTGATCGATCGCGATCGACGGAATCGATTGCGGAGGATCGCGATCGCGTAATTAAATGACATTTAATCGATTCCACTGTCCGCGATTGATTATTAAAATAAACTAGAAAGCCTGCACTTTCCGTACATTCAACCCTTGTCGCGTGGATCGCCGTGGAACATTTAGTAAAACACTATTTTAATAGCGATGCAGAGAGAACTGATTTCAAAAACCAGGTTTTAAACTTAAAAACTCGGAAATTACAGGAATACACATAATGTTATAACTGATAATTATATTTAAAGTACAATACTGTCGTTTTGTTCTTTTTTCCTTTATTAAATTAGTCATATTTTTTTTTTCTTGATATTTTTAGTGAAATAATAAACTGTAATACGAATCAGGTTTGGTTTCTAACAATTTGAACCTCATATAAACCAGAACCCGCGAAAAAATAATTTTGTCCAGCTAGCATGTAGTATACTCGAACCACTGTGGGACACCGCGAAAATGTCGACCGGCAGGCCTGTCTATCGTCTGCCAATCTACAGACGAAAGCGTAGTAAAATAATAATTCAAATCAAAATAAAATATTTATTAGATAATGAATCACATTAATATAAAGTATGAAGAAATTATTTCTAATTATAATTAATAAAAATATACCCGCGGGGAGGCTTTGCCGTCTGTGTTTATATTGTGGTGCAGCTTTCGGCGTATAAATGAGTGGTGCGATTATTTCTAGGTAGATAAAGTACGATCAATGCTCCGACGTGAGTTAGAGTGCCATGTATAAGATTCGTAAAATAGCCACGTTGATTGTTATTTTTCTGATATCATATTTATATTTTGCTTATTAAACCTTATATATTTCATTTAAGAAAATATCTATTCCTGTGGAATTTATATTGAAAGAAATGTTGCCCTTAGGAACTTCTTTAAAAAGTGTTCTCATGGAACAGATATTTTAGAACCTATATAGTAATAATTCCATGGAATCAGTTATATTAGAATATTTATTGAAAGAGATTCTATAAAATAAAGAAAAGTACTAAACTATTAGATACTAGTTTTATTTAACAATATAATATCATATTCTTTGTGTTTATTTAATAAAAGATATGAAAATCATAACATAAGTAATTAATAGTTTGATAAGAAGTATTGAACAAAAAAGAGAACTTATCGAGTATAATTCCTAAATAACATTTTTTTTATAACTTACATGAACCAAAATACACCAAATTCTGTAATATGTGCGTAGAAATGCTCTACGTAGATATATATTATAAAAAAATAACACATTCAGAATATCAATTTAACTGTAATAATTATTTATTATTGTTGTAGTAGTATTCGTTGATTAGTCTTCAGTATTTGTTACAACGATTGAGAACTTTTTTAATAATGATAAATGAACTATCTGTTCCTGTTATAGAGAAATGTTTATGTTATGCCCGCGTGTTGAATGTGAAATATAACTGAACACACAATTCTTAGTACTGTAGTATATTGTTACAAGATAGAAATATAAGGTTAAGCGTCTCCTATACTGTCGTGCCGCGATGAAACTGCCGTGCACGCCACGTGCACGCAAGATGTGCGTGCCGGCATCGGGGCGCGCCCTCGTGGCCGCACGGGCGAACTAACATTCACCCAACAGTTTATTTTTGTATTTTTTATAAATTCCATTCTAGCTAGGACTTCTATTTTCAAGAACTTTTACTTTATCAGTTCTCATGGGAATTTATAATGTGAGAACATTTTTACAAAAGTTCCACCGTCCATGTTTCAAATAGAACATATTGAAATGTTCCAGAACTCTTTCGAGACCCTGTTATAAAGAAATCGGTGCCATTGACGTTAAGTATGGGACAAGATGGAGAAAAGTTTAGTTTCATAACAATAAATGATTTTTTTTTATATGATATTTAAACATAAAATCAGTCTTATTCAGCATTACATAGTGGTTTGGTTGTTCATTGTACGATTTGTCCGCACGTTACTGCGAATATCCGTATGTTACTAGAGACGTAATTCCAAATATATTGAGATTCCGAGGGTAAGATATGTTTTTGAAAAAGCAATAAGAGGATCGTGATCAGGAAGTTTTACTGTATGAGGAATATCTTTTGTCATCATGTATAGTAAAAAACATTTGCAGAAATATAGGGAATTTTCGGCTGCTCTTTTTGCGTATAATTCGCAGTAGTTTTTAAAATTATTATTTCGGGCGTTCTGGGCTTCCACAGTTAAATATTTTAAAAAAAATTTTAGATTTCCATTTTTAGAAAATGATCAGCTTTTACACATTGGAATAGTTTTAGTTAGTCTTTTTCTTGTAATGAAAAACATAAACACTTATATTCTATTGCCAAATTAAGATTTTTTGTTACCATTTTCGTATTTTTCTAGATTAAAAGAATTGTTCGTATTTGTCCGTAAATTCAAGCATACCTCATAATTCTGGATAGATACAATTTCACAAAATTGGAAAAATATTGGTCGACAGAATCGGGTAGAAGATGGTGTCTTGTTTTGCCATAATACATCTCCATTTTCATCATTTACCAATTTCAGTGGTACAAGACTCGCTATAAATACACTAGAGTCGTCAAAATCTTGTCCAGAAATAATTTTTTGTTTGAATTAGGACTGCCCAGATGCCCCATCACAGCCCCATTTAGTAATAAATAATAATTGCTTATTAATCAGTTCCAAAGTTGGGGTTTGTTCTTGTAAAACCTTCAAAATTCGTGAAGATGTATGATGAAGTAATGCCTGTATATTTATTTTAGCCATTTGTTCGTCAACTGATATACAATTTTTAGGAGGGTAACAATCTTCTTTTGCTTGCTTAATTTTATAATAGGACGGATAAATATTCGTTCCTTCTTTGAGGCCAGTTTCTCTTATCAAATTATATTGCCTTTTGGACAAATTTGTCGTTATGAATAGGGAAAGACCTTTTTCTTCTGAAATGTCACGCGACTTTGTTTTTATTTTTATTTATATTTTTACAAATATAACAGATCTTCCACATATTTTAGTCTGTCGGGGTTTTCTAATAAAAAATCAAGAATCTTACAAATACTCGCCTTTCCTTCTGCTCTCAATTTCAATTTCAGTTGCAAAAGTCAATTCTTCAACAGTATATTCATTTCTTAAGGATTCAGTCCTCCTTTTCTTTGTTCGCACAGAACATCCTTTGAACATTTTGTTGACTAATGTTCGTGATTCGTCATTAGAACATAATGGATTATTATTATTGCTACACGCAAAACTTGGCTAATTATACTCACGGTCCAACCAGTCTTTGTTTTTCTCGAAAAAACGTTTTTTATTGTAGCTTGATTCCATTCAACGCTTTTTAGATTTAACGCAAAACAGTCGAAGTAGGTGTTGCAAGTCTCTTAATTGATTTTCATTCAACGGAGGACAACAACGTATTTTTTCATCTCTTTTAAATAGAAGAGAAATATCTCTATTGGTTTTAAATGTATCCATTGGTATGAAATATATCTGACGTGTCACACAGCTATAGCTTGGTAACAACGTGATAGATGCAAAGGATTTCAGCTAATGGCTGACAAACGATAGTCAGTTGTTAAATTCAGGAGCGGATTGTCATGGGCCAGTATTAGAACTTGCTTGCTTCCTTTTTATTTGTTTCCCCAAAATTCGATTCCAATCACTCTCTGATTACATACATGATTCATTCTTATTTATCTAGCGTTTGATTCCTACTTTTGCACGTTGCACACCTCTGCGTGCTTCACTTCCAACATATATTACTCATTATTATTATATTTGAACATTACACAATTAGTGTAATTTAAAGTTTAAAACATTCAATTTGCACAATTATTATTGCAAATAAAAAATTGGAGCAAAATAGTATATTTTTCCTGACTTGCACCTGCGTTTGTGCAAAAAAATATCAATTTTTCAAAGGGTCGGATGCGGTCGGATATGAATAATTGAATTTTGTGAAATTGAATCTATCCAGAATTATGAGGTATGCTTGAATTTACGGACAAATACGAACAATTCTTTTAATCTAGAAAAATACGAAAATGGTAACAAAAAATCTTAATTTGGCAATAGAATATAAGTGTTTATGTTTTTCATTACAAAAAAAAGACTAACTAAAACTATTCCAATGCGTAAAAGCTGATCATTTTCTAAAAATGGAAATTTAAAATTTTTTTAGAACATTTAACTGAGGACGCACAGAACGCCCGAAATAATAATTTTAAAAACAAATCAAGATGTTCTAAATAATTTATTAATAAGCCCCGATCCATATATATGGATGTATATACATGCAAATCAACATGAAGGGACCCTTGAAGTCCCATTATTAAAAAGAGCGACGAGAAAAAAATGATTGTTGTATTTATTATACAATATATTATCTGTAATCTTAGATTATAATCATTAAGTGATGAAATATGTAAGAAATTAACTGAATGCCTACCTAAACGTCGATCCGTCCCACTGTGGAACGTGTCGGTTGTATGGGTTCCCTTAATATGAACCGTCATAAAAAAGAGAAAGGAGCAGCAGAGAGGGAGAAAAATTTATTGAAAAGGAAGAAGCGTTGTCAACAAGAAATGAAAATGTGTAAGTGGAGTTAATTTAATTTTTATATAAATAAATGCATAGTTATTTCACTATGCTATCTATTATCCTGGGGTCCGTACAAAATTCAATGAAAGGCGTACAGTGGCCATTAGCTCTTTTGGCTCAGATAGTACCGATGTGAGCGTGGATGACCAGTCGCATTCTGCTAAAAGTGAGATGCTCCTGTCACCAATGCCGAGTACTAAGAACACGCTGGAAACAGAACCTACAAGGAAGAAAAGAGGGCACATAAATACTATCACATCATAATTAGCATTCGCACTTGACGCTGGTAAAGTTAGCATTAGATCAGCGACAAAAATTGTATTTTACTCTGTTTGAGATTCACTTAGTTCCTCTCAACACCGCACCCACGCTCACAGCAGCACCTCCTGGGCAGCTGACCAAAAGGCTGATCTACAATCGATCAGCCAATCACAACTCATCGACAATCGATCCACCAATCAGATTTCCCCACGTCTGTCGATCTCCGAGAATGTTCGAGACGACGCCGGCAACGGAAATGATCATCCATCTTTGCTTTCACTTTTCGTTCACAGTGTATTTAGAAAGGACGCTTGCTTGCCTGGCAGATTATCTTTAACATTGCGTTCACTTGCTTTCATGCTCTTTGTATCACATTCGCTCAGCTCATCCTAACGCTTTTCTTGTCTCACCGCTCTTCTTAACATCTTGAATATCGTGGAGTTCTCTCGCGTGAGAATCGCAGCGCCGGTCTCCGCGAGGTTAACCACGTGCTCAATAGTTAGTTGCTAATCGCCTCACGCTCATCGCTTGTGCTTGTGCAAAAACATTCGCGACGCTTAACACTTTAAAATAAAGACAAACGTTCAGTGCATGTGCAGTGTTTCACACTCGCTTTCTCACCGTCCCATAACCTCACTTTCGATCCAACGCGCTCAATCAAATTCTCAAACATACTCTGTAGAAAATTTCAACGACAGTCCATCTAAAATAAATGTGAATAAGAGCTCTATGCACCGTACGAGGACAAAATATAGAAATCAGAATGCTAAACAAATCAAAACCGATTTTCTAAAAAAAAGTGGATAATTAATCGAAGTTAGTTGTACATTTTAACGGCAAAAGAATAACACTAAACGGCGGTACTATAGTGGAACGGTTACCCGTGCTGATTACCAGTCCTGGCATGCATGAGCAACTACAAGGTCAACGTTTTATCCTGCTATCATAACTTGCTAAAATGGCAACAGCGCCTCACGGACGCATTCCACTACAACCATGCACTGGCCCAGCGGAGAGCTGCTAGCGACCGCTGGACAGCAGTGATGCCCGAGCTTCGACAATTATAGCGTCGCAAAGAGCTAGGTATTGGGAATGTCCTGGCCCAGGTAATCGAGCTGCGCGCTTCGCTTGTATGCTCAGTTTACCACTCGCACCCCAGATTACTGTAATGAGGTTTGAAAATAAGGTCGACTGATCTCGTACTCGTCTCAATTTCTGTTGATGTGAGCGACATCTGTGGAGAGGACATCGATCTATCGATCACCTCATGCATTCCATTGCGTCTTGCCTCTCGTGCAGTTAACACGTGTCATAAGACTATTATAATTAACGTATTACATAACAATAAAGAACTTTATTGTGTTCAACTTTATAAAGAAGAATTCTCTCAATTTATTTTTTCAATCGCCACGTATCGTAACAAACACATAGTTTACATATGATTGCAAAGATATTAATTGATACGAATAATTTCAAAATTTTTAGCTATGACAGGATTGACTGCGGTGCAATACCTTTGTACGGAGAGATTTTTCGCTAAATGCGTGTAAAAGCCACAATAATGGCGCATCGTTCCAAAAAATGACATTAACGGAAGCCGGTATAGGCATAGCGTTGTGTAGGTAAAACATTCAGACACAAAAATTCTAGAAAAAAATTTAAAAATCGGTACAATCAAACACATGTCCCATTACTTACCCCTTACGTCTGATCTAGGTGTGCACTGCATGAAGGATAAAATCATAAAAAAGAAAACCAGAACAATAGATTCTGAGATCTGCAGAACTAACGCATAATTGAATAAAAATTTAATTTCTCAATTTATGAAAGTAATGATACAGAAACAACTAGCCTATTGTTTATCAACACCACAAATTTTAAAAACAGCAGGAAATACAGTATCAAAGAAACAATTTACAAAAGCTTTTTACAACAATTATGTTTAAAAAAATTGATAGAAGACAAATTAAGTAAATGTAAAATATGTTAAATTATCCATCATTAAGAGGGAATATTTTGTCCTCATTTTTCGGAGCAATTTGCATTCCGACATCTTTTATAGTTCAAAAGTTAACGACAAGGCCCCAAATTATTCAACTCGGGTCGGGAAATTCTGAATAGCTCTTTGCGACGTTAATTTGAAAGAGACCATACCAAAATTCTCGAAGCTCGGGCATCCCTGCTGTCCAACGGTCGCTGGCAGCTCCCCAAACGCCCGGATGGTGCGTGGTTGTAGTGGAATGCGTCCGTGAGGCGCTGTTGCCATTTTACCTGTTCGCACGAGCGCGGGTTGCACGATAAAACGTTGACCCTGTAATTGGGCCCCCGGCACGAATGCAGTAGTGTTTCTACCAAAAGAATGGGGACTTTGTGACATGGTACAAGTTGTTTGCAGAGATACAACAAGTTCAAATACGGGACAGAAAAGAGGGGCATGCGTTTTAATTGAGCAACAACTTAAGAAAACACTTCTATATCTTGCGTGCAGACACCACATGGCAGAGATAGTTCTGAAGAGTGTGTTTGAAGCTGCGGTCTCTGTTTCGTCGGGACCAGACATTTATATTTTTAAAAGATTACCAACTCAGTGGCCCAACATTGACCAGAAGAAATTTTCAACTGGAATAGATGACGACGAGATTGCCCCGATCCTAAGAGGAAAATTACATGAATTACTTCAATTTGTGGAGCAAAAGTTAACTGAAAACCATTATCGTGACGACTACAGAGAGTTACTGGAGCTCGTGTGCATTTTCTTGGGAGGGACTCCGCCACACGGAATCAAATTTTACAAACCGGGCGCGATCCATAACGCTCGTTTCGTGTCAAGAGCGCTTTATTCGTTTAAAATGGTACTGTTCATTGATCAAGTGAAATTGACGGACAGAGAAAAAAGAGGTTTAATAACACTGAGTATCTTCGTGGTGTTAGTGTGTGTAAAATATTGGTTTAGTACATGTAATGCTATTAACGCGGCCCGGAACGACTTCCAGTTTTTGAAAGAATTAAAACTTTATGAAAAGACTGATAAGTCCGTATCTGATGTGGCCTTAAAGAAATTCACTGGACATTTGTGGTGTATGACTGACGAATTGGTAGGGTTATCACTGCTTGACAGAGATGTATGCCTTTCAGTAAAAAGGAAAATGGTGGAAAATATTTTTCCAAACGATTTTACCAGTAGCAGCTCTACCTCATCATATGCTCTTAAGCGTTCCGGATTACAACGCCTAGTATTAAGACCGAAAGATGTTATCGGTTGGCTTAAAAAAGATTTGAGTGATTTTTTAACCCCAAATACTATTAAACCCTTTGAAAGATTTGGATTGGAATACAAATTCATACATCATGATCCTGCAACCTGGCATTCGCTGCAAGATTGCAAAGTTGCTTGTATGTTTTTTTCGAAAATGAATGTAACAAATGACGTGGCAGAGAGGGGTGTGACATTGATACAGGAGTACATATTTGGAATAATTCAAGTCTGAAGCAAATCTACAGGATTTATTAATTGTAACGCAGGCCTCACGTCGAGAGACTTCAATATGTACTAAAGACGCTCTATTCAAAAGCACATATTAAGTTTACTTAGATTTTGTCTAGTTTTCTTAATGTTTTATACACGGTATTTTGTATATCATATAATACAACGGAAAAAATCCTTCAAAATCCGTGTTGTATAAGAACTATGTTATATACTAGGTGCGCAACTAAGTTTCCAGGTTTTACATATGGGTGGCGCTAACGACGCATGTAGTCGACATACATGTATGAAGTTGTATTGTTTTTACAGTTTAAACATCTGTGAACAATAACCAGTTTTAATATTAAAAAATATCGCTACGCAAAAGTATTTTTTCTAACAACAAAGATGTCGAGTTTTGTGCCAAATAAACAGCATTTGCGAGAAGTTTTGCTTTTGTATTTTAACCTAAAACGCAATACAGCTGAAGCACGTTGTTTGCTCGAGGAAGCCTACGGCGAAGATGCACCATCGAAAACTACCTGTGAAGATTGGTTTAAACGCTTCAAAAGTGGCGATTTCGACATCAGGGACAAGAAGCGCTCCGGAAGACCAAAAACAATTGAGGACGCCGATCTGCAATTGTTATTGGATGAAGATGATACGCAAACACAAGATCAACTTGCGGAAACATTAAACGTGACTCATCAAGGTATTTCCAAACGTTAACGTGCCATGGGAAAAATCCAAAAGGAAGGAAAATGGGTGCCACATGAGTTGACTGAATCACAGATGGAAAATCGAAAGGTCACTTCCGAAATTTTTTTTCGCGGCAAGAAGGAAAATTTTTCTCCAACGAATTGTTACTAGCGATTAGAAGTGGATTTATTTCGAGAATCCCAAACCCAAAAAATCATGGCTTTTACCTGGCGAGGCATCAACATTGACGGCACGCCCAAATCGTTTTGGGAAGAAAACAATGCTCTGCGTTTGGTGGGACCAAAAAGAAATAGTTTACTATGAGCTGCTGAAACCAGAATGCTCAGAATATAATGGCCAGAATAGAACACGAGACACGATCGGGTGATATTACAGCACGACAACGCTCCGTGCCCTCGCAATTTAATCGTTAAGGACACCATCATAGCGCTGAAATGGGATCTGCTACCACATCCGCCATATTCGCCAGACCTGGCACCTTCAGATTATCACTTGTTCCGGTCGATGGCGCATGGCTTGGCTGGGCTATACTTGGCAAGTTTCGAAGAAGTTCAAAATTGGTTGGATGAATGGTTTCGGTGCAAAGATACGTCATTTTATCGTCGCAGTATTCATGTATTGCCAGAGAGATGGCAAAACTGTGTAGCTGGCAACGGACGATATTTTGAATAAATAATTTTTTGTACTTGTTTTGAAATTTTCTGTTTTTAATTGATCGGAAAAACCCGGAATCTTAGTTCCACACCTGGTAAACCTCGGACAAATACAATAAAACAAAAATAACGAATATATCAAAAATGCGGTTTTTACAAAATTCAAACAGCTTGTGGCAGGGGGAAATATCATCTGATCGACCTGAATTTATGCGAACGAACTTGCATTATTAAAAGGAAGAAAAATAAAAAAACATCGCAAGGGGTGCCATAAAATTTAAAAAAACGCTATTATCAGGGACACGCTAATGTCCACTGTGTCCGCACGTAACCGACCACTTCCTTTTCGCTCTAGATTTGATTGAGCTTGCATCTAGACTCCGGACTATGAGCGTACAAGACTCAACTTTTCATGTTCTTTCCATATGTTAAATCAGAACGTGAATGCCACTAAGCGTTTGGTCATAAACTTCGAGGAAACATTGCTAGAAACTGTGCGAACGTCCGCCTCTAACCGGCGAAAATGGTCATAGGTAGAAATCACACAATGTAAAGTCCTATATTTTCTAACCAAGTTGAAAACCCGTTAAACAATGATTCAAACCATTCCATAATTTCACATGATTCACATAATATTGCATTCTGATCAAAGTCTCTAATAATGTGATCGATTTGGCATCTGTTTTATGGAGTTAGTGAGAGAGACACGGTTGCGCTTGAAGATAGAAAGAGACTTCCGATCTGCTATAGAACGTGAGAACGTCGCACGAAGTACGTAGCGGGCATTAGATCTTTCCCGAGACAGTCCTACCGCCGACGCGCCCGCGAAGGACCATTTTTTTTTAGAAAATCAGACAATAAATACCTATATAGGGTGTTCCAAAAATGCTGCGGTTCCTTGAAGGGGGTGATTCAGGGGGTGATTGCAAACAACTTTTTCCTTTACGAAAATGCTCTCCGAGATTTCGTTAACGAGATATTAACAAAAACACCCACCAATCAAAGCGCGTGCCTTCCGCCCGAGCTCCCGCGGTAGTGTTGGCTACGCGGTAGGCGACTGCGCTTGTACTACGAACGTACGAACAAGCAAGTCGGCATGCATCGAAGAAAACCGCGTTACAGTTTTTTTTTTAAAGCAGAATCTTAAATAATAATTATTTGAAGCAAGAGGACAAGAAATCCGTAAATTTCGTTTTCAAATAACGCATAAACGAAAAGGTAATGTGACAGAAAATGTACAACAAGTGATCGTAATTCCTTATTGAGGTAAAAATCCGTAGTTTAATAACGGCCAACGCAACTGAATTTAAAAAATAATATTAGGTGTATGAATAAATTCTTTCCGATTGTATTTACATAATGAGTAGGTACAAAGCTACCGAATTTCTATCGCAGTGGTAGTCGTAAGCTGCCATAAAAATGGCAAAAGGTAATTAACAATGATGGAAATTATTTCGATGATTGAGTTATTTTCATATTTTTTAAATCAAACTGTTATTGTACCCTGAAATCGGAAAGAATTTATTTCTACACCTAATAATCACCAAGAAATTAAATAAAACTCACCCATTCGAACATTCCTTTCCTTCCTTTTCGGAAACTTGTGTCACTGGGTCACTGTACCAATCCTGGTCATCGTTGGGCGAAACGATTTATGGTAGGGTAGCGCCCAGTGCTCAGTTGATCGTAGGTACATACGACACCACCCAAAGCATCGACAAAGTATAGGATAGACCTATCACGCAATGTAATTTTGTGTCACATGCTCGGGGGGCTCGCGAGCCCCCTTACCATTTTCGTGTCACACCCAACGTTATCGATTCAGTCTAAAATAAGATTACAATGCTACGAGTGGTAGGAATTAAAATTAAATCTTATCGGAAACATTTAAAATCTAAAACAGCCTGAACGTTACGACTACTTTCTAGAAACATGTTGTATAATTCCGTTTACTAATACATTTTGATAGAAGCATAATTTGCACTTATTTCCATAAATTTCGATCAGAAATATTATATAAATGCAACCGCGTAATAAACATTTGTACAGTCTCTTAGTTAGGTTATATTTTCTGTCACTTCGACGAGCGGATTTTCTGTAGCCTCGAAGTGACAGAAAATATACTTAACCTATATGCTACATGATAATTTCGTTCTTTTACGCTACATTTGTAAACTTTTTATTACTTAACATCCTTCCCAAATATTATTATTACGCTGCAACGGTATATTTATGAAGTCGATGAGCGTAATTATTCGTGGTTAAGAAATCGAAATTTCCATTCATAACGTCATTTTTTGAGTACATTTCATCGAAATAGTAAGTTTTATCTTAATTTGTTTATGTTTGCTAAATTCATGTGTTTTATTAGTCTCAAATTGATTTTAGCATCAATTTTCATGTTTACAGATTTCTATGCTTGATGAGGTTTTGGCATCAATTTCATTTTCATTCGATTGTAACTAATTTTAGCTTCTATTCTTAAATTCACATCCCTGTGCACGAAAAAAGGTCAGCACCGTTGGGAACGGTGCTCGAAAAGTGAGCACCATCGGCGACGGTGCCAGCCAGCACTAGGGAAGGGCGATTCTACCCGATTCTTCTAGAATCGATCGATTCTTTTTCTGAAGAACCGATTATTTTACCGATTATTCTAAGAATCGATTCTCGATAACTCGATTATTTTCTAATCAAGAATCGACGAAAATCAACATTTTTTTTATCTCTGTTCCACGACGGAACGGGCGTCCGTTGTAGATACGTTGTGATACGTATTTCAGCCGCTGCCCGCTTCTATTCGCCTCAATATCTTAACGATATTATCGATATATCAAAATATCGATAACATTTCGATATTGTCGACATTTATCGATAGTCACACCTCTACCTCAAAGTGACAGAAAATATAACCTATATGCTATACCCAATTTCATAAATATACCGTTGCAGCGTAACAATAATATTTTGAAAGGATGTTAAGTTATAAAAAGTTCACAAATGTAGCGTAAAAGAACGAAATAGTCAATAAACATTTATTGGCATGTAGCATATAGGTTATATTTTCTGTCTCTTCGAGGAGGGGACCACATAATAATCACGCGCATCCAGCCTGCGCATTTTCCCTAGCCTGGGCGACCGCATGAAAGGAGTACTTTCCCCACCCTACATCAGTGGTGGTTGAAACGATATTTTTGAGCCTGGGTACGCGGAAAATTGACTTGTGGTCCCAAGCGGGAGAAAAGTTATTTCATTAAATTCTTTATATTTAGTGGGATTATTACTAGCCAATATGGCCTGTAGCCATAATTAATTCTTTTATATTTCGAAGAACTGCAGTCTTTAAATGTTTAAATAATTACTTTAAGTCACCCTGGCATTCAATTGACTAACCTGCTAAGAAAACTATTAAAAATGTTATATTACGCGGCTAAATACATGCTTTTCTGACTTTCTTTCTTCCATAAAATATGGTAAGATCGGATTTTTCGAGTCGGTCTTATAAACGTTTTACATTTATGCTTGAGACAACGCAATACAGTATTTGCTCTAGTTCCTATCACTCTTCTAAATATGGAAACATAGGTATCAGGTTTACATAGGTTTCTACAATTGTTCAGAAGCTACCGACTCTTTATAAGAACATGTTGGTTGGCGCTTGGAAGGAATACAGGAGCATTAATATGCAGTATCCTCTAATGGAAAAATAATTTTTTAATATTTTTATCATTATACAAACATCTGTATTGTATGTCAGATTTTTCTACTAAAATGAAACCAATTACGAACGCAGTATAGTATGAGGAAGGTAGGGCAAAAGATTCGTTTCGAAAAGTTCGTTTCTTTTTTAAAACAAAAATCGATGCGACTTGAAATGTCTCGCAAGAGTTGCAAGCAGAGCTCGCTAAATCCGGCGTTTGCTCTTAACGAATCTTTACCAGTTCGTACTACTTGTCAAGCCAAATATGCCAATAACACTTTTTGCAAGCCAATGGCTAAAACTTGACAGGATGTTAACAATTGAAATTGCACCGCCTCTAACGTTCTTAAGTATGCACATGTGTATGTATGTATGTATTTCCTAAGTACTGATGAGTTTGGTGCATCGGTTGAGTGCTGACAAACGTGAAACAGACGATGCGTTGATACTTTGTCTCGCTACGTCTTTCCACGCCTGATCGCTTATTTATACGAAAAAAATTATTCGTGCCACAGCTCGCTCGCGTGGCCAGGTAGCGATCAGTAGCCAAAGGTGGGAACGCGTGTTAGATGAAATCATCTATAGTATTGAAAAATGAAATTTTTATATTTTCTGTTTTATTTCCATCGCGGTATTTGTAACATATTGTTTGAAATTTTCCAAATGAAAGGAAAGCCATACACGACGCCCTTCCTACAATTACTCCGATTACACATGAATCCGTTGCTTATACTTCCGCCTCCTCTTTGTCCTATAAAGTGATAATGTGAAAATTGATTTAAATAACTTACAATTTGGAATTCAAAGTATAGTTGGAAACTAGTAAGAACGGTATCTCAAGAATACATTTCTGCTTTGGCTGCATGTTTTTTGTTGATATAGGTACATTGAAAAAAAAAACAATTAAATCGTATGATAAAAAATTAGTTCAAAGAGTAAAACCAATGAAAAAGTTAAACCGTGCAATATGGACTTGAACTCACCCCAAGAAAACAAAGTTAGAATTTGTTTAGAACTGATAAGCGTATCGAAGCCCAGCTATATTTCTCCGGATCACTATATAGATTACGATTATATAGATTACCATTTCGCCTTTGTTTTTGTAAAGGCGAGAAGGAAACGATATAAGCACTTTAGTTTTTGCGTAAACTTTAACAATATCTTCCTTCGCACCGGTGCGGCATATGGTTTTTTAAAAACTTTTTTCTCTTATTGAGTGGAGCATGTTGATGTATAAAGAATTTAACTTGCTCGAATGACGTCGTGTTTGATTTTTCTATTATTAAAAAAATCTCACTAATTTGCCATAAATGCTCGAATAAAGACGAAAAATAAGCCGAGAATGTAAAAATTTCAACTTACAATTAGCTTAGCATGTGTACATACATGTTTTCCGCTTTTAGTTACTGATTACGACTTTTGAAGAATTTATAGAAAAAAATGAAATCTGCTTCAATAGGTACGGGCATTTGAACATAGCTTGTCCGTGGGCCGACATCGGCATGCAAAAATCAGGCGCACGGAGAACGCAAGAAGACAATGTAGGTATCATACTTTGTTGCCGCTGCCAGAATGATCGTTTGTCGTGTAAAGGACCTCCGTGCCGTTTCCCTCCAATTTTATCTCACTCACGAGTCGCGACGTCCGTAAAACAGAACCTTTTTTTTACTTGTGCTTTAAAAAATACCATAACTTTTCTCATATGTACTCTAGGAATAATGAAAACAGACCTTAACGCAAGCGATACGCTCGGGTACTTACATCGTAGATGTTGTTTACAATTTTTAAATCCATACAATAGTTAATAAGAAAAGAGCCAATCAGTTTGTAACGAAACGTAGAGTTTTAACTACTAATCTACCGTTCCCAAGTAATAAATAAACTATTGCAAAATGTCCTAGGGTCCCGAAAACTACAAATATAAATTTTGCAAAAACGTTCGGATTCCTTGTTCTCAAAGATTTATTCGTGTCGTACGATGAGCGCCGTCTATTTAGATATGCGCGGAGTGCAGAGATTTGCAGGAATGTCAGTAACAGCGTCAATTTTTAATATTTTTCGACATACGACACGCGAAACTGTTAGTTAACTGTTCCACTACACGTAAAGTACTAACAATCAATGTTATCTTGCAATTTATAGCTTGTATAAGCTTTCAAGAAGAGCCATGTTTCGGCGCAATATAGTTTCCATATCACCGAAATACATTTTCGGAGAAAAATCCACGTCAATCCACGTGAGTCGCTGACAAACCGAGCCAAAGCATAGCGTAGCAAAAGTCTGCCCTCTATGTGAAACTCTCACGCTAAACAAGTCACACGTATACAAGCACGCACACACCTTTCAGCATTTCAACACATTTCAGAGTAGTTCCGGAGTTGGACGCTGTTCATGAACAGAGGCCGCTAAATTCAGTCCTCAAATTATGGGTCGGTAACACAGTTCGGGTGGTGACACGAAGTCCCATAAGGTGATAGGTCTATTCTATACTTCGTCGATGCCCAAAGTAAAGGGTCGCAAGGTCAAGTGCGTTCGGATTAATGTACCGAATATTCACTTCTCTGCACGGCTACTAACACTAATCACTTCATTTATTTTTCATGGAACGTGTTGTTCCTGCGTTATAAAAATTTGTGGAAATGAATTTTCACTTGGCGTTCGGAGCCGTGGGTATTCCGTTGCGAATACTCGCGCGGCTGCACATGCGTCTCCGTTGTTCTGGGGGTATATCTAGAACATCACGTAATACTTTTGAGCAGAGAACATTTCTGTGGCGTGATTGCTAGCTGAGTGACAAGATTTTTTCCAAGTAACTTCCTCTACCCCCAAATAGCTTCTCTCGTTCCATTATGAGTTAACCCCCACCAGGACAAGAGGTTTTAGGTAAAAAGAAGCCATTACATTTCCGAAACACACGTGCTTTGCAGAAGTGCAACGAACGAACCATCGTACACTTTCACAAAATCCCGCGCTCCGTTCTTTTACTGCCAATGTACCCATTGCTTCGAGATAGAAAGCAGAGACCACGTGTTTTGGTTCGAAAGGGTCCGAAGAGAAGAAAAACTGAAAATCTTCGAGTTGCTATAAAAAAAAATCCTGTTTGCTGTTTCCCCTTTCCAATACCCTGAGTTCACGTCTGCTACGAGGCGGAACCAACTAAGCCATAAATTACCGAAGACTGTAGGAAATCGTTCTTTACCGCCGACTCGTGGGACAATACTGTCATAAACCGCGACTCTGGTGAAATGCTCTGGCCATAAAAAGTATTATCCAACATCAATACGCCTCGCGGAGAAACACAGGAAGTAAAGGGGTAGTCCGCTGACTGCGCGTGGTCCCGCCTGCGTCATCCTCCCTACAAATTCGATACAGTTTCCTTGTCTCTCGAGTATAAACACGCGCTCGAATTTCAAAACAAAAGCACGCGTAGACGTATTCCGTACGAGAGAAGGTGGGCTTGAAGTTCGATTGGTCCCAATCGAATCGGATTATTAGGTGTAAAAATAAATTCTTTCCGATTGTAGGGTACAATAACAGTTTGATTTAAAAAATGTGAAAATAACTCAATCATCGAAATAATTTCCATAATTGTTAATTACCTTTCGCCATTTTTATGGCAGTTTACGAATACCGCTGCAATAGAAATTCGGTAGCTTTGTACCTACTGATTATGTAAATCCAATCGGAAAGAATTTATTCATACACCTAATATTATTTTTTAAATTTAGTTGCTTTGGCCGTTATTAAACTACGGATATTTACCTTAACAAGGAATTACGATCACTTGTTGTACATTTTCTGTTACATTACCTTTTCGTTTATGCGTTATTTGAAAACGAAATTTACGTATTTCTTGTCCTCTCGCTTCAAATAATTATTATTTAAGATTCTGCTTTTAAAAAAAACTGTAACGCGGTTTTCTTCGATGCATGCCGACTTGCTTGTTCGCACGTTCGTAGTACAAGCGCAGTCGCCTGCCGCGTAGCCAACACTACCGTGGGAGCTTGGGCGGAAGGCACGCGCTCTGATTGGTCGGTGTTTTTGTTAATATCTCGTTAACGAAATCTCGGAGAGCATTTTCGTAAAGGAAAAAGTTGTTTGCAATCCCCCCCTGAATCACCCCCTTCAAGGAACCGCAGCATTTTTGGAACACCCTGTATATATCTCAAAAGACATTACTAATTTAATATTTGATAGTAATTTGCGGCTTTAAAAAAAGTTAAGGATAAATAAATATCATGTTAACAAAGTCAATTAGATATTTTTAAAATTGTAAATCAAAAATTAAAATACGAGACAGTTGTTATATTCTTTTTCAGACAATAACTGTATTTTGTATATTCAATACGTAAACACTACACAAGAATGCCACAAAATAATATTGATTCCCAATTTGATTGCAATAACTTTTCAACGAAAATTGTATAGTGTTTCGTCTTAATAAACCCGACGAACAGGGCTGGCAGCGGGCGTACGACGCGATGCGGACACTATTCCATGCGGCCGATGCCGTGAGTGAGAATTCCGAAAAGCGAGCGAGAGGGAAAGAAACAGTTGACACGAAGTTGCTGTCGACTCTTTCGTTCTCTCACTCTCGACCGAAGGATTTCAAGAAATGGTGGGTATAGTCACCGGACGTACTGCGGATGGTAAAAACAGGGCAATAACGGTGAATTACTGTATTATGAATCTATTGGACCCTTTACACAGACGTTTTTGCATGCCACTTTTGCGCGCCAGGTCAAATGCATGGCGCGCCGAAACGACGGAAGGGCGCGCTCCTTCGTACAGGCCAGGAGGTCGTACCCGTTACTACTTAGAGACAGCGAGTTCTGTCTCCCATTTCTACATCGACTCCACATGCTTCTTCCAAGATCCAGCGCAGTCTTGTATTGTGTACTACCTGTTCCATGTATATTATCGATCTGCGAAACGGTCTGCAAGACACGATCACGATATATGTAGGTTCGCGAAAAGTATACAAATTCCTGGATATACCTAGCTTATGGAGGATATCATAAATGCTGTTACTGTAGGGCACACTGAAACATCTGTTTTTACGAAGCTACATTTGGATTAACTCAGACCGAAGAATTTCGGAATCGCTGAGAAACGACACGATGTCGATTTTCCCTTTTTGACATCTGGCAGACAAATGCTTCCCGATGAAACCTTCAAACGCAAGCACTTAACTACTTAGGTAGTTGTAAACCAAGGTTGACTACTGGAGGCTACTTCTCTCTTAGTTTTGAAGGCGTTTTATTTGGAGCACTGTAACTTCGGACATAACTACTATTATTATTGCATACAATTTTTTTTTCATATTCCCTAAAGATTGATAAATGAAGCCACAAAGCTGGAAGTAAATATATTTAATTCTTTGGTTTTAAAAAATTTGCGTTCACTTCCTATCACTTGTAGCAGCTCGCATACTCTTGGCTGCCAGGCACGTCGCGTGCTTCAGAACTTTCCGCACTGTCGGTAAGTCCACGCGCCACGACGAACCCTGGGCTTCAAGTGCCGCTTTCGTTTTGTAATTACCTTTTCTGCCTCTTATGTAAACTCTTCTGGAGTCGAGGTTTGCATGCAGCTAGAAAGAGCGTGGGGGAAAAATTTCGGTGCGTCATACTTCTAACCGCGCACGTTATAACTGAGTAATAAACCATTTCCATAATTTATAGCACCTTCAGGTAAACCAAATGTAGCTTCGTAAAAACAGATGTTTCAGGGTGCCCTACAGTAACAGCATTTATGATATCCTCTATAAGCGCGGTATATCGAGGAATTCGTATATTTTGCGCGAACGTACGCATATCGCGATCGTGTCTCGCCGATCGCTTCGCAGCAACAAGTAGTACACAATACAAGACTGCGCAGGATCCTGGAAAAAGCATGTGGAGTCTACGTAGAAATGGGAGACCGAACTTGCTGTCTCTAAGTAGTGACGGGTACGACCTTCTGGCCTGCGCGAAGGAGCGCGCTCCTTCCGTCGTTCCGGCGCGCAAAAGTGACACGCAAGAACGTCCGCGTAAAAAAGGGCCCAATTGCGTTTTGATCGACTTCTAAAGAGAGATCACAATATCTGGTTATCCATTTTGATGAGACTTACAGGGAACGTTCGGCAACGCCATAATTTAAGAATAAAGAAATTTAAAATTTTGCAGGAATATACTTCAAATGATGCTAATAATGTAACATTTTTTGTTTTGGCAATGATGAAACGGGCATAAAAATGGCAAGTTTCCATATTATCGCCAATATTCTGAGATATCGTAAAAGAAGTCGAAACAAAGTTATTTAATTCAAACTTGTATGGTTCTTGATTTTCTATAATATGGTGATGAGGAATTTTTGGAAACAAATTATTATTTTCAAAATTGACACTTCAAAAATTTTTGATCGCCATATTGCAGAATATCGAAACTCATAAAAATTTGTTTCGATATCTGTTACGGTTTCATAGATATTGCCGGTAATGTGAAAAATCTGATTTCTTTGATGAGGGTGTTTTTGTTGGTAGAATGGACATACATCCTGTTTGGGGTATAGAGAGGGGTAGTTCGGTACATGTGCGAATTGAGTCTTTGTGGTGTTATGACACAAAAAATATACGCTGTTCATTTTCATGATATGCACCTTATATCTCATTCACATATGTAAATAAAATATACTAAAACGAAGTATGTGTTGTACCAATTACCCCCACAGTTTTCACCCGCTAGGGCCGTTTCATTTCGGGGGAGCACTGCGTGGGGAGATCCCGTTCCCTCTGGAGGCGCCGAGGTGGCTTGATTTCCCCACGCTACTGTAAGCGATGGAAAAAGAGAGCCTCAGGCGTTGGGACTCAAACCCGCGATCTTTGGATTCGTTGCGCACTGATCAGCCGCCTTAGTCACCACGACCAACACCGACTCTCCGCGGTCCCTTATATTCTGTCGCTACATAACGTACAACACTGACAGGGCGTTACCTATGTGTCACTTGCACCATAGGCCGTTCCCTAAATGCCACAACTCTTACACTAAAAAAAAAAAAAAAAAAAAAAAAACAGGACCGTTTCATTGCCGAAGCAAAAAGGGGGTACGTTATTAACATCACTTCAAATACATTTCTGGAAATTTTCAAATTTTTTTGCATGTTCGAGTTGCCGAACATCTCTTGTTACCAGTGTGCACCGTTGACTCGGGAACTCGTTGAGACAAAAGACGTTTATTTAGATCAGGGCTCTCCAGCGTAGGGGCCCCTCACGCGCCTGCTTCCCCTTCCAATCTTCCTCTGGCGCAGCGTGCCTTCCGTTGTCAGGGAGACCGCGCGACGCTACGAAGGCTGCCATGACGGGCTAGCCGGGCAAGCGTCTTCGCGGTTAGCGTCGCGCGGTATCCCTGATTTAGATAATCGCTATCGTATTATGAAGAAACGAATATAACGTCCCATGTAAACAAATTAAATTTACCTGGAAATTTCTCCTATTTTTCGACCTGTAGAGAAACCATTTATACCACACAATATCCCCTTTCATATAAATCCATTTTTTCCACATATTTCACCATTTCCATCTGAAGCAAATACTCTGTATATTATTCCAGTGTATAATTAATAAATAATTTTTTTTATTCATTCTAGGACCTTCTCAGCCAGATGAGGATGATTACGGATATGTATCGCAGGAAGCTTCTGCATTCTATAATCAATTAATGAATAAATACAACAATGCTCCATCACAAAAGCCACTTTTTAGTGAAATTCGGAAAAAGACAATAAAAGATATCGCATCTACAAAGGTAGGAAAGCATTTATTATTAGACTGCGGATGTTCATGCAAGTGCATATTTTTATAGAAAATAGGTAATAAAGTGAGATTGGATAGAAATTTTTTTGTCTTTAGAGAGTTTAAACAATGTACCTACTACTAATTTTCCATTTATTGCATATTTTTTTTAAGAACATATGAAACAATACATTGTATATTCCATATTAGTTTGTAAAATCCAGTATTACTTAACCCATTAAACTCTCGATCAACTCCTTACTGGAAAATTTGCTAAGAATGATAATGTACATAAACATTGTATACATTTCCAAGTAATTATTGAAGATATAACGACAAATACAGTTCCGTTTTATCAGATTCAGTGAAGTGTTCGCATCATCAAGATAATAATGAAATAAGCTACATTTCATATTCATTCTTAAGTTTGTGCGATAAATAATAAATAAGATGTACAAAGTAGAAAGGAATCGGCGTATATTAGTACAAGGCTTGTAACCTCGCTCCGTTGAGGTTAACTACCGAACGGATATTCGGGGTGGCCGAGTGATTGAGGCAAGGTGAACTGTTTAACGGGTCTTTGTTCGAAAGACTAGAATACAGTGTCGCCCGGCCAGGTCTGTGCGGCTTAACCTACGGCTTAAACTAGCGCGACGGTTCGCGGAGAGGTGGCGGCAGAACGCGGGCAGCGCGTCGCGTTCTCGAAGCGTTTTGGCGGTACAGGTAGGAGTGCGGGGTGGTCGTTCTGGTGCCTTCGCTGTTGTCTCCACCAATGACCCTGACCGGGAAGTCTTGAGTCTGTTCGCCCAGTGGGTACAACCCGCGGGAGAAACGGAGACTGTAGGATGTCCTCCGGAACAGACAAAGTCTGAACCTAAAGGTGGGATCTCCTACATGTGACTGGTCGCTGCGACTGGTCGCAGCGATTTGACCCAGCGACTGGCCCCTAGGCTGAATCTCCTTGCCTGCGACTAGGAGCGTGCGGATCGTCCCGAGGCTCGGGATCCCGGCGCTCGGGACGGGTCGGAACAATTCGGGCGGAGCCCCGATACTTTCGTATTGCTCGAGATCCTGAGGTTCTCGGGATCCCGAGACTCGTTTCGAGCTACAAGCATGACCGCCATGAGCGGGCAATTTGATTTCAGTTCGACTGGGCAAAACTCGGACACGATCGGTTCAAAAGCCAGCTATTAAGAGGGGGACCGAGACAACTCCAAACCAAGTCCATTGCCACAGTGGAACAGAATCCCACCCTAGTAGCACAAAATATTGAATGCACATACATACGATATTAAAAAGAGGTTCAATCTCTTTTTGATATTTAAACATACATACAATATTTATTCTAGATTAAGAAGAAAATATATTTTTCAAATATGCTGGAAATATTCATTTTATATTATAATATAAAGTAAATATTTATTTACTGTTTGAAACAAAACATTTTTTCCGAATGTTCGGGAAATATTCATTTTATATTATGAAAAAAACATTCCTTTTCAAATATAAAGTAAATATTTATTGAATGGTAGAAAGAAAACATTTTCTTCCTAATGTTTCATATTTTCTAAACCTTTATTTCACATTTTCAGTATGTGTATATGATATTTGGAATCAACATTTTTTTCATATTAACAAGTGTGGCTGAAAAAATATTTTTTTAATATTTGGAAAAAATATTTAACCAATATTTTATGCTACTAGGGCCAAGAAGCAAGGAAACCAGTCAGAATTCAAAAGTTGTGGGGGATTATGTATTTTTATATATTTCTTATAAGCTACTAATATGAGCTCCTTTATGATTGTAAGAGCAAAGACTACAAGAATTACGGAGGGAAAGAAAATGTGTAGAGAGAAGTGTCAATTAAATTGAACCCATACTTATTATTCTTTTATACTGTAGCGAAACACAGTTTATTGCGTGCCGAACGTAGAGGAATTAGCTTGTAGCAATTGGGGATTAGCCTAAAAATTGTTCAGCTGTTCTGCAAGTTACTTGGCAGATGTTTCCTAACTACTTTATATTGTGTAGCTGACCAGAGGTCTAGTGTCATAAAGCTGTAGTAAAGCGTGTATCGATACGAACACTGCACTTTCCATGGCATATTTATCAAATTCTTTTAGTTTTATTCACCCCCACTGTGCGACATAGAATACACGTAGTTAATGCATTCCTGCCAAATATTCGCAAATGCTTTTTCCGCAGTAGCAAGGACAAGATTATGTTGATTATAAAACAAACAAAAAATTTGTTCGGAAGTTTCCGGAAGGCAGCTCAAAAGTCGATGATTGCTGATAATTTTTCAATTGGTTTCTTATGGAAAAGAAAATTATATGTAACTAATTATTTGCTATTATTTACCAGAATCGATACTACTCATTTCGGACTCCAAAATTTTTTTCTTTTATATCATCAAAAATTAAAACAACCTATTTAAAATTCTGCACGAAAAATACATTCAAA
The DNA here is from genome assembly GCA_963932335.1 of Andrena marginata. Taxonomy (NCBI): domain Eukaryota; kingdom Metazoa; phylum Arthropoda; class Insecta; order Hymenoptera; family Andrenidae; genus Andrena; species Andrena marginata. Next base: position 26,279,472 of record OZ010662.1, read on the forward strand.
CATAGACACGTGTTCACACATACATCAGAAGTAGGCGTATGATATTTTTACCTTTTCTAGGTGCTCATATTAGTAGTCTACAGATAACATATAAAAATACATACTCCCATAACTTTTGAATTCCCACTTCTTTCCTTATTTCCTGGGATTCTATCCCACTGTGGCAATGGGTCGCAGTGCGACTGGTCGCTAGACTCCTCCCGGAGGGAGTCTACCGATCAGTCGCCCAGTGCCCAGCCTGCGACTAGGTATAATGGGAAACAGACCCTCCTCGCATTGTGTTGCCTCTCGAGGAGCCTAGGCTGGTACGCAAACAGACTCGCGTCAGGCTCCTACGTCTGGCGCATACCCGACGATCGCAGTCGCATGTAGGAGAACAGATGCATGCTTTTCCATTGCACCAGTATACTGCGACCGGTCGCTGGGACCAGTCGCATGTAGGAGATCCCGCCTTAAGATTGACACGGGATATCGACCTGCGTCTAGAAGTCGGCGAACTCGCGTTCCTCTAGGAGCCGTGGAGGTGGGGGAATCCAAAAATACACAGTAATACAGCTTGGTATACAAGAAATCACTGAGAGAGCTCTGACCGTTCGCCTGTAACGCTCGTGGTAGACTCTCCCTGACGGGCCCGTCCCGCTGCCCTTATGCCGCGCCGCGACATCTTCGCGAGCGGGAGCGTCGCCCGGCGTGCGTGGTGGGGGAAGGTTCGCGTCCCACCGTAACTAACTCGTTACATCTCCCCCCTCCTTCTGAGGACGCGAACTGTCCCCACCTCCTTTAAACCTTTTCATACAAAAACTTAAAATTACTATTTACAAACTTACTTACTACCCACCACCCTACTTAAACCTAATCAGTCGAGACTTACTAACTACCCGCCACCTTATTCTACTTAAAATAATCAGCCAGGCGCTGGTCCTGTCTTACGCCCATTAATTAATGGAATAAGAGGTATCAGTTTTGTGAGTAGAGGAGAAACTCTGCAATGACAACTACAGTAATGCCTGGTTAACTGACGCCGGGACTCGGGCATAGTCGCGTCTACTATGGAGGGATGTAAGTGTTCCTGGAATTACCAGATCTTATCTCTCTCCGGCTCGCTTGCCTCTGGGGACGTCGAGGACAGGTACATTGAGAGTTACTGAGATAGAGTTACGTACTGTTGATAGCGGGTAAGTTGATAATTTCAGGCTTCAGGGAGTATTTGGGTGGTAGGTGATCTTCACACCTCCGATTTCACTGAGTTTTATGTCTTTCGGCGCTCGAAAATAGGGAACCCTGAGAGACAAAGATAGCACTAGCCATTAAGAAGGGAAGAATATTAAGTTCTGCATTTCTCAACAAATCTTCACGAAAGTAATACCAATCGATTCCTTGTGTTTTCGCAATGAAAATGATGGCAAATCCGACATAATTTGGGCTATAATTAACGAAATTGCTCGAAATAAATAATTTGCACAATTTAAAGTGTTGGGACCGCGCACGCGCCTGGGCGACTCCGCGTCCCGACGGAGGGCCCAGGGGGCGAACAGTTGAGCATAGCTGACAAACACGACATGTGTGTTGCCACGCGCCTCCGTATATTTTATTGATGAATCGTTGTCTATTAAACCGGGCCCAGACCTGAATGCGAATACGCTGAGCAGGCTGAGCGCGCACCAAAGACGCATGCGGATGGGTCGAAAGTGCTATTGTGTCTTTCTTCACCAAATTTTCTCCTTAACTTAACCCACTCCGCAGTCGTAAAGATAGTGTGATAGCTAAATAAACATACAGCTCAACCCTCCGAGTTATCCTGTTTACCAATATGTCTAGTCATACCAACTAGTCATCCGCGCAATCCTCCACATCATCCTTCAACCTTTGCACTCTTACGCATCAACCCCTCCACCTCTAGCTAGTACCTTAAGCCTGAGACCGTGAGCGGTATATATATATATAAAAGTCAGTAAACCGCAGGACCAGTTCAATTTAGTCTTTGTACAACCGACGAACCTCTACTTGTATTCAATATACATATCCTATTCCAAAAGTGTTGTCTTTCGGTATTACCATCCCTTCACCTCTTATACTTGTGCGACGGTGACTAAAACATATCGTGAGAATCTGAGAGTACTCGATCTACAACTCTTGTGCATCCTCACGCCCAGACCGTTACAATGGCATCGGAGGAACAACTCCTTATTGCGAGCGCAGCTTTTCTTTTAACCTACAAATTATTAAAAGAAAAGCGAACTAAACAAGAAGTAGAGAGACGATGGTGGATAACAGAACTATATAAACGCAAATCAGAAAAGGGACACAATATCTTGAATGAATTAAAAGTTGAACTTGGCAGGGGACAGTTGAAGAATTTTATGCGAATGTCCAGTGAGGATTTTGAAGTGCTCATTCAGATGATCACATCCAAAGTGATGAAGAAAGATACTCGGTTCAGGGACGCTATTCCCGGTTCACTGAGGTTGGCAATAACATTACGCTTTCTAGTAACAGGCGATTCGCATACAAGCTTCCAATATGTTTTTAAAGTGTCAAAGCGAGCAATATCGACTATAGTAATGGATGTTTGTCCTGCGCTAATTGAAGATTTAAAAAGTAATGTAAAGGTAAGTCCAAACTACAAATTTCATTATATTATAACTTGTTATTGTGATTGTAGGGTATTTAAAGTTTCATTGTCCCTGGGAGTCGTGACGTCGGGTAGGGATATAGTCGGGGGATAAATGGGAGTGGAATGTGATGAGAAAGGGGTTGTGGGAGGGATAGTATAGCAGTGGTCATAATGTCTCATGTCCGCCTGGAACATAATATTGCTTATGTTGTGATCTACGATGGATGCGACCCTGACAGCTTACGTCCGCAATTTGTGGGCTATATGCTCCCCATAGGCCCCGAATATGTTGCGTTTCGTCGACGTACTCAACTGTTCATACGTTTGTTGTAATATTTTAAACGTTTGTTGTAATATTTTAAACGTTTGTTGTAATATTTTAAACGTTTGTTTTATACGAGGATCTTCTTCGTTTCTTGCCCTTTTTGCTGCTTTTGCTGAATGTTGGTGGCGGTGGTGATGACTGTGTTGCTGAATTCGTATTTTCTAATATTCTGAACGGTCCAGGAATTTCGCCATCGTCATTTGGTGGAGTGTATATGTACTCTTTATTGTTCCCCTAGGGGTTACAATCTCCTGCCTTACACATCTCCTTCCTCCGCCATTACACCCAACACTTACATCTATGCCTTACACTATTTTGACCTAAAAACTTAACCCACGTCCTTAAATCTGTGCCGACACGCTCCGCTCGCCCCCTCGCATGCCTCCGCCCCCTCACCCCCCTACGCTACCCTGGACCTCCGCTTCCGCTCGCTTCCTCTTCCACTTCCCTCTGCCCATTCTCACCTTCATCCATTCCCTGCTGACACACATCCTCCCCCCCTCTCCACTTATCAATTCTTCTCAACCACCCCTCCCCCTTCCCGTCATCTCCTAGTACCGCCCCCACCATACCCTGCCATCCTCTGTCTACTCCCCATCCCCCACAAACCTCCTACATATGCTCCCACGTCTCCACCCCTCACCCGCATCTTCTACACATCCTTTTTTCCTCCTCTTCCCAATACTCCCCCCCCCCCCCTCATCTCGGTCCCAACCTATATCTTGCCGCCCTCCTCCACCAACTCTCACCCCACCTCTTTTTTTAAATACCCTCGCACTCCCTCCCCCTTCACCGCACCATACCACCTGTTATATTGCGATTCCCTAATCATACCCCACCTCTGCTCCTCTTGCAGCCTTCTGTCTCTATCCACTATCTCCCTCCTGCCAATTCCCCTCTTTCCCTCTGTCCTTCCACCTCCTCCACCGTCCACCCCAACCTCTCGAAAAATTGTTTCCTTTCTTCCTCCCACCCTTCCAAAACCTTGCCCCTTCTCGCCCCCTCCTTCATCTCCACCAACACAACCTGGCCAATTCACCACCTCCCCTCTCCTCCAGCTTCTTCTCAAACCCCCACACCCTTATCCCCGCCCTTCCCTTCAACATCTCCCTCTGCAATTCCTCTCTCACCAGGTACGAAGGTGTGTACCTCTCCACTCCCAGCACTCACCTCAGGTACCTCTCGTGTAGAGCCTCCACCCTCTCCCTTGCCCTCCACCCTCTCCCTTGCCCTCCACCCTCTCCCTTGCCCTCCACCCTCTCCCTTGCCCTCCACCCCCTCCCTTGCCCTCCACCCCCACACCTCCACCTCATAATCAACCACTGCCCACACCAGCTTATCGAACATCCATACCCTCTTTTCCCAGTCCTTCCCAAATCTCCTCTTACCTATGTTCCACATCCTCCCGATCAACGCCGCTCCTTTCCTTACCCTCTCTCTCTCTCTATGTGGGCCTCCTGCCCACCATTCCTCATCAGGGTGTACCCTAGGTAAGTATACTTCCCTACCTCCTCCAGCTTCTTACCCTTCCACCTCCACGACACCTTTTTCCATCTCCCACCCCCCTTCCTGCACCCCATTACCTTTATCTTTTCCACATTGACTTCCAGCCCCTTTCCATGCAAATACCTTTACAATCTTGCTATCATCCCTTCCATACTTTCCTCATCCTCCGCTAGCACCGCTACATCGTCGGCATAAGCCAACGTGTACACTTTCCTATCGCCCAACTTCACCCCTCATCCCCTTTTCTCCAAAACCTCATCCAGGTCTGCCAGCAGTTAAGTGAAGAGCTTAGGACTCAGTGGACAACTCTGCCTCACACCCCTAGCAGTCCAAAACCTCCCCCCTCCTCATCCCCTACTCCAACCCTACTCACCGTCTTCTCGAGGATCTCCTGGCATCTTCTAACCAACTCTTCCCTCATACCCCGCCTCCTCATTGCCTGCACTAGAACCCCCCTGTCCACCGTGTCAAACGCCGCCTTCAGGTCCATGAACAATATCACCAACCTCCTCACCTTCCTCCCTACCTGCCTATTAATCAGATAATTCAGGACGTAGATATTGTCCATGCACCGCAGTCCCCTTCTAAAGCCCGTTTGACTCGGTGGCAGCAGCTTCTTCCCCTCAACCTCTCCGCTAACACTGACGCGTACACTTTATACGCAGTCCGTGTCAGCGTTAGTCCCGTGTAGTCCTCTACCTTGTCCCCCGCCCCTTTCTTTAATACCGTGACCACCACCCCCTCCATCCACCCTTCCGGCCAACCCTCCCCCTCCATAGCCTATTGCACAACAACCACAACCACTCCTCCACCTCCGGTCCACCCAGCTTCCACACTTCATTCCTAATCCCATCCCCTCCACCTGCCTTCCCCTCTTTTAAATTTCTAATCACCTTTCCTATTTCCTCCCTTTCAGTCCCCTCCGTCCCATTCTCCCCCTCTCACTTCTCCCACCCCGTCTAACCCTCCACTCCACGCCTCCTAATATTCCCTTGAAATGATTCTCCCATTCCACCATTTTAATTCCTTCATTAACCATCCTTGTTCTCTTCCTTTCCCTATTCCTTCTTTCCCTTTCCCTTATACCTTCCATACTTGCCCTTCCGTTCTTACCCCCTCTAACTCCTTTTTTCTATCTCTCCAACTCCCCTTTCCTTTTCTCCTCACGCATCCTCCCATTCTTCCTCTTAATCTCCCTATATTCCCCCTCCCCCTCCTCCATCTCCTCAACTCTTTTCTTACCTTCTTCTTTTCCTCCCTACACTCCTCATCCCACCAACCTCCTTCCCCTCCCTTCCTTCTTTTCCCATCTTACCTATCGCACCCTCTATTCTTTCCCTCAGTTCCCTCCACTCCTCCTCCACTCCCTTCTCCCCCTCTGTCCTTATTCCAAACTCCCTTAAAACTTTCTTCTACCCTCCTGTGATCAATTCCCTCTTTCACACGCCCTCTCCCCGCCCTTCCTACTCCTTTCCCTTTTCTCCCCCCTCCATCTTCAGCCACACCACTACTGGGCGGTGGTCCAAATCCACCATTTCCCCAATCTTCATCCTTTCTAACTTCTCCCCGTGTCCTGTTTCCCCAGCACATAATCAATCACCGAACTTCCCGTCCCTTCTGTGTAGGTCCACTTCCCCTCCTCGTCTCCTTCCACGTTTCCGTTCAGGATTCCCCAACCTCTCTCCTCTACAAACCTGCACAGCCCTTTCCCCTCCCCATTTATCACCTTATCCTTTGATTTCCTGCATCCCACATTAGTTCCTTCTTCTTCCACGCCCCCTCCCCCCCTCCCATTCCTGTCCTCGCATTAAAATCACCCGGAATAACTGTTCTAACTCCCTCCTCCCTGTCCTCCGTGCACTCCTTTAACTCCGCCAGTTTCCTTCGCACATCCTTGTTGACTTATACTCCTATTATCCTCCACCAATCCTCCCCTAACCTTACTTTCCTCACCAACATTCCCTCCTTCCCTCTACCGACTTCCTCCTCCATCTCCAGCCCTTTTCTCACCCTCATAATCATCCCCCCATCGCCCTCCCCTTCACGCTTTCCCTTTTTGCCTACTGCCTATTCCATACATATCCCCTTGGCAGCCTAGTCTCCACATAACCCCAATTCTTCTCCTCCACCCACGTCTCACTCAAAACCATTATATCCGAATCCTCCAGCCCTTTCCAGAATTCCCTGTGTTTCCTCCTCACCCCTGCCACATTCCAGAAAGCTACTTTATAGCTCTCAAACCCTTCAGTCCCCCCTCCCCCCTTTCTCTCCTCCACCGCATTCTCGTTTCCCTGTTCCCCATCCCATTTTTCCTCCAACTCATCCCATCTTCTCATCTTCCCATCTATTCACAACTTCATGTATCCCATCTGCACCTTTCTCCCCCTCTCCCTCTCCTTCTCCGCATCTTTCGCAATCATCCACCTCACCCTCCTCTCCTGTTCCGTCAAGTCATCTTCAATCCTCTCCCTCCTGCCCCTCACTTTCTTCTTCGCCTCCATCACTTTTATTTTTTCCTCCCTCCCAGCTAGTTTCACCAAAACTATTCCATTTCTCTATTTTCCCGTCTTACCTATTCTCACTACTTCTTTGATCCCCCCTCTTCCAAACCTATTCTTTCCTATAACTTCTTTACCTCCTCCCTCACTGCCGCGTTTCCTCCTAAATTCAGCCCTCTTATCACCACATTTTCTCGTCTCTCTTCTCGCTCCCTTCTATCCTGCCTTAACTCCACCATCCTCATTCTTCGCCTACAATCCTCCAATTCTTCCCTTCCCGTCTGCCTCTTCACACATCTCCCCTCCCCTTCCTTTCCCCAGCTCTCCACCTTCTCCACCCTCTGCTCCATTGTCCCCTCCCATACGTCCATCCTCTCCACTTTTTTCTCAATGTCTTCCCGCTTTCTCTTCTCCTCCCTTAGACCCTCCTCCCATATCCTTCTCTTCTGCCTCCATCCTCCTTCTATCCTCCCGCTCTTTCCTCTTTTTCCCTCCGTATCCCTCCAGGCTACCTACACTGCTCCCAACACTGCTTACACTGTCCCTTCTGGGTTTGTCACTCCCACGCAATCCTCCTTCCCCCTTTCCTCTTTCCTCCTCCTTGTCCCTCTCCCTCTCGCCCTGTCCGCCCTTCGTCATCTTACAACCCTCTTCCTATCTATCCCCGCACTTCCCTCTTTCTTTCCGTCTTTACTCCCCCACTAACCCGGTCCCTAACTCTTCACTCTTCTACTCTTTCCTTTTTCTACCTTTCAAACCTCCCGCATACTTGTCTGCACACTCTCGATCCTCTGTTCAACCACAGAGCTCTCCACCTGTTTCTCCTCTGCTATCTTCCCGCTCAAATTACACCTCTCGCAAAACTAACCTCCAACTCTTTCCTTTCTCCACTTAGGTTTCCGTGCCCACTTAGGGTCTTTTCCTTCCCCCTACACGCCCTTCGCTACCTTCCTCACTCACTCACCAGTGTCTACTTCTCCAACTCACTGCACTCTCACTGCATCTACCGCACACTCTCACTGCATCTACCGCACACACTACCTGCACACACCTTCAGTTTTCTAAGTACTATGTTGTAATCGGTAATTTCTGCTCAAACCACTAAATAACGAGTTATTTCAGATGGTAGTTATTATTCATTCACCTTGTACACATACATATATCACTTTTTTATATAACTATGTATTTTTCTAGATGCCTTCAACTAGGGAAGAGTTGGAAAGAAAGCTTCCCAACTTGAAAGAAAATGGAATTTTCCGCACTACGTGGAAGCAATGGATGGGAAACACATTATGCTACAATGCTCCATTAACAGTGTCAGTGAATATTACAACTAAAAATCCGTGTTTAGCATTGTATTGTTTGTTCTTGTAGATGCAGACTATAATTTTTTATTTGTGGATGTTGGTTGCCAAGGTGGAATATCGGACAGTGGTATTTTCAAAAACACCGATTTGTACAAAACAATTAAAAGAAAGGATTTAGCCTTGACAGTAGAAACTCCACTGCCTGGAAGGCATATTAACATGCCGTACGTCAGGGCTGAGCAACTTGTTCACCGCTGCGGGCCGCACAGTCCCCACTATCAGTCAGCCGGTTCCCCCACCATCAGCAGCTACATGCGGCCCGCGACCCACCAGTACAGTGTAGTGGTAGGAGTTAAAAGAGTGGTGGGGGTCGTGCTCCTGCGGCCCAGCAGAACAGGTAAGTGGGGAAACGGGCCGCATACGGCCCATGGGCCGTGGGTTGCCCAGCCCTGCCGTACGTCATACTAGGTGACGACGCATTTCCTCTCACCGAAAATATAATGAAACCATACTCGGGAAATCACAGCAAAGGAAGCTGGTCTGAGTAGAGCACGAAGAGTGGTAGAAAATGTATTTGGGATATGTTCTTCAGTACAGTATTGTCTCCTTATGGCTTCGGTTTGGTGTACACATTGAGTTCTATATTAACTGGAGTGTGAACAGCAGTGGGAAGAAGTAGAGGCGACTGCGGTCCGAGAGAAATGGAAAATAGTGTGTGAATGTATCCTTCTTCTTCCTACTATCCGGTATAGATGCCACGCCACGCCATGATCGTTGTTACTTGTTAGCATCTGTTAGCATTGGTTAACATCATTCTGGCATTTTGGTAGTTCGAAAAAATGGTGCATTCCTAAAAGGTTGAAGATTCGAAAAATGAAATAAAAATAATATCGATTTTTAGACCGGAACCTTAACACGAATAAAACATGTATTATGACTCCCAGAATAATAATCATGAGTAATTTTAACACATTTAACTTTTTTTTTATTGTGCGATCATTATACGTAGGAATATTCTTCTTCAGATAGGTATGTGTTACAATTTTTACATTCGTGTTCGCGCGGCTAACAAGTTCATTGACATGCACTATACATAAGACAGAGAGAGCAATCCCCACTATTTGTGTTCCTTTTCTGACCGACCGCCATTTCTGTGCTCACTCTCCAGTCAGCTTACAAGGGAAGGATCCCAAGTGGTCGGCTATGGATTTTAACGAGCTTTTGTAAGAAGATAGCATGTAGGTCCCTAATGATATATATGGAATATTAGTCGTAGTTATTTGGCGGTTTTAAAGATATTAACAATTAAAGTTACGCACCTCTTTACATACTATGTATATAAAACTTTTTACAGAAGCTGTGGCGGCGAAGTGGGTTGGTGCGTTGATTGCGAATCCGACGGTCCCGCGATCGATTCCCCCATTAGGCGAATTTTTCTTTATTGCATTTTTATGGTGCTAGCATCGTGCACGATGCAGGGTGATAATTCACATACATGCAGGAAAAGCATAAAACAGCCCGACACCATGAACACATAATAAAAGCTTGTTTCGTGCACTGACATTTTTTAGTTTTTACTGCATTCGGAAAAGCAACTTGATTTACGTTAAGAAATATTTCCCTTGAGGAAGTTAATTTGGATGCAAACCATGCGTATCTAATCATTTTTTAATAAATCGGTACTTGTAATTGTTGATGTACAAGTGCATGAATTCTAGTGCAATCAGATCTTGTTGTAATGTCGCGACCGGTTGTGAAAAGTTAATAGTAGTTTTGGAATCGTGCTATGTAGTTTTTGATTTGCCTATAGAAGTATACATCACAGGGTTGACAAAGTGGTGTGCATTTTGGTGGTATGATTTTTACTGTACACGTGGATAAATTAGTTTCGTCAATAAATTTTTGGTCGTATATTGCAGGGCTTGTTTGACCTCCCCAAGAATCAACAATCATTAAAAATTTGTTATTGTTCACATATGGATGAATTATGTGGTCTACAAACAATTCATATGTGTCTTTCTGCAATTTACCTGATTTTGTGGCGGCTATGTAAACATTATTAAATTTGGTGCTTAACCGTTGGGCTTCTTTGACAACCTTTGGTCCAAACGTTCCATTTTTTCTTGCAGGCATATAAAAACTTTTGGTAGTAGTTTCCCGGATGCTGTTATAGAATACTGTGCAGTATAGGAACGCGTTGCTTTATTTATGACTTTAATTTGGACTTCCGTTGATTTTTCGCCTTTGTGTGATAATGTTCGATGTATGTTTATACGATATTCGCAACCGGTTTGATATGTATCAATTATAAAATCTGGATCATATTTTTTAATAATGACTGATGTTTGCTCTTGGAAAAGTTTTGCTGCTTTGGAGGTATTTTCGAAAGAATCGCGGTCACTATTGCTTACATATTTTGTAACATGCCTGTGTCTTATTCTGTGTTCTTTTTTAAATCTTGTTACCCAATGTTTGGATGCCATAAATGAAAATTCAGGTGATGTAAATTGAAATGCTGCTGCCATGGCCTACTGTTGTAGTGTTCGTGTGGTAACGAGATGTTTTGCTGCACGCGCTTCAACAAATCTGTCGTACACCCATGAATTAATAGATACGTATTTATCAATTCGGTTTCCACCTTTCTTGACTTGATCCGTCCATCGTATCAGTTGCCGGTTATTAAACAGAGCCTTTGTTGTCTTACTTCGTAATGTAGTTATCGACCACGTGAGATGTAATTCTGCTAACGCAACCACTTTTTTCCTCATTTCGAAGGGCACTTTACCTATTGCTACTGGCTTCTGGGGAGATGGTGATTGAGATCGTGATTCTTCAGGAGATGTTATTTCATCACTGCTTGTGCTAACATGTTCTTCGTGTGTTTCACCTGGAATATAATTTAATTCGTGTTCCGGGACCAATTCTTCGTCAGTGACCAATTCATAATCGGAAATAATCGAAATGAGGACTTCTGCTATTTCATTTCCCATTACTTTTGAACGGTCCGATGGTTTTTTACTTTTTTCGTTACTAATAACTGCTTGTGAACGCAAAAAATCCATTGCATAGTATAATGCATCGGTAAGTTCCTGCATTGTTGCACAATTTTTTCACTTAAAAAGTAAATTCACTTTGAATGAAGATCGAACGAGAAAAATTAAATACTGTATCGGTTCGTTCGACTGCTTGAAACTAACTAAACTCTGTTATACGGCTAGCTATGCATCTTGGACTGTCTTCGAGAATACCGATGCATAAACATCGTGCATGCGACGTTTGTTGGTCTACGCGTGAAAGATAACCATCAATCCTGCTATCTGCATTTCGACGGAATCTATTTTGGACCGTAGCGAATAGAAAATACTATAAAGGAATACTGTATCCAAATTGTTATTAATTGAAAAAAAAATCAATACTATACTAATAGTATCTTTTTCAAACCATTATCTAAAGAAATGAGAAGAATTTTTATTGTTATTGGTTATTATTTTTTATTTGTGCTTTTCCTGCATGCATGAAAATTATCACCCTGCATCGTGCACGATGCTACATAAAAATGCAATAAAAAAAAACAATTCATCTAATGGGGGAATCGATCGCAGAACCGTCGCATTTGCAATCCACGCACCAACCCACTTCGTCGCCGCAGCTTCTGCAAAAGTTTCATATCCATAGGATGTAAAGACGTACGTAACTTTAATTGTTAATATCTTTAAAACCGCCAAGTAACTACGGCTAATATTCCATATATATCATTAGGGACCTGCATGCTATCATCTTACGAAAGCTCGTTAAAATCCAAGCCGATCACTTGGGGTCCTTCCCTTGTTAGAGCTCAATGGGTGTACACAATACGGCAGGGGTGTACACTAAATCTGCCCTAGGGCAGTCGGTGCGCCCTCGAGCTCGACCGTGGTATGCACACTCTTCACTCCTCGGTATAAGGCCTCGTAGTAGGGAACTGTATTACTGCAATCGAAAACGTATAGAATTGTGTATTATATTCAGAAAGTTACTTTTAACAAATTCACATACGTAAATTTGAGTATTATCATTTGCGGATATTTAATAACATATATACATGTGCAGTCATCCACAAAAGTGTTCGGATACCCGTTGAAACAAAATAACTTGTATAAAATTGGTGCAATATTAGAAATATACGTGAATATACTTATATTTTTATGTATAATTTGTTAATATTTATCAATCGTGGATTCTTTTGTCATAAATTTGAAACTTCGAGTATTCCGTCATGAATGAGGTAGTTCCGAAAAGAACTGATTTGCTAACGTTCTTGTCATCCCTGGTTGACAAGATTTGGTAGTTCTGAAAAGCATTGGTTTTTGATGTCATTGTTTCTCGTGGCAAGGATTTGGTACTTCTGAAAATAAGTGATTGGTTTCACACATCTCTCTCTCTCTCTCTCTCTCTGTCTCTCTCTCTTTCTCTCTCTCTCTCTCTCATTAATATGTACAGTACTACTCCTACTTACACCACTACTACAAATACTATTCTTGTTATAATAGTACTATTATTTTTATAATTGTACCTGTAGTATTTCCAGTATAGGTAATACAAAATATGACAACAATATAGTAATGGTAGTATAATACTATTACAAGAAATACAAGATAATAATTACAAAATAAAAAAAAGATGTGAAATCAAAATGAGCTGCAAGTACATAAAGATGCTTTCCAACTGCGCTTAAGATAACACAACTACACATACACTGCTAAAAGGCTGTGTTCATACATTTCGTTTTTCATATCGCGGACATTTTAATTAACCCATCAAAAAGAATGCCAGTAGTTAGGCCAGGCTTGGGAATTAAGTGATCTTTTCGGCCGAGTTTCAGAGGCGACGCCTCCTTTCTCCCGCTGCGCGTGTTGGCCCCCGCGGCGGCCCAGAAGCCTCGAGCGCCTCAGGCTCGTGCCGTATGAACCGCGCGTGGCGCATTGGGGCGATACCCGTATCAATAGGTTTCCACATCACCCATGGGGTACTATTATCGATTCGTTTTTTTTGTCAGTGGTATCCTCTGTAGGCCTATTCCACTGTGCCGCGTGATAAAAAATAGAGTGGAAAAGCGCGTTTTATTATCAAAATTTTAAACATGTTTGGGAAAACTAGATTTTCGCGCACGTTTCGACGTGCTGGGTAAATCTAAATTTTAAATCTAAATTTTATATCTGAGCATTGACTTTTCCCAAGACCAGGACCTCTAAGAAGTACCCTCGAGAAAACGCAATGTCCCCGAAGCATTAAATTAGGCGTTGCGTTCACGCGAGCAGCTAAGCGATAATTATTCGGGGTAGAGTTCCGAGTATTTTTATGATCGAGGAGGCTGTAAGTTAATCGTCGCGATAGCCCATGGAGTAAACATGGCGTTACACCGCACGATACTGCATGTTTATATCTGAATCGTGGGAGTAGTATACAGCGACCGTGTAAGGGTGGGAAAAATTTGAGGATATGTTCTGCATCTAACGTAAACATAGTCCGATGGCGTTTTAAGAATCACAGATAGGGTAGGTGTCTAGTATATTAAATCCTGCAGTCGCTCGGTGAAGATCGTGAAATACATTACGCGTGCATAAGTTACACGGGGCATGGACTTTTTCATGAATTCGTATGAATTGTTGCGGGGGGTGATTCCACTGCTGCGTAACGAAGAACAGTGTTACGAATGGTTCATATCATGTGACGAGTACTTACGCCTCATCCACGAACATTTTAAGACTCGAAAATTATCGGAATCAGAACAACAACGTTTGACATTATTTATGAGTGGTGTGGAAATAGTGCGAACGTGTGTTCGAAGCAAATAAGCATGCATAGTCGCTGAACTGGACGCGCGAGATGCATTACTCGCGTCATCGTCTTCCGACGACGATGATAACGATGGTGGGGTGAACTATTTATCGACGTTGCTGCAGTTAGATGACGAATCACTGACGATCGAACGACATAAGATCCGCAACGCGTTAAGCGCACCGACATTATCCGAGACGTCATGGATCAGTATCTTTCAACATCGATTTATGAAATTTTCGCGCGACCATCGTCAATTGTTACGTTCTATCGCGGGACACAGTACTGCGGGTAAATGTACATTACATTGCATCGTTGCAGATAAGGACGTGCACCTTAAGCGTACGGAGTACATTACCGCGATCATGTGTACGCCGTTGAAGCTTCTACATGACATCGAGAACGGAATGGTCAAAGTACTGGAAGTATTGAGTCCTGACACAACAACAATTCCAGTGAATGGGTTTTTGAGTCGGAATTGACACGATTTTTAGATGATCGTACGAGTCTACCGCGAAACATGACGCTAGTCCTTGTACCGCTGAGATATCGATTTCCGGATTTCGAGTATGATCGCATCACCTGGAAAAGCCGCAGCACGAGAACAGGTGAAATCGAACGTGCCTGGGATGTCAACTATTTGTGAAGAAGTGAACTCTTTGTGAATAAGCGAACATGGAGGGTGTTTGGGAATGCATTAATCCCCAAAGCCGCCACACTCGCTCTCGGCGCAGCACCTCTCGGGCAGCTGAACACCAGGCTGATCTACAATCGATCAGCCAATCACAACTCATCGACAATCGATCCACCAATCAACGCTCACCACGTCTATGCATCCACCAATCAGATTTCCCCACGTTTGTCGATCTCCGAGAATGTTCGAGACGACGCCGCAACGGAAATGATCATCCATATTGTATTCTCTCTTCGTTCACAGTGTGTTTAGATAGGACGCTTGCTTGCCTCGCAGATCATTTTTAACATTGTGCGCATCTTTAGAGACTTCTTCTCACCTCGCTCAAGCTCATCGCGATAATCGCTTCATTATCGTGTGACTCATTAACTTTTACAAAACGTGAAATTCACTCGTGTGTAATTCGTGTCGTGTTCGCCGGTTCCCACGAGGCTCACCACGTGCTCAGTGGCTCACCTCTCATCGTTTATATTCACCGCGTGTGTTTTGTACTGATTGACATTGTAACCATCAAGCTCATTCTCACCGCGAGTGATTTTAAAATAAAGACACGTAAATCATTTTACTCAAATACTGTGTTGTGTGCACCTCTTCACTGTCGCTCCCTAACCTCACTTTTACCAGCGTGCTCACCCAACTTAATTCTCAAACAGAGGGGTTCATGGACACGTACAGGGTTTTGTCCCAGATGTCTAAGCTTTTACGCAGTATTGCGGAAATCCGAGACTGGATTGATCATTGCGACACGTGCCTGCAGCTCATCGTCGAGTACCAGAGCAGCAGAGGAATGTCCGTGGCCGCGAATCAACGCCTAGAGTCGCTGATCGCGTGAATTAAGACATTACGCGCAATCGTGCGGGAAAAGTTTTCACGAGTCTGTTGCGAAGTTTCGGGCCGATCGACGGCACCCAAAGTCGCATGGGAAGACGTGGAATCTGCGTTTAAAGGCCGTATTTCAACCGGTGCGGTCATCAACGTGGGACTATCACGGCACATAAGAGCGTGGCTGTGAATACGAACTTGAACGCGGAGTTTATGTTGGGTGAGAATACAGAGATGAAAGTTTCGGTACGCGAAATCGCGTACTGTTAATAACTTCGAACGTGCGGGAGTGGTACTCGAAGCACGTGGTCGCTCCCACGCTAGTGATGCTCGAAGAGTTTCAAGATCGCAACAGTGGATGGACCCTAAGGGCCGTGCTAAATATTCTAGTGAATATTAATAAGCACAGTCCACTTCGAGGCGGTTGCGACGTACCGCTTCCGCGCGCCGTCGTCCTGAAGAAAGCGGTGGTCAACGTAAAGAACAGAGACAATGCGTGCTTCTTGTGAGCTGTCGTTGCCAGTTTGTACCCTGTTACTGCGAATAGTGATAGGATCGCATCGTACCATCACTAGTCAGAGGTGCTGCGCACGGATGAAATGACTCTACCCGTAACGTTGGATCAGCTGACGAAGTTCGAGAGGATGAACGACGTGTCGGTGAATGTGTACGCGTGGTCCGACGGAAGCTGCGCGCCTCTGCGTTTGACCGAGGACAAGCGAGAGAGACACGCGAAACTCCTATTGGTGCAGGACCCCACCGAGCCCCAACGATATCATTTCGTATGCATTCGGAGCATGTCGAGACTGATTTCGAAGCAGCTCGGCAATCACGGACATCAAGTATTCGTTTGCGAAAGATGCGTAAAATATGGTATATTTCGATCGATGTATTATTGATTATTATGTTTTATTATTGATGTTGTTATCGTTGCAGATGTCTAAGCTTCTTCCATTCATCCGAGCAGTTGACGAAGCATAATGTGGACTGCCAGCGTCTCAACGAGTGTGCCGTCGAATTGCCGTCCGTGAAAGATAAATGGCTGCAGTTTAAAAATTTCAAGAATAAGGAACGAGCGCCATTTATCGTGTACGCGGACTTCGAATGCATGCTGGAGGACGTCGAGCCTGCGGAGCGGAGTCGGACGTACACGTACCAGCAACATAGAGCGTATAGCGTGGGATATTACATCCATTGCTCCACCGACGCGTCTCTGTGTTGTTATCGCGCGTATCGTCACGACTGCGAGTGCGTAAAGTGGTTCGTACAGGAACTTCGAGACTTTGCGAACATTTCGTATTCGTGGTTGCGGAACGCGAAACCAATGAACTCGTTGACGAGACAACAATGGCGAAGTTTTAACGAAGCGATCGCGTGTCACGTGTGCGGACAACCTTTCGTAGACGGGGACAAAAAGTGCGCGATCATTGTCACTCGACGGGCGAGTACCGAGGTGCGGCCCACGTGTCGCGTAACTTACAGTTTCAACGATCGTACACGATACCGGTAGTGTTTCATAATCTATCAGGCTACGACGCGCATTTCGTGATCAAGGAGTTGCCGTCCGCGTTCGAGGAGGAGATCGACCTGCTGCCGGTAACGAAAGAGCGGTATATATCATTCACGAAACGTGTCAAGGGAATCGACGCCGAGAACAACGATTGGAAGAGGGGATTGAAGTTTCGATTCATAGATTCGTTGAAGTTCCTGGCCGCTAGTCTGGAGAAACTCGCTTCGGACCTTGGCAAAGATCGACTCACGATACGACAACTCGAGTTTCAATCTCCTGACCAGGAAGGGTGTCTTCCCGTATGACTACGTTACGTCATACACCAAGCTGAACGACACGTATTTACCGTCCCGTGAAGCGTTTTATAATCGGTTGAACGATAGCGCCGCGTCGGAGCCTGATTACGCGCACGCCGTGAACGTGTGGAATACTTTTCGCATACAGACATTGGGCGAGTACAGTGAATTGGACTTGAAAACAGATGTGCTGTTACTGGCTGACGTATTCGAAAGTTTCCGCACCGATTGTATCGCGAGTTACGATCTGGATCCCGCGCATTATTTTACGCTACCGAGTTTCACGTGGGATGCGATACTAAAGTACACCGGCGTATGATTAGAACTTTTGACGGACGTGGATATGCTACTGTTCGTAGAGCGTGGCATACACGGCGGTCTGAGTCAGTGCTCTGGCGTGCCAACAACAAGCACCTGCCTGCAGGGATGTACGACGAGTCGAAGGCATCAACGTATCTGATGTATTTCGACGTCAACAACTTGTACGGATGGGCGATGTCGCAGGCTATGCCGAAAGGTGGATTTCGATGGCTGGACGATGCGACGGCGGCCGCGCTCGACGTATCATCCCTATCCGTCGGCGAGGACTCCGAGGAATCCGAGGGATACCTGTTGGAGGTCGACATCGAATATCCCAAGGAGATCCACGATACCCACGCCGACCTTCCATACTGCCCGGTGTGCGAGCACGCGCCTGAAGGAAAACAGACCAAGCTGCTCGCCACGCTCGACGATAAGGCGCGATACGCCATCCATTATCGCTACCTGAAACAGTGCGTGCGACACGGTTTACGCGTAACGCGAATTCATCGGGTGTTGCGATTCGATCAGTCGCACTGGTTGCGCGACTATATCCGATTGAATACCGATTTGAGGACGCGAGCTTCTAGCGAATTTCAAAAGACTCTATTTAACTTAATGAACAATGCGGTGTACGGTAAAACAATGGAGAATGTGCGGAATCGCGTAGACGTTCGACTGGTGACGCGGTGGGACGGTCGTTACGGCGCGGAAGGACTGATCGCGAAACCGAACTTTCACAGTCGGACGATCTTATCCGAGCAGTTGGTAGCCATCGAAATGCGTAAACTGAGAGTGAAGTTCGACAAACCGATATACGTGGGTATGAGTGTGCTCGACGTATCGAAGGAATGTTTGTATGAATTTCACTATGCATATATGCGTGCGGAGTTCGATGATCGATGTAAGGTCCTGTACACCGACACCGACAGTTTAATGTATAGCATGGAATGCGAGGATGCGTATGAAACGATAAAGTGCGACGTCGCCCGATTCGATACTAGTGATTACGCGGTGGACAATCCGTACGGTATGCCCCGCGTAAACAAAAAGGTGCCGGGACTCATGAAAGATGAGAACAACGGCGCCTTGATGACCGAGTTCGTCGGATTGAGGTCTAAGATGTACGCGACTAGAACGTTTAACGCGACAGTGGGGTCTACGAGTGAGACGAAAAAAGTGAAGGGTGTGCGGAGACACGGTGGTCGCGTTATCATGTACAATTCGACGATTACATTCGTTGTCTCCGCGATCTCACCGAGAAATCGATTCGACAGAACAATATACGCTCAAAAGAGCACGCTGTGTATTCCGTGAGTCAAGAAAAGAACGCTCTCAGTCCGTTCGACGACAAGCGGTGTATTTTAGCCGATCGAGTCAGCACCTTTCCGTGGGGACATTATCGAATCCCCGAGCTCAAGACCCACGAACGTCTCCAGCTTGACCCCGACGAGTCCCTCGAGAATCCCATTGTATAGTATGTTTGCATGTTCATATGTATATACGTTTCTTTTTTTCTTTGGTTCATGTTATTTATTTATTTATGAATATCTAATATATATTTAGCGTAGAATAGCCAAAATTGTATATAGCGTAGAATAGCTAAAATTGTATTTTATACGTGTTAGTATATATGGATATATGTATATATGTATTTTTTTCTTACTTTATTCAGATTAATTGTACGCATATAAGAGAATGTGAATAAACGTACACTGTATATATTTATATGTATGTATTTATTTATTTATTCATTTATTTTAGTAACATCGAGTGCGTTTATTATCGGGAATCATAGAATATCCTTGTTGCTTATCCACGAGTTCCGCGACAAATCGAATCCGAGCCACTTAAGGGGGTAGACACGGGTAAGCGCTGTATACCGACACAATCTGGCCCGAAACATGGGTTCGGGATTTTTTGTTTTTCGTCCTTTTATGAGCATATTTTGGGCTGGGCGAGGTCTCATTCGAAAGAGGAAGGTTCAACGCGTAGCGCTCTGCTCATGGTTCAACGAAATTGTGTTGATATGTAATAATATGAGTGTCCAAAGTAGAGTAAAAGTCGACAAAATACACCAGCAGAATCTAAGCATTGTTAGGTCACTAAAAGAGATTTGTGACTCAAACGGTGAGCAGAGCGCTCCGCATTGAACCTTCCTCTTTCGAGTGAGACCTCGCCCAGCCCAAAATATGCTCATATAAGGACGAAAAACGAAAATTGTGACTGCATTCCCAAATACGAATTCCGCCATATTGGCGATAATACAGAGCAAGTCACGTGACAAATTTAGTCGAGCTAGTGGATACGAGATGGCGCCTACTCGGGAGGACTGCCAACGTGGAATCATAGCAAAACTGAGGCGTTAGCTGGATACACGAGCCATAGTAAAAGCGTGATGCAGTCAATGTATGCATTTTCGGACGATTGTAGGTTAGGTTATATGCATTTTAGGCATACATTGACTAGGAACTGCTGGGAATGAATACATTTAATAAAGCTTTTACCGTAACACGTACATCACTTGAAATCGCTGTCGTATTTATGTTATAGTAATTGAGACCGTTAGAGCAACAACGGAATAACCTGCAAATAAATTTTTCCTATTGTACACTGATGGCTCAGCGCACACATATTGTATGTCCACTTTTAGCGTGTTTTGAGAAAAACAGGTTCAAACATTCAATGGTACTTTATAATTAAATAAATACTTTTTGCATTATTGTATTATTATATATATGTAATATAGGTATCACTGAAAATATGTAATTAGTAGTATAAGTTAGAATCTGCAAAATTATAATAATAATTCCATAACAAACTTCGAAGATGGACATGCTATATGTAACCAAGTACAGAGGAGGACATAGTATACTGAATGATATTATATAAAAATGAACGAAAGGAATAATAACTGGAAATAATCTCACTTCAATATTATATTTATTTTGAAAGTAACAGGAATAAAAAAGTAATTATTCCCTTTCATTTTCGCAGTTGTCATTTTCGTAGTTTTCATTTTTGTCAATGTCCATGGGTGTTGGAATTACATTACGTTGTGATTTTGCTAATGGTATGCTATTGATAAATGCCTTGTAGTATCAAGGAATAATTCCCTTGGAAGATACAGAAGATCTTTTTTCTTCGCGATAGATATAGGAAGACTTTTTTAAAAAAATTTAGTTATTGTCACATTTTCCAAGAATATTTTCGTCCTCTGGCATGGACATACAATAAACAAAAATATTATTTTTGATAAATTTATAGAAAAGATAAAAATGTGATTTTTATACAGCATAAAGAAATAGTCAAGTACTATTTGTTGCATATAAAAACTCAAATTTCATAAAAAGTGGACATACAATATGTGTGTACTAAGCCATCGATATGATTAGTAGAGCCTATTGGAATACGTTATTGCTACTAACTCAATTTCGAAAAGAATGTGGGTTAGTCCGTCGTTATTCTCACTGTCTCAATTATATGGCAAAATACCAAAGATGGGCAATACTTAAATAACCCGAGCCAATTTTTATTTAAAGCGCTATTATTGAATTAATTTAATCATGGGGAATTCAATTGTTGAGCGGTTATTTCGTTCTTTAGCGCTACATTTGTGAACTTTTTATCATCTTTCCAAAACATTATTATTACGCCGCAACGATATCTTTAGGAAATCGGGTATAACGTATAGGTTATATTTTCTGTCACTTCGAGGACAGAAAATCCGTTCCTCCAAGTGGCAGAAAATATATCCTATGTATATGCTATATTACAATAAATGTTTAGCGGCTATTTCGTTCTTTTGCGCTACATTTGTGAACTTTTTATCATCTTTCCGAAACATTATTATTACGCCGCAACGGTATCTTTAGGAAATCTGGTATAACGTATAGGTTATATTTTCTGTCACTTCGAGAACAGAAAATCCGCTCCTCCAAATGACAGAAAATATAACCTATAAGCCATACCCGATTTCCTAAAGATATCGTTGCGGCGCAATAATAATGTTGCGGAAGGATGATGAAAAGTTCACAAATGTAGCGTAATAGAATGAAATAGCCCCTAAACATTTATTGTCATATAGCATATACATAGGTTATATTTTCTGTCACTTCGAGGAGGGGCCACATAATAATCACGCGTTGGATTCAACATCAAACACAATTTTATATATGTTTGTTCATAACAGTTTTCTGCATAGGATGTGTATTTCATGTTCTGTTTCAGTGTTTTGCTAATTAAAAAATGCCTATCCTAACAAACTTCATTTTCTGGGGACATGCCCTCGTGTATTTTTCCTTTTCACTTATAATTCCTTACTGCCAACGTAGAATATTGTAGCATAAGCACATTTCAAGTAAATGTACAATGAATTTTCTACGTTTACAGTACCAGCAGACTTTCTGTTTAAAAAGTACAACGCAACAGCTGAGAATTTCTTTCCACATTCAAAATAAAATATGGAAATAGCAAACAGCTCCCTCTCGCGTGCACAGGCAGCCGCGTATCTATGGGTATTACCATTTCTGTGCAGAAAAAATCTGCTGTAATACCGACCGGCCTCGACGGCCAGACCACGTGACGTGTCTATTAGGGTGGAGTGAAAATATACGTTTTTTTTTGGGTGGGGGATTTTTGAAATGGAATAGCTGTCAAAAGTTGCCTTATTATATAACTAAAACAACCGCGAAAGATCGGTTTTCTACATTTAAGTTTTGAGGTGCCCCGAAGGTCTTAAAAAATCAGAAATTTTTAGTTTTTCTTCTCTTCTTTATTTTTTGTTTATTTCCTTAGACAAAAGAAAATAAAGCTGAAATAGTGGTTACATCATAAAATAAACCTGAAAATGAAAGAATACAAATTTGCTTCCTCTGGCCTAGATTAAAGAGATATCACAAAGGCCACAAACTTCAAGGCTTTTTACAACAAATTTGTGAAAAAAGTAATTGAGTTGATTTTGTATGTTTTTATTAAAGTATACTTGGATTGTTTTTTTAAATATTACAAAAAACCGAATCTTTAAATTACATCGTATAATCTCTCTTTGTTTCGTACGATGGCATATTTCTGCGAGATAAAAGCCTGCCTCTTATAAAGCCATCGCGTTTCTCATGCCCGCAGACTGCTCCTGAAGCCTCTGTGACTAGCTTGATGCATCGTTCAACTGCTTGGGTATGACATGGGAATAGAGTTATATTGTCTTCTATTTCAAACCCAAATTCAACAATGCTTCTTAATTTTTTAGCAGATAAATTTCGAGTCAAAGGTGGTTCAGTGACCTGAGACTTTTGCCAAGCAATGATTTCCGTATAATCCGAGGCCTCAAAATTGAAAGGAGGTATTTTGAAATTTCGAATGCCAGTTATTTTTTGAGATCTTGCTTTTAAAATACGACGAAAGCCTAGTTCTCTAATATTCTTTCTTTCATCTGCAAGCATAGCTATAAGAATATTTTCGGGATGACCAAAATATCCATTTTTTTGTATTACGGGATCAATTATCCTTTTTAAGTCATCGCTAAGATAACGGCTATAATTAATGGTTGACCACAAATGTTTTGCTCCTTTTGTGCAAAAAGGATTGCACTTAATTTCGAACCACATCCGGCCGTATACTTTCATCACAAAAGTTGCCAGAGTTTTCAAATTTTCACACGGATTAATCTTAGCTGCGTATAAACGTAAGATTTTATTTGCTGTTGTGATCCATCTAGAATGATTTACTGGACCTGGATCCCTATTTGATAAATCGGAAGAGAATATTCCTGTCGAAATTGCTGTCATTATATCGAGCAGATATTTTTGGTCTGTACTGAGATTTTGGTTAGTTATCCTAGGAAGTGCCGTAGATATAATTTCAAATTCAACTGTAGGGAGTTTTTCGCATCGTTGGAGTTCAGTTCCTATTTGACCTGAGAAACAACGGGGCCCTGCTGTTTGGCCATCTAAGTGCAGCATTAAATGGCGCAGAGGTAACTCGTTTGCGTGAAGTTGGCAGACCAACCATTGCAACGGTCTGTTAAGATTATGTTCTAAAAGCCGAATGACACCTCCTTTGGGCCCCGTGTTTACAGCAGTTCCATCACAGCCAACGACAGATAAGAAACTTACGTCAACGGATTTGCTATTTAAATAATTAATTATGGCAATTTTGATGTTTTGCGCTGACCCTGATTGACAAGTTACATGACCAAAATACATATCGCCCGGTTCGGACACGAGAACATAGTGTTCCTCAATTTGTATTTTTCGGTAGTACTTAGACCCTTTCTTTTCCACTGTCATTGTTTTATCTCTTCTTCCATCGAAATAGAGACCAAGAATGGACTCCGTTCCCCCGTCTTCAGTTAATTCAGATCGCATTTTCGTTCTTTCACGTCGAACCTTAGAACGATCTACTACAAAACTTTTATCATCTGACGTTACAATTCCAAAATCTTGTAGCACAGCAGACGCTATAATTGCAGCAGACCGATCAGAGACTCCAGTACGGTCGGAAGCGAGAGCAAGGGAAGGGAGATTAACTCGCATTTGTTTAGATGGTGGTTCCAGAATGTCATCTTGCAGTGTCAGAGCTTTTTCTGGTGGACTTGAGCGAGATATTTGTGTTAACTCTAGATCTATTGAATCTGACACATTGGTAATCCGATTTCTAACTGATGTGCGTCCATGGCTACAAGAAGGTTGCTGAAAAACCTCGTCTCGCTGGGCGAGTGATAAGTCTCTCTCCTTTCTCTCTATTCTATCATTTTCTCTTTTGGTTGTGACTAAATCAATGGACCCAATTATCATCTTTCTCTCTGTTCTTTGATCAATTAGAAAAGCTATTTCCCGTTTCGGAACTCGGCGTTTTTTTTCACAGGTACACATACTGTCCCCAATATTTTTACATTTGCAGCTACAAATGTCAAACAGTCTTTTTGAATTTTCTTGGAATATTCTAATTTTTATCTTATAATTTTCATTGCCCTGGCGTTTCTTGTATGGCTTCATTAAGTTTCTATACTTATCGTGATAGACCCTAATCATTTGTAGAACCCTTTTATGAATTACTATTGGGATCGATGCTTTCTCCCAAATTTGACGAATTTCGACGGCAACTCTTTCTGATATTTCTAATACCGTAGGTTCTTTCGAGTTTTTTTCTGGTTTAAATTCCTGTTTGATAAAAAGGTAATATTTCATAACATCATGGTAAGTAGGTAGTTTGTTGGGCCACAACTCTTTTGGGGTGCCAAATATGGGGCAATTAGTCCCTTTCCTAGTCTTTATTTGAGCCATATTGTACTTATAACGAACTAGCATTAAGTGCTCGGCGTTGCCGTGACTTCTTATATTAATCTATTGCTGTATTCCACCCGCGAGAAGCGCTCGGCCTGTGGTCGCCGTCTATCGATCATGTCGCGTACTTTCCATCGTAAGCCGGCCGAGACATGATTTCTTTATGTGAGTAGTGGCCTTGTCTGATGTTCGGAAATGCTGGATAGAAGTTATTTCACGGTCATAGAAGATTTCTAATAGAAGTACAGCCATTTTAGGCCAATTGTGGTGAACGTCTCAAATCTACGTTTTTTGTGTAAATATTCCGATTTTCATCACGGTGGGGGCACCTCAAAACGTTAAGCGAAACAAAAAATACTTTTAGGAGTACTTAATGCTCCCAGTCCCCCATATTTCCCCAGGTATTCCAAACCATTTATCGAAAATTAATATTTTCACTCCAGCCTAGTGTCTATCCCCTTATAACGTACACCTGGTTTTCCTTTGCGACGAATAATCTTCGCGACCAGATAGACGTCTGGATTCGCGACTGAATGTAGTTCGTACTCGTAGAATCCACCCGAGATCGGTTCTTCCGCGGAATCGCGCAGAATGTACGTCACCGGGCACGTTCGTTGTACGGTTATGATTTCAAACACCTCGGTCGACCAGTTGGGAGTGTACCCAGTCTCTAAGAGGGTCTTAAACTTGCTCACGCGTACCTTGTTACCGACTTTGAATTTCGCGCGTCGTCCAACGCCTTCCGATGCGAAGTGTGAAAGGGGTTCACTCGCGGCGAACGACAAACGCGTCGCGGGGGTCACGACAACGGTTCTGGCGTTGATCGTTCGGTGCTTGCGATGATTATAGGTGCATACGAGCGCAGGTAACAGGTCGATCCAACGATAGGACGCGTTCAAGGAGAATTGTTTCCACATGAGGTTTTTCAGCGTGTGATTGAAACGTTCAACAATCGACGTTTTCATCACGCTGTATGTGGACTAGTGGTTGATCCCGCGTGTCTTCGCGCATCGTTGAAACTCCGCATTGTAAAACTCCTTAACCATGTCGGTTTGTAAATTTCGCGGACATCTATCGCTCTGCCGCAATACGGTCGTAAACACCGCGGCCTGCCACAAATCACCGTAGCCGCAAATCACGACTCTACATCGTGGGAAATTTCGTCTCGCGGGAGCGTGTAATTCATTCACTAATTGTACTCGCTCCTTCTTCATCCTTCGCAGGTAGGTGGGGATGGTTGCGACGTTCCAAAGACGTTGGAATTAGTATGAGTTCCTCAAGCGTACGTAAAACGCAATCGGTGTACGTATTTCGCGTTCGTTCGTTATTAGACGTTTCGGAGCCGTAGCAGCTATTGTCACCGTCAGTGATCATCGTCGTCGTCGTCGACTCTCGTTCGCTTTTCGTGGCTCCTTTCGTTTGTACAGATCCGTGGTCGTTGTAGCAATCGGCGTCGTTGTCGACGTCGTGAACTCTTCGAGTCTGCCCTTTGAATGCTCGAAGCGTCGTTCCATCGCGTTATTTAAATCATCCTCTATCCGAGATAAGTGCGCGTTAACGATATTCGTCATCGTTCGTTGTACTCGCGTCTCGAGTTGTGATCGTTGATACTCAGCGTCCAGTCGCGCGCTCGCGATAGCCGTTTCGATGATATGGGTAAAGCGTTCGTCCACCGAGGACAATAATCTCGTCATTGCCATTCTCGCTTCGTCGTTGCTGTTGTTGTTGTTGTTGTTGTTGCGTAACGCGGTGCCAAACTTGTTCACTGACATAATGATGCGTGTGCGCGAACACTACTGACGCGATGATCACCGAATCGTTCAATTTAAGATATGTTCGTTCTCGCGAAGTTCCTCCACGATGGATGCGATTTCGTTATCGTGGCCCGTTTGACCTGCCGCGCGAGATGCCATGAGTAATCCAAGTCTATCGATCAATTCGTTCGGATCGTACCAGTACACGTAATCGATCGCGTTATTGGTAACCCTCATCGATTCATCGATGGGTAATCCACGACCTCGACCTCGTCGCGTGACCGCGTCGCCCCCACCCATACCCCTGCCCCTAACGTGTCTGATCCCTGATGTCCGCACCCCACCGATTATCGCGGATATCACCGATCATTCGGTCTTCGTCGGACCCCAAGTATACGCCGTACACGTTGTCAATTCGTTTCTTGGTATCGGTGAAGAATAGTCGCAGGTATTCTCGCGATAAGGGTCCTTTGGCCTTCCGTACATACACTTCGATATCGTCGACTTGCGTCGGGTTGCGCAACGAATCCAAATCATGAACCTTTGCTGACGACTCATCATCCTGAATTTTTTCGTCATCTTCGTCGTCGACATCATCAATAACATCATCATTAACAACATCCATCGTCAACATCATTGTTGTCGTTATCGGTGTTGTTGTCGTTGTCGGTGTCGTTGTCGTTGTCATTGTCGTTGCCGGCGTTGTCGTTGTCATTGTTGTCGTCGTCGTCGTCGTCATAGTCGCTAGAATCTGGAAGGTTATTCGGACGTTCCTTGGTTATCGACGGAATAATGGGTCGAAGTCTCTTCGATGATTGTTGTTGATCGTATTCGTGTTTCCTCTTCACTGGTCGCGATCGAGGCGTTGAGCGCGTTTTCAACGCGGACGAGTTCTCGATCAATCGTTTGAGCGGTTAGACGATGGGACGCGTATTCGCCTCCACAGCCGCTTCCGTAGCCATTTTACCAATTTTCAAGGCCAAGCACTTTTTACGTATAACGTCGCTGACTTTGGCGATTTCCACCTTTGCGTCCACGCTCCGACGTTTCGTCCCTTTTTGATGTTTTGTTCCTTTTTGATATTTCGTTCCTTTATGTCGATGACGTCGGCGATGTTTTTGCGAATGCTTCGCGTCGAAGTTGCTCGAGGTTATAGCAGTCGTCGTCGGTTCGTTGGCCATTTCGTGTTGCTCGATGAATGACTCGCGGTTTACTGATGTCAACGAGCTACGACGAACTCGTTAAATCCTCTTCGATATCGACCTTCATACATGGAACTATCCTTATGGATCACTACGAAATCGTATCGTCGACGCCAACATCTCGCGCACAAGTCGTTGAACAACTCGAACGTCATGTCTGTGTTCACGTGATCGTTGTACACGCGACGCAAGTTTGTACCGTCTTGTTTGAACAGCATGAGAGAATTCGCGTTGTCCCTGATCAAATGGTCAAGTATTCTAGCGTACGATTGACATAAATTAAAGCAATCCACGTTCGCGTGGCGTCCCATGGAGAAGTATTCGCGTATCGTATTCTGTTCGTCGCACGCCACGTCGTCGAACACGAAGATCGAATCGGGCCGATCGTCTCTCGGTGGGACGATCTCAGCGTTGTCCGAGTAGGGAAAGTATTCGATTCCGTCGATGACCGACAACACCTGTTCGAGATATCGATACTTTGGCTGATGCAACGATTTCGAGTACACGTACACGTTCTCGAAACGCAAACCGTTCGGGCTCTCTAGCATACTTAGAAGCAAACGTTCGTGTAAAAACGTTCGTTTTTACACGATCCGCAAATCACGCCTCGCACACTTTTCGGTAATAACGGGCCGTGTCTGTTCGATCGACTCGAATCCCTATCATCCTCGAGCATTCTGTTCGCGGTCACGCGAATAACTTCCGACTGTTTCGCAAATCGCATATTCGTGAGTACGTCTATGACGATGGATTCGTTTACACGTTCAGCGACGTCCGCGCGATAATCAGCGTGACCCTACGTGTTAGTGTTAGATCACACGTACGAATCATCAATCGCCGCTGATACTCCTACCGTCTCTGCCTCGCGTCACCTACGAGGTACCCTTTATCTACAGGCGAAAGTGGAAGAAGAATAAAGACGGGAGGAGCGATAAGATGAGGACCGGTAAGAAGCATAAGAAAGCCGTTGACTCGTCGAAACGTACGTTTCCTACGATCGTTAGGTTTCATCGTCGCCTATTAGACACGCAACCACGATGTCGATTATTTTGGACGTGGCGAATACGCCAACCTTCGACAATCGTATCACGAAGATTGAATTACACACGTATAATCCATACGCCAACTCGACGTTCAACAATAGCAACGAGATAAGAATCCCCATACTGCAGCAAGATCTGTACACGCTTCCGTGCGAAAGTTTTCTCTATATCGACGGTCGTGGCACGTTGACAGCGCAAGACGCGAAGGGTCCAGCAACGTCCGCGACCGCTTTTATCGACAATAATTGCGTCGCGTTCATGTTTGATGAGATTCGATACGAATTGTACGGTGTCGAGATCGATCATTGTCGAAATCCAGAAATCACTACAACATTGAAAAATTTCGTTTCGTTGTCAACCGTGAATAGCAAAGCGCTTGCGAATGCCGGTTGGAATTATGATATTGATTACGATAACGACACTTTTCATTCGGGCGCTTTGAATTTTTGCGTACCCCTGAACGTGTTATTAGGATTCTGCGAGGATTACAAACGCATCGTGATGAACACGCGACACGAGCTAATTCTTAAACGAGCGCGAGACGATTCGAACACGATGTACTGCACCTCCGCCACTGCGATCCCGAAACTGGATATACGCAAGGTGCAGTGGCGTATGCCCCACGTCGTTTTGGAGGAAGTGAATAAACTATCGATGCTGCGGATCTTGGAAAGCGAACGACAGATCGCGATGAGTTTTCGATCGTGGAGCGTGCACGAGTATCCGAAACTGCAAGCGACAACGAAACACACGTGGACCGTGAAAACTACGTTGCACATCGAGAAACCCCGATACGTGTTATTCGGCATGCAAACGGATCGAAAGAATCGGCCAAATAAATCCGCGTGGATATTCGACCCGAATAATCTCACAAACTTTCGACTCTACCTAATTTCCGAGACGTATCCGTACGATGACATGCAAATAGATTTTCCCAAGTATAAATTCGCGATTCATGTACAACATGTATGCGAATTTCATCTGATCGTACTACGGTCACGGAGAACCGTTGCTGAGCTCGAACGAATTCCTTAAAGACGCGCCTATCGTAGTCATAGATTGTTCTAGGCAAAACGAATCGATGAAGAGCGCTACCGTGGACGTGCGAATAGATTTAGAATGCAAAGAAAATATCCCCGCTAATACTTCAGCCGTCTGTTTGTTCATACACGATCGTATAGTCGAATACGGCCCTTTAACCAACATGGTACGCAAACTAATATAGCGTGCGTACGAGATCGATTACTACTATTACTACTACTGCTGCTACTACTACTGCGGTCTTCCTCTCCCCGCAGGCCCCGCGCCCATGTTTCCCTACGCCGCGCTACCCCGCGCGCCCTCACTTCCCCCCACCCCCGCGCTCCCCTCAGAGGACCTGAGTTGGAACCGGCCTAGACACACTACTTGTAATAAATTGAGATTACTTCGATGATTATTCTGCGGTTGTATATTTCTGTAGTTCTCGATATGCGAGTTGATTAGAGACTGGGGACAGGACAATGGACAGGTAATGAAGTCGAGAGAGGAGAGAGCGATCGGGATAGAGGTAGAACAGAGACGGACATAACGGAAATCAAAGGAGCGGGGATTCGAGGTACAAAGTTCGACACAGGGAGAGGAGGAGAGACTAAGAAACAAAGAGATTAAGATAGGACGAGGACGAGAGATAGGTTACATGCCGACGATATATTTCTACATTACAGTTTTGAACACATAGATTTAATCTAGCGACTCCGCTGATCGATGAAAAAATCTCCACAGATTCGATATTGACGCCACCTGCCGGATGTTTAAGGTACATTGAACACGTGTCGTTGCCGCAGAATATCCGTACGCGTTCATGGATCGGCGCGCAAGCGCGAAAGATACCGCGCGAAAGGGTGTAACGCGGATGCTGATATCCGCCGACCATTCGACGCGGCATCGCGATAATTATTCGAGATCGATTAATCTAAATAGTCCAACCGTCTCATGAAAGAATACAACCTCGCGTATAAATATCCATCATCGAAAGATTTCACAGGGAACGTGGAAGATTGATGAGTAAACCCGACATATTAATATTTTTTAAATTTAGTACTTTATTAAACTTAATTCTCCGACTCGACAACATCGTCATCAAATAGGACACTATCGTCGTCCGTAAAAATTGAATTGTCCACGATTTCATTGAATAGATCCTCATCGGTATAAAACAAATCATCGCAAACTTGCTCGGTCACAGTTTGAACTGCGATATTGCGAGCCTGAAGCCCCAATATTGCATTCGCAAAAACAACGTCAAAGTCAATCAGATTCGCATTAAAACATTCCCGCCCAACTACATTTTTTGGATCCATCCAATTGTTCAGTCAATATATATTATTATAATCATTTTTATCACTAACATCATCATCATCATCATCACTTAGATCTAAAAAGAATGCTTTTTGCCGCGAATGCTTATTTAACCAATATCGCTCACTTCCGTATTTTTTAGCCGTCATCTCGCCATATATACCACTAGTATTATAAAATACGTTTAAAAAGATGTCCCCATCGTGAACAGCTTCCGCCTCATGAAGTTCTTCACCACGAATTTCTTCGGTTTGAACCACAACATTCCGACACGCAACATATATTTTGGGGTTAAAGGCATGTATAGGCAGCATAGCAGAGTCTGAGATCGCAGCTGGGCAATTCAATTGCACGGGCAATGACATAATCTGAAACCAATTTTTTTATGTCACGTCCTGGGTGGCGAGGTTTAGGACAGTGACATTGTTTGGGGGGATATCGGGAAGTCAAACACGAAACCCTGTTTCGCTGCTCTAAGGGGTGGCTAGGGCTTAGGCACGAAACCCTATTTCGCTGCGATAGGGGACAGCAAAGGCTTAGGCACGAAACCCTGTTTCGCTTGCTCTAAGGGGTAGCAGGGATTAGGCACGAAACCCTATTTCGCTGCGCTGAGGGGGTAGCGAAGTTTTAGGCACGAAACCCTGTTTCGCGGCGCTAAGGGATAGCAAAGGCTTAGGCACGAAATCCTGTTTCGCAGCTTTAATCAACCAAGGAAGGTCGGGAAGTAATCGCGCACCCGAGGGACACCCGTTAGGGTATTCGCGGTTTGTTCTTAGGCCTTGATAATTGGCTTAACTACTGCATGGAGAAAGAAACACCCGCATGGTAGTTCTTCAAAATAGACGTAGCAACGGTTATGCGGGACTCTGAGTGAAAGAAAAGTTGTAAACACTGATAAGAACTCCCGAGGTTCGCGAAGGAAGAACAGCTGTTGCAAGGCCGGTTAGGATTCCTGGTATTCGGAGGACAATTGCGAGAATCCAAACGTTTAAGTAAACAGAACCGCTATTTATTGGGAAGCGAGTGAATAAGCAATGCACTATTTGTGCGATAGCAATTTACAATAATGCGTGGACATCAAGCATTGGCACAAAACATTTATATAACGGTGGTTGCAAATATAAACATAAGATGAATTAGTATTAATGATAAACAAGTTAATATAAAGCAATAGAGTTAAGCAATAATATAATTAGGCGAACCCACGCGAACCCACTCGCGTGAACAAGAAACTTTGCTCCTAACGGGAAACACGTTAACACGGTTTTCAAGCCACTGTCAAAAAACGGAAGTCTTCTCTCGCGATCCTCGTCGCTCGGCGTTCGCGAGCCGCCGGTCGGGCTCGGCTGCCCCCCCCCCCCCCGCCGACCCCGCGATCCGAGCTACTCGGTCCCCCAACGGCCCGCGCCGTTCAAAACTTACATATTTACAGACTTAAGACTAGATCAAAACATAAAGGGTGTCCCAAAATTCACGCAAGAAGTAATTTTGATAGAAAACATAGTTTTATAATTACAAATTGTAAATTTTTTATTGATTCATAAAGTAGACAGTATAGGGTTATGTATGGAATAGCATATCGGGTAAATGGCCTCCACGGCTTTGCTGGCACATACGCACTCTTTTGTTGAAATTTTCCATGACCGTTTTGCATAAATGTGGCTGAATTTCGTTGATACAGCGCTCAATTTCCTCCTTCAAGGCGTGGGTGGTCCTGGGATTGTTGGCATAAACCTTAGACTTCAAAAAACCCCAAAGAAAAAAGTCTAACGGCGTTAAATCGCATGATCTGGGCGGCCAATTCTGATCACCAAAACGGGAAATTACACGATCAGGAAATGACTCATGCAGTAATTGAATTGTTTCTCGGGCTGTGTGGCATGTGGCACCGTCTTGTTGAAACCACATGTCGTCCAAATCCATGTCAAGCAAGTTAGGCATAAAAAACTGAATTAGCATGTCGCGATAGCGAGCACCATTAACTGTTATTGCCTGACCAGCTGCATTTTCGAAGAAGAATGGTCCGATGATGCCTCCAACCCAAAATCCGCACCAAACAGTGACACGTTGTGGATACATTTGTTTCTCAACAATCACTCGTGGATTTTCAGAACCCCAAATGCGACAATTTTGTCGATTAACCAAGCCATCAAGATGAAAATGAGCCTCATCGCTGAAGATGATTTTGTTCGAAAAATGAGCATCCACTTGTTGTTGTTCCATAATCCATTCAACGAACTCTCTTCGCTGTGCATGATCAGTAGGCTTCAGTTCTTGAGTCAATTGAACTTTGTAAGCATGAAGATGCAAATCTTTCGTGAGAATACGCTGTAGAGAGCTCCTCGAAATGTCCAATTCTTGACCACGGTGCCGAATTGATTTCCCTGGACTCCCAGCAACACTCTCACGAACTGCTTCGATGTTTTGTGTTGAACGACTTGTTGAAGGACGGCCAGATTGTTTAAGATCATTAATTGATCCAGTCTCCCTAAATTTTTTAATTAATCTCTTCACAGTTGATGAAGTTAAGTCACTATTTCGACCATATTTTGTACGAAAATTGCGAACTGTAGCTGCTAAACTTTCATTATTTTTAAAATATTGCTGAACAATGAAAACACGTTGTTCGTTCGTGTAGCCCTCCATTTTTAATAACCCTAAACTGTCAGTTGCACGCTGTCTTTTGTTTTTCGTTCGCAATACTTTACTGCACAAAT
The DNA here is from genome assembly GCA_963932335.1 of Andrena marginata. Taxonomy (NCBI): domain Eukaryota; kingdom Metazoa; phylum Arthropoda; class Insecta; order Hymenoptera; family Andrenidae; genus Andrena; species Andrena marginata. The sequence continues at coordinate 26,313,500 of OZ010662.1, forward strand.
GGCGCCAAATTCAAATCTTGCGTGACTTTTGGGACACCCTTTATATACAAAACTAAACTAGGATGAACATAACGGACGTCGGAAAACGTTCCGAACAGTTACAGAGCACGGTAGTAACTTTGCAAAGCAAAAGGTGCGAGAGAGCAAAAGCGTAGCGTGAAATAAAGCGTGTATACAATAGCAAAGCCGCGAACAGAGAGAGCGATTCCGGAAACCGCGGTCGAGTTCCTAGAAGAAAGAGCCTTGCCCTTCCATCGATCGCGAATCGAGGGAAGGGTTGCTGATCGCTGCTCCACATGAGTCAGCGGGCCGAGCCACTGATCGCCTAATTGCTGACGGCTCTGGAAGATGGCGCAAGAATGCATCCTTTCCCGAACAATGTGTTATGGCATATTTCGGGGGCCTTTCGGGGCTTTGAAAAGGGAATACTCCACCTGTTGGATGGGTTTGGAGGATTTTGATCGGGGAGGTTTGAAATGTGAAGGTTTGAATAGGTTTGTTGTAGAGAGGGGTCTCGAATTAAATGAGATTTGGCGAGGGACTTGTCTAAGGTTTAAATGTGGGAAGAGTTCGCGCCTCGAAGGCCGATCAGGGGAAGGGGATTTCAAATTTGATCATCTGGAGATGGGGACCGCTAAGGTACATCGTCCAAACAACCCGGTGGTTGGGGAAAGGGTTAAGAATTGAGGTTTCATAGGTAGTTGTGGGGTTGTGAGAGAATTTATATGGAAGATGTTAATTAGGACCGGCGAAAATAGAGGGACGTCACACTTCTTTTAATGATATAGGGAAAAAATGGTTAATAAACTCGTTGTTTCGGAACCAAGAGATCAGTATTTGTTTTTTGTAATCTCTAAAGAAAATTTTGGAAAACTACGGTGTGACATTTTAGCAAATTTAATCCCCCACAAAATGAGCAAAAAAAGGATAAAAATCAGTTAAGAATTCACTGCGATACGGAATTTTGTCCACAAAAAGGCACTTGGAGCGCTATCGCCAATTAAACCTTTTAGTGCCGAACGAAATTATCGTACTTATGCGAAGTAGGGCTGGGACTATTCGAATACGTCAGTATTCGAATACTTGGATATTCGAATTATATTCACAAAATAATTGAGCAACTGATGTATTCAAATATTCGAATACCGAAAAATTCGACAAATAGTCCCAGCCCTAATGTGTGTGTGCGCAGGCGCGCGCGCGCGCGCGTGTGTGTGTGTGAGAGTTGATTTCACTATCTTTGCGGGGGAAGTTTTTTAATGTTTTTCGTGTATTAATGGTACAATTGGAATTAGCAAAGATGATTTCACAATCTTTGCGTGCGAACTTTTTTCGTGAATTACAGGGAATTAGCTTCTTTCATACATGAGTCATGTTTATGGGGAGGGGGGTGGGATTTCATCACTTTTTTCATCATTTGTGAATTTTATTAATTAAGAAATTGATTATTTTAACAATTATAAATAAATTAATAATTTTTTAATTTTTAAACTTTTCCGCCTTATCGGCTTTCCTGTTGCCCGCCAGGGCCCCGATCATTACCGCGGCCCCGATCATTACCACGGCCCCGTCCACGACCACGGCCTCGGTCACGATATTGTGCGTTGACCAGCGCCTGCATTGTGATGGCCTGGGCTCTGAAGTTCCTCGCTTGATCCCGCATCACTTGGAGGGTGGCCCACTGTTGTTGGTGGGCCCTTACCCTCTGGCCACTCCTTTTGTGGCGCGGGGTTGTATAGCCTTCTGTAATTAGTAAATAAATACAATAATTGGAGTCATCCTTATTTCAACTTTTTAAAACGATTTTATTCAGCGCCGATCCGCGAGCTGGTGAAAAAATTACCCAGTCATCTATATGTATAAATATAACTCATAACCACAATTGCAAACAACTTGAAATCAGTCAGTCGCGTTCTTTACGAAAACAACAGAAAGCCGCTCCGTTCAGGACGCTAGTCGCTTCGTGATTACCGAAAATACCCAATTTATCGAGAAATGATCCGTCACGTATGTGCGAATTTAATAAAAATGCACTAAAAACTATAAAATAATTATTTTCGTGTACTACAATTTCGATTGTGTTTTTTCCTTTTAAATAAAATCGTGGATCAGGATATGTCAGATAAATTCATTTCGGCGCTTGATTCTGTATTAAATTGATTCATATTCGGCGCCAGTAGAGCCGTTTCTTTACCCAAATTTTGTTTAATATAACCCTGTAAAGCTTGAATCAAACGACTCTTACCGGTACCACCTTCTCCACTGACAAACAGTCTCAAAATTTCATTTTCTGAATTTAAAGCCGAAACTACTTTTTCGAAAATACTTTTTTGATCAATATTCAAGCCAGCAATCATTTCCAAAAGTTCCTTTCCGTTTACGTTATTATTAGCAGTGTCATGAAAATCTTTCATCGCATCGCCAACTTCGAAAGGATCACATTCTAATGCATTTTCATCGCGGTCGTTAGGATTATTTTGAGATGGTTCATTTGTTTTTTCATTTACCATTTCCTTAGCGGCTTCAATGCATTCTTCTAAATCAGTCAACTTTTTATGATATTTCATTGCTTCTTCTAAAATAGTTTGTACTGCTAAGAATGACTCTGAGTACGTTTCGCATCCATTTTTCAATTCATCTATATCTCTCCAAGGTTGAAACAACAATAGTAGGGCATAGAAATATCTTTCTGTCTGAGTTTTCGAATTATTCCTGTAGTGATTTACCAAATAAGGTCTCTTTCTTCTTTTGAAATACTTATTTCCTATTTCGAAACATTGGAGTTCGGAATCATCATTATTATCTAGATCATCATCATTATTTCAATCATCATTGTTTATTGCCTTTTTCGTATCGTACCATCTTGCAAACTCGTACAAACTCATCGATTCGTGTTGGACTGGTCGGTTTGGGTAGTAATCGTCAATTATATTTGGGAAGAATACATCAATCGATTCGGGATCCAAGTTTTCTATTTCTTCTTTGCGTTTCACTCTCCGATTTCTGATTACATTGACGTCTAACCATCTAATATGTTGTTTCGCTATCCGTACCGTGTAAAGATATTCCTAACACAGTATCGGCAGCTTCAAGAGCACCGCATTCTCTATTATTTAAACCTTGCATTCCAATATTCCATAAGCGGGCGCATAATGATTTTGTTGATTCAACGTCTACAAACATTTCAGCTGCATAACTTCTTTCATGTTTTGTCACGTATTTAGTGCAATACCAACACAGAGTTCTTGAGTTTTCACCTACAAATTGGATATTCATATTTCCTTCCCATATTATTAAGACAATTGGGTTATAATCGTTAATATTTACTTCTTGTTTGTCACGGGGCAAATCGTATAATCTACTGCGCCTTCTTAATTGCTTCCTAGCAGCTATAGATGTAGCTACGTCTCTCATCATTATGTTCTCTGTAACAAGTCTAGGAAATCCAAAACGACACACTCGCTTTATGCGATTTTTATTGTTTTTTTTTTGTTCTCATGCAATACGAATTGTGATGATGCCTTTGATGGGTATTCACACGTCTATACAAAGTAGGCGAGATTTTTGGATCTGGAAGTCTACATGTGACATATCTTTGTATGAAAGCAGCTACTATTTCATCTGAATCTTTGCCTAGAATAGGAGCATCTTTGATCCATATTAATAGGTAGAAATGTTGCAAACCTCTACCTTGGTATTCTCTTCTCCAGAAATAATGTACCACGTGCCCGATGGGATTATCGATAGAACAAAGAAACTCTAGCATCGCATGAAATTTATTATCGAGAAATCTTGACACGGATACTGGATCTTTTGTTAGAATCTCATTTGGCGACATTTTATCCATAAGTGGCGTATTAACTTCTTTAACGTATTCAATTAAATCTGACCTAACCATTCAGCTGGACTGAAAGTGAGGGACCAGGTAGCTGGCCCATAATATTCCAGCATGCATCTCAAATTACTTCTAGGTATATGCCAGAACGGTTCTGTATTTGGAATTCGAGAGAATATAGTCGTTAAGTTACGCTCTAGGAGGTCCTTTTGTATTAGATTCAAATATGTACTTGCTGTGCATTTTTCTTTTGGATTAATTATGTCCAATTTTTGATAAATACCAGCTCTCAATCGTCTAATGCAGGCCTGCCCCATCGGGTGCAAATACCTCCTGAATTTTTGGGACCCGGATAACAGCCGAGCGCGGGACTGTTCCATTACTACCCGTTGCGAAATTTGTGAGAGAACTGCGTGAGTGTGCGTCGTGGTACGAGCCTGCATGAACGGCCGCACACTCATGCAGTTCTCCCGCATCCCATGCTGTGGTTAGCATCGTAACCAGTTCCACGCTCGGCTGTTGCCCGGGTCCCAGAAATTCAGGAGGTATTTGCACCCGATGGGGCAGCCCTGGTCTAATGTTTGTTTGATTCAATAAGAAAAATAGGTATTGCACGTCCAGTCGAAACTGAGAATGTTTAGATTTAAGCCTTGCTTTAATATATTCATATTCTGTCAAATAGACTTCTCTATGCTCATGTTCTCCATGCATTCCATAAGGATACAAATGTGGGAAGCATTGGAGATCAACGGTCTTACAATAAATATCAATTGGCGCGTCCTCTACCTTTTTTTGCTGATATAATGTAGTCGCTTTTTCATTAATCCTTTTCTCGTATAATGGATAAATTGTGTATTGTTCGTAAATACCACCCTCTTTATCAGCTTGACTTACCAATGCAGGTAATTTGATTTGCTTCTCAGAGTTTTCGGCTGTTTTTTTTTCTTTTTTTTTTTGCGTCGGAGTTGTTTATTTTATATTCAACTTCCGACCAATCATTTTTTAATAATTCATTTGGATTTGGAGGCAAAATAAGATTTGCATATAGGGAATTTATATGTTTCAAACGTACCAAAGCATTAAATACGTTTTTTACATTTACAAGATGTTCCCAAACCGTTTTCGCTTTTGTTGGTAAACTACGCACCAATATGTAAAATTCTTGATTGATATTGATTGCATCTGTTGGTTTACAAATCTTTTTGAGCGTTTCCTCTATTGGCAATGGCAAATGAAATGTTCTTCCTTTTACTTTCTCGATCATATGTTGATGAGGTATATTTCTTTTGGCTTTCGAGACAGTTTCCATTCGTTGGACAACTTGAAATGCTTTTGCTCTTTGTATAAACATTCTTTCATACTCGTTTAATGTAGATATTTCTTTTGGCATTTCTTTAACATATAACATATTTTTAACGCAAGTTGCAGGAATTTGATTCCTTTGAAATTTTTCCTTACAATATTTGCATATGAAATCACTGTGCAATCCGTTTTTCTCTGCGAAAACTCTAAAGTTTTCCCATGATTCTAATGTCAAGGGCTTCCTCATATCTGCAATTTTGATCACTTCTTTACGGTAGCACAGTTTTTCGCATGAAATTCATGCATTTTTAGCAGTATCTAATGTTCGTTAGGTCAATTGTTTTAAAGCATTTTTATATTTAGACATTATGTTTTGTTCATTAAGATTTTTTATTTCGTACGATTTCGGTGTTGTAGTTCTACTCTTCTCTATCACTTCTTTACTAATTTTTTTGAGATATTCTATATCAGTTTCATCCAATTTCTTGTCAAGATTCTTTATATTATTGCACTGTTCCAAAATTCTACAAATAATTCTCTTTATAACTCTTACATTGACAAAATGGGGGGCTAAAGTAAAACTAGTAAAAATGTCGAAGAGCATGTATCAGGTTCAACATAACAAAGAAATGAATGTCCTAATTTGCGGGACATGTAACTTCTACTGCAGGATAATAAGTTTTTGGCAAATTTATAAACACTCTTTACTTTGAGACTGTCAGCACTCTTCAACAATGCTTGATACCTTTGTATAATGGATACGTTATCAATTTTACAAATATCATCACACATCCATATTTTGCTTTCTTTTTTGTTATTGTCGTCTATTACTGATAATGGTAATACTTTCATAACTTGGCCTTTCTCATTGAGAATAAGAAGTTTATTTTCAATTGGCAGAGGTTCTAAACCTTTGTCAATATTCACAATATTTACATTTTTAGAGGCTGATTGATCATCCAATTGTGCAAATTTATTTTCATGTGCATTTAACTTAGAATTCTTTATCAGGAATTTGTGTTTGTAAGCCGCCTCATAAAAGTACGATTCAGAAGACGGCAAATGCTTTGAAAATCCACATAATGCTTCAATTCTATCCGAAATATTGCATTCTGGACAATTGTTAGCTCGAGTCAAAGCAACCTCTGCTTTTTCTTTTAAGATTCTTATATTTTTTCTCAAATAGAATAAGTAGCTTTTCCTTTTCTGCATGCACCAATTATAAATTCCCATAACTTTTAATCGGCTACTCAGTACGCATTTCTTTTTCATTTCTGAAAGAAGAGATTTTGAAATATTCTTTATATATCTGTCAGAGGAAAGATGAAATTTTATCCTGTAATTGATATTTCGGATCTTTCCGACTTTTGCAATGTGTTGTTTTTTGCATATACATCATTATTCTTGGCATCGTTTTTTGGTGAATCAGTTTGCAAAATTTGTTCCGCTATATTAGAAGAAGTCTTATTTAATTCGTTATCAAAGTTTCTATGATCATTATATTGAAGTACAGGAAACATGTCTATGACATTATTTTTTAACATTTTGATCAAATGGTCACGCATTTTATTACGATCATATTGCACTTCAGTAGGTTTTACTCCTAATGCAAGTGACACGGCATTAGCTATTGCGAACACGCCACAATCATTGAAATTTGTTTGCATCTGTACCGAGTGGAGAAGGATACCTTTTTCCTCGAAAGGATAAAATGGAAATAAACGTTTTAAAAAAATTTCATGGTGTCGATGTACAATTCTTTTGTTCAGAGAATCATATATATGAATAAAGTTTGTATCATAATAACAGCAAACCCAATGGCCACCTGTGGTATCAGATCAATTATTGTTCGCTTGGCTGTATAAAATTTGTATATGTTCTTTCGATTTGTCTCCTGGGATTATTACATCTGGACATTGTAGTAAAAGCGTAACTATGGGTTCATAACCATGAAATTGTCGCAGAATATTGTGACAATGCTTTGTATGCGTGTCTTCTAACCACTCCCCTATCTGAATGTTATTTTCATCTTTTTCTGACAATTCTATTTTTCTCAATTTCATCGATCGTGGAATTGTTGTAGAGTTATTTGCTGTCGAGATCGAATGCTTACGAGAACGTCTCAAATCAGTTACTATTTTATCATTCATAAATTCATTATTTATTGCTTTTTTCTCCTTATAACTTAGTTAGTTTGTTTATAATATTCCCATCTTTCAGGACTTGGTTAGGTGGCGTGCGTGTGGAAGGATGGAATGTAAGGAGTGTGTGTAAAAATTGTAGAATATTTGTTAGTTTAAGAGAGTGTATTGTAAGAGGAGGTAGTGATAAAGAGCGCAGAGGAGGGCGTGATAAGGGGTAAGTGTAGGGAGTGGTGAGAAGCGGGTGTAAAGGGAGAAGGAAGGTGCAGAAGTAGAGGCCGAAAAGTTGAGGTTAGGGAGTACAGTAGGATGGGAGACCGAAGCAAGTCGGTAAAGAAGACAGCAGGGACGGTAGGTAAGGAAGATGGGACAGAAGAGAGGGCAGTGACAAGAGCAAACAGAGGAAAAGAGGTATCAGCAAGGATGGAAGGCGGGCTGGATAGATACTGGAAAGGAGAGGGGAAGAAGTCAGGAGAAGAAGTAAGGAGGCAAGGAGCAGGTGTGCAGCGAAAGGAGGGGGCGGAGGAAGGAGCACAGGAAAGCGGGGGGCGGAGGAATTTGAAGAAGAGGGGAAAGGAATTAGGATCATGCTGAAGGAAATATGGGAAGAAATGAGACAAATGAAAGAGGAAATAAAAAATGAGATAAGAGAGGAAATGAGGAGAAAGGAAAAGGAATGGGAAAGGGAAAGGGGGGACTTGACGGAGAAAATAAAGAAGTTAGAAGAAAGATTAGACAGGGTAGAAGAGAGGAGAGAAGCAGGTGGTGAGGAAGGGACAAGAAGGATGGAAGAGGGTATTAAAGCACTAGAGGGACTGTTGGAGGCGCAAGAGAAGAAACAGAGGAAAAACAACATAATAATAAGGGGTCTACAGATAAAAGAGAAGGATGTAAAGGAAGGAGTGAGAAACTTCTGTGAGAAAGAATTGGGAGTACAGTGTGATTTTGAATGGGTCAGAAGAATAGTGGTAGAGAGGGAAGGCACAGTCATAGCGAGGGTGGACAGCTGGGGGAATAAGCAAGCGATTATGGGGCGGAAAAGCAGACTTGGAGGGAGGAAAATTTTTATAGATCACGACCTGACGCGGACAGAAAGGAAGATACAGCAGGAGATTGTGCAATACGCTAAGACGGAAAGGGGTAAGGGGAAGGAGGTAAAAGTGGGATACCAAAAACTGAGAATTGAGGGAAAGTGGGTGGCAGGTGGCAGGTGGCAGAGGGAGCTGGGAAAGGTGCAATTTTTAAGGGGACCTTGCGGACAGGCACACGGGGCACGGAAGAAAGAAGGGAATAAGAGAAAAGCGGGGAAGGGAGGGGGGGAGTATAGTGTTCTGGAACGTGGCAGGATTACTGGGTAAGGATAGAGACTTTTGGGAGTTTGTGGAGAAGCAGGACTTTGTAGGTCTTACGGAAACATGGATTGAAGAAAGCAGATGGAGCAAGTTCAAGGGCAGACTACCCAAGGGTTTTATATGGAAATACCAGCCGGTGAAAAGGAGGTGGAAGAGGGGAAGAGCGATAGGAGGGATGTAACGGGTGTTAGAGAAGAGTGGGGGATGGAAGAGGAAAATAGAGAGGAAGAAGGTTTAGTGGGAAGACAGATGAGAGTGAATGGAGAAGTGTGGAATGTGTGGACGGTGTATCAGGGTGAGGGTATGGCAGATCTAGAGCAAAAAATACAAAGACTTATGCAGGAGAGGGAGGAAGTAGTTATAGTGGGGGGGGGGGGGGGGGGACTTCAACGCGAGGATAGGAGTGGAGGGTAGTAGATGGGAGAGTGACGACGAAGAGAAGGGGAGTACGAGGAGCTCGAAAGACAAAAAGGAAAACGCCGAAGGCAGAAGACTAATACGAATAGCGGAGAGTAGAGGATGGCAGATATTAAATGGGAACATGATGGGCGATGAGGACGGGGAGTATACATATGTGGGTAAACAAGGAGCAACGGTAATCGATTACGTGTTAACAAATATTGAAGGATAGAACAGAATAAAGAGTTTCACTATTAAGGAGAGAACAGAGTCGGATCACCTACCACTGAAGGTAATGTGGGAGGGGAACAGGGTGGGAGAAAGGCAGGGGGTGGAGAAGGAGATGGAAAAAGTAGTCACAGTATGGGAGGAGGAAAGCATCAGGGTATTTAGAGGAAAGTGTGAGGAGTATGAGGGGCAAACGGAGGAAGTGCAGGAAGCATGGAGGAAGCTGAAAGGATACACGAAGCAGTGCATGGTAACCAAGAAAAGCAGGTGGAAGGTGAAGAAGATAGGACATGCGGAATGGTGGGATAGGGAATGCAAAACAATGAAGAGGAAAGTTAAGGCCACCTATAGGAAGTGGAAGAAGGGGAGCGTAACAAGGGAGGAATTTGTTGGAAAGAAGAAGGAGATGAGGGAACTGAGGGAGAGGAAGATAAATGAGAGTAGAGAAAAAATTATAAATGAAATAAAGGAGGCAAGGACGGTAACAGAGCTATGGAAATTTATAAATAAGGAAAGGCGAAGGAAGATGGAGATAGGGGAGAAGATCACGATAAAGGAATGGAGGGATCATTTTATCAAGTTGTTAGAGGGAGCGGAGGAAAGAATAACAATGGAAAAGAGAAAGTGGTTAGAGACGGAACACGAAGAAGAGGAGTTGACGGAAGAAGAAATTTTAAAGCAAGTAAATAGGTTGAAAAAGAAGAAAGCAGCAAGAGAGGATGGGATACCGGGGGAGGCGTGGATATACAGCGTGGGAAGTCTGAGGTAGAGTCTAATACAAATTGTAAAGGACGTGTGGGATGGTAAGGGCTTTCCGAGTGATTGGAGGAAGGGGGTGATTATGCCGTTGCACAAGAAGGGCAATATTGAGGAGGTGAGCAACTATAGAGGGATTACACTTTTGGATACAGCATATAAAGTATATGCGGCTGTGTTAAATGGGAGGATAGTGGAAGATCTACAGGAAAAGGGAATACTAAATGAAACGCAAGCGGGGTTCCGGAGAAATAGAGGAACGATGGACAATGTGTACGTCTTGCAACATGTGGTGGAAAGGGAGTTAAGTAAGAAGGGTGGAAAAATCTTTGCATTTTTCATGGATTTAAGGGCCGCTTTTGATAGTGTGGAGAGGGTTAAGCTATGGGAATGTATGGAAAGAAGGGGGGTAAGGGTAGGTTTAATAGAAAGGACGAAGGAAGTGTATGAGGAGGTAATAAATGTGGTGAGAGATAATGGAATAGAATCAGAGGAGTTCTGGACGGGGAAGGGAGTCGGGCAAGGGTGCGTACTGAGCCCGACCTTGTTCTCGGTGTTTTTATCGGATCTGGAGGGGGAAATGGAAAAAGTACAAACAGGGGGGGTGAGAGTGGGTAAGGAGAAGTTTTGGTCATTGGGCTACGCAGATGATGTAGTAATGATGGCGGAGAAGGAGGAAGATATGAGGGAGATGTTGCGAAGACTGAAAACATATTTAGGAAAGAAAAAGTTGGAACTAAACGTCGAAAAATCGAAAATGATGGTGTTTAGCAAAGGCAGAGGTAAGAAGAAGAAAACAGAGTGGAAGTGGAATGGGAAGGAGATTGAAACGGTTAAGGAGTTTAGATATCTGGGAGTGAAGCTACAAAAGAATGGGGACATTGCAGGGCATGTTAGGGAAAGGGCAAAGGCAGCAAATATGGTAGTAGGGCAAGTGTGGTTGCTAGGAGAGAGATTATTTAGAGAAGACTGGAAGAAAAGGATGTTACTGTTTGATTATTTAATAGTGGGGATAATGATGTACGGGGTGGAAATTTTTGGATGGAAAGAAAGAGAGGAATTGGAAAAGGTACAGACAAAATATATAAAGTGGTGCCTAAAGCTGGACAGAACGACGCCTGACTATATTGTTTTGGAGGAAACTAAGAGGAAGAAGATACGGGTTAAAGCGGGAGCAAGAGCAATGGGATTTGAAGAAAGAATAGAGAAGGAGGAAGGACGTTGCCTGTTGAAGGAGTGTCTAAGGGAAAGAAGAAAAGAAGGGTGTAACACAAGAAACAATAGAGAGAGGACAGAATATTTAAATAGAAACGGTTTCAGTCAAGTAGGTATAGAACTAGAGAAAGGGGAAGGGAAGGAAATTACGGGAGTACTGAAAGAGAGGGACAGAGAAAATCAAGGGCAATGGCAATGGAATAGGATAATGGAAGCAAGATACAATAATATGTACAAGTACATACATAGAGGAAACCTGCCAAGATATCTGGAAGAGAGAGGAGTAAGAGGAAGTCAGAGTCTTATGGCGAGAGCAAGATGCGGAAATATGGAAGAGGGGAATAGGTATTGGATGAAGGAAGAGGACAGGAGGTGTAAGTTATGCGAAAGGGATATAGGATCGCTTAAGCATCTGGCGGAAGACTGTATAGGTGTGGAAAGAATAGATGTATGCGTGGAAAAAATACTGCAAGAGAGAAGGGTGGAGGAAGTAGTGGAGTGGCTAAGGGGTATAGAAAGAAGGAGGAAGGAAAAGAGAGGGGAGGGGAGAGGAAAATGAGACCAAAGAATAATAGGGTGCAATAGAATAGATTAGTAGGAGAGAGAATAGTGTAGTGGATAAGCAGATAGTATGAAGGAAAGGATGTGTTTAGACATATAGTGGCGAGATAGGGTGGAATGCAGAATGGATGTGAGTGAGTGGGAGCGAAGGGGTGGATTTGGTAGTAGTAAGGTTAGGGAGATATTTTTTGTAAACCAAGTCACATTTCTGGACCGCAAGGTTGAAATTAAATAAATATATATATATTCCCATCTTTCAAAAATGGTTTATATCGCTTCAATGTGTAAAGTTCTGCATTGTCATTTATTTCTAACTTATATTTTTCACTTTTTTCAGGAGTTGTCACATTTATGATCGCTTTATTCATATTATAATTATTTGTAATATTACTGCAAGACGAATAATTATGTTCCATAAAAATATTTGTACTAATATTACCGTGAGATGGCTGCCTAACATCTACCTTGATTCCTCGATTTCGAATATGCATTCGTAACCTTTCGTAACATTTTTGCCGTGCAACTTGTAACGGCAAAACTTGTTGTGGAATTTTTACATTAGGATCTTGGGGAAAATGTTCGAACTGTATTTCTTCGGTCAATAATTTCAACAGGTGATTTCGCATAAGTGTTGTATTATAGTAAACATTTTGTGGTTTAATACTAAATGCTAATGAAACGCCAATTGCTATAGCCATGACTCCACAATCTCTTGTATTTTTTTGTTGTTGAACAATCAGAAAACGAACGGTTTCTTTCGTAATTGTAATATGAGGATACAATTTTACCAAAAAAAGTTTTTGCCCTTTGTGTAACGGATCCGCGAAATTCTGCAGCGTATCGTATATGTAAATATTTGTCCCGTCATAGTAACTGCATGTCCAATGTTCTGGACGATGCAAGATTTGTATGTGGTCCGTATCTTTCCTAACGGGTTTGATTTCTACAAGGTTATATCTTAGATACGTAGGTCGAATTTCGTAATTAGCGGTTTTGTTCAATAAGTAAGAAAAAGCCGACATATGAGAATCCTCAAGCCAGCCATCGTTTGACTCACATCTTATAATTTTCTTATCCTCCTCGGTTAAATTTTTATGAGGAATATTAAAATTTAGGTCTTGTGTTATAGATCGTACATCTTTATTTTGTATATGTACAGACATTTTTTTTTTTAAATATTAATTAACTTTAAACTTTATTAAAAGTTGGTATACTCGAGAGAGATGGTGCACTGCAGCCTATCGAGTGATGTTATAAGATAAGGCGCGCTGCAGCCTGTAAAATTTACTCGGAATAGCGCACAGCAGCCGACCGAGTGTATTTTACTTACTTTTGGAATATTCCAACCTGTAAAAAACAAAAATTTTGTAATGAACTACTATCATACGTATTATTATAAATAAATGTAAAGGTCAGTTACCAAATATAATATTTGTGCTTTTGTTTCTCCCACTAAGAAGAATGGAATGTCCTTCCAAGGGACTTGATACTAAAAGGATACACATTTCAATAAAGAAACAGGTTAATAAAAATCTGCGCAAACTATTATTTGACTGCACATAAATCTGTTCTATTCATTGAAAATATGTTCGTTTCATTATACATACAGCTTAATTAAGATAATAATGAAGCACACTTACATGTAAGAAAATAACGAAGAATTTTCGAATGCCAGGAATGTCTCTGCCAATACGAAAATGAAGTGAGCCCCGGTCGCCTGCTTCGTTTTGTGTTTCGCGCGACCCTAGGCTCACATGCCCATCAGTCAGAGCGAACCTTGCTCGTACACACGGCTCAAACGATTGTGGCCGATCAAGTTTCGATTGCATTCGAGCTTACTAGGGCTGACTTTTTTGCATCGCTAACATTCTACAGTATTTCATGAATATGGTGAGAGCACTGCCAAGCTACAGGTTCCCGTCTAGAACACTTCTTTCTTGTGAAGAAACATCACTGTGACGCCACCTACACTCCGCAGCAAAAAGATGGCACACTATGTAAATAAAAGTTTTTTAACTTTTGGAACAATATATGGCATTGCTTTTGACGATTATAGTGTTTAATAAGAATAACAAAGTATTTCAATGTAATTGAATACATTTATTACAAAAGAATAATGTTATTTTACAACTTATTGAAAAATAACGAAAAATCGACGCGTCAAAATGATAGCACATTTTCCTTAAAATACTTAATATGTACAGAAAAATATTATTTCAATATTTTTTAGTTCCACCTTTTCTCTTGTATAACTGATATTAAATGCTTTGGTACAGATTTAAATAATTTTTTAACAAATTTTCGGCTTAATGATATCCAGTTTTGCTCGATGCAAGTTTTCAATTCCTCAACGGTCTGAAATTGTTTTCCCTTCGCATATACTGATCTCGATAATTGCGCCCAACAATTTCCAATAATGTTCAAGTCCGGCGACCTGGCTGGCCATTCTAAAATTTTTATATTTTGCTGTCGAAAGTATTCTTTGACAGACTTTGCTGTATGAACACTTGGATTGTCCTGTTGGAAAATATAGTTAGGGCCCCCACTCTCTACTGCATATTTCTTCAACTGTTCGTCTATTAAAGTAATATAATTTGGACTCTTCATTGTTCCACTTATAAACCTAATTTCAGTGTTCCCATAGTACCCAATTCCAGCCCACACCATTACTCCTCCACCACCTGCGTGTCGACGACTTAAAATGTGTGTTTCTTTACGCAAATCATGGAAATAACATCGATATCCATCCGGTCCATCTAATGTAAATCTCTTTTCGTCACTAAAAATAACTCTCCGCCATTTTTTCCTCCAATGAATATATTTTTCAGCAAATTGTAACCGAGCTTCTTTATGTCGCTTCGTTAGCGGTGGTTTACTCATCATTTTTTTGCGTTTTATGTATTTACAGCTTTTTATAATACGCTGTACATTACGTACATTTCACACTCACTCAATCTTTTGCCACGACCCATTGTCGTTAATTTCAATAAATTTCGATACTGAAACACGCAGAGTATTAAATATTTGCCTGTATGAACAGTTTGACGACTTAGCAGTAACTGGAGAGGGAAAACTTTGAAGGTGTGCTATCATTTTGACGCAGCAGTCACCGCTAATGTTTACGTTTTCAGCTGTACCTTAAGCCAGTAGGCAAAACAGAAGTGTTTACCCTGAACATGTGCAATCTATTGTTGACTGAAACTGATACGTAATACGAGAACTGTTAGTATTCAATTTCTTATGCGAAAATTAAGAATATTACGCAGTGTGCTATTTTTTTTGTCGCGAAGTGTAATATAAGAGACGTTCGCGCAGTCCCGTCACAAAATATAATTTACATTACTTCGGTTATATTTATTTTCCCGTTGTTAATATAAAATAATGGATAGTAGATTTTGAAATAAATGCGTATTTCTTTGCTCTACACATTTCAATTAATAATGAGCGTCTTAGATTTTAATCTATGAAGACTGCTACGAATAAAATACCACAGGACTTTCCATTCTTTTCCTTATTACCCCACCGCCCCGCTTTATATATTTGTGTTTTCCATTATAAATCCGTTGATTTATTTACTTTGATATTACAAGTTTATCATTTATAGTGTCAAAATTATTATGATTTTATTTGAGGTTCATTGCAATAAAAGTCATTTGACATTTATTCTTGGTGTCATTTACGCTATATGTAGCATCGCGAACAGATCCGATCGCACCAAGTTATATAATAATTATGACAATCATAGGTACATGGTGCCATAGTGGTGTTTCAACATGAATTGGAAGTGTTCTAGACGGGAACCTGTGGCTTGGCAGTGCCCTCACCATATTCATGGAATACTGTAGAATGTTAGCGATACAAAAAAGCCAGCCCTAGTAATCTCGAATGCAATCGAATCTCGATCGGCCACAATCATTTGAGCCGTGTGTACCAAGCAAATGTACCGCCGGTCACGTCCCGTTGCCATCACGCGAGATTTTCTTTACCATCGCCTTTTGGTTACGCCGCCAGCCTTATTTACAGTATCGTCTCCTTATGGGCTCGGTTTGGTGCACACGATGTGGGCTTTTCGCTATCCCCACCACTTCTGTCTCACTCTTGTCCGGCGAAGGCGAGAGCGAGATGGAACGAGAGCGAACGAGAGTCACTGAAAGTGAGCGAGGACGATACGAGACAAACGACACGTTGATATTTTGTCTCGCTTCGTCTTTCGGACGTCTGACACTCCGTCCTTTGCATCCGCGCCCGTCGCGCACGCCCGCCGCGCACACAAAGCGTTCCATCTCGCTCCCCCTTCGGCCAGAAAGAAGCGAGAAACGAACACTCGGAATTAGGACTCTTGGCTCCATGAGGGCTCATCGCCGGCTTAGAGCATATACTATGGAGGTCTCATTGATAGCTTGAAACTGTCGCCAACATGGTGCGAGAGAGAAAGACATGTGCGAGCGAGAGAAATATAGAGTCCTAATCAACCGTAATGCGCATGCGCCGATATCGTGCGGGAGAGAAAGACGGGCGATTGAGAATCTATACTTCTCTCTCTCGCACCAGTTCACACGTCTTTCTCTCTCGCACGATATCGGCGCATGCGCATTAAGGTCAAATAGGACATATACTTCTCTCGCTCGCACCAGTTCGCATATGTCTTTCTCTCTCGCGTGATGTTGCCGACAGTTTCGAGGCAGTCACTCTAAGGCAATGATACCTCCATGTATACATGGTCTAAGATCGCCGGTCCCGACCAGCGAGCCCTCAGTAGGGATGGGATCAAGTTCAATATGTACTGATGAATCCGAGTCAATTCCAATACAAAAGTTTCACTTCATGGGATTCGAATACTACTCATAAGAGCTGGCGTTTCATTCTATATACTTCCAAAGTACTTGGGTTATAGAAGCCGGTTTCGAACCTCAGAAAAAGTAGCGGCAGAGTTCAGAATGTACTTCTAAGTACTTTGACGTTTGAAAGAATCGAATCTCGTAAAAGTAGTATTTGATCCCTGAAAGATAAAAATCTACATAGCTGAGATTTACCAATATCGTACCACTTAATATATTTTTCGTTGTATTTCGTATTTGGTACTAGATTGAACGCAAATTAATATTAGATATTGAAGCTTGATGTTTTAGGCATAGTTTTTAGTTACAAAATTGTACATAACCTGTACATATAACATAGAACTTAAGTTTTCAAATCGTACTGGTACGATTGCAGTTGTACGATTTTAGGAAACATGATTGATCAGTTTATTTATACATATCTATTTAAACTTCATAATAAATGTAATATGTACATAAAATGAGTGTGAACTATTCTACAATAAACCCGCTTTTAGAAAAATAGAAAAATGCAGGATAAAACTGCATTGTTTGATTATTATCAGCTAAAATATAATGGTAAAATGTCATCAATCATACTTGATTCTTTTAAATGTTTATATTTATAGCACGCATAAACTAGGGTGTAAGCTTGAAGGTTTTATTTTTGTTTCTCATTTTGCATTTACTTTATGTTTTTACCATTCCATGTCGGTTCTACTCACTAATTATTGAGAAATTGATGAGGTACGATTTATGTGACCAGATAGTTTGATGACCGGATAGTTTCGAACAGTTCACGATTCACGAGTGGTTTGAAAAAGAAAAACAATACTTTTAAGGGAACATTCTCAACAAATTGCTAAAAAAATAGGTGATGTTTAGGATTTTTTTGTAAAAAAGTATACAACTTACAGTAAAAAAACTTTATGGGTTTTACTTATTCGTTATTCAAGGATAGGAAAAAAAAATTTAATTTTCCAGTAGTCGTTCGATTTCTACGTGGCGCTCCTTGCTCTGCTATAATAAAAAAGCAGCGTCGACGGTAGGCAGTATAACTCGACGTAGGATTGTCGCAAATACAGGAACCAAAGATACTCTTATATGTTATATTAATCGCTATCGTATCAACCTATTAGAAGGTACAGAACGTAAAATGACGATGTTTGGTGCACGTTTGAACACAAAAATGCTAAAAAAAAGGAGTAATTTTAAGCCTAAAAATGTTAATAACGAAAACCTATGACACCTAAAATTTATGATCGAAGGCTGATACGATAGTGAATTTAATTATAAAGAAAATATCAGTATTATCAATAACAATTAATTTACTTTACAAATACACAAAACACTGTTAACATTTGTAACTATTGAGGAATAATATTTGATCGACAATTTTTGGCTTCAATCTATTTCGTTTTTTACTAATGACATTTCCTGCCTTCGAAAATAATCTTTCTGATGGGACGGACGTCCCCATGGTGCATAAGTAATCACGAGCTACGTTCGTTAAAATGGGGTACAGAATACTATTTACAGACCAAAATAATAATATTGGTTTAGATCAGATTTTTCGTCAAAAGTTGATTTATTATATGGAATATTATCTAAGTGATGTTGAAAATAATAATTTTTATGCAATAGCTACTTTATTAGATCCTCGTTTAAAAACTACAAGTTTTTCTACAAATGAAAATATTGCTTGTGCACGCGATGCTTTAATCGAGGAAACAGCTAAGTGCGTTTTGAATGACGATGTATCAACAAGTACGGATATTTCCCAAGACTTAAATGATTCGGACAAAAATGACGCCCATATTTCATTATGGTCATCCTTTGATACCGAAGTTGCCAATATAGGTAAACGAGAACGTATCTAGTTCATCCGCTATTACTACATTGGTTATTATTATATTGGTCTGTAAATAGTATTCAGTACCTCATTTTAACGAAACTAGCTCGTGATTACCTGTGCACCATGGGAATCTCCGTCCCATCAAAAAGAATATTTTCGAAGGCACGGAATGTCGTTATAGCAAAAAACGAAATAGGTTGAAGCTATAATAAATTGTCAATCAAATATTATTCCTCAATCCTTACAAATGTTAAGAGTATTTTGTGTATTTGCCAAATAAATTAATTGTTGATGATAATAAAGTTAACTAAATGTAATGTGGAATACTTGTACATAGATAATTTTCACCGAAAACAAATCACACACTCGCACCGAATAGAAAACTCCTGGTTAAAGTAGGTAATTATAAAGGATTCGAATCTATTGATCAGGGTTCGATTATACTTGCAAGTACCGCTGACGTTTCTCAAAGTACTTATAGAGAGTTCAAACCTATCCCGTCAAGGTTCGAGTCTACTTGAAAGTAGTGTTTTTTTCCCGAAGTACTTGTGAACTGTTCGAAACTATACAGTCAGATTCGAACCTACTTCCAATATACTTGATCCCATCACTAGCCCTCAGGGGGACAATACTGTATTCGGATCATACATACAGCTAAATCTAACGTAGAAGTACAAATAATACTGTTTTTTAAATAAGGGCAATCAAAGGCTTAAACCCACAACACGCTATACCCGCCTTAACAAGACAGAACAAATCGCTTACCACGGACCCATACGAAATATCGGAAATGCTAGCAACAACATTTCAAAATAATTCTAGCAATCAAAACTACACAAAGGAATTCCAGGACCTCAAACGGAAAACTGAGTCAGAACCACCCAATCCCCCAGATATAAATCAGGAAACACCTGATATATCTGCTCTAAATATGCCCCTTCAAGCCGATGAATTGGAACATTTCCTTAATAAATGCACGAACACCAGTCCTGGACCTGACGGAATTCCAAACATCTTCCTAATCAATCTACCACCAGAGGCCCTGGCTTATATACTCTCAATAGTCAACTGCATCTGGATGCACAATGTATTTCCTGATGCATGGAAGGAGGCTACAGTTACTCCTATCTTAAAACCAGGCAAGAATTCAACTAACCCAAACAGCTACCGCCCGATTGCCCTAACGAATACAATGTGCAAATTAATGGAGAAAATTATTAACTATAGACTTAGATGGTACTTAGAAAAACACCAGCTAATCTCCAAATTTCAAAGTGGTTTTCGACAATTCCATTCTACCCACGACCATCTAATCAACTTGGAGTCCAATATATGCGATGCCTTTAACAACCAACAACACTTGACAGCTGTATGCCTTGACATAGAAAAAGCCTATGATATGGTTTGGAGAAACCGAATACTAACAGTTATAACAAACCACGGACTCAAAGGGAATATCGATAAATTCATCAATAACTTCTTACAAACAAGAGTTATTAAAGTCAGAGCCAATAACACTCTCTCCTCGACAAAAGTAATTGAAAATGGTGTACCACAAGGCTCTGTATTAAGCGTATCCTTATTTCTCATTGCCATAAATGATGTACTGAGTAACATGTCCAACCCAGCCAAGGGACTACTGTTTGCCGACGACCTAACTATAATATGCAAAGGAAAAAATCCCCGCACAACACAGGAACACTTACAAGAAACACTAAACAAATTACAAAAATGGTCACAGAGTACTGGATTTAAATTCTCAAGCATCAAATCAGAGACAATTACCTTTAGCAGGAGCGAGAAACCTATAAGCATAAAACTAATCCTCAACAATCAAGAATTAAAGGAAGCAACTACAATCAAACTACTAGGACTAACCTTTGATACACGTCTTTCCTGAAAGCCTCACATGGACCAACTCAGAATCCATGGTAACCAACGCCTCAATATACTAAGAACAATAGCAGCAAACAATTGGGGCTCAGACCTAAACACCCTACTACTAACTTACAGGACAATAATTTGATCAAAATTAGACTACGGATCAATAGTTTACAACTCTGCCAGTTCCAGCGTACTAAAGAAACTAGACACACTACACAATAACGCCCTCAGGATGACAGTAGGTGCGTTTCGATCAAGCCCAATCAATGGTATCCTCAGTGAGGTAGCTGAACCGCCCCTAAGGGTACGAAGGAAATACCTAAGTATAAAATTCGCTACCAAATCATCTGCTCTTCCCCAGAACCCTGTATTCCAAAGCGTCTTCAAGAAGGAAAACATCAACCAACCACAAACAAAAAAAAAGAGTCCCGCCCCCTTTTTATCGCAGGATACACACCTATGAAAGAGAACTTGAAATGGAAATCCAGCCTACAATAAAGAAATCAATCCATAGCATCCCTCCTTGGACCGTTCCAAAAATAGAATCCAATACCACACTACTCAAGCATAACAAAAAGGACACCAATTCTAGCTTGTTTAAAACCCTATTGCAAGAATTAGAAGAGACATACGCAAACCACTCACATATATACACAGATGGGTCTAAAACACAAAACGGCACTGGTTATGCTTTCACATCTGGACAATCGATAACAAAAGTGAAACTCCATCAAGAAGCTTCTATTCTTTTTTGTGAACTAAGCGCGATAACACATGTTATCCAAACAATAACCGGCGAACGAAATAAATCTTTTGCTATTTTCTGCGACTCTGCCAATGCCATTCAATCAATCCAAAACCAATGGACAAATGATTCCACTATCCAAGAATGCCAAAAAGCCTATGTCAAGGCAACCCATAGGAACAACCGGATCACAGTAATCTGGGTTCCTGCCCATACAGGTATTGAGGGGAACGAAAGAGCTGATAGAGCGGCTAGAGAAGCAGCCGAATCACCAGGCTCTGAGTGCAACACCAACATCCCACCGGAAATTCTACTCTCATGTCTAAAGAAAAAAATTAAAGACAAATGGAATGAAGAATGGAAAACCAAAACTAAACCACGACTGACAGCAATTAAATATGACTTTTTTGAGAAAAGCATATCACTTTCGCTATCAAGACGCGACCAAGTCGTAATATCAAGAATCACGATTGGACACACAAAACTAAGACTCACACACCGGTACCTCCTCGACAGAGAAGAACCCCCATCCTGTGATCTATGCAAAGTGCAAATGACAGTGGAACACATCATCCTGCACTGCAGGAAATACTGCCCCTACAGACAAAACTACAACCTGAGACCCGACCTAAAGGATAATTTAAACGACAAAGAAGCAATACAAAGACTATTAGATTATCTAAAACACACTAAATTATACAACCAGCTGTAGGCCAGATCCTAAGTCGCTAATAACCCATACTAGTGGTTGATGCGACGTTAAATAATAGATATAAAATAAAAAAAATGCTGTTTTTTGTCCTCGAATTTTTCATGTATTTGAGAGGGGTAGGGCAGAGGAGTGACATTATAAGATTTCTGGGAAAGGTTGACGGAAAGGACCCCGTGGAAGGACCCAATATTCTTGACGGGCCCGCACCCTCCAGCCGCTTCGACCTGTATCCTCCTGGAATTAGTAATAAACGTCAGCAATTATATTATAATAATTTCTAAATTATTGGCACGCGCAAATAAAAATATTCGCCCTCCCCCGATATAGGCTAAACCGAACAATTTTTATATCGTAAAAACATAAAAAGGTATTTAATTAAAGTATTAAGAAATAATACCATGTGCCGTGGCCGGGCCCTGTGGTGGTGGTGCTGGTGCTGGTGGTGGTGGTGATGCTGGTGGTGGTGGTGGCGGTGGTGGTGGTGGTGGCAGCGGCGGCGCCGTAGTTGCGACTGCCAGCGACAGCCAACCGGCCTGGGCTCCCCTGATATAAGCTAAAGTCAACAATTTTTATTATATTGTTAAAGGATAAAAAGTATTAATTAGTAGTATTAAGAATTAATACCGTTTGTCGTCGGCTGCTGTGGTGGTGGTGGCGACGCCACCGTTCTCGGCACTTTGTTCGCTGCCGGCATCATTCGAGTCTGGATAAAAAAATTTGAATAAATGTATATATAATTTTTTTTTATTATTTAATTCTTCTGTTAGCTTATCGTTAATAAAACTCACTATCAAGTAGGGCGGCCTCCTGCATTTTCTACAAAAATTAATAAACAATTAATTAACCAAAAAAATCATCCAGAGTTCATAAAAGTGGCGTAAGATAGAAGGAATTCATACGTTAAATATCAGTGGACATAGACCGTAACTGTATAACAAATAATATAGCGACTTACCTTGTTAATTGAGACAATAATTCAATGTCCTATATGGTGGAAAAACTCGTGACATTTCAAAACTTTTGATAACATACACAGGCAGGTTATGATTGATTGACAGCTAGGTGACATTTACTAGCGAACCGAAAACAACGGCTTTTTGCCTTTTTCGTCAACTGCGCAACCGCATTTTCAGCAAAACCATTCCGAATAACTTCAGTTTACGAAAGGCGACATCTACCTGCGTCAATTGGAGAAGTAAAGCGAGAATGGCGACATCTACTGGCGTCAAGTACTGGCGCTACGTGCTCTCTGACTGTCTCGTAAAAAAAGTATCATTTTGATAACTATTAATTGAGAATAATTCTTTTATCTTTTAGAAAAACAGCTTGATACATTAAGTAAAACGACAAATGGGTTCGAAAAAAAATAATTATTCGCTTAATCATGTTAATACACCGGGACTATGTCATAAGACAAGATAAAAGACCAAAATAGCTACGGAGACCTGTCAATTTCGCTATCATTCGTGTATAGAGACGTGGTCGCTCAGTGTGCCTATGGGTAGAGGGGGAAGGGGAATTAGCTTCCAGATGCGACCGCGTCTGTTGATGACTGAGACCTTTTTCTTTTATTTCTACTTTGTCACGTTGATCCTTGGCTCCCCGATAGCAGTAAAATGAAAGGCAATAATGACAGGTCGCATCGATTAGCATCCAAAATTTGATACCCCATGTATGGTGCTTTTTATTCATCAAATACTGTGTCGGTACTGATCTACTTTTTGTGCCTTCTAATGACTCGTCTATGTTCAAATGCTGACTAGGTGAATATTGAATTTTGAATTTCCTATTTGCATGAGCAGCAACAGGTTCAAATTTCGCTGCTGGGGTCATATTCGTGGCTATACCGTGCTGTTGTCCACAACATGAAAAAACTTGCAAAGCAATTGAAATTTATTCCGGCTAAACATTTGCCCAAACCATGGAATATATCTATGATTTGTTGACCAGTAACTAAAAAGTGTAGGTCTACGGGTAATTCCCATTTCAAGCAGAACTGCTATAAAAACTCTCAACTCTGGGATTGTGGTTTTCTTCCAGTCTAATGCTCTGGATCCATCTGGCACTCTGGTTATTCTCTAAAAACAGTCTTGCGTAGCGATTTGTTTCAATTTTCAATGTGTCCAGAAATTCATGAGGAAAAAATAAATTGAAATAGGCTATAGGTTTCGAATTGTTCGGTAGCATATGTTTAGGACCCGCGGATTCCAAAAATAATGGGTGCGGGTTATATTGCCTATCACCTGTCACAGTAACTTAATGGAAATTCTTCAAAGAATCCTCAGTATCACTATCGTTCTCTTCATCTTGCGTTACTTTTTCCCTAGTTTCACTGTCGCTATATATTCTTCGAGCACACCGACGGCTTGGTGCGCATACTTGGTCCTCACTGTCAACATCTTCTTCACTTAGTGATAACGCGTCAATAAATCCAACTAATCCTGCATCATCCATATCCATAACGGGGTGTACTTTTTGTAAAAAGGTAGCAACAAAATTTACAAAATTCTCTGCTGCTAATTATAATTGTATCAAAAAGGTGACGGTTTTCGAACACTGACTGCTAAGAAATGCTCTCTAGAGGAAAGAGTGAAAGAATGATTTTAGTCTCACCGTGTCGATGTAACATTGTTTCGTGACACTTGAATTTTCTGATAGCTTATCATCGCCATGTTGTGGATTACGGTCCCAACAAAGTGTCTCGTGTCGAGTTTCTACCTTATCGCTCCAGCGTATACGGAATATCGGCACCAACCAGCATAGAATATAACAAAAAGTAAAACCCAAAAACAATTTTTTTAATTCTTTTGCAATGAAATTAGACCATTTATAACGCTTTATAAATTTATTTTGAGATAGAGTTTTCTCGCAATGCGAATAGTAAGACGCCATCCGATACGCGTCTATATATCGTCGTTGACACTTTTCGCAAGTGTTGCGAACGACGATATATCGTTGTTATATCGTGGCATCTAATTCATTTCTGAATTTGTTTATTACCTTCTGACCCACATTCCAAATGCAAAAGATGTGGTTGGGAAAGATTCGATAAAGTTTTATTTACTAATAAACAATAATAAAATCGTTAAAAAATAAATCACGGTTTTTGACGTTCTTCGATACTTCAAAGATCCATTGAGAATTGACGGAGATACGGAATTTTGACCGCAAAAAGTTGCTTTGGAACCACTGTGCAGCGCGGCGCGGCGGCTCGACCGATCGCAGTGGAACTATATTTTTCATTACGGTGAGCCTAAAATCTCGCACTACGTTCAACTAATTCACTTCCCATTCTACATAATCCAACAAGGGCTTTTTACTCCGATTCACAGTTTCTATTTATAAAGAACAAAGGTGGACGTTTCTCTTAGAAAAATGTAACATTACCTTTGATCTGTAACCATTTCTTTATTTTTCAAAATTTTCAAAATCATCCCTGTTGGACGATAGTTATTGACATACTTTATAAGAAGATTTTGTTTTTGATTTCAGAGACGAGATACAACTTATTTCAGGCCCGCCGTTTAGCCGTCTAAAACAGGGAGGCTTTCGTATATATATCCGTAACTTCCTAAAATAATAATTTTTTAATTGAAACATTTTTTTAAGTAGTTCAGAATACTATGTAAAGATAGTAAAAAACGGGAAATCTGCATCAAGCCGTTGACTTGTACAGAAAATCCACAAAATGTACACATTTTCTGAGGGTGCAAACAGATATACCCCCTTAAAAAAATGAGCGGAACCCATTTTGCCCCCCCCCCCCAAAAAAATTTCTTGTATACTAAATGATTATGTAACTCCACCGCCCATTTAAAGTAAAAACAAAATTGAAGCCGTTATCTGCAGTGGATTCGACGAAAACAGCTTGCGACACTTTATTTGGCCCACTCGGTATTAGAGATATTCTTTTGGCCCGGGTACTCGGGTACCCGGTGCGATCCCGTGTAGACAATAAGTACCCAGGTACCCGTACGATACCCGGGTAGACAAAAATTACCCGGCTACCTGGGTATCCATGAGATACCTGAGTAAATGAGATGTGATGAGATAGCTGAGAATTTCGATTTGGCCAACTTCATTTACTCGGGTAACTTATGTCTACCCGGGTAGCCGGGTAATTTTTGTCTACCTGGGTCTTTCACGGGTACCCGTGAGTCTCATCGGGTACCCGACGCACAGTGGGTGATTGTGACAATCTAGCTTTACTAAACCAATAACTTTTTACTGGCTTAAATTATTTGCCTAAAGTTTTTTTAATATCTTTTTAATGACTTCAGAGTATGTTACAAGTATAAAATTTTAGTCATACTCACATTTTTAATGAAGAAAAATGGTCAAATGTCACTTTCGTCAGACGAATCATGTGAATCGCTGGAATCTGATGATGGATTCTGATCTCCATTTTTTAATAATAGGCTGACATCAGGGCTTTTATTGAACTTGACTTTTTAAGAAATGTCACAAGACGTACAGCAAGAAGAGCGATCGCGATATGTTGCAGCGAAAGATAGCAGTATAACTGTGGGATCAGGAACCTCCACCATAAGAGAGGACACGGAATAGCGAAGATCGGGGAAGTCGGCGGTAGCCGAGGTGGTTAAGGCGGCTGGGCCAGCCCGCAAATCGAGAGATCGCGGGTTCGAGTCCCGTTGAGGCGACTTCCTTTTTTCCGTGATCCTACAATTGGTGTCAGAAGTGGGATGGGGGGAGCACCGATCGCCACACGAAGCCGTCCGTTTGAGGTCGTTGTCTGCGACGCGAAAAATAATGGACACTGTGGTCGTACGGGGTGTGTCTGCGACGCGAAAAATAAAAGACACAAAGTGTGGTGGTGTGTGCGACAATGTCATTCGAGGACGAATGACGTCGCAGGATGGCCGAGTGTGGGATCAGGAACCTCCACCATAAGAGAGGACACGGAATAGCGAAGATCGGGGAAGTCGGCGGTAGCCGAGGTGGTTAAGGCGGCTGGGCCAGCCCGCAAATCGAGAGATCGCGGGTTCGAGTCCCGTTGAGGCGACTTCCTTTTTTCCGTGATCCTACATAACTAATGAAAAGCTAATGTAGAGCTGCAAGTGGGAAACGTAAACTGTTTATAAAAGGTACTTACCGTCTTTCCGAACCCGAAACTGAAGAGTTTGTTTAGATTAGCCAGAACTTGAAGAGCGCGTTTTCGTCTCGAACGTGTTACATGTTAAATTGATTTTCTTCAAAACGCGCAAATATGCGCAGCCAATTTTTTTACAACATAATTCTTTTTAGTCAGTAATTGATATGTGCTATGAATTTGATTAAAGAGAGCTGCAGAAAAATTTTAAAGTCTTCTGGAACTTAAAAAACTTTTATTTTACTGTACAATGTTAATACTTGAAGAATATAGATGAATAGTAAAGTTGTTTACATCTGAAAATAAAGTACGAAATCACAGTATAAACATAAAAAATCATTTTCTAAATACCTGTAAAAAAAATTCATAAAAAGAGTAACGGTACTATTAATGGAACTTGTACATTATATTATGACATAAAAGTTTTTATCTTCAGGAAGAATTTATATTTCAGCAAATTAAAGCTAGATTGCCAAAATCGCCCACTGTGTGACGGGTCGGGTAGTAACAGCTTTACTCTGTATACCTAGACCAGGTTTGGGAATTAATAGCACATTCGGGAACCTGCACTAGTGCGCACTGAGTGCGAACTTTTTCAATGCAACACCATGCCGCACATTCGGGTGGTACTAGAGCTGACTCTGCTCTGTTCTGATGGATTCTGGTTAGGAATGGAGATTAGGGTGGTCCTTATATGGGTCAACAAATTTTTTTCTCGAATTTTTGACGAGGCACCATCTCATTTCATTTTCTACCCTAAGAAACTATTTCAGTAATTTCTTCAAAATTTTTTAACAATATTTAGGGGTCGCTACCAAGGTTTGAATTTTAATGAAAACACTGTATTAATCGCTCATTTAGATTTATTGATATAAAACATTTAGCATGCAAAATTATTCATTAGATAACAAATTAAGATACCTCTTAATATTAAAATCATTCATAATCAGAATACAAGGGTTGGTTTTTTTGTATCAGGGTATTTCTTCCTGTACTCTTTTACCAACAAAAACAAATATTGCTTTTGCTTTTCATCTGTTGTCATCAGTTTATTATATTCCTCCATTAAAGCAACACCACGCTCAGCAATATCATTTACTACCCGCATAGAATGGACGATTTTCGTCGCAGCATTAAAATCGGCGTCATCCTCCCAAGTTTCATCATCTTTATTCAGAAACTGTGATGAGATACCCAGTATCTGGAAAAATCGTAAGGAGTTGCTAGTCACAAAATCTTCGATGCTCTTTTCGGTGATGTGTTTGACATCAATGCTTTTTCTTTTTGGGCAATCCTCTGCACCTTCGATTTTTAGTGCATTTACCATTTTTTTCTTATCTTGAACTGAAAGTTCGTCTTCGAAAAAAGCAAAAGACACCAGCTCTTCCGACAAGTACCATAAATGGCCCAGTAGTTTTTTCATGGCGACGTTGGCCATGGTTTGGTTTATACTTTGAAAGGCTGTAAGGTCTTTTAATAATTGTAAGTCGTTTCTCACTGCTGACCATCGGACAGGGACTTGAAACCAGTATTTTATATATATCATGACAGTGAAAATACAAATATCATTCACAGCTTTCTCTTCCTTTTTCATTAGTTTAAACTGATGTTTAAATAGAAAAATCTTCAAGCAATACATAGCTTTCGCCAGCCATCTAGCACGGTGGAGACCAGCAGGCCTTCTAAATGAAATCCCTTTTTCAGGAACTCCTCCCAAGTAAATGATCGTGAGATGCAAGAACTCTTTGTAGTCGTCTCGAGGTTGATATAGTTGAAGTTGTTTCTGAGCGAAAGAAATCCTGTCTGCAGCAACATTTTCTACGATGTTTGAAGACGTAATATCGGAAGTTACTGTTTTATAATCGCTTTGGTCAATTTTGTCCCAGTTGTTCTTAAACCTTTTAAACAATTGAATATCAGGACCACTAGACGGACCGAGCGATTCTAACACAGCTTCTAACGTAATTTCCATTATATGATGTCGACAAGCAAGCCAAAGCATATCTTTCTCCATTTTTTGCTCCAGAAGAACACAGGCTCCATGTTGTGAGCTATTGCGTCGCCTGTTTTTGGAGGTCGTAAATCTCCGACGGCGCAAACGTCACTCTTTCTGTGGTGTCTTACGACCACAAGAGATCACTGGAGAAGGTGTGATTATAGGTTGCATTTGAATGAGTTGAGACACCGCACATGAACAATAACAATGAAACTGTATTTAAATTAAACTTCAACAAAAGGTGGTTATGACAATTAACAAGTGAGTCTGTAATGTGTTGTATGAGTCCCTCCAAGTTACTCGTGCGAGGTATAAATTCGGACTGGTTTCGGACTCTCTGGCTGACGACAAAGCAAAGTCGAAGATTCCCATTAGGGGTGGAGTTTTAATAACGCAGTGGTTGGAAACGCTGTCTATTGGCGGACATGATTTTGTTGTAGGTGGTAACGAACGATAGGAAAGGGAAAACTGATCGAAGTGTTGGTGAATCTGTGTGATGGTGTCGCGAGGCCGTCTGTTTATTGTCACGGCAATCCTGGGACCCTTGGTCCTGACTCGGGCTGATCGCCTGCGTTTCCAATAGGGTAAATTTATGAGTTTACTACGGTCCCAGGTCTACGAGGCGCGGACTGACAAACCAAGTGTCTGCCAGATGAAGGTTTAAACTACAAGACGTCTTTGTGCGTCCTTGGTGGTCCGGTAACAATCTAACGCTCAACACTCCATTTCTCAAACCGGTTTTTATAGCTGTAGTGTCAAAACATAAACATTTTACTTTATCGGTCAAGCCCTATGAATTTATTGTTTCATAGACAGCTGACGCACATACTCCGCCTGTTTCACGATCTAGTTTTGGACCCCTAGAAGCTGATCGACCCCATGTCCTGATACCAAAATTGACAGACGATCTACAGTTTCATGTCCACTAATATCTTCAATTTACTTGCCATCCCAATGAATCGTTAATGGCAAATCTGGTTTGAACTCGTTTTTGAGAGACTCTGCTATTACTTTTCGATTTTTCAAACGCTGTTCACGAATAGAAGATCTATTAACATTAAACTCTGAAGGGTCACATCCTGCACTTTTCAAAGTAGATGCTACGACCACAGCTGCTTTTCTGTGACTTAATTTAGAGACATCGAGGCTAGCAGGTAAGTAGCTATTAATTATGTCTTTTCGAGCTCGCTTTTGTGACAGTTGTGCTTTTGAAGATTCTGATAAGGCTTCGAAATCAGATACAGTTGTTTCTTCGATGGTGGTAGAAGCAGAATGTACGCACTTTTCTATCAAAGCCGAGATACTTCTGTTTTCACGTTCACGTAATTTTTTGAGACGTTCTGCTTTCTGTTTCGATTTCTCATTTTTTCTTCAACTTTTTTTATGTACTGAACCAATTAAACTTCGGCGACCTTTCTGTCGTTGTGCTAATAAAAACTGCTTATCCTCTTCTATAGTCATAATACTTAAAGCTTCAGAGTGAGCAATATCAAATAAATCTTCTAATTTTTGTTGCCAGTCTTCCTCTTTCTTCTTTAATGCTTCCGAACGTTTTTTCTTGTTCTCTTTATTTTTTTTTCAGATTCTGCCACTCTTTGAAGTGTTTTTCTATTTTACTAATTACATGTTTTTTCAATCTCGTTGGTATACCAGCTTTTTCCCACAAATTTATCACTTCGCATGCAGCCACAGTCGCAGAATCACAAATGGTTTTCTTTTCTTCGCTTTTGTAGTAAAAAAATAAACGTAATACTTCACCAATAGAAGGCAACTTTGACTGATTCAGATTTGGTAATGACTGGTCGATAAGCCAAATATTGATTTTATTTCTAGTTAGTAAACACACGCCACTAATTGTGGACGCCATTACAAGTCGAAACAACTATGTATACTTTCGGAAAAAATGCGCGTTCTCCTGCTAATGACTGAATGCAACTGAAGTGCGGGGCTCACTACACGCGCTTTCGAGAAATATTGCAATGCCGCGCCTGACCGCTGGAAGCACAGGGAGAAATAGCGCAACGTCGCGCCGTGCCAGGCAAGACGAGACATGTAACGGTCGCGCGAGTCAGTGGCGGAAGAGACGTAGCAACCGAAAGACGTAGTTGGCGAAAGACGTGTATTTTCCATGTTTTTCTTATGTATCTATATTTCTTCTTTGAATATACTCAATAAACTTTATAATCATTCCTACATATGGTTGAAGTGGCCATACAATGCTTTTTCTGAACGTTTGACTGCTGGTAGCGACGTCTAAAAACTTTCTAAAAATTAAATAAGAAAATACTAGTTCATATTTTCGGATAGAGAATCTTATGACAGGGTGCCGCGGTAATTTTTCAAAAGTCGAAAAATAAGGACCACCCCAATGGAGATAATGATTTTTTCCCGTGAATGAATTTGCTTCTCGTGATAGTAATTCTTAGCATTGATTGAATAATTTTTTATAAACTACATCAATATAGCTTGTGTTACAGTCAAAGCGTTAATTGAGCACAATTCAGCGAATTATATACATTTTCTACTAGTCAATGTATGCACACACTGATTTGATTGGCTAAAGTATTCACATAGGTATACATATTTTTTAACTAAAGTGAAGAAATATTCGTTATATTTAAATAGATCAAGAACGATTACATTGGTTCAAAATATACGCCTGAACTTCTATAAGAACAGTTGGGAATGTTTTGAGAGAAATTGGGGTTATGTGACGCGTGCAAAGAACAGTTATGCTCTCCACCAATCAGAAGCGATCACGAAAAATCACGGATCATTGTGAGCAATCCCTGTGATTGGGAACAATCGTGATCGAATTTACCATCGTGTCCACCGTTTGTAGGAAATGTGTTACCGTGTTTGGCGGTATATGCGTGCGTAACGGGAAACGAATCGACGCCAGCACCAAGCCAAGCCAAGTGACGAATTGGATTCGTCGCCTTCAAATGTGTACGTATCGGTTTCGACACCATCAAATGTGTACGAATAGGATTCGTGGCTTGGTTTGGCGCTGGCGTCGATTCGTTTCTCATCACGCACACATACAGTGGCGGACGAAAGAAAGTTTATAACTTTTAAAATCGCATAACTTTTTTAGAATTGGTCCAAACGACATGAGTTTCTTTTAGAAGGTAGAAGGATTACTTTGCTAAGTGACGTGTTTCGTAGTTTTGAAAAAAATGCAATTTGTCGGAATAGCAAAAAAACATAGAAAGGGCAGTTTTTTCAACTTTTTTTTCTGAGCCTGTAATGAAAATTCAAAAAACCCGTTTGTAAATTTAAGTAAGCTGTATACATGCTGAAAATTTCATCAAAATCGGTTAACGGTGCTCTGAGTTACAAACGTTTAAAGATCGCAGAATAAGGTCGAAAATCGCGAAATTCCCGAAATCAAGTAATATCGTCTCATGGATCAGTCGGAAACGGTAAGATTTTTCTTCTGCAAGCCAAATTTTCGTCAACATAATACGTATACGCGTTACACGCACACCATCAGCCAAAAAGAAACTAACACATATTTCGTTCTTCGTTCGTCGACTCTCGGGAATATTCGGCAGGGATCGTCGTCCATCATTGTACACACATATATATACTATTGAATTATAACCTACCAAGTGTCAATCAGCCTTAACCTGCTAAATGTGAAATAAAGCAAGTTGTCCAAATTTGAAATGTCAGGAGTTTTTACACTAAATAGGAGACTGAATTATTGTCTCAATTGACAAGGTAAGTCGCCAAATTTTTTTAATTGTTTTCTTATGTAGTGTCGCAGACTTGGAAGTTGTCCGGAGAAGGTTCGACAGAGAAGCATCTTCTTTCACATAAGTTTCTGGAAATATGTACCATGCATGTACAAAATAATATATTGTAACAAATTGCATTGCATTTAAATTGACTGGTATATTTATACCAGGAAACTATTTTCAATTTAGAGCTTTTATGTAAAGCTTATAAAAATGAAGGAGATGCACAGGCTTGAATAGAAATGAAGGGGATGTACAGGTTTGGAGGTTGTCCGGAGAAGGTTAGATGAAGACAATCAATATAATATTTACTACGATAGACAGAGGAGCATCTTCTATCGCACAAGTTTCTGGAAATTTGGCAAATAAGGTAAATCAACAAAATTTGTCAAAAGACATAGCATTAAAAATTAAGAAAATTATGGCGAACTGCTTGCAATGTAGAGCAATTCACATTAGTGATGAAACATTTGTAATACTTTAAAATCCACAGTAGTTGCCACGCTATTCATTAATTTTATTAGTCTCCCATTAAGAACCCTCATAACTAGATCAGGGGCGCAGAGCCTGACGTCAGATCCGTAGTCATCTATGTCCTCATTAGGATACGTTCTGAGGTACAGAGCCTGACATCAGGACCCTGACGTCAAATGGACAGCAGATTCGCAGCAGATCCTGCCGTTCGCTTGACACATATAACAGCGCCATCTGAGGGTCAGAATTGGTCAACAATTCCCTACGCATGACGTCACACGGCCGCCCCTACAGGTGTCTCCCTACCCATACATATCTATCAAGTACATTCTGCAGTATATTAAATAATTAATTCTATTTATTTAAAAAGGTATTTATTTTATTCTTTAATAATGTACAAGATCGGTGATTACAATTTTGGCAAAATAATATAAGTAGCGCATATAAATCCAAAGAGGGACTTCCAACACTTACAATTACAAATCCACGTCCTGTAACCACTGGTACCTTGTAGGGCCGATATCAGAAAATTTTATTCAATATTTTCAACTTCTTTTTTGTATAACAGCATCATGTTTTTTGTTGTGTTAGCGCTGAAAACAAACACAATATTAGTATAAAATTAAACGTAACGTATGAATAAACAGGATAGATGCGATACTCCTGCGAACATTAACATTTGTAAGAAAACATGTGTTAAATTATTATCTACTAAATAAGACGCTAAATATTCGCACTTCTAGAGGGTGTCCCAAAAATGCTGCGGTTTCTTGAAGGGGCTGACTCAGGGTGTGATTGCAAACAACTTTTTCATTTACGAAAATGCTTTCCGAGATTTCCTTAACGAGATATTAACAAAAACACCGAGCAATCAGAGCGCGTGCCTTCCGCCCGAGCTCGCGCGGTAGTGTTGGCTACACGGTAGGCGACTGGGCTTGTACTACGAACGTACGAACAAGCAAGTCGGCATGCATCGAAGAAAACCGCGTAACAGTTTTTTTTTTAAAGCAGAATCTTAAATAATAATTATTTGAAGCGAGAGGACAAGGAATACGTAAATTTCGTTTTCAAATAACGCATAAACGAAAAGGTAATGTAACAGAAAATGTACAACAAGTGATCGTAATTCCTTATTCAGGTAAAAATCCGTAGTTTAATAACGGCCAACGAAACTAAATGTAAACAATAATATTAGGTGTATAAATAAATTCTTTCCGATTGGATTTACATAATCAGTAGGTACAAAGCTACCGAATTTCTATCGCAGTGGTATTCGTAAGCTGCCATAAAAATAGCAAAAGGTAATTAACAATAATGGAAATTATGTCGATGATTGAGTTATTTTCATATTTTTTAAATCAAACTGTTATTGTACCCTACAATCGGAAAGAATTTATTGCTACACCTAATAATCAGCAAGAAATTAAATAAAATTCACCCATTCGGACATTCTTTTCCTTCCTTTTCGAAAACCTGTGTCACTGGGTCACTGTACCAATCCTGGTCATCGTTGGACGAAAAGATTTATGGTAGGGTAGCGCCCAGTGCTCAGCTGATCGCAGGTACATACGACACCACTCAAAGTAAAGGGTCGCAACGTCAAGTGCGTTCGGATTAATGTACCGAATATTCACTTCACTGTACGGCTACGAACACTAATCACTTCACATATTTTTCATGGAACATGTTGTTCCTACGTTATAAAAATTTGTGAAAATGAATTTTCACTGGGCGTTAGGAGCCGTGGGTATTACCTTGCAAATACTAGCGCAGCAGCACTAGCGTCTCCGTTGTTCGGGGGGTATATCCAGAACATCGCGTAATACTTTTGAGCAGAGAACATTTCTGCGACGTGATTGCTAGCTGACTGACAATATTTTTTCCAAGCAACTTCCTCTACCCCCCAAGTAGCCTCTCTCGTTCCATTATGAGTTAACCTCCACCAGGACAAGTGGTTTTAGGTAAAAAGAAGCCATCACATTTCCAAAACACACGTGCTTTGCAGAAGGTTCACAAAAGTCCGTGCTCTGTCCTTTTACTGTCAATGTATCCATTGTTTCGAGATAGAAAGCAGACACCACGTGATTGGTTAGTTTGTGACCAATCGAACTTCAAGCCCACCTTCTCTCGTATGGAATACGTCGTCGCGTGCTTTCGTTTTGAAATTCGAGTGCGTGTTTATACTCGAGAGATAAGGGATCTGTTTCGAATTTGTAGGGAGGACGACGCAGGCGGGACCACGCAGGCGGGACCACGCAAGCGGGACCACGCGCAGTCAGCGGACTACCCCTTTACTTCCTGTGTCTCACAGCGAGGCGTATTGATGCTGGATAATACTTTTTAAATTCTAGTTCCCCAAAATTAATCAGGCTGATCGGCCAGAGCATTTCGCCAGAGTCGCGGTTTATGACCGTATTGTCCCACGAGTCGGCGGTAAAGAATGATTTCCAACAGTTTCCCGTAATTTGTGGCTTAGTTGGTTCCGCCTCGTAGCAGACGTGAACTCAGGGTATTGGAAGAGGGAAACAGAAAACAGGATTTTTTCTTTATAGCAACTCGAAGATTTTCAGTTTCTCTTCTCTTCGGACCCTTTCGAACTGAAGCACGTGGTGTCTGCTTTCTATTTCGAAGCAATGGATACATTTACAGTAAAAGGACGGACCACGGGCTTTTGTGAACCTTCTGCAAAGCACGTGTGTTTCGGAAATGTGATGGCTTCTTTTTACCTAAAACCTCTTGTCCTGGTGGGGGTTAACTCATAATGGAACGAGAGAAGCTACTTGGGGGTAGAGGAAGTTGCTTGGAAAAAATATTGTCAGTCAGCTAGCAATCACGTCGCAGAAATGTTCTCTGCTCAAAAGTATTACGCGATGTTCTGGATATACCCCCCGAACAACGGAGACGCTAGTGCTGCTGCGCTAGTATTTGCAAGGTAATACCCACGGCTCCTAACGCCCAGTGAAAATTCATTTTCACAAATTTTTATAACGTAGGAACAACACGTCCAATGAAAAATAAATCAAGTGATTAGCGTTAGTAGCTGTGCAGTGAAGTGAATATTCGGTACTTTAATCCGAACGCACTTGACGTTGGGACACTTTACATTGGGTGGTGTTGTATGTACCTGCGATCAGCTGAGCATTGGGCACTACCCTACCATAAATATTTTCGTCCAACGATGACCAGGATTGGTACAGTGACCCAATGACACAGGTTTCGGAAAAGGAAGGAAAGGAATGTCCGAATGGCTGTTTCCTGTTTCCCCTTTCCAATACACTGAGTTCACGTCTGCTACGAGGCGGAACCAACTAAGCCATCAATTACCGAAGACTGTAGGAAATCGTTCTTTACCGCCGACTCGTGGGACAATACTGTCATAAACCGCGACTCTGGTGAAATGCTCTGGCCGATCAGCCTGATTAATTTTGGGGAACTAGAATTTAAAAAGTATTATCCAACATAAATACGCCTCGCGGAGAAACACAGGAAGTAAAGGGGTAGTCCGCTGACTGCGCGTGGTCCCGCCTGCGTTATCCTCCCTACAAATTCGATACAGTTCCCTTGTCTCTCGAGTATAAACACGCGCTCGAATTTCAAAACAAAAACACGCGTAGACGTATTCCGTACGAGAGAAGGTGGGCTTGAAGTTCGATTGGTCCCAATCGAATCGGATTATTAGGTGTAGAATCAAATTCTTTCCGATTGTAGGGTACAATAACAGTTTGATTTAAAAAATGTGAAAATAACTCAATCATCGAAATAATTTCCATTATTGTTAATTACCTTTTGCTATTTTTATGGCAGCTTACGAATACCACTGCGATAGAAATTCGGTAGCTTTGTACCTACTGATTATGTAAATCCAATCGGAAAGAATTTATTCATACACCTAATATTATTTTTTCCATTTAGTTTCGTTGGCCGTTATTAAACTACGGATTTTTACCTTAATAAGGAATTACGATCACTTTTTGTACATTTTCTGTTGCATTACCTTTTCGTTTATGCGTTATTTGAAAACGAAATTTACGTATTTCTTGTCCTCTCGCTTCAAATAATTGTAATTTAAGATTCTGCTGTAAAAAAAAAACTGTAACGCGGTTTTCTTCGATGCATGCCGACTTGCTTGTTCGTACGTTCGTAGTACAAGCAGTCGCCTACCGTGCAGCCAACACTACCGCGGGAGCTCGGGCGGAAGGCACGCGCTCTGATTGGTCGGTGTTTTTGTTAATATCTCATTAACGAAATCTCGGAGAGAATTTTCGTAAAGGAAAAAGTTGTTTGCAATCACAACCTGAGTCATCCCCTTCAAGGAACCGCAGCATTTTTGGAACACCCTTTATATATGTTCTACGTTAAGTTGTAACTCAAATAACTAACATGAGGATTTTATATTTTTACAGATAATCGAAGTAGAAGATGATGCAGTGTGATCTACGTCAGAGAAAAAAATTTATTGTAACATAGTATTATTATTATTAATAATATAATATAAATTAATTAAACGATTTTATTCAGCTTCGATCCTCTGTTTCTTTCTTTTATGCTTGATTTATATCTGAAAATTCAAAGGGTCTAGCCGGGTAAGCATAGAGAAAACGGCCCCAGCACCAATTTAACTATTTATGTGTTCCAAATAATGCTCTTTGCGTAAAAAAAGCACTGAGAGAAATTTGATACCTCTACCCCCTCTGGGGATAACAACCCTAATCTTTACTATTTTTTTTCTCAGCACTCATTTAAGATATGTGAATGTTTCGTAAGGCAGGTAGTAGGTACTTTTTATCTCTACCATATATATTTTTTTCGAAATTGCAGATCAGTTCGTAAGGGTGAAAATTAATTCTGGGTGAACATTAGCGAAATTAGGAGTGAAAACGGTAGAAGCGACGATTCAATCGGTATCTTCTACAACACATAGCTACACTATAATGCCTATTATATCAGCAAGCGAACGTCTTCTTTTGCCACTATACATAGTTTTGAAGTAATCTACAGGTACACTTGGTCGGATAGTGCAAGGAACTCTATTCCGTCCGGTTAATATTTAAATCGGAGCTTCAAAGTCAGGAAAACTCACGTCTGAACATTATAAAACTTGGTTTACCGAAGTGTATCTACCGAATACTGACCGTAGAAGCATGCTCCTACTCGACTCGTGGACGGGACACTGCCCAAATGAATTATAGCAGTTGATTCCACAAGACAAGGAAGTAACTTTTTCAATGATTCCAAAAAAAGGCGACGAGCATCGTTCAGCCTTTAGATGTATTTGGATTCCGGATTTGGAAAAATTTCGTGCGGACATTTTCGGATAATGTGATTCTCCAAGAGAGAGATGTCAATTTGCACTTACGTAATGAAATAATTAAATTGCAGTCCCTAACCCACAATCAGTTTTCTTCGCCTAAATTCAAAACCCTGTTCCAATATGCTTGGTTTAAAAGCGGATATCTAGAAACGCATCCCAGCGAATTTCAAAATCCTGCAGATTTCTGTTACTTCAGGAATGAAAAGCTTATACCCAAATGTATGCGATGTACATGGTGTGGCAAGTATTTTTGTTTCAATAATTTCTATGAAGAATATAATTATTGTACCAATTACAAAGCGTAATTTTCAATGTATTCTATTAGTATAATTCTTCCAATGTATAATCAAACAATACAACATCAAAGATGGGCAGAAAATTATTTAAAATAAAAAATTGAATACGCCTAAAAGACGAAAATTTTATTCCAGACTTATGAATGAGACTAAACCAGAGTCAATCTTTAACCGAAGCGCTCATGATTGAAGCGATGGGGATTCAATCGCCGGCCACGATTGAATACCTTCCATCGTGGGGTATTCAATCGTCGGCCATGATTGACAACTTCCATCATGGCATTCAATCGTCGGCCATGATTGAATTATCTTCAAACACGGGGATTCAATCCTTATAGAATGAACAGTGTTCTCGTCTTCAATTGTATTTCAGTTGAGTTTCAATCGACTAATTTTGGCGAGCCTCGAGACTCGCGAGAGCCTTTGATCGATGTCGCGCGAGGCCCGAGCGGTGCGACATTGTATCGTTCACCCGTCTAAACTGGTGCCTGGAGTTGCTGGGCGACATGTCATCGATTATTATACGAAAAGTGAATTTCTTTATTTTTTATCATATCAATATGAAAGTGGGTTCGTTACATTCCCCGATTAATTGGTCAGAAAATAATTTAAATCCGACTACTTTTAATGAAATTAGGTGTAAATTCTGCAAAATAATTGTATATGTAATTTCGTTAATTATGACCCAAATTATGTCAAATTTGGTATCAGTTTTGTCTGGAAAACAGGAGATGATTGATGTCACATTCCTGGAGATCTGATAAAGAGTTACACATTTTTCCGTTCTTAATGGCTAATGTTATCCTTGTTTTTTATGACCCCATGTTCCTCGGCGATCCATGTCGAGCGTTCGCTACTGAAGGGTCTTACATAATGTCTGCGACTCCTCGATAAAGATAGAATGATAGTGAGCATGATTTTGGAATTTGGATCAGCTTAACGAACACTACTTACATATACATACAAATGTTAGGAAATAATCACGCACAGTGCTTTAAAATACGATTGTAGCTGCGCAAAATTATTTTTGTTTTAGTTTTTCCTGTACATATGTATACTTTAATAGTATTTACTAATTTCTTATTTTTTTTACATATTTATGGTTACTTTTTGCATCTTTTTGTGTTTGAATAAACATACAAGTTGTTCTCTATAAAAGCTAATATTTCCAGATTATAATCAATTAGTTTCATGAAAAATTTAGAAATAAACATAGTAGTATTTTAGCAAAAAGCAAAAAGTGCATATAATCTATATGTATTACAGAGAGTGCGAAGTACTTGAAAGTACTGCAATATATAGTGTTTCTGGCACTTTAATGAATACATTATTAAAATTTAAAGGCATCTTTTGCTGGTTTTTGCAGGTTATTGAAATTCGGTTATTTCCTTAAAAAAAATCAATTTCTCAACTAGTACCATGTTTAGGCCATATACATTATATGCATTTTGTATTTTTGTTGAAATACCTATCTGTGTATTTGTAAATTTACCATTAAACTAATTCATTATAATCTGTAAATATTAACTTTTACCGAGAACACCTTTATTTGTACTTACACACAAAAACATACAAATGTCACACCGCTCGACATTCAATCGCCACCCAGCTATCCGATGCTTCACTTCCGATCGAACTCCAGACAAAACGATAAGGATTGCCCCTCCACTCTGTAAATTCCGCTGTTAAGAATCGATTCCGTTGCCAAGGGAAAATAAATGAAGTCAGTCGTTCCAAACCTATTGTCATGAGTAGTTCATTCTAACCGACTCTAGTTCTAATTAATAAGCGTACTACGTTTCACGTGCGATTCCGAGCCGTCCAGCAGGACACGTGCGAACCAATACACCGTGTCACAAATTTTGCGGATTTCCCCGTGACACACACATATATATATATATACACTTTAATAGTATTTATTCATTAAAGTGAATTGATTCATTTATACAGGAAAAACTAATGACAAAAATAATTTTGCTCAACTAGGATCGTATTTTAAACCACTGTGCAGCGCGTGTTTAGGCGTTAATAAAATCATGCACTTTTCTGTACTGGGTATAATCGATGACACATCGCCCAGCAACTCCAGTCACCAGTTTAGACGGGTGAACGATACAATGTCCACCGCTCGGGCCTCGCGCGACATCGATCAAAGGCTCTTGCGAGTCTCGAGGCTCGCCAAAGTTAGTCGATTGAAACTCGACTGAAATACGATTGAAGACCAGAACACTGTTCATTCAATCAAGATTGAATCCCCATGTTTGAAGGTAATTCAATCATGGCCGGCGATTGAATGCCAAGATGGAAGTTGTCAATCATGGCGACGATTGAATACCCCACGATGAAAGGTATTCAATCGTGGCCGGCGATTGAATCCCCATCGCTTCAATCATGAACGCTTCGATTAAAGATTGACTCGGGTTTAGTCTTATTCATGACGAATAAGACTAACGTCTCTTTTATTTGATACGTCAATTAAATAATTTTTTATTTAAATAATGCCCATCTCTGTACAACATGTACAAAAAGGGACTGCGAATGTTTAAATATTACTTTATGCGGCCACTTCATTAATGATAACTGCTATAATGTTATAATTAAATTTAATATGAACTGTAATATTATACACAAAAAACTTCAAAAAAGTAAAAAAATTACGCCAAGTAGGTACATGAGAAATCAAATAAATCACAAAAAATAGAAGGTAATAATTACAAAATAAAAAAAGATGTGAAATCAGAATGAGCTGCCAGCAGAGTTGGGCATTAGTCGAATAACAATTTATTCGACTAAATTTTGATTCGACTAAATTTTTATTCGAACGATCTCGAACAAAAATTTCGAATAATAGTTTATTCGAAAATAAAGATTAAATTCTTAGTTGAATAACTTTTTATTCGACTAAATTCTTAGTCGACTAAATTGTTAGTCGTTATTCGTTATTCGAAGGACCCCCGTGGCGACTAACCGACACGAATAAGCGTCGGTCAGAACCCGAGCCGCTCCGTCTGGGGTCCCGAGGCCCTCGGTCACCGGTCGGGCCGAGGACCATGGGACTCGAGCCGAAGCAGGTCCTCCGAATAACGAATAACGACATTTTATTCGAAATTTTTATTCGAGATCTTTCGAATAAAAATTTAGTCGACTAAAAACTTATTCGTTATTTACGAATAACTTCACTTTATTCAAAATTTGTATTCGAGTTCATCGAATAAAAACTTAGTCGACTAAAAATTTATTCGTTAGTCACGAATAGCTTCATTGTATTCGAAATTTTTATTCCAAGGTTAGTCGAATAACAATTTAGTCGAATAATGCCCAACTCTGCTTTGAACACATCATGTAGTCTCTAGACTTCCTATAGCAAAAGGCCACCCTATTTCTATCAATTCAATAAATTACCAGACAATTCGATAAATTGCCAGACAAAGTGACGTACAATCATGCGTTAATGCGTCAACATTTGATCCAAATGTTTCGATCTAATCGTCAGGAAGATTTTCCATGCATTCAGGATAAATAAAAAATTAACACGTGTGTATGAATATGAATTTGCAAATAATAGTACAATTAATCATTGAAAAAAGAAGTGATATCCCCACAAAAAACTTCAAAAAAGTAAAAAAATTACGCCAAGTAGGTACATGAAAAATCAAATAAATCACAAAAAATAGAAGGTAATAATTACAAAATAAAAAAAGATGTGAAATCAGAATGAGCTGCCTGTACATAAAGATGCTTTCCAACAGCGCTTTAGATGACACAACTACATATGCACAGCTAAAATTTCATTACTCATAATGGCTATATATACAAAGAAAAAATGTATTAAATAATATTAAGCAGATATATTTTTACGCAAATAAATATTTTTATACGAATAAATATTTTATTCAAAATGCTTGGCGCTGCGCCCCGAATTGGTGTTGCTAAACTGAATAAACATGTATAAATTGCATCAATCTTTTTCTTTCTTGTGGGTGCGTTCGTAACTGTGTTTGTGCGTGTGCATATGCTACGTATTATATTAGAATTAAATATATGTAGAATAAATCTGACTGCGTTTCTAATATGTGTATGTATATGTTTATGTATTTTAGATTTTAAGGGAGTAATTGTAAATTATTAATACTAATTGTAAGACAATTAACATTTTTTCGGTTGCGCAGCGCCAAGCATTTTGAATAAAATATTTATTCGTATAAAAATATTTATTTGCGTAAAAATATATCTGCTTAATATTATTTAATACATTTTTTCTTTGTATATATAGCAGGGCTCTCCAGCGTAGGGGCCCCTCACGCGCCT
Organism: Andrena marginata; assembly: GCA_963932335.1. Taxonomy (NCBI): domain Eukaryota; kingdom Metazoa; phylum Arthropoda; class Insecta; order Hymenoptera; family Andrenidae; genus Andrena; species Andrena marginata. The sequence continues at coordinate 26,356,540 of OZ010662.1, forward strand.
GCTTCCCCTTCCAATCTTCCTCTGGCGCAGCGTGCCTTCCGTTGTCAGGGAGACCGCGCGACGCTACGAAGGCTGCCATGACGGGCTAGCCGGGCAAGCGTCTTCGCGGTTAGCGTCGCGCGGTATCCCTGACAACGCGGACGAGAGTGGGAGAACCCCGAGCGTACGCGTACGGCACCTTGGAGAGCCCTGATATATAGCCATTATGAGTAATGGAATTTTAGCTGTGCATATGTAGTTGTGTCATCTAAAGCGCAATTGGAAAGCAACTTTATGTACTGGCAGCCAGAGTTGGGCATTATTCGACTAACCTTGGAATAAAAATTTCGAATACAATGGAGCTATTCGTGACTAACGAATAAATTTTTAGTCGACTAAGTTTTTATTCGATGAACTCGAATACAAATTTTGAATAAAGTGAAGTTATTCGTAAATAACGAATAAGTTTTTAGTCGACTAAATTTTTATTCGAAAGATCTCGAATAAAAATTTCGAATAAAATGTCGTTATTCGTTATTCGGAGGACCTCCGTGGCGACTGAGCGTCACGAATAAGCTGCTTCGGCTCGAGTCCCATGGTCCTCGGCCCGACCGGTGACCGAGGGCCTCGGGACCCCAGACGGAGCGGCTCGGGTTCTGACCGACGCTTATTCGTGTCGGTTAGTCGCCACGGGGGTCCTTCGAATAACGAATAACGACTAACAATTTAGTCGACTAAGAATTTAGTCGAATAAAAAGTTATTCAACTAAGAATTTAATCTTTATTTTCGAATAAATTATTATTCGAAATTTTTGTTCGAGATCACTCGAATAAAAATTTAGTCGAATAATAATTTATTCATTATTCTCGAATAGCTACACTTTAATCGAAATTTTTTATTCGAGATCGTTCGAATAAAAATTTAGTCGAATCAAAATTTAGTCGAATGAATTTTTATTCGACTAATGCCCAACTCTGGTTCAAAGGAGGTGAGAGCGTACGGTTGAAAGTCTTATTGCTGGAAATTGAAATGCTAATGGTAATTTAGCGAAAATGAACGAAGAGATCCGATATTTTTATTGGTGAATTAATTGGAATATTGTTAATGGGGAACTACTAAAATTAATGAATAGTGTAGCAACTACTGCGGATTTTATTAAAGTATTGCGAATGTCTTTCACAAAAGATTGGAAAGCATCAAGGGTGATGCGTTTTCAGCGTACTTTCTTCACTAATGTGACTTGCTCTACATTGCAATCAGTCCGCCATAATTTTCTTAATTCTTAATGCTATGTCTTTTGACACATTTTGGCGATTTACCTTATTTGACAAATTGGTAGAAACTTGCGCGAAAGAAGATGCTTCTCCGTCTATCTAACCATCTGCGGACAACCTCCAAGCCTTTGCATCCCCTTAATTTCTATTCAAGCCTGTGCGTCCCCTTCATTTCTATCCAAGCTTGTACGTCCCCTTCATTTCTATAAGCGTTATAGGTATATAGAAACTCTAAATTAAAAACAGTTTGCTAGTATAAAAAAAATATCTGTCAATTTAAATGCATTTTGTTACAATACATTATTTTGTAAATACACGGTATTTCCAGAAACTTATGCCAAAGAAAATGATTCTCTGTCGAACCTTCTTTGGACAATTCTGCGACTCTATATATAAATATTAAACATTTCAAATTTGGACAACTTCGCAGATTATGATATGAGCGAGTAACACTTGGCTAGTTATAATTCAATACTAAAGGTATATATGTACAATGACGGACGATGATCCCGATAGTCGACGAACAAAACATGTGTAGCTTCTTTTGGCTGAATATATATATATATATATTATGTCGACGAAAGTATATGAGAGTGTAAGGGTATAAGGATATAAGGATATAACGGTATACAGGGTGTCCCAAAAATGTCGGAGTTACTTGAAAGGGGTGATTCAGAGGATGATTTGAAACAACTTTTTCCTTAGCGAAAATATTGTCCGAAGCTTCGTTAACGAGATATTAACAAAAAAACCCGACCAATCAGAGCGCGCGCTTTCCGCCCGAGCTCCCGCGGTAGCGTTGGCTACACGGTAGGCGGCTGCGCTTGTACTACGAACGTACGAACAAGTAAGTGGCATGAATCGAAGGAAACTGCGTCACACATTTTTTTCTTAAAGCAGAATCTTAAATAAGAATTATTTGAAGCGAGATGACAAGAGATTCGTAAATTTCGTTTTCAAATAACGCATAAACGAAAAGGTTATTTAACAGAAAATGTACGACAAGTGATCGTAATTCGTTATTGAGGTAAAAATCCGTAGTTTAATAACGGCCAACACAACTAAATTTAAAAAATAATATTAGGTGTATGAATAAATTCTTTCCAACTGGATTTACATAATCAGTACAAAGCTACCGCGGTGATATTCGTAAGCTGCCAGAAAAATGGCAAAAGGTAATTAATAATAGGGGAAATTATTTCGATGATTGAGTCGCTTTCATATTTTTTAAATCAAACAGTTATTGTACCCCAAAATCGGAAAGAATTTATTTCTACACCTAATAATCACCAATAAATTAAATAAAACTCACCCATTCGGACATTCCTTTCCTTCCTTCTCGGAAACCTATGTCACTGGGTCACTACCGATCCTGGTCATCGGTGGACGAAAAGATTTGTGGTAGGATTGCGCCCAGTGCTCAGCTGATCGCAGGTATTCGCAAGACACCACCCGAAGGTAAGGGTCGCAACGTCAAGTGCGTCCGGGTTAATGTACCGAATATTCACTTCACTGCACTGCTACTAACACGGATCACTTAATTTATTTTTCATGGAACGTGTGGTTCCTACGTTATAAAAATTGGTGGCCCCGAACCGGGCCGATTACCCATATCACTGCCTCGCGTCATCATCAACCCCGTCGAGCATAATTTTGACGCCAAACGCCGAATCGTACCCTTGCTTGGGGTTTGGATGCGCGGGTATTCCAGTGCCAACGCTCGCACAGTAGCACTTACGTCTCCGTTGTTCCGGGCGTACACCCAGAACATCGCGTAATAATCTTCAGCTGAGTACATTTCTGGGACGAGATTACTAGTTGACTGAGAGGATTTTTTCCCAAGCAACTTCCCCTACCCCCAAGTAGTTTCTCTCGTTCCATTATGAGTTTACTCCCACCAGGACAAGAGGCTTTAGATAAAAAGAAGCCAGCACATTTTAGAAACACACGTGTTTTGCAGAAGTGCAACGAACGAACCATCCTACACTTTCACAAAAGCCCGCGCTCCGTCCTTTTACTGCCAATGTACCCCATTGCTTAGAGATAGACAGCAGACACAACGTGTTTCGGTTCGAAAGGGTCCGAAGAGACGAGAAACAGAAAGTCTTCGAATTGTTATAAAGAAGAAAAGGAATACCATTCCTGTTTCCGTTTTCCGATGCCCTGAGTTCACGTTTGCTACGAGGTGGAACCAGTTAAGCCCTAAATTACCCAAAACTGTAGGAAATCGTTCTCTATCGCCGACTCGCGGGACAATACGGTCATAAACCGCGACCCTAGCGAAATGCTCTGGCCCATCAGCCTGATTAATTTTTGGGAACTAACAATTAAAAAGTATTATTCAACATTAATACGGCTCGCGAAGAGACACGGGAAAAAAGAGAGCATGTAGTTCGCTGACTGCGCGTAGTCCCGCCTGCTTCGTCCTACCTTCAAATTAAAGACGGATCCCTTATCTCTCGAGTATAAACACGCGCTCGAATTTCAAAACAAAAGCACGCGTCGACGTATTCGGTGCGAGAGACGGTGGGCTTCAAGTCCGATTGGCCCTAATCTAACCAATCTGCCCTGCATCCCTCCCAAACGGCCGCTGTCCCGAAGAGGCCCTCTACACAGCAATATCTCCACCCCAAGGCCCACCTTCTCTCGCACGGAATACGTCAACGCATTCTTTTGTTTTGAAATTCGAGCGCGTGTTTAGACACGAAAGATAAGCAGGTCCGATTGGTTAGTTTGGGACCAATCGGACTTCAAGCCCGCCGTCGCTCGCACCGAATACGTCGACGCATGCTTTTGTTTTAAAATTCGAGCGCGTGTTTATACTCGAAAGATAAGGGATCCGTCTTTAATTTGAAGGTAGGACGAAGCAGGCGGGACTAAGCGCAGTCAGCGAACTACATGCTCTCTTTCTTCCCGTGTCTCTTCGCGAGCCGTATTAATGTTGAATAATACTTTTTAATTGTTAGTTCCCAAAAATTAATCAGGCTGATGGGCCAGAGCATTTCGCTAGGGTCGCGGTTTATGACCGTATTGTCCCGCGAGTCGGCGATGGAGAACGATTTCCTACAGTTTTGGGTAATTCAGGGCTTAACTGGTTCCACCTCGTAGCAAACGTGAACTCAGGGCATCGGAAAACGGAAACAGGAATGGTATGCCTTTTCTTCTTTATAACAATTCGAAGACTTTCTGTATCTCGTCTCTTCGGACCCTTTCGAACCGAAACACGTGGTGTCTGCTGTCTATCTCTAAGCAATGGGGTACATTGGCATTAAAAGGACGGAGCGCGGGCTCTTGTGAAAGTGTAGGATGGTTCGTTCGTTGCACTTCTGCAAAACACGTGTGTTTCTAAAATGTGCTGGCTTCTTTTTATCTAAACCCTCTTGTCCTGGTGGGAGTAAACTCATAATGGAACGAGAGAAACTACTTGGAGGTAGGGGAAGTTGCTTGGGAAAAAATCCTCTCAGTCAACTAGTAATCTCGTCCCAGAAATGTACTCAGCTGAAGATTATTACGCAATGTTCTGGGTGTACGCCCGGAACAACGGAGACGTAAGTGCTACTGTGCGAGCGTTCGCACTGGAATACCCGCGCATCCAAACCCCAAGCAAGGGTACGATTCGGCGTTTGGCGTCAAAATTATGCTCGACGGGGTTGATGATGACGCGAGGCAGTGATATGGGTAATCGGCCCGGTTCGGGGCCACCAATTTTTATAACGTAGGAACCACACGTTCCATGAAAAATAAATTAAGTGATCAGTGTTAGTAGCAGTGCAGTGAAGTGAATATTCGGTACATTAACCCGGACGCACTTGACGTTGCGACCCTTACCTTCGGGTGGTGTCTTGCGAATACCTGCGATCAGCTGAGCACTGGGCGCTACCCTACCACAAATCTTTTCGTCCACCGGTGACCAGGATCGGTAGTGACCCAGTGACATAGGTTTCCGAGAAGGAAGGAAAGGAATGTCCGAATGGGTGAGTTTTATTTAATTTATTGGTGATTATTAGGTGTAGAAATAAATTCTTTCCGATTTTGGGGTACAATAACTGTTTGATTTAAAAAATATGAAAGCGACTCAATCATCGAAATAATTTCCCCTATTATTAATTACCTTTTGCCATTTTTCTGGCAGCTTACGAATATCACCGCGGTAGCTTTGTACTGATTATGTAAATCCAGTTGGAAAGAATTTATTCATACACCTGTAGGAAGTCGTAGCTTAAGAGGAGCAAATTTAGCAGAGCTCTGGGGGGAAGCCGCAGTGGGGGAATCGGTTAGGCGGCTGGCCAGCACGCGGAAGGCCCGGGTTCGAGTCCCGGCAGGCGGCTTTCCTTTTTCCGTCTCCTACAATTTCAGAAGTGGGATCTGAGGCCCTGACAATGTGTTGTGTGTTTTCGGTTCGGTGTTTCGGTTCGGCGTCTCGGTTCGGCGTTCCGGTTCCATTTATGTGTGTGGAATTTAGAGGAGCGCGCGGCCGAGGACGACCGCAGTGATAGGATTCGGTTCGGCGTCTCGGTTCGGCGTTCCGGTTCCGTTTATGTGTGTGGAATTTAGAGGAGCGCGCGGCCGAGGACGGCCGCAGTGTTAGGATGGCCGAATGTAGGAAGTCGTAGGTTAAGAGGAGCAAATTTAGCAGAGCTCTGGGGGGAAGCCGCAGTGGGGGAATCGGTTAGGCGGCTGGCCAGCACGCGGAAGGCCCGGGTTCGAGTCCCGGCAGGCGGCTTTCCTTTTTCCGTCTCCTACACACCTAATATTATTTTTTAAATTTAGTTGTGTTGGCCGTTATTAAACTACGGATTTTTACCTCAATAACGAATTACGATCACTTGTCGTACATTTTCTGTTACATTACCTTTTCGTTTATGCGTTATTTGAAAACGAAATTTACGAATCTCTTGTCATCTCGCTTCAAATAATTCTTATTGAAGATTCTGCTTTAAGAAAAAAATGTGTGACGCAGTTTCCTTCGATTCATGCCACTTGCTTGTTCGTACGTTCGTAGTACAAGCGCAGCCGCCTACCGTGTAGCCAACGCTACCGCGGGAGCTCGGGCGGAAAGCGCGCGCTCTGATTGGTCGGGTTTTTTTGTTAATATCTCGTTAACGAAGCTTCGGACAATATTTTCGCTAAGGAAAAAGTTGTTTCAAATCATCCCCTGAATCACCCCTTTCAAGGAACTCCGACATTTTTGGGACACCCTGTATACTCTGCGGAATGATCCCGAGAGTCGACGAACGGAACATGTGTGCGAAACTGATAGGTGTGTGTGTCTAACGCGTAGTATACGTATTTGGTTGACGAAATTTTCGACTGGAGAAGAAAATTTTCTCGTTCCATTTTCGACTGATCCATGATACGATATTACGATATCTCTAGCATGCGTGGACCGATTTGTTCGGAATTGGTCTTATTCGAAAGCTTATATGCGGTTTACATGAGAAAAATGCCTTTAAATTTAAAAAATATTGCAGGGGTGGTGATATATGATGAAATAAGTTTCAGAATATTTTCGGGACGAGTAAAGGATAGCGGTAGCGGCGGTCGATTACGAACATATGCAGGGCTCGGAATTTCGGTTTCGGATTTCGGAAAATGGAGATACATGGCAGGGGCAGTCGACATTCATATACAGGGTGCCTTTTACTTATACAGGGTGTCTTATATGTACATAGTACAGGGTGTCTTTTCTTTCATGTACTTGGCGTTCGAGACGCTACCGCGTCTCTAGATATATGTTATAAGTGGGATTTGAAATTGAAATTGATTTACAATCATTTAAAATTCATATACATACGCATTATGCAAATCGGAAGATTCGACAAGGTTATCGGCATCAATGCGATTCTGCGCCATTTCAATAACATATATATTTTGCAAAGTCATTGTAAATCTTCACGCATTATTTATTGTTCGTTTGGTTTCCAAAATAGCCTAATAAGATTACACTTCAAGTAATGCATGTACGAATGTGCGGTTATCATACTGATTCATGCACGTCACTGATTAGTTTTAATGAGTTTTACCTTTGATGCAATTTTGTACGTACTGCCTTGCTTAAATAATTGAAAGCTGTCTGAACTTTACTTGAATAATAATCTAAATGTGGCTTTAAGAAACCATGTTATTAATGGAAAATGCCAAAATGGACTTCAAATTCGGTAATAGAGGCTTTATTCGTTTGCAAAAAAAATATAACACATAAATTACTTATATGTATGAAAAGAGATTATCCAGAGGTATTCCAGCTTATATTTAAAAAATACAAAAACTTAATTTTAAGGGTTGGTGGTTGGGGGTAACTTGAAAAATATGCATTTTTCGAAAATTATTTTTCTGCGGATTTGGAAATATAAAAGAAGGGTGCAACTTTTGTTTAAACTTCTTTTCGATATCTTTCACTATTCTCGAGGTATTCCGCGGAATAGAAAATTCTGCATTTTTTTCCAAGGGGTGATTGCACCCCTAAAAATTGCATTATGGCACCAACAAAAAATAGCGTTGTGTTACGGATGAACTACTCTACTTGCACACCGAATTTCATAATTTTCTGAATTTTCGGGTGCCGAACGTTCCTTGTTAGATAGTATCTGTATAAGTTGCAGAGGGGTCGGATTGGTGGAACATATTAAAAAAAAGAATAAAACGTATATAAAATCTCTTGACAGAGTGTACTAAATGGGTCGGCCACGTGAGCAATAGAGTGGGGCATAAAATCGTACATATTTTACATTCTTCTTAGCGAAGCTTAGGAAAATGTATATTCATAAATGTCATTACGTTGTAAAAATTACATATTTAACGAGTTTCGGCGATTATTATTCAAGCGCTTTGCAACGATTGCCGCTGCTTGAAAATGGATCATCTGAAATAAATAATTTAGACATTTTTAAATAAAATGTTGAATATTTTAGAATAAAAAAGTAATTTTTTAACTTACACGTTTTAGACTTCTGGTTTTAATCTTCTTCGCTGTCTTCGTCAATAACAGCAGTTACGTTCGTTATATCGAATAATTCCGTTAATATTTCCGCTGGCTTAATAATTTTCGATTTGTAACGCCCATGTGATAAATTATTATTATTATTATTATTATTATTATTATTATTATATAAACGGGAGAACCCTTTAGACTACAAAATTTGGACATAATGTACATGAAGTATAAAATATAAAATATGAAAATAATATATAGATAAAGTAAACAGAAGATATAAAGAAACAAACATTATATTCTACAAACAAGCAACAAGACTAAACCAATGATCGCACATTACAGAGATGACAGACTCCTCAGAAGTAGAGCCCTAAACGTAGTTAGGGAGTCGATGCACAAATCAATATTGGCAGGGCACTGGTTCAGCTGACCCATAGCGCGATTAATGGGGTCCACACAGTAATAGTGATAATCGGGGACACACCCCGCAAAAAGGGGTCTTGGACGCAGCGAGCGTTGCGAAGCGTTCAAACAAATTCGTGCGACAAGCTCGTGGCATTCAATCTGACCATGGAAAACTTTATAAAGAAATAATAGGTCTGCACAAACACGGCGGTCACTAAATAATATATTATGGCAGCAACATGGGAACAGCATCCCACAGTCCTATTGCCATTCGCACAATCACAAATTTTAAACGCCGGCATTAAAACATTATATCCTTGATCCTGCATGTTCTATACAGCATCCCGAAAACCACGGTCGACAATACAAAAATCACCTGGCCGTAAAATTGATTTTAATCCAGTCAGATCTTCTAATAGAATTTTCATTATAGTGGCATCGTTCATTGTACCATTAAATAGACCTGCTATTTTAGCAACGTAGCCATTTGCTGTGCAGATGGTAAATAGCTTACATAATGTCCGGAGTACGATTTCCTCTGATACATATTATTCCTACTTTTTCCGTGTCTAACATATGTCCCGTCAAATATCAATGCCAATTGTGTATCTCCATAGTCGAAAAGCTTTTTCGCTACATAGGCGGTTTCAGTGGAAATAAGATCCTCCCTAGATTTCGCATTTAGTCCAAAGCAAGTGGGCAAAACATCCTTTTCAAATGCATTCATTATTTGGTGGTAATAATCGGACACTTTCTGTTCATATTCTAGGCCGAGTATCTGCTGCATCATTTTGTTGGAGCTACCGCTTCTAAGCTTAAATAAAAATACAACTAGAGCTTGTGTTACTGTCCGTGTCCCACTGTTTCGCATACTGGTGAACATTTGCCGCAGTTTTATAATATTTTCCCAATTAAGACCAGTGAAAGTATTTAATTGTTCTTCGGATAACGAAAAATCGCCAATCTTGTCGTGCAATGATAAATCCACTTTGCTCGACAATTGGTTCAATAATAAAGACACCTGTGACACTTCTATCGTACAGAATTTAGAATGTGCATGTAAAAGCTTGAGGTCGTCCGTAAAAAATCTTTTTTTAATTATGTGTGTAGCGCAACATCGATTGCTTTTAGGTATAAAAATCCTTCGTTTTGCAAATGCTTGAAGGCGTGCTTCAAATGGTACTACGATGAGGCGACCGCTTGTATAACACAGGGTACAATATCTGTGTGTAGATGTAACTCTTTTGAGCGGCAGTTCTATGACATTAGCTTCCGAAATCATATTTCTGGCTTGTACATGGAAGTCTGGATCCATTGCAGTATTATCAACACAATCATTCTCACCTATAACTCTTTCTTGTCTCTGTGCCCTATACACATTCAATCTGCATTTGTTGCAAAATACAGAGCCAATTGTCACAGTGCTGCTACATTGTGCTTGATATTTTATTACTTCATCTTCCGTAATAATTCGTTTTACTTTCCCCGATGAATTTCCTCCTTGATAAAATACAATTAATGCAGTTATTGGCATTAACAGCTTCAGACATCTCAAAATATGTTAACACTACCACTTTTCGTTGCACGACTACAGACGCTAGAGAATTTCCAACAATTGGCAAAACACATGAACGTCTCGTCGCATAGCAACGCGATGCTCATCTCATAGCTGTGTGATGTTCATCTCGTATATTCTCTGTTCAATAGAAGTATCGGTCGTATCTTTATTATTAAACCAATTACCTATCAAAGTGTATTTATCATTGCATGGCAACATTAGCCATTTTTCGTTATCCGAAGAACAATTAAATACTTTCACTGGTCTTAACTGTGAAAATATTATAAAACTACGGAAAATGTTCACCAGTATGCAAAACAGCGAGTCACAGACAGTAATATAAGCTCCAGTTTTATTTTTATTTAAGTTTAGAAGCGGTAGCTCCAACAAAATGATTCAGCAGATACTCGGCCTAGAAAATGAACAGAAAGTGTCCGATTATTACCACCAAATAATGAATGCATTTGAAAAGGATGTTTTGCCCACTTGCTTTGGACTAAAGGCGAAATCTAGGGAGGATCTTATTTCCACTGAAACCGCCTATGTAGCGAAAAAGCTTTTCGACTATGGAGATACACAATTGGCATTGATATTTGACGGGACATATGTTAGACACGGAAAAAGTAGGAATAATGTATATCAGAGGAAATCGTACTCCGGACAGAAGAAAGCACCATTATGTAAGCTATTTACCATCTGCACAGCAAATGGCTACGTTGCTGATATAGCAGGTCCATTTAATGGTACAATGAACGATGCCACTATAATGAAAATTCTGCTATTATTATAAAGAAAATAGGAATATCATAAAAATGAGAGTCCGTTCAAGACATATAAACAGCAAATCATAAGAGTGCTATATTCAGTACGAACCAAATTTGAACACTTCCACAGGTATACAACGCTATACTTGTGATTGTGCGAATGGCAATAGGACTGTGGGATGCTGTTCCCATGTTGTTGCCATAATATATTATTTATCACATGGGCGTTATAAATCGAAAGTTATTAAGCCAGCGGAAATATTAACGAAATTATTCGATATAACGAACGTAATTGCTGTTATTGACGATGACAGCGACGAAGATTAAAACCAGAAGTCTAAAACGTGTAAGTTAAAAAATTACTTTTTTATTCTAAAATATTCAACATATTATTTAAAAATGTCTGAATTATTTATTTCAGATGATCCATTTTCAAGCAACGGCAGTCGTTGCAAAGCGCTTCAATAATAATTGCCGAAACTCGTTAAATATGTAATTTTTACAACGTAATGACATTTATGAATATACATTTTCCTAAGCTTCTCTCAGAAGAATCTAAAATATGTACGATTTTATGCCCCCCTCTATTGATCACGCGGCCGACCCATTTAGTACACTCTGTCAAGAGATTTTATATACGTTTTATTTGTTTTTTAATATGTTCCACCAATCCGACCCCTCTGCAACTTATACTGATAATACCTAAGTAGTGACGCGTTACTCCTGATTTTTTTCATTGGTGTCACTCAAGGGGTTGTTTGCAAAAACAACCCCAAAAATTAATTCCTTTATTTCCATCCTTACGAACTGATCTGCAATTTCGAAAAAATATATGTGGTAGAGCTAAAAAGTACCTACTACCTGCCTTTCGAAAAATTCAAATATGTTATATTGTTGCTGAGAAAAAAAATAGTAAATATTAGGGTTGTTATCCCCATATCACCCTAACTAGAGGGGATAGACATTTGAAATTTCTCTCAGTGTTTTTTTAGGCAAAGAGCATTATTTGGAACACATAAATACTTAAATTGATGCTGGGGCCGTTTTCTCTATGTTTACCCGGCTAGACCCTTTTTAATACTAACTCCAAGTTGTACACGTTACTACAGTCGACAAAAAAAATTGACAGATGGACTTAAGCCACTTTGAAAATAAATTTTCTCTTTTATTTTTTTCTGAAAAATTCATATAATTCTGCTTATTACTACACTTTTTGGAAATAAACGATACTGATTACACCTGCTGTACATAATTTTTATACATGTAAGCATACATAAATAAAAACAAATTGTGTCAAGTAAATTGAGGGATATTCGTTTGTGCTCTCTTACGATATTAGTTTACCGTAGGCTCACGACATGCTACTACAGAATTCGACATACAAGTTCAATGTTGTTGCCTAGATTATGTAAAATAGGATTGCCTGTGACTGCACATTAGAAACTTAACATTGAATTTGAATTTTGAAAGGATGCATATTCAGTATAAACGCTTGCATATGTTGTTCTATTTTCGTTAAACAGTTATGCTTCGTGCGCAATAAATATTAGTGCATAGCTGTACATATATGCAATATTCATTAAAAATACATTAACTGAAGGAGTATCAAAATCAATTGAGGCATTTGATGGAAAAAGGGCATATACGCCAAAATGCCATTTCAAGAAAATCGATTTCAAAGTTTTCATTATAGTATAACTTAATAAAAAGTAATGCAATTAAATCAAATTTTTTAAGCATGTAGTTACAGTGTCGTTCAAGCGTTCTGAATACAGAAGTCATGATTTAAAAATGATATGTGTCTTTATTTATAAGTTTTAAACAAGTGGTTTATGTGCCCTTTTTCCGTAAATATGGCAAAGTCGTAACAAAATTGCTTCTTTGTTTAGTTATTTAAATATAATTTTGTTTGCTTACTTCGTTGCACATTTTTTATACGTTGCATAAATCAAAAATATAAAATGAAGCACAAAAAGAAACAAAAAATGTTATGTTTTACGTAAATATTAGTTTCTTCGATTTTTTGCAGCAGGCTGTCTTACAAATCAATTTTTTCTTTCCTCAATTAGCTTCTTTCCTTGCGGATTCGATTCTCGCCACACTTTCCATATTTCCTCGCTTACAGAAAATCCTCTATGAAATAAAAGTACTTATTGCACGACAGCACGGTAGCGCGACCGCTCAGCGACTATGTAGCTGCGTGTCGACCACGCTACATAATAAAGCAGCATTTAGCTAATCTGAACGCGAGAGAAGTAATGTCCTGGATATATTATATATATAACATATACCTGAGTTGATTTAAACGATTTCAGGGAAAAGGGCACATAGGCCTTTTTCCATCAAATGCCTCAATTGATTTATCGCTCGTACAGAGAATATATTGCATTATTAAATTAAGTTCAGTTCAGTTGCGAGTGAACAATTGTCAATCCATACTAATATATAAAAATGAAACTTTAATTTCGATGAAATTTTAAATATACATTCCATACGTCCTAGATTAGATTATAGGTTATTTCCCAGATAGCGCACGACGTCTTCTAGACGTCCATTTTACGTCCGTTTTTGGTCTGAACGTCTTAGACCATATTAAGGCGTCTTTAAGACGTCTAGGAGGTGACATTTCTAAGACGTCTGTGCCAGGACGTCTTTTAGCTGACTGCATTAAAACGTCTTTATGACTTCTGTGCCAGGACGTTCGAAAGACGTCTCTGCCAAGACGTCTTTTAAACGACTGTGTTAAGACGTCTTAAGGACGACTGTGCCAAGACGTCTGTCAAACGACTGTGTTGAGATGCCTTTAAGACGTCTATGCGGAGACATTTCTAAGACGTCTATGCGGATACATTTCTAAGGCGTCTATGCGGAGACATTTCTAAGACGTCTATGCGGATACATTTCTAAGGCCTCTTTGCGGAGATATTTCTAAGACGTCTATGCGGAGACATTTCTAAGATGTCTTTAAGACGTCTATACCAGGGCTTCTTCTAAAGGACTGAATTAAGACGTCTGGAAGACGTCTGTACCAAGACGTCTTTTAAACGACTGTGTTGAGACGACTTTAAGACGTCTGTATGGAGACGTCTTTTACACGACTGTATGGAGACGCCTTCTACACGACTGTGTTAAGACCTCTGTCCTGTGATGTTTCTAAGATATCTGTCCGAGTAAGTGTTTAGGACGTCTCTAACACGTCGATGCCAAGACGTTTTTTAAACGACTGCGTATAGATGTCTTAAAGACACATATGTACCCAAATAGCACAAAAACGTTTTAAAAACGTCCAGGCCAGACGTTCAGGACGTCTTAAAAACATCCACGCACGTCCAGAAAAGGTCCTAAAAGGTCCTAAAAACGTCTATTCTCACAAACCAGTACATCTTTGAAACGTCCAGAAAAGGTCTGTAGACGGTCTACAGACGTCTTGGTTAGGTCCGAAACAAGGTTTTCAGGACGTTTATAGGACGTTTTTGGGACGTTCGACAGTACTGGTTCCATTTAATAAAAATTTAAGGAAGTAAATGGTTTTCAAAATTAGATCAAACTCAAGAAAAATTTATTTCATTTATTTAATTCAGAAATAATGCAGAATATATGCACTTATACCCAGATAGCACACCTCGTCTTAAGCCGGGGCCAGACCTGAATGAGTATACGCTGAGCAGGCTGAGCGGCGCACGAATATTCTGATGTGGACGGGTGAAACGGTAGCTAGGGCCGCATGCTTCTACGTCAGAAAGGCTGAGCGTGAACGCATATGCTAGTGTGGACGGGTCATTCGTGGTGACTCGGCTCATTCGACCCGACTCAGGGATGCCGGCGAAGGCACATGGCCTGAGCCGACCGTTGTCGGTTTTCTTCCGCACATCAAAGGGAGTTTGGAGTGCATTGCGTTCATCGTGGAAGATAGAGGCAGAATGTGATACTTTTCTAAAATCCTCGATATCTCGGATTTTCATGATATTGAAATACCCATATGGTAGCCCATATGAAATTAGGGAGGGTTAAGTCCTCATTTTTGCAGATTCGAAATTGTTTAAAAAATACAAATCTTCTAAGTTTCCTGCTTTCGGTGATTTTTACGAAACGCCTACAGAAATTAATTTTAATGTCTTAAATTATTGAAGGCATAGACTAAATAAATTTAATCCATTGCTAATATTGACATAAACAGATAATCAAAAATTTAAAAATTACATTTTGAATAATAATAATAATGCAATTAACATATGATAGACTTTAAAGCTCTATTGTACTGAATAATTTGTCTTTCTTTTCTTCACTACACCCTGCATTGTTCTTAATTCATATAGCCAGGCCGACTCGCTGTTGTGTTAAAAAATCACACGAGATTACTCGCGGGGGCAGCAATACGCCTCGTGGAGGGGCGCAGGTAGAAAATGAGGTGTCCGCTGCACTGCGCGTAATCCCGCCTGTGACGTCTTCCCTTCGAATTGGAGACTGATCGGCTCGGCTCGCCCAGCAAAATTGACGAGCTAGACGAGGCGTGCCGGCTCGCGGAGCTACGACCCGTCTGATTCCACCTAAAGATAGTGGAAATATTAGCCTCCTTTTCGGCCGCGTCCAGATCTGAATAGAACCCCGAACCGAACGCCACTTGAAACTCCCTAATGCCCCCGTTCCTACGTGTGGAACGTATATTTCTAGCGATCTTCTTCGCCAGTTTCGACAGAGTCTCGTGGTTCGCGACAGCTAAAGATTGATGGACAGAGAGTGTTTGGAGTAGTGCAGACGACCCTCGACCAAAGGAAGGTCAGGCTCGCCGCGATGTTCGGGCTCTTCACAGCCGATGTTGGTGAAATCCCAGACCATCAAAGGAATGGCTCACCCACATGGGGTAAACCACTGTAGTGGTGCATCCCTGTCCCTCACACCACCATGACTTGTTGTCGTCCTTACAATTGGGGGTGTCAAGTAGTTTAAAGAAGCAAGACAAGGTGGTAATAAACGAAGAGTGTCCCACAGACCTTTCCAATGTACCTACGCCTACGGGATATGGAAGGGATGCCGATGGATTCCTTATATTTTTCCGATGAAAATCATTCCAAATTTCATATAAATCCGACTATTTTTAACGAATTCAGCTTGAAATGATATAAAACAATTTTTCCTGAAATTTCCTTCATTATGGTCTGAATTACGTTGTTCTTGGTGTCAGTTTCATCGGCGAAACATAAAGAATAAATTGACGCCGTTTTCGCAAAGATGTGATGAGAAATGCGGAACTCTTGAACATTTCTGAATTTTTAATGGTATTCCAACCGTTTGAAGGATCGAAACCCATCAAATTCGGTGAGGCACTGCAGGGGGTTGTCCTAGCTACGGGGTACCAGGTGGCAACTCTTTGACACGCGTCAGTGGACAATCACTCTGTATTGGTAAATGGGATGACTCGGAGGGTTGAGCTGTATGTTTATTTAGCTAACTATGTATCACACCATCTTTATGACTGCGGAGTGGGCTAAGTTAAGCACAGAAGTTGGTGAAGAAAGATACAATGGCACTTTCGACCCCTCCGCATGCGTCATTCGTGCGCGCTCAGCCTGCTCAGCGTATACGCATTCAGGTCTGGCCCCGGCTTTAGAGACGTCTAGTTTATGTCTATTTTAGGTCTGAACGTCTTGATTTGTAACAAGACGTCTTTAAGACTTCTTTAAGACGCCTTTTGGACGTTTTTAAGTCTTTACCAGACGTTGTGCTATCTGGGTAATAGATACAACAACATGTTAGTACGAGGTCCAATATACAAATTATACAAACTATGCAGGATATACACTTCAAATAGATATGGATGTGCACTTAAACAAGTAGCTCTGTATTTTTTCTATTTTCTGCCATTTCCCTGTGTTCTGCTGCACCTTAAAGAAGAATTTCGAGGAAACATTCCATTGAATTTTACAATAATTAATATTAGGAATAGTAATATAAGGGTGATAGTTACATATTAAGACCGTTGCTACGTTTAAATTATGGAAATCTTCTTTCCCTTTTTTGCCGAGGCCAACTAAATAGCAATGCAACATCCATTGGTCATCAACGACGTTAGCGCCCGTTTCACAAAATTATAATGATTGGAACCATCAAAATTTGCCAATTCGTTAACCTAAAATTTAAAAATTATTCAAACCCTAACCTAGAACTACATATCTTTGACCGCAAATACTGAAACAAATATACAAAAACAGTACAAACACGTTATGAAAGCTGTATAAAAACTGTATGAAAACAATATAAAAACTTTATAAAACCGGTTTACAAACATTCGGTCAGAAACATTTAAACAAATGCCTCTGCGTTTTTGGTTTTCCATTGTTTCTTTGAGCAAATCTTCATAAACATTTATATCTATACTCCAAGTCATTTTAGAAGGAACTTGCCGACCGACGAGTTTAGACCGGTTCTGCGCATGTTGGCGCTCATTGGTGCCGAAACAAGTTACTATTACCTATACCCCAACAAACGCTAACTCGGAGCCAATGAGCTCATTCTATATGCGCGAATAAGTTCCTTCTAAAATGACTTGAAGTATACCCGTATGCACTTATGTAGATACATATATAAGTATGTAGATCTAATTAGGCTTTACCTGTGCGATCTATCCATATTTCGTGGATGGTTTGGGTTAGACAATCCCTGGTTTCCTTGAACTAATGTATCCTAATCTATCCACATTTCTCACATGGCGCACAGGCTCTTTTGAACGCCTGTTTCGGACGTAACCAAAGCGTGTTCTAGACGTCTTAAGAACGTTTGCAAAATACAGTGACTCCCAAAAATATTCGGACACTAGAGTATGGCTAACTTTATGACTTGATTTTTCAATTGTTTATAAAGCAACCGTCTTGGTTATTTTTTCTAATAATAAGTCATTTATTAATGTTAAAAAAGTTATATAAATTATATGAAAAATTCACGTACATTGTATAATAATAATTGCTACAGGAAATGATGTCACATTTTCGGGTCACAAAAATATTCGGACAATATAGAATATAATATCTTTCCAACTAAATTTATAAGTAGATATTTCATTTTAATATTT
This sequence comes from Andrena marginata, assembly GCA_963932335.1. Classification (NCBI taxonomy): domain Eukaryota; kingdom Metazoa; phylum Arthropoda; class Insecta; order Hymenoptera; family Andrenidae; genus Andrena; species Andrena marginata. The sequence goes on from OZ010662.1 coordinate 26,374,521, forward strand.
TGTGGCAAAACCATTTTGCTTTAAAACATATTGTAATCTATTTGGCATGTTATATATAATTTTTTTTTAAATATTCTGTCGTTATAGACGCCCATTCATTTTCAAGTCTTTGTTTTAATTCTTCTTTCGAATGAATTGGTGTTTTACGAATTTTCCTGTCTAATTCGTCCCATAATTTTTCGATAGGGTTCAGGTCCGGGGATTGTGGCGGAGGATGAAGAATTTGGGGGCATCAGTACAACAAAAATTCCTGCACAATACATGCTGTATGCTTGGGGCCATTATCTTGATAAAACTTAAAACTATTGCTAATCCCCATTTTTCTGCACTTTGAATTAGATTGTTCTTAAGTATATTTAAATAAACATTCTTGTCCATAATAGTGCCAATAAACACTAAGTTTCCATCGCCAAACTTGAAATACAGCCCCAGACCATCACACTGCCTCCTCCGTGTTTCACCGTACTTCGTGCATTGGTAAAATGGAACACTGTGTTTGGCTTCCTCCACACCATGGTTCTTCCATCGGAATTGTAGACGTTAAATTTACTTTCGTCCTCAAATATCACGTTCTCCCACCACGATTTATCCATAGGAATTAACTCCTTTGCAAAATTTATTCGCTTCCTCCTATTTACCTCATTAACCTTTAGAGGGCCGGGATTTTTTTTCATTGAAATTGTAAATTTCATTTACTTAAAATTTATGCATATATACCGCCAAAATGACCGGTAGAGTATCCAAATTCTTAGGTGGCCACTATAGTGGCCAGTCCGGCCGCGAACGGTATGGCATATACTGGAATTTTTAAAATTTGAATTTTAATGTTTCTAAGGGTTTTTGATATCGCTAATCACGATTCTAAGGTCGGAGTATCGAAATTTTACGTAAAAACAGTGTAGCCAACCTAAACAAGCCTAAATGAATAACAGCAGTTACATTCATGTATTATTTTTTTCTTTGGCTTGTTTAGGTTGGCAACACTGTTTCTGCGTAAAATTTTGATACTCTGACCATAGAATCGTGATTAGCGATATCAAAAACCCTTAGAAACAAGTTCACATTTTAACATTTTTAGTGGCCAGCCCGGCCCTCTAAAGGTTAATGAATAGTTTCTTCCTGGCTACCCTACCATTGTACCCAGCTTGTCTTAACGTTCTCCAAATTGTTTCTGCCGACACCTTTCTAGAACTTCCTTGTAATAGTTTGATGACTAATTTTGGAGCACTTAATTGTGGATTTTGTTTAACTTTTCTTACGATGCTTCTTTTCTCCCTTGTGCTTAGAAGACTTGGTCTACCAGACACCTTTCTAGAACTTCCTTGTAATAGTTTGCTGACTAATTTTGGAGCACTTAATTGTGGATTTTGTTTAACTTTTCTTACGATGCTTCTTTTCTCCCTTGTGCTTAGAAGACTTGGTCTACCAGACACCTTTCTAGAACTTCCTTGTAATAGTTCGCTGGCTAATTTTTGAACACTTAATTGTGGATTTTGTTTAACTTTTCTTACGATACTTCTTTTCTCTCTTGTGCTTAGAAGACTTGGTCTACCAGTTTGGGGAATAGATTCGATGCGTTCCTGAGTACGAAATTTTCGAATAATATCTGCAACAGTGTTTTTACTCATGCTGAGCATGGAACTAATTTGTGTGATAGGATTTTCCTTGTTCACGGTGGAAAATTATGAGCTGACGTATATTAAACGACGTATTCTTGCCTTTGCGAGCCATGCTGACGAACGTTAGAGTAGCTACTGCGGACTAGTGAGAAGGCATGGACCTCCAATGTTTTGTTTATAAACATACTCTTCTAATTTTCCGAAATATCGAGTTCCCAGGACGACGCAATCGGAAAATATATCACGTGTCTGAATATTTTTGTGAGCCGAAAATGCCGCATTATTTCCTTTAGCAATTATTATTATACAATGGAAGTGAATCTTTCAAATAAATTATATATCTTTATTAACATTAATAAATGACTTATGGTTAGAAAAAATAACCAAGGCGGATACCTTATAAACAACTGAAATGTTAAGTCATAAAGTTAGCCATACTCTAGTGTCCGAATATTTTTGGGAATCACTGTACGTCTTTAAAACGTTTTCTGCGCATTTTCTGGACACCCAGAAAACGTCCAGGAAACATCTTAAAAACGTTCAGTAAGCGTCCAGCAAACGTTTTAAAGACGTTCATTTTCACAAATTAAGCCATGGACGTTCAGACCTAAAATGGGCGTAAAATGGACGTTTTTAAAACGTCCTGTGCTATCTGGGTACATAAACAAGTCATGACAAGGCCGGCTCGCGATGGATAGTACGCGACCGCCAGGTGGCGACCGGACCGAGCGGTTCTCGCAGGTGGGATACAGCAGTCATGCCTATAAGAGAGCCGGGCAGATCATATAACGTTACTCTTGAGTACCGGTGTTTTTTGATGATGGAAATTTATATTTTCGACTTGAACTTGAATATGCCAAAAAATCTATCAAGCATTTGCTACTGCAAGGCATTCTTATTTTTTATGAAGAAACGATAATACTGACCAGCAGGAAAATAGATTTTCTCAAATGAGAACAAGAGCAGCTACTCGACGGGCTTCTTTTTTCAAAATACTTAATTTGATTAAAAGATACTAATTATAATAAACACGAATCAAGTCACGCTTAATATCTCTAAAGATCTACGGTAGGCCTAATCAAGTCCTTACGAAGACGTCTTTGAGGCGTGGTGAAAGTCTGAAATGGATGTCTTTAAGAAATCCTCACGACCACTTAAAGATGTGTAGGGGAGAGCGGGGACAAACGTAACACTTTTCACATTTGGCCTAGCTACCAATTACTTCTTGCAAATATAAAAACGAAAATTATGCTTTAAGATAGTGTGCTTCTTGGTCTATCATTTGACCACAAATTCAGCTTTCCATGATAAGTAGTCAAAGAGTTATGGCAATTTTCCGCAGTGACTGTCATTGTTACTTTTGTCCTGCAGGGGTAAAACGAAAGTAACATACCATGGGGACGAAAGTAATTCTAATTATTTTGAGGAGAATTAAGTAAGAACACTTCTTCCAAACCAAAATAGTATTTTTAAAATTATCAGGAACAAACATTTAAATAAGCATATTTTAAGTAGGTAACGATAAAAAAGTATAACCAGCTTCAAACATTTTTTTGATACTGTGTATTTGATTTAATATGGAATCTCGTATAACTGCCCCAAAAGTAACTAATATTTATGATTTTTTTTTTAAACTATTGTTAATATTGCATTCAACTATTCCCCGTAGTGACATGTTACTTTTGTCCCCAGCCATGTTTTTCATCATAGAACTGTTATAACGTACAAACTATACAAGACATATTGAAATCAAATACAGGAACTTATAAAGACATTATTAAAGAACGCTCTAACAAATAATTGGATCAATGTCTATAATTTAACTATGAATATTAACAAAAAGACCAATAGAGGAGACGCTTGTCTGAATGATCGAAATAACGAAATCAGTTTGCCCATGGTATACGAATAGTTGTATTGCTCAGCGTCACTCCATGAAAGAAAAGAAACACTAAACACGCGTAACTATGTTAAGCAAACGTTTTGGAAACTTTTGCGGAAGGTGGGAGAAGGCGTGTTACTTTCATGACATCGTTACGTTTGTCTCGGCTCTCCCCTATAAGACGTCTTATGGACGTCTACAAGGCGTTTAAAATACGTCGTAAAGACGTACGTTTTTCTGACTAACGACGTCCAAAAACGTCTAAAGACGTTTGTAAGACGTCTTTCAGAAAATAACAGACGTCTAGAAAATTTGAAATAGACGTCTACAGGACGTTGCAAAAACGTCTTACAGACGTCTTAAAGACGTACGGTTTCCTGACTCACAACATTCAAAAATATATACAGGGTGTCCCAAAAATGCTGCGGGTCCTTAAAGGGGGTGATTCGGGGGGTGATAACAAACAACTTTTTCCTTTGCGAAAATGTTCTCCGAGGTTTCGTTAACGAGATATTAACAAAAAGCACCGACCAATCAGAGCCCGAGATTGGCGGCCGAGTTCCCGCGGTAGCGTGGCCGCGCGCCGCGCTGCGACTTCGAACAAGCAACTCGGCATGCATCGAAGGAAATTGCACAGAATGGCAAATGAAAAAGACGTAACAAATAAAATCGAACATGTTGTCATGGTTTGTTCGTCATTTAAAGTGAATAATGAATAAAGGATAAATGGATGAAAATCGCATGCAACGTAAAAAGACGAATACGCAGTTTTTTTTTAGAAGATTCGAAAATAATAATTATTTGAAGTGGGAGGATAAGGAATACGTAAATTTTCTTGTGTTAATAACGTAGCCACGAAAAGGTAATGTAACAGGAAATTAACGAAAAATAATAGTAGTTCGTTATTGTGATAAAAATCCGTAATTCAATAACGGCCAGCACTGTTGGTGATAACGAATAAGTCTGTTTAAAAAGCCCGAATAAATATTTTCGTACGGGAATTTGGAGAATTATCGCCGGAAATAAGCCATCGTTTGCGTTAAATTTAAAAATGAATGATCACCAATAAAGTAACTAAAACTCACCCTTGTTGGAAATTCACCTGCAGCTTGAAAATCTGTGTCACAGGGTCAGTGAACCGATCCTGGTCATCGATGGACGAGCTCAGTGCACAGCTGGTCCCAGGTATACGACACTACCGAAAGTTAAGGGTCGCAATGTCAGGTGTGTCCAGGTCAACGTACCGAATATTCACTTCACTGCACGGCTACTAACACTGATCACTTAATTTATTTTTCATGGAACGTGTTGTTCCTACGTTATAAAAATTGGTGGAAATGAATTTTTACTTGGCGTTCGGAGCCGTGGGTATTTCCGCGCAAATTCTCACGCTGCAGCACTTGCGTCCTCGTTGTTCGGGGGGTGCAACCAGAACATCGCGTAATACTCTTGAGCAGAGAACATTTCTGCGACGTGATTGCTTGCTGACTGACAAGATTTTTACGAAGCGACTTCTTCTACCCTCAAATAGTTTCTCTCGTTCCATTATGAGTTGACCCCCCACCAGACCAAGAGGCTTCAGGTAGAAAGAAGCCAGCACATTTTCGAAACACACGTGCTTCGCAGAAGTGCAACGAACGGACTATCGTGCACTTTTACAAAACTCCGCGTTCCGTCCTTTTACTGCTAATGTACCCATTGCTTCGAGGTAGGCAGCAGACACCACGTGCATCCCTCCCAAACGGCCACTGTCCTACACAGGTCCTCTTCACAGCAGTATCTCCTCCCCAAGGCTTCACTCGCACGGAATTCGTCGACGCAGAGCATTTCGCTAGGGTCGCGGTTTATGACCGTACTGTCCCACTAGTCGACGGTAGACAACGGTTTCCTACAGTTTTGGGTAATTTATGGCTTAGTTGGTTCCGCCTCTTAGCAGACGTGAACTCAGAGTATCGGAAAATGGAAACTGGAAACAGGATTTTTTTCTTTATAGCAACTCGAAGACTTTCTGTTTCTCTTCTCTTCCGTCCCTTTCGAACCGAAACACGTGGTGTCTGCTGCCTACCTCGAAGCAATGAGTACATTGGCAGTAAAAGGACGGAACGCGGACTTTTGTAAAAGTGCACGATAGTCCGTTCGTTGCACTTCTGCGAAGCACGTGTGTTTCGAAAATATGCTGGCTTCTTTTTACCTGAAGCCTCTTGGCCTGGTGGGGGTCAACTCATAATGGCACGAGAGAAACTATTTGAGGGTAGAAGAAGTCGCTTGGAAAAAATCTTGTCAGTCAGCAAGCAATCACGTCGCAGAAATGTTCTCTGCTTAAGAGTATTACGCGATGTTCTGGTTGCACCCCCCGAACAACGAGGACGCAAGTGCTGCAGCGTGAGAATTTGCGCGGAAATACCCACGGCTCCGAACGCCAAGTAAAAATTCATTTCCACCAATTTTTATAACGTAGGAACAACACGTTCCATGAAAAATAAATTAAGTGATCAGTGTTAGTAGCCGTGCAGTGAAGTGAATATTCGGTACATTAACCCGGACGCACTTGACGTTGCGACCTTTAACTTTGGATGGCGTCGTGTACCTGAGATCAGCTGTGCATTCGGCGCGTCTGTCGATGCCCAGGATCGGTTCAGTGACCTAGTGACACAGATTTTCAAGCTGCAGGTGAATTTCCGAAAGGGTGAGTTTTAGGTACATTATTGGCGACTATTATTTTTTAAATTTAACGCAGGTTATGGCTAATTTCCGGTGATAATTCTCCAAATTTCCGTACGTAAATTTTTTTCGCAGTTTTTAAACGGAGTTATTCATTATCAACAACAGTGTTGGACGTTATTGAACTATGGATTTTTATCACAATAACGAACTACGATCACTTTTCGCTCGTTCCCTGTTGCATTACCTTTTCGTTTGTACGTTATTAAAAAAGGAAATTTACGTGTTATTTATCCTCTCACTCCAAGTAATTATTATTTTCGATTCTTCTAAAAAAAACCTTTGTATTTGTCTTTTTACGTTACGCATGATTTTCATCCATTTATCCTTTATTCATTTTTCACTTTAAATGACAAACAAACCATGACAAAATGTTCGATTTTATTTGTTACGTCTTTTTCGTTTGCCATTCTCTGCAATTTCCTTCGATGCATGCCGAGTTGCTTGTTCGTAGTCGCAGCGCGGCGCGCGGCCACGCTACCGCGGGAACTCGGCCTCCAATCTCGGGCTCTGATTGGTCGGTGCTTTTTGTTAATATCTCGTTAACGAAACCTCGGAGAACATTTTCGCAAAGGAAAAAGTTGTTTCCAATCACCCCCTGAATCACCCCCTTCAAGGAACCGCAGCATTTTTGGGACACCCTGTATAGACGTCGGGTGCTATCTTGGTTATAAACATGCTATCTGAAGTAATAAATAATAACAATAGTAAGAATAATTCCCGGGTGAAATTGGGTAGCGGGGCAGCTAGTGTATATACAATTTCAAAATTGCAAACATTCATGAAATATATTATTAAGTATGAGTTCCAAGGAAGACCGCAAAATTCACGAATTAATGTGCCTTTGTTAATTTATCTATGTTAATGATTAAAATAAAGCTTCATATTTAGTTAAATTAATCCGTGATGATGTTATGGAAAAAATGCGTACATCATTCGATATCTATAATTTTTCAAGAAACGAAGTTTGTTGGACTTTCGTTAATATACCAGCGATTTTTCTACTTTTGTTAAGTAATAATGCATGTTTTTAGGATAGAGTTAAGCAGGCCTTGAAACAGCAGGAAGTGGAAGAAGCCCTAGGACATCGTCGAAAAAGAAAGCACTCTGCGAAGGAAATTGAACCAGAATCAGAAGAAAAATTTGAGAAGAGTATTGACGATGATAAAAAGGAAACAGAGGAAAAACATAAGCCTAAGAAAAAACCTGTTCCACCGCCAATTGATTTTAGTGAGTTGCTTAAAATTGCAGAAAAAAAGCAGTATGAACCTATTGTAATTGATGTTAAACCAAAAACTGAAGAACCGGAAAGATTAATGACAAAGAAGCAGATAAAGGAATATGCAAAAGAGAAAGACTGGCGAGAAAGGAAAGAACAGCGAAATAAAGTCAGCAGTGTAAATAAAGAAGGAAATACCACCACCGTACCTAGTAAATTGAGTAAAACACAAGATTGTCGTGCGAACCATATCGAAAAAATTTCCAAGCCGCCTGAAAAGATAACTGCACCCTCGATTTCAAATAAAACTCTGTTAAAAGCAACAACAGGAACACCAATTTCACTTTCAAAAAAAATTAGTAAAAAACTCAATGAGAGCAAATCTACTATAAATAAATCTAATTTAAATAAGTCGAGCATTTCAAGAACGACGGAGAAAGGTATACTTCTAGAAGAAAGAAAGAAATTAGAAAACGAAAGGAAGCAGCTGGAGGAAATGCGACAAGCTATTGAAGAAGAAAAGAAGAAATTAGCATTGAGCAAAAATAAGATTGAGGATATGAGAAATGCAAAATCTGAAAAATTGGCATTAAAAATTAAAATTCCAGAAAAACAAATTCCATCAACAAGCACGAAACAAAGAGAACTGCCACCGACAAGTGCAGTAAAATGTCGTGCTCCCCAACCGCCAAATAGTAAAGCAAAACAGTTCCCGCCAGCAGACCTTAAACCGATCAAGTCCAAATGTGCACCTCCCTCAAGAGATTCCAGAAAGTCACTCATCATTAATAAGCGTAAGTACTTTAACATTTTTTTAATAGTTATGTTCGCACAGGACTTTACAACTTAGAAAATAATATTATTACAATACATCCACGGATGTGTACAGTATGTCTCGAAAATAAAAAATTGCGTTTTCTGTCTCGAAAAGAACTCGTCGCGATGTCCACTACTTCTTTTGTAGTGGCCGCGGCGAGCGAGAGGTGCCACTTGCCAAAGATGCCTATTCTGTCTATTTTCGATTGACCACACTGTGAAAGTGGCGTCCGTAATTTATGACTTGTCTCTATTGATAGAGAGCAAAGGCAATCCGAATGGAATCCCCGTGCCGAAAAGGGCTCGCACCCGATCGCGAAGTGCGGTTTCTTTTCCAGATAGCATTGTAGCTACTTTCCTCTCGACAGTAGTACCCACGAGTCATCGCTATTATGCTCTGTTGGAGCATTTAGTATACCTGTGCCTCTGATTGAGTGACGTTTTGGCCGTCCACTAGTACGAACGAAGCCAACGGCTAGCGTTCTTTTATTTCAGTTCGACAAACATCGATCCACACAGACAGCACTCACACAACCTTATGCTGTTCGCTCTCGCTAGGCTATCAGTCTTGATTACAACCAACGCCTCATGTGTATTAACGATTTAATGTCTTATATATGTACAGGGTGTAACAACAGTAATGGTCATTGCGTTGACTTATAAATATAGACCACTGGATTGGTAGACATTTGCAAAAAAACCTACCCCAAAACTGTTTATAACATTAAAGACTGATGTTAATTTTTAGAGTTCGGTGCATGCGTATTTGGCTAAAATTAAATGTCAATTTTCTTGTAAACTAAAGACGAGGTTAATTTTTTCCCCCATATTTTAAAACATCTTTCTTCCTTCTTTTTTTTTTAACATTGTGAAATCTTCCGAAGACACCCTTGTACCCGGGCGGGGGGGGGGGGGGGTTGAGTAGTATGAGATTTTTACCCACTAAAACTCCATGGGTCACTATCGCGCGATAGGGGAATACTGAGGACCCCGAAGAACGCATTATGGTTCCCCCACCCCGGCTTGCCGTACACCTCGCCAGCTGTTGGCGGCGCTATGTGTAGCCACGCCAGACAATCGTTCCGTTTTAGTTACTGCGCACATTGGTGGTGTAGAGAATACCCTAGAATCCTTTCAGTTCCGGTGGAGCGAGCGTGCAGCAAATGCCGAAACTCCGTCGAGAAGCATTTACAACGCGCATGCTCATTTATTTCTACAATCTTTGATTATTTGAATTTCTCTATTGGAAATAGAGAATGCTGATACAGTTTAATGAAAAGTAATCAAAACAATTAATTCTCTAATCAATAAAACTGCCACTTCTATATTATTATTTTGAAGAAACTTTATCTTGTGTCTTTTTTAATACAAATGTATAATTATATATTTATTACCTGCCGAAAATGTTCTTCGAAAATTGTTCTCGAATATCCCGGAATGAGACGTTTTACATAATCTGTCAATTTTTGGGCAAACATAATCATTCGGGGTGTTTTGTTCATAAGTAATGATATGTATAACATTTCCGATTCTAAATGGCAAGTTAATATCATCTTCATTTCTGTTAGAATATATGATTTATTAAGAACATTATTATAATAGACCTAGATTACTGTGCAGTGACGGACAATAGTGCACGTGACTTATCTATACAGGGTGTCCCAAAAATGTCGGAGTTCCTTGAAAGGGGTGATTCAGGGGGTGATTTGAAACAACTTTTTCCTTAGCGAAAATATTGTCCGAAGCTTCGTTAACGAGATATTAACAAAAAAACCCGACCAATCAGAGCGCGCGCTTTCCGCCCGAGCTCCCGCGGTAGCGTTGGCTACACGGTAGGCGGCTGCGCTTGTACTACGAACGTACGAACAAGCAAGTAGCATCAATCGAAGGAAACTGCGTCACACATTTTTTTCTTAAAGCAGAATCTTAAATAATAATTATTTGAAGCGAGATGACAAGAAATTCGTAAATTTCGTTTTCAAATAACGCATAAACGAAAAGGTAATGTAACAGAAAATGTACGACAAGTGATCGTAATTCGTTATTGAGGTAAAAATCCGTAGTTTAATAACGGCCAACACAACTAAATTTAAAAAATAATATTAGGTGTATGAATAAATTCTTTCCGATTTTGGGGTACAATAACTGTTTGATTTAAAAAATATGAAAGCGACTCAATTATCGAAATAATTTCCCCTATTATTAATTACCTTTTGCCATTTTTCTGGCAGCTTACGAATATCACCGCGGTAGCTTTGTACTGATTATGTAAATCCAGTTGGAAAGAATTTATTCATACACCTAATATTATTTTTTAAATTTAGTTGTGTTGGCCGTTATTAAACTACGGATTTTTACCTCAATAACGAATTACGATCACTTGTCGTACATTTTCTGTTACATTACCTTTTCGTTTATGCGTTATTTGAAAACGAAATTTACGAATTTCTTGTCATCTCGCTTCAAATAATTATTATTTAAGATTCTGCTTTAAGAAAAAAATGTGTGACGCAGTTTCCTTCGATTCATGCCACTTGCTTGTTCGTACGTTCGTAGTACAAGCGCAGCCGCCTATCGTGTAGCCAACGCTACCGCGGGAGCTCGGGCGGAAAGCGCGCGCTCTGATTGGTGGGGTTTTTCGTTAATATCTCGTTAACGAAGCTTCGGACAATATTTTCGCTAAGGAAAAAGTTGTTTCAAATCACCCCCTGAATCACCCCTTTCAAGGAACTCCGACATTTTTGGGACACCCTGTATAACCACGACGTTCACGCCAAGGCGATGTTACAACGAGTGGTTCGCATGACGCAGGCGTGCGCTGCGCAGTCAGATGCCGGAGGGCCCCGATTGCCCACACGATCGGATGCGCATCGCCAGAGACACCCGAAGTTTTCTCTAAGGATACGCGCCTATACACGCCGCATCGAAACCGATCGGTCACTCGCCAATAATTTTCGCTTTCATCAGACGAATCACAGCTGCTGATTTCATTGTCACTAATATTTAATAATATCGAGGTTATTGTAAACAACGTTTCCTTGTCCACTCTAGCATCCATTTTGATTTTGCATGAAACGCAGGAAAAACCGTTCCATTTTCAAGAACACATTAACCGCAGTAACGAAACGGAACGATATGAATGCGCATAGCTGCTGCGCCGCGATCTATGCACTCAATGCATTAATCGGAATGCACCCAATATGTGGTTGAGAGGCACCACGATCGGAGACGAACCGACGCCAACGCCAAGCCAAGTGACGCCAACGACAACATATTTACTGGCGAATCCAAATATTTCCCGGTAACGCTGGTTGGTCTTGACTTCTGGTAGCCATAGCTATGTACATTAGGGTGGAGCGAAACTATCTAGGCGAAAATTTAAATTTGAATTTTCAGTTGGCCTGGGTGCGGGATAGTTGTCTTTTGATTAACCAAACACAACTGTAAAAAAATTTTGGAAAAATATTTACGTCTTCAGGTTCCTTTTTCTCTTAAAAGTGTTAAGAATATGATTGACAATGTCATTTTTTACATTTCTAAGAGAAAAAGGAGCCTGAAGACATGAATATTTTCCAAAATTTTTTTTACAGTTTTGTTTGGTTCATCAAATGACAACTATCACGTACCCAAGCCAACTGAAAATTCTAATTGCAATTTTCGCCTATATAGTTTCGCTCCACCCTAATGTACATACTATACGACTTGTGCACACACTATGTGCTCCCCATCACCGAAAATACCACCACCGGGATTAAGCTTCAATGGATTACTGCAAACGCCGGGGAGTTGACGGACTTCCTGGAGGCACCCTGACCTCCTGATCATCTCACTTTTCAAAAAAGTGACCGCGAGTCGGCGGTCTCCGCGGTACTTACCTAACATATTAGCCAACGCGCCACGTCGACGAATCGGTCTACACCACCGCGTGACGAAGAGAGCGAGCGGGACATAGCGAGACCGAGAGAAGTAGAACTATACCAGGGATCCGACGAAAAGCAATAGTGTAGAAACATTCACTTACAGTTGTTACGCGCCGCGGCCTTTGGTGTTCGAGCGGCACGTTTTATACATGCAATTTCTGATCAGGGATATCCCACAGTCGTTAGACTATCGGAAGTTGCAGTATTGGATATTTTCGTTAGAAAAGCAAGGAGGCTCGCCGCGCTCGTAACAGTCAATTCTTTAAATTTTAAATGTCTAAGTACCTTATCAGACGGATAAGGGGTAGATTTTGGGATCGTTGATGCTGTAGTCCCATACGGGTCTTTTCAATGGAATCAGATAGGTAATTGATGAGTAGAATTTAATGGTAAATTAAGCTTTAATGTTTAAATAATGAATGGATGAAAAAAAACATATAACAGAGCTGAATATGCACAAATCAATCAATAATTTTACAAAGAATAATCGGGTATAATTCCTGACTAGGGGAATCGCACAGTCGATTGACTATCAGAAATTATCGTTAGGTACGAATTAATTATAACGATGTATTAACGTGTATAGAAAGAGATAAGATGTGCAACTCACCAGACAGTCACAATAATCTAAATGACAATATGTTTTAAATTTCCTTTTTGAGATTCAAATAATTTCTTGTCGCTGATAAACCTTGAAGCTTGTATAGTTCTGAGTCGCTGATAAACCTGAATCAGAAAAGAGGATGAGACGCGAACACGCACACACTTGGTTATCGTTTTGAATAGAACTGAGTTGAATTATGAAATGAAACTGAATAATAAAGATTTTAACTAGTAAATACGATAAAATTTTAAATTAAATCGTTAACAATATTTTATGTAAGAAAAATTTAATTGACAGAATTGTTTCGCAAAGTTGAGTCTTTCACGCGGTTACACAGTAGACCGGAGATCTGTAGCTCTAAAACACTTGCGGACCCCAATGACACGCACCTCACGATTTACCGTCACAGAGTGTCGCAGCTTCACGCTCTCGGCAGCGACCAGAGTGGGTCCGTGCCGAAAATGCTTACGCTGCATTTTATCGCTCGGCCGCGCTACCATGGGCCCGTCTACTTAACGAGGCGGTGTGTGTGTGTATGCTCACGTCCATCCATCAGATTCCCGATTCAATATATGATCGATCTTTACGGAACATTCGTATGCACAGGAAAACATGACATCCCACATCTTGAAATCATACAATTTCGCACAGCTAAGGGCTTTCCCTCAATGTTCATAATTTCATATACACAATTTCTGACTAGGGGAATCCCACAGTCGTTGGACTATCAGAAATTGTGTTGGATATTCAATTTTAACAACAATTATTAATTAATTAATAATTCGACAAAACCGTGGGAAGGCGCGGTTCCCTGCACCGGATGTAGAGTATACAATTCCGTCAGTCTTCTAAGAAATGATCCAGTCTGCGCATTCCCGCTGTAGCCGTTACTGATTATGTTACAATGTTTAACGCGGCGGTCAGAGGTGTTCTCAACGAGGGTTCTCCCACAATGCTGCAAGGCATTGTTGAAACGCACCCCTGCCGTTTAAGGCAGCCACACACGGTCCAGTCGGCCTGACAGGTCTGCCTGCGCAGGCAGGCCTGTGCAAGTCGGCTGGACCGTGTGGATGCACTACGCCGTCCGGCCGGCCTGCGCAGGCCGACCTAACGCCGCACAGTGGTCGGGATAGGGATAGTTAGTGACATTCATTGTTGTATAATTTTTAAACTATAAAAGATATCGGAATGGCACCAAAAAACATAAAATGAAAAAATTATTCCTTTCTAATGATTTATAATTGAATATATTGTACGTCCATTTAATGTTGTTTTTTTTTCAATTTTTTCAACTTAATTGTTATAAAAAAATTTGAAAACTGTATATTTAGGAGTTTATTTAATGGTCTTTAAGCGATTTAAATCGCTTGTTGAGAAAAGTTTTAGTTTCCGATTATAAGGAAAAACCAAATAGTACTATTAGAAATTGTGACGAAATCTACAGTTTAGTTAAACATTAGTATTCATTTATTCAACGGATATATTCATTTCAGCGTATTAAGAAATTCGTTATTCTTTATCGTATCGATATGGAAGTGATACCGATGGATTCCTTATGGTTTTCCGCTGAAATTCGTGCAAAATTTCATGTAAATCGGACTATTTTTAACAAATTAAGCTGGAAATTATATAATTCGATTTTTCATGGAATTTCCTTCATTATTTTCCGAATTATGTAGTTATTGTTGTTAGTTTCATTGGTGAAACATAAGGAATCGATAGGTGTCGTTTTCGCAAAGATATGATGAGAAATGCGGAAATCCTGGACATTTCTGATTTTTTAATGGATTACAACACTTTCGAAGATCGAGAGCCATCAAATTCGGTGAAGCAATGGAGAATCCTGTCGTCGCCACGGGATACCAGGCGGCATCTCTTTGACAGGCGTCGCTTGAGAATCACCCTGTAGTATACATTCAGTAGATTTCGGTAGCAGAAAGTTTATTTTTCCTTGCGCAATCCGGAGTGTGCAGGACTGCCGGAGCAAAATCGAAAAACGATTCGGTCGGCCTGAAGGCCGAACGCCACTTGAGACTCCCCATTCTCCATAATACCAAGCTATATTTCTCGGTATCGTCGCTAGTTTATACAGATACTCGTGGCTCGCGACAGTTAAAGATTGAAGGGCAGAGACTGTTTAGAGTGGTGGAGACCAAAGGTTTGCCTGCCATATTGTACCGAGGAAGGGACCTCGGGACCCTCGACCATAGGAACGTCAGAAAAATTTTTGACTTCCGCATTTCTCATCAGATCTTTGCGAAAACGAAGCCAATTGATTCCTTATGTTTTGCCGATGAAAGTGACACCAAGAATGACGTAATTCGGAAAATAATGAAGGAAATTTCATGAAGAATTCATTCCCATAACCTGAGACTAATTTCGTTAATAATAGTCCGATTTACATGAAATTTGGTATGATTTTCATCGGAAAAATATAAGGAACTCATCGGCATCACTTCCATGTCGATACGATAAAGAATAAATAATTATTTTTTTCTGAAATGGCCGGAGCGTGTGGATGTACCATCCGGCCAGCCGGTCAGGCCGGACGGAGCGTGTGGAGGCAGTACGGGCGTCAGGCCGACTTGCACAGGTCTGCCTGCGCAGGCAGACCTGTCAGGCCGACTGGACCGTGTGTGGCTGCCTTTACACAGGACGGATTCGGCACAGAAGGAGAATCACTGGGTCTTTTCGAACGCGACTCTCTGGTGAGATCGCCGCTGCGTCAGCACCGCCTTATCTGTATCGCGGGACGGCAATACGTCGAGGCGACGGCGCTCCAAGAAAGGGGTTTTGTTCTATCAAAAATAATATTAATTAATGGGCAGGAGTATGATCAACGAGGGATTTCCCATAACGCTAGGCGTTGTTGATGCATACCCTGACCAAAAGAAAACATACAGATGCCAGGTTTTAGCCAATTATTCTGAAATAAGAGGATTTTGCCGTTTTTTGTGTACGCTTCAATAACATGAGTAAAATAGGTCTACTACAGATATAAATTTCAGGATTTCTTAGTTACTGTGAGTACTTTAAAAAGTATGTTCCAAATCGGGAAAATCCATTCACTATAAGTGAATGTTTACTTGTCACAGTGTTAACTGTTATAAGTTAATAAATAGAAATAACATAAATTTATCCTACAAATTTTTTCACATGTTCATTATTATATGCAAGAAGAACATCATACATAGGATTATTATATAAGTAAGAAGTATTATTGCTGATTTTGTGACATTCTCCTGGAAATTAAGTTGAATTTCGCATTATTAAAATAGTTCAGTTCATATTCAAACAAGTTCAGTTTTTATGCTTTCTTACCCTATAAATCTTCTGATGAGGTGCTATCGTCTGAATCGTCGGACTTGTTGAACTCGTCGGGCTCGTCGAACTCTTTGGACTCGCTACCTTGCCTTTCCATCATGTTCTCCATTAGATTATCCCTCGACCATTATTCCTGTTCTAACTTTACAAGATGTCCACAGAAATTTTTCCATTCAGCAGGAGTAACGTCGCGTATAGCTTGCGGTGTCAATAATTCTAAGTCACTTTTTCTCGAATCTTTCGCTTAACTTGTGCCGAAGCTAATTCAATGGGATTTAAATCGCACATATACGGTGGTAATCTTAATACATTATGTCCCTGTTCTTTTACTGATTCGTCTATTTAATATGTTTTGTGTAATTTCTTATTTTGTTGTATAAATTCTGTTAATTCGCATTTCTTCATCTTTTTTGTACATGGAATGTTATTATCGTTTAGCCATTTCAGCCAGATTTCCTTCTTCTGAGATTTTGATGGTGGTTTATTTGACTGCACACTATGATATGGGTCATTATCCATCACAATGACTGATTATTGTGGAATGTTCGGCAATATTTTTTTATAATCCACTTTTCATTATTAACAGCATTCAGTTGCCCGTAGTAGTCACCAGTTTTTGTCCGCGCTTTAAAAATAAGTTCCGCACCGTTTACAAATCCATTTTCCCCACCGGAATGAACAATTATTAACCAGCAGGAAGAACTGTTATTTTTCAACACACCTAACGTGTCTTCGCTCTTCCAAAATTTGCTAAAACACATGCTATTATCGACCCACGTTTCGTCGATATAAATAATATTTCTATTGTGTTCCCTGTAGTATTATAAAACTTATTTTCTCCTTTATTTTTTTCGAGATAGAATTTATTGGCTGTATCTCGAATAATGGTTTTATCCTCTTCAGGGCAATGAAACTTCTTTTCCATGCGTCGTGGACGTTCTTCCTCCGTGAAGATAATTTCTGTCCTCCAGATACTAAGCTTTCTTTTCGAATTTTTTTAATTGTGTGCTGTGATATACCAATATAATCAGCCGCAGGCTTAGTTGATTGCTTTAGTAGGTAAATAAGGTGCCTGTTTCAAGCTTCGTCACATTTTTTAATAATCCTGTTCACCATATTTTATGTCTCGCTATGAACTGTTTGTCCTTTCTTGCTTGATTCCATAATTGAAGTAATATATGTAATTTAAGAAAACTGTACACTAAAACAATACTTTAATACTATTTAATTGCACCTTAAAACTATAACTTATGACTCAGTTATAGTATTATAACTAATAAACTATTGAAAATAATAAGGTATAGGCGCTGAAGAACGCTCACAGGCAGACGGCTTTGAAAAAACTGTTGCTTTGGGCATTTTGAACTCATTTTTTGCTTGGAAAAGACACAATTCCTTCCAACCAAGTTGCGAACAATGTTGCACTATTCAGTACATGTTAAGACTTTGGCTGTCGGCGCGGCGGCTCCGATCGGAGTCGTTTCAACAAATATCATGACGTACTTTAACATTTATCATTTACGTTATTATAAATAAAATGTATCCTTTATGATCTGTTAGTATAAATAAAGGCATATACACATATAATTAACGGGGTATTCTGGTCTGACGAGGAGTTTTCGTTGCGTTATTTCGGAATTTTTTTTACAAAGAACCCATGAATTTTATTATTATTTAGTTTATTGCTACATGCTTATTGATATATAAAATATCTTTAAAAATTTTATCAATAGAAACAAAATACAATCAAATGCAGTTGACTGCTTTAAAGTAATGGTGAAAAAAAAACATAGGGTCACGGTGACCATGATAGGGCTCCTTCTAGTGATCAGAAACAAAAAATCTTAAGAGATTCTTTATCATCCACAATGATAAAAAAATATTGGAAATTAAGCAAATGGTGGCGGTTTGAAAATTAAGTTTCAATTTTCGCACATTTGTTCAAATTTAAAGGTCTATGAAAGTTTAAACACAAAATATTTTCTCATAATTCTGGTAGGGGCGATAGCCACACGTGTGCTGATATTATATGCAAAACTTGGACCGAGTTGGTCCAGTCGATATTGAAATATCATGGTCACCGATTCTATAAACGTAGTTTCGAGAAAATCGCGTTTAAAGTTTACTCAACGTTCGAAGACAAACTAATTTATAATCTAGGAGTGTAACGGTCTCTTTTGTAACCAAATGGTCGATTTTTGTGTTCTAAAAGGCACAAAAATGCCCCCCCCCCCCCCCCTCCCGAAAGAACAGTCCGCCGAAACTTTGCCGAAATACACTTGCCGGAACAAAATTGTTATGCGTCGTCTGTCCCGGTATACGGGGCTCAATGGAGTCCCGTATAGATACCTATCTCTTTTGCACCCTCTAGCTCTGCAAATATTACGGATTGGAATAAACCCTTTTGCACACGCATTACCCATATCCTGTACCAGTAGAAAATGCAAAAAGAAAAAAGTTTTTACCCGTCAGACCAGAATGTCCCCTTAAGTCGGTGACATCCGGCATCCGACATTTGTTCGCACGCTAGAATCGGAAGTGTTAACGGTGACAAAAAAACATTACCCGAGTGTCTAACGACATGATAAGAAAGGATGTTGTTTGTATCTAAGTTTCCTGTTTCGGATTGGAAACATCGCTGAGTTTAGGTTTCTTAACGACTTCAGAAACATCAATATGTATATTAATTTGGTAATAATACTATCCTGATAATGATGAGGTGACAATCGTGCAATGCACAGGGTTCGGTTTGTCATTAATATTTAGTTAAGCACCATGTTTCCCTACAGATTGAATAGTAAATAATGTTCATGTCATAATTATATTTTTTCGTGCTTATATCTCATATACATATTAAAGATACCTACAATGCACAGTGGTCTGGATGGTGGCCAAAATTCAATTTCTCAACTTCAATTTTACAATGTCATATTTTTTTTATGAATTGACAACCCTCCAGAGCTTCTAAATCCGCATAACTTTCCCTTTTCAGATGATTCTTTGATTAGATATAATATTACAAAGACAAAATCATGAAATTGTATGTGAATCTAATTGTTTTAATTTCTCATTATAGAACATCAAAATACATGTTTATATTATACAGTTATATAGGTAAGGAAGTATATTTCAGTTATTTATATGTGTCATAGGCATTTTTTAGTCCATGAACAAATAGTGCAATGTTTATATCAATTTAAACTTTGAGAAGGCTTATAAAAAAATGATTAAGCGAAATTAACATCGGACTTATTTTACGTGAAAGCTTACACAATTGTTAACAAGTGCATGTAAATTTCAAGTGCAATCTCCTGCAATCTTCAATTTTATGCAGACTTTTAGAAATGACGCTCGAGGTATTTGGGCGTCCCGGACCCGTGCATTTTTAATATTTTATTTTTTTTAAGTCAAAGATAATGTTGGAACAGATGCTTCTTTCTCTTTTTTTCTCTAGTACGGCTATGATTTTTAATTTTGACTATAAAATACCGTTTTCCAGACCACAATGCGCGCCATATTGAATCCACCATTTTGAATTTTAAATTTTTGGAGCCAAATTCGTTATCAGCGATCTCAAAAACCCTTAATCACCAAGTTTCAGAAAGATCAGAATTTTGGCCGCTAAATGTAGATATCCCCAGACCACTGTGCAATGTTGTGAAATATAAGTGACATTAATCACGTTTTGTTAAGTGCAGTAAGAACCGCCAACCGCGATATTGTATATTCGCAGTAAGTACGTAGGTCATAGAACGTGTCCCCCGTAGATGTAGGAATCGTACGACTATGCAGCATATGTCACTAAGAACCTAAGAGTGGGGAATGGGTGAGTTCCGCGGGAGAGAGTGGGACAGCGCGACGCGAGCGAAGTAGCCTTCTTGCCCCGCTTAGCGACAAGGTTCCTTCTTCTCAGCAGACGACACCAATAAAGTCAGAATCGTGGGACGTGGGACAAATGCTTACCCCCACTATGACCTACCGTCGTCGCCCACTTCCTTTCCGACGCACTGCACACAAGCACATTTCTACTCCTATCCGTGTACATTGCCTGTTAGGCTGCCGAGCACACGCACAGCAGTAGGAATATGCTTGGGTGCCATACGATGGGAAGAAAGTGGGGGACGACGATAGGCCGCAGTGGGAGACGACGGTACGTCATAGTGGCGGTAAGCATTTATCCCCACTGATATATACAGGGTGTTCCAAAAATGCTGCAGTTCCTTGAAGGGGGTGACTCAAGGGGTGATTGCAAACAACTTTTTCCTTTACGAAAATGCTCTCGAGGTTTCGTTAACGAGATATTGACAAAAAGCATTAACCAATCAGAGCGCGCGCCTTCCGTCCGAGTTCCCGCGGTAGCGTTGGCTACGCGGTAGACGGCTGCGCTTGTACTACGAACGTACGAACTAGCAAGTCGGCATGCAGATTTTTTTTTAAACCAGAATCTTTCATAATAAATATTTGAAGTGAGAGGACAAGAAATACGTAACTTTCGTTTTCAAATAACGCATAAACGAAAAGGTAATGTAACAGAAAACGTACGACAAGTGATCATAATTCCTTATTGAGGTAAAAATCCGAAGTTTAATAACGGCCAACACAACTAAATTTAATAAATAATATTAGGTGTATGAATAAATTCTTTCTGTCTGCGATTCAATTAGTTCCTCTCATCGCCACAACTCAACTCACCGCAGCACCTCCTGGGCTGCGGAACGCCCGGTGATCCACAATCGATCGGCCAATCGAAAGTCAGCGACAAGCGCTCACCCATTCAGATTTCCCCACATCGGTCGATCCGCTGAACGGTTGGAGAAGACGTGTAACGGAAATGCTCAGCCTTTGTTCAAGCAATCTTGTTCACAACGTATATGGGAAAGGACGCGTCGCTCGCGATTTACGAATCTCTGACTCTAACGTGTGAATTCTCAATCTCAATTAATATTCAATCACGACTCTCACGCACATTTCATTTCGTTTTCGGAACTCTAGTGCCGATCGATTGTGGATCGATCGTTCACGTGCCACCGCGTGGCCGTTGAAGTGCGTAGTTTCTCACACCTCAATTATCATTTGTGCACCTTCTCACCACTCAATTGTACTCACAGTGTTAAATCATTGTCTCACTCAACGAGTGTTAAAATAAAGACAAAACTGTTCAAGTTTCTCACACAATTCATTGTGCTCTCTCACTGTCGCATAACCTCCAACCGGTGTTTCATCTCTCACGGGACCCACGGTCTCTTTATCAAACAATTTCCAACTGGATTTACATAATCAGTAGATACAAAGCTACCGAATTTCTATCGCAGAGGTATTCCTAAGCTGCCAAAAAAATGGCAAAAGGTAATTAAGAATAATGGAAATTATTTCGATGATTGAGTTGTTTCCATATTTTTTAAATCAAACAGTTATTTTACCCTAAAATCGGAAAGGATTTATTTCTACACCTAATAATCACCAATAAATTAAATAAAACTCACCCATTCGGACATTCCTTTCTTTCCTTTTCGGAAATCTGTGTCACTGAGTCACTGTACCAACCCTGGTCATCGTTGGACGAAAAGATTTATGGTAGGGTAGCGCCCAGTGCTCAGCTGATCGCAGGTACATACGACACCACCCAAAGTAAAGGGTCGCAACGTCAAGTGCGTTAGGATTAATGTACCGAATACTCACTTCACTGCACGGCTACTAACACTAATCACTTCACTTATTTGTCATGGAACGTGTTGTTCCTACGTTATAAAAATTTGTGGAAATGAATTTTCACTTGGAGTTAGGAGCCGTGGGTATTCCCTTGCAAATATTTGCGCGGCAGCACTTGTATCTCCGTCGTTCGGGGGGTACACCCAGAACATCGCGTAACATTTTTGAGCAGAGAACATTTCTGCGACGTGATTGCGAGCTGACTGACATGATTTTTTCCAAGCAACTTACTCTACCCCCAAATAGTTTCTATCGATCCATTATGAGTTAACTCAAACGAGGCCAAGAGGCTTCAGGTAAAAAGAAGCTAGCACATTTTCGAAACACACGTGCTTAGCAGAAGTGCAACGAACGTAGGAACAACACGTTCCATAAAAAATAAATGAAGTGATTAGTGTTAATAGCCGTTCAGTTAAGTGAATATTCGGACATTAATCCTAACGCACTTGACGTTGCGACCCTTTACTTTGGGTGGTGTCGTATGTACCTGCGATCAGCTGAGTACTGGGCGCTACCCTACCATAAATCTTTTCGTCCACCGATGACCAGGATCGGTACAGTGACCCAGTGACACAGGTTTCCGAAAAGGAAGAAAAGGAATGTCCGAATGGGTGAGTTTTATTTAATTTCTTAGTGATTATTACGTGTAGAAATAAATTCTTTCCGATTTAAGCGTACAATAACAGTTTGATTTAAAAAATATGAAAACAACTCAATCATCGAAATAATTTCCATTATTCTTAATTACCTTTTGCCATTTTTCTGGCAGCTTACGAATACCACTGCAATAGAAATTTGGTAGCTTTGTATCTACTGATTATGTAAATGTAGTCGGAAAGAATTTACTCATGCACCTAATATTATTTCTTAACTTCAGTTGTGTTGGCCGTTATTAAACTTCGGATTTTTACCTCAATAAGGAATTACGATCACTTGTCGTACATTTTCTGTTACGTTACATTACCTTTTCATTTATGCGTTATTTGAAAACGAAAGTTACATATTTCTTGTCCTCTCACTTCAAATAATTATTATTTAAGATTCTGCTTTAAAAAAAAGCTTCATGCCGACTTGTTTGTTCGTAAGTTCGTAGTATAAGCGCGGTCGCCTACCACGTAGCCAACGCTACCGCGGAAACTCGGGCGGAAGGCGCGCGCTCTGATTGGTCGGTGCTTTTTGTCAATATCTCGTTAACGAAACATCGGAGAGCATTTTCGTAAAGGCAAAAGTTGTTTGTAATCACCCCCTGAGTCACCCCCTTCAATGAACCGCAACTTTTTTGGACCACCCTGTATGCTATGGATTGGAGATGCTTAAAGCGATGTGAAGGTGCCTTTAGCATGATTTGCCATCATCGTTTGACCGTTGTACTTACTTCCTTCGCCCCGCGATCACCCGCGTTGCTCCATACTTTGCCCCATTTTACCATGCCAACTACCGCTGACGCAAGTATTTCCTTTAAGGGTGTAGACAATCTGATCCGAAACATGGGTTGGGAAATTACGTTGTTTGTCCGTATATGAACAGATTTTGCGCTGGACGAGGGCTCAGCCGGAAGAGGAAGGTTCACTGCAGCGCGTTCTGGTTATTGTTTGAGTCACAAAACTCTTTTAGTGACCTATAAATACTTGGATTCTTGCGGGTGTATTTTGTCGACTTTTGCTCTACTTTGCACACTCATATTATTAGATATCAACACAATCTCGTCAAACCATGACCAGAGCGCGCTACCCTGATTCTTCCTCTTTCGAATAAGACATCACCCAGCCCAAAATCTACTCATATAAGGACAAGCAACGTAATTTCCCAAGCCCATGTTTCGGGGGCTCCATATCAAAACGACACAATACATAACTACACATGCAATTTAGGACACATCAGAATAGTGCACAGAAAGTAGTGCACATACAATTTAGAACATCTGAAATTTATAGTGTACATATAATTTAGGACACATGCGATTTAGGACACATACAATTTAGTACACAACCAAGATTCCGCGCACAACCATCTACTCGTCGCCGTTGACTGTTTCACAGCCGATGATATTAGTATTGGTTGGAACTAGACCAGGGCGGGGGGCGCGCGCCCCCTCGCGGGCGCGTAAAACATAGTAGCGAACCGATGTGACTTTGGGGATGTTTAAAATGAGACTGCGGTTACAAGTATCGCGCGATGGGGCCAATGTCGCTATTGTTAACAAGGTAATCATTCTGAACATTTCCCTTTAAACTTTTTGGTGGTCGGCTTTGGTTTACAAGATATGCGTAAAAAACTTAACTTAACATTAGAATTATCGAGTTTAACACATACTCACATCGGTTCGTTACCATGCTTTACGCGCCCGCCCTAATCTAGCCCCAACCAATACTAATACCGTCGGCTGTGAAACAGATTTCAATATATTATGCCGAAAGTTTTTTATTAATATCTCCGAATCTAAGGCCGACCGCCAAAATGTTTAAAGAAAAATGGTATTCAGAATAACGACCTTGACAACACATGTGAAGGTCATCGAAATCAGCGAAGTCCCAATTCACCGGCAAGTTTACCGTGCTATCCTGTGGTACACTAAATAAAATGTGCGTCAAACTGCATGTGTCCTAAATTGTTTGTGTCCTAAATCGCATGTGTCCTAAATTGTATGTGCGCTATAAAACGCATGTGTTCTAAATCACATGTGTCCTAAATTGTATGTGTCCTAAATCGCATGTGTTCTAAATTGTATGTGCACTACTTTCTGTGCACTATTATGATGTGTCCTAAATTGCATGTGTAGTTTTATACTATGTCGTTTTGATATGGAGGCGTTTCGGGTCAGATTGTCGGTATTACAGCGCGCTGCATTACTCGTGTCATGTGGCGTGTCTACCCCCTTAATGCATCGGTCGATGGATGGCAGTGCTGGCATGTAAAATGACCTTTCAATTCGCTTCAACCACTGTACAGCCGGCTTATGGGAATCTCGTATGCATAGTATATATATATCAGTGTTTATCCCATGTCCCACGATTCTGGCATCACTGGACGACAACAATACATGCTCGAGGAAGGGTCCAGCGACTTTATCGAAGTCCTCCGTCCTAGAGGGCCTGTATACAGTACGTTGTAGCGAAAAACACTTTTTTCGTCGGACCGAATCGTAAAGGCAAGGTCCCACTAGTGCAACTGCGCGCCGCGCACGTTTTTTTCGACGCGCAAGGCCGATTTGTTGCAGAAAGACGTTCCCACTGGTGCAACTGCGCGCCGCGCACGGGTCAGATTTACGAGTTTCTCAGATTTTCGAGGAGTTTGGAGCACTTGAAAGGGTCGACTTTTACGACGATCCGCGCGTCGAAAGCGATCGTGTGCGCGCTATGCAGGGATTTCTCTGCCACGCGCGCACGCGAATGCATGCTGCGCATCGTCGAAAAGACTGGAAAAATGTGTGTGTTTCAACGCAAATGTACTCTTTACTCCTACATATGTATAATTTGCATACGTGTTTTTATGGTCTATTATTTAGTTTATATATTAAAGCAAGCAATGACATGATAATTATTACTGTAAATAACAACAATTATACTGCTGCGAGAGGTATAGTTGTTTCCACATACATCATAATTGTAATACACTATATATGCAGATATGTGACACTGAATTGTAATTGTATAGTGAGTCCGTTTTAACTGGATGCGGTGGAATATCTCGCAAGGAAATGAAGATATTAAGAAATTGTTGTTACGAAAGTTGTTTCATATGGAGGGGAACATTATGTGATATAGATAGTTCTTCTACAGGTGGAGGAATGGAGCAGATTTAAAGAGCAACTTGGTTTTTTAAACGAAACATTATATTTCATTATGCATACCATGCTAACGTTTGTTGGGGCGATTCAACGATGTATACCACTACGTTATTTCGTTATATGAAAGGTCATAAAATCGTGAGGCCGCGGGGAATGAAGTGAACAAATCTTGTCCACCTTTTCGACGTAAAAGGTAGACTCGACATTATAATTTTGGGAAGCGCCAAAAGCTTAATTGGCCGAGAATACTGAATACCTTCATTTTATTTGCAACACACTTTCCAGCAATCGGTGACCGCGCCGTAGTAAACCCCTTCAAACATTTCAAGTAGTATGAAGTGTGAAGGCGTTGTTTCGGCTACTGGCACAACCGCCGGCGTTAGCTTTATTTAGATAAAGAAAACAAGATATAGAAAAGGAGGCCAGTTTTTCCACTGTCTCCGACGTGCGCGCCAAGCATTCGCGTGCGCGCCTGGCAGAGCGTCGGCCCATTTCGTGCGCGCGGCCTCATAAATTAGACCCTTTCAAGTGGACGAAAACGTCGTGCGCGGCGCGCGGTTGCACTAGTGGGACCCTGCCTTAATACTGTCACGTCCAGAATTGCCGGACCGTGCTGGAGGAGAAGAGAGTTCTTGCCCCGTCGCCCCTGAAGCTGGCCGGTACCGCTGCAATGGAGTAAGGGCTCTCCCAAACTATCGCGAATATTGCCCTTTAATAGGCGTCCCGGGCCCGTGTTTACAGAATATAAAAATGTTTATACCGTACCTATAGGCGTACCTGTAAAACTAAGATCCAGTTCATATATATTGTCCGCTGAGTTTCGTGAGGGGTATTCTTCCACCACACCGCTTGCCAGCCTCGGTGCTCCTTTTCTCTACCTTCTCGCTCTCTCTCGGGCTACGCCTATTCGTCGCGGGATGGGAATTAGTGTCCGTAAGGTACATACACACGCAGCGAAGCGTCCCTATCACTTTGTGTACATAGGCGAGACACAATTCCAAGCGGTCGTGCCTTCTTGCTTCTTTCTTGCCGAAGGCGAGAGCGAGATGGCACTAGAGCGAGTTAGAGTTCCTCGTGAATAAATACTGTACAGACATTGTAATCAGAGTTGAGAAAAAGTTTATCTAAATAAAAATCTCAAATAACGCACAAAAGATAAATAACTTTCATTCGTTATTCGAAGCTCGAATAATCGAAGTTATCTTTATTCGAAGAGCAACGAATAAATCATTTTAATCGATGAGAATTTATTCGACGTATAAAGATAACTTTTTTATTGGATGAGAATTTATGCGACGAATAAAGGTGATTTTTTATTCGAAGGTTTTATTCGAATAAAACATTCAAATAAAAAATTATCGTTATTCACCGAATAAATTCTCATCGAATAAAAAAGTTATCCTTATTCGCCGAATAAATTCTTATCCAATAAAAAATTTATCTTTATTCATCGAAAAAATTCGCATCAAATAAAATTATTTATTCGTTACTCTTCGAATAAAGATAACTTCGGTTATATAAAATAAAATAGGAATACTGTTAGAATTATAGACTTGCAACTACAGTAAACTGTTGCTATGAGCTCGCCTCAACCCTGTTTTACGCGCTCGTCGTCGGTATTACTTCTTGAAATCATTCGGACGAGAGTGCAAGACCTCGAGAGCGAGCGCAAGGGGACCAAACGAGGCGACGCGATGTTACCATCTGTTACAAAAGAGAGAAAGTATGATGCGATGCAAGCTGATATCAAATGATATATAATAGAGTAAGCAACGGTGCGGGTAGAGCTCGAAAAGATAGTGCATAAGCACGTGACATCCGAAGCAAGACAACGTGTCATACTGTGAGTCTTTCTTAGCCGACGATAATGTCGTGTCGACTTTTTCGCCCCCCTCTCGCTCATTCTTGGGTTCTCTTATTCGCGCCATTGGCGACTCCAAATCATCGACGCTATTCGTTAATCTCTCGTCGCAGGCCGGGCACGAGCCCGTAGCGAGAATTTAATCTTGTATGTAGACATTAATCTTATATACACATGAGGCAACCGTTGTGTTAGTACGCGGCTGTCTTGGTCGTGTACAAACTGAAGCAAAGATGAGAGACCCAACTATGTAAGTATATTAATTCAAAAGTGGTAACTCTCTCATACAGGGTGTCCCAAAAATGTCGGAGTTCCTTGGAAGGGGTAACTCAGGGGGTGATTTGAAACAACTTTTTCCTTAGCGAAAATATTGTCCGAAGCTTCGCTAAGAATATATTAACAAAAAACCCCGACCAATCAGAGCGCGCGCTTTCCGCCCGAGCTCCCGCGGTAGCGTTGGCTACACGGTAGGCGGCTGCGCTTGTACTACGAACGTACGAACAAGCAAGTGGTATGCATCGAAGGAAACTGCGTCACACATTTTTTTCTTAAAGCAGAATCTCAAATAATAATTATTTGAAGCGAGATGACAAGAAATTCGTAAATTTCGTTTTCAAATAACGCATAAACGAAAAGGTAATGTAACAGAAAATGTACGACAAGTGATCGTAATTCGTTATTGAGGTAAAAATCCGTAGTTTAATAACAGCCAACACAAATAAATTTAAAAAATAATATTAGGTGTATGAATAAATTCTTTCCGACTGGATTTACATAATCAGTACAAAGCTACCGCGGTGATATTCGTAAGCTGCCAGAAAATGGCAAAAGGTAATTAATAATAGGGGAAATTATTTCGATGATTGAGTTCTTTTCATATTTTTTAAATCAAACTGTTATTGTACCCTACAATCGGAAAGAATTTATTTCTACACCTAATAATCACCAAGAAATGAAATAAAACGCACCCATTCGGACATTCCTTTCCTTCCTTTTCGGAAACCTGTGTCACTGGGTCACTGTACCAATCCTGGTCATCGTTGGACGAAAAGATTTATGGTAGGGTAGCGCCCAGTGCTCAGCTGATCGCAGGTACATACGACACCACCCAAAGTAAAGGGTCGCAACGTCAAGTGCGTTCCGATTAATGTACCGAATATTCACTTCACTGCACGGCTACTAACACTAATCACTTCACTTATTTTTCATGGAACGTGTTGTTCCTACGTTATAAAAATTTGTGAAAATGAATTTTCACTTGGCGTTAGGAGCCGTGGGTATTCCCTTGCAAATACTCGCGCGGCAGCACTTGCGTCTCCGTTGTTCGGGGGGTACTTTCAGAACACCGCGTAATACTTTTGAGCAGAGAACATTTCTGCGGCGAGATTGCAAGCTGACTGACAAGATTTTTTCCAAGCAACTTCCTCTACCCCCAAGTAACTTCTCTCGTTCCATTATGAGTTAACCCCCACCAGGACAAGAGGTTTTAGGTAAAAAGAAGCCATCGCATTTCCGAAACACACGTGCTTTGCAGAAGTGCAACGAACGAACCATCGTGCACTTTCACAAAAGACCGAGCTCTGTCCTTTTACTGCCAATGTACCCATTGCTTCGAGATAGAAAGCAGACACTACGTGTTTCGGTTCGAAAGTGTCCGAAGAGAAGAGAAACTGAAAGTCTTCGAGTTACTATAAAGAAAAAAATCCTGTTTCCTGTTTCCCTTTTCCAATACCCTGAGTTCATGTCTGCTACGAGGCGGAACCAACTAAGCCATAAATTATCGAAAACTGTAGGAAATCGTTCTTTACCGCCGACTCGTGGGACAATACGGTAATACACCGCGACTCTGGCGAAATGCTCTGACCGATCAGCCTGATTAATTTCGGTGAACTAGAATTTAAAAAGTATTATCCAACATCAATACGCCCCGCGGAGACACACAGGAAGTATAGGGGTAGTCCGCTGAATGCGCGTGGTCCCGCCTGCGTCGTCCTCCCTACAAATTCGAAACGGATCCCTTATCTTTCGAGTATAAACACGCGCTCGAATTTCAAAACATAAGCCTGCGTCGACGTGTTCCGTGCGAGAGACGGTGGACTTGAAATCCTATTGGTCCCAAACTAACCAATCGAGGCTGCTTATCTCTCATGTCTAAACACGCGCTCGAATTTTAAAACAAAAGCATGCAAGAAGGTGGGCCTTGAGGTGGAGATATTGCTGTGAAGAGGGCCTCTTGAGGACACTGGCCGTTTGGGAGGGGTGCAGGGCAGATTAGTTAGTTTGGGACCAATGGGTACATTGGCAGTAAAAGGACAGAGCGCGCGCTTTTGTGAAAGTTCACGATGGTTCGTTTGCTGCACTTCTACAAAGATCATGTGTTTCGGAAATGCGATGGCTTCTTTTTACCTAAAACCTCTTGTCCTGTTGGGGGTTAACTCATAATGGAACGAGAGAAGCTACTTGTGGGTAGAGGAAGTTGCTTGGAAAAAATCTTGTCAGCCAGCTAACAATCACGTCGCAGAAATGTTCTCTGCTCAAAAGTACCTAAAAAAAACTTTAAAAAAGTAAAAAAATCGCCAAGTACATGAAAATGTCGAGAACAAAAAAACAGTATTATCAAAAATCACAAAAAAAAGAAAATAGTATACATGAAAAAGTCGAGGACGAAAGAGTATTATCAAAAAATAAATATAAAAAAAACACAAAAAAGATAAGGAAACATGAAAAAGTCAAGGACGAATAAAGTATTATTATCAAATAAATATAATTACATAAATAAAAAATATAATTACAATATAAAAAAAGATGTGAAATCAAACTGAACTGCAAGATACATCACAAAAAAAAGAAAATAATATAATTACAATATAAAAAAAGATGTGAAATCAAAATGAGCTGCAAGTACATCACAAAAAAAAAGAAAATAATATAATCACCCAAAAAAATAAAATAATATAATTACAATATAAAAAAGATGTGAAATCAAAATGAGCTGCAAGTACATAACGGTGCTTTCCAACTGCGCTTGAGATGACACAACTACATATACACAGCTAAAATGCTATGTTATTCCATTACTCATATCGCGGACATTTTAATTAACCCATCAAAAAGAATCCCGTTTAAAAACATTGTCGTAAATTAATAGCTTTACAAAATTAATGATATACAAAAATTGCGCCAATTATAACAATGCCTATTTATACAAAGAAAAAAATGTATTAAATAATATTAAACAGATATATTTTTATACAAATAAATATTTTAATACGAATAAATATTTTATTCAAAATACTTGGCGCTGCTCTACGAATTGGTGTTGCTAAACTGAATAAATATGTATAAATTGCAATAATCTTTTTCTTTCTTTCTTGAGCGTGCGTTCGTGGATGTGTGTATGTGCATATGCTACGTATGATATTCGAATTAAATATATGTAGAATAAATCTGACAGCGTTTCTAAT
Source organism: Andrena marginata (assembly GCA_963932335.1). Taxonomy (NCBI): domain Eukaryota; kingdom Metazoa; phylum Arthropoda; class Insecta; order Hymenoptera; family Andrenidae; genus Andrena; species Andrena marginata. The sequence continues at coordinate 26,405,447 of OZ010662.1, forward strand.
ACTCGTATGTATATGTATATGTTTATGTATTTTAGATCGCAGCGCCAAGTATTTTGAATAAAATATTTATTCGTATTAAAATATTTATTTGTATAAAAATATATCTGTTTAATATTATTTAATACATTTTTTAATAAAACTTTATTCGTCCTTGACTTTTTCATGTTTCCTTATCTTTTTTGTGTTTTTTTTATATTTATTTTTTGATAATACTCTTTCTTCCTCGACTTTTTCATGTATACTATTTTCTTTTTTTTTGTGATTTTTGATAATACTCTTTTTGTTCTCGACATTTTCATGTACTTGGCGAATTTTTTACTTTTTTAAAGTTTTTTTTTGGGATCTCACTTCTTTTTACAAAGCTAATTCATGTACTTGGTGTAATTTTTTTTACTTTTTTAAAGTTTTATGTTGTACCTTACATAAAATAAAATATAAAATAAAATCAGACAATTGGGTTTGTTGGAATTGGTTTATTTAAAAATTTGAATTTTCAGATATAAAGCATATGAATAAACTCATTTAATTAATATAATAATAATAATGCTATGTTTCAATAAATTTTTTTCTCTGACGTAGATCGCACTGCATCATGTTCTGCTTCGATTATCTGTAAATAAATATAAAAGCCACATTTCAGTTATATACAACTTAACGTAGAACTTATATTATTTATAGAAATAGAGTGGCCTTTTGCTATAGTGAGTGTAGAGACTACATAATTTGTCAGGAAATGTTGCAGGAAATTTAAATGCTAATGGCAATAATTCAGCGAAAATAAACGAGATTCAATATTTTTAACGCACAATTTATTAGTGCTGGAATAAAATTAATTTAGTATGTTTATTGGTGAATTGAAATAATGGCAATCTAAAAAATTAATGAATAGCGTGGCAACTACTGTGGATTTTATTAATTAAAGTATTACGAATGTCTATCACAAAAGATTGAAAAGCATCAAGGGAGATAATAATTCTTAATGCTATGTCTTTAGACAAAGTTTGTCGATTTACCTTATTTCGGATTTTCAAAATTGTGAGAAAGGAGATGCTTCATTTCTATTCAAGCCTGTGCATCCCCTTCATTTCTATCCAAGCCTCTGCGCCCCCTTCACTTTTATCCAAGCCTCTGCGTCCCTTTCATTTCTATAGGCTTTACATAAAAACTGTATTAAAAAAAAATAGTTTTTGCTATAAAAATAAATATCTAACAATTTAAATAAATGCAATTTGTTACAATACATTACTTTGTACATATGGGTCAAATTTTCAGAAACTTATGCTAAAGAAGATGCTTCTCTGTTGAATCGAACCTTCTCCGGATAACTTGCAAGCCTGCAATTCCACATAAGAATTTAAATGCAATTTGTTACAATACATTATTATTTTGTACATGCATTGTACAAATTTCCAGACACTTATGTTGTGAAAGGAGATGCTTCTCAGTCGAACCATCTCCGGACAACTTCCAAGTCTGCGACTCTACATAAGAAACCTATTAAAAAATTTTGGCGACTTACCTTATTAATTGAGACAATAATTCAGTCTCCTATTTAGTGTAAAAACTCGTGACATTCCAAATTCGGACAACTTTATTTGATTTTACACTTATCACTTGGTAGGTTATAAAATAATTCAAAATAGTATACAATGACGGACGACGATCCCTGCCGAATAAAGGTCGGTTTATACAGGATCCGAGCCGGCCCGTCCGTGCCTCGTCCGAGCTTCTATGTTAAGCTTATGGGCGACGAGGAGTCTCCGAGCTCGGTCGGAACTCGGTGGGTCCTCGTTGCCGGCTGGGCCCGGGCTTGGTGTCCGCTCGTTGAGATAACGGGCCGGAGGCACAGTGCGGACGAATGATTATTATTATTATTATTTCCAACGGACCCTTTAGTATAAGAAAACGAACATGATAACTATTACAATAAGTAGCGAATCTGGTAACCTATTCTAATTAAATTAAGTATAGTGAGCATTACACATCGGGGACGGTTATATTCAGGGAGTCAACTAAGAACTTTGTGAGCGTGTGAGAAATAATGATAGAATTTTGGACAAATATCTAAATTCAGGTATAAATGTCAAAACATTGAAATATAGGTATTTAGGGAAAATAAAATTTTACAAATTATTCGTTATTTTCCGATTCGCTGAAGCTGATTTGCAAGTCAACGAAATTTATTTATTTCGTCTTGCTCAGCTGCAAGGTATTCTCTAATTTCTGTAAAATCTTCATCCCGCTTTTTTAAAGTAGCTTGTCGATGACTTGAAATGGGAAAATCGGACGTAAGCAAGAGACACTTTATGATAGACCATCGCGGTTCGTTAAGATTTCGTGCCATGCTGCGAGTGCTCGAGCCTAAATTACTTTACGATCTCTTTCAAATGTGGCAGTCGGTCTCCAACTTTATTACTCACCTTTTTTCGTTCATTCTTTAAATGGAATGGCCGGAATTCCCCATCGTGAGTCACACCTCTGCAGGCTATTTACCCCACTCTCTCAGAGGGACGCGTCCCTCAAGCGACGGCGAAAATGTGGGGCAAATTTTGGCGCGAAGACGCGCTCGCACGCTGAAAACCCCTGACTTGACCATATTCTGACTCAGCAGGCCCACGGGGAAAACCCGAGCGGCGCTGCGCGTAACGGTAAAATCTCGCCCCTTCACGAGAAAACAAGCCAGGGCGCAAGCCGCTACACTAGTTTTTCAGAACCAGATGTTCATTTTCCTACCCTACTTCACCAAGGAGAAGAGGATTCCTCCTCCACCGACGAATTCACAGAGTGGGGGCCACTCCTTTCCCGCAAAATTCATTTCACATTCAATATCTCATAAAATACCATAAACCATGTATCAGTACTTTCAGTATATGAGGCCCTATCAGATTGCAGAAGTTAATTAATTTATAATGGATGAATTTTTTTTTAAATATTTTTTGCGAACATTTTCCGCGAAGGTACAGTCACTTCAAAATGACGAATATTCTGAGGAAATTATTGACGTTAATGATGGACGAATTGAGGTTATTTTTTAAAATCAATATATAATAGATGATATTTTTTAAATGGGTATTTTGCGTGGAGTTTTGTCACACTTAATGTGTTTAGGGAAAAAATTAAAGAATTAATGAAATTTTTTTATTGATGTTTCTGTAAAAGCGGGGCGTATTGTATAGTTTCACCCTAAGTAGAAACAATCGATACCACTGAGAGAACCCTCGGCAATCTGTCTCAGGTACATAAATACAAGTTTCTCGAAAGACTGTTACATTTCCAAATATTAATCAGCAATGATACTAATAAACATACACAAACACATACAATACAAATAAATGTACAAATTACACTTAAAGACAAAATGCAAACATTCAATACATATAAACATAAAAGTAACTACACCAGGCGTAACCAATATTTTGAGAAATATTCACAGGGTACGTAGAGAGGTTTAAATGACCAAAAATATTGTATGCCCAAGTGTTCGATCTGCCTCCGTTTTGCAATAATAATGGTTTCAAGTTAATAGTGCGACTTTGGGACTATCGTATCTGTGTTTTTACGGCTGTATCTTCCGAAGGTGCTCGTCGTACCCCCCCCCCCCCCTCCTCGAAGAAGCGCGCCGAAGGAGTAAAGAGAGGGAGGTTTCGAAATCGGCAACAGTGATTGGTTATTTCCATTCAGGTAAATGACCAATTAGCGGTACTGTAGGATAATGATAATTCACGTGGTCAGGTGACTTGGAGCACCAAGTCAGTCTACTTCCGCATCTTTAAGTGTATCAGACGGTGAATTTAAAGGAAGTGCGTGCACAATGTTCGACGAAAAATTGATCGCGCTCGTGAGCCACCACAAAGCATTATTCGACATGTCGAATTCACGCTATAGTGACCCCAAATATAAAACGACGTTGTGGAAACAAATTGGGAATTCCTTGAAAACAACAGGTATGTGTGAAATACGTACATATATACTTAATTAACTTAATATTAAACATATATACATATATATATATATATATATATATATATATATATACAGTGGGCTTGTTTTAACCAGAGACCAGGAATAAGTTATTTTTTAAATTTTTTCGAAAAAAATCATTGAGAAAAAGTTAATTTTTATTTAAGTGGTAGTCAGTCTTCATTAAATACTGCGTAAATTTTTCGAAAAATCAAGTGATTAAAAAATATTAAGATTTATCTCTTTCGGTTACGAATAACTATTATTGGCAACCGAAATATTTTGTGGTCACAAATAACTATTATCGATGATCAGAATTTTTTTGGTTACGAATAACCATTATCATCGACGAGAAACTATTTTGGTTACGGCGTAACCAATATATTTTGCGGGAATTTTTTTTTGAGTGACATAATCCATTATATTGTTCGAACTGATTACTGGGATATTTAAACCTTTGAATATTTCCTTCGTAAGAACTTTAAATGCCTTGGAATCAAATAATGCAAATGGTTGGGATTCTTTGGTAACAAAATCAACGCAGGCATTTGTTACTTCTTCTGCGGACAGTTTAACAGAAAATGATTTTTTCTTGCCGTGAATATTTTCTTCTTTCGGTTCTTCGTCAAACTTCTCCCTTTCATCTATATATATATATATATCTGTATGATGCTTAACCATATGCCTTCTCAAATTCGTGAGATGTGATCCTTCAAATTTCAGTTCACATGTTTTGCATGTACTCTCATTTTTGTCCTTATCAAAATTAAAAAATTCCCGTTCGAAGATATTTCTCTTTCGACCCATGACGTTAACAAGGACACAAAGTTTAAAATAAACTAATAGCAATGATAAAGTAAAATTAAACTAATAAACTAATAATACCTTAATAATTTATTATCGTTTCAACTTAGTCTTAAATGCCTTGTAAGCAACAGTTTATTGTCATTCCAGTTATTTACTCAAACTGAAATAATCGTAGATACATTGTTAGGCATTGGCTGACAAGCCGCAAACGTCAGCCAATGAAACGGACGCTCACGGTCAATAGTTATACCGTAACCGAAAAAAATTCCCGTAATATATATTGGTTATACCGTAACCAAAAAAATTCCCGCAAAATATATTGGTTACGCCGTAACCAAAATAATGTCTCGTCGATGATAATGGTTATTCGTAACCAAAAAAAATTCTGGTCAACGATAATGGTTATTCGTGACCAAAAAAATTCTGGTCATCGATAATGGTTATTCGTAACCAAAATAATTCTCGTCATCGATAATGGTTATTCGTAACCAAAAAATATTTCGGATGGCAATAATGGTTATTCATAACCAAAATCATTTAAACAAAAATATTAATTCTTATGCCATAACTTTTAAGATTTAGGTTATAACAGTTATGGTCTCTGGTTTTAACTCTAAACGCTGGATTTCTCGTACATCACGTGGGTCGTTAAAGATATAGAAAATTTTTGTAATGAGAGTTGTTTGCTATGGAGGGTGACTCTGTATGGTGTAAATAGTTAGTTTGTGCATGAAATTGTAGGGGAGATTTGAAGGTCAAGTTCATTTGATCAATGCAATATTATACATCTTAATTCATATGATGGTGTTTGTTAAGACGAGTGCAACGGTGTGCCACATAAAGTCATTACATGTAGTACAAGGTCATAGTACATATCGTCGGTGATAGTGCAAAACCGCGTATGAACAGTTTGTAAATACCGCGGATTTGCAGAAGTACCAAAATTGAGATTTCGCGCCCACGGTGCCCGAACGCAGTTTCTCTTTTTTTAAAAGTCACACCACTGATGTTAATATTTATTACACGGAGTGCTAAAACTTTTTAAAAAAATGTCCTACAATTTCATGCACACAGAAGCTGTTTACACTACACAATGCCAATGGCATAAATCACTTAGGATGCCATTAAGTATCTTGCAAACGCATCTCTAACTTTAAAAGGTTGCAGATGCGCTGCATTTCCTTCTTCTAACGCGATCACTCTCGGGTGTACTGTGTTTGCTGGTGTTCTATTGGCTGCAGGTGCAACGCATACTTCTCTTTTCCTAATAAAATTGTGTAGGATGCACGTCGCCATAACAATGTAGTCGACGTGGTCGGGAGTAGATTGTATTCGTCTATTATAAATTCTAAATTTTTGTGACAAAATGCCAAATGCATTTTCTACATAACGTCTGGCTATGGTCAACCGATAGTTGAAGTTTTTTTTTTCTTCTGTGGTTAATTGGGGTCCCGGAAATGGCCTCATAAGGTAAGTTTTTAGGGGAAATGCCTCATCCCCTACAATAACGTACGGTGCTGATACAGCAGTACCCGGCAGAGCCTCATCGGGAGGTAACCGGAATGTGCCGTTTTGCAATGCCTCCCCTAAATTGGAGTGAGCTAGTATGCCACCGTCGCTATTTTTTCCGTAACTTCCCACATCCACCGCGATAAAATTATACTGGGAGTCTACCAGTGCCAGTAGCACTGTGGAAAATGTTTTTTTATAATTAAAATACATACTTCCACTATTTGCTGGAGCTTGTATTTGGATATGTTTTCCATCTATTGCTCCTATACAATGTGGGAACCCGGTACGATGGAAAAACTCTGCGCTAATTAACTTCCATTGTTCTTCGGTTGGAAGAGGCTCTTCTTGCATTAGTGTTTTCACTATAGCGTTGCACGTTTCATGTATAATCATCGATGCAGTGGTGTGCCCAATTCGATAATTATACGAAATTGTCTTAAAGGAATCTCCTGTAGTAAGATACCTAAATCAGAAACTAAAAATCATATTTAATTGAAAAATAAAAATAAATTGGAAAATATTCATACACATCGCAATATTGTTTTTAACATAAAATCGAAAAAAATTGTTCCTTAATTATTGTTTCACATACAATCACCATCCTGTCGCTTGTACTATTTCTTATAAGACACTGTGTACAATATTGTACTTCCTACTTCATGTTCTGTAATTACTGTATAATTCAAATTATTATTACTGTTTTAGAATTTGAATGCAAGAATAGATGGACAAACATCAGGGACCAATTCCGGCGGAGTTTGGCCAAAAAGCCGAAAAGTGGGCAAGCCGCGCAAAAGCAGAAGCCGTATAAATATGCGAGCTTATTACAATTTTTACTGCCCTACCTCAGCGAGAGGGACACTATGTCCAACGTACCGATACCGGAGGTTCCACAAATAGAAAATTCCGCGACAGTTAACGGAAATAATACACCCGTCGTCCGCGTGGAATTAGAAGCTGCGGATAACGGACAGAGTCATCAGCCTGTGGCCGAGCCACAACAACAGATCGCACCCGTCGTCCGCGTAGAATCAGAGAGAGTCAATAACGGACAAAGCCAGGAGCCTGTGGCCGAGCCACAAGCACAAATGCGTGCAGCGACAAAAAAAAGAAATAAATCCGTTTGCGAGACTGAGTCAACACCAGCAACAGTATTAATGGAATACATTTTAAGAAAGAACGATGAACGAAACGTGCCCGAGCATCCAACGGTTTCGTTTTTAAAAAGTATGGGACTCATATTAATGAATTTGTCGCCACGTGCCCAACATTTAGCCAGGGGGCGCATTTTTAACATTGTCCACGAGCTTGAATACGAGGAATTGAATCAACCAACCAGGGAACAACAGCCCGTATCTAGTTGGATGCCACCGCCTACGCACCATTACGATGGTCCCTCCACGTCGTCGCAGGGATTTTTTTCACCTCCCATGTACCAAGACTACTCCGAAGTAGAACATGAAAATCCTGACTACGAGGCAGAAAATCCCCAATAGTTTTCCCGTGCAATGGTCCCGACCTATTTTGTAAATATTTCACCGTCTACTTGTTCCACCCTTTATGTTTGTATTTTATGTTTATGTTTATGTTTATATGTATTATATGTTTGTATTTTGGATATTCAGTCGGAATCAGGTACACCTCACCTGGAAATTTCTTAATGTATTCGAGATAGAAAAAAAATGTTTATATGATAATTGCATGTTTCGAGGGCACAAATTTATTATACCAGAAATTTTTTTTTTACACTATTTAAACAGATACGATGTTCAAGTTTGATCTTTTAAATGGAACTATATATTTTTTTATACATCACTTGATAGTGCGTTTGAAGATAAATTCATTAACCTGTAATGTATACACATTATTTCATATAGTTTTCGAAATATTGCGTTTGCAAATTTAATCTTTTTGGCTGGAAGAAAACCCGCCCGAATAGGAAGCACCGAGGGTGGTCTTGTTTACGCCACGGGTGGCACGCGCTAGACATTGCCTCTTGAAACAGATACCCACCAATAGTCTGTGCCAGAAGTGGCAGGCCCAAAGGCTAGACAATAAGAAAGATGCCACCAATATAGCAATTAATAAGTATTATCCAACATTAATACGTTTCGTGGAGGTACACGGGTACATTACAGGTTATTGAATCTGTCTTGAAACGCACTATCTATTGATTTTTAAAAAAATATATAGTTCTGTTTCAAAAACCAAGCTTGACCATCGTATCTTTTAAAATAATAATGTAAGAAAAAATTTGTCGGGGCTAGTAAATTAGCTCCCTTCAACCATGCAATTACATATAAACATTTCTTTGTATTTCTAATACGTTAGGAAATATCCAGCTGTTTACTGTTCCCGCGGACACCCTGCATATTTGTATTCTGCGTTCTGTGTACGTTTATTATTACTATTTTCTGTTATTTCCTGCACATCTAACAAATAAACTTCTCTACCTACCTCAAACAAATTGCTAAGCGTTCTCTCGGAGATATCGACTGCTTCCAGTTTGTATCGTTTTTTGCGATTATTACTTGGATTTTATCCAGTAGGGCATCAAACGTATTTCTAGACATCTTGAAGTAATTGTAAAATTTGTCCTCGTGGTCAAGTAGGGTATTGTACATTTGAAATTCCCCTTGCTGGCTTCTATTCTTCCACAGAGGGTGGACACTCCATCTTCTCTGCCTTCTTCTCTTTTGCGGTTCTTCCAATAAAATTGCCATTATGGCTAAGTGTTCCATAGGAAATGAATAAGGCATTACGAATGACACAACTCAAAGATCTTCACTGGTCGAATATTTGTGCAGAACTGATCAGTCACTCGTTTTCGACCAACTAAAAAGGCGTAGGCAATAAAGTCATAAAGCTACACCTCGGGACTTCGCTTGTCAGGTATGACTTCTTCAGGGTAAATCCTGGGGGACGCGGTCGTGCCGGAGAGTTGGTCGAGTCGCTATACTTCAGACTCTATATATATATTTATAATTTAGATTTTTGTCCAAAATTCTATCATTATTTCTCACACGCTCACAAAGTTCTTAGTCGACTCCCTGAATATAACCGTCCCCGATGTGTAATGCTCACTATACTTAATTTAATTAGAATAGGTTACCAGATTCGCTACTTATTGTAATAGTTATCATGTTCGTTTTTTTATACTAAAGGGTATTTCCGTTGGAAATAATAATAATAATAATCATTCGTCCGCACTGTGCCTCCGGCTCTTTATCTCAACGAGCGGACACCAAGCCCGGGCCCAGCCGGCAACGAGGACCCACCGAGTTCCGACCGAGCTCGGAGACTCCTCGTCGCCCATAAGCTTAACATAGAAGCTCGGACGAGGCACGGACGGGCCGGCTCGGATCCTGTATAAACCGACCTTAATCCCGACAGTCGACTAAAGAAGAACGAACATGTGTTGGCTGAAGGTGTGTGTGTAACGCGTATACGTATTGACGCAAAATATATATACCTAATGTTTGATGACGAAAAATTTGTAGAAGAATCAGAATCAGAAGAAGAAAAATCGTACCATTTTCGACAGATTCATGAGACGATATTACGATATCTCTGTCATGCGTGGACCGATTTTATTGAAATTGGTCTTGTTCGAGAGCCGATATGCGGTTTACATGAGAAAAATTCCTTTAAATTTACAAAATTTTGCAGGCGTGATGAGATATTAATGTATAAATGTCAGAATTAGGTTAGAGTGTCTCCCCGACGAGTAAAGGTACACGGTAGCAGTCGACCATACAATATACAGGGGGTTTTTCATGTACTTGGCGTCCAGACGCTACCGCGTCTCTAGATTAAGCGATGTTCTGGATGTAGCCCCCGAACAATGGAGACGCAAGTGCTGCCGCGCGAGTATTTGCAAGGGAATACCCACGGCTCCTAACGCCAAGTGAAAATTCATTTTCACAAATTTTTATAACGTAGGAACAACACGTTCCATGAAAAATAAATGAAGTGATTAGTGTTAGTAGCCGTGCAGTGAAGTGAATATTCGGTACATTAATCCGAACGCACTTGACGTTGCGACCCTTTACTTTGGGTGGTGTCGTATGTACCTGCGATCAGCTAAGCACTGGGCGCTACCCTACCATAAATCTTTTCGTGCAACGATGACCAGGATTGGTACAGTGACCCAGTGACACAGGTTTCCGAAAAGGAAAGAAAGGAATGTCCGAATGGGTGAGTTTTATTTATTTTCTTGATGATTATTAGGTGTAGAAATAAATTCTTTCCGATTGTAGGGGTACAATAACATTTTGATTTAAAAAACATAAAAATAACTGAATCATCGAAATAATTTCCATTATTGTTACATACCTTTTGCTATTTTTATGGCAGCTTACGAATACCACTGCGATAGAAATTCGGTAGCTTTGTACCTACTGATTATGTAAATCCAATCGGAAAGAATTTATTCATACACCTAATATTATTTTTTAAATATAGTTGCGTTGGCCGTAATTAAACTACGGATTTTTACCTCAATAAGGAATTACGATCACTTGTACATTTTCTGTTACATTACCTTTTCGTTTATGCGTTATTTGAAAACGAAATTTACGTATTCCTTGTGTTCTCGCTTCAAATAATTATTATTTAAGATTCTGCTTTAAAAAAAAAACTGTTACGCGGTTTTCTTCGATGCATGCCGACTTACTTGTTCGTACGTTCGTAGTACAAGCGCAGTCGCCTACCGCGTAGCCAACGCTACCGCGGGAGCTGGGGCGGAAGGCACGCGCTCTGATTGGTTGGTGGTTTTGGTTAATATCTCGTTAACCAAATCTCGGAAAACATTTTCGTAAAGGAAAAAGATGTTTGTAATCACCCCCTGAGTCACCCCCTTCAAGGAACTGTAGCATTTTTGGAACACCCTGTATATACTTTTCTAGACCTATGACGTCTCCTTCTGATACTTGCTCCTCCCATATTACACAAACTTAATATAGTCTATACCTTTTTAAGATGTAGAGTATAAAAACCTAAATTTACCAAGCTAAAAAATTTTTAATCATAATATTAATTCTTTGCACAAAAACACACGAATTTAGGAGCCCACATCGAAGAATTACAAAAAAATTAGTTTTGCCCCCAAAAACAACACGCCCTACTGTATTATGCTCTGGATTTCGATTTTTTTGCTATTTTTAATTTTTTAAGTAGAAAATAGGTGAGTAGGTTTAGGGTCAAGTGAATCACCGTCATGTCCGCATTTCTACTCACCACACTTATAGTAACATAACCTCACTCTTCAATGTATGCTGTAACCCCTATTTCTATTCGAAGGCAGTTTATTTTTTGTTTATCATTATTTTATGCTTTACTGTTGTGTTATAAAACCTCTCCATAAAAGATGTAACTTATTTTAACGTGAAAAGGCAACATATTATGTCAGCAGAAATTGGTACAAATGGTGAGTAGAAAGACGTACATCGCTATTTTTCGTGATCAGAAATTCGGGCATTTAGAGCATTGTATTTAATTACAAATTATTATTAGTTAAATATCTTGAAATATCTTTCATATATCATTTTTTAATTGGTTGATTTATTATTAAAGAATTAATCAATTACTCCGCAAATTTTTATCTGAAACGAATTTTTTACACCTTCCTTATGATGAATAACCTCTTAAATGAGCAGAAATTTTGACATTTACCTTATAAGTCATCATATTGCTGGTTTCGAATTTGTTTAAAAAATATCATTTTTGCCTATTTTCGTGACAATGGTGTCTATAAAAGAGTTTTTAACTCCGGTCTATACATTATACCATGATGGTTATCCGTTTATTTTAAACAAAATTGATTAGCCTTTCCGAGAGAATTTAGTTTCTGCCTGCAACGTCAATTGTGCAACATGAAAATTACAAAGAAATACTTGTCGATTTCGTATTCAAATTCGTCAATGTCGCTTCGGGTTCATGTTTCTAAGGGGTTAGCCCAACTTGGCCAGGTCAAGAAATACCGCAGCTTTGAGAATTTATTTCTAAGTGACATAAACACTTTTTTCGATCAAAATTTTTCGATGGAGGTAGAGACATCTTGGAATAATATATACAATTCTTTGTCAAGTTCTCTTTAAAAACAAATGTGACGGTCGAGGGTATATCATGGCGTGTACGGTTGGATATTATACGTTTTTTCTAATGAACAGGTTTCTAAAACGTAATTTTAACAATAGAATATTAAATAAAACAAACGTATCTATCGCCTGATGTTCAATTTTTTCGATTTGTTGCAAAATAACAAAATAGCTACACTCTGAAGCACAAAGCTCAGTTTCGTGCGTAACGAAATGAACGTTTATTTACGCATAAGCCAGGTATAAATAAAAATATGCATAAAATTGAATGTCAGCAGACAGACAACGTAGTTTTATTTAATATTCTATGGTTACAATTTTGTTTCAAAAACAAAACATCCGTACTCGCCATGGCATACTTTCGACCGCCATATTTGTTTTTAACGAGAGCTTGAAAAAGAAATTCTATATCCGATTTCCTACAAATATAATAAATGGGAAAATGTGTTTGGATGTTTGTTACTCAATCACGTCGCAACTACGCAACGGATCTTTCTGAAATTTTGTATATACACTGCGTTTCACATTAGAGCATACTGGTTTCGCGCAGGGATACACTGTTGATTGGTAGTAAACCGACGGGGAAAGTGCTAGGCCCAACCGCGTGCGTTAGATTCGTGGGAGCTGCGCAGATCGGTCGCAAATCGGTAGGGGCGTCGGTATGCTCTTATATGGAACGCAGGTTACATAGTCTAGCATCAGGAATAACATATAGGATACTTTTTATCCCGATTATTTTAACCGATTTCAACAAAATCCTGCTAATATAATAAATGCGAATGTGCGTTTGGGCATATGGATGTTTGTTACTCAATGATGTCGCAACTACGCAACGTATCATTCTGAAATTTTGTATATACGTAGTCTAGGATCAGGAATATGGGATAACATGTTTCGGACATTTTCGGAAACCGTTTGTCGCACGAGAAAAAGTAATACAACATAACAGATGCTCCCTGTCCGGATTTACAACTTTTGTTTGACATATTTTTTTATATGAACAGTAACTTGAAGGATATTATATAAAATCGACTTTTTGAGCTGTAAAATAATTATTTAAATGTTCAAGAACCCAAGGGCACCCTTTCCCGTTATCCGATCGGACTCAAACTTTACACAGATTTTCTTTTAATTATTTGAAACTATTCTGGAGGGTGCCCGAAGAAAATTCAAAAGTCAAAAATAAGAACCACCCTAGTGTACACAAAACTAGTAACTCTTTCTACATTCTTTCTCTTTTTAATTTTGTTTTAAACTCAGAAATTTTTTTCGGGTACATTTTCTCCTCTCTTTTTCGAGCTGCTTCTTCGAATCCTTGCTTAATAGGTATGTCGGTTGCAGTGCAACTCTTTCCTCTCTTTCTTTGTCCCTGCATCCGATTGGGCTCAATAAAGTTTCGTTTCGAAGTCTTCCTTTTACTCTTTCGCGATCATTTGTTTCACGGATTGGATCAATATGACTGTACTGCTCGCCGAGTACTTGTGAATCTTCAGAAGGCTGAAGTTCCAATTGAAGTTCCATGGGACGTTATGTAACCTCACTTGATATGAAATCATCGTCTGTAAAAATATGCCTATCAAAGGGAAATATTCCGGCTTTCTTGAATCCTGACTTTATATTCGCTGGTGTCATTGCTTTATCAAAAGCTTGGCGCAAGAATTCCGCAACGTTGTAAATGGATATCGGTTTTCCAGGGTGGCATCCATGAATCTGCTTTGCATTGTAAAATTTTTGGAGGAGATCAAAGACGGATACATCCAGTGGTTATAATTTATGACTCGATTGAGGCGGTATCGTAAGTAGGGTGACTCCATTTTCCTTGGCGGTATTTAAGGCTTCCGGAACCATATGCCTCTCATGATTGCCCACAATAAGAAGAAATGAATTACTTATCTTTTGTGGAAGTAGTCACCTTCACGAAGTGCTTCATGACTGCGGGAAACAATGGTGTATTCATCCATCCTGTAGGTTGAGCTAGCTCCGTGTGTTCCAGGAGATGCCCTATTTAACATGAACTCTTTAAAGTTTTTCCTAGGAAAGACCATCGCTGATGGCAAAGTTGTAGATACTGCACAGTATGTGTAACAAGAGTGCCTCGTACACCACTTGTCACTTTATTAAGTTGCTTAGACCCTTTAGCCGCAATCACCTTTTTTGGATTTTGCACTGTTGTGGTGTCTGTCTCGTCGAGGCAGAACACTCTCATGCCGTCGGCAAAACTTAAGCATCGGTGCATCACCTCCTCCCAAATTTTTATAAAACATTTCGACGTTGTGCCGATTAAATAATATAGCTCTCGATAGGCTGCAAGGTTCCGGTTTTCTCAAAGCTAAATCTGGGTTCCTTTGCGAAACCCAAACAGCCAACCGACTCCCGCCATTCTTTTTCTTGCCACTTTTTTGGTTTCTTCAAATTATAGTGAATAGTCAGCTCGTACGCGAGTTTCCTCGTCTTAAGGGGGGAGCTTGGTGTAACTAGCTGAAAATCAAGGCATTTCTCGGGAATTTTTTTTTAAGGAAAGTATTCCATGGATCTTTCTGAAACTTTCAGGATATTGTATTATCAGATTAAGGTAGATAAAAAAAATTATTAAAAAAGAGCAGCAAATAACAGTTATACGCGCTTATGTCCAGTCCGTTGACGACGCAATTGTTCCACTGCGGGCAACGTAGCGTCTATTGTATTCATTTAAAACCAAATATCGAACAATTTTTGTTTAGTTTATGAGTACACGCACAAATCTTATAAATTCATAACTTAAAAGATGCAAAATTGAACAAATCAAATGGCAGCCTATTGAAAAAAATCGCTTTTCCAACGAAATTTTACCTTAAATATGTAAAAAAAGTTATTTATTTAAATAATATCATTATGCCAATAGCTAAGCTCTGTGAAGAAAATGTTCACAAATATCCATGCACAAGGTCAAGTCTATTGGTGGAATATTTTTGAAGTTACATTGCCCGCACATTTCAAGCTTTCTGGTAACATGATAATCTGGTGCTCCATAGCAAAACCGGCTATATCCACTTTAAATTTTCGAATTCCGTTTTGCAGCTTTGGGAACATATTATCGTGATGTTCAACTTTTGATTTATGGAAAAAAAAATCGGTTTCTTCGCCCCGCTACATCAGGCTCCCCCCTTTAATAGTATCCAGGCCGTAACACATTTTAGAACAAGTTACATGATATTCTTTTAATGTCATTTCTTGTGCACTTGTAAAGACTTTTTTATTTGCGTAATTAGGGGTTAAACGCATATTTACACCTTCTTCTTCTAAATACGTTTTCTTTTTCTTCACATATCTGTAAAGCGTCCTGTAATTAACATTTTTCATGTCAGCTGCCTTTCTCAAACTCATTCCTTTTTAGACTAAGCCTATTGCTCCTCTCATATCTTTTTCGTCATCCAATCCGATTTTTTTATCATTTACAATTGCAGACCATACTCGTTGAAATGCCTAAGTTGGAAAGAAAAAAAATATGAAGGTGCACACTGTAACATGTCAGACTGTACCCCGTTATACTGAGCCCCATACCTTATAAACACAACAAAACAGGGTGTGTAGCGATTAATTGCAATGAATGGAGGGGGAAACATCTACACGAGCAGTGATTATGTGTGCGTGATTGACGACGCAGGCGCAGTTCATGCACACATAACCACTGCTCCTTAGCGATGTACCTTAGCCGTCCCCATCTCGAGATGGTCAACTACGAAATCCCCTCCCCCTTTTCGCCTTACGAGGCATGATCTCCTCCCTCACATCTAAATCTTAAACAAGCCCCTTGTCCCAAAAACCTCTTAAGTTGAGACCGCGTCTCCACCCCTTCTCTACGACCCTCCTAATCAAAGCCACTCTCACCCCTTTCCAATTAAAACACTCCAAATCCATCCAATGGGTTGAGTACCCCCTTTTCGAACGCCCCAACTAAAAACCCCGGAAGTCCTATTGTAACACATATTTCGCGCATCAGTCATCAACGTGCTCTAATTATAGACCGCATATTTTGTACATGAGTCATGGTGCATACTGCGCACACCCTTCATACCTGATATTCCTGTAAATCATATAAATACAAGGGCCCGAGAGACAGGGGGCCTCTTCTACGGAAACACTCCAGCGAAGTGAACTCTTTATTATTCCAAGTTTATGTATATAAAATCAGTGCTCCACGGATTCTTAACCTACGGCAACCACTGTAAGCGATTATACTTAATATTCGTACCACTGCATATCATTGCCATTCATATTATTTAGTGTTGCTTACGTTTTTCGTATTTCATATTTCTGACGGCTGTTGCTTTATATGCTTACGTCTTGTTCGTTGCTTTATATTATTATTTCATGCTTATTGCTTCACATTATTATTTCATGCTTATTGCTTTATATTATTTTGCTAACGTTCATTGCTTTTCATTATTATCATATGCTTATTGAATTTTCTTGTTATTATTGTTAATTGCATATTTCATACTTTATAATTCTCCATTGCCAATATTCATGTGTCTCATACTCATCCACATCTATGTTGCTATTGATATTGATAACCATTTATATAAATGTTTATGTGCTAATGCTTAATGTCTAACGCAGTATTAAAATTAACCAGTGCTTCAGATCTAATAAACATTCTTACTTTAAATCACGCTGCGAATTATTGTGTCTATTCGTCGGTTACGAGGACTCCAAAACAACACGGGCTACAGCAACAGCTGATCTCGGTTCGCGAACGTGAGAGTTCTTATAGTGTTTACCAAGCGTACTTTCGCATAGGCCTCCCATGGCCATACTGATAGGCATATTTCGCGGTATATTGCAAGCGACTTCAAACAATAATGCAACGGTAAATCCAATTACCGGGTCATAAACACAAACCACAAATGCTCTAACGGGTGCCCCCCAGGTGCCCGATTACCTTTTAAACCTTCCTTGGTCGATCAGTGTTCAGAATTCCCCATTCGAGCCTGACTTCTTCCAACCCCAGTGTTCAGAATTCCACATTCCAGCCTAAGTTCTATCAAGGATCAGTGTTCAGAATTTCGCATTCGAGGCTGACCTTTTCCATCTCCAGTGTTCAGAATTTCGCATTCGAGCCTGTCTTCCTCCAACCCTTAGTGTTCAGAATTTCACATTCGAGCCTAACTTCTTAACCCCACATACTTATCGTCCTAAAGACCTTCACCCGGGACGTGACAAGGGAGTCCGAGAAAATACATTTTACTCCTTTTCACCCCCTTTGGGAAGGGAATTTCCAAACATCCTTCCTTAATGGGTACCTACGGATCGAGTCCTCGGCCACTTATTCCCGCCGCGGTGCTATTTCGTAAGTGAGAAGCGCTCGCTCGGTCGCCGTTTTGCGGTCGCGTTGCGAACTACTATTATTTTAAAAAAAAAATAATAAAAACGTTAGGACCTTCCTCTCGTCAAGACGAACAAAGTGATGTAACACACTTGTGGCTACAGTTTATATTTATTGAGAAACCGCATTTCAAAGTATGCAACTTCAATTTTATATAATAGTATAGATAGATGAATATCGGCAAACTTTATTTTCATATCAATATATGTAGTTTATTTTCAAAATATTATTACTTACCAGAATTACTGTATGTTGGACTTAGGGCTCTTACTTTTTGACCTGTCGGGTACCCGTCTACCCGAAACAACTTCAAGCCATTGAATGTGGTATTGTTCAATCATATTTGGCTAATATCAGACTATACCATAGACAATCACAGACAATACTAAATTCAATTGCTTGAATTTATCCCGGGTAATTTCCGGGTACTCGGGTACTCGACGGGTCAAAAAGTAAGAGCTCTAGTTGGAATAGGCACAAAAAACTTTTATTTGAATTCGTCATGTTTAAACACGCAAAAACCAATTTTGGATCACCGAAACGTACGATATCGACCAATGACAATTACGTCAAGATGACACCAGGCGGTATGTCAAAAACGTGGAACAACGCAATAAATATGTTACAAAGAAACAGTAATATTTTCACTGTTATACTGTGACCCGTGTTACAATCTACCCCACTTGACCCAGCTTTAGTTTGTTGTAATAAATTTAAAACCAAATCGTAGTGTTTAATTGAAGGGAAACAAACTGTAACATAGTATAAAATGTAAAATTGTTGACAAGTTAATCTACACCAGTGTCAAACAAGAATGTCAGTTTTAATGTCTGAATATTATATGTATTTATATGTAAGTACCGTAAATTGGGGCAATATTGGCAGCACGGTGTAACATTGGCATACCTTGGAGTCACATTGGCAGCTATACGCATGAACATATAAATTCATATTCGTGATCGAGATTTTAGGTATTCAATTGTTTCAACTTTTGCTGTTACACATTGTCCAATAGGTAACTTTGTTACGCTATAGACCCCGACGCAAAGGGATAGAATGATACGCGGGTATACACACAACTGAACTATATTTCGGTATACAGAGCAATGCAGTATAACCCGCACGTCCGAACGCTATGGCGTTCAGTCCCAGACAGTCTTCTTGCCGGCCTCCCGACCGTCCTCTTCAAGGGGGCCGACTTTCTTTCCTCTTCAGCTGCTAGCACTAGCAGACCATGCAAAGGCCTATACCCGGTGCTCGCTACAGTATTATTAGTAGTTTATATTACTGCCTTCAGATTAGTCAAACTTAACCTGTTAATGCTATCTACTATATGATGTGCCCCACACTGGGCTAACATGAGCAGGTTTTTAACATATATTAAAAAAGGAAAAGGACAAAAATTTTATGCATTTTGACACTTGCAGTACAATCACAAAAGATGCAATGTTATAATAGCATACTTAATGCAAATGTAAAGGTGTTAATTTTTATATTATATGATAAAATGTTTCAAAAACCTGCCAATGTTCCCCCAGTTTACGATAGCTATGGTGTCAAAAAATAAAGAAAAAGAATTAAAAGGAGAATAAAATCCTTTCAATTTTTACAACAACGAATGATATACTTCATTGTTTTGCGACATCTAGCTTCGCCTTAACTAATTTTTTTTCTTACGAACGAAAATACAAACGCATTTTCAATACAGCTGAATAAAATCCCTTTAAAATTACCTAAGGCTGTTAAAAAAAAAGTTGATTGAACTAAAGACGAACTATTACTATTACAATTTATTATCATTTACTAAATTTATAATCAATTTGATAGGCCGCATACAAGACGACAATATGGATGAAGATGAATATGACTCCGAACTTGATGATTTTATCGATGATGGTCCCGAACCGGAAACTGAAGACTATAGTAAATACATAAGTGAAATATTCGGGTATGATAAAAGTAAATATAAACATATGGACCTTGAAGATGATTCAGCTATGGAAAGTAGTTTTGCGCAACAACTTAAGGAAGAATATGTGTCTACTAAAATAGGTAACAAGATCAAATAACGCAATTATGTAACTGCGCGTTTTGCGTAACTAATTAAATAAAATGTATTTGTAGGTATTCTGGAAGACTTGGAAGATATGCGCATGGAGGCTATGGAGAAAAAGCGAAAGGCTTTCTTAAAAAAGAAAATGAAACAATAACTGCAAGATTGTTTTGTAAATTTTTATTAAATTCTATTTAATAAAATATTATCTGCTTATACTGTGCCTAAAACATTACCTATAGTTTCTCTGTTATTAATAATTGGATAATAACATCGTGTTTTATGGCTGGTGCTACAGTACTTTTGCTTGAAATTACGGAATGATTTTCATAAAGTATAGATACATGTTATGCAAATTATTACTGTCCAAACTATTCGGTTATATTTATTTAATTTCTTTGGTTGTGTTTCGTTGGTTTACAAGTTTTTGTAAATACATGTATTTGTATTAAACTTTTTCCTATAACACTACTTTACAAAATCCAAAAAAGTATTTTTGATCCTGACTCCGCTATGAAATTCTTATGTAAGGTGATCTCATAAACTCAGAAATCGACATGAGACGAAATCTTATCTATACGTTTTTGACATACCGCCCGATGAATATTTTGGAAATGTTTTAAAAAGACGACCCTTAAATTAAAGGTAATTAAATTTTGAAGTGTGGCGTCGTTAATTACAAGCTAAATTCACTTCTCAGTTGTTTCCCTAAGATCTTCGAGAAATTAGTAACCAGCACGCTCTCGGGTTTGATCAGATGCAGTTTATCCGATGCGCAACATGGTTTTTCCGGGTAGATCCACAGTGACTTATCTGGCAGTTTCTGTGAATTTTGTGTCCTCTGTAGTGGACTCACGTCAACAGGTGGATGCGGTCTACACTGATTTCAAAAAGGCTTTTGATTCGGTGGACCACGGCATTCTGCTTAGGAAATTGGGCACATTCGGAAGACACGGAGGGTTATTACATTGGCTCAGCAGTTACTTTTCGGACCGAACCCAGGTTATCAAGGTGCGTGATTGCCGATCTCAATCGATTCAGGTCTCATCAGGGGTGCCCCAGGGGCACATCTAGGTCCCTTGCTTTTTTACATTTTCATAAATGACCTTACGGAATTGTTTCAGTTCGGTACTCCGTTATTGTTTGCTGACGACCTTAAGTTATTTGCTACTGTTAACTGTTTAGACGACGCCCTAAATCTCCAAGGCGACCTGGACAGATTACACAATTGGTGCACGATCAATAGACTCTCCTTAAACTTGACCAAATGTCAAGTTCTTAGGATTACTCGGTCACGCAGTACGTGCAGTTTCGCTTATTCGATAAGCCAGACGGTATTGTCCAGCATTGAGAGAGTGCGTGACCTGGGGGTAACCTATAATGATGCCTTTTCCTTCACGGACCATATTATTGGAGCTACTAACACAGCATCCAAGCAGCTAGATTTTATTATGAGGCATTCGCGTGGGTTTAGGAACCTGACGACCTTCAAGTTATTGTATGATGCGTTGGTTAGGCCTCTCCTAGAATACGCGTCGGTGATTTGGGCTCCGCACCAGGCTTACCTTATGGTGGCTATTGAGAGAGTCCAACACAGGTTTCTACGGTTTGTGTCTTTTCGTCTTGGGCAGCCTCTCAATGTTTTCGACCACGATTATGGGTCTGTACTGCGTAGATTCGATTTTTTGAGGATGCAGCAGAGATTAGTGCTGGCGGATCTGTCTTTTCTGTTCAGGACTATTAATGGTGACATTAATTTCCCCCGGCTATTGGAGTTAATTAACTTCAGTACTTTGTCCAGACCGTTGCGTTTTGCTCCACTGTTTCGGGTCACATTTTTCCGGATTAACATCTGCCAGAGCGATCCTATCGCTAGGTTTTGTCTGCGGTGAAGCGAGGTAGTCGACCGGATTGATTTCTTTGGTTCATCGCTTAAAGTATTTAGGCGGTCGATGATCTCGCTTTTCGGTACACCTATTACCTAGCGTTGTAACCTCGATTCGATCGGGTTAACTACCGCACGGGTGACTGAGAGAAAGAGGCAAGGTGATTTGGGTAACGATCGTTTATTTCTTAGACTAGAGTACAGGCGAGCCCGGCCAGGTCTAGGCTGGCAAACAATGTGAATGCGGCTTAAACTATCGCGAGTCCCGGTGTGTATCGCGACACACGATTCGGTGTGTATCGCGGCACGTATCGCGGCGAATATCGCGAACGACGGAGACGATTCGGCGGCAGTGGAGGGAATAGGCGATTTGACCGTTCGGTGTGTTGGCGGGCCAACCCTGCCGTTAGACCCTGGTCGGAGAGTCTTTGATCCGGTCACCCGATGGGCACAACCCGTGGGTGAGTCGGAGACTGTCAGGACGCTCTCGAGAACGGAGATAAGTCTGTTCGGGAGATCGATAGAGGGTAACGGCTTGCGTCCAGAGGATGGCTCACGCTGTCCTTCTGGGAACCGTGGAGGTGTGGGAATATTCAAAAAGACGCAGTGACACAGTCTGTCGACGCACGAGAACTTGTGCTTACACGGGCGCTTGTCTTTCGCAAGAACGAGTGTTGGCACGAGAACGTGGAATCGGACAGGAGGTCTCTGGGAGAGGTGTACTGGCGTGTACGTTCGCTCTAGGCGGTCTCTACCAAATAGGCCTATGCCCCCGGCTTATATGTCCTCGTCCGCGGAATTTCGGCGGCGAGAGGATCAATTGGCGCGTAACACTCTCGCGCCAGTTCTTGGAAACCGCGGACGAGTGGTGGGGGGGCAATACCGTTGGCAGAGCACGGTACGCGTCATCGCACTCGGCGCGGTGGTGGGGGGCAAGATCGTCGTCCTACCGACAATAACTCGTTACAGCGTTCCCGCGTTATTGAAACTATCCGTATACTACTGTAATAATACACTAGTGTGTACATTCTTGTTATGTTCTTATTGGGTTGATCCCTTGAAAAAAAAAATAATAATAATAATAATAAATTTCATACAATTCTTTCCTACAGTGTTTTTCAATCGGACCAATAGTTTAGGCAGAATCGAGCGAAACTTATGAAAAAGGTAATGTTTTGGGGCCGAAATTGAAATAAAAAATTCACTATATAACCTGGAAGACATAGACATTATCATGTGACGTCCAGTTGCTTCAGCACCTTTAGTGCGTACCTTTAAAAACTAATAATAATAATAATAATAATAATAGAAGAAAAGAAAAAAAACATATGAAAATAATAATAAAAATATATAAAATAAAATATAAACTTATAGGGCGGGGCTCATGGCGGTGATGGCCCCGTGGTGATGGGGGCGACAATGGTGGCAGCTGTGGTGGCGTAAATATTTGCACCATCTGCCGCCGTCGCAGCGCCTGCTATGTTACATACGGGATCAGCCGCGTGGTCCCATAGCCATGATCCGCCTGCACCCGCAGGCCCACCGACTGCTGCCGCACCACGGGTGCGAAATCACGCCTTACATGAAGTCACGGGGCCTGCAGCAAGGACGCAGGATGTGGCAAGTCCTGGAACACATGCACAAACAGTGATCACACCAAACAATGCACTACATACCTGCGGACGGGATGGCGATGGAAACCGCGGCGGTGGTGATGTCAGCGGTGAGAGCGATGGTGGCCAATGGGGTAGTGGCGAGGGGGGTGACGGCGGTGGCGAGTTCTAGAATATAGAATCCTTGATATAATATTGATGAATACTATGATATAAGTTATTATTGCATTATGAGCATTTAAATATGTTTAAACAACGATCAAAGGAAAATCTCTAAAGAAAAAAAAGTTCTGTGGTTCGCAAGATGACCCGATTTCGATGGTTAAACATTGTTATGTACATACCTCAGGGTTATTTCGCCATTGCACGAGGTTGTGCTCGGGAGTGATCCGCAAAAATCCCATTTTCACAGAAAAAAAGTTACATGTATACTTATGATTTACAACAGAGGCAACAACTGCCAACCACGATAAACAGACAAATGGTCTCGCTACATCTCCAAGCTCTCACATGTAAACTCATATCTTGAAACCGAGAAGTGCGTAGCTTTGCAAAAGTAAGATGCTGTTGTTCTCCGTATTCATTTTCGCTGATTATCTTCTTGGAATTATTCACTAACCATCCTCAACTTTTTCGCACGCATCTTCTTCACCTTCTTCTTTGGAAACATCATTCGACTAGACCACATCACTTTAAATACATATCTAACGTGTACGATACCACTTTCAACGTCTATCGTACCACACTAAACGTGTATCAAACGGGTATTGAACGGCTTTGAACGGCTTTGAACGTGTATCGAACGGCTTTGGACGTATATCGAACGGGTATTGAACGGCTTTGAACGTATATCGAACGGGTATTGAACGGCTTTGATCGTGTATCAAACGTGTAATGAACCATCTCTACATAATAATTATAAGTATCGTCTTAATCTAGCGTACATAACATGTAGGAAGTTGGATTGGAAGGAGGGTGAAGGAAAAGCATTTATACATTAAAAATTGATTATATTTTATTTATGCTTTTCTCTGGTGTTTAGACCACCAGTTGAATATTTTAAATACATTTTGCAAAGCATAGTGTTTTGCGTGTCTGCCACATCGCAGAGTATTAACTACATTTAGCTTATTTAGAGATTTGATATCCTCGTAATCAATGTCCAGCGTCTCAATGACCATGTCCGCTCTCGTATTTTCATCCAGGAAATCCGCAAGCCAGTCACGTTTCTGCAGCCCTTTAACGTATACGATATGGGATACATCATCTTCTTCATCGATCGCATCAGCTACAGCTTTCGTAGTTAACTGTTTAGCCATACTGTACGGAACGTCTCCAGCTTCCAACCGTAGTCCATGATTTTTTGTCACCAACCACCGGATGCTTGACTTAACAGATTTCGTAAGAAGATATTGTGGCATCGAACTCCTAAAAATACAGTGCGAGAGAATTGTTCCCTTTCGTAGAATAACCACTTCCTTGGCGACACATCTTCCATTGACGATGAACCCTTGCAGGTCAACAAATGTTGGTACGATCATTATCGGTACAATTTAAAGGTCCGCTCGCTTCCAAGACAGACGAGAGAATGCAGTCTTTCTCGTAAAGCATCTCGATTTTCACGATGAAATTTTGTATGAATTTGATACAGAAGAGGGCGAGCAAGTAGCATGACAATTTAATTCATTTTGCGCACCACGTTTGTCAGTGGATTTTATTCAACCACCCGATCATGCAGAATCAGACAGTAGACCGTAGTATTTGCCGGCATATTCTCTTAACACTTGAATTTTATGCACACGTCCACGGTGCCATTCTTGATCGACTCATTTTGTCGCGAGCAATCAATCACCACTAGGGGACGAAAATAAAAAATTCGGCCACGGTGAATAATGCCTCGTTGTAACTATACCCATGTTAACAATAAAGTAAATTTAGCTTAAGGTGTGAATGAGGAAGGTTGAGCGTCACTGCACAACACGAGCGTGACGAACGCGGTGTGAGTGCGTACAGTTGGAATTGGTCTCTCACTCGAACAGGTGAACTGAGCGGAGCGAAAATGTATATATAAAGATAAATATAATTTTACATTATTAATTGCCTATATACATAGAAAAAGAATCATTTAAAAACAACCTCGTGACCTCTGAATTTCAACATGGTAGCAGAGCGTGGTTGTACATAGAAGAGAAACAAGTGAAGTTCGGAAAAGTTCTAGAAGGTTATGGGAACACGTGGAGCTGGAATAAAAGACGAATTTGAAACTAAAGACGAAGTAAGTGAAGGAAGTTTTCAATCATTTGAAGAAGAAAAATTTGGAAAACGATTTGTAAAGTGTGTACAAAAAGTTATAAAGTTAAATAAAGTGGTAAAAATACTCAAAGAAATTAAACGGGAAAATAGACAAGTCGACATGGCGGATGAATTCAAGATGACGCTACCTATTTTCGATGGAAAAGATTACAGCACGTGGAAGAAGAGAATTACGATTTTTCTAAGAATGAAAAAATGTGAAACAGTGATTCAACGGGTGAGGTCCGAAACGGAAAATGAAGACACGTGGAATGAGAAGGATCTTAAGGCAATGAATTACATTTATAGTGCCTTATCAAACAGACAAATGGATTTAGTCAATGACGAAACTACCAGCTATGAAATAATCAAGAAGTTAGATAAGCTGTACTTACGTGAGTCAACAGCACTACAAATTTGTGTGAGAAATAAAATGGAACGATTAAAATTAAAAGACTTTACAGAAACAAGTGAATTTTTTAGTGAATTCGAAAAATTGACAATTGAACTGAAAAATGCCGGTGCAACGGTAAATGAATCAGAAAAATTAAATTATCTACTGAGAACGCTACCCAGTCCCTTAAGTTATGTTGGTGATTTAGTTGATGTTTTGCCCGAGCAAGAAAGAACAGTTGACTATGTTATAAATAAAATCAAGATATACGAAGAACGTGAAAAGGATGAAAATCAAAGTTCAAAAATTAAGAGTGGAAATTCAAATGTATTTCGAAGTGAAGTAAAAAAGGACAGAACGTGTTTCAAATGCGGGAAGCCAGGACATTATCAATATGAGTGCATGAACCAGAGCAACGGTGGAAATTCCTGGAGAGGTTTGAGAGGAGGAAGACAGCAGCAAGCGCGAGGAGGCGAGAGATACCAGCCACAACAGCGAGATAGCGGCAGCTATAGCAGAGGCAGCAGCGCTTATCGAGGCCGAGGAACAGGTCATCGAGGACGAGGCGGTCAACAACGGCAAGACCGACAGATCACAGGCCAAAACGGGATGACATTCTTGTCCGAGACAGAAGGAAGAGTAAGCTATAGTAGCGAGGTAAATAATTGTGAAAATGAACTAGAATGGGTATTAGATAGCGGATGTTCGGACCATATTATAAACAATGATAAATATTTTGTAAAATTAAGCAAACTAGAAAATCCGATAAATGTTAAAGTGGGAGATGGCCGAACATTAAAAGCGACTAAAGTAGGAGATATTAAAGCAAAATTTACAACGAATTTTAACGAAACGGAAATAACATTAAAAGATGTATTTTTCGTTAAAGAGATGGATAGAAATTTAATGAGTTTGGGTAAAGTCGCAGAGAAAGCGAAAATAGTTTCATTTGGAAATAATTCAAAGATTTACTGGGAAAATAAATTGGTAGGAGTCGCGAACAAAGTAAATAATTTGTACAAGATAAACACAATATTCGAGAGTAAACAGAATTACATGACTGAAAATATAAATAACGGCATGACTTTGAAAGAGAAATTCCACAGGATTCTCGGACATGTAAACTTTGGGTATTTGAATATTCTGAGTAAAAATAATTTAGTCGAAGGCTTACCGAGTAATTTAGAGAGTGAATATTTGAAATGCGGAACATGTATAAAAAATAAAATGACTAATACTGTTTTCGAAAATAATAGGTATAGAGCGAGGGAGATAGGAGAAATTATACATGCTGATGTAAACGGACCGCATAGCACAGTAGGCTGTATGGGAGAAAGATACTTTTTAGTTTTGATTGATGATTTTAGCAAAGCTGGAAAAGTTTACACAATGAAAAATAAAAATGAAGTTTGCCATTGGATTATAACTTATGTTAACTTAGTAGAAAATTTAACCGAGAAAAAAATTAAACGTTTAAGATGCGACAACGGAAAAGAATTTTTGAATAAAGATATTTATGAATTTGCGAAAGAAAAGGGAATCCTTATAGAACCGTGCCCTCCGTATGTACACGAATTGAACGGAACGGCTGAACGTTATAATAGGTCAATAATGGAAACAGCGAGATGTTTACTAGCAGACGCGCGAATACACAATAGATTTTGGCCAGAAGTAGTAAAAACGGCAGCATACTTGAAAAATAGGACGTTAGCAAATACTTTGAAAGAAAAGACTCCATATGAGATTATGATGGGAAGGAAGCCCGATATAAAAAATTTAAAACTATACGGAAGTAGAGTTTTTGTTAAAGTTCCGGAAATAAAAAGAAAAAACAAATGGGATAGAAAAGCCGATTTAGGAGTTTTAGTCGGTTATGAAGATGTAGGCTATAGGATTCTCGTAAATAATAAGGTTATCGTAGCCAAACACGTAGATATTATCGAGGAAAATGTAAAGTTAGTTGGGCTTAACGGTAACGAGGAAATTACCGATAATAGTTTAAATGAAAAGGAGATTGATCAACAAAGTAAAAATGAAAATGAAAGTAGCATAATTAATGAAAATGATAATATTGAAAATGATGGAAGTGAAAATAATGAAAACAATGTAAATATTCTACCAAGTACGAGTAACCAAAATTTAGGACCAGTAAGAAGGTCAGAAAGAAAGAAAAGTCCTGTGAATCGCTATGGAAATCCAGTAACAAATTGTATTTACGTAAATTATGTGAGCGTAGATAATCCGGAAAATTATAACGAGGCTATAAATAGTAATGAGAGCGAAAATTGGCGAGATGCAATGAACAAAGAGATCGAATGTTTAAAAAGAAATGATACGTGGAAATTAATTAAAAAGCCAAAAGATAAAAAAATATTAGATTTAAAATGGGTGTATACAAAAAAGGCTGAGAATAAATTTAAAGCTAGAATTGTAGTGAGAGGTTTCCAACAAAGAGAAATAATAGAAGACATCTATTCGCCAGTAGCAAGGACTCAAACCTTAAAAATTCTGTTAAATTACTGTATTCAAAAAGATTTAGAAATAGACCAAATGGATGTAGAAGCCGCATTCCTTAACGGAAAAATAAAGTCTGAGGTGTATGTAAAACAACCTCAAGGTTTCGACGATAACACAGGGAGAGTGTGTAAGCTCGAAAAATCATTGTACGGACTACGCGAAAGTCCACGCGCATGGTATGAGTGCTTGGATGAATTTTTGTTAGACTTAGGATTTGAGAAAAGTAAAATAGACTATTGTTTATATAGTATGACATTTAATAATGAAAAAATTTATTTAATTGTTTTTGTTGATGATTTACTAATTTGTGGTCAAAATAGAAAATTAATAGAAGCTATTAAAAGAAAATTAGCTGTAAAATTTAGAGTGAAAGACATGGGCCAAATAAAAACGTATCTAGGTATAAATATTAATTATGATTCTAAAAATAAAAATATGACGCTAGATCAGGAAAGTTATATCGAGTCATTGGCGAGAAAATATGAAATTGAAGATGCTAAACTATATGCGACTCCGATGGAGCAAAACTTAAAATGTGAACCTACACTATCAGCATCAAATGACCTAAAGTATAGAAATTTAATTGGGGCACTTTTATATGTAAGTGCAAGTACTAGACCGGATATTTGTTATTGTGTAAATTATTTAAGCAGATTTCAAAATTGCCATGACCAAAGTCATTATAAATATGCCCTAAGAATACTAAAGTATTTATATTACACAAAAAAATTAAAGTTAAAATTTGAGAAAAATATAAACGCAGATATATTAGATTGTTGTGTAGATGCTGATTGGGCAGGAGATATAGTGGATAGAAAATCTACAACTGGATACGTGATAAGAATGTATGGTAATAGTATTTACTGGAAATCAAAGAAACAAGATATTGTAACAAAATCATCCACAGAGGCAGAGTATGTTGCGTTGTCTGTATGCGTGAGTGAGGTAAAATTAATTAAAGAATTATTAAAGGTTTTTGGAATAAAGATTAATGACCCTATACAAATTTATGAGGATAACGCAGGTGCAATTAGTATAAGTAAATTTGGAAATTTAACAAAGAAATCTAAATATATAGAAACACATTATCATTTTGTAAATGAAAATTATTTAGATGGAGAGATTGATGTAATAAAAATAGAATCAGAGGAAAATCCTGCAGATATTTTTACTAAGTCATTAGGACGTACAAAATTTGAAAAGTTTAGAGAGGAGTTAAAGATTTGTTAAACTAAATTTAAGGAGGCGTGTTAACAATAAAGTAAATTTAGCTTAAGGTGTGAATGAGGAAGGTTGAGCGTCACTGCACAACACGAGCGTGACGAACGCGGTGTGAGTGCGTACAGTTGGAATTGGTCTCTCACTCGAACAGGTGAACTGAGCGGAGCGAAAATGTATATATAAAGATAAATATAATTTTACATTATTAATTGCCTATATACATAGAAAAAGAATCATTTAAAAACAACCTCGTGACCTCTGAATTTCAACAACCCATAATATGATTTACGGAATTGCATATATATGTAATACAAGATGGCGTGCTTATTATTGTCAAAGTCCAATATCAGATCATCATATGGGTAAAATTCCGAGTTGAGAAAAAGTTTTACATTGGCCAATTTGCAATTGTTGAACTTAGTAACATCTTCGCTCATCACATTCCTTCGATCAGTCTGTAGAGCAAGGATGATACATCGCGGCTTCTCCATCTGTGCAGATGCCTTCACGGCCCATGAATGCTTAGTCGTGCTCTGTAAGAGAGGATACTCGTACAGATCCCACGAGTGAAAACAATTGCTCAGGTTTTATCCACTTTCCAAAGTTTGTAGCAACGATAGCTTATTAACGTCATTCAACGTCACATGAGGCATCCGCCATTGTAGTTTAAGTAATTCATTTTCTGGTTTCAACATCGGCGATCCTATTAAAGAATTGTTGTCGTGGCGCGATCGTATTAAAATCAATTCGTGACGCTCATTATTAATCATGCGTTTGTAGTCCTCGCAAAATCCCAGCAATTATTTGAGTGGGATGCAAAAAATTGAAATGATTTTTCACTGTTGGCCCGTCGCGTCGTTTCAAGCCCCATCCGGCATTCTCCATATTTTTGTCTTCACCAAATGTCAGCGATACATAGTTTTTAAGCGTGCTAGTTATTCCAGCGTTTTTGTTGCGATCAATCTCCACACCATTCAGCTCGTATCGAATCTCATCAAATAAGAACGTCACGCAATTCTTTCCCAACATCACCGTTAATGCATCATTTGGCTTATTTAGCTTCAATTTCCCCTCCACATAGCGGAAAATTTCACACGGCAATGTGTATAAATCCTGCTGCTGTATCGGTATTCTTATCTCATCGCTGTATTCAAACGTCGTGTTGACGTATGGGTTGTATGTGTGCTCGACTAGTACTGAATCAGAGTGTTGGGAAGTCAATCCTTAAATTTGGCGCTGATCGTTTGTAGAAAGCGGTTGTAGACATAGTTGTCCACAATTGCTCTGATTGTACTTTTGATATGACGTTCGATTGTATTCAATTTTCACAGCATCTTTATGCAGATATTGCACCAATTCCTTAGGCGGTCGAAGATTCCCAAAGCTGTCGAAATATATGGCTCGACACCCTCTCTTCGCATACGCTACCCAATGAGTCCCAGGAACCTCGACATTGTCCAAATTTACGATACCGCTCTCGACGTACTCCTCCAGCTGGTAACGCGTTACGCATAAAAACACCTCTAAAGAATGGAATACGCATACGTTCTGCCAACTCCTCCAATTGCGCATCGGTAGTTATGCCCGCGGGCATTTTTATTTTCTTTTCGGCGTTTTTTTTTCGTCTCGATATTCCCTGTCCACGCTTGTATGGTGCTAGATAAAGTCCGCGACCTTGCATGGAGCGATTGTGGCGTTGCATTTCCTACAGCTGATGTTGTGCCGCCTTATTATCATTTACCGCCTTGGCAATGCCCGCCGCTCCACCAGCCAATGATCCGAGAACACCTAGCAGCGGGAGAAGTGGTAATATACCACCCCGTTTTGCCACCGAAATCCGCTTTTGCGATGCTCTCTTTGTAGTCCTTTTGCGGGTTTTTGTTTTCATCCCCATTCCGATTTTCGTCTTGGCCTTCATAGCTGCCCAAACAGCCGTAGCAGCACCTCTTTCACCCAGTGTCGAGTCTCGCGCAACGATGCGTTTTCGCGCTTTGTCAGCGGGTATGTTATCTGCCGCGTGCCTTTCGCCGAGGTCGTTGCTACGCGAATATGCAATATCGTGTTCTCGACACGCCGCGTCCAACGAATTGATGCCTCGATTCCCTCTAGCCAATCGTTTTGCTAGATGAGTTCCTGGGCCACAAAACTGATATCCCGGAATATGTAATTCGATAGGTAGCGCGTTTATCGCCCGATTTAACAAACCACAGCCTTTCTTTACTCTCGTCAGCGACATTCGTCACAGTTTTTAATCAATGGTGCTGGACCGTCGATATGCGTTCGCTGCCAAGGGCGGTTATAATGTTCCAGGCACTGACGATACTGTTGAACCTCAGAATCGGATTTTATATGCTCGGGGAGTCTGTCCTACAACTGATCAATGTGTCTACCAAACTCTCGGAGTAGAATAATCTTTGGTATATATTTCAACTGCTCAGAGGTTAGGACTCGAATATTACAATTATCCGACAGGATCAGAAGCATTTTGAATACTGAACCGTTTTGCGTCGGCGCGGACCTATAAATAGGGCCTATCGCCGCTTCGACGTATCAAAATCATTTTTCACAGTTCACGGAGAGGATGCGATTCGTACGACAACCTGTGACGATACGCGTGACAAATTTTGACATTAAATCGCAAGTGATGTCTTCGAAAACAAGAGGCAGACATGGTAGCATGCTACCAAACACTATCCGCTGCCTCATTTTCGGTCCATCAAATTGTGGAAAGACCAACGTGCTGGTCAGCTTGTTGGAAAGCCCATACGGCGTCCGCTACGACGACATGTACATGTATTCCAAGTCGTTGCAACAGCCGAATTATCAGTATTTGGAGAATTTATTGACTCCTATAGATGAAATTGGTTACTTTACGTTTTCGAATAACAGTGACGTCATCCCACCGAGCGAATCGCTTCCGAATTCTATTTTTATCTTTGATGATGTGGGATGCGACAAGCAAGATACGATAAGGGAATATTTTGCAATGGGGCGCCACTCGAACGTTGACTGCTTCTATCTCTGTCAGACGTATGCAAAGATTCCCAAACATCTTATACGCGACAATGCGAATCTGCTGATTCTGTTTAAGCAGGATGGTACCAACACGAAACGTGTGTACAACGATCATGTAAACACTGACATGACTTACGAGGATTTCTGTGCTTTATGTCGTAATTGTTGGCAACGGGAGTATGGTTTCGTGGTAATGGACAAGGATAGCGCGATGTCCAATGGACGTTATAGAAAGGGATTTAACCAGTTTGCGGTACCGTGAGGTGGTCAATTGTCGTCAACACGTCGGTAGGAAAGCAACGTCTGCGTTACAACGATGATTGATATCGATACTTTGGAGATTAAGGAACGCGAGAGAATAGCGAAGGAAAGTGTCAAAACCAGCGAATCCATTCGCAAGAAACATCAGGCTTTGAAGACTGGCAAGATGGAAGAAGATATCGCGTTGGAGAGATACTTTAAACCTATCGTCGAATCCTTGAAACATATTGTGGAAAATACCACAACAGCAGAAACTGACACATCACCGCTGATGAGCACAGACGTTGATGGGAATGAAACCTTAACGCCTAAAACAAAAATCAAGCCAAAAGGGAACACATCGCGCAAGACAAAGAGGAAACAACACGTGTCATTGGAATATTCTCCCGTAACCTCCACACCAGTTCAATCGAAGCGGAACCAACAGAATGCTACATCAAACGATTCTCCGGCTCCTCCCACACCAATAAATACATTTCCCAGTGTACAATTGCTCACAACCAATGGTGATGACGGTATATAATCATAGATGGTGTGAAATACAGAGGAACGTCCGGCCTTTACGAACTGATTTTCAAGAGAATTCCCAACGATAACTGTATACACCGATGCCGATAAACAAAAATACAAAAGTATACTGCTGGTGACGAATGCCCACAGACGCGTTCATGGTGCTAAAAATACCATATTGAGCAACAAAGGATACAAGTACAAACATGTAATTGCACCGTTACTCCCTCGCGCATCGGCTACTAGAGCAGGGAAACGTCTAACGGCACCGCGAGCCATGGTGGTAAACGATAACAAAATCGATTACGTGGACTGGGACGATCCCAAGGAGCTGGTGGATCGATTCCGTTTGCTTGAAGCGTTGCGTCATGCGGGTAACAACTCTCACGATCCCGAAATTCTATCGATTATCGACGAACTCCGCGAGGTAGGCCTCATTATATAAATTAAATGTCACGCGGACGATGTGCACAGTATGTATCGAGATGTCGATCAACAAATTTAGGGTATCGCTCGAGAAGAGTGGAGCAGCTAGAATGGACTATTACAAATGGAGCGGTTTGCTTCGAAATTATATGCGAGATAACGCTCTTTGCGTGACCGGTGCCGACTTTGATGCAAAATCGCGCAAGATACGACGCGTAGCTCAGCCCGTGGCCGACACCAATGTCATCAATAAACTATACCTGGAAAAGAGCATTAAACATTTGAGAGAGCAGCAGGAAGAATTTGAGAGGAAGCTGGTCGTGTTTCAGACAGATATGTTGACGTTGCAAAACAGCGTTCAAAATATATCACAAGCGTTGAATTCTATCCTGCAGCCGGACAACGAAAATCGAAAAGTTAAAGAGGCTATAACCGCTTTTGCTACGGAGCAGCAACTTCTCCAGAATTTCCTCAGACCGATGGGAAGCACTTAATACACGTACCCGATAATTATCGCATCATTCGTGTCCAAGACACCCCTGCGATCAAACATGCAGTCATTATCAAAATCCAAAATTAAAGGAAACCATGGTCCCAAGAAGCTGCAACTCGTTGAGGAATTGCATGCTCCAGCTCGAAGATATTTCCCGCGGAGACGCGTCATAGTGCATGGATACGATGATCTGTGGCAAGCGTACATTGTAGAAATGCGTCCATACTCGCGATTCAATCAAGGTCACCACTATATACTCACCGTCATCGATGTGCTGAGCAAGTATGCATGGGCGTTGCCACTCAAGGCTAAAAGTGGCGCTGAGGTGACTAAAGCGCTTGCAAAGATATTTAGAGATCGATATCCGAGAAATTTGCAAAGCGATCAAGGAAAAGAATTTTACAACACCGATGTGCAGAAACTCTTGACAAAGCACGACATTAATCATTATTCGACGTATTCGATGATGAAGGCCTCCGTTGTAGAACGTTTCAATCGAACTTTGAAGAACAACGTGTGGAAACTGTTTACGCTCAATGGAACCTATAGATGGACAGATGCGCTACCAAGTCTACTTGCAGAGTATAACGCACGAAAACATAGAACCATCAGAATGCGTCCTTGCGATGTTACCTCTGCGATCGCCGACAGGCTGCTAGCCACCGTATACAGCAACATAAAGATCGCTGCACCAGCGAGATTCAAGTTGGGTGAGTTTGTGCGCGTGAGCAAATTTAAAACCATCTTCGATAAAGGCTATACACCGAATTGGACAACGGAGGTGTTCAAGATAGCCAAAGTACAGGCAACTAACCCTGCAACGTATCTGATCGTCGATTCCTGTGAAAAACCCGTTGCTGGAGGATTCTATGAACACGAGCAGCAACGCGTCACCGATCCTGATGTATATATAGTGGAAAATGTGTTGCATTGAAAGGGGGATATGGTGTACATCAAGTGGCTCGGGTTTGATAAATCACACAATTCTTGGATAAATAAAAATAATGTATTGTAAAATAATACATGGTTCATTAAATACTATGATACATCAAGAGGCACGGTAGTGTCTCGCGTCAAGTGTATATATATATATATATATATATATACACTTGACGCGAGACACTACCGTGCCTCTTGATGTATCATAGTGTAACGTTCGGTTGTCCGGGGACGACTAAACGCTAGCAGGTTCTCGAGTAGAGAGCGGCGTCCCTCGAGAATAGGATAGGTGGGGGTTCGTTGGTAGAGTAAAGGAGTAAAATCCAACTTAAACTTAACAATGACTTTATTAAAACAACACTTATTCCTAATAACGAGTATAATATTGCTTACGACTACGATTATATATTTTATGTTTTTGTGTTTTTTACGTTTTTATCTTATATTATATGCTACGTGGCTAAGTATATATTGCAGAGCACAGCCGCTACCGTTTCCGGAGCGATCTGGTAGACTCTTGGCAATGTCTGTAGTAAGAACAGCCGCTACCGTTTCCGGAGCGATCTCGTTCTTTTGACAGAGTTTCGGTTCTATGCTCCAACAGACCTCGCTTTTACCAAGTGCATCAGCCGCTACCGTTTCCAGAGCGATCTCAATGCCTTTGTAAGAGCAAGGTACTATAGTTTTCAAATGAAATAGTCCAAAGAGGTGCACCAGTAACTTTTGTACGCTGGAGATCAGCCGCTACCGTTTCCGGAGCGATCTCAATCCCACTGGTTGAAACTTAAGCTTCCTCTAGGTCTAAACATTCGTCAACTAAAGAGCGTGTTTTTGAATGTAGCCTGACTGAGCGCTCTGCTGCGTGCGCCTCCTTTTATACTGGAAAATTGGCGGGCTGGCGCATGCGCAGTGAGTCGATATTCGTTATTTTGCAGTTTTCTCGCTTATTATATAATATTTTGTTTTATGCTTTTGACAGTACTTATATTTAATTATTTCTAATGTTTCTATAATATTTGATTCTCTAATCTCTGCTTAGTTTAATATTAATGTATAAAAGTATGTACAATGGGTATGCGCGTAACATAGGCTGGTTGCGTGGTAATGTAGTACTGTTCTATTTTATCGACGGTCGGTAACGTCGGGTTTGAGTCCCCGTGGGACGTTACAATAGTGTATATATATATATGCGCAGCGCGAGCACAGAGTGACTCTATTACGCCACGACTCGCTATTAAGAACCCTGAGATTTCCGAATCTCAATAACGGCTGATCCGATTAGATTTTGAATGGTTCTAATGGATAGCCTGGGTTTGATTTACATAAGAAAAGTGTCTTCGTTTTGTTCCTACGGACCTTATAAGCTGAGATATTTCGGTGTAAAGTGGTAACCCCATAAAAAAACTTCAAAAAAGTAAAAAAATTACACCAAGTACATGAAATCAAATAAATCACAAAAAATAGAAGATAATAATAATAAATCACAAAAAAAAATAGAAGAAAGTATACAATCACAAAAAGGAAGAAAATATACAAATCACAAAAAGATGATAATAATAATAAGAAGAAATCACAACAAAAATAGAAGAAAATATACAAATCAGCAAAAATAGATGATAATAATAATAATAATAATAAATCACAAAAAATAGAAGACAATAATAATAAATCACAACAAAAATAGAAGAAAATATACACTCACGAAAAAATAGAAGAAAATATACAATCACAATAAAAATAGAAGAAAATGTACAATATAAAAAAATATGTGAAATCAAAATGAGCTGCAAGTACATAAAGGTGCTTTCTAACTGCGCTTAAGATGACACAACTACATATACACAGCTAAAATGCTGTGTTCGTACATTCTATTACTCATATCGCGGACATTTTAAGTATCCCATTAGAATAAAAGAATCCCATTTAAAAACATTGTCGTAAATTAATAGCTTTACAAAATTAATAATATACAAAAATTGCGCCAATTATAACAATGGTTATTTATACAATGAAAAAAATATATTAAACAATATTAAGCAGATATATTTTTATACAAATAAATATTTTAATACGAATAAATATTTTATTCAAAATACTTGGCGCTGCCCTGCGAATTGGTGTTGCTAAACTGAATAAATATGTATAAATTCTTTTTTTCTTGTGCGTACGTTCGTAAATGTGCGTATGTGTGCGTGTGCATATGCTACATATGATATTAAAATTAAATATATGTAGAATAAATCTCACTGCGTTTCTAATATGTATATGTATATGGTTATGTATTTTAGATTGTAAGAGAGTTATTGTAAATTATTAATTATTACAAAACCAATTAACATTTTTTTCGGTTTCGCAGCGCCAAGTATTTTGAATAAAATATTTATTCGTATTAAAATATTTATTTGTATAAAAATATATCTGCTTAATATTGTTTAATACATTTTTTTCATTGTATAAATAACCATTGTTATAATTGGCGCAATTTTTGTATATTATTAATTTTGTAAAGCTATTAATTTACGACAATGTTTTTAAATGGGATTTTTTTATTCTAATGGGATACTTAAAATGTCCGCGATATGAGTAATAGAATGTACGAACACAGCATTTCAGCTGTGTATATGTAGTTGTGTCATCTTAAGCGCAGTTAGAAAGCACCTTTATGTACTTGCAGCTCATTTTGATTTCACATATTTTTTTATATTGTACATTTTCTTCTATTTTTATTGTGATTGTATATTTTCTTCTATTTTTACGTGAGTGTATATTTTCTTCTATTTTTGTTGTGATTTATTATTATTGTCTTCTATTTTTTGTGATTTATTATTATTATTATTATCATCTATTTTTTCTGATTTGTATATTTTCTTCTATTTTTGTTGTGATTTCTTCTTATTATTATTATCATCTTTTTGTGATTTGTATATTTTCTTCCTTTTTGTGATTGTATACTTTCTTCTATTTTTTTTGTGATTTATTATTATTATCTTCTATTTTTTGTGATTTATTTGATTTCATGTACTTGGCGTAATTTTTTTACTTTTTTGAAGTTTTTTTATGGGGATCTCACTTCTTTTTACAAAGATAATTTGCATAGGCAATGACTTTAGATCATTTTTAATATTATATTTATTATTATCTTCAATTTTTTGTGATAATAATATAACTATTTTTGAATAAACTATATTTTTTTTATATAATTAACACTTAAACTCTTTGTGCTATGTTATTTTACTCTACTTTTCTTTACACTCTATTTTTGGTATCCTTTCCCGACTAGACCCCTGTTATCAGCCCCCCTTTCCTCCTCCTCTCTTCCTCCTTCCTTGATGATCCTCACCGTCTTCTGCTTCGATTATCTGTAAATATATAAAATAATAATATATATAAAATCCACATTTTAGTTATTTTAGTTGCAACTTAATGTCGAACTTATATAGAAATAGAATGGGATTTTACTATAGTAATTGTAGAGACTACAAAATGTGTCCGAAGGAGGTGAGAGCGTATAGCAGAATGTCTTGTTGCAGGAAATTTAAATGCTAATGGTAATAATTCAGCGAATATGAAGTAGGAGATCCAATATTTTTAACACACAATTTATTGGTGTTGGAATAAAACTAATTTTATATGTTTATTGGTCAATTGAAATAATGGGAATCTAAAAAATTAATGAATTAATGAATAGCGTGACAACTACTGTGGATTTTATTAAAGTATTACGAATGTCTTTCACAAAAGATTGAAAAGCATCAAGGGAGATGTGTTTTCACCGTACTTTCTTCACTATTATGACTTGCTTTACATTGCAAGCAGTCCACCATAATCTATTTTCTTAATAAATCTTAATTCTATGTCTTTAGACAAATTTTGTCGATTTACCTTATTTGACAAAGTTCCAGAAACTTGTGCGAAACAAGATACTCTGTCTATCTATCTATCTAATCTTCTTCGGACAACCTCCACGCCTGTGCATTCCCTTCATTTCTATCCATCCAAGCCTGTGCGTCCCCTTCAATTCTACTATCCAAGCCTGTGCGTCTCCTTCATTTTTATCGAAGTCCTGTGCGTCCCCTTCATTTCTATAATATAATAAGCTTTACATAAAATAGAAACTCTAAATTGCTGGTATACAAATACAAATATCTGGCAATTTAAATTCAATGCAATTTTTTACTACAATATATTACTTTGTACAAGCATCGTACAAATTTCTAGAAACTTATCTGAAAGAAGGTGCTTCTCTGTCGAACCTTCTCCGGACAACTTCCAAGTCTGCGACTCTACATAAAAAATCTATTAAATAAATTTGGCAACTTACCTTGTTAATTGAGACAATAATTCCGTCTCCTATTTAGTGTAAAAACTCCTGACATCTCAAATTTAGACCACTTACATTATTTGACACTTGGAAGGTTAAGATTGGTAGATTATAAAGTTCAATGTATTTAAAAAATAGTTTGTACAATGATGGACGACGATCCCTGCCGAATAATCCCGAGAGTCGACGAACGAAGAACGAAACATGTGTTAGTTTCGTTTTGGCTGAAGGTGTGCGTGTAACACGTATATACGTAGAAGAACGAAACATGTGTTAGTTTTGTTTTGACTGAAGGTGTGCGTGTAACGCGTATACGTATTATGTTTGACGAAAAATTTCTAGAAGAATCAGAAGAAGAAGAAGAAGAAGAAGAATCTTAACATTCCGACTGATCCATGAGACGATATTATCATATCTCTGTTATGCGTGGACCGATTTTATTGAAATTGGTCTCATTCCAAAGCTTATATGCGGTTTACATAAGAAAAATGCCTTTAAATTTAGAAAATATTGCAAGCGTCATGAGATATTAATGAAATAAGTTTCAGGTTAGGTTGGATTAGCCGGGCGACGAGTAAATGATAAGCAGTAGCGACAGTCGCCATATATAGGGTGTCTTTTTCTTTCCTGTACTTTCTTTCCTGTACTTGGCGTCGAGACGCTACCGCGTCTCTAGATATGCCGAATTTCGTGTTCGTCAAATTAAGTTCGTCATCGTCATCGTCCAACACTTCTTGGCAAGAGGGGAGTGTTGCGGGGCCAGCTGGGAATTCTCGAGATTCAAGGGAAATTCTATGTGGTTCGTCGTCCGTGGAGCCCTGAAGAGCTCTGCTCGCGAACGCGTTAATTTAAGTGAACAAAATATTTGTAATCAATAACTTTGAATTGAATAAACTTATTGAACTGAACTAATTGAATTAATTGAATTATAGAATGATTTGAAAATAATATAAACGAGAAACAAGACGACAAGGAAATTGGAGAATGACTAGGATATGATTTATTGTCACGTCTATATCGTTATAACGTCGGAAATCAAATGCGAGGAGAAGAAACATCCTTCTTCTTACGTTCGTTCCTCTTTTTTTAATATAATTCATTGTTTTTCGAGCGATAAGGGAGGAGGCGAAGACAGTTTTCGAATGTGATGAGGTTCATCCTTGACTCTTTCCTATTTAAACTTCGTGTCAAAAGTGCTTGTGCTGAGCGCCGCTAGTTGGAGCGAGAATCGCAACTCGCAACACCTCCACCCTTATACAAAAGGTGTTCTCTATGAGAACAGCTTTTAGGAGTCGAAGTCAATTAAGGTTAAAGAAGTGTTCCAACATGGATTATCGCATCGTTCCAAGCACCTTTTCTGAGTTTCCTTCTTCCCACCTTCCTACAGTAGCCGAGCTACTCGGTCCACCCGGGTTCCCATAAAAAAGTAAGTCAAAGGCCCCCAGCGGTATGCTTGGCACGTTACAAGTGATTTACAATTTTAGCATTTCAGGATTTCTTCTTCCGGTAACAAGGATTCATCTTAAACTTAATTCTAATCGAATATCTAAAATTCTAAACAGTTAACAAGAGTCCATTCGTATAAAGGCTAGTTTGAGTTTATTTACATGAACTATCTTTAATTTATTAATTCCTATTATTATTTCAGCTGTGAAATCATTAAACACTCTGGCGATTTCATAAGGGCCTACCCATGCGGAATCGAACTTGGATACCTTAGGTTCTCTGATTAAATAAACATGATCTCCTGGATTAAATTTACGCGGATTTGCATTTTTATCATAGTTTAATTTACTTTTCTGTTTTGCTTTTTCTAAATTTTCGACCGCTGTTGCTTGAGTAGTGGTAATTTTTAAAAATAGATCGTCTAAGTATTTAATGAATGTTCTCGGAATTTCTTGTTTAGCAAACTCAGAAGGAATTAGAGCTTTGCAGCCAAATACAAGTTCATGCGGTGTGAACCCAGTGACCTCATGTACAGAAGTATTGTAGGAGAATATGCCAAATCGGATCCAATCATCCCAATTATCTTGAGTGCAATAATGTTTGAGATAGTCTATAAAAACACGATGAGCTCTTTCAAGTGATCCTAAAGATTGGGGATGAAAAGCTGTAGAGGTAATTTTTTGAATTTTGAAAATTTTACAGTATGGATTGTTCTAGGGCATCCAAAACGACTAATAAATTGTTCAGCGAGTACTTGTGCTATGGTTATGGAATCAATATTCAAAAGTGGTATAGCGTCGGAATACTTGGTCAAATTGTCCTGAAATGTGAGTAAATAACGATTTCCTTTTTTCGTGATTGGCAATGGGCCCACTATGTCCATTTGAACCTTCTCAAATGCTTTTTTAGGTGTATATGTAATTTTCATGGGTTGTTTGGTCTTTGGGATGAGTACCTTATTCCTTTGACAACTAAGGCAACTGCGTATAAAATCTGCAATCTCTTTATCCATTTGTGGCCAATAAAAATTCTCCCTTATTCTTCTAAATACTTTAGTTATACCCTGATGTCCACCAACTACAGATTCATGATGTTCCCGTATAATGGACGGTATCTCAGAAGAACAAGGAGTTATAATTTCTCCGGTGCATACCGTAATAACATATTGATGAGAATCACTAAAGATTTGTTTCAAAAGATTTTCAAGAGTGTTCCAAGGAACGGGCTCTAAATTATTATCGACTTTGGATATACTAATAGTCAAAATATTCTGAGTTTGCATAAGGTGTTTGAGGGCTGCTAAACAAGAAGCTAGATGATCAGGATTCTGAATTTCCATAGGGGTACTTTTGTGGAATAGGTGAAAAATAAGGTAAGTTCCTCCTGGGAAAACCATTGCATTCCCTACATTAACCTGATAAGATTGCATTTGTGGAACAGAAAATTTATTACGATTTAATAAATCTTTACTTGTCTGAGAAAAAACATGATAATCACTCGAGAGAAAATTCACAAGATTATCCTTTCGCATGTAAAGGTAATCCTTACAAACAATTTATACTGGGAGTTTTGAGAAGATGGGGTGAAGATGAATCTGTGACTGTTGACGCTAAAATTTTAACTCGTGGATCAGTTTTTTTCGAAGTCGCTTTCGCGGAGGATTGCGTCCCTTTTCCTTCTGTCAACGTCGCAGGCAGTCTAGAGGTCAGCCCCACAAGCTTACGCCGGGGAACCGCACACTCACCCACCAATGCGACTTCGCCCGAAGTGACCCATGACTTCTCCCCAGACGATTGAGCCGGCCCCACGAATTTACGCCGGGAAACCGAACACTCAACCGGAGAACCAATACTTAACATTGGTGGAGGGACTACCAGCCTAAGCGGAGCCCCTGCAGCACCCGATTCGCAGACGATACGCTTATCCCCATTTCCCAGACATGGGGGTACTTGGTCCCCTTCACCGAAGTTCATCGGCTCACCAAGCACCTCTTCCCCAATGCCACCAGGGAGCAATCCTCCCTCCACTACATTTCCTACTTCTCCTTCGTCTGCTGTGAAGTAATCATCACTGTCAGTGGAGTAGGAGTCAGTGTCCATAGAATCAACCACGACTTCATTATCTACGCTGCATAACTTTCCACGTGTTAAGAAAACTTTAGCAATGATTTGCTCATTTCTTTCTGTTTGAGAATTGTATTGGGTGAGCACGCTGGTAAAAGTGAGGTTAGGGAGCGACAGTGAAGAGGTGCGTTAAACAATTTGTCGTGGCAGTGAGTTGAATGGTCTTTTATTTAAAAACAGTTTGTAGTGAGCTTGAGCCACTATAAACTAGCAGTTGAGCTTCTGCTGAACAATTTTAAAACACTATAATATGTCCGGCACGTGGTGAGAAGATGAGGACACCCCGGCACGCGACATGTGGCCTCGCGTCACGGCGTTATAGAAATTGCACTGATCGTTGAGAAGAGTGAGTTAAAAGCGCAGATGAGCAACGAAATGAGAACTAAGGCACTTTAAAGCCATTGAGCAATGAGATGAGAAGCGCACAGAGTTAAAACAAAAGAATCGCAAGAGACACGTCTTCTACTCTACACAATGTGAACAAGAATGGTTACAATGATGGATGATCATTTCCGTTACGCGTCTTCTCGAACATGCTCGAGAGGTGATCGACGTGGGGAAATTTGATTGGTTGAGTGCGGGATGTGGCGAGATGTCATTGGTGTGCGCGTGTTCCTAGACCAGTCGAAGCAGAGTCA
Organism: Andrena marginata; assembly: GCA_963932335.1. Taxonomy (NCBI): domain Eukaryota; kingdom Metazoa; phylum Arthropoda; class Insecta; order Hymenoptera; family Andrenidae; genus Andrena; species Andrena marginata. The sequence continues at coordinate 26,449,336 of OZ010662.1, forward strand.
AGCGTTGCGCTGATTGGCTGAATGGCGCGCACTCTGCGTTGATGATTGGTGATCGACCGTCGATCCCCATCGGTGATTGGGGAATCGACCGTAGATCAGCGACTCTGCACTGAGTCCGTGAGGTGCTGCGCCGAGAGCGAGTGGTGGCTTTGGGAATTAGTGCATTCCCAAACACTTTCTGTTTCAGGGTACTTTGTGTCCTCGTCCTTAACTCCCTCGGCATCTACGGGTGGCAAATCGTTGGGCCCCACGACGACCTCCCGCAGATCTTTAGAAGTGAAGTTGTCAATTTCAACAGTCTGAATGGGGGTGTAATGATTCAAAGAGGTATTTTGATTTGACAGGCTTTGATCAGACTCTACTAAATTAGAAGGATTTCGGGATAAAGCGTCCGCATTGGAATTAGCTTTTCCGGGTTTATAAACAATGCTATAGTCATATTCATTCAGCTTTATTCGCCACCTCATAAGGCGAGAGGTGGGATCTTTTACGTTATGAAGCCACACTAAAGGTTGATGATCAGTAACTAAAGTGAATTGGTTTCCATACAAATATGGTCGAAAATGTTTTACGGCGTAAACAACAGCTAATAACTCCTTCTCAATTGTGGAATAATTTATTTCAGCTCCACTAAGTGTTCTTGAAGCGAACGCTATTGGAAGATCTTTACCAATTGGTCCTTGGCTTAACACAGCCCCAACAGCAAAATTAGAAGCGTCCGTCGTGACAACAAAGGGTAATTGAAAATTAGGAAACTGTAAGATTGGTTTTGAACAGATCGTATCTCTTAAGTTTTCAAAAGCAACTTGTGCCTCACGGTCCCAGACAAAAGTGATATCTGCTTTCAAAAGACGAGTCAGTGGTTTAGCTATCCTGGCCATTTGAGGAATAAACCGACGATAGTAGCCAATGAGCCCTAAAAATTGCTTTATATTCTTTTTGGTTTTGGGGACAGGGAAAAGTTTTACAGCCTCAATTTTAGCGGGATCAGGTTTTACCCCTTCTGTTGAAATAATATGGCCTAGATAAGTTACCTCACGCCTCAAAAAACGACACTTTTCAGGTTGCAGAGTTAAGTTGGAATTTTGTAACCGAGCCAGAAGGTTTCGTAACTTTCGCGAATGTTCGGCCAAAGAACTAGCGTAAACGACAACATCATCCATGTACACAAAGAGCTCCACTCCCTGCAGACCGAACAGAACCAAATCCATGCACCTTTGGAAGGTGGCCGGGGCATTCTTCAGACCAAAGGGCATTCTGTTAAACTCAAAATGGCCACCGGGGACAGAAAATGCAGTCTTAGACTTAGATTGATCGTCCATGGGGATCTGATGGAACCCAGAAGCCAAATCAAGAACAGTGAAATATTTTGCTGCACCAAGCTGATCTAAAATTTCTGTGATGTTAGGCAACGGGTAAGCATCATTAATAGTCTTTTCATTTAACATTCGATAATCTATGACCATCCGCCAACGCCGGTTGCCCTTTGAATCGGCCTTTTTAGGGACCACCCAAATGGGCGAATTATATGGTGAAGCCGATGGACTAATAATTTTATTTTTTAATAAGCTATCTACCTGCTTCTTAATTTCATCTTTATGAACAATGGGAAAGCGATACTGTTTTGTATTTATTGGAATTTCATCTGTTGTTTTTATTGTATGTTTCAGAGCACAGGTGGAATTTAGTTTGTCAGATGGAAGGTAAAATTGATGAGGAAAGTTATTCACTAACTCAAGTATGCTGGCTCGCTCTACTTCATTAAGGTCGTCTAAATCCAAAAGTTTTATTATCTCGGCTAATCTAGAAGCGTTAGTCTTTGGCTGATCCAAATTAACTCTATTTTTTTGGGGAAAACGCGGCATTGATTGGCTCTCTGAGAACTCCTCTAATTCAATTGGAGGAACAGTAACATTAATATGGTTGGGGGTAGTATTAATCGCAAAAATTTTGGCAAACCCGTGTTGTTGAGTTATTAATACTTCCCCTATATAAACACCTGGGTCTGTTATTAGTTTCCTCACATAACCCTCTTTGGCCTCCGGATTTTTGACGGGCAGGGCAATTAAGCATTTCGAACGGGGAGGTAATTTAAAAGAAGATGACGAAAGGAGGAAATGTTTATTATCAATTTGGAGAGTATTTGATTCATCATTACCAAATTTCAAAATAGCATTTCTATTCTCTAGGAACGGCATGCCCAGGATGCCTGCTTCAACAATTGGAAAATCTACATGAACCACTTGAAATTTAACATCAACATTATGTACTGGGAGAATAACTTCGCCAAGAGTGTGTAAGCTTCCTGACTCAATTCCAGCAAGATCATAGGTGATATCAGTGTTCACTTCCTCACTTGAATTTAACCAATTTTGCTTAATCAAATTAAGTTGAGAGCCAGTATCAATGAGAAAATCAGCATAATTATTTGGAAAACACTTATGAATCAATTTAATCACAGGTAAATGACTGGACCCTTTCATTTGAATTTGGAAGCAAGTTCGCCGGGTTTGGCACTAGCGATCAAAGGCTCGCTCCGCGTCGCGCCTTTCCACGGAGTCGCTTTTAAGTTTAAATCCCCCGCATGAGAATTTTCGCCAGAAGTCCTAGAGGTATCCAAGTCCCGCTTTTTAAAGCAGTTATTTTCCGTATGCCCGCTTTTCCTACAGAACCTGCATCTCATCCGCTCGCGGTCTCTAAAACCTACTTGATTCTTGTCGCCGGATCGGCATTGACGACTCAAATGACCGACCCGATGGCATTTGTAACACGTACGATTCTCGGGGGTCTTGTGATCAGTTATATCAGTTTTAAAAATTTTCGCACACTGCACAAACGATATTTTCGAATTTAAATGCTCATCGTGCTCTGCGTTTAAGTTGCTTGCAATGGCGATTGTGGACTCGAGACTCGTTAATTTTTTACTGTCATTTTTCCGGTTTAAGTAGAATCGAATAGCGTCGTTTGAAAGTCCCTTGACAAAACTTAATATTACTGTATTTTTCAATAGATCACTCACTCCTTCTAATCGTTCTGTATTATAAATATCTTTCGCCGCTTCTAATCCGCCATTTAAAATTTCACTCACTCTATTTCCGAATTCATCAACCGATTCATTAACATTCTGACGTAACTGCATCAACTGCAAATTTAAGCTCCTAACATTGAATGGCCGGACATAAGAATTTTTTAAAAGTGTAAATAATTCATCCAGCGTTTCCGGCTCCTTACTATTAGATAATATTTGTTTAGCACGTCCTTCTATTTTTCTTTGAATTAAGAAAAGTAAATCCTCACGATCTTCAGGCTTGATTTTTAAATTTAATAATCGACACTGTTTTATGTAATTAATTAGGGAGTCAGGTTTCCCATCAAACTTCGGAATCGAGTCTTTAACTAGTTTTAAAGAAAGGTGAGGTTGTGGTTTGGGCAGAATAGGCTGAATAGAATCTTGCACGATCAAATTTAGATTCGCAGAACACGATTGAACATTTGATTCGGGAGAGTTTACAGTTGAACAATTTACTTGAGCCGCAGGAGTAGAATTTAAATTAGAATCCTGGTGTACTTCATTAAATTGAGAATTACCAACGACTGGAGCGGCGGCTATGATTGGGCAAACTTGAGGCTCACAAACTACCGGATCGGCCGCGATCGGACTAGGTAATGTTTGAATTGGGTCGGGAGAATTGACAGGAGTGCTCATTTGGGTCGGCAAAAAACTTAAACTCAGATCTAAGGATCGTGAACTAGTTTCTGAACTTTCTGAACGTAGAGTCTCCGTAGGTATATCCTCCACGTCAAATTCGCGTAATTCAGTCGAGCGGAACGAGCGCTTCTTTCTTAATCTTAGCATTTTTCTAGGGTTTCGCAACATTTTGACAATAAGGTATTCAACAAAACACGGGTAACACTATAACAAACAATTGGATAGAAACTCTTATTTCTTATCTTTTGTAAGGATGAGATCTTGAGCGATGGAAGTCTTGTCTCTACGAATGCACGTGACTTGGGGGAAGATATTTGCACGGCCGCCCGAAGTCACCCTCTCCGATATTTATCCACGCGTATCCGCGTTCCTGGGGAAACCGTGCGAAAACCCAGGAAGGAGAAGCTGCAATCGTGAGGACCTCTTGAACCACGTCCACGAGCCGACGAAAGAATCCCACCGCTGTCACCAATTTTGTTGCGGGGCCGGCTGGGAATTCTCGAGATTCAAGGGAAATTCTATGTGGTTCGTCGTCCGTGGAGCCCTGAAGAGCTCTGCTCGCGAACGCGTTAATTTAAGTGAACAAAATATTTGTAATCAATAACTTTGAATTGAATAAACTTATTGAACTGAACTAATTGAATTAATTGAATTATAGAATGATTTGAAAATAGTATAAACGAGAAACAAGACGACAAGGAAATTGGAGAATGACTAGGATATGATTTATTGTCACGTCTATATCGTTATAACGTCGGAAATCAAATGCGAGGAGAAGAAACATCCTTCTTCTTACGTTCGTTCCTCTTTTTTTTAATATAATTCATTGTTTTTCGAGCGATAAGGGAGGAGGCGAAGACAGTTTTCGAATGTGATGAGGTTCATCCTTGACTCTTTCCTATTTAAACTTCGTGTCAAAAGAGCTTGTGCTGAGCGCCGCTAGTTGGAGCGAGAATCGCAACTCGCAACAGGAGTATGAAAGGGTGAGGAAATGTCTCTCAGGCACGTCGTTCATTGGATGCGGGTTCGGCCAATCGCGTAACAAATTTTGTTGTGACGTGACAGCTAGACAGAGATATTATAACCTACCAAGTGCTAATTGTCAAATGAAGTAAGTTGTCCGAATTTGAAATGTCACGAGTTTTTACACCAAATATTCTTCAATTTTGTCGGTACTGACTGCCACTGACAGTGACTGCCATCTCATACCTCGAAAACGAACGCAAACTGGACGTAGAGCCTTGACCAATTACGAGTTTCGGCACTATGGTGCAGCCAATCCGAGCGTAGCACATTATACCACATTTATTTATTCTCTAACGTGGTACATCTACCTACCTACATACTCTTCGTTTAAACCATCCGTTCTGCTTGGAGACGTGCGCCCGAAAAATATTCCAAGTAATTTCAAACATCAATATCCGGACAAATCATCTCGATGTATGCAGAAGACAAAGGTAATTATGAAAATGAATAATTTCCAATTATTTACGTCGTGGAAATCAAGATTTACATTATCTGCAAGACAGAAAAGTATGGTTATGCTGGAAGTGCGAATGTTTAGCGTCTTGTTTAGTAGATAATAATTTAACGCATGTTTTCTTCTAAATGTTAATGTTCGCAGGAGCCTGCATGATCGCCTAGGGTGTGTACTGTGTGGAGATGTAGCTGAAGTAAGTATCCCATGTATCCTGTTTATTCATACGTTACGTTTAATTTTCTCCTAATATTGTGTTTGTTTTCAGCGATAACACAACAGGAAACATGATGCTTCCACACAAAAAGGAAGTCTAAAATACAGGGAATTTTCTAATATCGCACCTAATAGGTAGCACTGGTTACGGGACGCATTGTATATAGATTTATAAATGTAAATATTGAATGTTCTATATAATGTTCTATAATAATTGTAATTGTCAATCCTGTATTAATAAACAAAGAATAATTAATTTTTAAAATAAATAGAATGAATTACTTAATAAACTGCAGAATCTGCTTGATAGTCATGTAAGGGTAGGGATACACCTGTAGGGACAGCCGTGTGACGTCACGCGTAGGGAATTGTTTGCCAATTCTGACCCTCAGATGGCGCTGTTATACGTGTCAGGCGAACGGCAGGATCTGATGTGAATCTGCTGCCCATCTGACGTCAGGCCCTGATGTTAGGCTCTGTACCTCAGACCGCAGCCTAATGCGGACACAGATGACTACGGATCTGACGTCAGGCTCTGCGCTCTCACGGCAGACCCTGCTGCCAATCTGACGTCAGATTGCAGACATCTGGTTATCAGGGTATTATTGCTGAAGGTAGATGGTTAAATGATTTGCATATGGATCATTTTAATTATATATTAAAAAGCTGCTCAGATTATAGACCTGTCGGGACATATCTGGTACAATCACTGGATAGAGTACAATCCATACCGAGGAATAAAAAGCATATACAGATATTACCTTCTGAATCGTTGGGAATACATTGGATATGCGGTTATTACGATACAAAAAATATATTTATTTGTGATTCTTTAAATAAAAAACGGTTAAATGAGTGTCAGGAAGAATTTTTGAAGAAATTATTTCCAACATATGATTTTACCCAGAATCCTGTTCAATTTCCTACTGTGCAACAACAACCGAATAGTAGCGATTGCGGTGTTTTCGCAATAGCCTTTGCAGTTTCATTATTTTTTAATATTAAACCTGACAAAGTAAGGTATGACCACAGCTTAATGCGTCTACATTTAATACAAATGTTTGAAACCAATGTTGTAGAGCATTTTCCTCAAGATTTAAATTGTGGTGCCCCTCAGGAAGTGGTTTCATTAACAGAAGTAAAAACAAAACAGACTAAAGCGATTTGTACTTTAGAAAGTAAAAATAAAAAGCGATGTCTATCTGATGAGCCAGACTTAGACAATAATGCTAAAAAAATGCTAAAAGACGGTGTCTATATCAAGAACATCTGGAAAATAATCGCGCGAAACAAATACAACGATATAAAAAGAAACGGGAGAATATTCTTTTTAAAAGACGGTTACGATATCAAGAACATCTGGAACAAAATCGCGCGAAACAAGTACAACGATATAAAAAAGAACGGGAGAATATTCTTTTTAAAAGACGGTTTCGATATCAACAAGACATTGAAAATGACCGTTTTAAATTTCGGTGTCCATATAAACAGGAGTTTAAGAGGCTTTACAATAAGCGATATTATCAGAATCAGAAAAGAAGTAATTTAACACTTGCTAAGAACAATACTGCCAAAAATATTAGAAAAAAATATGTTAAGCTTCGGTCTTGAATTTTTATGAAAATTCGCGATTCTGCGGAAGTAATTGTTAAAAATATTTTACACAAGTTCAATATTACAGTTTGCGGTAAAGGTTATATTAAAAAACGATTAGAAGTTGAGAAAGTCGTACGCTGGTGTATACACATTAGAGATAGTTATATTCGTAATATGAATAAAATGTTAACTCTGCTTAAAAACAAATCAGAAACATGTTTGACTGTTTTTGCAGAATGTTCTACGGCGGATGACAAATTATGCGCGCTGTGTGGCAGATCTAAACATACAGCTTGGTCTGAAAATTATTTTGTTGATTCTACATATTACAATATAAATTCATCTGAAGTCACTATAACGGAGCCATTAATAATAAATATGAAAGGACAGACTGAAAATGTATTACCTTTGATTGAAGCACGAGCAAAAAAATCGTGGTCGTGCAGTTCTTTATGTAAAATTAATCCGCTTCTAATTGCCCGGTATCATAAATTTCTAGAAGCTGTAAATATATGTACATTGAAGATTTTACCCAAACTTATGCAAAACATTCACGAGTGTACTGTGAAAACTTCAAATCATGATAAATTAGGCCATAGGCATGGCTGTTATATTGATTTAAATCTTTGTAAAGCGATGTCTGTTCCAATGCAGTTATTGTCACCTCATTTCCCCAAAGTAAGAAGTATTAAACGTTTTATATATCAACTTAAAGGTTTTAATAAAAAGATGTTGTATCTGGACAAAGCATTGTATTCTGCTGATCTGAATACATTAAATGAAATTGTAACTTTCGCGCAAGAAAAAGCAGATATGTATAAGCTTCAGCAAACTGAAATAATGTTAAGTGATGATGATATTGTTTCCAAATATCATAATGCATTTATGGTTCTGAGAAAATGTTCACTGGACACCCCGCGGTATAGTTGTAAGGTAAATGTACCAATACCCGGACGCTTAAGCGGCTTAAGGAATAGCACTAAAGTTTGTTTCCTAATTTAATTTGTAAAACCATCATGAAATAGAAAAATGTTGTTGAACTGTTGAAGATAAGACAATATTATACTATCGGAAACTGAAAAAAAAAGTTAATGTATTATAATAGACGTATTTATTAATGATAATACGAAACCATGAAGATGTCCTAGTAAGCGGACAACCTAAAACTGCATGTCCCAATATCTGAATTACATCGTCCCAGTAAGCGGACAACCTAAAAATGCATGTCCCGATGTCCCGATATCTGAATTATATCGTCCCAGTAGTCGCACATACATACCACTTTAGGCAAACATGTAATGTGTACTTAGCTGTTATAATTATCGCAAAGAAATTTATTAACGCTTTTGTTTAAAATATTAAATTTTTTTTATATGAATAAGAACCTATTAATTTTGTATTATTGGGAACAAATTTTGGTAAAATAAAAATAATGGTAATATATTTTTGACCTTATTTATCTTGCCGATATAAATTATTTGTAAGTAAACTTACAAATGTAAGTGTATATTGTATCGAAATGGTAAATAATACAATGAAAACAATAAAGTACTGAGGAATTAATGCAATTTTTATTATTTAGAACCAACTTGAGAAATTTAAAGAAAAATTAATAAAAAAATACAATTATTTCGGTTCTGATTTTCTTCTTGTTTCTGCTGCTTTCGATTTTTTTTCTGCTAACAATTTTTTCTTCTCTGCAGATAATCTTTTCTTTTCTTCAACTAAGAGCTTTTTCTGCTCTCGCTCCTCTGCTTTCTTTAATTGTAATTTTTGTCTTGCCTCTTTTCTTTCTTGTTTCTCCTTTTCCATTTTAGCTTTCATATCTTCTTTCTTAGCAAAATATGCTAACCACTCATTGGATGTGGCAACGCATGGAACTTTCTCAATATTTTCTTTGTTTGATTTAGACTTTTTAGTACTTTTTGGGGGCCAAAAAAAGCAATCCTTGAAAGGCGAAGGTACCTTTGCTCTCAAATCATCTCTGTCTTGAGCTTGTGTAGATGCATGAAAAACATTATTACTATTGAGATCTTGTAATACTTTATTTACGTCACAACTTTGTGCATTTTCTTTAGAATAATCTACTAGTACATCTTCTATTATCACAGGAATGCCCCTTTCTTGACTAGTGGCATTTGCTAATACTTTATTTACATCATTACTTTGTCGATCTTCTTGGGAAGAAACTACTTGCACGTCTTCCACAGAAATGTACACTTCGTTACTACAAGCATCTATCGCAGGTTCTGGAATTCTTGGTGCTTGAGATACTGTTTTAATTTTCATCCAATAATCAAAAAGTGCTTGATTTCGTATATTAGGGGAAGATCCAAAGAATTCTGCACGTCAAATACTTGGCGTGGCCAAGGTCAAGGTGTCGATGAATAAGAATTATTTATAAACATAAAACAATGAATGTGTATTTATATTGTCAGAGTTTTAAATTGATAAATTATGTGAAAGCTTGTGAGAGGAAAGGTATCGGTGTCGATAAATAAACTTACAATTATTTTAAAACGCAATATAATGAAAATGTACTCATATTACCTACGTTTTAAATGGACAAATTATCTGAAAGCCTGCGAGGGGGAAGATGAAAGAGGTAGACCAAAACAGGAGTAGTCGGTGGTATGGAGTGCACATCCATTTATTCGAATATCATATGTATATATAAAGAAAATTAACTATAAGATAATAGAAACTTAGAACTGTAACGAAGTGTTCGCTTCGACGCTTGGGACGCAAGAGAGCACATGCCCACGAGAGGCACTCTCGAGAAGGGACTTGGTGGCGCACGTATCACGCATAGTTCGCACGCATGGCGGGAAGAGCAAACTGGTTCAATCCCCCACTTTTGCTGTTCCTAACTTTAACCCTTTGGTACAGGCTTTATGAGCCACGCATTTTAGGCCCTTCGTCATTACGTCCGCTAAATTTTCATTGGAGGCGACGTATGACAATGTGACTGAGTTCTTTTCGACTTCCTCTCTTATAAAATGGTATGCTATATCTATGTGTTTAGTTCGCCGATTTTCGATACGGCTTTTTGAGAACTCTATTGCTGATTTGTTGTCGCAGTATATATTGCTAATTCCCGAGAAGAATTCATAAAGTTCTAGTTCGCTTAAAAACATTCTTAACCATATTGCTTCCTTTGCCGCAGACGCTAACGCGATGTACTCGGCTTCCATGGTCGACATGGATATACATTTTTGTTTTGATGCCATCCATTGTACAGGGTTGGATCCTATCATTACAACCACACCTGTGAACGAATGCCGATCGTCCATATCGCCTGCCCAATCTGCGTCGCGAAAAATTTTAATTTCGGGCTTTTCGTCTGTATCGTAACGCATAACGTATTTTTCAGTCTTGTATAAATAACGCAAAATATGCTTAGCCTGAGTCCAATGTATCTCGCTCGGACATAAGTTGAACTGTGACAATTTTGTCACGGCAAACAGAATATCTGGTCTACTTCGCAAGGCTATATACATTAACGATCCTATTAACTCTCGATATGCCGTTATTCCGTTATCGTTTAATCGATCTGGTAATGAAGTCTTTAAAATTTTTAAACCGGGTTCTAATGGGGTTGCCGCGCCCCTACAATCTTTCATGTTATACTTGCGTAACAAGGATTCTAAATATGGCGTTTGACTAAGTACGATGGAATTGTCGTTTCTCTCTATCTTAACACCTAAGGCATGATTTATTTCCCCGAGGTCTTTGGTTTCGTATTTCTCACTAATGAGTTTAACAAAGTTGTCTATCGACGTTAGTTCTTTCGCAAATATGAAAATATCGTCTACATAAATTACAGCTACGGTCCAGTGTCCTTTGATATAAACGCAATTGGATGAGCGTAATCTCTCAAACCTTTGTTCCGTGAAGAAGCCATCCAGTTCAGCATTCCAATTTCTGCCTGACTGTTTGAGTCCATAAATGGGCTTGTCTAATTTTACGATCCTTCCTTCCTCACGTTTGTTCGACTGAGGTAGCTTCATAAATATCTCCTCCTCAAGCTTTCCATAAAGATACGCGCATTTTATATCTAGCTGTCTAGTGTGCCAACCGAAAATACCTGAAATTGCTAATAACAACCTTATTATTGAAAAACCAGCTACTGGTGCATAGGTTTCGTGGTAATCTACCCCCTTTTGTTGGGTGAAACCTTGTGCCACCAATCTGGCCTTATATTTAAGTACTTTACCATCACAGTCTCTCTTTAATTTAAACACCCATCTACTACCTATAACCTCTCGGTCTGCTGGTACGCTGTCAATGGTCTTCCAGGTTTTTCTTTGTATCAGGCTATTCACTTCATCTTCCATAGCCCTTTCCCATTGCTTTGCTTGCGGAGACGACAAGGCTTCGTTTAGGGTATTTGGCTCCGTAATCTCCATAAGATTTAGTTCTATGCTTTCTCTGTCCTCTTCTTCATTGTTGCTTATTTGGTTCTCTTCTTCAGCGTTGCTCGTTTGGTCCTCTTGGGGACGAGGTTTCCCTTTTCTTCCGTATGGATTCTTTACTATTTTCCTTGGTCTTCCAACCTTCCTTTTCAGCTGAGTATCCTTCACCCCCACTGTCTCCTTAGTCGGTTTATCAACTGTAGTTGAAGTTCGCTGCTGCGTTACTTCTTTCATGTCCGCGATCTGTGCATCAGTTTGTGATCCATCTTCTTCTTCCGACCAAATGTCGTTATATGCAATAGTATCGTATTCATAGTCTATATTCTCGCGGTGCAACCATTCAAAACCCATCTTATCTTCTACGAAACGTACATGTTTGGTTACTATTACGTCCCGTTTCTTCGGGCACCATAGGCGGTAGCCTCTTGTCTGGGATGCGTAGCCGACTAATACGGCTGGAGTGGCTCTATCATCCAACTTCCTCTGTCCTTGCTTTGGTAAATGTGCGTAAGCCAATGCTCCGTACGCTTTTAAATGTTTTACACTTGGAGTTATTCCTGACCAAATAGCAAGCGGGACTTGATCCTTATTGGACGTGTGAACAACTCGGTTCCTGGCATACGCTGCTGTAGCGACGGCTTCAGCCCAAAATTTCTGGGGCAATCTGGCAGATTTCAACATTGATCTGGTTAAATCAAGTAGCGTTCTGTTGATTCGTTCAGCTATCCCATTCATCTGGGGTTTCGACGTTCGATCTTTCGTGCTTAATACCCTTCTCTTCAAAGTAGGTTTTTAGATCTTGGTTACAATATTCTTTTCCATTGTCGGATCGAAATCTCTTGACTTTCTTTCCCGTTTCGAGTTCCGCGCTGGCTATATATTTTTTAATACAATCCTTGATCTCATCCTTCGTCTTGAGAAATACCACTGTAACATACTTTGAAAAATCGTCGATGAACGTTGCAAAATATTGTCTCTCACCTAACGACCTGGTAGGCATCGGTCCACAGACATCCGAATGAATCAGCTCGCAAACATCCTTCGACTGTCTATTTCCAATTTTTTTACAAGGCATTTTTGTTGATTTCCCAATCAACAGACGCGGTCGCGTCTGGAAGCTAATTCCCCCTTCCCCTCTACCCATAGGCACACTGAGCGACCATGTCTCTATACACGAAAGATAGCGAAATTGACAGGTCGTCGAAAATATTTAGCCTTATTATCTTATTTTATGACATAGTGCCGGTGTTTTTACATGATTAAGCGAATCATTTTTTTTTTCGAACCCATATGTCGTTTTACTTAATGTATCAAGCTATTTGTCTAAAAGATATATGATTTATTCTGAATTAATAGTTATAAAAAGGATACTTTTAGGATTACGAGATATGACGTCACGTTTTCCTCCTCCACTTGACGCCAGTAGGTGTCACCTCGAAAGCACAATTTATAAATGTCACTTGGCTGTCATTCAATCTTAACCTGCTAGTTGTTAACATTTTTGAAATGTCACGATGGTAAAGAAGATTGTATCCTCATATTACAATTGCGGAAAAAACCGTGCGTTTTCCGATGGTTCAACCACAAAAAAATAAAAGAGATTGTGCACGCCTCCAAAGTTTCAAGACGATTGGATTAGTTTATATTTGAGTTTTCAGATATGTAGCAGACGTAGGTACAAGAAGCGAACAGAGGAATCGAAGCTGAATAAATTCGTTTAAAAAAAAGATTTATTTCCAATTTTGAAATAACAAAAAAAATAATAGATACATTTTTAGCGTTTTTGGGCTTTCGTTTGATTAATTTTGTCGTCAATACATTTCTATACTGATGCACCATCACGTATCATGCATAAAACTGAACTGCTTTGAGGATAAAGACCGTTATGAGATAGGGCACTTAGTAATTTATAACAAATTATGAAAAAAGTAATGAAATCCCCCCCCCCCCAAAAAAAAACATGACTCATGTATGAAAGAAGCTAATTCCCTTTAAGTCACGAAAAAAGTTCACATGCAAAGATTGTTAAATCATCTTTGCTAATTCTAATTGTACCATTCATTCACGAAAAACATTAAAAAAGTTCTCACGCAAAGATTGTGAAATCAACTTTGCTAATTCCAGCTAAAAAAGTTCACCAGCAAAGATTTTGAAATCATCTTTGCTAATTCCAATTGTACCTTTAATTCACGAAAAACATTAAAATTAAAAAAGTTCACACGCAAAGATTGTGAAATCAACTTTGCTAATTCCAATTGTATTCTCGTTCTCCGCTCGAACACTGATTCCTCTGTCACTTTTTACACTTGACATTCCTTTATTGGCCACAAATCAATTCAGAGCTCAGATTTTCAGCTTCGGTTTTAAGGAATTAGCGGGCGTTGTATAAGAAAAAAACAATGAAGTCGACTTAAAACAAAATGATTCGTATTCTCCGCATCTCTCTTACAGCGTATTCGGACGGTTGCAATGGTGCGTACTGGGTGCGAATTTTCGCCAAATGGAAGCGAAAAAATTCGCATTCAGTGCACACTAGTGCAGGTTGCCGAATGTGCTATTAATCTATTACCGACTTTGATTCGTTTAAATTAGTCTCTACCAAGTTTTTATTATCTTCCATCGTAAAACGATCTTCATACGTCATTTTTAAGAGAAGATGTCCCTCTTATAAAAGTTTTTGTGTCAACTACAGGCCCTCGCCCGCTAATTCCTTAAAACCGAAGCTGAAAATCTGAGCTCTGAATTGATTTGTGGCCAATAAAGGAATGTCAAGTATAAAAAGTGACAGAGGAATCAGTGTTCGAGCGGAGAACGAGAATACAAATGGAATTAGCAAAGTTGATTTCACAATCTTTGCGTGTGAACTTTTTTAATTTTAATGTTTTTCGTGAATTAAAGGTACAATTGGAATTAGCAAAGATGATTTCAAAATCTTTGCTGGTGAACTTTTTTAGTTGGAATTAGCAAAGTTGATTTCACAATCTTTGCGTGAGAACTTTTTTAATGTTTTTCGTGAATGAATGGTACAATTAGAATCAGCAAAGATGATTTAACAATCTTTGCATGTGAACTTTTTTCGTGACTTAAAGGGAATTAGCTTCTTTCATACATGAGTCATGTTTTTTTTTGGGGGGGGGGGGATGTAACAATCTTCACATGCGTTTTTTTCAATTTTTGTATCTTCCAGTCCTCGAACTCGACTTGCTGTCTTTTCAATTGTCTCCATGTTTATATGGCAGAATCTGTGGTGCCATAATTTACTATATTGTATGGCTACGCTATGAGATTCCAAGATTTCTCTCTGGTTCCTAATCGCTTTTGCACGAACTACGTACAAATCATTTTGTCTGTCTGCTATGCACATAAGTTCTCTACCTCTGCTTGTATCATAAATACTTGCTTTTCCGTTTTCAAATACAATTTCTTTGGCTCTTCGCTCGATTTGGGAAACAGACAATAATTTTTTTCTAATACGAGGTACGTAATATACATTATGTAATGTTATTTCCTGTGTTCTATTACCGATGAAGGCTTTTATTATGATATCACCCATTCCTTCGGTTTCCAGTGTGAGACTCTTTTCTCCATTGGATTCAGCAGCTGTGTTGATTGGTTCCAAGCGAGTTTCCTTGAATTCTACGAACCAATCTCTTCGCTTACATACATGGTGCGTACATCCGCTATCAAGGATCCATGTATCTTCTATGTCTATATTGTTAAGTGATACCAAAAATCCTTCGTTGCTTTCCTTCTTCTGGCCATTGTGGTTCTGACTTTTGGTTTTGTTTTTGAACCAACAATTCTGTATATTATGGCCTGTTTTCCTGCAATGCGAACAAAAAGGAGGTTTTGGTTTATGTGTTTGAGATGTACCTTTGTATGTTGTCTGCTTTGGTTCCTTTCGTAGATTCAATGCTTCCATGCGGTCCTCGTTGTTGTCAGTGCATCTGGATTTACGCCTGTCATACTCAGTCAGTAGTATTTTGGTTATTTCTGACGAAGTAAACTGTTCATCTGGTAAGTTGGCTAGAGACATGTTTAAATTTTCGTAATCGTTTGGCAATCCAGCTAGTAGAGTGTATGCTGTGTCATCGTCTGGCACTTCGCAGCCTGCTTCGTTGAGATTTTTTACAACTATTTTAACTCGAGATATGTATGATGACATTGACTCGTCTTCCTTCATTCTGGACTGGTAAAGTTGTTTCTTTAACTGCAATATCCTTACTCTGGATTTCGGCTGATGCACTTGCTCTAAGGCAACCCATGCGTCATGTGCATCTGTGCATTCTTCAATATGAACCTGTTGGTTAGGTTCAATGTGCAACCCAATGGCTGCAATTGCTTTATCATCTTGAGATTCATGTGCTTTCCTTAGTTCATCTGTAGTCAAATTCGCTAAATCAGTTTTCCTATGCACGTGGTCTAGTAGTCCCTTGCCCTTGAGAAACCATTTCATTTCTATCTTCCATGTGCGGTAATTATTATCTGATAACTTCTCAATCCGTAAACCTAATTGCTTATCAATATCAGCCATTGTTTTGTCTAATTCTTCTCTTTAATTCGCTTTAGTAAATTATCAGACTCACCGAACGTGTATGCTTGACCACGTGGCTTATTTTAGGTTAAGTCGTCCACCTTTTACGTTCCTGGGCCCATAACATTTAGGGGCCTTTACACGATCGTTCCCGGCGCGCGTTCCCGGCGTGCGTTCCAGCGCGCGGCAGGCAAAAGTACTTGAACGCCGGAGCGACGCTCCTTCGTGCGCGCCAGAAGATTATACTCGCCACTACTTAGACACAACGGGTTCGGCCTCACATTTCTACGTGGACTCCATCCAATTTTTCGATCTACGAAACGATCAATGACATATCTTGATATACCTGGCATATAGGGGATATCATAAATGCTATTACTGTAGGGTACACTGAAACATCTGTTTTTACGAAGCTACATTTGGTTGACCTGAAGATGCTATAAATTATGGAAATGGTTTAAGACTCAGTTATAACGACTGTAAAATTTTACAAGGGTACATTAAAATATCCAAATGTTTCCCCGGCAATGCGATGGCAAATGAAATTGCAGGTAACACATTCACTGTTCTGACGATCATAATTATTACTATTGACGGCAATAATTACCATGTCATTGCTTGTTTTAATATAAAAACTAATATTGATAAACAATAAATACACATAGGTATGCAAGTGATGTTATATGTAAGATAAATGATGAAGAGGTGTAATGTGCAAGATGTTTTGAAGAAAGGGGGTAGTCTTCTGATGGCGCGTGATGCAGGTCAAATTTTTCAGCCACGCTCTAGCGTGGCGCGCAAGAAAGCACCACACTCCTGCCCGCGCGCCAGAAAGCACCACGCTCCTAGCCGCGCTCCAACCTTCGCTCCAGAAGAGTTTACATAAGAGACAGAAAAAGTAGTTAGAAAAGGAAAACGGCAAGGGTTCGGCGTGGCGCGTGGATTTCCGACAGTTTTGAAATCCTGGAGCGCACGCCGAGCCTGGCAGCCGATCCTGGCAGCCAAGACTCCAGAAACAACGCCGTCGATAAGCCGTGCCTCGATGGGTTTCGAGTACTTCGACCCTCGAGACCAGGGGGGCCGTGCAATGTTGCCCCCTAAGACGTGACGAATCGAAAATTCTACATTTCTCACCGGATCTTGGCGAAAGTGACGTGAATCGTTTCCTTATGTTTTCCCGATGAAAATGGTCCAAAAACGACACAAATCGGATTGTAATTAAGGAATCTTCATAATAAATTGATTTCCATAACTTCGTTAAAAATAGTCCGATTTACATGAAATTTGGTATAATTTTCATTTGAAAAACATGAGAAATCCATCGGTATCACTTCCATATCGATACGATAAAGAATAAAGTATACAGTTTTTCTGAAACAGGTATGAATCCTCGGCCGACCGCAGCGAATCGAGGTCGGCGACCCACAGTCGAGGGTGAAATATTCGTTACAGCGTATTAAGAATTTCTTTATTCTTCATCGTATCGATATGAAAGTAACACTAATGGATTCCTGGCGTTCTCTCAATTAAAATTATCACAAATTTCATGCAAATCGGACTACTTTTACACAAACAATACAAATTATAAAAGGAGTAGGCATTTCTTAAACCCACTCTCTTATCGTATCGATATGTACGTGACAAATGGATTCCTGGCTCACCCTGGAGTCCGACGACAGTGTAACTTATCCAAAAACATGATTGATCGATGTAGTCTCTGTGATCCGTACGGTGATCAAAATAATTGTGAAAACTTTGTTTTATGAAGGCTGCTCGGATTCCGTGGTCCGAACGATGGCCAGAACGAGCAAAGAACCTTGCTGATTGGCCAAATATACCTTGGAGAGGAGGAACCTTCTCTCTGTGAGTTCGACGGTGTAGGAGGAACCACCTCTCCCTCTTCGCAACGTAGAGGATGAAAATTAGACATCTGCTTAACAAAACTAGCCAAATGGATCGGCCAGAGTCTCGATATGGTCGCCGTTTATAACCATTGCCCGTGGGTCAGCGGTGGAACCCGCCGATGGGTCAATATACTCATTTAACTCAGAGGGAACAAATTCGAAAAACCTGAAAAACGGCACGATGTCGATTGCCCCTTTTCGACATCTGGCAGACAAATGCTTCCCGACGAAACCTTCAGAAAGAAGAAAATTGCCTAGTTGTAAACGAATAAATGAATTTTCGCTTCACTATAAGCCCGCTTTTGTCCGCAACACGGAACACTAAGTAAATATAGTTTTTTCATATAATTTTTAAATAGGTACAGAAATTAGTCCATTAGCAAGTTTATTGTTTGTGTAAAAGTAGTCCGATTTGCATGAAATTTGTGATAATTTTAATTGAGAGAACGCCAGGAATCCATTAGTGTTACTTTCATATCGATACGATGAAGAATAAAGAAATTCTTAATACGCTGTAACGAATATTTCACCCTCGACTGTGGGTCGCCGACCTCGATTCGCTGCGGTCGGCCGAGGATTCATACCTGTTTCAGAAAAACTGTATACTTTATTCTTTATCGTATCGATATGGAAGTGATACCGATGGATTTCTCATGTTTTTCAAATGAAAATTATACCAAATTTCATGTAAATCGGACTATTTTTAACGAAGTTATGGAAATCAATTTATTATGAAGATTCCTTAATTACAATCCGATTTGTGTCGTTTTTGGACCATTTTCATCGGGAAAACATAAGGAAACGATTCACGTCACTTTCGCCAAGATCCGGTGAGAAATGTAGAATTTTCGATTCGTCACGTCTTAGGGGGCAACATTGCACGGCCCCCCTGGTCTCGAGGGTCGAAGTACTCGAAACCCATCGAGGCACGGCTTATCGACGGCGTTGTTTCTGGAGTCTTGGCTGCCAGGATCGGCTGCCAGGCTCGGCGTGCGCTCCAGGATTTCAAAACTGTCGGAAATCCACGCGCCACGCCGAACCCTTGCCGTTTTCCTTTTCTAACTACTTTTTCTGTCTCTTATGTAAACTCTTCTGGAGCGAAGGTTGGAGCGCGGCTAGGAGCGTGGTGCTTTCTGGCGCGCGGGCAGGAGTGTGGTGCTTTCTTGCGCGCCACGCTAGAGCGTGGCTGAAAAATTTGACCTGCATCACGCGCCATCAGAAGACTACCCCCTTTCTTCAAAACATCTTGCACATTACACCTCTTCATCATTTATCTTACATATAACATCACTTGCATACCTATGTGTATTTATTGTTTATCAATATTAGTTTTTATATTAAAACAAGCAATGACATGGTAATTATTGCCGTCAATAGTAATAATTATGATCGTCAGAACAGGGAATGTGTTACCTGCAATTTCATTTGCCATCGCATTGCCGGGGAAACATTTGGATATTTTAATGTACCCTTGTAAAATTTTACAGTCGTTATAACTGAGTCTTAAACCATTTCCATAATTTATAGCATCTTCAGGTCAACCAAATGTAGCTTCGTAAAAACAGATGTTTCAGTGTACCCTACAGTAATAGCATTTATGATATCCCCTATATGCCAGGTATATCAAGATATGTCATTGATCGTTTCGTAGATCGAAAAATTGGATGGAGTCCACGTAGAAATGTGAGGCCGAACCCGTTGTGTCTAAGTAGTGGCGAGTATAATCTTCTGGCGCGCACGAAGGAGCGTCGCTCCGGCGTTCAAGTACTTTTGCCTGCCGCGCGCTGGAACGCACGCCGGGAACGATCGTGTAAAGGCCCCTATTGAAAGAGGTAGACCAAAACAGGAGTAGTCGGTGGTATGGAGTGCACATCCATTTATTCGAATATCATATGTATATATAAAGAAAATAAACTATAAGATAATAGAAACTTAGAACTGTAACGAAGTGTTCGCTTCGACGCTTGGGACGCAAGAGAGCACATGCCCACGAGAGGCACTCTCGAGAAGGGACTTGGTGGCGCACGTATCACGCATAGTTCGCACGCATGGCGGGAAGAGCAAACTGGTTCAGAAGGTATGGGTATTGATGATTTGAGAATACTTTGCCTGGCCACGCCAAGTATTTGACATCCAGGCCGCGGACATCTAGGCAAATATCTAGATGTTACATTTTATCTTCATATTATTTAAAATGTCCGCGATATGAGTAACGGAATGTATGAATACAGCATTTTAGCTGTGTATATGTAGTTGTGTCATCTTAAGCGCAGTTGGAAAGCACCTTTATGTACTTGCAGCTCATTTTGATTTCACACCTTTTTTTTATTTTGTAATTATTATAATCTTCTATTTTTTTGTGATTGTATATTTTGTTTTATTTTTTTGTGTATTATTATCTTCTATTTTTGTGATTATACATTTTGTTCTATTTTTTGGGGGATTGTATATTGTCTTCTATTTTTTTGTGATTTTATTATTACCTTCTATTTTTTGTGATATGTTTGATTTTTCATGTACTTGGCGTAAATTTTTTACTTTTTTGAAGTTTTTTTATGGTAAATTCTACGTAAGTTTAGCAATTACGAAAAGAAACCATGTGCGCCGCATTGCCAATGTATATGTATTATATGTATGGTACTTGGTGTACAATACATAGTGCGTAAAGCAGCTTATGGAGCTGAAAGCAGCCTTTGGCGCTGAACGTATTTAACATTGAAGTGTAATAACAACCACAATTAACACCTTTCGAAGAAAAATATGTATGCATTTTTAGCATTTCGTGGCCAAGCTTGTTTTTCTACTCGTAAATCATCAACGGATACCCACGTTGCACAGTGGGCCAAACGGGCAATCTAGCTGGACAAAATTCTAAATGAAGGATTTTGTTATTTCTATCTGTTGTTATAGTTATATTTACATGAAATATGAATAATAATCCATTTTTTTTATAAAAATTTGCCTTTTTTTTAATATAAATCATATTTTTAATGATTAAAGTAAAGGAGTAAAATAAGAATTCGCACGGGAAATATACACTTTTAAACACACATATTTGTACATATAATTAAAAAATACAATTTATTTAAAAAATAAAATTGTAACATGTTCACCATTAACAAAACAAGTTATTCGCTGCCAGAACTGTTACACGATTCATCTTCTGTTGACGAACTACTACATTCTTGCGGAGGGTCTTCTAAAAGATGTTTCATTGTAGATGTCAGTGTCTTCTTTTTGGTCGGATATTTTGTTCTGAAGTGTGCAATGTAGGGATCTGATGTTATGAGTAGCATGTGGATTAAATCTGTTATATTGTTTTCTCTGGATGATTTTCTTGCGTTGTTTTCCCTAAATTTTCGACATTCTTTATGTCTTGCTTCTAGAGCTTCTTCGGACAGTTGTCCAATCGGTAACAAAGCTGAGTTTATTATTTCCGGTGCATGAAATAATAATTTGTGGACCGAAACAGGCATATAGTACCAGGGATAAAGCTGGACATAAAGAGCAGCAGTTTCTTTTGCATATGCACTAAAAGCGTCTATCTTAATTTCGTATCCACTTGAAATTGTGGATAAAAGGACACCAAATCGTGTAATTAATGTTTCGTTAACCCCTGTTATGTTTGCTGAAACACTTGGATTAGCGAAGAATCGTCTGGCGGTGTTTCCATCGTTTGTATTTCCGCTTCCTTGTTTTGGACGATCTACTATTAGACCCATTCGAAGTCGAAATTGTTCTTGAATTTCTCTTTTCCTTCTATTTACAATATCCTTGGCATCCTCACCCCTAGCTTGCCATTTTTGAAAAACAATTTTGTATCCAATATGGAGTAAACACTCGTAGCTCCGAATCCATGTATGTAATACGGATAATCCAAATTTATATGTTGTAATGTCTGCATTTTCTGCGGCTTCTTCTGAGGTTACAAAATTCATCTTTTTCGGTGTGGCTCCACATATATAACATGTCTGGGACGAGGTTCCGGTTAGGTCATTACAAATTTTTGTATCCACCATTGTCATAAATAACTGATGTTTTATTTTTATTTCGCGATCCTTGATCTTGACTATAGTTGGCGTGAGGATGTTAATTTGGTTTTCCATGTTCGTTGTTTCTGCTGTTATCAGTTCTACAGATTCCTTCGCAAATGTTAATTTAATTGGTCTACAATATCGTGTAGAAGATGGCTGCGGATTTTGCCATACTATGTCCGTTCCATTTGACAATCTCAGTGGTACCATAGATATTACAAATAAGTTATTATCCTGTTGGTACATATTTTCTTCTTCACTGAATTTTTGTTTGTATGTAGAATGCCCTGAACTGCCATCGCAACCCCATTTGTAAATTAGCGTCAACATCGTATCAGCATCAATATGACGCACTATTTTCGGCTGTGCATCTATTAATCGACTAGCGGTATGGTCTAATAACTTTTGCAATTTAATCTCTGCAGTAGTTTCTGTAATTACTATACTTTCTGCAGAGGGATAGCAGTCTTTTTTTGCCTGTGCAACTTTGTTATATGACGGATATATTTTCGCATTTCGTGATTTTGCTTGCGCATATATTGTTTTATACTGATGCCTCGTCATTTTTGCATCCACGTACAATCCACGTACAAGGGCTTCCTCGGGAGTATATTGCACCACACCCTTCTGTGATAAGCGGTATGATTGTTTTATTTTATTAGCCCTCTTGGGAGAATATTGTGTCGCTTGTTTTATTAGTGCAGCAGCATCTCTTTTACCTTGGGCTCGCAAACTAGTCTCCGCCGCAAAACATATTTCTTTATGGGTTGCCATATCTAAAATTGGTTGAATTTTTCTTTTTCTACTTTTTGCGCTGCATTGTCCAAAATTTTTTGTAGGACGTCCAACAGATGCATGAGGTTCTGTTACTGTACCGGAAGTACTTGGCTTATCAATATGGCTTCCAATTATGTCCCCAACGTCAATAGTTTCGTCTAACCACATTTTTTCCTTCTTTAAAAATGGATTAAGTGTCCGATGGCTCGCCGCCCATTTGATACCAATTTTTATGCAGAATAAATTGGTTTTTTATCGGATTAAGTGCACAATATTCTGGTCAATGTCACTTTGGGACAAAGTATCAATTACATATTGTAAAACCCTTTCCTTTCTTCTTCTTGCATATGGCTCTTCTTTCCAAACTGCAAACACATCTCGGCGCAAGATGGCAGGTGCTGAAATGATTTGAATATTACATACTTGACCTTTCTAATGCACTCTATGTATCAGTTCTAATTACCTCGCAGTTTTTGTATTTCAGTATAAAAATAAACTAAACAATAAGTGGTTTCGGCGCACTAGTTCGGTCAGTTAAACAATTTAAATTGTTAAATTGTTTATTCTAAAAATACAAAATTACAGGAACATTCTAACTTTCCGAAAATTTTGGTCATTTTCATATGTGTATGTATAATATACATTGTATATATGCATAGACAACATACCTGTACTATCCATGTTTTATGATAAAACGTACGTGACACGTGTGTTGTTGTACTATAACTTATTAAATTACAGCTCTCTGTAGTGAAACTAATGATTTCAATAATCTATAAGATGTCCAACACTGAGTCTACAAGACAAAACTGATGGTCTATAGGTGTAGGCGCGTCTTCGACGTTTTGTGAAGAACTGTCCGAGGGGTTGTCTTGTGTTTCTTGACGTTAACATTGACGGTTTCTTATTGGTTAATCTGGGGATGTCAATTTGACTACAGGAGGAATACGATGGAAAAAGGTGGACATGGAAGGGCTACTTTATTGTCGGGAAGCGAAAATTCTGAATTTTTACAATATGCATATTCTTTTGGGGTTTTATGAATATTAGTGTCCCTGTCTTGAGGGTAGGTAAGCTCTAATAAAGTAATTACAACACCCTTGGGGACAAAAGGTCAAGGGATATAATTGTAAAATACACAAAAGAGCTAATTTGGACCGTTTAGCCCCATCAGAGACCATTCCGAGGTTTTGGAACGTTCAACCCATGTACGGCAAAGCACGCTAGCGCTTCATAAAAAACGAAATATCTTTCGAATCGGCGCCTATCGGCAAAAGTTAATAATCAGGTCTTATAGGCGATGAATCACAGAATACAATGAGATAAGGAAGAAAGCGGACACTCGTGGACATCATTTTGTATGTCTAGATAAAGTTGAAATGCTTTGTCATGGTTCGCACATTTCTTCTGTTACTTTCAGGTATTAAAAAAAAATATTTCCAATAAAGTAACGAAATATTTGCTTATCACATCTTAAAATACATACCTTACGGAACAATATCCAAGAGAGAATATAAAAAAATTCTAACAACCGCCTATAAAATACACTTTTGTTCATGGTGCTGCATTCGGGGCTATGTCAGTTCGCAAACCATACCCGCGGAACGGGCATCTTTGCAGAGGTACCACGGCCATTAAGTGTTACTAAATAAATTTTTTGATGTGTTTTCGGTCGCTCCAAACCTTTTCTAACAACTTAGAATAAAAATCAAAACATTTTTAAATGGTCGCCAAAATGACTTTTGTCCAGCTAGGTCGGCCGTTTGGCCCACTGTGCGTTGTGCCTTTACCCCTTACCATACTCGTGTAATGACCATCGGCAATACTTTCACCGTGGTGGAAAATCGCTGCCTTAAGTTTATAACACTGATCTACCAATTGTATTTTAGTAGTAGGTATTGCTTTGATGTAGAAATTTTCCACTTTCGTTGTTTCACTACTATCGTGATCGAACAAATGTAATTTTGCAATAAGAATTTGTTTGGAAGCAGTTATATCGATTTTCTTCATTGTGTTTGAATTTGAATTATCACAATTATTGCAAGGATCTTTCACATTTTTCCATCCTGTGAAATTGTATTTTATTATATCTTGAAATTCAAATGATTTTTTTTTTTAACATCTTGGGCAGTGCAAGATGTACCACACAATTTGTACTGATAGTAGTACTTGTGTAATTACACTTTAAACATCTTAATACCGTTGTAATTTCGTGTTGTACTGCATTCTTAATAAGAATCTCATCATCACAAAGAGAGGTAATAAACTCAGCTGCATCATGTAGCTGATTGTTAACGTATTTTTCTCCTGCGAATTGCCGTAATGATATTATGTTTGGATTTTGATTCGATTTATATTGGTCCATAAAGACTTTTATAATATGATCAGCTTTTTCAGTCGAAAATAAGTTTTTTCTTATGGATGAACAATATAACATACATTGGATTGTGGCATTCGCATAACAAGACACACCATCAGAATTCGGGAGACCTCTTACGTGGTATTGAACGGTATCCACGATGTGATCATTAGTATTCTGACCTTCGGATACATTATAATTAGGTACTGCCCAAACAGCATCACGAACATTGAGAACGCGGTTTTTAGAAATTGAAATAGTCGTAAGATCAGGTCTATATTTTTTTCGCAATCTATTATACTCTGTTATAGCCGATTCTTGTGCCTTTACGGAAGATGGATCATAATTGATAAGATGCAGTCCTTGTAATGTGATCACCCGAGAAAGAGCAACGTAAATTTGTCCGCAAGTAAATATTGAATTACCTGCCTCTATGACAGCATTCTGCAAGCTTAGTCCTTGACTTTTGTGAATAGTTATACCATAGCTGAGGCAAATCGGAAATTGTTTTCTAATAACGAACGCTCTATCCATTACTTCAAATTTAACACTTACCCGTTCTATCTAGAGACGCGGTAGCGTCTCGACGCCAAGTACATGAAAGACACCCTGTATATGTCGACTGTGGCTACCGCTATCATTTACTCGTCGCCCGGCTAATCCAACCTAACCTGAAACTTATTTCATTAATATCTCATCATGCCTGCAATATTTCCAAAATTTAAATGTATTTTTCTTGTGTAAACCGCATATAAGCTTTCGAATAGGACCAATTTCAATAAAATCGGTCCACGTATGACAGAGATATCATAATATCGTCTCATGGATCAGTCGAAAATTTTAAGTTTTAAGATTTTTCTTCTGATTCTTCTTGTTCAAGGAATTTTTCGTCAGTATAATACGTATATACGCGTTACACACACACCTTCAGCCACCACATGTTTCGTTCTTCGTTCGTCGACTCTCGGGATTATTCGGCAGGGATCCTCGTCCGTCATTGTACAACATATACTTACTTATATATATATATGTACTATTTTGAATTTTATAACCTACCAAGTGCTAAGTGTCAAATAAAGTAAGTTGTCCGAATTTGGAATGTCACGAGTTTTTACACTACATAGGAGACTGAATTATTGTCTCAATTAATAAGGTAAGTCGCCAAAATTTTTTTAATAGATTTCTTATGTAGAGTCGCAGACTTGGAAGTTGTCCGGAGATGGTTCGACTGAGAAGCATCTCCTTTCACACAAGTTTCTGGAAATTTGTACCATGCATGTACAAACAATAATATATATATTGTAGTAAAAAATTGCACTGCATTTAAATTGCCAGATATTTGTATTTGTATACCAGCAATTTAGAGTTTTTATGTAAAGCTTATTATATTATAGAAATGAAGGGGACGCACAGGCTTGGATAGTAGAATTGAAGGGGACGTACAGGCTTGGATGGATAGAAATGAAGAGAATGCACAGGCTTGGAGGTTGTCCGGAGAAGATTAGATAGATAGACAAAGCATCTTGTGTCGCACAAGTTTCTGGAAATTTGTCAAGTAAGGTAAATCGACAAAATTTGTCTAAAGACATAGTATTAAGAATTATTAAGAAAGTAGATTATGGTGGACTGCTTGCAATGTAAAGCAAGTTACATTAATGAAGAAAGTACGCTGAAAACACATCTCCCTTGATGCTTTTCAATCTTTTGTGAAAGACATTCGTAATACTTTAAAATCCACAGTAGTTGCCACGCTACTCATTAAGTCATTAATTTTTCAGATTCCCATTATCAATATTTCAATTCACCAATAAACATACTAAATTAATTTTATTCCAACACCAATAAATTGTACGTTAAAAATTTTGGATCGTTCGTTCATTTTCGCTGAATTATTACCATTACCATTTAAATTTTCTGCAACAAGACTTTCTGCCATACACTCTCACCTCCTTCGGACACATTATGTAATCTCTACACTCACTGTAGCAGAAGGCCACTCTATTTCTACATAAGTAAGTTCTACGTTAAGTTGTATAACTAAAATGTGGCTTTATATATATTTACAGATAATCGAAGCAGAAGATGATGCAGAGTGATCTATGTCAGACTATAGGGTAGATGTCCCAATTACCGTGCCCTGTACCTATTACCGTGCCTTTATACT
Source organism: Andrena marginata (assembly GCA_963932335.1). NCBI lineage: Eukaryota > Metazoa > Arthropoda > Insecta > Hymenoptera > Andrenidae > Andrena > Andrena marginata. The sequence continues at coordinate 26,476,521 of OZ010662.1, forward strand.
TAAAGAAGCCGTACAAAAAACTCACACACATAACTAAGGAAAGAATTTTTTTTTAATTCAGTTATACTATTAATGTATGTGTTACAAACGAGTAGGTTGCATTTTTAAACAATTAAAGCTTCTTTAAGTATAAAGGCACGGTAACAGGTACAGGGCACGGTAATTGGGACATCTACCCTATACGCACAAATTTTCAGGTAGGGTTTTGCATATTCAATGATCTTAACATATGAGCATGTATGATAATTTATAAATAATTAATAAGTGTGTCCTATTTTTCAGTGAACGATGCAGACGAAGAGAATTATTTCAACAGCTGATAGAGAAAGTAAACCTGTTACATGAGCAAATAAAATAATCACATTTTATCTATAAAATAATCAATATAATATTTAATTATTTGTTTTAAAATAAAAAAAAGTAAAAAAATTACGCCAAGTACATGAATTAGCTTTGTAAAAAGAAGTGAGATCCTCAAAAAAACTTTAAAAAAGTAAAAAATACGCCAAGTACATGAAAATGTCGAGGACAAAAAAAAGTATTATCAAAAATCACAAAAAAAGAAAATAGTATACATGAAAAAGTCGAGGAAAAAAAAGAGTATTATCAACAAATAAATACAAAAAAGACAAAGAAACATGAAAAAGTCAAGGACGAATAAAGTATAATTAACAAAAATATATAATCACATAAATAAAAAATAAAAAATATAATTACAATATAAAAAAAGATGTGAAATCAAAATGAGCTGCAAGTACATCACAAAAAAAGAAGAAAATAATATAATCAGACAAAAAAAGAAAATAATATAATTACAAGATAAAAAAAGATGTGAAATCAAAATGAACTGCAAGTACATAAAGGTACTTTCCAACTGCGCTTAAGATGACACAACTACATATACACAGCTAAAATGCTGTGATCATACATTCCATTACTCATATCGCGGACATTTTAATTAACCCATCAAAAAGAATCCCATTTAAAAACATTGTCGTAAATTAATAGCTTTACAAAATTAATGATATACAAAAATTGCGCCAATCATAACAATGGCTATTCATACAAAGAAAAAAATGTATTAAATAATATTAAGCAGATATATTTTTATACAAATAAATATTTTAATACGAATAAATATTTTATTCAAAATACTTGGCGCTGCGCAACCGAAAAAATGTTAATCGACTTAGTCTTAATAATTAACAATAACTCCCTTACAATCTAAAATACATAAACATATACATATTATACATACACATATAAGAAACACAGCCAGAATTATTGTACATATATTTAACTCTAATATCATACGTAGCATATGCACACGCACACATACGCACATTAACGAACGCACGCACAAGAAAGAAAGATAGAAAAAAGATTAATTCAATTTATACATATTTATTCAGTTTAGCAACACCAATTCGGGGCGCAGCGCCAAGTATTTTGAATAAAATATTTATTCGTATTAAAATATTTATTTGTATAAAAATATATCTGCTTAATATTATTTAATACATTTTTTTCTTTGTATGAATAGCCATTGTTATGATTGGCGCAATTTTTGTATATCATTAATTTTGTAAAGCTATTAATTTACGACAATGTTTTTAAATGGGATTCTTTTTGATGGGTTAATTAAAATGTCCGCGATATGAGTAATGGAATAACACAGCATTTTAGCTGTGTATATGTAGTTGTGTCATCTTAAGCGCAGTTGGAAAGTACCTTTATGTACTTGCAGTTCATTTTGATTTCACATCTTTTTTTATCTTGTAATTATATTATTTTCTTTTTTTGTCTGATTATATTATTTTCTTCTTTTTTTGTGATGTACTTGCAGCTCATTTTGATTTCACATCTTTTTTTATATTGTAATTATATTTTTTATTTTTTATTTATGTGATTATATATTTTTGTTAATTATACTTTATTCGTCCTTGACTTTTTCATGTTTCTTTGTCTTTTTTGTATTTATTTGTTGATAATACTCTTTTTTTTCCTCGACTTTTTCATGTATACTATTTTCTTTTTTTGTGATTTTTGATAATACTTTTTTTTGTCCTCGACATTTTCATGTACTTGGCGTATTTTTTACTTTTTTAAAGTTTTTTTGAGGTCATATGTTCTTGCCCCGTGGGTAATATAATATTCAATTTTTCAACGTCATTATCAACACCTCGTGTAACTGAAACAAGTTTAGCGATGGTACCGTTGACAAGACCTAGTGTAACATCAATATTTCTTCTAATCATGATTTGCACTCCTACTTTAACAATTACGACTCTTGCAAGTCCCGCCGTTCGGGAGCTATCATCGTCATTATTGTTTAGTACCTTTGACACTTTTTTTTTCAAGTACGGTGCACAATTCATTGTATCATGAGCAATCAAATGGATTTCTTCGGACGGAAATCGACTCAGCAATGCAGCGTTCAAAACATCACACTGTACACATGTGGGAAGTAAACACACCGTATTAGATCCCACATTAAGCATGTAATCACTTAATTCCTTTAATCGGTCATTACAATTTGTCGCTTTGAAATTTAATTTCCTCGATTCTAAAAGCTTTGTATCCGAAAGAGTAACTACTCCGGTGCGAATTCTCGACAGGATATCTCTGTAAATATTATCACCCTGTTGTCGCATGTTTATTGTCAATTCGTCATAGCTAAACAAGGCAGACCATAAATTACAAGAACCTAATCCTCCAACATTTTTCTCCATAATCTTATTGGATAATTGTATAAAAGCAGGTTCTTCGTGAACAGGAGGAAGTTGTAGTAAGTCACCAAATAGCAGAATTGGCTTTTTTCCAAACCAAGCATCATCGGAATCTGTAGTATCAAATATTTCTGTAAGTCGCAAATGTATGTACAGGAAAGTTACGTTAGAAACCATCGAAATTTCATCGATGATTACTAAAGCAACAATTTTGAGTTGATCTCGTACAATTTGAAGGGCTGCATCGCTAAGTTGTCTATAGTGGGCTGTATGCCCATGTTCTACAGGTAATTGAAATAATCGGTGTATGGTAAGACCTTCGATATTAAAAGCTGCAATTCCAGTAGGAGCAGTTACTGCTGTGTCTTTTCCGATAATCTGCTTGATCCAGTGTCTGATAGTTTTTATTAAAAAACTTTTCCCAGTGCCACCTTCTCCACTCACATAAAGTCTGAGAATTTTATCGTTAGACGTCAAAGATTTCGTAACTGTATCAAATATCCGCTTCTGATCATGGTTCAATTCCGAAATCATTTTTTGAAGATCACCACAGTCAAATTTGTTTCCCGCGTCTTTGAAATCTTTCATGGCACCAACAGGTTCAACGGGGACACACTCTAATGGGTAATCGCCTTGATCATTTGCTTCTTGTTCGACAGTATTCAACACGTTCTTTTCAATTTCTTCCTTTATATGATCACGCGCTTCTTGAATATCCGTTATTTGTTTGTGATACTGATCTGCTTCTGTCAATTGTGATTGTAGCGACAAAAAAGCTTCCGTATATGTGCTAAATCCATTTTTCAATTCGTCGGTGTTTCTCCAAGGTTGGAATAATAATAATAATGAGAAATAATAATTCTCAGGTTGGATTTGAACATTGTACTTATAATGGTTGATAAGATATCCTCTTTGCCTTTTTTTCAAAAACAAATATGCACGGATTTCATAATATTCAGTTTTTTCAGACGGTCTAATTTTAGTAACGTCATACCACATAGCAAAATCGTACAGATGCATAGATTCTAATTCCTTAGGTCTATTAGGATAGTGATCATCTATGAGGGATGGACAAAATATGTCTGTGGATTCACCTTCCAGCTCCTCAATCTCTTTGTGAGTTTTCAATTTTCTACTTCTCAGTATATTTACATCTAACCATCTAATAGTAGTACTGGAGTCAGTGCCATGCAATGATAATCCTAAAAGAGTATCAGCGCATTCAGGTGCTCCACATTCTCTATGATTTAGCATGCGCATTCCCAGGTTGCACAAAAGACTAGCCAACGACTTGGTAGAATTTATTGCTGCCATAGTGTCCGTAGCGTAACTTTTTTCCGGCTTTGACACGTACTTAGTACAGTAACATGTTACCAACCCTGTCTTTTCCCCAATATATTGTATATCCATGTTACCTCTCCAAACCGTGAGAACGGCAGCATTATAATCTGTTGGAGATTGGACGGGTGTACCGCCGACGCTAATCGCGTCGGTTGGTCGTGTCGTCTGCTACGCGCGCGGCAGCCGACTCGAGCCATCACCAATCCGCACTAATTAGGCCATCTCTGGGCCACAATGCGTACGGGTACCTATTAGGTAAATCACCTGGCGGCGTGTGAGTCACGATTTCGGGAGGCACGTGACTTCCAGGAATTCAGACGTGAATTCCGGGAAGAAGGCCCCTTCTTCTCCATCGAGACGTTATCGGGAGCACACGTGCCGCGATCGCGCGCCTTTTATAATAATTTGTTATAATCCATAACATCCTGTTTCGCGAGTTCATTAAATTTATCTTGTTTGTTTGTGTCTGTTTGTGGGGATTGTGAGTGAAAATTACTTTCATTAATTAAAGACAAAACTTTTGATGTTAAAACTGCATTGATTAGATTACAATATTCAGTCTATCCCTTTTTCTCATTCGATCGTGAACATAATCATTGATACGGACTTCCTTTATTGAACGTGGAAGTTCATAGAGTCTACCTTTTGCTTTCAATTGTTTTCTAGCACCTATAGAAACAGCCACATCCCTTATTATCAAAGTATCTGTAACTGGACGTGGAAATGAAAATCTACATACTTTACAGAAGAAATTTTTAGTTTTTTTGTTGCGTAGACAGTAGCTATTGCATTTATGCGTTTGATGTGCAATTACACGACTGTATAATTCTGGCGACACATGCGGTGATGGCAATCTGCAAGTGACGTATTTCATAATGAATCGTGCTACATCTTCCTCCGATTCTTTGTCGATTACAGGAGCATCTTCAATCCAAATTAAAAGATGAAAATGTTGTGATCCCCTGCTTTGATATTCTCTACGCCAAAAGTAATGAGTGACCTTGCCAATCGGATTGTCGGGCGAACAAATGAAATCCAGCATAGCGTGGAATGCATTATCTATAAATCGAGCAGTTGAAACGGGATCAGAAGCAATGAGTTCGTTCGGGGACATTTTAGCCACCGATGGGCCGTTTACTTCACGAAGATATTCTATTAAATCTGTCCATAGCCACTCACTTGGACTGAGCGTGAGGAACCATGTAGCTGGTCCATAATGGTGTATCATACAGTTCAAATCGTTTCTCGGCTTTCGCCAATACTGTGCTGTATTACGTAATCTGGAAAATATAGTGTTCAAGTTCGTTTGTAGCTGATCTTTAGAGAGTTGCTCTAGAAAACCAGCAGCTGTGTATTTTTCACGTGGATTTACGACGTTCATTTTGTGAAAAATTCCAGCGTTCAATTGCCGCATATTGGTATCGTGTAATAAATAAAAAATATATTGCATGTTCAATCGAAATTGCGAATGCTTGGACATCAGTTTGGACTTAATGAATTTGTGATCAGTCAAACGAACCAATCTTTCTTCATGCTGTCCGTTCATCCCATAAGGATATAAATCTGGGAACCATTTCACATCTAATTGTTCAGCACGATAGCCCAACGGAATATCATGAACTTTAAGCATTTGATAGAGTGCGGTAGCAGATTCATTAACCCTTTTGTCATACATTGGATAAATTGTAAACTGATCATAATATGAATCAGATTGTGACATTTGCGTCAATAATGCACGTTTGTCGCTTTCATCGATATTAAGTGTTTCACCTTCAACTTTCTCGATAGATTCGTTATTATCATTATTATTATCATTGGCAACAACTTCTTCTTGAAATTCTGTATGACTCATGTATGAAAGAAGCTAATTCCCTGTAATTCACGAAAAAATTTCGCACGCAAAGATTGTGAAATCATCTTTGCTAATTCCAATTGTACCATTAATTCATGAAAAACATTATTTTGAATAAAATATTTATTCGTATTAAAATATTTACTTGTATAAAAATATGTCTGCTTAATATTATTTAATACAATTTTGTCTTTGTATAATAGCCATTCTTATAATTGGCGTAATTTTGGTATATTATTAATTTTGTAAAGTTATTAATTTACGACAATTTTTTTTAAATGGTATTCTTTTTGACGGATTTATTAAAAAATGTCCGCGATATGAGTAATGGAATGTATGATCACAGCATTTTAGCTGTGTATATGTAGTTGTGTCATCTTAAGCGCAGTTGGAAAGTACCTTTATGTACTTGCAGCTCATTTTGATTTCACACCTTTTTTTTATTTTGTAATTATTATAATCTTCTATTTTTTTTTGTGATTGTATATTTTGTTCTATTTTTTTGTGTATTATCTTCTATTTTTGTGATTATATATTTTGTTCTATTTTTTGGGGGATTGTATATTGTCTTCTATTTTTGTGTGATTTTATTATTACCTTCTATTTTTTGTGATATATTTGATTTTTCATGTACTTGGCGTAATTTTTTTACTTTTTGAAGTTTTTTTATGGGGATCTCACTTCTTTTTACAAAGATAATTGGCATAGTAGGGACAGACTTTAGATAATTTTTATTGGGGGAAAAAAAAGTGGAAAATTTGAAATCGACCGGAAGACGGGAAACCGGGTCTCATCGCATTTGAATTTTTTTTTGTAATCGTTTTTCTCCATTGTAGTATATCGTTAATATACATGTTTATATATGGTTGAATTTGTCTTTTTACACTCTGTAATAATATAGAATCAAAGTATAAGATTACTTGAAAAATTATGACCTTGAAATCTCGTAAATTTACCGTAAAAAAACATCTTTCATTGTAATTATTTTTACCATGTCAAACAGTACAACTTTTGTCTAAGGAATTTTTTTCATATATATATATATATATAAATAAAAGATTTCAAAATTTTAATGAAATAACCGATACTTTCGTTAAGAATACACTGTTCCAACAGATTTTATAAATATGGATTCTCTAGAATGGAAAAGTGATCCCAATTATAATATTGGATTAAATATAGTAAATAATTTAGCAGTAAAAGATTCGGCCGAACGAGCAGTCAAACTGATGCAAAAGTTCAATTGTAACTATTCAACAGCCATCTGGACTTGTAACATTCAATACACGTTTCTTATAAATTTTCGTACGCTGAATACGAATTCGCAAACCGTTTTTCGCCAACATCCTCCGTTTTCGAAAAATTAGTTTATTTTAAAAAAAAATGCAAATTTTCAACTTGAACGTCTTGCGTATCGAAATAGTAATAGTTATCCCCCAAAAAATAGAACAAAATATATAATCACAAAAATAGAAGATAATACACAAAAAAATAGAACAAAATATACAATCACAAAAAAATAGAAGATTATAATAATTACAAAATAAAAAAAAGGTGTGAAATCAAAATGAGCTGCAAGTACATAAAGGTACTTTCCAACTGCGCTTAAGATGACACAACTACATATACACAGCTAAAATGCTGTGATCATACATTCCATTACTCATATCGCGGACATTTTTTAATTAATCCGTCAAAAAGAATCCCATTTAAAAAAAATTGTCGTAAATTAATAACTTTACAAAATTAATAATATACCAAAATTACGCCAATTATAAGAATGGCTATTATACAAAGACAAAATTGTATTAAATAATATTAAGCAGACATATTTTTATACAAGTAAATATTTTAATACGAATAAATATTTTATTCAAAATACTTGGCGCTGCACTCCGAATTGGAGTTGCTAAACTGAAATAAATATATATAAATTGCATTAATCTTTTTCTTTCTTTCTTGTGCGTGCTTTCGTGAATGTGTGTATGTGTGCGGGTGCATATGCTACGTATGATATTAGAGTTAAATATATGTAGAATAGATCTGACTGCGTTTCTAATATGTATATGTATATATATGTTTATGTATTTTAGATTGTAAGGGAGTTATTATAAATTATTATTACTACTAAAACAATTAACATTTTTTCGGTTCCGCAGCGCCAAGTATTTTGAATAAAATATTTATTCGTATTAAAATATTTACTTGTATAAAAATATGTCTGCTTAATATTATTTAATACAATTTTGTCTTTGTATAATAGCCATTCTTATAATTGGCGTAATTTTGGTATATTATTAATTTTGTAAAGTTATTAATTTAGGACAATTTTTTTTAAATGGGATTCTTTTTGACGGATTAATTAAAAAATGTCCGCGATATGAGTAATGGAATGTATGATCACAGCATTTTAGCTGTGTATATGTAGTTGTGTCATCTTAAACGCAGTTGGAAAGTACCTTTATGTACTTGCAGCTCATTTTGATTTCACACCTTTTTTTTATTTTGTAATTATTATAATCTTCTATTTTTTTGTGATTGTATATTTTGTTATATTTTTTTGTGTATTATCTTCTATTTTTGTGATTATATATTTTGTTCTATTTTTTGGGGGATTGTATATTGTCTTCTATTTTTTTGTGATTTTATTATTACCTTCTATTTTTGTGATATATTTGATTTTTCATGTACTTGGCGTAATTTTTTTACTTTTTGAAATTTTTTTATGGGGATCTCACTTCTTTTTACAAAGATAATTGGCATAGTAGGGACAGACTTTAGATAATTTTTATTGGGGGAAAAAAAAGTGGAAAATTTGAAATCGACCGGAAGACGGGAAACCGGGTCTCATCGCATTTGAATTTTTTTTTGTAATCGTTTTTCTCCATTGTAGTATATGGTTAATATACATGTTTATATATGGTTGAATTTGTCTTTTTACACTCTGTAATAATATAGAATCAAAGTATAAGATTACTTGAAAAATTATGACCTATAAATCTCGTAAATTTACCGTAAAAAAACATCTTTCGTTGTAATTATTTTTACCATGTCAAACAGTACAACTTTTGTCTAACGAATTTTTTTCATATTTATATATATATATAAAAGATTTCAAAATTTTAATGAAATAACCGATACTTTCGTTAAGAATACACTGTTCCAACAGATTTTATAAATATGGATTCTCTAGAATGGAAAAGTGATCCCAATTATAATATTGGATTAAATATAGTAAATAATTTAGCAGTAAACGATTCGGCCGAACGAGCAGTCAAACTGATGCAAAAGTTCAATTGTAACTATTCAACAGCCATCTGGACTTGTAACATTCAATACACGTTTCTTATAAATTTTCGTACGCTGAATACGAACTCGCAAACCGTTTTTCGCCAACATCCTCCGTTTTCGAAAAATTAGTTTATTTTAAAAAAAAATGCAAATTTTCAACTTGAACGTCTTGCGTATCGAAATAGTAATAGTTATTCGGTTGCTTGTTCCGTCAAAATTATTTTATAAACCTTCGGGAACACAACGATATAAGTTATTATTGCATTATTACTATTTAAATATATTTAAACCACGATCAAAGAAAAAATGCACCCAAAACGCAACAATTTTTGCAGATATCTGTCAATTTATTTTAAAAACTAAGAGTCTAGAAGAAAATCTGACTACTCCACGCGATGCAGCAGACATTTTTCCTTCGGAAAACATTAACAAAAGTGGTAGGTCACATTTCGTTTTCAATAACTGAGCGAAATAGTTTGGCAAAACGTATGGCGCCGACAGTGGTAGTCGCGCGCGTGTAAGCGATTCTGTCGATGAGCGGCAATGGATACGCCCGCCGCTGTTGCCTTCTGTATTGAAAACAAACCGTGACTTACCACTTTTGTTGGTGTTTTCCGGGGGGAAAATGTCTGTTGCATCACGTGCAATGGTGAATTTTCTTCTAGAGCCCTAGTTTTTAAAATAAATTGAAAAATATCTGCAAAAATTGGTGCATCTCGGATGTAGTTTTCCCTTTAATCAGTTATTTATAATTATCCAAAAAAAATTTTAGACGAAAATTATACTGTTTGACAACATAAATATAATGCCAACGAAAAAAGTATTTTTTGATGGTTCATTTTTTGAGATTTCAAGGTCATGATTTTTTTGTGTAATCTTATACTTTGATTCAATATTATTACAGAGCGTAAAAAGATAACGATATATAAAAATGTATATTAACGATATACTACAACGAAGAAAAACGAGTTGCGAAAATAAAAAATTTCAAATGCGACGAGGCACAGTTTCTCGTTCCCCGATCAATTTCAAATTTTGCACACATTATTTTTTCTCCCAGTGGCATAATCCTTGGGGGGTGACCCCGTCAAAAATCTCAAAATTATATTTCGACAAGAGTAACTAAGGTCCACCCTAATAAACAGTCTTATGACGGGATAGAATTAAAGATAAATTCTACATAATAGAAACTATGCACACCTGCAATGCTTCAAGATGATGATTGAATTGGTGGAATTGGTTTAAATTTGAGTTTTCTGATATGAACCAAACTTACAAGAAGCAAATAGAGGATTGCAGCTGAATAAAATCGTTTAATAAAATCGTTTAATTAATATAATTAATATAATACTATGTCACAATAAATTTTTTTCTCTGACGTAGATCACACTGCATCATCTTCTGCTTTGATTATCTGTAAATATTGTTGCGCCGGGGTGTTTCCAACACCGACCACCACGACGCAAAGGAGTAAAGAATGATAAACACGGTTGCACGATACAACTATATTTGGTACAACTAGTAAACGACAGTACAACCCGTGCGTCCGAACGCTATGGCGTTCGGTACCAGACAGTCTACGGCGTCGTCCTGATAGTCTTCTCGAAGGGGGTCGATCCACTTCTGTCTTCCGCTGCGAGCACCAGCAGGCTATGCACGGGCCTATACCCGGTGCTCGCAACACTGCTCCCCCCTCTGGAAAAGCGGGCGTCCCGACCGCGTTGGCTCTTCTTCGGAATCTTCGTACCCTGGTCTGAAGAAGTGGTCGTGCTGTCTGAGTGGCTTCCTCAGACCGCCGCCTCGGCATTCGCCTTCACGCCCCAAGGGAAAACCACCAAAAACCTGGGGCAAGGCGTGGGTACAACGGGACGAACGGCTGGCGATATCCTCTCATCGTGATCCTCTTCCGTGGCGCGTTCCAGCTCTCTGTCCCACGACGTCCCTGGAACTCTGTGCTGCAAACGGCGATCCCGCTGCGTTGATTCCAGCGGCGTAGCATCTTCGGATGTCCAGCACCGCTCCCCGCTCTCCTCTGCATGTCCCACGTCGAGATCCACAACGCCGACGATCTCCAGCCTCCCGGAAGTCGGCGTCTTCGTCCTCTGGCGAGTCTCTGTCCGGCGCGTCCTCCTTGCTGGCGTCCCTCTCGAAGCTCCGCGGCTCCTTGTCCCACGCCGTCGCTACGACCCTGCAGCTCCTTGTCCAACGGCGAAATTCTCGGCCAACCCGTCCTAGCAACCAGGTGCAGCACCGCGGACCTCCAATCCTCCGTCGACGAGAAGTCTCTGTTTCCTGTCCCGCGACGTTTCCAGAGTCTCGCACCGGAGCGTCCCATGTCAGCTCCAACGGTCCGACGTATCCACCTCCTCTCGGGCACGGCTCGGTCGTTGTTTCCTCCTCGTGGGTTTTCCTCGAAACTCGCATCCCATGGTGTTCCGGAGTTCCCTGTAACAAACTGACGAAAGGGGGCCGGGCTACGAAGGCAGCCTGTGCAGCCCAGTCTCCTGATTAGCTTACAACTAATCTCCAGACTCTTTGTTTCTCTTTTTAACCATTTTCCTCCGCGGGGATCTCAACCAGAGCGAGAAACATTTCTCGGGCATGATACTTCCTTGACCTTCCGTCGACGAACAGCCCATCTCGACTAACGACTCTACTCTTCGGGGCTCCTCTCTCGGGGTTTGGCGATCCTGCGACGGTATTCGCCCTTGAACTTCCTCCGTCGCGACTTCGCACTCGGCCATCCTGCGACGATGTTCGCCCTCGACTCCCTTCATCGCAGCTCAGCAACTTCGCGTACTCCAGGCGCCTCCTCGTTGCTTTGGTGGTGCCGCGCTCCTGGGGACGCCGCTCGCCAGCAACACAACTGCATGGATCCCTGGCCGTCACCCAGAGTCGTGTACCCACCCATGGTGTGGTCCGTGCACTCCCGGACGTCGCTGCGTCTCCGCCGGAGTCGCACCCTCCACCACCAATACTTCGACGCTCCCTCTACAGCGTCCTAACTCGGCCTCTTGAGATGACAATTCCCCGAATCCGACGAGCCCCTCGATTCTTCTTGCAGCTCCAAGTCGAATCGGCATAGTTGAACGTTGCATCTGGATGGTGTTCAGCGACTCATGCTGTTCTCTCGGAAAACCGTTCTCCCCGTTTCGGGAGAAATCAAAACGTCAATGTCAAAACGTCAATGTGTCAAAACGACAAATTTGCTCGTTATCCGCGAAAGAACTAACTTCAGTGCGTACTCATTTTCATTTGACGTACGTCAGCATTACTTTTTACGTTACCCAATGAAAATAATACAACCAGAATACAGATTCCTTTCTCGTAGATCGGTTTCTCCAGCTTCCAGAGCCGACCCAGCAATGACCTCCGGGGCCCCTTTCTTTTCGGTAGCTTCCCCGCCGAAACCTCGTAGTCGCTCCGATTTCGGCGGGCCTCGACCGCCGTCGCCGTTGCCCCCATGGCTATCCCTCGACGTCGGCGGGCCTTGACCGCCGTTGCAGCTGCTCCTGTGACTGTCTCTCGTTGTCCAGCTGCAGACCGAATGTTGAATCCTCTTCCGTCCTCGGAGAGGGAGACGCGTCGCAACGCAACGGCTCCTTGCGTATCGCACGCAACAGCTCCTTGCGTTTCTTCGGGATCCGTGGCCACGGATCCCACCTCTGACACCAGTGTTGCGCCGGGGTGTTTCCAACACCGACCACCCCGACGCAAAGGAGTAAAGAATGATAAACACGGGTGCACGATACAACTATATTTGGTACAACTAGTAAACGACAGTACAACCCGTGCGTCCGAACGCTATGGCGTTCGGTACCAGACAGTCTACGGCGTCGTCCTGATAGTCTTCTCGAAGGGGGTCGATCCACTTCTGTCTTCCGCTGCGAGCACCAGCAGGCTATGCACGGGCCTATACCCGGTGCTCGCAACAATATATATAAAATCCACATTTTAGTTATTTTAGTTACAACTTAACGTAGAACTTATTGCAGGAAATTTAAATGCTAATGGTAATATTTCAGCGAAATGAACGCGGAGATCCAATATTTTTAACGCACAATGTATTGGTGTTGGAATGAAACTAATTCATTTAGTATGTTTATTGGTGATTTTAAATAATGGGAATCTAAAAAATTAATGAATTAATGAATAGCGTGACAACTACTTTGGATTTTATTAATTAAAGTATTACGAATGTCTTTCACAAAAGATTGAAAAGCATTAACGGAGATGTGTTTTCAGTGTACTTTCTTCACTAATGTGACTTGCTTTACATTGCAAGCAGTCCACTGTCACGTCCTGGGTGGCGGGACTTGGATCGTAACATATATGGGGTAGGGAGGTTGCTCGAAGACTATGCTTCGCACTTGAGGAGGGGTGGAGGTGAGCTCGAAGGCTGTGCTTCGTAGGAAGACTAGCTTCACTATGAAGGCTATGCTTCGTAACTCGTGTCGATCAGGGAAGGCGGTATGGGGATCGTACACCGAGTGACGCTCGTGAGAATACTGGCTTTGATTTATGGCTCAATAATTGGCTTACTAACTGCATCGCATGAAAAGAGGCGTAAATGGTAGGTTTTTCACCATAGGTTTGGGAATAGCCATACGGGACTCTATATGAAAGAACGTTTGTAAACACGGGCAAGAACTCCCGACGCTCGCGGAGACCGATCAGCTGTAGTAATCGCTCGTAATGGTTCCACGAATTCGAGGCGAAATAGCGAGAATTCACAGTTAAAGGTAGAGGCAAAAGCGTTATTTATTGGAACGCGTAGAAGATAGCAATAGACATTTTATAATTATGCGTTAGACATTCAGCATAGGCACATAACATTTATATAAGGTAAATGGTAGATAATTAACATTAAGTAGATAATAACATAAATGATGCGAGGTAATGGAGTTAGACAATAATAAGCAAGAGTAACCGATATAAATACAATTAAACAGTATATATGTGTAAAGTTATGAGCGTAAGCCTAAGAAAAGAATTAATATAAAGGAGTAAAGTAAGCAATTAAAGTTATAAACAAAAGATTTAAATATAATAGAAATTGGAACGCTTACGTGATGTAGACGCTGGTTAATGAACACTGAATTTAAATGTTAGAATATAACTAATAAAGTAAACCACTTAAATCTGAGGTGAGACAGAATAATGATCGCGACTGAAGATAGCAAGGAATAATCATGCGTGGGCCACGCGGTACCGGTATTTATACAAACTGATGGAATGTGAGGTATGCGGGGAATTTGAGGTATGCGTGATGACTCATGCCCAAAATATGCGTGGAATTTGCGGTATGCGTGATGAGTCATCCGTAAGGTATGTGTCGTAATAACTCTGGGGTTTTTGTACGGGGCAAAGGTTGATCTATAATTAGTGTAGCAGACAATGGGATTTCGAAAAGGGGCACTCAATCCGTTGGGTGGACTTTTGTGGTTTTCATTGGTAGAGAGGGGGGAGAGGTTTCGATTTAGAGAGGTTGGGGCGAGGGACTTGTTGCAATTCGTGATTGAGGAGGGAAATCATGCCTCTAAGGCGAAGAGGGGAAGGGGAATTTCGTATATGATCAGCTGGAGATGGGGACCGCTAAGGTACATCGTCCAAGATCTGATGATTGGTAAAGGGTTAAGAGTTGTGGTTTATAGATAGTAGTAGATTCTTGGGTAGGTCATATAAGGAGGAAGCTAGTTAGGGTTGGGCGAAAATTATAGGGACGTCACACCTCCCCCCTTATATGAAGAAATGCGTGCATTTCTTAACATTAAAGAGCGGGGTTGACTGGATTGAGCACGCTCTCGATTGGGTGTTTGTGGCGGGGGTCTTCTCGATGCCGATGCCTCGATCAGCTGGCGTTGCCTTCCTGACCATCACGGAGAAGACGACCCTCGGGAGTAGGGGTGTAAGGCTCCTTCCAGCTTTTATGGCCTCCCGTCGTAGCCATCGCATCTTGGCTAGCCTCCGGGAACGTCCTCCTCCTCGATGCTTTCTCCTGGGGCGCCTCCTTCGGTTCGTCGGGATGGGCATGTCCTCGGGCATGTCGTTGGGCATGTCGTCGAGCATGATAATGACGTGATAGTGATTGATCTAGGAGTAGAACTTATTAAGGCCGATTGATTGTCTTTATGTAGTACGGTCAACCGGGACTCTCGCGCACACGACCAAAGCGCGCTTTGTTCGCGTGTATGATTTTCGTCTTGCCTTTTCAAGATATTTTTAAGTTTGAGAGGGAATTACTTCCAATATCTGGTGTGGGCCAGAATACTGATCCCCAAATTTCCCTTTCCGCGGTTCTATTAGGACGTAGACTAAGTCCCCGGGTTTGAAGGTGTCCTCGTTTATGTGACAATCTAAGTTTTGACTGGTCTAACCTTTTTGCTGCGGCGGTTTGCAATTCTTGTACCCTCGTACTTAATTTCGCGCGATAGTGATTGTAGGTTTCATTTTCGAAATCTTCAGCTACCGGAGTTCGGCTGGGTATCCGAGCTATTTTCCCGAATACAAAATCATATGGTGTATAACCAGTGCCCTCGTGAACACTGGTATTATAAGAAAACGTGGCCAAATCTGTCCAGTCGTCCCAGTCAGTGTATCTACCGATAAACCTTTTTAAATATTCGGTTAAAACGATTTGCAATCTCTCTAAAGAGCCGTTAGTATGCGGGTGAAAGGCTATGGTTCGGAATTGTTGCCCTTTACATTTCCGCGCAACTGCTTTCTCGGTGTTGCTCATGGGCTGCTTGGTCGGTGAGAATAGCTCTAGGAGCTCTGAACTGACAAATCAATCTTTTGATGAGCGCATCTGGTATCTTAATAGATGTGAAAAGGCTAAGGAGCACGCACACAAGGTATTTTGTCAATAAAACTTGCATGGTTAATATGAAAGTGTTGCCTGCTCTACTTGTAGGCAGTCGTTCCCGTATGTTTTCTGGGGAAGACTGTAGGGGAATTTCTACAGATGATATTTTCCGGCGCATCTTTCTGTGTAGTTGAATTCTTCTGGATTTTCTTCCCTGGCGAGCGCTGGATGTGGGTGTTGCAGAGTCAATTGGTGCCTTTACACGGACGTTCTTTTGGGACACTTTTGCGCGCCACACGCCAGCGCGGCACGCATTTGGCGTGGCGTGCCGGAACGTCGCAGGCCAGAAGATCGTACCCGTCACTACTTAGAGACAGCGAGTTCGGGCTCCCATTTCTACGTCGACTCCACGTGCTTTTTCCAGGAACCAGCGCAGTCTTGTATTGTGTACTACCTGTTCCATGTATATTATCGATCTGCGAAACAATCGGCAAGACACGATCGCGATACACGTAGGTTCGCGAAAAGTATACGAATTCCTCGATATACCTGGCTTATAGAGGATATCATAAATGCTTTTACTGTAGGGCACACTGAAACATCTGTTTTTACGAAGCTACATTTGGTTTACCTGAAGGTGCTATAAATTATGGAAATGGTTTATTACTCAGTTATAACGACTGTATTGCGATCTGTATTCTTCTTGCAGACGAAAAGTTTCCACCTCATCGGAAGTTCTTGCTAGCATCTTGTGCGCAGTTAGAAGTGTGGTGCGCCGGAATTCCACGTTCTTGCGTGCGAGTAGAACCGTTGTCAGGCGTGGCGCGTCCAAAAAAGTGTGGCGCGTCCAAAAAAGTGTGGCGCGCTTGAATTTTCGTCCCACGCAAACCTCGACTCAAGAGGCAACTCTACCGATAAGCCGTGCCTCGATGGGTTTCAAGGACTTCGACCCTCGAGCCCAGGGGGGCTTTACAATGTTGCCCCCTAAAAAGTGACGAATCAAAAATTCTACATTTTTCATCGGATCTTGGCGAAAGTGGTGTGAATCGTTTCCTTATGTTTTCCCGATGAAAATGGTCCAAAAACGATACAAATCGGATCGTAATTAAGGAATCTTCATAATAAATTGATTTCCAAAATTTCGTTAAAAATAGTTCGATTTACACGAAATTTGGTATAATTTTAATTTGAAAAACATAAGAAATGCATCGGTATCGCTTCCATATCGATACGCGTGTACACGTGCATCGAAATTCACGGATCGTAGTATCCGTGTACCCGTGTACTGAAATTCACGCGTATACATGTATCGAAATATACGGTTTCACGTGTATTAAGATATCCATATTTAATTTTTTAACTAACTATCCGAATGTTTAGATTTTACGCAAATACTTTGCGATAGGTAGGTACAGACATAATTTACTAGGTTGCAGATGAAAATAAATAACATCATGATTTTGGTTAATAAAGTTTAATCTATTAATCGTATATTAATCTATTTGAGACAACTACAACAACTGATTTTATGCTAACAGTGCGCATATGAGTTTTGTAAGGCGCTCTATTTGAAGCACTATAACTCCGGATATAACCACTGTTTTTGCATACAATTTTTTTTCATATTCCCTAAAGATTGACAAATGAAGCCACAAAGCTGGAAGTAAATATATTTAATTCTTTGTTTTGAAAAAATTCTCTTTCACTTCCTACCGCCTGTAGCGGCTCGAAGAGTCTTGGCTGCCAGGCGCGCCGCGCGCCTCAGAATTTTCCGCACTGTCGGAAATTCCACGCGCCACGCCAAACCCTTGGTTTCAAGTGCCGCTTTCCTTTTCTAACTACCTTTTCTGTCTCTTATGTAAACTTTTCTGAAGTCGAGGTTAGCGCGCCACACTTTTTTGGACGCGCCACGCCTGACAACGGTTCTACTCGCACGCAAGAACGTGGAATTCCGGCGCACCACACTTCTAACTGCGCACAAGATGCTAGCAAGAACTTCCGATGAGGTGGAAACTTTTCGTCTGCAAGAAGAATGCAGATCGCAATACAGTCGTTATAACTGAGTAATAAACCATTTCCATAATTTATAGCACCTTCAGGTAAACCAAATGTAGCTTCGTAAAAACAGATGTTTCAGTGTGCCCTACAGTAAAAGCATTTATGATATCCTCTATAAGCCAGGTATATCGAGGAATTCGTATACTTTTCGCGAACCTACGTGTATCGCGATCGTGTCTTGCCGATTGTTTCGCAGATCGATAATATACATGGAACAGGTAGTACACAATACAAGACTGCGCTGGTTCCTGGAAAAAGCATGTGGAGTCGACGTAGAAATGGGAGCCCGAACTCGCTGTCTCTAAGTAGTGACGGGTACGATCTTCTGGCCTGCGACGTTCCGGCACGCCACGCCAAATGCGTGCCGCGCTGGCGTGTGGCGCGCAAAAGTGTCCCAAAAGAACGTCCGTGTAAAGGCACCAAATGGGGTTGCTGCCACTTGTTGGCGCATGGATCGGTGATTTTGAAAACCGAGGCCTCTTGGGACAGCTTGGTCTACATTTGGGCCAGTCCTCCAAGTTGTCGTCACATTTGTCGTGTACTCGTTTGGAGCATACCTCCACTGCGGGGGAAGTATGGAATAAGGCGTCTGTAGTGAGGTGGAATCCCAGGTCAAAACTCTGGCATTGCACGATGAGTTCCTTCTGCAATACTGATTTGTTGTGGTCGAAACCAGTTTGCTGGGATGGTCCCCAGTCCAATGCCGTGTCCTTCTTTAATAGTTGGGTTGACGGTGGTGCCGTTTTGGAAAATTCCGGGATAAATCTTCTGTGATATCCGGTCAGACCAAGGGATTCTTTAATTTGTTTTGGTATGCGAGGTACAGCGTCAGCGAACTTATCGCTTTTCCCATGAATCGGGTGGTCTTTGGAGATTGACTTAAGTAAATTTTCTGCCCTTGAAGGAGCTTCCGCAGAAATTTGTAATACTACCAGTTCCGGTGTAGCCGCAAGAGACTTTTGGGAGTTTAGGGGAAGGATTGATTTGGCATATAGCGCAGGGGGTAAGAGTGAGTGCACCGTCGCGGATGCCTCGAGATGGTGGATCGACGGATCCAGGGCTAAGAGGGACTTGATTTTTATGAGGGGGTGGATGGGAGTGATGCCTACAGGCGTTGTAGTCTCTTTGGGTCGTTTTGGTTTGGATTCTGGAGTTAGTCTGTCGTATTCCTCTACTTCGATGGTGGGCATGATGCTTGGATTGTCAATCTCGCTAGAGTTTATAACTTGCGGGTAGTCCTTTAGGTCCGGATTAGCTATATGCTTTGGGGTGCACTTCTGCTTGGCTCGCTCCACAGTTGGCATCCATCGGCGCTCGGAGGAGTATTTCCCGACTCCGTTTCCCACAAGGCTCTACGATCTTCCCTGATAGTGATGATGCGTTTTCTGCATTCCGTGGTCACATGTCCGGGCTTCTTACAGTACCCGCAGCTTCGCAGCTCCGTAGGCCTGAAAGGTGGAGGTCGAGATTTGTCCCAGTAGGTGACCTGTGCTTTGGGTACTTGGGACTCATATTCCGTGGCACAGTTTAGAGGGTTCCTCTCGGAAGGTTGAGCTGTCGGGCCTTGGTTGCTCCAACAGGACCGTGCGTCATGACCAGTCTTGTTGCACAGTTGGCAGGTCACCTTAGGAGTTTTTGGTTCTGAAAATCTGAGTCTGTCCCTGTCCATCTTTTTGTCTACGAGGACGGCCAAATCAAATGCTTCGTCTAACGTTTCGAAGTGTTGTTGCTGCAATCTCATTCTTAAGTAGGGTGGAAGGCCGTCAATAAATGAATCCAAAGTCAGACGTTCGAGGTTTTGGGAATGGTCTCGTGCAAAGTCGCGATAATATTCCTTATCCTCTTCTAGAATAGCGAATCGGAGGTCCTTGACGCGAGAAATATATTCTAATATATGTTCGTTGCTTCCTTTTATGATATTCGCGAGTTCTCCGCGATAATGGTCCGATGTCTTAGCGGGAGAAAAGGTACGTTTTAGTTGTTTAACGAGATCATTTACAGAGTCGAAGACCCTATCCTCAACGGCCAAGTAAGCATGATCTTGCAGTTTGTTTCTTAATAGCCTTGCTAACTGAGATTCAGCATGCGGGGGAACCAGAGCCTTGGCCCTATTGCAAGCTCTAGCGAATTGCAAGACTGGTATGTTATGACCGTTAAATTTTGGCACTGTTTCTATGGCGTCCTTTAGCTTAATCTGGGGCGACGGATCTTGTTCCGGAACATAGTTATAGGTTGGTACTGGTTTCCTATCAAAACGAGAGGAGCCGGGTGTTGCAAAATTATTGGTCGCTTGCGTGGGTACAACAAATCTCTCTATCATCTCGCGGATGGATTGTATTTGATCGGAGAGGCCTTCTAACGAGGGGTTTTTGGGGGCGGTGGCTAAGCTTGGGAGCGTTTTAGCTCTTGGGTTTGCGACATATTGCGCGTGCAAGCTCTCGATTTCTGCTTGTTTCGTTCGTAACATTTCAACCCGTTCTAGTAACTCGGCGGTTGCGATGTCTACGTCATTAGTGGAAGGGCCCGCGTCTTGGTCCATTACGCAAGAGTCGTCGGTTTCGCCGTATATGGACATGGTTATTTTGGTTGCTTCTACTTTTGGGTGGCTTTAGAGGGTTTTAAATGTTTTTTGGGGCGTCCGGCAGCCGTTATTTAAAGGTGAAGTGTTCTATCTTTATTGGTGATAGTTATCGAACCGTCGGTAGCTCTTATTCGAAAGGAGGTAACTTTCTGAGCACTCGATGCAGTTTCTTATGGGGCGTTCTTGAATTACTGAGTTTCTGCACCGAGGGCAATAGACAGGGGCTCTATACGTATAATAATAATGGGTCCAGTATACTTCTACCGTATCTGCGGGTGCTAGGCCAGAGCACTTTAGGCAAATTTCGCTGCCGTCCGTGGTTGTCGCTATGCCTCCAGAAATGCATGTCAGCGCATTCAAATATGCTGTAATACTTTGCAGTCTGCGGCTCCGATAAGATAGTACGCCCCGACAGGGGGGTGCAATGCACATGTTAAATATCAGGCTATTGTGGGTACTGTATTTTAGAAACTCTATTTTATCAACAGTAAGCGGATCCCACCGCTGTCACCAAAATTATGTCACGTCCTGGGTGGCGGGACTTGGATCGTAACATATATGGGGTAGGGAGGTTGCTCGAAGACTATGCTTCGCACTTGAGGAGGGGTGGAGGTGAGCTCGAAGGCTGTGCTTCGTAGGAAGACTAGCTTCACTATGAAGGCTATGCTTCGTAACTCGTGTCGATCAGGGAAGGCGGTATGGGGATCGTACACCGAGTGATGCTCGTGAGAATACTGGCTTTGATTTATGGCTCAATAATTGGCTTACTAACTGCATCGCATGAAAAGAGGCGTAAATCGTAGGTTTTTCACCATAGGTTTGGGAATAGCCATACGGGACTCTATATGAAAGAACGTTTGTAAACACGGGCAAGAACTCCCGACGCTCGCGGAGACCGATCAGCTGTAGTAATCGCTCGTAATGGTTCCACGAATTCGAGGCGAAATAGCGAGAATTCACAGTTAAAGGTAGAGGCAAAAGCGTTATTTATTGGAACGCGTAGAAGATAGCAATAGACATTTTATAATTATGCGTTAGACATTCAGCATAGGCACATAACATTTATATAAGGTAAATGGTAGATAATTAACATTAAGTAGATAATAACATAAATGATGCGAGGTAATGGAGTTAGACAATAATAAGCAAGAGTAACCGATATAAATACAATTAAACAGTATATATGTGTAAAGTTATGAGCGTAAGCCTAAGAAAAGAATTAATATAAAGGAGTAAAGTAAGCAATTAAAGTTATAAACAAAAGATTTAAATATAATAGAAATTGGAACGCTTACGTGATGTAGACGCTGGTTAATGAACACTGAATTTAAATGTTAGAATATAACTAATAAAGTAAACCACTTAAATCTGAGGTGAGACAGAATAATGATCGCGACTGAAGATAGCAAGGAATAATCATGCGTGGGCCACGCGGTACCGGTATTTATACAAACTGATGGAATGTGAGGTATGCGGGGAATTTGAGGTATGCGTGATGACTCATGCCCAAAATATGCGTGGAATTTGCGGTATGCGTGATGAGTCATCCGTAAGGTATGTGTCGTAATAACTCTGGGGTTT
Source organism: Andrena marginata (assembly GCA_963932335.1). NCBI lineage: Eukaryota > Metazoa > Arthropoda > Insecta > Hymenoptera > Andrenidae > Andrena > Andrena marginata. The sequence continues at coordinate 26,498,759 of OZ010662.1, forward strand.
TTGTACGGGGCAAAGGTTGATCTATAATTAGTGTAGCAGACAATGGGATTTCGAAAAGGGGCACTCAATCCGTTGGGTGGACTTTTGTGGTTTTCATTGGTAGAGAGGGGGGAGAGGTTTCGATTTAGAGAGGTTGGGGCGAGGGACTTGTTGCAATTCGTGATTGAGGAGGGAAATCATGCCTCTAAGGCGAAGAGGGGAAGGGGAATTTCGTATATGATCAGCTGGAGATGGGGACCGCTAAGGTACATCGTCCAAGATCTGATGATTGGTAAAGGGTTAAGAGTTGTGGTTTATAGATAGTAGTAGATTCTTGGGTAGGTCATATAAGGAGGAAGCTAGTTAGGGTTGGGCGAAAATTATAGGGACGTCACACCACCATAATCTATTTCCTTAATAATTCTTAATGCTATGTCTTTAAACAAATTTTGTCGATTTACCTTATTTGACAAAGTTCCAGAAACTTGTGCGAAACAAGATGCTCTGTCTATCTATTTAATCTTCTCCGGACAACCTCCACGCCTGTGCATTCCCTTCATTTCTATCCATCCAAGCCTGTGCGTCCCCTTCAATTGTACTATCCAAGCCTGTGCGTCTCCTTCATTTTTATCGAAGTCCTGTACGTCCCCTTCATTTCTATAATATAATAACCTTTACATAAAATAAAAACTCTAAATTGCTGGTATACAAATACAAATATCTGGCAATTTAAATTCAATGCAATTTTTTACTACAATATATTATTTTGTACAAGCATGGTACAAATTTCTAGAAACTTATGCGAAAGAAGGTGCTTCTCTGTCGAACCTTCTCCGGACAACTTCCAAGTCTGCGACTCTACATAAAAAATCTATTAAATAAATTTGGCGACTTACCTTGTTAATTGAGACAATAATTCCGTCTCCTATTTAGTGTAAAAACTCCTGACATCTCAAATTTGGACAACTTACATTATTTGACACTTGGAGGTTAAGATTGGTAGATTATAAAGTTCAATGTATTTAAAAAATAGTTTGTACAATGACGGACGACGATCCCTGCCGAATAATCCCGAGAGTCGACGAACGAAGAACGAAACATGTGTTAGTTTCGTTTTGGCTGAAGGTGTGCGTGTAACGCGTATATACGTAGAAGAACGAAACATGTGTTAGTTTTGTTTTGACTGAAGGTGTGCGTGTAACGCGTATACGTATTATGTTTGACGAAAAATTTCTAGAAGAATCAGAAGAAGAAGAAGAATCTTAACATTTCCGACTGATCCATGAGACGATATTATGATATCTCTGTTATGCGTGGACCGATTTTATTGAAATTGGTCTCATTCCAAAGCTTATATGCGGTTTACATAAGAAAAATGCCTTTAAATTTAGAAAATATTGCAAGCGTCATGAGATATTAATGAAATAAGTTTCAGGTTAGGTTGGATTAGCCGGGCGACGAGTAAATGATAAGCAGTAGCGACAGTCGCCATATATAGGGTGTCTTTTTCTTTCCTGTACTTTCTTTCCTGTACTTGGCGTCGAGACGCTACCGCGTCTCTAGATAATGAAACAATAACCCATTCATTGAAAATAGGTTCGTTTCATTATGCATAGAGCTTAAATAAAATAATAATAAAGCACACTTACATGTAAGAAAATAATGAAGATTTTTCGAATGTCAGGACACGTGTCTCTGTCGATACGAAAAAGAATAGAGCTCCAGTCACCAGCTTCGTTTTGTGTTTCGCGCGACCCTGAGCTCACATGCCCGTCGGTAAGAGCGAGCCCTCTACGTACCAAACAAACCGATCATGTTCCGCCGCTATCGCGCGAGATCTTCTTTACTGTTACGTATGTGGAATTTTCCCATACGCCGCTCTCAACCATTTTTCGAGCTCGCGTCTGCGAAGGGAAAACGCCCTAAAAGCCTTTTTGTTTATCACATACCACTAAGGGGGTCATGATCTCGACCATCTGGATCACGACCATGGGAACGGGAGTGACACGACGACGACCCCGAAGGATTTCCTTATATGGAAATTCCTAATGCATCCCCACTCATTTTTGGGACTATATAAACCCTTTGGTTTCATCCCTCGTCGGTTAAAAGCTATAGAGTCACGCGTAAAGTCACGTCGTGTCACGCTCGTACAGAGTTGGTAAGATCGGGCTAAAGTCCCTGTCAGAATCATAGTTAACCTCATAGGATCCGCGAGTCCGGTTTATATCCTATTTGGCACTTTGAAATAGCCACTCGTACGCCCCGCATCGCCAGTGCGTCAACACCGTGCAACTAGTGGTAACCTACACACTTTTATTTATTATTTAATCGCGACACTTACATTTGTACAATAACTAATTATTGAATATACGAATGGTGTTCACGTGTAAATCGAGTAGATTCGTTAAACCCATCTCTTACCCAGCGATCCTTATAATATTAGTAGCACTCACCCACTGATACAACTTTACCGCTCGAGTTGTATCAAATATTAATTAAGAGTTACGAGGCATTACTAACATTTCCCGCGACTCCCTGATTTCGCATCAGGTTCGTTCGCAACCTTTCATCCACAACAAGGAATCTTCTCCAACCCAGTGGCTCCCCGATTTCGCATCGGGTTCGTCCACGAAACCTCACCCTCCTACGGCTCCCTGATTTCGCATCAGGTTCGTCCGTATCCTACAGCTCCCTGATTTCGCATCAGGTTCGTCTGTAAATCTACCAACTTCCGAACAGCTCCCTGGTTTCGCACCAGGTTCGTCTGTGAATAATCCAACCTCCTAACAGCTCCCTGGTTTCGCACCAGGTTCGTCTGTGAACTTCATCCTAGTGACTCCCCGATTTCGCATCGGGTTCGTTCACGACGTTTCACCTTCCTGCGGCTCCCTGATTTCGCATCAGGTTCGTCCGCGTGTGACTCCATTCCTAGAGGCTCCCTGATTTCGCATCAGGTTCGTCCTCGCCGTCAATAATCCTAGCGGCTCCCTGATTTCGCATCAGGTTCGTCCGCGCCCCTAACTAACAAACTCATAAACCGTATTCCTTGGGAAATACCCTCCTCGCCGGCCTCTCGCGTTGCCGCAGCCCCGGCTCGTAACAGAACTGGTGACAGCGGTGGGATGCTACTGCATTAGAATCGCCGTAAAATTTGGGTTTTTAAATACGTTAAAATCACTCGTAATTTATTATCGACGATATACTAGTTTTCTCTAGTCGAGTCACTTAGTAATTTTAAAATGGCAACCGCACAGGCGAACGTCTCTTCTAATGATATTATGAACCTGACAGTTTCAATTGCAAACTCAATGTCGCTTTTGACGCAACGGACATGTATACAGAATATTACTATGTCAATTCCAACCTTCGACGGTGAAAGTCCACCCTTGACGCGCTTTGCACAAAATGTGGAAGACGGGTTAACTTTGATTCCTGAGGGTACGGAAGCCGAGTATCTTGCTATAATATTAACGAAACTGATCGGTCCGGCACGCAGGTGCACGTTAGAGCATAAATTCGAGTCTGTTAAGAAATTAGTTCAACATCTAAAAAAGAGATTCGCGCCGGGAAGAAGTTTGTCATATTTTCAAGTCGAAATCGCGAAACTAAGCATTCGCGAAGGAGAAAGTCTGCGACAGTACGTCGACAGGACTAGCCATCTCGTTTATTGTGCGCGCGGAGCTATTCGGGAAAGGTATCTGGATCACGCTGAAGACTTCGTCAAAGAAATGGAAAAAGACGTTAAAGAAAACTTCATCGATGGTTTACCGGATCGAATTTCCTGGAAAGTGTCGGCTCAGATTCAAGACATTAAAACACTTGAACAAGCTTACGACGCCGTGCTACAGATAGATAGAAAATTAAGGAATCGGCGACAGTCGCCCCGCAATGAATCGCCCTCCAGGTGGTCTCGCCGAGACCATTACGCCGAAGATTCTCGTCGCCACGACCGCGAAGTGTCGTACCCACTTTCTCCGAGTAGATACGACCAGAACAGGGATCGGTCTCTTAGAACATCTGGTTTTGAAGAGGAACGAGAAGGACGGACACGCACGACGGCCTGGACTTTGCGCCACCGGAGCCCCTCGAAATCCCCTTCTTATCGCTCCGACTCATCGTACGCAGATGATGGAGAAAAACATTATTCCATTTTAAAAAACTCCGATAAAGATCGCAAGCCGAATTTATATTGTTGGCATTGCGGTATACCCGGACATGACGGAAAATCTTGTAGGAAACATACGCGTAGCCCGAGATATCAACGAGACTCGCGAGACTCATCCGTCGAATCAAACAAGTCTTTAAACTTCGATCGCGCTCAACGTATAGGCGACACGATGAGCGGAAACAAAGAAGCTCGCCAAAGGACAGTCCGCTTCGAAGAGGAACCCTCATCAGGGAAGCACCTGCCCCACGCATCAAAATCAAGGTTCCAGAACTGGAGTCAGGAACGGGAGAATTCTTAATCGACGGTGGAGCATCCGTTAATTTAGTAGTCATTAACGCCCTGGGAGAAAAAGCCGCGATAAACTCTCGGGAAGAAATCGAATTAACCGGAATTACTACTAATCCAATTCATACTTTAGGAACAACAATTCTTCATATCCACGAAGCTCCTGCACTTTTCTATGTAGTAAAAGAACTTGCAATAGAAGCAGACGGACTTATAGGAAGCCCATTTCTAAAACAGGAAGAGGCCGAAATTTCCTATTATCATGGGACGTTGGTATTAAAAAATAAACCAACCCGACCTCTACGTTTTTCAAATTATCAGGACCTACCTCAAATGAAGGAGCCATTAACATCGACCAAACACCGTATCGAGCCCCGGACGTCTCAACAGATTGCTATAACGATAACAAACTCGAGGATTAAGGAAGGATATTTACCACGTATCAAGACCCTCGAACATCTTTACATAGGGGAAGCAGTTGTGAGTAACAATAAAGGGAAGTGCTACGTTATGGCAACAAATACCAGCGATGTACCCTTAGACGTAGAGATAGAGCCACAAACATTAGAGCCATTCGATATCTTCGGGTCATCAGACGAAGATTTTTACCCAGCTGTAGAACACCCTTCAAAATTCAGACCCAATGAAGATAGAATGCAAAAAATCTTAGAAGCCCTAAACACTAAACATTTGAACAAGGAGGAACTAGATTTCGTTACCAATTTGGTTAAAGATTTTCCCGACCGATTCTATCTTCCTGGAGATAAACTCGGGAAGGCCCGCGACTTTAAACATTCAATCCATACATCCAATGATATTCCAATCAACACAAGACAATATCGTTATCCTCTCATACATCAAAAGGAAATTCAAAAGCAAATCAGCGCGCTATTATCAAATGGTATAATTACACCTTCAAAATCTCCATATAATTCACCTTTGTGGATCGTCCCGAAGAAAGAAGACGAAAACGGAGTGAAACGTTGGCGTCTAGTAATAGATTTTCGCGGCCTCAATGAAATAACAATTTCTGATAAGTATCCATTACCTCAAATCACAGAGATCTTAGATCGATTAGGAGGAGCTAAATATTTCTCAGTCTTTGATCTGGCAAGTGGATTTCATCAAATAGAGATGGATCCAAAGGATAAAGCAAAAACAGCATTCACTACTCCAAATGGACATTACGAATTTTCTCGAATGCCTTTCGGATTAAAGAATGCACCACCCACCTTTCAACGCCTGATGGATCAAGCACTCACTGGACTTCAAGGAACAGACCTCTTTGTGTACTTGGACGACATAGTGATCTATGCATCATCGTTACAGGAACATAATATCAAAGTCAAGAAATTGTTAAACCGCCTTCGAGAACATGGATTAACCCTCCAGACCAACAAGTGCCAATTCCTGCGAAAAGAAGTCGCATACCTTGGACACATTATTTCAAAGGAAGGAGTAAGACCTGACCCTAGGAAATTAAAAGCTGTTCAAGATTTCCCAACACCCACATCGCAGAAGAACATTCAACAATTCTTGGGACTTGTTGGATATTACCGAAGATTCGTACCTAATTTCACCACAAAAGCAAAACCGTTAATTAACTTATTAGGAAAAGGCATCAAATTCCAATGGACAGAAGAACAAGACCAGAGTTTTAAGCAATTACGTAACGAACTTTGTCAGCAGCCCATATTGCAATACCCTGATTTCAGTAAACCTTTCATTGTAACCACAGATGCATCCGATTACGCTATTGGAGCTGTACTTAGCCAAGGGGAGATAGGAAACGACCTGCCGATTGCTTACGCCTCTCGCAGCCTAAATAAACCTGAGAAGAATTATTCGGCTACGGAAAAGGAATGTTTGGCCATGGTTTACGCCGTAAGATACTTCAGGCCCTACATCTACGGAACCCCATTCACCCTCGTTACAGATCACAGACCACTCGTCTGGTTACATTCTGTCAAAGACCCAACTTCCAGACTTATGAAATGGAAGCTCCGTCTTTTAGAATACGAGTACCAGGTTGTCCATAAATCCGGAAAGACGAATAAGAACGCAGACGCATTATCGCGCAACCCCACGTCTGCCTGCCTACCACTTATTCCACGAGAGCTCCAGGACCCCGACTTCAAAGCCCAGATACCGAAAACAGACGCCAATACTGAAACAATCGGACACCGCATACGACAGTTACGAAGAGATAGGGAAAATCGACCCAAGTATCGAGAGACAAGCAGCAGTTCAGATGAAACAGAAGAAACCGCACGTGGGAACGTTCAACATTCTCCAATAATATACAAGAACCGATCTTTTCCCAGCTTATCTCAAGAGGTAACCATGCCAGATGAACGCCAGGAAACCATAAACAGTTTTTCACCCGCAGCAAATTCCACTCAAATCGTCCCTTCAGATAAGGAACAGACCGTATTAGACAATTTAATATCGTTTGAGGAGCCGCTCGAAAATACTGTAATAGAAAATGCAAGAAACATTCAACTAGATTTACTCGGTACCCCGCAAGAACCATCGGAAGTCATGGAAGAACCTCTACAACCCTCAATAAACCAGCTACCTGCAGGAACTATGCCCGAAACAAGTGTAGGACAACCACCTGACAACAGGTTAACCGAACCTAGGGTCTCTGACCGCACACTTGACTCCTACCCTTTCTTCACTACTGAAACCGAGGATTCAAACGACCTTGACGATCTGGAAGAGACCCCATTAGATCAACCGCATAAAATTATCGTTTCTTCAAATACTTTTACCGCTGAAGAAGGACATTACGTACACTTCATTTCTGCCGACTGCAATTTAGTAAACCCCGTTGGAAAATTACTGTTAGACACTGAACTAATCAATAAACCAAACCTTCTAGCAGAACAACCAAACAAGGGAAACGTGATAACTACGGACAATGGATTATTTAAAACCTTCAGTATAATAATCTCAAACAATTTCTTCGATAATATTAAAAGAGTAGATGTGCTCAACGGCTTGAAAATTCTTCGACACACCTTGGATCAAAATCAGATTAAATCATTTCGAATTTCTGCTACGGGGGACCTTCACAAAATACCATCCAACGAATTCGTCAAGATATTAGAAGACGTTTTCGTAGGAACAGGCTTGCAGATTATTCTATGCAATTGTACCATCACAACACCATCCGAAGAAGACAGACAGCACATTATCCGTGAAGCTCACGATAGTTTAATTGGAGGACATAAAGGAGTAACGAAAACATACAAACGCATCCGATCAAAATTCCATTGGCCACAAATGCGCAACGACATTCAAGACTACATTCGAAGATGCCAAAGTTGTCAAGAACAGAAATTAGTCCGTGCGAAAACTCGTCAGCCAATGTTAATCACCGACACACCTATAGGAGCCTTCGACAAAATTTCCTTGGATACAGTAGGACCTTTACCAATTACACCCAGTGGGAACAGGCATATTCTCACCATTCAAGATAACTTAACAAAATATTGCGTAGCCGTAGCAATACCTAACATTCGAGCTGCTACAATTGCAGATGCCTTCGCTAGACACTTCATCGCAATTTACGGTACACCTCGCGCAATACTAACAGACAAGGGAACTAGCTTCATCGGAACACTTATGACCAATCTCTCTGAAATATTTAAAATTAAACAAATCACAACCTCGGGATATAGACCACAAACCAACGGATCTTTAGAACGAAGTCACATCGTCCTCACCGAATACCTCAAGCATTACATGGATAATTATGAAGACTGGGATTTATTAATACCATTCGCAATGTTCTCTTACAACACATCCGTTCACGAAGCAACAAATTTCACCCCATACGAATTAATCTTTGGAACTCCAGCTCGGGAACCAAGCTCTTTTCCAACTGGCGAAAAATTAAAGTCATTTGGAGACTATTTAGTAGAATTAATAACACACATGACTCGAATTCGGAATATAGCCTCAGATAATCTATACAAAGAATCAGAACAAATTAAAACACGCCAATTTTCCGTACACGGCAACACGATAAGCCGACTATCTGTCCAAATATGATCCTGATCACCTTGCTCCCGAAACATACCCTGACAAGCAGCGAGAGTCTACCTGAGGGGCAACCAATCCCTTCCAATCGCCGCCCCTGCAAACTACAACCAGCACGGAGATGCTGATTGGGGAACAGAAGGATGGCCGCACAGCCACGTGGTGCTCGACCGGCTACCCGGACAACCACCACTAGACGTCATAGAATACTGGTTGCAGCTTGGCTACGCGGTACCCAGCGACGACTAAACTCTTACACACGGCAATACCTAGCGATAAGTACACTAATTACACCACACTACACCCGACAATTCTCTTTTACACTTTTTCTTATAAAAGGATTTGTGGGGCGTTTTCCCTTCTTTTGAAAAGCATCACGAGAATCGCGATGTTTTGTCTTAGGGGGGAGATGTTACGTATGTGGAATTTTCCCATACGCCGCTCTCAACCATTTTTCGAGCTCGCGTCTGCGAAGGGAAAACGCCCTAAAAGCCTTTTTGTTTATCACATACCACTAAGGGGGTCATGATCTCGACCATCTGGATCACGACCATGGGAACGGGAGTGACACGACGACGACCCCGAAGGATTTCCTTATATGGAAATTCCTAATGCATCCCCACTCATTTTTGGGACTATATAAACCCTTTGGTTTCATCCCTCGTCGGTTAAAAGCTATAGAGTCACGCGTAAAGTCACGTCGTGTCACGCTCGTACAGAGTTGGTAAGATCGGGCTAAAGTCCCTGTCAGAATCATAGTTAACCTCATAGGATCCGCGAGTCCGGTTTATATCCTATTTGGCACTTTGAAATAGCCACTCGTACGCCCCGCATCGCCAGTGCGTCAACACCGTGCAACTAGTGGTAACCTACACACTTTTATTTATTATTTAATCGCGACACTTACATTTGTACAATAACTAATTATTGAATATACGAATGGTGTTCACGTGTAAATCGAGTAGATTCGTTAAACCCATCTCTTACCCAGCGATCCTTATAATATTAGTAGCACTCACCCACTGATACAACTTTACCGCTCGAGTTGTATCAAATATTAATTAAGAGTTACGAGGCATTACTAACATTTCCCGCGACTCCCTGATTTCGCATCAGGTTCGTTCGCAACCTTTCATCCACAACAAGGAATCTTCTCCAACCCAGTGGCTCCCCGATTTCGCATCGGGTTCGTCCACGAAACCTCACCCTCCTACGGCTCCCTGATTTCGCATCAGGTTCGTCCGTATCCTACAGCTCCCTGATTTCGCATCAGGTTCGTCTGTAAATCTACCAACTTCCGAACAGCTCCCTGGTTTCGCACCAGGTTCGTCTGTGAATAATCCAACCTCCTAACAGCTCCCTGGTTTCGCACCAGGTTCGTCTGTGAACTTCATCCTAGTGACTCCCCGATTTCGCATCGGGTTCGTTCACGACGTTTCACCTTCCTGCGGCTCCCTGATTTCGCATCAGGTTCGTCCGCGTGTGACTCCATTCCTAGAGGCTCCCTGATTTCGCATCAGGTTCGTCCTCGCCGTCAATAATCCTAGCGGCTCCCTGATTTCGCATCAGGTTCGTCCGCGCCCCTAACTAACAAACTCATAAACCGTATTCCTTGGGAAATACCCTCCTCGCCGGCCTCTCGCGTTGCCGCAGCCCCGGCTCGTAACATTACCATCGTGATATTTCAAAAATGTTAACAACTAGCAGGTTAAGATTGAATGACAGCCAAGTGACATTTATAAATTGTGCTTTCGAGGTGACACCTACTGGCGTCAAGTGGAGGAGGAAAACGTGACGTCATATCTCGTAATCCTAAAAGTAACCTTTTTATAACTATTAATTCAGAATAAATCTTATATCTTTTAGACAAATAGCTTGATACATTAAGTAAAACGACATATGGGTTCGAAAAAAAAAAAATGATTCGCTTAATCATGTAAAAACACCTATGTCATAAAATAAGATAATAAGGCTAAATATTTTCGACGACCTGTCAATTTCGCTATCTTTCGTGTATAGAGACATGGTCGCTCAGTGTGTCTATGGGTAGAGGGGAAGAGGGAATTAGCTTCCAGACGCGACCGCGTCTGTTGATCTGGTAATTTGGCACTCAGCAACAAATCGTGCGATTGTGGTAAAACAATTTCTGAGTATAGAGAATTATTGGCTTTCAACCATACTAAGGCATTCCATACTTTCTTCAAGTCAACTAACTTTTCCCAAACTATTTTAGATTTTGTTGGAACGCCCCGCACCAATATGTATAATTCATTATTTTGATTTAAAGGTTCAGTCGAAGGACAGATTTTTTTTAAATTTTCTTGTAACGGTAAAGGAAGGTGAAATGTTCTCCTCTTTACTTTTGGAAACATATGTTTATGTGGCATATTTTTACGCATTACTGTATCCATTCTCACAATCGTTTGAAACGATTTAGCTCTTTGAATGAGAATTCGTTCGTAATCGTTCAACACTGCTATTTCTGGAACTGAACGTACTGAACGTACATACATTTTGGTGGAATGGAATCGTTGCGAATTTTATCGTAACAATATTGGCAAATAAAATGCATGTCACCAACTTTGTATCCAATATGATTTAACAATGTTTGCATTACATTTCCCTTATAGGTTCTTTTAGAAATATTAAACTTAAGAACCTCTCTTTTAAAACAGAGTTTCTCGCAGGAAACACACGGAATGCGTGGTGTGTCCATAGACCGCTTTTTGAAAGCTCTAAATGCTAAATAATATCGAGATATAATCTCTTCTTCGTTCAGGCTTATGTCAGTATTATTTTTTTGTAATGCTTCAGCTTCTTTCCGAGCTTGCAGGGTTATTCGTTCAAGTGTTTCAAGGTCATTATCGTTTAAGGCTTTGTCTAAATTATGTAATTGGTCTTTATAAATGCTCGCTATTTTGTATATCATTCTCTTCAAATGTCGTAAATCCGGAAAGTGAGGTGCCAAAATCTCAATGGCTAAAAAATTGGACTTACATAGTTTAGGGTTTATGTAACAACCATGAGAATGACCAACTTTTTCAGCATGCACTTTATTAGAACAGCTACTGATATGGTTGTTCAACTTATGTACCTTTTTTAATGAGCATTCTAACAATCGTTTGAAGAAATCCTGTAAATTATTCAGAATTTCAACATCTTTTGTTTTACAAAGATAACTACAATGCCATGCTTTTGTCGTCTTCTTCGATTGCAATACAGGTAGAACGTTTATAGCTTTCCCTGCCGAATTCAGTATGATTGATTCAGAACCGGTGAAAGTATGGTACGAACTTTCCGCAAAATATGATTCTGAAGAAAACCTATGTCTGGATTCTCCACACAAAGCATTAATCCTGTCATCAACTTCTAAACATTCTGCTGCGCGCGTTAAAGAAACTTCCACTTTTTCTTTACAATCTTGCAACAGTTTCCTCATTTTTAAAATGTACTTTTGCCGAATATGAAAACACCATTTTATTATACGCTCAGCTTCCAATCTACTTGCTTCTCCGGACGGCATGTTAATAATTTTTGAAAGTTTTCTAATATAAGTTTCTTTGTTATTTTTTTTTTTGCTATATTGTTATTTGTTACAGCAATATAACGATACTTTTTTTATTATTCGCAAAGCAGCACGACGTTTTGCTACTTTATTATAATCATCTCCTTTACGTATTTTATGATAATGTAACTTCCGCTTTTTGGAGATAACTTCTTTATTTAGCTGATCATAATTTCTTTGCTTTCCGCATTTCACTTCTTTATTTGCGTCATAATGCACTTTTCTCTTTTTTATAGTACCTTCTTTATTTGCATCATAATACACTTTTTTCTTTTTTATTATACCATCTTTATTTGCGTCATAATACACTTTTGCCTTTTTGATTATACCTTCTTTATTTTCCTGATAATAATTTTTTCGCTTCCCGCATGTCACTTCTTTATTTACGTCATAATGCATTTTTTTCTTTTTTATTATACCTTCTTTGTGTGCGTTATAATATTCATTATTATAAAGTTTTATGCTTTCCTCCCCTTTTTTACACTCTTTGCCTTGTTTCGTGTTACACTCTCCTTTCTTTGCTTCATAAACAGCTTTTCTTTTTAAATTAATTTCCTCTTTATGTTTTTTATAATAATCAGACATGTATTCCGTCCTATTTCTTGGTAGGTCTACATTGCTGATTTTTGGCTTCGAAACTAATGGGGAATCTGTCTGAATTACATTTTTTGTATATATGGTGCCTTCTTTGTCATTAAGTACTATTTTTGCAACTGGGGATATTTTATTATCTGTTTCGGTAGTAATGTAACTTTTACCGATTTTAAGTGGAGGATCCTTTCCACAAGAAGGATTTTTATTAATTGTACTACCAATTGCAGATTCATATTCGTGCACACAACGTGTTAATTGTTGATCCTGAATGCATGGAAAATGTTCTATACGATTCGATCGAAACATTTGGAGCAAATGTTGACGCATTAACGCATGTTTGTAGGTTATTTTGTCTGGTAATATTTTGAATAATAACGAGATAGCAAATGCGATTGCAAAAACTCCGCAATCCCGATAGTTGGGTTGAGCTTGTACACGTGGAAATTTAATAAATTTTTCGTCAATTGCACCGTCATGTTTGTTCAAAAAAGGGTATAACTTCTGCAGAAAAATTTTATGATGACTATGCAACTTCGAGAAATTAAGAGAATCATAAATATAAACTCTTCTTTCATCATGTTTATAGAATCTACAAACCCAATGTCCCCCTGCATTGGTTCCAAATTCTCCGCTTTGGTGCAAAATCTGTATATGATCCTGATTTTCAGGAACTGGTTGAATTGTACCAGGCAATTGAACTCTCCACGTCTCGCGTGGTTTATAATTAGAGTTAGCTGCCAATAATTTGTGAAAATATTCAATATGATCATCTGTTAACCATTCGCCTCTATTGATAATTTGCATACTTTTTCAATTGAGTGGTAAGAGTCTATTAATTACAGACATGATGAATTATACTTTTATATTTCAAATATATTATTCTATTGTATTGTATTGTATTCTATGCTATTCTATTCTATTCTATTCTATTCTATTCTATCCTATCCTATCCTATCCTATCCTATCCTATCCTATCCTATCCTATCCTATCCTATCCTATCCTATCCTATCCTACCCTACCCTACCCTACCCTACCCTACCCTACCCTACCCTACCCTACCCTACCCTACCCTACCCTACCCTACCCTACCCTACCCTACCCTACCCTACCCTACCCTACCCTATTCTATTCTATTCTATTCTATTCACAGCTTCAGCAGCTGAAATTACACTTTGTGATAACTAGTGTATTATATTATGTAAGTTAAGAATGCTTCGCATTAGTTCAGCGCCTAAGCAGCTGAGAATTTCGGCGCATAAGCAGCCGATAGTTTCAACGCATAAGCAGCCAATGATTTCGGCGCATAAGCAGCCGAGAGTTTTGGCGCATAAGCAGCAGAAACTATTAGAATATTAAAAGAAAGGAGGAAGAAAGACAGGAAAGGGGAAAGAGAAACAAAAAGAGGTTAGAAAGTATTATTATAAAGTAATAGAATAGAAAGGATGATCCAACGATGGTTTTTAAAATAAATGTCCACGATCTGAAAATAATAATTTATCCATATATTAACTTGATTAATTATTAGACAATTTCAAATGGAGTAATCCAGTCTTACCTAAAACTTATCTGATGAACATGTCAATCTCAATTAAACGATTTTTTTATTATATTTTATAATTATAAATAAATATCTACGATCTGAAAATAATAAGTTATGAATATATTAGCTTGATTAATTATTAGAAAATTTCAAATGGAATAATCCAGTCTTACCTAAAACTTAGCTGATGAATATTTTTTATATTTATAATATATTGTCAGGATTGATCACAATTAAAATATGAGTGAATATATTAGCTTAATAACTCAACACGCTTGCCAATTGGCCGTGCGGTTACATCATGGACCACGATGTAATAGGAAGGTGTCCCAACAACATATTTCTATATATGAATTTGAAGCATGGAGCCTACGAAAAAATGAGCTCCGGTCGTCCGCTTCGTTTTGTGCGGGCGAGTCTTCTTTACCCTCGCCTTACGCGAAACATAATGAAGAAAGATTTCGATAATTAGCAGTATCGATCGATATTTACTAAAACGTGCGCTTTGATCGTCGACGTCGGGCGAGATCTTTTTTACCCTCGCTTAACGCGAAACGTAATGAAGAAACATTTCAATAATTAGCAGTATCGATCGATATTTACTAAAACGTGCGCTTTGATCGTCGAATGTTTACCTTGCATCTGGGCAAGCTTCAGCTTCTTTTTGTTCTTCGTACGACGCCACGACGCACAAGATGTCTTCGCATAATAAAAATGTAAGTAATAAAAATAAATATACTCATAGCAGAGTTAAGTCGGGAATCCCCCGGAAAGCTAAGCTAAGCTATGCTATGCGATGCTGTTTTAACTTAGCTTTTGATGGAAACGGTTCCATAAGAATGTATTGAAGCTAATTTTTTTAAAACGTAACGTGGCATAGCATCGTATAGAATAGCATAGTATAGCATAGAATAGCATAGCATAGCATAGCATAGCATCGCATAGCTTAACTTCCCGGTGGATTTTTAATTCGCCACTTTTATTCGTGGGAATTTATTTCATGTCACGAATAAAACTAACGAATGTGCATGTAACCTGCAACATTTTGAAAGTCTTTGCCTATGTCATTTAGCTTTTTGGCTAATTAATGGTTTATTCATTTTTGCAGAAAATAGAGTACGCTTCAAACGAGGATGCCTCAAAGGAGGAGGCTTCAAAGATGGAAGTCCAAGAGGAGAACGCCCTTCTGTTTGGTAAGTTTTATTAACGATTAACGATAACTTTACAGAAAAATTAAATTAAATAATATTAATCAAATTAATTTTTCCAGGATCTAATGATGATAATGACAGCGATGTCTTCATGGGGGGTCAGGAAGCAGCGCCGACCCCGACGGTGGCTCAACCCCCACCAGCGCCGACCCCGAGGGCAGCTCAACCCCCACCAACACCGACCCAGGGGAATCACCAACCCGCGGGGCAACGCCGGTGGGCTACGTGTAAGTTTATAAAAAAAGAAATCAATGATTTCTGTGATTTAATTATTTTCTATTTTATTTAATTCATTTAATTTATCATTTCAGACAGAGGCACCACAGCAAGACGGGCAAGACGGCAAGATCATTTTATGAAAATTTTATTAAAATTAAGCTCTGCGGATTTTCATTGGGGGAAGAGGAGAGGGCGGGGAGGAAGGGGGGCAGGAGTTTAAAAAAACTTAATTAAAAAATAAAGTTTTATTATTTCATACATGAAAATGTGGTTATTTCATTTGCTTGGTTCCATTCTCTTTCAGCTAATGAAATAATTCTCTTCGTCTGCATCGTTAACTGAAAAATAGGACACCTTTACTAATTATTTATAAAATAAATTATCACACGTACCTCATATGTCAAGATCATTGAATGAATAATTGCATATGCAAAACCGTACCTGTTAATTTGTGCGTACATAGTCTGACGTAGATCACACTGCATCTTCTGCTTTGATTATCTGTAAATATATAATAAAATCCACATTTCAGTTATTTTAGTTACAACTTAACGTAGAACTTATTATTTATATATAGAAATAGAGTTGCCTTTTGCTATAGTGAGTGTAGAGACTACATAAAATGTGTCCGAAGCAGGTGCGAGCGTATGGCAGAAAGTCTTGTTGCAGGAAATTTAAATGCTAATGGTAATAATTCAGCGAAATGAACGCGGAGATCCAATATTTTTAACGCACAATGTATTGGTGTTGGAATGAAACTAATTTATTTAGTATGTTTATTGGTTATTTTAAATAATGGGAATCTAAAAAATTAATGAATTAATGAATAGCGTGACAACTACTTTGGATTTTATTAATTAAAGTATTACGAATGTCTTTCACAAAAGATTGAAAAGCATTAACGGATATGTGTTTTCAGTGTACTTTCTTCACTAATGTGACTTGCTTTACATTGCAAGCAGTCCACCATAATCTATTTTCTTAATAATTCTTAATGCTATGTCTTTAAACAAATTTTGTCGATTTACCTTATTTGACAAAGTTCCAGAAACTTGTGCGAAACAAGATGCTCTGTCTATCTATTTAATCTTCTCCGGACAACCTCCACGCCTGTGCATTCCCTTCATTTCTATCCATCCAAGCCTGTGCGTCCCCTTCAATTGTACTATCCAAGCCTGTGCGTCTCCTTCATTTTTATCGAAGTCCTGTACGTCCCCTTCATTTCTATAATATAATAACCTTTACATAAAATAAAAACTCTAAATTGCTGGTATACAAATACAAATATCTGGCAATTTAAATTCAATGCAATTTTTTACTACAATATATTATTTTGTACAAGCATGGTACAAATTTCTAGAAACTTATGCGAAAGAAGGTGCTTCTCTGTCGAACCTTCTCCGGACAACTTCCAAGTCTGCGACTCTACATGAAAAATCTATTAAATAAATTTGGCGACTTACCTTGTTAATTGAGACAATAATTCCGTCTCCTATTTAGTGTAAAAACTCCTGACATCTCAAATTTGGACAACTTACATTATTTTACACTTGGAGGTTAAGATTGGTAGGTTATAAAGTTCAATGTATTTAAAAAATAGTTTGTACAATGACGGACGACGATCCCTGCCGAATAATCCCGAGAGTCGACGAACGAAGAACGAAACATGTGTTAGTTTCGTTTTGGCTGAAGGTGTGCGTGTAACACGTATATACGTAGAAGAACGAAACATGTGTTAGTTTTGTTTTGACTGAAGGTGTGCGTGTAACGCGTATACGTATTATGTTTGACGAAAAATTTCTAGAAGAATCAGAAGAAGAAGAAGAAGAAGAAGAATCTTAACATTCCGACTGATCCATGAGACGATATTATCATATCTCTGTTATGCGTGGACCGATTTTATTGAAATTGGTCTCATTCCAAAGCTTATATGCGGTTTACATAAGAAAAATGCCTTTAAATTTAGAAAATATTGCAAGCGTCATGAGATATTAATGAAATAAGTTTCAGGTTAGGTTGGATTAGCCGGGCGACGAGTAAATGATAAGCAGTAGCGACAGTCGCCATATATAGGGTGTCTTTTTCTTTCCTGTACTTTCTTTCCTGTACTTGGCGTCGAGACGCTGCCGCGTCTCTAGATTATGGTTGACGAAAAATTTCTTGGAGAATCAGGAGAAGAAGAAAAATCTTAAAATTGACCGTTTCTGACAGTTCCATCGAGACGATATTATGATATCTCGGTCATGCGTGGACCGATTTTATTGAAATTGGTCTTATTCGAAAGCTGATATGCGGTTTACATAAGAAAAATGCCTTTAAATTTAGAAAATATTGCAGGCGTAATGAGATATAATGAAATAAGTTTCAGGTTATAGGTTGGATCAGCCGGGCGACGAGTAAATGATAGCGGTAGCGACAGTCGACATATATACAGGGTGTCTTTCATGTACCCTGATAACCAGATCTGAAGCGCAGAGCCTGACGTCAGATCCGTAGTCATCTGTGTCCGCATTAGGCTGCGGTCTGAGGTACAGAGCCTGACATCAGAGCCTGACGTCAGATGGGCAGCAGATTCACATCAGATCCTGCCTTTCGCCTGACACGTATAACAGCGCCATCTGAGGGTCAGAATTGGCAAACAATTCCCTACGCGTGACGTCACACGGTTGTCCCTACAGGTGTATCCCTACCCTTACATAACTATCAAGCAGATTCTGCAGTTTATTAAATAATTCATTCTATTTATTTTAAAAATTAATTATTCTTTGTTTATTAATACAGGATTGACAATTACAATTATTATAGAACATTATATAGAACATTCAATATTTACATTTATAAATCTATATACAATGCGTCCCGTAACCAGTGCTACCTATTAAGTGCGATATTAGAAAATTTCCTGTATTTTAGACTTCCTTTTTATGTGGAAGCATCATGTTTCCTGTTGTGTTATCGCTGAAAACAAACACAATATTAGGAGAAAATTAAACGTAACGTATGAATAAACAGGATACATGGGATACTTACTTCAGCTACATCTCCACACAGTACACACCCTAGGCGATCATGCATGCTCCTGCGAACATTAACATTTAGAAGAAAACATGTGTTAAATTATTATCTACTAAACAAGATGCTAAACATTCGTACTTCCAGCATAACCATACTTTTCTGTTTTGCAGATAATGTAAATCTCGATTTTCGCGACGTAGATAATTGGAAATTATTCAATTTCATAATTACCTTTGCCTTCTGGATACGTCGAGATGATTTGTCTGGATATTGATGTTTGAAATTACTTTAAATATTATTCAATTTTGTCGGCACTGACTGCCACTGACAGTGACTGCCATCTCATACCTCGAAAACGAACGCAAACTGGACGTAGAGCCTTGACCAATTACGAGTTTCGGCACTATGGTGCAGCCAATCCGAGCGTAGTACATTATACCACATTTATTTATCCTCTACCGTGGTACATCTACCTACCTACATACTCTTCGTTTAAACCATCCGTTCTGCTTGGAGACGTACGCTCGAAGAATATTCCAAGTAATTTCAAACATCAATATCCGGACAAATCATCTCGATGTATCCAGAAGACAAAGGTAATTATGAAATTGAATAATTTCCAATTATCTACGTCGTGGAAATCAAGATTTACATTATCTGCAAGACAGAAAAGTATGGTTATGCTGGAAGTGCGAATGTTTAGCGTCTTGTTTACTAGATAATAATTTAACACATGTTTTCTTCTAAATGTTAATGTTCGCAGGAGCATGCATGATCGCCTAGGGTGTGTACTGTGCGGAGATGTAGCTGAAGTAAGTATCCCATGTATCCTGTTTATTCATACGTTACGTTTAATTTTCTCCTAATATTGTGTTTGTTTTCAGCGATAACACAACACGAAACATGATGCTTCCACATAAAAAGGAAGTCTAAAATACAGGAAATTTTCTAATATCGCACCTAATAGGTAGCACTGGTTACGGGACGCATTGTATATAGATTTATAAATGTAAATATTGAATGTTCTATATAATGTTCTATAATAATTGTAATTGTCAATCCTGTATTAATAAACAAAAAATAATTAATTTTTAAAATAAATAGAATGAATTATTTAATAAACTGCAGAATCTGCTTGATAGTTATGTAAGGGTAGGGATACACCTGTAGGGACAGCCGTGTGACGTCACGCGTAGGGAATTGTTTGCCAATTCTGACCCTCAGATGGCGCTGTTATACGTGTCAGGCGAACGGCAGGATCTGATGTGAATCTGCTGCCCATCTGACGTCAGGCTCTGATGTCAGGCTCTGTATCTCAGACCGCAGCCTAATGCGCACACAGATGACTACGGATCTGACGTCAGGCTCTGCGCTCTCACGGCAGACCCTGCTGCCAATCTGACGTCAGATTGCAGACATCTGGTTATCAGGGGTACTTGGTCTTTCATGTACTTGGCGTCGAGACGCTACCGCGTCTCTAGATTACGAAAATAGATTATGGTGGACTGCTTGCAATGTAAAGCAAGTCATAATAGTGAAGAAAGTACGGTGAAAACACATCTCCCTTGATGCTTTTCAATCTTTTGTGAAAGACATTCGTAATACTTTAATAAAATCCACAGTAGTTGTCACGCTATTCATTAATTCATTAATTTTTTAGATTCCCATTATTTCAATTGACCAATACACATATAAAATTAGTTTTATTCCAACACCAATAAATTGTGCGTTAAAAATTTTGGATCTGTTCGTTCATTTTCGCTGAATTATTACCATTAGCATTTAAATTTCCTGCAACAAGACTTTCTGCCATATGCTCTCACCTGCTTCGGATACATTATGTAGTCTCTACACTCACTATAGCAAAAGGCCACTCTATTTCTATAAATAATAATAAGTTCTACGTTAAGTTGTATATAATTAAAATGTGGCTTTATATATTATATATATTTACAGATAATCAAAGCAGAAGATGATGCAGTGTGATCTACGTTGGAATATGTACGCACAAATTTTCAGGTAGGGTTTAGCATACGCAATTATTCATTCAATGTGAGCACGTGTGATAATTTATAAATAATTAGTAAATTTGTCATATTTTTCAGTTAACGATGCAGATGAAGAGAATTTCAACAGCTGAAATAGAAAGTAACTCTGCTGCATGAGCAAATGAAATAACCACATTTTTATGTATCAAAATAAATTCTTTATTTATTTTTTTTCATTTAATGGCCCCGCCCCTGGCTCTGGCCACGTCCCCGGCTCTGGCCACGTCCCCGGCTCTGGCCACGTCCCCGGCCCCGGCCACGGCCGCGATATAAACCCTCGACTATGGTTCGGAGGGTGAGGGCCTGGGATCTCATCAGATCAATAGCGGCCCAATTTTGCCGCTGGGCCCTCACCCTCCATCCGCCCTTCTCGTGGCGAGCCACGTACGGTCCTGTAATTAGTAGTAAAAACAACAATAAATTTATTAGTATTTAAATTTATACTTATTTTCAAGCATTCTAAATACTTATTTTCAAGCATTCTAAAAACATATACAGTCGGTGTAGAAAGTATTCGTACAGCGACCAATTTAAAGTAAAACTTTGCATATCCATGTCAGTAATAAATTTTAACGGAAAGCAATGATTAATTATCAATATTCTTCGATGTTTGTAGAATAGATTTTGTATAATTCACTAATGCCAACAAATTCAAAATATTTGGGTCCAAAACAGATTTCACAGTATGGAGAAAAAAGAATACAGAGTTTAGAAAAGAAAATTTGCGACCTATGATGAAATACTGCGGGGGGTTCTGTATTTGTCTGGTGCTGCACGAGTATAGCTGGAGTAGAAGCTCTACATTTCATCGATGGTATTATGAATTATAGAGTTTATATTGACATCCTGAGCAAGCACATCCATGCTAATGCAAATAAAATGGGACTTAATGACAATTTTTTTATATTTATTTACCCATGACAATGATCCAAAGCATTCTGCATATAATACTAGGCAGAGGGTTTTATATAGCCCACCAAAATATTTTAAAACGCCGCCATAATTACCACATATCAATCCCATAGAGCATCTATGGGATTAATTGGACAAAAAAAATTTTGTTTATACAAAATCTATTCTACAAACATCAAAGAATAACGATTAATCATTGTTTTCCGTTAAAATGTATTATTTACTTTAAATTGATCGCTGTACGAATACTTTCTACACCGACTGTAACTTCTTAATAAAATGTGTATGCATTTACCATCGGCCGTGGCCGGGTTCGCTGGTTCTGGTGCTGGTGCTGGCGCTGGTGCTGGTGCTCGTGGCGGTGGTGGTGGCGGTGGCGGAGCCGCGGCCAGTGACGGCTCTGTCACACTTAATACCGCCAGTTCTGCGTCGATATCTAAATAAATTAATTTCATCATTAAATGACTGGAAAAATAAATTTGAATAAATGTAGGTGTATAAATAAATTGTTATTATTTACCATCTAACAAGAAGTCCTCCATATTTTTCTACAAAAATTAATAAACAATTAGTTAACCAAAAACATCAACAGTTCATAAAAGCTGCATATGATAGAAGAAAGTAATACATGTAGCACAAGGGTACGTATTGTTCCTTTGCAAATTGGAAATTAGGAAATATAAAAATTTGAAAACTGAAACAGTATATGATGTGAAATGAAATTATTAAAAATTACATTACATTACATTACATTACATTACATTACATTACAAAATATGTTTCTTCTCATTACTTCACAAGGCTTTCCATTATTATTATTCAATACAAAAAACTGTAACGTATTATAACATTATTTTGTGAACGATTCGCAGTTGTAACTAGTAGTAAAACAAGAAGATATTGCACAGGTTGAAGCATATTCTATATAACTTATAACGCCAACGATTAGAAATATATCAAACACATCTGAGTTGAACGTAAACGAACATGGAAAGTACCACATTTTGAAAGTCTTGGGTAGGCACTTTGCCTATGTTAACTATCAATGGAAGTAGACCGTAACTGTATAGCAAGTAATACAACAAGAACATATTGGATACATAGAAGCATATTTTAACTCGAATGTGTTTGATACTTCTAATCGCTGGCGTTACAAGTTAGAATATGCTTCAACGTGACTAATTACTTGTTGTATTACTTGCTATACAGTTACGGTCTACTTCCATTGATAGTTAACATAGGCAAAGTACCTACCAAAGATTTTCAAAATGTTGTACTTTCCATATTCGTTTACGATCAACTCAGATGTGTTTGATATATTTCTTATCGTTGGTGTTTTGAATAATTGAAAGGCTCGTGAAGTAATGAGAAGAAACATATTTTGTAATGTAATGTAATGTAATTTTTATATAATTCGAATTTCCAATTTCCAATTTGCTATTGAACAATACGTATCCTTGCGCTAGATGTATGACTTTCTTCTATCATACGCTGCTTGTAATCAGAATTTAAGTGACGAAAAAATCTCAGGAATCACGATATGTTTCTCTCGAATGAAACTAACGAATAAAAATAAATCTCACGAATAAAACTATCGAATACATAAAGATAACCGGGCTAGAGCATATGAATAACGATAACTATGAATATGTGAATAGTATTTTAGTATCTTTTTTATTACTTACATTTTCAGCCATTGTTTGCGAGTAGCAGATACGATCGAGAATGGCTTGTCTCACCACGTGCAACGATGAGGCGAGCTCCTCCGCTGCTCTTTTGTTTTTTAAGGAGCCCGCTTTTGGCATAGATGCGGACACATTCTGCCGCGGGCTCTTTGAATTGTGGAGTTTTAAGCCGTGAAGCTAATAAGGGGACGCCGCGGATGTGGAAATCGCTTTTGTAACAACAGTATATATGGGGGTCGTAGTATTCATGTAGTATGAAAATACTATTTCGGCTTTTTGTCGAATGGGTTAACAATTTTTCCCGTGCAAATATATTTTGTGAATATTTATAGTACGTGTAACCTCGACTCGATCGGGTTAACTAACAGACGGGTGACTGAGAGAAAGAGGCAAGGTGATTTGGGTAACGGTCGTTTATTCCTTAGTCTAGCGTACAGGTGAGCCCGGCCAGGTCTATGCTGGCACACAATCTGAATACGGCTTAAACTATCGCGAGTCCCGGCGTGTATCGCGGCGCACGGCTCGGTGTGTATCGCGGCGCGTGACGCGGCGCGTATCGCGGTGAATATCGTGATCGACGGAGACGATTCGGCGGCAGTGGAGGGGATAGACGATTTGACCGTTCGGTGTCTTGGCGGGCCAACCCTGCCGTTAGACCCTGGCCGGAGAGTCTTTGATCCGGTCACCCGGTGGGCACAACCCGTGGGTGAGTCAGAGACTGTAAGGACGCTCTCGAGAACGGAGATAAGTCTGTTCGGGAGATCGATAGAGGGTGACGGCCTGCGTCCAGAGGATGGCTCACGCTGTCCTTCTGGGAACCGTGGAGGTGTGGGAATATTCGAAAAGACGCAGTGACCCAGTCTGTCGACGCACGAGAACTCGTGTTGACACGGGCGCTTGTCTTTCGCAAGAACGAGTGTGGGCACAAGAACGTGGAATCGTACAGAAGGTCTCTGGGAGAGGTGTACTGGTCGGTACGCTCGCTCTAGGCGATCTCTGCCAAATAGGTCGTGCCCCCGGCTTATATGTCCTCGTCCGCGGATTTTCGGCGGCGAGAGGATTAATCGGTGCGTAACCCTCTCGCGCCAGTTCTTGGAAACCGCGGACGAGTGGTGGGGGGCAAGACCGTTGGCAGAGCGCGGTACGCGTCATCGCGCTCGGCGCGGTGGTCGGGGGGGGGGGGGGCAAGATCGTCGTCCTACCGACAATAACTCCTTACATACGTTACATATATTATATGTTATATGTATTATTACTCTACGCAAATTTTAATGTTAAAAATACGGCTATTTTAACAGCTATCCCACTTTACCTGCTCGACAATTGCAGGCGTCGCAAGTTTTGGAATGAAATATTTTCGCAGTACAAGAACATGAAAACACCGGTGAAAGAGATGATTAGAATAATATGTTATGTTATAAATGCATTTTTAATTAACCTTAAAATTTGCGTAGAGTAATATGTAGCGTATATGATACGTAATATCCACAAAATATATTTCCACGGGAAAAATTGTTAAAAAAAAAATGGAATACATGTGGGGGGGGGGGGTTACGGAGGACTTGGACCCCGGCCGCCCAAGTGACAATCTAATGCGCTACTGTTGTACCCACGGAACCTTCTTGGGTATTCGTTACTATAAACGTTATATATCTGTAGTACTACGTACGTTAAAAACTTTAAATTTTTAAATTACAATCTTTGTAAAAAGAAGTGAGATCCCCATAAAAAAACTTCAAAAAAGTAAAAAAATTACGCCAAGTACATGAAAATCAAATAACTCACAAAAAATAGAAGATAATAATATAAATCACAAAAAAAAATAGAAGAAAATATACAACAAATAAATCACAAAAATAGAAGATAATAATATCACAAAAAATAGAAAAATATACAATACAAAAAAAGATGTGAAATCAAAATGAGCTGCCAGTACATACAGGTGCTTTCCAACTGCGCTTAAGATGACACAACTACATACACACAGCTAAAATGCTGGGTTCATACATTCCATTACTCATATCGCGGGCATTTTATTTATCCCATCAAAAAGAATCCCATTTAAAAACATTGTCGTAAATTAATTAATAGCTTTACAAAGTTAATGATATAGAAAAATTGCGCCAATTATAATAATGGCTATTTATACAAAGAAAAAAATGTATTACATAATATTAAGCAGATATATTTTTATACAAATAAATATTTTAATATGAATAAATATTTTATTCAAAATACTTGGCGCTGCTCTCCGAATTGGTATTGCTAAACTGAATAAATATGTATAAATTGCAATAATCTTTTTCTTTCTTTCGTGTGCGTACGTTCGTGAATGTGTGTATGAGCATATGCTACGTATGATATTCGAATTAAATATATGTAGAATACATCTGACAGCGTTTCTAATACTTCCGGTTTATGACCGTATTGTTCCGCGAGTCGGCGGTAGAGAACGATTTCCTACAGTTTTGGGTAATTTATGGCTTAACTGGTTCCGCCTCGTAGCAAACGTGAACTCAAGGGCATCGGAAAACGGAAACAGGAATGGTATGCCTTTTCTTCGTTTTAACAATTCGAAGACTTTCTGTTTCTCGTCTCTTCGGACCCTCTCGAACCGAAACACATGGTGTCTGCTGTCTATCTCTAAGCAATGGGTACATTGGCAGTAAAAGGACGGAGCGCGGGCTCTTGTGAAAGTGTAGGATGGTTCGTTCGTTGCACTTCTGCAAAACACGTGTGTTTCTAAAATGTGCTGGCTTCTTTTTATCTAAAGCCTCTTGTCCTGGTGGGAGTAAACTCATAATGGAACGAGAGAAACTACTTGGGGGTAGAGGAAGTTGCTTGGGAAAAAATCCTCTCAGTCAACTAGTAATCTCGTCCCAGAAATGTACTCAGCTGAAGATTATTACGCGATGTTCTGGGTGTACGCCCGGAACAACGGAGACGCAAGTGCTACTGTGCGAGCGTTGGCAGTGGAATACCCGCGCATCCAAACCCCAAGCAAGGATACGATTCGGCGTTTGGCGTAAAAATTATACTCGACGGGGTTGATGATGACGCGAAGCAGTGATATGGGTAATCGGCCCGGTTCGGGGCCACCAATTTTTATAACGTAGGAACAACACGTTCCATGAAAAATAAATTAAGTGATCAGTGTTAGTAGCAGTGCAGTGAAGTGAATATTCGGTACATTAACCCGGACGCACTTGACGTTGCGACCCTTACCTTCGGGTGGTGTCTTGCGAATACCTGCGATCAGCTGAGCACTGGGCGCTACCCTACCATAAATCTTTTCGTCCACCGATGTCCAGGATCGGTACAGTGACCCAGTGACATAGGTTTCCGAAAAGGAAGGAAAGGAATGTCCGAATGGGTGAGTTTTATTTAATTTATTGGTGATTATTAGGTGTAGAAATAAATTCTTTCCGATTTTGGGGTACAATAACTGTTTGATTTAAAAAATATGAAAGCGACTCAATCATCAAAATAATTTCCCCTATTATTAATTACCTTTTGCCATTTTTCTGGCAGCTTACGAATATTATGTAAATCCTGTCGGAAAGAATTTATTCATACACCTAATATTATTTTTTAAATTTAGTTGTGTTGGCCGTTATTAAGCTACGGATTTTTACCTCAATAACGAATTACGATCACTTGTCGTACATTTTCTGTTACATTACCTTTTCGTTTATGCGTTATTTGAAAACGAAATTTATGAATTTCTTGTCATCTCGCTTTAAATAATTATTATTTAAGATTCTGCTTTAAGAAAAAAATGCGTGACGCAGTTTCTTTCGATGCATGCCACTTGCTTGTTCGTACGTTCGTAGTACAAGCGCAGCCGCCTACCGTGTAGCCAACGCTACCGCGGGAGCCCGGGCGGAAAGCGCGCGCTCTGATTGGTCGGGTTTTTTTGTTAATATCTCGTTAAGGAAGCTTCGGACAATATTTTCGCTAAGGAAAAAGTTGTTTCAAATCACCCCCGGAATCACCCCTTTCAAGGAACTCCGACATTTTTGGGACACCCTGTAGGTTTCGCTTACGTTAAGATCTGGGCACACATATCAGTTCCGTGTCAGTTCACGTAGAATTCACGTACTCTTCATTACTTTCCTGAATTATTTTACTCCAAGTACTTTCCATTACAGTCAATAAAAATAATCAGAATTATATCAAGTTTGGTGTCATTTTCATCAGAAAAAACACTAGTAATCCATTAGTGATACTTCTATGATAGAAATTGGCATACTCATTACTGAATGGCCTATTGCTGACTTTGTCCTTATGCCACTACTCTAGCGTTCATGACCCCCGAGCCGCGTCGTTCGGAAGCTTTTACCTAAGAACCCATCAGGGTCGTAAAAAAAGGTACGCGATACAGTTCAACCGATTTCAAGAGAGCGTACAGCGAAAAGGCCAGAATGTCGTGGCCATCGAATTTTAACTTTCTGAGTACGAATACAGTTCCGACACTGTAAGAAAAAGATGAATCAGTATAATGGTCTTGAAACGCTGCGGATTAGTACATACATCTGAAGTATTCAGCAGTTATATTTCTTTGGGAAGGGGCTGGGTGAGGTGTATTTTGTGAAGAATCAAATCGATTGCAAATTGTTTCTCAATTTATTAATCTATTAATAAGAACAGCAATAAACAGAAGATGGATAAACATTTCTAACATAATCATTATCTATTCACTGCTCTATCATTTCGTTGCTTGAGATGAAATTTTTATGAAATAAATGTATTGGAGAACGGTGACGCAACCACTTCTCCCATCATGCGCCCGAAACATGTAAATTGTTCATCCAAAATCAAATTAAATAGTTTTTTACGATTTTGGAATCCGAGGCTTCGTTCTCGAAATATTAGCGTGGAACTTTTAGGCCGTGTAGTGAAGCTGAAACATCTGAGCGTGGCGCAGTAAATGCTCTCACGCACACGCAGGAGGCACGCGTAGATGTAGACCCACACACACAGTAGAGCTGACCGTGCTGATGCAAAACGTGAAAATGGGTAGCGTGGGCTGCTCTACTGTGTGTGTGAACCGCCCGCTCAGCTGATTCGGCATTAAACTGCGGTCCAGAAGATCCACCGCATATGTATACAATTTATGTTAAGCTGAAATCTGACGGCACTTGGATCGGCGAGTTTGGGCGAGCCTGGAACGTTTTCATGGCTGGAAGTCCCCAACTTGGACGCTATTAACCGACTATTATAAAGCACTGTTACTGATCTTCGAAACAGGATCTCGAATTTGGGTCGGTTGTTTCAAACTAAGCATATTATGCTTTTATAAAGATGGAAAATTTAAAAAATTAACAATAGTAAAAGAAACGTACAGGATCATCATTTAATCTTGTAACTCGCGCTCGCGCGAACAGGTAAAATGGTAACAGCGCCTCACGGACACATTCCATTACAACACAGATGGACCAAAAATTTTTTGAAATAAAAATTTCGTACACAAATTTTTATTTCAAATAATTTTTTGCTCATCTCGGCACTACAACCATGCGCGGTACCGGCGTTCGGAAAGCTGCCAGCGACCGCTGGACAGCAGTGATCCCCGAGCTTCGAAAATTTTGGGATGGTCGCTTTCAAATTCACGTGGCAGAGAGCTATTGGGAATTTCCCGGCCCAGGTAAGCGAGCCGCGCGCTTCGATTTTATTGTCGGTTTAGCACTCGCACCCCAGATTACTGTAATGAGGTTTGAAAACAATGTCGACCGGTCTCGTACTCGTCTCAATTTCAATATTTTTAGCTACGGCAGGGTTGACCACGGCATTATACCCCTGTATGGAGAGACTTTTCACCATCTGCGTGTAAAACCACAATAATGGCGCATAGTTCCAAAGAATGGAAAATCAGAATTAAAACTGACATCAAAAAAATAAAAATGCACTAAAAAGTAAAAAATAATTTTGTTCCTTATTTACTCTACGACACTCAATTTTGTTTACATCGGCGTCTCATCAGTTGCACTGTGTAAATCTGGCGCCCACTTAAAACAATTGAGTGTCGTAGATTAAACCCCACAAAATTACCTTTTTTAAAAAAGGTACAAAAAAGAGCGCCAAGTATATAATTCCATCATAAAGAATTCCATTTAAAAACATTGTCGTAAATTAATATAAATTTCTTAATATGCTATATTTAACTTTACAAAAGTGATGAGATACAACAATTGCGCCAATTATCACAATGGCTATTTATACAAAGAAAAAAATGTACTCAATAATATTAAGCCGACATATTTTTATACAAATCAATATTTTAATACGAATAAATATTTTATTCAAAATACTTGGCGCTGCTCTCCGAAAAAATGTTAATTGTCTTGGTTAATAAATAAAACAAGACAAGACACCACAGAGACAAGAAAGAAAGAAAAAGATTTTAATGCAATTTATGCATATTTATTCAGTTTAGCAACACCAATTCAGAGAGCAGCGCCAAGTATTTTGAATAAAATATTTATTCGTATTAAAATATTGATTTGTATAAAAATATGTCGGCTTAATATTATTGAGTACATTTTTTTCTTTGTATAAATAGCCATTGTGATAATTGGCGCAATTGTTGTATCTCATCACTTTTGTAAAGTTAAATATAGCATATTAAGAAATTTATATTAATTTACGACAATGTTTTTAAATGGAATTCTTTATGATGGAATTATATACTTGGCGCTCTTTTTTGTACCTTTTTTAAAAAAGGTAATTTTGTGGGGATTTCACACATTTTGTAGTGTTTATTGATGACTGGATAACTTTTTCACCCCCTCGGGGTTATTTTTTCAACAATATATTATATCGTTATCCAAACTCCGCACGCTTGCAAAGCTACAAGACAATTGGATTGGTCGAATTGGTTTAAAGTTGAGTTTTCAGATATGAAGCAAACATACAAGAAGCAAACATAGAATCGAAGCTGAATAAAATCGTTTAATTAATATAATACTATGTCCGATTTATTTTTGTTGTCTGAATTATACAGTTTTCCACATTCATAATAAAACTCAATATTAATTGTATATACATATTTCTTAAAACTCTAGAATAAAATTATACATGAAAATGTGCTTATTTTTCTCATTTGCAGCAGGGTTACTTTCTCTATCGCTTCTGCTTCGATTATCTGTAAATATACAAAATTCCACATTTTAGTTATGGCTTAACGTAGAACATATAAAAATAGATTGGCCCTTTGCTATTTTAAGTGTACAGACTACAACATGTGTCCGAAGGAGGTGAGAGCGTATGGCAGAATGTCTTGTTGCAGGAAATTTAAATGCTAATGGTAATTCAGCAAAAATGAACGAAGAGATTCAATATTTTTAACATACAATGTATTGGTATTGGAATAAAATTAATTTAGTATGTTTATATTTTTGAATTGAAATATTGTTAATGGGAAACTAATAAAATTAATGAATAGCGTAGGAACTACTGTGGATTTTAATAAAGTATTAGGAATACCTTTCCAAAAGAGATTGAAAAGTATGAAGGGAGATGCGTTTTCAGCGTACTTTCTTCACTAATGTGACTTGCTCAACGTTGCAAGCAGTACGCTATAATTTTCTTAATTCTTAATGCTACGCTACTTTGACAAATTTTGTCGATTTACCTTATTTGACAACTTTCCAGAAACTTGTGCGAAACAAGATGTTTTTCTGTCTGTCTAAACTTCTCTGGACAACCTCCAAGCCTGTGCATCCCCTTCATTTCTATCCAAGCTTGTGCGTCCCCTTCATTTCTATCCAAGCCTGGGCGTCCCCTTCATTTTTATTCGAGCCTGTGTAAAAATTGTTTGCTGGTATAAAAACAATATATTAATTTGTGGAAACTTGTGCGAAAGAAGATGCTTCTCTGTCGAACCTTCTCCAGACAACTTCCAAGTCTGCGACTCTACATAAGAAATCTATTTGAAAAATTTTGGCGACTTACCTTGTTAATTGAGACAATAATTCAGTCTCCTATTAGTGTAAAAACTCGTGACATTTCAAATTCCGACAATTTACTTTATTTGACACTTAGCACTTGGTAGGTTATAATATCTCTGCCTAGCTGTCACGTGACAACAATTTATTTGACACTTAGCACTTGGTAGGTTATAATATCTCTGCCTAGCTGTCACGTGACAACAATTTGTTACGCGATTGGCCGATGCCCGCATCCAATGAACAACGTGCCTGAGAGACATTTCCTCACCCTTTCATACTCCCCTCTTGCCTAGAAGTGTAGGACGATGACTATGACGATGCTGAATTTTAAGAACATAAAATTCAGCAAATTGCAACTTTACATCGAAATATCTGAGCCCATAAGGCCCGTAGGAACAAAACGAAGACACTTTTCTCATGTAAATCAAACCCAAGCTATCCATTAAGACCATTCAAAATCTAATTGGATCAGCCGTTATTGAGATTCGGAAATCTCAGGGTTCTTGATAGCGAGTCGTCGCGTAATAGAGCCACTCCGTGTCTTGCGCTGCGCATATATATCTATATATATACTTGGCGCGAGACACTACCGTGTCTCTTGATACGGAACAAAATTATTTTTTACTTTTTAGTGCATTTATATTTTTTTGAAGTCGAGAAAACCAGAACAGTAGATTCTGAGGTCTGCAAACGCATTGTTGGACGTGGCCGAAGCCGCGACGTCAAGCTCGTCGACATCGACAAAAGAACGAGACGATCGGCGGCCGACGAAGGTAGTCTCCTCAGGAGACTCTTCTGCAGCCGCTCGTATAGGACGGTCTTGTCGAGCACTTTATGTATTCCAAACCTTAAATATATTCACTTCTTGCATTCTAAATACCATACTCCCCCCCCCCCATACTATTCAGTTTCCTCGATCAAATAAAAAAACTTTGATATGAAACATCTTTTTGCTTTTTCAACAGTTAGAAAAATAATAGCGTGTCAAAAATAATATACGAACAAATCGGGCACACTGTATAAACTTATTGAAACATCCGAACGTCAGTTAACATTAATCAGTTAACATCAGTTAGTATATAGTTTAAACAAATTAATTTTTCTAATAATTATGGAGGAGAATGAATTCCTTTTTCAAAAAATATGTATCCAATATTTTTGGCTACTCTAAAGAATTGCACCAAAATCGGTGTGTACGGGTTCGATATGTCCCTTTTAAATAATATAGTACAGTAGAAGGATATTATTATTATTATTATTATTATTGTCATTATTATTATATGTCTGTATTCTATCGTATAGGCCATCATTAATGTATGCGCAAACACATGATGAATAGGTGATATCAGCAACAGGTGCTCTTAAAAAACATTTAAGCACTCTTTTTACAAATTACGTTATTACAAGTGAATGAAATTTGTTTTGCGTTAAATAAACCGGAATAGGATAGCAAAGTTAAGAAGGCGAATGTGATATCGTTTTATTTTCATCCTTCTTTCTCTTCCGTTGAACGGAATATGTTCATAAGACGATTTTTAAATTGTTACTCTAACAGAAACATTTGTAAATCGCGGGCTTCGACTCTCAAAACATAACCTAGTTTTAGCCGTCCTGAATTCTAATTCCTACCACGCGTAGCGTTACAATCTGTTTCGAGGCTTCACCGGTAACGTTGCATGCGACACTAAAATGGTAAGGGGGTCCTAGGACCCCCCAAACCGGTGACAGAAAAATACATTGGTTGATAGGTCTATTCTATACCTCGTCTGTGCTGAAAGCGAAATCAAAAGGCGAGGATAAAGAAGATTCTGGCCCGATCGCGGCGGGACGTGACCAGTGGCACATTTCCTCGGTACGAGGAGGGCTCGCTCTGACCGACGGGCACGTCAAAAGACAAAGCGGGCGACCGGAGCTCACGTATGTCACGGCGTCCGAAAATTCTCCTTCATTTCCTTGCATGTAAGTGTTTATTTTATGCATTATTATTAATTAAGGTGTACACATAATGAAACGGACATATTTTCAACAAATATGTTATTGTTTCGATACATGTGTAATATATATAATATAATGGTCTGCATACATTTTTGATAACCTATCTTTATTGAAATGTGTATCTTTTTAGTATCAAATCCCTTGGAAGGAAATCCGATTCTTCTCGTCAGTAGGAGAAGCAAAAGAGAAAATATTATATTTGGTAAGTGACGTTTACATTTATTTATATATAAAATAATACGTATGATATTAGTTTTGTGACGTCCCACTATTTTTCGCGCGGTCCTAATCAACATCTTCCATATAAATTCTCTCACAACCACACAACTACCTATGAAACCTCAATTCTTAACCCTTTCCCAACCACAGGGTTGTCTGGACGATGTACCTAGTAGATGTAGGGCCAAGGCTCTGATTCCCTCGCATGCTGAGCCGCAGCTGGCGAGGTTGTTGCTTAGCGGTCCCCATCTCCAGATGATCAAATTCGAAATCCCCTTCCCCTCTTCGGCCTTCGAGGCGCGAACTCTTCCCACATTCAAACCTTAGACAAGTCCCTCGCCAAAACTCGTTTAATTCGAGACCCCTCCCTACAACTAACCTATACAAACCTCCACCTTTCAAACCCCCCAATCAAAATCCTCCAAACCAACCAACAGGTGGAGTATTCCGTTTTCAAAGCCCCGAAAGACCCCCGAAATACACCATAACGACACATACCTTACGCATGAGTCATCAACATGCGCCGATTACATAACACATATTTTAAAGATGAATCATCACGCATACCGCAAATTCCCCCCACATACCAACATTCCATCGCTTTGTATAAATACCAGCGCCGCTGGACCGCGGAACTGAGTACAGTTCAGTTAGTACAACAAAACGTTTCACTAATTCAATTTGCTTCAGTACAGTTCAGTTAGTACAACAAAACGTTTCACTAATTCAATTTGCTTCAGTGCAACGCCCCACAAGAGGATCACAACCCTCCGCTACTACTGTAAGCGCTCTTTATTACTAATCCTATCGCATTATACCATGTTCCTTTGCTTACGCTCTTAGCTTTACTTTATTTTCTTTTGTTATTAACATATTGCTACGTTATCGCTTTATATTGTGTCTATTGCTTACATTACCACTTAATTATATCATTGCTTAACCCTATCGCTTAATATTAACTTGTTATCTTTAATACTCATTCATCTTATGCTTATATTTGCAACTACCATTATATAAATGTTTTGTGCTCATGCTTGAAGTCCAAGCATTATTGTATACTGCTATTGCGCCAATAGTGCATTGCTTATTCGCTCGCAGCCAATAAATAACGGTTCTATTTACTTAAACGCTTGAATTCTCGCAATTGGCCACCGAATACCAGAAATCCTAACCGGCCTTCCAACGGCTGTTCTTCCTTCGCGAACCTCGGGATCTCTTATCAGTGTTTACAACTTTCTTTCACTCAGAGTCTCGCATGGCCGTTACTACGTCTATTTAGAAGAACTACCATACGGGTGTTTCTTTTGCCATGCAGTAGTTAAGCCAATTACCAAAGCCTAAGAATAAACCACGAATACGCTAACGGGTGTCCCTAGGGTGAGCGGTTACTTCCCAACCTTCCCTGGTCGATTAAAGTTGCGAAATAGGGTTTCGTGCTAATCCCTGCTACCCCTTAGGGCAAGCGAAACAGGGTTTCGTTCCAAGGGCTTCGCTACCCCTCAGCGTCGCGAAACAGGGTTTCGTGCTAATCCCTGCTACCCCTTAGAGCAAGCGAAACAGGGTTTCGTTCCAAAGGCTTCGCTACCCCTCAGCGTCGCGAAACAGGGTTTCGTGCCTAATCCCAGCTACCCTTAGAGCAAGCGAAACAGGGTTTCGTTCCAAAGGCTTCGCTACCCCTCAGCGTCGCGAAACAGGGTTTCGTGCCTAATCCCTGCTACCCTTAGAGCAAGCGAAACAGGGTTTCGTTCCAAAGGCTTCGCTACCCCTCAGCGTCGCGAAACAGGGTTTCGTGCCTAATCCCTGCTACCCTTAGAGCAAGCGAAACAGGGTTTCGTTCCAAAGGCTTCGCTACCCCTCAGCGTCGCGAAACTGGGTTTCGTGCCTAGGCCTTCACTACCCCTCAGGGCAGCGAAATAGAGTTTCGTGCCTAAATCTTCGATATCCACCCAAACAAGGTCACTTCCCTGAACCTCACCACCCAGGACGTGACATAATTTTGGTGACAGCGGTGGGATCCGCTTACTGTTAATAAAATAGAGTTCTAAAATACAGTACCCACAATAGCCCGACATATAGCATGTGCTTTACAAACCCGAATCGACGTGGACCATCCTACCGAAGCCGCCGGCTACAAAGCTTGACGGCAGAAGTGCAGCGGATGATCTGTGTCTCAGGGAGCATAGCAACTACCACCGTAGGTGACGACATTTGCTTAAGCTGCTCCCAGCTAAATCCATCGGACACCGAAGTAATATACCAAATTCATTATTGCCAAACGCCGTACATATTCCCCAATTGCCCTCGGTGCAATACCGTCTTACTCCAAACTTGTCCCGCAAGCAGTTGTGCCGCGTGCTCAGAGTGGTTCCTCCTTTCAAACAGTAACTACGAGTTTGATAACGCCTACCTCAGTGAAGAACTTTCTGATTTCTAAATAACGTATACCAGACGCGATACAATTTTGGTCACCTAAGTTGAAACGTTCGGTTACCTATAACAAGGAATGCATCTTTCAAACAAGATACCCGTCAATCCCAATATCTAGTATGTGCGATCAGCGTCAACGACGAAGCACACTGTTCTACCCGAGCCGCAGGCTGCACGACATCTCGTCAGAATCAAACGCGTTAATCTGTGTTTCGGGGGGCGTAGCTACGACCACGGAAGGCGAAGATATTTGCTTAAAGTGCTTTGATCTGGACCCAGTAGAAGTGGACGAAATATATCAAGTACACTATTACCAACCAAACGACATATTCCCCGAATGCCCTCGTTGTAGAGACCACTTACTCCAAACGCGTCCCATAAGCAGTTGTGCCGCGTGCACTGAACATCACCTCCGCTCAAATAGGAGCCGTCGCGAATTCAATAGTATCCACACGGGTAGAGACCACCGTAGATCTTGAATAGCGGCTGCCGGACGCCAACGCAGGAAAACTCCTAAAAACCACCCCACGCAACGACTAACAACACGTTAACCATGTCTGTGTACGGTGAAACCGACGACTCTTGCATAATGGACCAAGACGCGGGCCCTTCCACTAATAACGTAGACATCGCAACCACCGAGTTACTAGAACGGGTTGAAATGTTACGAACGAAACAAGCAGAAATCGAGAGCTTGCACGCGCAATATGTCGCAAACCCAAAAGCTAAAACGCTCCCAAGCTTAGCCACCGCCCCCAAAAACCCCTCGTTAGAAGGTCTCTCCGATCAAATACAATCCATCCGCGAGATAATAGAGAGATTTGTTGTACCCACGCAAGCGACCAATAATTTTGCAACACCCGGCTCCTCTCGTTTTGATAGGAAACCAGTACCAACCTATAACTATGTTCCGGAACAAGATCCGTCGCCCCAGATTAAGCTAAAGGACGCCATAGAAACAGTCCCCAAATTTAACGGGCATAATATAACAGTCTTACAGTTCGCTAGAGCCTGCAATAGGGCCAAGGCTCTGATTCCCTCGCATGCTGAGCCGCAGCTGGCGAGGTTGTTGCGAAACAAACTGCAAGATCATGCTTACTTGGCCGTTGAGGATAGGGTCTTTGATTCCGTAAATGACCTCATTAAACAACTTAAACGTACCTTTTCCCCCGCTAAAACATCGGATCATTACCGCGGAGAGCTCGCCAACATCATTAAAGGGACCAACGAACACATACTCGAGTATATTTCTCGCGTCAAGGATCTCCGATTCGCCATCCTTGAAGAGGACAGAGAGTATTATCGCGATTTCGCACGAAATCGTCCTCAAGACCTCGAACGTCTGACATTAGATTCATTCATAGACGGCCTTCCACCCTATTTACGAATGAGACTACAACAACACCACTTTGAGACGTTAGATGAAGCATTCGATTTGGCCGTCCTCGTAGACAAAAAGATGGACAGGGACCGACTTAGATTCTCGGAGCAAAAGACCCTCAAGGTGACCTGCCAACTCTGCAATAAAACAGGTCATGACGCACGGTCGTGTCGAGGGAATCAAACTTCCGCCCCCCATTCTTCCGAGAGACACCCCACAAATCGCTCAGCGGAACCAGGGTACCAAGCACCCAAACCTCTGCTCCCCTATTGGGACAAAAACCAACCCCCTCCCCCAAAACCCACAGAAATACGAATCTGCAGCTATTGCAAAAATCCCGGACATCTGATCTCGGAATGCAGAAAACGAATGTTCCATCGCAACAGAGACCTTGGAGTCACCCAGGCACAGGATTCGGGAAACGCCCCGCCCCCACGGACAACTACGGACGCTTACCGTGGAACGGGCCAACCGGGAGCGCGTCCAGTAACAATACAAACGGACTTAGGACCACCGGAGCTAGAATCGCCACCACACAATTAAAACCACTGGGCGAAGCCCCATCTGTAACGATTCACTCCCCAGACTTCGAGACGACGCCTGAACTAATGATCGACACCGGCTCTGAAGTCAATTTGCTAAAAATCCAGGCCGTGAAACGAATCCAAGACATCGATCCAGAGAATCGAGTATTCCTTAGAGGCATCGCAGAGGACAATGTCGCCACCCTCGGGACCATCAAAATAACCCTCCTAGGGAACGACGTCACGTTTCACGTAGTTAAAAACGACTTCCCCATCAAACCTCAAGGAATATTAGGAACGGAATTCCTAAGAGAACAGAACGTCACCATTAAACACTCCCAAAACCAGTTGGATGTCCACGGAACCACCATACCCTTCGTAAACAGAAACCAAATTTTGCTACCCGCGAGATCAAAAAGCACTTGTTTCGTTCACGTACTCAACCCCGACAAGAAGGAGGGGTATTTGCCGCGACTAAACTTAGGCGCAGGAATCCACGCCGGTAACGCGCTAGTCCGTAACCAAGACGGCAAAGCATATTTACAAATAATAAACTCAAACGAAATGGATATACCAATCACGATTCCGACCGTTGAACTGGAAGATTTTGACGAAGTAGTTCCAGCACGCAAACCGTCACAACCATGAGAGACCACAACCCCAATAATCACCGCTCCCTTCCCCAACCTAACAAACAACAAGCCCCTCTTATCACTGGACCCGTCGATCCGTTACCTCGAGGTACCCACCAAAATGCACTCGGTTCCACTCCCTACTCATCACGCCGAATCGCCCCTTTCCCCCACTTCCCACCAATCTCTTGTGACTACGCCGGACTCGGAAATAACGGAAAATTCCGAGAAAGCCTCTTCAAAAGTGGAAAAAATACTTCAGTTAATCTCTACAAGACATATGAACTCGGAGGAAAGACTCCACGTTCAAGGAATCGTAGAAAAGTACCATGACCTATTCCATTTACCAGAAGAAAAGTTGGGTCACACAAATGCCATTCAACATGGAATTCAGACAACGGATCCAGCACCGGTCAAGACGAAACAATATCGCTTTCCCCCCATACATAAAAAGGAAATCAACAACCAAGTACAAAAGCTACTTGAAAACGAAATTATCAAACCATCGTTATCGCCCTACAACTCTCCCATCTGGATTGTGACCAAAAAGCCGGGACCCGATGGACAACCCCTGTGGCGAATGGTAATGGATTTTAGAGAACTCAACAAAAAGACTGTTCCTGACGCATACCCACTTCCAAATATTAATGAAATATTGGATCAGTTAGGAGGAGCCAAATACTTTTCTGTGTTCGACCTTGCTTCGGGTTTCCACCAGATACCTATGAAACCCGAAGACGCATCTAAGACGGCATTCTCTACACCTCATGGACACTATGAGTTTGTGAGAATGCCCTTCGGACTCCGCAATGCACCGGCGACCTTTCAACGCCTGATGGACCACACACTTGCTGGGCTCCAGGGCACGGAAATGTTCGTCTACTTAGATGATATCGTCCTCTATGCAAGCTCCCTCACGGAGCATTTGATTAAGTTCAAGAAACTCGCCCACCGCCTACGAGAGGCAAACCTCAAACTCCAACCTTCTAAATGCAAATTCCTGCATAAGGAAGTAGCATATTTGGGACATATAATTACCGAGGAAGGCGTGAAACCTGACCCACAGAAAATACAAGCCGTTCAGAACTATCCTACACCACGCACACCAAAAGGGATTAAAGAATTCCTCGGCCTGACCGGGTATTATCGAAGATTTATCCCTGAGTTCTCCAAATCAGCCCGGTCGCTGACTTCGTTATTAAAAAAGGATACGTTATTCAATTGGGGACCGTCCCAACAAATCGCTTTCGATCATTTAAAATCAGCATTGCAGAAAGAACCTATCCTACAATACCCAAATTTTGAACTGGAATTCCATGTCACCACCGACGCCTCCGACTACGCTATAGGAGGAATTTTAAGTCAGGCTGTCGCTGGAAAAGAACTACCAATTGCTTATGCCTCCCGCCTCTTGAATAAAGCAGAAACAAACTATTCAACCATAGAAAAAGCATTGTTAGCAATTGTCTACTGCGTCAGGCATTTCCGACCTTACCTTTATGGAAGGAAGTTTATTTTATATACGGATCACCAACCCTTAATCTGGTTACACAAGGTAAAGGACCCAACGTCACGCCTTGTCAGGTGGCGATTAAAATTGGCAGAATATGAGTATGAAATACTCTACCAACCAGGGAAAAGCAATAAACTCGCCGATGCCCTGTCCCGTAACCCCCCTACAGTGGAGGCATGCCCTATACGACCACGAGAGGAAGCCGACGATGATTGGGAGGATCAACCCCCGCCTAAACGAGGGCCCGGGAGGCCCCGGGGTACCAAGGTAGCAACCCACCCCCGTTCAAGGGCTAAGCCTACAAGAACACAGCCCCATCGAAAGGCACGCAAAAAGAATAACCCTCCAGAACCAATAAACGAAACGGATGAAGAGGAGGATCGAGAAGAAGAAGGGGAACAAGCAGGCATCCCCTACCAGACCATGCCGACTCCGCGACCTTCAACACCTCAAACACTGGATGTCCGCGACCCCGAGGTAGAATCCCACGCATCATACGAATCAATCTCAGACTCTGAATCATCAATAATCGACCTGGACGATCCTCTCGATGCGGGTTTCGAGGCAGACCCCGAACGAGACATCAGGACAACCCCGTCAACTAGTCGTGACCCACTGTCCTTGCGAAGAGAAACGCTGGTCTTCTTTTTAAGCGCCGATGGAAAAGCTTGCGACGACGGAGCTAAGCAGCTGCAAGAAATGGGAATCCTGACAGAAACCGACAAACTCACTTTGGGCAGGGCCCATGTAACGTATATTAGAGGACAAATTCTCATTGGGTTAGTCATTAAAGAAACCTATGATACGCCTTTAACCACGACAACATGGAGCGAGGCCCTTTCCTCCCTTAAGGACGTGGTACACGAGCTCATAGTACATTCGGTTAGTATAGCCAAAACAGCTAACATCGATCAGTTAAACTGGCAGGACATCATCATGGATGTCCTCGAGGTCCTTAACGACGAAGAAATCGATGTAACCATTTGCATGCAATTAGTCCGAATTCCCGAAGAATCGGAACGACCAAATATAATTATTGAAAATCATGCCTCTGCATTAGCCGGCCATAAAGGAGTAACGAAAACATACAGCCGAATTCGGCACCACTACTTCTGGAAAGGTATGAAGAAAGCCGTGGAAGACTTCATTCGGAGCTGTCCGGACTTTCAGAGAAAGAAACTTGTCCGCGTTAAAACCCGGCAACCAATGATCCTCACCGACACACCAGGACGCGCATTCGACAAAATTGCCCTAGATATAGTAGGGCCCCTGCCCACCACAAGAGAAGGTAATACCTACATACTAACCATGCAGGACTTACTAACAAAATACTTTGTATGTGAACCCCTCAAACAATCCACGTCTATAAAGATTGCGGACGCATTCATAAAGAAATTCATTTGTCAATTCGGAGCTCCCAGAGCCATCCTCACTGACCAAGGAGCAAATTTTACTGGCAATTTCATGAAAGCAGTAGCCCGGAAGTTTAAAATCCAACAATTCAGAACCACAGCCTTTCACCCACAGACTAACGGTTCCTTAGAGCGAT
Organism: Andrena marginata; assembly: GCA_963932335.1. Classification (NCBI taxonomy): domain Eukaryota; kingdom Metazoa; phylum Arthropoda; class Insecta; order Hymenoptera; family Andrenidae; genus Andrena; species Andrena marginata. The sequence continues at coordinate 26,540,220 of OZ010662.1, forward strand.
CGCACCTCGTTTTAACCGAATATTTCAAAATGTTTATTGGTAAATACAGCGACTGGGACGAATGGACAGACTTGGCCGCATTCTCTTATAATACCAGTGTCCACGAGGGCACTGGTTACACACCGCATGAATTAGTATTCGGGAAAATAGCTCGGATACCCAGCCGAACTCCGGTGACGGAAGATTTCGAAAACGAAACTTATAATCATTATCTCGCGAAATTAAGTACTAGAGTACAAGAATTGCAGACCGCTGCAGCAAAAAGACTAGACCAATCAAAACTTAGATACAAAAAATACTATGATCGACACATAAACGAAGAGACCTTCAAACCCGGGGACTTAATTTTCGTCCTAATAGAACCACGGAAAGGGAAATTTGGGGACCAGTACTCTGGTCCACACCAGATACTGGAAGTAATCCCTTCTCAGAATTTAAAAATATCTTGGAAAGGCAAGACAAAAATCATCCACGCAAACAAAGCGCGGCTTGGTCGCGTACGCGAGAGTCCCGGCTGACCGTATCACACCAATGACAAAAAGGTTTTAATAAACTCTACTCCTAGATCACACTATCGCATTATCACGAGCGTACCAACGACACTCCGTGATATGCCCTCCCCGACGAAGCGAAGAGGTCGTCCCAGGAGGAAACATCGAGGCGGAGGACGGTCCCGAAGGCTCGCGTACATGCGATGGCAGCGACGGGAGGCTATAAAGGCTGGAAGGAGCCTCTCACCCCTGCTCCCGAGAGTCATCTCCTCCGTGGTGATCAGGGAGGCAACACCGGCGGACCAGGTCGCCGTTGTCGAGGACACCCCCCCACCAACACCGCTGGACCTGGAGGCCTTCCAGGAGGCCACGACTCCGCGGCCCCAGCACAGCCCTCCTCCATACGAATGGGTAGAAGACAGAATACTTCCCCATCTACCACCTCCTCCCCCATACCGATCCCCAATCCATCCTCCTGAAACCCCAGTCCTTTCCGCCATCCCACCCCATCCAGGAGTGGTGGAAATCTTAGACACGGGGTCAGCCACCAGGGTGCCGGACCACGAGGAACTGACTCCCGAGTTCCTAAGATGGTTAGATGCCCTGCATACAAGCGGGTATGACCTCACCTTCCTCCTGGAAGAAACCAACCCATTCCCTGACTTTCCCTCCACATCCTCCTTATAAATAGACTCTCCCTTGTAAATAGTCCCTGTATATAGTTCCCTTACCTTATTCTAAATAATTATTATTTAAGTTAGTTATTAACCCACATAATTTCTTGGTTTTGTTTTTCATGCAAATTCGGTATTTTATTTTCCATTATCATTAGTTCAAAGATTTCCTTTTGTTTGTTTTGCCAACCACCTTCATGATTTATTTATTTCTTTTTTTCCACAAGTAGTAATGTTTTTTATTTTAGTTCAAGGAAAGTTCTTTTAGTTTTGCACACAACGTCCATGTTTCATTTCATTACTTTTCTCCTACGCTGATGTCACAAACGCACAGAAGGAGAGAATGTTCATTCAAGTCCACCCGCTCCTCAATGTTAAGAAATGCACGCATTTCTTCATATAGGGGGGGGAGGTGTGACGTCCCACTATTTTTCGCGCGGTCCTAATCAACATCTTCCATATAAATTCTCTCACAACCACACAACTACCTATGAAACCTCAATTCTTAACCCTTTCCCAACCACCCCAGGGTCAGGACCAAGGTCGGCTGCCCTATCAACAGTGGCAGCAAGGGCAACAGCAGCAGCAAGGGGGCCCCACCCAGAGGCTGGGACAGGGAACGTGGCCAGCTACCCAGGGAAATGGGTCGGCTCGGCGTGATACCAGGGGACCTGCGCGAGGCTGGGAGGACCAGGGGGAATGGGTCCGGACCCCCCACCCTACCCTGCAGAAACCCACGGGGCAGTCGGATGTCAGCAGGGGAATACCTCCGCTGGTGCAGAAAGAAGCGTCAGGCCCGAGACGGAGAAACGAAAATGAGCTGGGGCCCAGAATTAGGAAAAGGCCGGATGCGATCATGGTGACCGTGACGCAGAGATGGGCATTATTTAAATAAAAAATTATTTAAATGACGTATCAAATAAAAAATACTTTAGTCTTATTCGTCATGAATAAGATTTACCCCGAGTCAATATTTAATCGTAGCGCTCATAATTGAAATCATGGGTATTCAATCGTCGGCCACGATTGAATTACTTCAGCCAGAGAATTAAAATCGTCGGCCATGATTGAACTACTTCAGGCAGGGAGTTCAATCGTGGCTCGCGATTGAATTGCCTTCTGCCATGGGTAGTCAAATCATGAATGAATGAACAGTGTTCTCGTATTCAATCGTATTTAGTCGACTGAAGCTCGATAACCTCGAGACTTGCGAGAGCCTTTGATCGATGCCGCGCGATGCCCGAGCCGAGCGACATTGTATCGTTCACCCGTCTAAACTGACGCCTGGAGTTGCTTGGCGATGTGTCATCGATTATACGAAAAGTGAATTTCTTTATTTTTCATCGTATCAATATGACAGTGACACCGATGGATTCCTGGCGTTCTCACGAGTAATCGGTCAGAAAATAATTGAAATCAGACTACTTTTAATGGAGTTAGGTGTAAATTGTGTAAATTAATTGTATGCATATGTAATTTCGTTAATTATGGCCCAAATTATGTCAAGTTTGTTATAATTTTTGCCAGGGAAACAGAAGGAGACAATTGATGTCACTTTCGTGCATATCCGATAAAGAAATTAACATTTTTCCGTTCTTAATGGCTAGTGCTATCCTTGTCTTTTATGACCCCATGGTTCTCGGCGATCCGTGTCGAGCGTTCGCTACTGAAGGGTCCTTACATAATATGTCTTCGACTCCTCAATAAAGGCAGAATGATAGGGATCATGATTTTGGAATTTGGATCAGGTTAACGAGCACTACTTACATATACATACAAATGTTAGGAAATTTTAAAGCAGTGCTTTAAAATACGATTCTAGTTGAGAAGAATTATTTTTGTCGTTACTTTTCCCTGTACATATGTATACTTTAATAGTATTTACTCGTTTCTTACTTTTACTGTTATTATTTTACATATTTATGATTACTCTTTGCATCTTTTTATGTTTGAATATACATACATGTTGTTTTCTTTAAAAGCTAATATTTCCAGATTATAATCAATTAGTTTCATGGAAAATTTACAAATAAACATATAAGTATTTTAGCAAAAATCAGAAAGTACATATAATCCATATGTATTACACAGAGTGCGAAGTACTGGAAGTACTGCAATATATAGTGTTTCTGTCACTTTAATAATGAATACATTAATAGAATTTAAGGACAACTTTTGCTGTTTTTGCAGGTTATTGAAATTCGATTATTTCCTTAAAAAGAAAAAACAATTTCTCAACTAGTACTATGTTTAGCCATATATATTATATGCATTTTTTATTTTTGCTGAAATACCTGTGTGTATTTGTAAATTTACCATTAAACTAATTCATTATAATCTGTAAATATTAACTTTTACCGAGAACACCTTTATTTGTACTTACACACAAAATCATGTAAAAATAACAATAAATAAGTAAAAAAACACTAAAAATAATAAATGAGTAAATAATATTAAACTATGCATATGCACAGGAAAAACTAACGACAAAAATAATTTTGCCCAACTACAATCGTATTTTAAAGCACTGTGGAGCGCGCGTTTCAACTGCAACATCAACAATACCCTACAATATTACCTCTACTTTGCGATGGTCTTAACCAGAGTTTCGCACCAATCAATTAAAAAATAAATTGATTGGTTAATTAACAGTTACAATTTACAATTAATGAATTCTGCATGATTTTAATGACGCCTAATTTAATTGCACTTACAAACTGAATTACTAATTGTAATTAAAATAATATGTTTTGATGTGTAACACGAAGTTCGCGGTCGCGCATGATAGGATCAAATGAGATTGGTTGTGTAATTTGCCTGTATGGGGGTAGACAGAGAAAGATAGAGAGAGAGAGAGAGAGAGAGGGGGGGGGGAGAGAGGGGCAGAGATCGAAGGAGGACGAGCAGAATGTGCAAAAGGAATTTACACAGTATCACAAGTTCCATTATACATTTTTAATGTTTTATTTCAATCATTGTACATGGAGAGAACTGACAACAGTCGCTTCATACATTCTTTACGGTTTATATTATGTCCATGCAGAAATTCATTCGCTTTATTGATACTAAATTGTTTATTAAAAGTATAAATATATTTCATATTTTTGTAACAAAAACATTTTTCTTTAATATTTATAATTTTTTCCCACTTTTCTGGTTAAAGTTCAACCAGATGATCTGATAAATTTGGCAAATTATAACAAACCGTGTTTTGGAAACGTTATATATTGGTGATTAATTTGTGGACTGCACTTCGGATACATTTAAAAATATTTTAAGATCAGATACTTCAAATGATACATTCTGTTATTGTGATTGAATTCGCCCTTTTATGTAGTATAAATATATATGAAGAAATAGATATGGTTTTTATTCAAAAACACAAAATACTTCTAATTTGTTATGCAACAAAATTATAACAAAATTTTGCTTATGTGAATAAATTCTTCATATTGCGTGTAGAGACTGAATGCAGGTGTCGCCCACGTGGAAATGCGACGTGACCACATTAAAGGGGGTACGTATGCATACTCTGGGGCTCATGTCTACTTAGTTTAAAGTTCGTAGACGATAGAAGCATAAGGAACATCAGGTTCTATTCTCCTTGAAGCAGATTATACATCATTCCGGACAGGTGAATTACCTAAAACACAAAACAGAAGCGTTTTTATAATCTGTAAGACAGTTTATGTTTTGTGTCGGAAGCAAAATTCGAATAAAAAAATTAATACAATTTTTATGTACATATATACGATTTTGTCCTTTTGGCCAGGAAAAATATTTTTCTTTTTTTTCTTTTAAGAATTTATATTAATAATGTGCTCCCGACACATTTGGGGGAATAGTTTCGGAGATTTTATGTTCACAGTTGTGGAAAATGTTGTTTATGGGAAATCATGTTTAAAGTTGGACATGCAATTTTGTCGTACTTAACGCATTAATAATTTCCTACTTACGGGTTTCAATCGATGCCTGGTCCATACATTACGTCTTCCTCCGATAGATTAAGGTCTTCTATGGCCTTTCTTTTTCTTCTTATTTCAATTCTGCCTTTTTTCGTCGCAAGTGAGGCACGGCGATCAGCGATCACCGATCACCGAAAGTTATGCGGATGTTCTTTGATGTTTCCACACTTTACAGTTGAAGCTTTCGTTTCGATTTTATGAAAATCGTCCCAGATATCTTTCGAGGAGTTCTGTATTACGAGACATAACTAACATTTCCCGCGAATCCCTGATTTCACATCAGGGTCATCTGCACCCCTAACTAATTCACCAGTTAACCAATTAACTACTGTTTCAAATTTTTTTATTTCAGCTATTGCGACCGATAAGAATTCCTTTTAACAAAAAGGAGAATCAATTTCCTTCTTATTAAACTATTTTCTTCAATCCTTCAAATTGGCCTTCAAAACCACTCTCCTTTGGAACATACTATCCGAAAGCCTATTGGACTTTGGAGAATTTGTCATGGTGGCGTAAGAAAAGAGCCTTTCCACAGGAGCCGATGATGGCAATGGCGTATTATATTTAAAAAACAATTTTTTTATCAATATATATTTGTTCAAAATTTTGAATTCAGTGTCTTCCTCTGCGAAATAGTGTAATATCTGAAAGTGAAATGTGAACAGATTAGGAATACGTAAGTTCCATTATATATTTACTAAATGAAAAAAAATACTAACTTCAAGTGATGCTTTAGAAGAATATTCTGCAGTTCCCAGCGAACTCGTAGCTCCAAAATCAAAGAAAGAATTCCGAGATTTGCGACCAGACGATGTAGTTGCTTCAGTCCTTCCGGATGCTGTATTCGCTTTCATTTCCTCAATTATTTCATGTTTAAGGAGCTCCTCCATTTTGCCACGGTCCTCCTCGGTAATGCACGGGAACCACGCATTCTTGAATTCTGGATGCGTTAATCCGGCCATGGCGGCATTCTGTGACTCCGGTGTTGCGAGTTTCAAATAATCTTCAAATCTCGAATTCACCGCGTAGCGAAGGCACTGACTTATGGGATTACAGAATTTCCACTCCTTTTCCTCCAGTATTTGCAATTTTAAACGCAGAGACAACAAACATGGCAAAAGTGTGCCATAGAAAATATTGTCTCCCTGCAAAATGTCTATCGCTTCCGCGATTGGCGCCGTACATTCTATGTGTTCTTCTAAGTATGTAAAGTCATTTTCTCTCAACACAATTTTTATCCCTAAAAGTTTTGTCAAGTCTGTCATTTTGTTTTTAATTTTCAAAATTTGTTTTAGAGAATCGTATAGGGAATTCCACCGAGTCTCGCCCGGTCGTTTCAATGTGTGTCCAATTGCCTCTAGTATTATTTCGGCGGATTTTGGCCTGATCGCTGCATTCCACAACAGGTTACATCTATGCATGGCGTCTTTATGTATACCCGACAGCACATCATCGCACTTAATTGTGCGCATCATGTCCGATGTAATACACAAATTGAGAGTGTGTGCAGCACATTTAATATGGCGAGGCAGTATATACTGTAAAGGACGCGTAACATCTGTGTCCAGTGGTATGGTTTCTTGTGGTTCTTCATCGGATGAAGAATAGGAGGAAACATCCGAATTATCTTCCTCAACTTCCTTTCTAATGAAGGCTGCTTTAACGCCAAACGTTCTGAAAGCCTTTGCAAAATTACTTGCGTTATCAGTGACCGTTGCCACAATTTGGGTCTCAGTTAAGCCAAACTCGGTATGAATGCTCTTCAGTAAGTCCGTGATTGTAGCAAACGAATGTTCACCAGCAAAGCGACGACACGCTAGAGCTGCTGATTTCCTTTCATAATTTGTGGAAATCCAATGTGCTGTTACGCCCAAAAAACTTCGTCGCCTTCCTGACCAAATGTCTGCAGTTGTGCAGACAAATTGAACAGACTCTAATTGGCTTTTAATGTCGCACATACACTCTGTATACTGTTTGTCAAGTATTCTCCCTAGTCCACGGCGACTAATTGCATTAACTTTATTACCAAGTTTCTGGTTAATAAATATTTTTCGAAAGTATTTACTATCCACCACTTTCAATGGGACCATGGCATCAATGACGAACTCTGCGATATCCATTTCAAACTGGTTCTGTGAGATCGTTTGTTTATCAATCGCAGAACTCCCAGATGCTGTTTGCTTGTTTGTTCCCATTTCCGTAGAATATTCGGTAAATGCTTCATAATGTTTCCGCTTCAAATGTGACAGGAAATTGGATGAAGATGTTACCTGGCCTTTGATTTCAATGTCTTTTGGCAAACAAAATTGGCATTGTCCCACAATGGTCTTGTGATTCGATTTTTCCTTCACCAGCGAGAAATATTTCCCACTAACAATCGTAGGCACGCGAAGCACCTCTACAACCGAACCTTCACTTGCACAACTTGCAGTCGACGTCGACGCGTGCAATTCACCCGCGACGGAAATATTTTGCAATTCACAGTCTCTGTCACTCATTTTAATAAATTATATATACACTACACTTATTTAATAGTATTAGATAAATATCTTATTAAATAGAAAAGTAAATGTTCTAAATAGGAAATAATACTTGACTAAATATAAGTAATTTACACTACTCTAAGTTAATAGTATTAAGTAAATATCTTATTTAATAGAAAAGTAAATGTTTTAAATATGAAATAATACTTGACTAAATATAAGTAATTTACACTACACTAAGTTAATAGTATTAAGTAAATATCTTATTTAATAGAAAAGTAAATGTTTTAAATATGAAATAATACTTGACTAAATATAAGTAATTTACACTACATTAAGTTAATAGTATTAAGTAAATATCTTATTTAATAGAAAAGTAAATGTTCTAAATATGAAATAATACTTGACTAAATATAAGTAATTTATACTGAACTAATTTTAAAGTGTAATATTATAAAGGCTTAAAATGGTTTGACAACTCTGTGATCCTCTCTTAATGATTACCATCAAGAGACTGATTCTACAATTCTTCTAACTGCATGTCTCCCACGCAAGGGATTTCGGGCTTTTCCCCACGCGTAGTGGAGGGGGAACACCTACAGGAGTGGTGGTAATGTGTGCGTGACGATCCCGCTGACGTAAGTGGTCCTCCATAATGTTGTCTAAGGTCGGTATCATATATATTGGCCGTTGAGTTTCGGAGGGGTATTCTCCCACCACACCGTTTGTTTGCATCGGTGCTCCTTTTCTCAACGTTTTCTGACTCACTCTCGTTCCATCTCGCTCTCGTCTTCACAGAACAAGAGTGAGCCAGAAGTGGTGGGGATAGTGCCAAGCTTTTGGCCTGTAGGCCAAACCGAGCTGTCAGCGTAGAAATATACACATCAGAATAGGTGTGCGTTAGTTACGAAAAAATTCAGGAACTTTATTGGTCAGAACATTGATTCTTTCTCGATAGTTTCATTTCGTATTAGTCTACGCATAGCTTCGTAACGCACACAACTATTACGCTAAGAATAAATAACAGCCAAACGGCTAGGTTCTTTCGGAGCCGAGCAGCGCTCCCGTGACCACACCATACCCTGCGAGGGCCATGAAACTCCAACAGACAAATCCACGATCGTCAGATGGTGGTGGCTGATTTCTCCTCGATCGCTGCTCGCGAAACCGAATTCACCGGCCAATATATTTGATACCGACCTTAGTAAACCTGGTCAGGGTAACTCTATTTCCGCTAAAATATTTACAACGCGAGTGCTAACAAGTTGCAAAACATGGATTCTGACCTGCATATTTTATTATATTTTTTAACATAAGGGTTTATGCATACACTTTACGGTTTCGCTAGAGTTTTCTGAAGTTTGTTTTAAGTCTCATAACGATCCGTTAATATTTTGTAAGAAAAAGCTACTATGTATTATATAATTTGCACAAAATGAAACGAGACCTCCAAACATCCGCTCGTTTGAAAAACTCTGCAGGGGCCACTCGTCTGCCGAAGTCACGGGCCCAGATGGTTTTCCATACTCTTCGACTCTTGAAACAATTTATGACCGGCGAAGACGTCATTGAACGGGGTCGTCGCCGTAGCCGTTGCACCGTAAACAGACCCACGATGCATCGAACAGCCTTCTCCGCTCGTAGTAGAGGTTCTGTTTTCTGTCAAATATAGACACAATACTGTCAGACATTTACGAAGCATTAGGGGAAAATTTGTGTAATGCATTACCAGCTTTCTTAGCGTTTCGACAATACATTTTCACATTTTTCAGCGCTAGACCCGTTATTGCACCCGACCGTTCATTAACCGCCCAACATTTTCTTAAAGTTGCTGTCAAACGCTAATCTTTTAACTACCTTTACGTGCCTAGCGAGAAAAACTCTCAATTACTACCTGAAGCGGCGAAACTACACATCTGCCTGCCAAACGTTCACCACCATAAACGTTGTAGGGAAAACAGACCCATAAAGCATTGGACTCACTGGTCCGCATCAATCCTTGGGTTATTCCTATCCACGACCTTTCCCACTTTCACTTTTCTACCCATTAACTATGGTCGCGTACTTCCTTACTCTGTCAAAACTTCCTCACAACATAGGCATAGGCAATAAAGAAGAAAACCCAATAACACAGAAGCCACACTCAACGTTCTTCCCCCAAATGTCTACTTCTCGACCTAATATTAACTGGAAAAAATGTATGAAACGTCAAAATGTATTCTTATACATTTAGTAATTCAGTGTATAAGTGCATGCTAGCGTTACCGAATGTAAGGATGAGGTCGGGGGCGGATAGCCCCACGCTGTCCTGCTTTCGAGAGTTTTATGGTAGGGACTTAGCTTGTGAAAAAGTATTGTCGAAACGCTAAGAAAGCTGGTAATGCATTACACAAATTTTCTCCTAATGCTTCGTAAATGTCTGACTCTATTGTGTCTATATTTGACAGAAAACAGAACCTCTACTACGAGCGGAGAAGGCTGTTCGATGCATCGTGGGTCTGTTTACGGTGCAACGGCTACGGCGACGACCCCGTTCAATGACGTCTTCGCCGGTCATAAATTGTTTCAAGAGTCGAAGAGTATGGAAAACCATCTGGGCCCGTGACTTCGGCAGACGAGTGGCCCCTGCAGAGTTTTTCAAACGAGCGGATGTTTGGAGGTCTCGTTTCATTTTGTGCAAATTATATAATACATAGTAGCTTTTTCTTACAAAATATTAACGGATCGTTATGAGACTTAAAACAAACTTCAGAAAACTCTAGCGAAACCGTAAAGTGTATGCATAAACCCTTATGTTAAAAAATATAATAAAATATGCAGGTCAGAATCCATGTTTTGCAACTTGTTAGCACTCGCGTTGTAAATATTTTAGCGGAAATAGAGTTACCCTGACCAGGTTTACTAAGGTCGGTATCAAATATATTGGCCGGTGAATTCGGTTTCGCGAGCAGCGATCGAGGAGAAATCAGCCACCACCATCTGACGATCGTGGATTTGTCTGTTGGAGTTTCATGGCCCTCGCAGGGTATGGTGTGGTCACGGGAGCGCTGCTCGGCTCCGAAAGAACCTAGCCGTTTGGCTGTTATTTATTCTTAGCGTAATAGTTGTGTGCGTTACGAAGCTATGCGTAGACTAATACGAAATGAAACTATCGAGAAAGAATCAATGTTCTGACCAATAAAGTTCCTGAATTTTTTCGTAACTAACGCACACCTATTCTGATGTGTATATTTCTACGCTGACAGCTCGGTTTGGCCTACAGGGTGATTGGCTCGGTACGCCTGATCCGCCTGGCAAGCGTGACGAGGTCAACCCCCCGTGGTGTCTCTCCGAAGTTAAGGCTTTCGACCCTCGAAGGGGCTGGAGTACCTATTAAGAAATGAGAAATCTTCGAATTTCTTATTTCTCATCAGATCTGTGCGGAAGCGACGCCAATGGATTCCTGGCGTTCCGTCGATTAAAATCATACCAAATATCATGCAAATCGGACTACTTTGACACAAGCAACTTGAATTCCCTATGTAAAAGTTGTCCGATTTACACGACATTTGGTATGAGTTTCATCAGAAAACCCCAAGGAATCCATTGGCGTCAGTTCCCTTTCGATACGATGAACAATAAAGAATTATTTTATTTCTTAAAAAGGTAGGTACAGGTTGATTCTGGAGCTCCGCCCGTCACCCCGTGACGAGGACAACACCCCGCAGTGCCCATCGAATTTTATGGCTTTTTCCGGAAAAAGGTACGAATCCCGGGCGGAACGTAGCGAATTGGGGTCGAGCCTCGGCAGTCGAGGGTGTAATATCCATTACAGCGTATTAAAAAATTATTTTCTTCATCGTATCGAAAGGGAACTGACGCCAATGAATTCCTTGGGGTTTTCTGATGAAACTCATACCAAATGTCGTGTAAATCGGACAACTTTTACATAGGGAATTCAAGTTGCTTGTGTCAAAGTAGTCCGATTTGCATGATATTTGGTATGATTTTAATCGACGGAACGCCAGGAATCCATTGGCGTCGCTTCCGCACAGATCTGATGAGAAATGAGGAATTCGAAGATTTCTCATTTCTTAATAGGTACTCCAGCCCCTTCGAGGGTCGAAAGCCTTAACTTCGGAGAGACACCACGGGGGGTTGACCTCGTCACGCTTGCCAGGCGGATCAGGCGTACCGAGCCAATCACCCTGTATGATACCGACCTTAGTTATTTTATTTTATTGTATTTAGTGTTATTTGTTTTCTTTCATTTTTTATCTATCAACAACTTTTTAGGTTAGGTTGTAGAGCAGCAGTTAATGCTGACCCTCGCCTACTCTCCATTGTAATTTTAATTGTAATGGTGCAATAAAGACATTTAATAATAATGTTAATAATAAAATATTAGCTTTTAAAGAAAACAACATGTATGTATATTCAAACATAAAAAGATGCAAAGAGTAATCATAAATATGTAAAATAATAACAGTAAAAGTAAGAAACGAGTAAATACTATTAAAGTATACATATGTACAGGGAAAAGTAACGACAAAAATAATTCTTCTCAACTAGAATCGTATTTTAAAGCACTGCTTTAAAATTTCCTAACATTTGTATGTATATGTAAGTAGTGCTCGTTAACCTGATCCAAATTCCAAAATCATGATCCCTATCATTCTGCCTTTATTGAGGAGTCGAAGACATATTATGTAAGGACCCTTCAGTAGCGAACGCTCGACACGGATCGCCGAGAACCATGGGGTCATAAAAGACAAGGATAGCACTAGCCATTAAGAACGGAAAAATGTTAATTTCTTTATCGGATATGCACGAAAGTGACATCAATTGTCTCCTTCTGTTTCCCTGGCAAAAATTATAACAAACTTGACATAATTTGGGCCATAATTAACGAAATTACATATGCATACAATTAATTTACACAATTTACACCTAACTCCATTAAAAGTAGTCTGATTTCAATTATTTTCTGACCGATTACTCGTGAGAACGCCAGGAATCCATCGGTGTCACTGTCATATTGATACGATGAAAAATAAAGAAATTCACTTTTCGTATAATCGATGACACATCGCCAAGCAACTCCAGGCGTCAGTTTAGACGGGTGAACGATACAATGTCGCTCGGCTCGGGCATCGCGCGGCATCGATCAAAGGCTCTCGCAAGTCTCGAGGTTATCGAGCTTCAGTCAACTAAATACGATTGAATACGAGAACACTGTTCATTCATTCATGATTTGACTACCCATGGCAGAAGGCAATTCAATCGCAAGCCACGATTGAACTCCCTGCCTGAAGTAGTTCAATCATGGCCGACGATTTTAATTCTCTGGCTGAAGTAATTCAATCGTGGCCGACGATTGAATACCCATGATTTCAATTATGAGCGCTACGATTAAATATTGACTCGGGGTAAATCTTATTCATGCGTCTCGAATAAAATTTTCGTCTTTTAGACGAATTTAATTTTTTATTTGAAATAATTTTCTGCCCATCTCTGCCGTGACGTATCCTGAAACGTACCTGGATGTATATAGAACCCTGATGGTCGAAGGTAAGCCGGCCCTGAGAGGAGTCTCGGCGGTGAAGAGAACCAGATTGGGCCATATCCTGCTGGAGCTAGTAAAGGGCACGGATGCGGAGGCAATGGCCAATGATCGCACGAAGGTCACGGGCGGCAATATTACTGTGGGGGCCCTCCAGGATAAAACGGCCCTGGAAATTAGGGACGTCTGCCCATTGGCGGAAGCGGCTGACTTGGCAGGCGATTTGGGTCAGGCCCTGAAGCTGGATCCCAAGATGATCAGGGTAAGGACGATTAGGATGGGACCAATGGGTACACAGCTGGCGGTCGTGGAAGTTCCCACGAATGCTCTTGGGAAAGCGGTGGATGGCCTTAAATTTAGGTCAGGTATAATGATGGCCAGAGTAAGGCCCCTCAGCAAGAGCACCAGATGTTACAAGTGCCATACGCTTGGAAATCTGGCAAGGGATTGTGGCGTGGTCCCTGAAGGAGGAGAGAGGTGCAGAAGGTGTGGTGAGAATGGTCACACGATTGAAAACTGCACTAATCTCCCAAAGTGTATAATTTGCAGCGGTGTAGGGCTGACAGGCAGAAAAGCAGCGCACGTGACGGCGTCTTTCGCGTGCCCTCTGAGTAGAGGTAGACAGGCGGCGGAGGGCTGTATAAATAGACTGAACAATGCCCCAAGGGCCCAATAGGTGGATGCAGCTGGGGAAGCCGTTCAGGCTACTGCAAATAAACTTGAATAGATGCAGACTGGCCCAAGATCTAATGATCCGGAGCGCGTGGGAGATGGCGATTGACGTGGTCGTCATCTCGGAACCGGCCAGACAGTTACCCGAATGGCATAACGACGGAATCGGGGATGCGAGCCTTTGGGTAACGGGTTTTAACGGTAAATTCGCCAATGTTACCGGGAATATAAGTGCGGCAGGTATAGTGACGGCTGAAGTAAATGATACATTTATAGTTAGCTGCTACTGCTCACCTAATAAGAGGACAAATTTCCCGGCCTATCTGGACGAGCTTGAAGGCATCATAAAAGAAATTTGGACCCCGGGCAAGGGTCTGATCATGGCAGGAGACCTGAACGCTAAGGCCACGGAGTGGGGAGGCGCTAAAATAGATAAAAGGGGCCGCTTGTGTATGGGGCTTATGGCAAGACAGGAACTCGACCCCATTAAACTAAAGGGAAACTTTACGTTTGAAAGAAATGGGGGCCGGTCCCTGATCGACGTCATGTCGGTAGATAGAACGATGGCAAAAAGGCATAGTAGGAGTACTATACTCCCGAATCACACGGAATCGGACCACATGTACGTCCTCCACACGTTCCGGGCCAAGGGGACACGTCCGGTGGAGCAGGCCTGGACGCCCTATGACGTGGAGGAAATATCGGTGGAAGACGTGGTCCAGAAGTACAAAGACTTGAAGCAAGAAAGGACACTAGGATTATCCCAGGTGCCTAATGTGCAATCGGCGGCGGAGACTATGCAGGCGATGTTGGAGAATACTGCGGCAGGGACCCTTAAAAAAAAAAGGTTACCTAGGGGCACGAAGAAACCCAACCGATGGTGGTCCGAGGAGATCAGTAGGAGTAGGAGTAACATGCACTCGGCGAGAAGGGCTTTTCAAAAATGTAGAAGGAAGGGGCCTAGAGTTAATTCGATTTTGCTGAATGAAAAGCTGAATAAGTATAAAGAAAGCAAGAAGAACCTCCAGATTTGTATCTGGAGGGCAAAAGAAAGAGGGTGGGCGGATCTTATCTCCCTGGTAGATGAGGACCCGTGGGGTAAGCCTTACAAAATTGTAATGGCCACCCTGAAGGGCAGAGGCCCAAGGAAGATAATTAAAATGGAAAAGGCCAAGCAAATCGCTGAGGCCCTCTTTGTCACCGTTCACGAAATCCCACCGGTTGATCTAGGTCTGGAGCAATTCGAGGACCAGCCAGTAAGCGAGGTAATAGCAAGGGTTACCCCGGAGCTGGTCCAGGAGGCCACTATAAAGATGAAGACAAGAAAGGCCCCCGGGATGGACTTGGTTCCCTCCGAGGTGGCGGCCATCATATGTAAGGAGTTCCACGAAGACCTGCGGCGAGCTATAGTCGACACGCTTGAGAAGGGTGTGATCCCGACGTCCTGGAGGCTGGCCAGAGTGGTTTTATTGCCGAAGCCAGGGAAGGACCCCTTGGACTGTAGGGCGTACAGACCAATCAGCATACTCCCGGCCTTGAGTAAGGTGTGGGAGTACGCCATAAAGGCCCTCCTTGAATTGGAACTGGGAGATGATCCGTTCCATCCAAGGCAATTTGGGTTTCGCCGGGGATCCGGTACCGTTGATGCGACCTTGGAGGTGATTAGGTTTGCTGAGCGCTGCAGGGATAAGAATAGGACGTGTGCGTTGGTTGCACTGGACGTCAAAAATGCTTTTAACGAACTAAAATGGTCAAGGATTCACCTGGAACTGGAAAAGAGAGGGGTGTCACCTACCTTGAGGAGGATCCTGAGAGATTATCTCAAAGATAGAAGAGTGGCGATCCATGCTGACGATGGGACCATCGAAGTTGGAGTAACAGCTGGTGTCCCCCAAGGCTCGGTCCTCGGCCCATTTTTATGGAACATTGTGTATGACGGGATCCTGGAAAAAATAAATGTATTAGATAATACGGAAGCTGGGGCATATGCGGATGATCTCGCTGTCCTGTTCTCGGCCAGAGACCTTGCGCGCCTTCCGCCTCTGATTGACATCGCCATGGGCAAAGTGAGATCCTGGTTCGCCGAAACGGGGCTGGTGATTGCCGCGGAAAAAACGGAAGTTATTTTTCTCAGGGGAAACAAGGCTGGGAAAATTAGAGAAATAGAGGTCCTGGAGGAGCAGGTCGCGATTGGGAAGAAGCTAAAGTACCTTGGGGTTCTTTTGGATAACAATAGGAGTTTCAGACCGCATCTGGAAGCGACGGTCGAAAGGGCCTCCAAGGTGGTTGGACTTCTGGGGTCGCTTCTCCCGAACACTAGGGGCCCGTCCAGACACTCGAGGAGACTGTATTATACAGTCTGGGAATCTATCGTCTTGTATGCGTGCCCTACGTGGGCCCCGACACTGGAGGTCGAGGCGAGGAAGAAAATCTTAAAGAGAGCCCAGCGTACGGCCCTGATAAGGACCACGACCGCATATAGGACCGTGTCGCTGTATGCCCTATGCGTTCTGGCAGGAAGATTCCCCATTGACATAAAGGCTAAGATGTGGAGGGAAGTCTTCGTGGAAAAAGAGAAGGATAGAGGAAATCCCCTGATCAATGAAAGCAAAAAGCTTCTGGCCATTAGAGAGGTAGCTCACAGGAAAATTGCCCTTGAAAAGGCTACAGTCGAATGGCAAAAAATCTGGGAAGAAGTGGAGGAAACCTGCTGGACGAGAGTGCTAATCCCCTCGGTGGGGACTTTCATGACGGAGAGACCGAAGGCTCTAATCGTTGATTATCACTCGGCCCAGCTCTTAACAGGTCACGGTGCCTTCCAGGCATTTAAAAAAAGGATCGGCAAAGCTACGGAGGATAAATGTAAGAGTTGTATTGAGGACTTGAGAGAAGATGCGGAACATGTTTTATTTGTCTGCACCGCATACGACGAGGAACGTAGGGCCCTGGAGAGCGAAGTTGGGACGGAGTTAAGGAAATCGAATTTAGTTGAGAAAATTACCCGGAGCGAGAAAAACTGGAATGCATTCAGGGTATTCGCCGCAAAGGTAATGAAGGACAAGGAGGACAAGGAGAGAGTGTTGGAAAAAAGAGCAAGAGAAGAAAGACTTCGGATAAGGAGAGAGGAGGCGGAGAGAGCTAGAAGAGATCGGGCGCGACTCTCCAGAAAACGAAAAAGACACGGGGCGAATGACATGGGGCCCGGTAGCAGGGTGAGGAGGGCACGAAGGGCGCCGATGTGAACCAGGCAGTGCAGAACGCATTATGGTGCCCAAGGCCGTGATAAATTACTAGTATAGGGACCCTATTGGCCGTCTTATTTTACACGCCCTTTTGGGACATATTTGTAGATAGTCTGTGTTATTTATTGAGTGGTCGTCGTAATTTATTTAATTTATTTACTTATTTATACATATATACTTGTCTATTTTATAACGCATTTTATAACGCATTTTAACTTATCACTCTTAGAAAATGACGCGGACAGAAAAGTCCCTGAGGTGTTTTTTATTACCTGACATGGATGCACCAGTTTTGATGCGTAATAACGGATAAGAGAGGTAAATCCTACCCTGAAGAAGGAAGATAGGATTTCTGCACATAGGAGGACGAGAGAAGAAAGAAGAGATTTAGGATTCAGGACTAGGAAGAGAGAAGAGTGAAGAGGAGTTTCCTAAATGAAGTTAAAGGGAATTTTTCGCAGTTTTCTGGAAGAGCTAAAGAATCAGAGGCTACGGAATTTGGTAAAAAATGAGGTGCACCGCAAGTATTGCAGGCTATGGGGAAGTAGTCACGCCAAGTGCCCTTATAGCTAAGGTGCAGGGGTAAGAAATGGGAGCCCTAGGAGGGGGTTTTTAGCGGGTATGCCCGTTAGGGGTGAGTCCCGCATAACCCCGGGCCATAGCCTGGGGTATGCATAAAGGCATTTTCCCCCTCCTCTAAAAAAAAAAAAAAAAAAAAAAAAGGCGGGTATGACCTCACCTTCCTCCTGGAAGAAACCAACCCATTCCCTGACTTTCCCTCCACATCCTCCTTATAAATAGACTCTCCCTTGTAAATAGTCCCTGTATATAGTTCCCTTACCTTATTCTAAATAATTATTATTTAAGTTAGTTATTAACCCACATAATTTCTTGGTTTTGTTTTTCATGCAAATTCGGTATTTTATTTTCCATTATCATTAGTTCAAAGATTTCCTTTTGTTTGTTTTGCCAACCACCTTCATGATTTATTTATTTCTTTTTTTCCACAAGTAGTAATGTTTTTTATTTTAGTTCAAGGAAAGTTCTTTTAGTTTTGCACACAACGTCCATGTTTCATTTCATTACTTTTCTCCTACGCTGATGTCACAAACGCACAGAAGGAGAGAATGTTCATTCAAGTCCACCCGCTCCTCAATGTTAAGAAATGCACGCATTTCTTCATATAGGGGGGGAGGTGTGACGTCCCACTATTTTTCGCGCGGTCCTAATCAACATCTTCCATATAAATTCTCTCACAACCACACAACTACCTATGAAACCTCAATTCTTAACCCTTTCCCAACCACCGGGTTGTCTGGACGATGTACCTTAGCGGTCCCCATCTCCAGATGATCAAATTCGAAATCCCCTTCCCCTCTTCGGCCTTCGAGGCGCGAACTCTTCCCACATTCAAACCTTAGACAAGTCCCTCGCCAAAACTCGTTTAACTCGAGACCCCTCCCTACAACTAACCTATACAAACCTCCACCTTTCAAACCCCCCAATCAAAATCCTCCAAACCAACCAACAGGTGGAGTATTCCGTTTTCAAAGCCCCGAAAGACCCCCGAAATACACCATAACGACACATACCTTACGCATGAGTCATCAACACGCGCCGATTACATAACACATATTTTAAAGATGAATCATCACGCATACCGCAAATTCCCCCCACATACCAACATTCCATCGCTTTGTATAAATACCAGCGCCGCTGGACCGCGGAACTGAGTACAGTTCAGTTAGTACAACAAAACGTTTCACTAATTCAATTTGCTTCAGTACAGTTCAGTTAGTACAACAAAACGTTTCACTAATTCAATTTGCTTCAGTGCAACGCCCCACAAGAGGATCACAACCCTCCGCTACTACTGTAAGCGCTCTTTATTACTAATCCTATCGCATTATACCATGTTCCTTTGCTTACGCTCTTAGCTTTACTTTATTTTCTTTTGTTATTAACATATTGCTACGTTATCGCTTTATATTGTGTCTATTGCTTACATTACCACTTAATTATATCATTGCTTAACCCTATCGCTTAATATTAACTTGTTATCTTTAATACTCATTCATCTTATGCTTATATTTGCAACTACCATTATATAAATGTTTTGTGCTCATGCTTGAAGTCCAAGCATTATTGTAAACTGCTATTGCGCCAATAGTGCATTGCTTATTCGCTCGCAGCCAATAAATAACGGTTCTATTTACTTAAACGCTTGAATTCTCGCAATTGGCCACCGAATACCAGAAATCCTAACCGGCCTTCCAATGGCTGTTCTTCCTTCGCGAACCTCGGGATCTCTTATCAGTGTTTACAACTTTCTTTCACTCGGAGTCTCGCATGGCCGTTACTACGTCTATTTAGAAGAACTACCATACGGGTGTTTCTTTTGCCATGCAGTAGTTAAGCCAATTACCAAAGCCTAAGAATAAACCACGAATACGCTAACGGGTGTCCCTAGGGTGAGCGGTTACTTCCCAACCTTCCCTGGTCGATTAAAGTTGCGAAATAGGGTTTCGTGCTAATCCCTGCTACCCCTTAGGGCAAGCGAAACAGGGTTTCGTTCCAAGGGCTTCGCTACCCCTCAGCGTCGCGAAACAGGGTTTCGTGCTAATCCCTGCTACCCCTTAGAGCAAGCGAAACAGGGTTTCGTTCCAAAGGCTTCGCTACCCCTCAGCGTCGCGAAACAGGGTTTCGTGCCTAATCCCTGCTACCCTTAGAGCAAGCGAAACAGGGTTTCGTGCCTAATCCCTGCTACCCTTAGAGCAAGCGAAACAGGGTTTCGTTCCAAAGGCTTCGCTACCCCTCAGCGTCGCGAAACTGGGTTTCGTGCCTAGGCCTTCACTACCCCTCAGCGCAGCGAAATAGAGTTTCGTGCCTAAATCTTCGATATCCACCCAAACAAGGTCACTTCCCTGAACCTCACCACCCAGGACGTGACAGTTTAGTGTTTATTACAAATTTTTCATTTTTTACAGGTTGGAGTGTTAAAAAAATTAATACTAAGTATACTCGCGTAGCTGCATTGCGCTACCCGAGCTGCTGTGCGCTTTTGCGAGTATACAAGTTTTATACAATATATGATAAGCTTTACTGGCTGCATCGCGCTTTACTATAGTATACATACAATACAATACAATATATAGTGTATACTTGAAAACTAGAAATATATATTAATAATATATATTATTATATATCGTATACAATAGAATAGTGTATACTAGAAAACTAGAAATATATACCCCATATCTCTACATATTATGAAATAATATATAATAAATATAAATAAAAGTATAATTCATCATGTCCGTAATTAATAGTAGTATTAATATCTCACCGCTCAGTTTTAATAACATGCAAATTATCAGTAAAGGCGAATGGTTCTCAGATGCTCATATCGAATATTTCCACAAATTATTAGAAGCTAACTCGAATTATAAACCACGCGAGACGTGGAGAATTCAAATGCTTGGTACAATTCAACCAGTTCCTGAAAATCAGGATCACATACAGATTTTGCACCAAAGCGATGAGATTGGAACCAATATAGCGGGACATTGGGTTTGTAGCTTCTATAAACATGATGAAAGAAGAGTTTATATTTACCATAAAAAAACTTCAAAAAGTAAAAAAATTACGCCAAGTACATGAAAAATCAAATATATCACAAAAAATAGAAGGTAATAATAAAATCACAAAAAAATAGAAGACAATATACAATCCCCCAAAAAATAGAACAAAATATATAATCACAAAAATAGAAGATAATACACAAAAAAAATAGAACAAAATATACAATCACAAAAAAATAGAAGATTATAATAATTACAAAATAAAAAAAGGTGTGAAATCAAAATGAGCTGCAAGTACATAAAGGTACTTTCCAACTGCGCTTAAGATGACACAACTACATATACACAGCTAAAATGCTGTGATCATACATTCCATTACTCATACCGCGGACATTTTTTAATTAATCCGTCAAAAAGAATCCCATTTAAAAAAAATTGTCGTAAATTAATAACTTTACAAAATTAATAATATACCAAAATTACGCCAATTATAAGAATGGCTATTATACAAAGACAAAATTGTATTAAATAATATTAAGCAGACATATTTTTATACAAGTAAATATTTTAATACGAATAAATATTTTATTCAAAATACTTGGCGCTGCACTCCGAATTGGAGTTGCTAAACTGAAATAAATATATATAAATTGCATTAATCTTTTTCTTTCTTTCTTGTGCGTGCTTTCGTGAATGTGTGTATGTGTGCGGGTGCATATGCTACGTATGATATTAGAGTTAAATATATGTAGAATACATCTGACAGCGTTTCTAATATGTATATGTATATATATGTTTATGTATTTTAGATTGTAAGGGAGTTATTATAAATTATTATTACTACTAAAACAATTAACATTTTTTCGGTTCCGCAGCGCCAAGTATTTTGAATAAAATATTTATTCGTATTAAAATATTTACTTGTATAAAAATATGTCTGCTTAATATTATTTAATACAATTTTGTCTTTGTATAATAGCCATTCTTATAATTGGCGTAATTTTGGTATATTATTAATTTTGTAAAGTTATTAATTTACGACAATTTTTTTTAAATGGGATTCTTTTTGACGGATTAATTAAAAAATGTCCGCGGTATGAGTAATGGAATGTATGATCACAGCATTTTAGCTGTGTATATGTAGTTGTGTCATCTTAAGCGCAGTTGGAAAGTACCTTTATGTACTTGCAGCTCATTTTGATTTCACACCTTTTTTTATTTTGTAATTATTATAATCTTCTATTTTTTTGTGATTGTATATTTTGTTCTATTTTTTTTGTGTATTATCTTCTATTTTTGTGATTATATATTTTGTTCTATTTTTTGGGGGATTGTATATTGTCTTCTATTTTTTTGTGATTTTATTATTACCTTCTATTTTTTGTGATATATTTGATTTTTCATGTACTTGGCGTAATTTTTTTACTTTTTGAAGTTTTTTTATGGGGATCTCACTTCTTTTTACAAAGATAATTGGCATAGTAGGGACAGACTTTAGATAATTTTTATTGGGGGAAAAAAAAGTGGAAAATTTGAAATCGACCGGAAGACGGGAAACCGGGTCTCATCGCATTTGAATTTTTTTTTGTAATCGTTTTTCTCCATTGTAGTATATCGTTAATATACATGTTTATATATGGTTGAATTTGTCTTTTTACACTCTGTAATAATATAGAATCAAAGTATAAGATTACTTGAAAAATTATGACCTTGAAATCTCGTAAATTTACCGTAAAAAAACATCTTTCGTTGTAATTATTTTTACCATGTCAAACAGTACAACTTTTGTCTAAGGAATTTATTTCATATATATATATGTAAATAATAGATTTCAAAATTTTAATGAAATAACCGATACTTTCGTTAAGAATACACTGTTCCAACAGATTTTATAAATATGGATTCTCTAGAATGGAAAAGTGATCCCAATTATAATATTGGATTAAATATAGTAAATAATTTAGCAGTAAACGATTCGGCCGAACGAGCAGTCAAACTCATGCAAAAGTTCAATTGTAACTATACAACAGCCATCTGGACTTGTAACATTCAATACACGTTTCTTATAAATTTTCGTACGCTGAATACGAATTCGCAAACCGTTTTTCGCCAACATCCTCCGTTTTCGAAAAATTAGTTTATTTAAAAAAAAAAAATGCAAATTTTCAACTTGAACGTCTTGCGTATCGAAATAGTAATAGTTATTCGGTTGCTTGTTCCGTCAAAATTATTTTATAAACCTTCGGGAACACAACGATATAAGTTATTATTGCATTATTACTATTTAAATATATTTAAACCACGATCAAAGAAAAAATGCACCCGAAACGCAACAATTTTTGCAGATATCTGTCAATTTATTTTAAAATCTAAGAGTCTAGAAGAAAATCTGACTACTCCACGCGATGCAGCAGACATTTTTCCTTCGGAAAACATTAACAAAAGTGGTAGGTCACATTTCGTTTTCAATAACTGAGCGAAATAGTTTGGCAAAACGTATGGCGCCGACAGTGGTAGTCGCGCGCGTGTAAGCGATTCTGTCGGTGAGCGGCAATGGATACCTACGCCCGCCGCTGTTGCCTTCTGTATTGAAAACAAACCGTGACTTACCACTTTTGTTGGTGTTTTCCGGGGGGGAAATGTCTGTTGCATCACGTGCAATGGTGAATTTTCTTCTAGAGCCCTAGTTTTTAAAATAAATTGAAAAATATCTGCAAAAATTGGTGCATTTCGGATGTAGTTTTCCCTTTAATCAGTTATTTATAATTATCCAAAAAAAATTTTAGACGAAAATTATACTGTTTGACAACATAAATATAATGCCAACGAAAAAAGTATTTTTTGATGGTTCATTTTTTGAGATTTCAAGGTCATGATTTTTTTGTGTAATCTTATACTTTGATTCTATATTATTACAGAGCGTAAAAAGATAACGATATATAAAAATGTATATTAACGATATACTACAACGAAGAAAAACGAGTTACGAAAATAAAAAATTTCAAATGCGATGAGGCACTGTTTCTCGTTCCCCGATCAATTTCAAATTTTGCACACATTATTTTTTCTCCCAGTGGCATAATCCTTGGGGGGTGACCCCGTCAAAAATCTCAAAATTATATTTCGACAAGAGTAACTAAGGTCCACCCTAATAAACAGTCTTATGACGGGATAGAATTAAAGATAAATTCTACATAATAGAAACTATGCACACCTGCAATGCTTCAAGATGATGATTGAATTGGTGGAATTGGTTTAAATTTGAGTTTTCTGATATGAACCAAACTTACAAGAAGCAAATAGAGGATTGCAGCTGAATAAAATCGTTTAATAAAATCGTTTAATTAATATAATTAATATAATACTATTTCATAATAAATTTTTTTCTCTGACGTAGATCACACTGCATCATCTTCCGCTTTGATTATCTGTAAATATATATAAAATCCACATTTTAGTTATTTTAGTTACAACTTAACGTAGAACTTATTATATATAGAAATAGAGTGGCCTTTTGCTTTAGTGAGTGTAGAGACTAAATAATGTGTCCGAAGGAGGTGCGAGCGTATGGCAGAAAGTCTTGTTGCAGGAAATTTAAATGCTAATGGTAATAATTCAGCGAAATGAACGCGGAGATCCAATATTTTTAACGCACAATGTATTGGTGTTGGAATGAAACTAATTTATTTAGTATGTTTATTGGTGATTTTAAATAATGGGAATCTAAAAAATTAATGAATTAATGAATAGCGTGACAACTACTTTGGATTTTATTAATTAAAGTATTACGAATGTCTTTCACAAAAGATTGAAAAGCATTAACGGAGATGTGTTTTCAGTGTACTTTCTTCACTAATGTGACTTGCTTTACATTGCAAGCAGTCCACCATAATCTATTTTCTTAATAATTCTTAATGCTATGTCTTTAAACAAATTTTGTCGATTTACCTTATTTGACAAAGTTCCAGAAACTTGTGCGAAACAAGATGCTCTGTCTATCTATTTAATCTTCTCCGGACAACCTCCACGCCTGTGCATTCCCTTCATTTCTATCCATCCAAGCCTGTGCGTCCCCTTCAATTGTACTATCCAAGCCTGTGCGTCTCCTTCATTTTTATCGAAGTCCTGTACGTCCCCTTCATTTCTATAATATAATAACCTTTACATAAAATAAAAACTCTAAATTGCTGGTATACAAATACAAATATCTGGCAATTTAAATTCAATGCAATTTTCTACTACAATATATTATTTTGTACAAGCATGGTACAAATTTCTAGAAACTTATGCGAAAGAAGGTGCTTCTCTGTCGAACCTTCTCCGGACAACTTCCAAGTCTGCGACTCTACATAAGAAATCTATTAAATAAATTTGGCGACTTACCTTGTTAATTGAGACAATAATTCAGTCGCCTATTTAGTGTAAAAACTCGTGACATTTCAAATTTGGACAACTTACCTTATTTGACACTTGCAGGTTATGATGGCATGACACTTGATAGGTTATAAAATTCAAAATAGTATATATAGGTATTATATATTATATATATACAATGACGGACGACGATCCAGGCCGAATAATCCCGAGAGTCGACGAACGAAACATACACTAGTTTCTTTTGGCTGAAGGTGTGCGTGTAACGCGTATACGTATTATGTCGACGAAAATTTTGACTGGAGAAGAAGAATCAGAATCAGAAGAAAAATTACCGTTTCTGACAGATCCATGACATGATATTACGATATCTCTGTCATGCGTGGACCGATTTTATTGAATTTGGACGCATTCGAAAGCTTATATGCGGTTTACATAAGAAAAATGCCTTTAAATTTAGAAAATATAGCAGGCGTGATGAGATATTAACGAAATAAGTTTCAGGTTAGGTTGGAATCGTCCGGCGACGAGTAAATGATAGCAGTAGCGACAGTCGACATATATATATATATATATATATAGGGTGTTTCATGTACTTGGCGTCGAGACGCTACCGCGTCTCTAGATTCCTTTAATACCTCGAAATTGCATAGTCATCATAAAATGTTTCTGGAGATGTTATACCCTTTTTTGAACAAAGATGACGGTGCAATTGACGAAGAATTTATTAAATTTCCACATGTACAAGCTCAACCTAACACTCGGGATTGCGGAGTTTTTTCGATTGCATTTGCTGTCTCGTTATTATTCAAAATATTACCAGACAAAGTAACGTACGTTCATGCGTTGATGCGTCAACATTTAATCCAAATGTTTCAAACAAATCGTGTAGAATATTTTCCATGCACTCAAAATCAACGATATACACGTTGTGTGCACAAATATGAATATGCAATTAGTAGTACAATTAATAAAAATCCTTCTTGTGGAAATGATCCTGCGTTTCAAATCGGTAAAAGTTACTTTACTAACGAAACAGATAATGCAATATCCCCAGTTCAAAATGTAGTACTTAGTGACAAAGAAGTCACCATATATACAAAAAATGTAATTCAGACAGATCCACCATTGGTTTCGAAGTCAAAAATCAGCAATGTATACCTACCAAGTAATAGGACAGAATACATGTCTAATTATTATAAAAGGCAGAAAGAAGAAATTAATTTAAAAAGAAGAGCTGTTTATAAAGCAAAGAAAGGGGAGTGTAACATGAAAAAAGGCAACGATTGTAAAAAAAGGAAGGAAAGCATAAAAAATTAAAATTATGAATATAATAACGCCCACGAAGAAGGTGCAATAAAAAAGAAAAAAATGCATTATGACGCAAATAAAGAAGTGACATGCGAAAAGCGAAAAAAATATTATCAGCAAAATAAAGAAGGTATAATAAAAAAGAACAAAATGCATTATGACGCAAATAAAGAAGTGAAATGCGGGAAGGGAAAAAATTATTATCAGCAAAATAAAGAAATTATCTCCAAAAAGCGGAAAGTATATAATGAAAAACGTAAGGAAGATGATTATTAGGGTGGCTCTTATTTACTCTTGGTAAAAATTTTTTTCAAGATTTTCTTCGGGGCACCCCCCAGAATGGTTCCAAATAATTAAAAAACAATCCCTGTAAAGTTTGAGCTCGATCGGATAACGGGAAAGGGTGCCCCTGGGCCCTTAAACATTTAAATCATTATTTAACAGCTCGCGAAGTCGACTTTATATAACACCTTCCAAGTTATTGAGTAAATCAAAAAATATGTCAAACAAAAGTTGTAGATTCGGACAAGGAGCATCTTTTTTGTTCTATTACTTTTTCTCGTGCGACAAACGGTTTTCGAAAAAAATCCAAAAAACGAAAATAAAAAACTTTTTTTTTTCTTCAGATTTTGAAAGTTTAAATGCTTCTAGAACACTTTTTATTTATGAAGGTGAATAAAAAAAATGAAATTTTTATTTTCGAAGCCTATTTTTTAAACATTTAAGGGGTGGGCATTTACCGAAATTTACAAAAAAGGTAAAAATTTAATTTTTACTTATTTTCAATGTTTGATATGTGATGAATGTTTCCTGAAAATATGGCACCGAAATTCGCAAAAATATCGGAGATATAGACGTCAGACGTGAGGTATTAAAATGCATTTTTCCGATATCATGATTTTATAACATGTTAGCCACGATTACTCGAATACTATTCAACCGATTTACTTCAAATTTTCCATGGCTATATGATACGCTATTACTAACTTTTTTACAACGCAGATTTTTTATTTCATTCATATTTTTTTTTTTTAATACAAAGGACAAGATTTTGGGACCGATTTTTTTACATTTTGGAAGTTCAAGTGAAAAAAACTTAAGGAATTTCTTGAAACATCGGGAAATTACACAATTCTTGTAAATTCTGTCAGTGGAAGATGATAAATAATGTGTAATAAAACAAAGGAAGAAGACTTAATAAAAGAAACTAGTTTATTTGTTCATAACTATTTAAATTGCTGGTTTCGAACCAAAGTCTCTTTTTTATGATCAGGAAACTTTTGGCGATACTCCTTTACAAGATGAAGAACATATTGTGTTTGCTCCTCATTTTTGGTAAATAATTTATTATATTCGTCCATTAATTGAATACTCCTCTCTGCCGTATCATTAACGACCCGCAGTTTCTTTACTAGTTCTAACGCTTTAGTGAAGCTTCTATTTTCAGACCAAGTTGATGGTTCTGTTTGTAGGAATTGGTCATCTAATTCAAATCGTTTAAAAAATGCTTTAGTTTTGCTGGAAACAAATTGTTCAATACCCTTCTTAAAAATTTCAGGAAGTTCGTCGATTTGTATTTGTAGGCGTTTTACATTTTTCTTCGATGATTCTGATTTGCAGTTTAAAGCATCAATCATTTTCTGCTTTGATTCGAATGACAAACTCGAATCAAAAAATGCCAATGCTACCGCTTCCGGGCTTAAATACCATAAATGATTTTGAAGCTTTTTTAACGCAACACGGGAGATATCACAATTCACAGTTTGATATTCGAAAAGTTTAGACAGAACACAGAAATCCAAGTACGGTGCTTTAGCAGCACTAGGCGCACAAAACCATGCTTCAACGTATATGCTGACCAGAAAAATGCAAATTTCGCAAAGAGCATTTTCCTCTTCCGGTGTTAATTGGAATTGATGACGGAACAGAAACATTTTTAAGCAATAAATAGCTTTTGCCATCCATCTCGCATAATGGATGGCTCCCGGAATGCGAAAAGATATTCCACGAGGTGGCGATTCACCAAGAAATATAGCTGTTAATTCGAGAAATTCTCTGTAATCTTCTCGAGGTTGTTTTTGCTTTAGAGTACTTTTAACAAAATCGAGGATTCGGGATATATCATCCTCTTTTAAATGCTTCTGGACATTTTCGTCTTCAATTCCGAATTTGAAATTTTTAGTATTAATGCCAGACCAAGAGTTTTGAAATCGCTTAAAAATTGGTATATTTGGACCTGTGGATTTGCCCATTTTTTCATCGAATACGCTTCTAAGAATTATTTCATATATATGATGCCTACACGGTAAATACAAAAGTTGTTTGTTTAAATTTTTCTCAATTAAAGTACACGCACCATTCATACGCCCGGTATTTGATGCTGTCGTATCAAAAACTAACGCTTTTACATAATCGTGGAGGCCCCAATCAAAAAGACATTCACAAACAGCAGATGCCTGCTCTTTTCCACTTCCAGATTCCAATGCGGGTACTCCGAGGAGTTGCTCAGTATCCCCACTTGAAATAATTACAGGAAGTCTCTCAACGGTCTCTTTACCTGTTAAAGCTGGAAGGAGTTTACCATCCCAGTGCACGACGACAGCTTGCAATTCCCACCCCTTAAATTGTTCTTTAAAACTAATGGCTCTTTCTTTTCGTATATGCTCTCGTGCTCGGTGAATAGACGACCTGCTGATTATTAAATCTGGAACATTATGTCCCAATGCCTCGGCAACGGCAATTATGATGTGAACTGAATCTCTATCACTAAGCTTGCATCTATCTAACGCCGCGGCGAGTTTCGTAGTCATTACTTCGTGATGTCCCCGTATTCTGGTTGCCTTTGATGATGGAAGCTCCATGTCTTCTGAAACAGGATGCTCTTCTTGCGGACTATAGTCAGTCGATTTTCCAGCAACCGCTAATGGAACTGACAAGTCTTCAAAGCTGCTGCTTGAAGTTGACGACATCAGTTCGGCAGTTTGTTCTTAAAGAGAGAAGAAATTTATTCATTTCAGAATGTATTAAAAATTGAAAAAATCAGTATTAAAAATTATTTAAATTAAAATTATCCAGTTGATGTATTTGAATGATACAAGATGAAAGTATAGAAATTGGGAAAATTTACACATTACTTACTCAGTTGTTGAAGTTCACGATTGCTACGATCTTTTCTCATCAAGACACGCTCTTTTCGCTCTTCAGTTATTAGTTCTCTGCTATGTCCTTTGTAATCAATTCCACAGATGTACCCTGGTCGTCCTTTTAGCCTTTGATTAATTAAAAACTGCTTATCTTCTTCAAGATTTATTCTTTCCATGGCGTCTGCATGTGCTATGTCGAACAGATCGTCAAATTTTGATTGGAAAGCACTCTCTTTTTTCATATGAGATGACGTTGTTCTTCCTGCGTGTTTTTGTATTTGCCTCCATTCATCGTACAAAGCTTCTAATTTTGAAATGCAGTGCTTCACATCTCTAGTTGGAATCCGTGATTTTTCCCAGAAAATGATCACTTCCTGCACAGCTAATTTTGCACTTTCGCGTAAATTCAGCTTTACTACGCGAAGATTAAAAAACAGTACACTTAACACTTGTTTTACTGAAGGTAATTTGCTTCCTGTTATTGTACTTTCGTAATTTCCAAGTAAATAAATTGTGTCACTGTCACGTAAATAAACAGAAGACATTGCGAAATGAACTGTCTGCAGCCTGCACCCTTAGGGGTGCAAGAATGAAAGAAATAAAATTGTTTGTACCGACACACACGCGAACACTCTTCCGCTTCTTTCAGGGTTGTAAGAACCGATCAAGCTTCGTGGTACACGTGATACCGAACGACTTCGTCACTCGCTAAATTAATATTAATGTAAACTGTTTTTTATTATCGCGATGAAATAGAACTTGCTGGTCCGAATGATGACCGTGACACGACCGTGTTTCCGTATGAATGTGTTCCTCACGAACGCTAAACGATACAAAGTGCTGTAGTCCGTACGATGACTTCAGTGAACGACCGACCCTTTGCTTAAAAGACGCTAATTGAGTTCTGAGCTTGTCTACTTTTTCGACGTCGAAGATGGACAAGACATCAGAATTTTGGGGGCGCCAAAATTCCTGATTGGCCAAGCTTTCCTCGAAGGGGGAGAAACCTTCCCTCTGCGATTTCAGCGGTGGAGGAGGAACCCTCCCCCTCTTGGTGACGTAGAAAAGGAAAAAACAGCATTTGACTACCAAACCTAGCCAGGTGTGATCGGCCAGAGCATCTTGCCAGGGTCGCGGTTTATTGCTGTATTGTCCTGCGAGTCAGCGGTGAATGACGGTATGTACCGGTGCCAAGTCACCCTTAACTGGGCAATAAACGGATTAACTCAGAGCGAAAACAACCGAGATGTCTACAAAAACAGCACGATGTCAATTGCCCCCTATTCGACATCTGGCAGGCAAATGTTTCCCAGAACGCTTCGAAAGTATTGCCTAGTTGTAAAAGACTGAATGAATTTCGTTTTAAGAAATACGAAATTGCCCGCTGTAAACGACCAACGAATTTTCGCCTCGCTTCGAGCCCGCTTTTGTCCCGTACGACGGAACAGAAATCGAAAAAGGGAAAGATGGAAAACTGAAGAAACGCAGAAAAAAAGATAAAAGAGAAAGTTAAGGGAGAAGCGACTCTGCGTCGGCTCGTGCGGGCCTGGTCGCCACATGTGTTTGACGGTCACCAGGCCTAGGTGAAGACTCGAAGATTCAAAATAAAAAACACACATTTTCTTTACTCATAAATAAATGTTCATGACGCACTTGAACTTCCAAAATGTAAAAAAATCGGTCCCAAAATCTTGTCCTTTGTATTAAAAAAAAAAATATGAATGAAATAAAAAATCTGCGGTGTAAAAAAGTTAGTAATAGCGTATCATATAGCCATGGAAAATTTGAAGTAAATCGGTTGAATAGTATTCGAGTAATCGTGGCTAACATGTTATAAAATCATGATGTCGGAAAAATGCATTTTAATACCTCACTTCTGACGTTTATATCTCCGATATTTTTGCGAATTTCGGTGCCATATTTTCAGGAAACATTCATCACATATCAAACATTGAAAATAAGTAAAAATTAAATTTTTACCTTTTTTGTAAATTTCGGTAAATGCCCACCCCTTAAATGTTTAAAAAATAGGCTTCGAAAATAAAAATTTCATTTTTTTTATTCACCTTCATAAATAAAAAGTGTTCTAGAAGCATTTAAACTTTCAAAATCTGAAGAAAAAAAAAAGTTTTTTATTTTCGTTTTTTGGATTTTTTTCGAAAACCGTTTGTCGCACGAGAAAAAGTAATAGAACAAAAAAGATGCTGCTTGTCCGAATCTACAACTTTTGTTTGACATATTTTTTGATTTACTCAATAACTTGGAAGATGTTATATAAAGTCGACTTCGCGAGCTGTTAAATAATGATTTAAATGTTTAAGGGCCCAGGGGCACCCTTTCCCGTTATCTGATCGAGCTCAAACTTTACAGGGATTTTTTTTTAATTATTTGGAACCATTCTGGGGGGTGCCCCGAGGAAAATTAAAAAGTTGAAAGTTAGAGCCACCCTAATGATTATAATAAAGTAGGAAAACGTCGTGCTGCTCTGCAAATAAAAAAAAGTATCTTAGTATTGCTGTAACAAATGACAATATAGCAACCAAAGATAACAAAGAAACTTATATTAGAAAACTTTAAAAAATTATTAACATGCCGTCCGGAGAAGCAAGTAGATTGGAAGCTGAGCGTATAATAAAATGGTGTTTTCATATTAGGCAAAAGTACATTTTGGAAATGAGGAAACTGTTGAAAGATTGTAAACAAAAAGTGGAAGTTTCCTTAACGCGCACAGCAGAATGTTTAGAAGTTGAGGACAGGATTAATGCTTTGTGTGGAGAGTCCAGACATACGTCTTCTTCAGAATCATATTATGCGGAAAGTTCGTACCATCCTTTCAGCGGTTCTGAATCAATCATACTGAATTCGGCAGGGAAAGCTATAAACGTTCTACCTGTATTACAATCGAAGAAGACAACAAAAGCATGGCATTGTAGTTATCTTTGTAAAACAAAAGATGTTGAAATTCTGAATAATTTGCTGGATTTCTTCAAACGTTTGTTAGAATGCTCATTAAAAAACGTACATAAGTTGAACAACCATATCAGTAGCTGTTCTAATAAAGTGCATGCTGAAAAAGTTGGTCATTCTCATGGTTGTTACATAAACCCTAAACTATGTAAGTCCAATTTTTTAGCCATTGAGATTTTGGCACCCCATTTTCCGGATTTACGACATTTGAAGAGAATGATATACAAAATTGCGAGCATTTATAAAGACCAATTACATAATTTAGACAAAGCTTTAAACGATAATGACCTTGAAACACTTAAACGAATAACACTGCAAGCGCGGAAAGAAGCTGAAGCATTACAAACAAATAATACTGACACAAGCTTGAACGAAGAAGAGATTATATCTCGATATTATTTAGCATTTAGAGCTTTCACAAAACGGTCTATGGACGCTCCAAGCATTCCGTGTGTTTCCTGCGAGAAACTCTGTTTTAAAAGAGAGGTTCTTAAGTTTGATATTTCTAAAAGAACATATAAGGGAAATGTAACGCAAACATTGTTAAATTATATTGGATACAAAGTTGGTGACATGCATTTTATTTGCCGATATTGTCACGATAAAATTCGCAACGATTCCATACCACCAAAATGTATTTTAAATAAGCTTGATGTAAGTTCAGTTCCAGAAATAGCCGTGTTGAACGATTACGAACGAATTCTCATTCAAAGAGCTAAACCGTTTCAAACGATTGTGAGAATGGATACAGTAATGCGTAAAAATATGCCACATAAACATATGTTTCCAAAAGTAAAGGGGAGAACATTTCACCATCTTTTGCCATTACAAGAAAATTTAAAAAAAATCTGTCCTGCGACTGAACCTTTAAATCAAAATCATGAATTATACATATTGGTGCAAGGCGTTCCAACAAAATCTAAAATAGTTTGGGAAAAGTTAGTTGACTTGAAGAAAGTATGGAATGCCTTAGTATGGTTGAAAGCCAATAATCCTCTATACTCAGAAATTGTTTTGCCATAATCGCACGATTTATTGCTGAATGCCAAATTACCAGATACAGAATTTCAAGAAGAAGTTGTTGTCAACGATAATAACGAATCTATCGAGGACGTTGAAGGTGAAACACTTAATATCGATGAAAACAACAAACGCGCATTATTGACGCAAATGTCACAATCTGATTCATATTGTTACGTTTTCGCGTTGGCATAATATAAGTTTAATGTGTAATAACAGAACGTGAACATTAACAAGGATAATAGTAGTTAAATAACAGTAATTAATCAGGTAGAGGTGTTCGGGACTGCGTCTGCTCGCAATGGCGTCTGTATCTCAAGTGACAGCTTGACAGGCGATCGAGCAGATCGCCTTCTTCTCGCTGTCCCTTGTCTTCGTCGCGAGCACCAGCGGGCCATGGATTCCATCCATAGGGTGCTCGCAACACTGCTCCCCCCTCTCGAGAAGCGGTCGTCCCGACCGCTGTAGCTTCTCCGCTGTCTGCAGCCGTACCCTGGTTCGAAAGAGTGGACTAAGTGCTGTGTGGCCTCTTCCGACCGTCGCCTCGGCATTCGCCTTCACGCCCAAGGGAAAACCACCCAAAAACCTTGGGCAAGGCGTGGGTACGTGGTTCCCCGTGTCTCTACCCTCCACTTGCGTCTTCGAACTTGCGCACTTCTTTCTTGGACTTCATCTTCTGTGATGGCGCATCCTCTTCCGGGGTAGAGACGGGTACGGGGTCTTGTCATCTCAGGGTCGGGGTTCGCGTGTCTGTCCTGGATTTTGGGGTTTCTGGATGCAGCTTCAAAATTTCTTCTTGTTCGACGACGACATCCCCTGCGTGGGTCCCCGGGCTGTCCGGTCTTGGGATCTGGCCGTCTCCACGTCCTGCGTCTGGATCGCTGTCCCGCTCGCTAAGTTCGCCTGCTGTTGCTGTCGCTCCGGTTTCCCTTGCAGAAATACAAAGCGCTTTAGGGTTCGGTCGTGTCTGTAAAGAAACCGTCGGGGCCGCCCGAGCCGGAAAGCCAACGAGGAAGGCCGAGCACGCGAGCAGGGAATTGCAGCTAGTCACAAGTATGCAAGCGGCCCAGCCCCCACGGCAGCCGCCGGACTCGTCCACCCTGATGATGATTTTCTTCTAATCTCCTCCAGCCCTAGGCTTCGTGATGGCCCCATTCCTCTTCTTGGCTTCTGGTGTTGTCTCAGGGGACCGTCCCGTGCGTCCGGTTAGCGCTCCCGTTTCCGCGACATCCCCTCCAGCCGATCCAAGCAGCGCTTGTCCGTCTGGTGATTGGGGATGCCATTTCCCTCCTGCTGTCCACCCTCTCTCCTTCTTTTTCCTGGGTACCCCGCGAGATCCTCCATCCCGGCCGTGCCAGGGGCTCGCAGGGTCTCCTCCAGGGGGCTAGCGGGGCGCTTTCACGTATGTCCGCACCCCGCTGCGGACTGCCACGCTATTGTGGCACATTCGGGGAATTCGGGAGCGCGTATCCCGACCGCGGTGGTAGTCCCCCGACACCTTGTCCCTCGTCGTGGGGTATCGTGTGCCTGTAACAAACTCAAGAGCGGGGGCCGGGCTACGAAGGCAACCTCCGTAGCCCAGTCCACCTGATTAGCTTAGACTAATCTTCTTTCTTGAGTCTTCCGAGTCCTCGCGTCCTTCCATCTTGAGATTCTGAGTGTTGGTGCTTGACTCTTCACTCTTCTAGGAACCGTCCTTCGTATTTCGCTAGGCGTCGAACATGGACCACCTTGCACTTCTTCCGGGGTGTACGCTGGATCCTGTAGACGACGTCGTTGATCTTGTTCACCACTGTGTAGGGTCCTTCCCAGTCGTTCTGCAGTTTTGGGCACTTCCCTTTCACTCTTCGTGGTTGGAATAACCACACTCGTTCCCCGGGCTGGAACTCCACCGTGTTGATGCGCTTGTCGTACCACGACTTCATTTTCGAACTGTAGATGTCCAGACGGCGTCGAACGAATTCGTGGATCTTCTTCATTTTTCCTCGGATCCATTCGGAGTATCCTCGTTCAACGTCCTCGTCGTCTTCCACCTCTGGGGGTAGTCCTCTCCATAATTGTAGAGGTAAACGCAGTTCCTGGCCATATAGGATCATCGCTGGCGTTAGTTGTGTAGCTTCATGTCGTGCTGACCTGTATGCGAGGAGGAACATGGGAATCCATTCGTCCCAATCTCGTTGATGTTCTGAAACAAACATTGCAAGATATTGGAGCAATGTTCTGTTCAAACGTTCTACTAGACCGTCGGATTGAGGATGCAGAGGAGTTGTTCGTGTTTTCCTGATTCCTAGCAGTTTCAGCAATTCCTTGAACACGGAGGATTCGAAGTTCCTTCCTTGGTCCGTGTGTATCTCTAACGGTACACCATGACGACACACTACGTTGTGCAAAAGAGCTCTTGCCACTGTGACAGCTCGCTGGTCTGGCATCGCGATTACTTCCGGCCACCGGGTAAAGTAGTCCGCCACGACCAGCATAAACCTGTTGCCGGCCTGAGACCTCGGGAGCGGACCCACAACGTCCAGGGCAAGTCTCTCGAACGGAGCTCCCACGTTGTATACTCTCAGGTTCCCTGTTCCCCTTTGACGTGGTCCCTTCTTTGCCGCACAGGTGTCACACCGCCGGCACCACTCTTGAACGTCCTGTCGACACGTAGACCAGAAGAACTGTTGGCGGATCTTTGCCAAGGTCTTGTTTATTCCGAAGTGTCCAGCTGCTGGCGCATCATGGAACTCCTTCAGGACTCCTGCAACCTTTTCGTGCGGTATCACCAAAAGCCACGAGGTCGTTGTACCATCGTAGGACTCCCATTTCCTGAAAAGTAAACCTTCGTGAACTTCCAGCGAGTCCCAGATTGACCAGTAATATTTCATTTGCGGGGAGAAACGAGCAACATCTTGCCAATCGGGCTTCGAATCCGTGGCGAAAACGTCCTGAAATTCGTACAATAATTCAGCAAATAGTTTCTTTTGTCCTTCTGACAAACCTGATGAGCAACGTGTGTACAGCTCTTCTAAATGCTGTGGGACGACCCCTTCTTCTTCTGATTTCTTCTTCTCGGCAATTGGCTCACCAAAGCGTATCTCCGTTTTGCCGGGAAGGCACAGCACATTCCGGGAAAGGTCGATGTTGCAACGGTGTTTCTTCAGAAACGTCGCTCCCAAGATGCATTTTTCCACCATTTCCACGACGTAGAAGTCTTCTACACTCGACAGCTCTCCAACGCTGACTTCCATGCTCGTTTTACCGAACACTTTCATTTTCTCTCCCGTAGTGGAGCGAATGTCGGTTTCTGTCTTTTGGAAGTCTTTCCTCGGGCACAATTCTTTTTCCAGAAGGTTGATCGGAGAACCTGTATCTAGCACAAGTTTACACGATTTTCCGTTAATTTTTCCACATACGTAAATCTCGTCGGCCGGATTCCCCTGACGCTCAGTCGCCTCCTGCATCGCCACACTCTTGACGACCGGGGGACTGTTCTTTACGGTCCGGCGTCTCCCCCTTACGCCGTCCTCTTCCCGTTTCCCTCGGGTTTCTTCGTAGGAGCGGCTCTTGGCTGGTCGTTCTTGGCCTTGAAACAATCCTTTTGTAGATGGCCCAACTTTCCGCAGAGCCAGCACTTCGGTGTTCTTTCGGTGCATTTTGGGTCCTCCGTTCGTTCCTCGGGTTTTGCAAATCTCCGCTGCTTCGCCGTGCACCTTTCAAAATTGTTGGAGGATTTAGCTTTCCGTTTTTCCGCGTATCGTTCTCGCGATTCGGCCGTGGGGAGGCGAGACATCGTCTCGACGGCCTCGATCTCGAGAGCTCTGGTCACGGCGGCTCTTAAAGACGTAAACCCGCCGAGTCGCAGTTCCCGCTGCATAACCGAGCTCGACAATGCCGTTACGAATTGGGACGCGGCTAACTTGTCGCGAAATTCCACCGGGCATTCGGCGAAAGCGGACTGTGCTAATCGCTCTATTTTTGTGGCGAGCGAGGAGATGCTCTCATCTCTTCGCTGTCTATGGCTTTGGAAGAGTACATAGTTCAAATTCGACAGGTTTTTCGCCCCGTAGCGGAATTCCAGCGCGGAAACCAATTCTGCGAAGTTCTCGCATTGAGCTGCGGAGAGCGTCGTAAGGACGCTCCTTGCCGTGCCCCGAGGGCAGCAATCAAGGCTGTAGCCTTTTTTTGGTCATTCCAACCATTCGCGCGCGCGATCGTGTCAAATTGTACCCTGTACTCTTCCCACGAATTATTCCCATCAAAAATTGTCGGTTTCACCGCGTACCCCAAGCTGAGTACGTGTGGTTCCGACACGGGGGTAGCGACGGGCGCACCGACGGGCGTGGGGATATGCGTCGGCGGAACACTATTTACAAGTGCATTCTCCCCACTCCGAAGGCTCGCGCTGCCACAAACCGAACTATGGCTGTTATGAAACGAAGCGGTTACGACCTGAATTCGTTCCTCCACGTTCGATAGGCGCGCCTCTAAGGCCGCCTGTGTTCGCTGGATCTCTGTGTCTCTCTCTTCCCTGCGACGGTCTTCCCTCTGCCAGCGGGCTTCGTCCTCCCTCCTCTGTTCCCTCATCTGGCCCACGATGCTTAACTGCAGGGAGGTGAAGAGTTCCTGGATAGAGGCATCCCCCGTCGCTGTAGGAGAAGGGTTCGTGGAGGCCGCGGATGCGCGAGTGGGCACCCCACTTCGAGTGGGCATCCCACTTCTGACACCAATGTTACGTTTTCGCGTTGGCATAATATAAGTTTAATGTGTAATAACAGAACGTGAACATTAACAAGGATAATAGTAATTAAATAACAGTAATTAATCAGGTAGAGGTGTTCGGGACTACGTCTGCTCGCAATGGCGTCTGTATCTCAAGTGACAGCTTGACAGGCGATCGATCAGATCGCCTTCTTCTCGCTGTCCCTTGTCTTCGTCGCGAGCACCAGCGGGCCATGGATTCCATCCATAGGGTGCTCGCAACAATATTATGATCAGTTTACGATTTATCCAATGTATGACAAAAGGGTTAATGAATCTGCTACCGCACTCTATCAAATGCTTAAAGTTCATGACGTTCCGTTGGGCCATCGTGCCGAACAATTACATGTGAAATGTTTCCCAGATTTATACCCTTATGGGACGAACGGACAGCATGAAGAAAGATTGGTTCGTTTGACTGATCACGAATGCATTAAGTCCAAACTGATGTCCAAGCATTCGCAATTTCGATTGAACATGCAATATATTTTTTATTTATTACACGATACCAATATGCGGCAATTGAACGCTGGAATTTTTCACAAAATGAACGTCGTAAATCCACGTGAAAAATACACAGCTGCTGGTTTTCTAGAGCAACTCTCTAAAGATCAGCTACAAACGAACTTGAACACTATATATTCCAGATTACGTAACACAGCACAGTATTGGTGAAAACCGAGAAATGATTTGAACTGTATGATACACCATTATGGACCAGCTACATGGTTCCTCACGCTCAGTCCAAGTGAGTGGCTATGGACAGATTTAATAGAATATCTTCGTGAAGTAAACGGCCCATCGGTGGCTAAAATGTCCCCGAACGAACTCATTGCTTCTGATCCCGTTTCAACTGCTCGATTTATAGATAATGCATTCCACGCTATGCTGGATTTCATTTGTTCGCCCGACAATCCGATTGGCAAGGTCACTCATTACTTTTGGCGCAGAGAATACCAAAGCAGGGGATCACAACATTTTCAGCTTTTAATTTGGATTGAAGATGCTCCTATAATCGATAAATCTTCGTAGGAAGATGTAGCACGATTCATTAGGAAATACGTCACTTGCAGATTGCCATCACCGCATGTGTCGCCAGAATTATATAGTCGTGTAATTGCACATCATATGCATAAATGCAATAGTTACTGTCTACGCAACAAAAAAACTAAAAATTCCTTCTGTAAAGTATGTAGATTTTCATTTCCACGTCCAATTACAGATACTTTAATAATAAGGGATGTGGCTGTTTCTATAGGTGCTAGAAAACAATTGAAAGCAAAAGGTAGACTCTATGATCTTCCACGTTCAATAAAGGAAGTCCGTATCAATGATTATATTGCTCCTGTTCTCACGGTTTGGAGAGGTAACATGGATATACAATATATTGGGGAAAAGACGGGGTTGGTAACATGTTACTGTACTAAGTACGTGTCAAAGCCGGAAAATCGTTACGCTACGGACACTATGGCAGCAATAAATTCTACTAAGTCATTGGCTAGTATTCTGTGCAACCTTGGAATGCGCATGCTAAATCATAGAGAATGTGGAGCGCCTGAATGCGCTGATACTCTTTTAGGATTATCATTGCATGGCACTGACTCCAGTACTACTATTAGATGGTTAAATGTAAATATACTGCGAAGTAGAAAATTGAAAACTCGCAAAGAGATTGAGGATCTGGAAGGTGAATCCACAGACATATTTCGTCCATCCCTCATAGATGATCACTATCCTAACAGACCCAAGGAATTAGAATCTATGCATCTGTACGATTTTGCTATGTGGTATGACGTTACTAAAATTAGACCGTCTGAAAAAACTGAATATTATGAAATCCGTGCATCTTTGTTTTTGAAAAAAAGGCAAAGAGGGTATCTTATCAATCATTATAAGTACAATGTTCAGACCCAACCTGAGAATTATTATTTCTCATTATTATTATTATTCCAACCTTGGAGAAACACCGACGAATTGAAAAATGGATTTAACACATATGCGGAAGCTTTTCTGTCGCTACAATCACAATTGACAGAAGCAGTTCAGTATCACGAACGAATAACGGATATTCAAGAAGCGCGTGATCATATAAAGGAAGAAATTGAAAAGAACGTATTGAATACTGTAGAGCAAGAAGAAAATGATCAAGGCGATCACCCATTAGAGTGTGTTCCCGTTGAAACTGTTGATGCCATGAAAGATTTTAAAGACGCGGGAAACAAATTTGATTGTGGTGATTGAATTGAACCATGATCAGAAGAATTGGTGTTGATAAACTGAATAAATATGTATAAATTGCATTAATCTTTTTCTTTCTTCCTTGTGCGTGCGTTCGTGAATGTGTGTATACATTGTAAGGGAGTTGTTGTAAATTATTAATACTCAGCCAATTAACATTTTTTCGGTTTCGCAGCGCCAAGTATTTTGAATAAAATATTTATTCGTATTAAAATATTTATTTGTATAAAAATATATCTGCTTAATATTATGTAATACATTGTAACGGAATGTATGAACACAACATTTTAGCTGTGTGTATGTAGTTGTGCCATCTTAAGCGCAGTTGAAAAGCACCTTTATGTACTGGCAGCTCATTTTGATTTCACATCTTTTTTTGTATTGTATACTTTTTCTATTTTTTGTGATTTATATTACCTTCTATTTTTTATGATTTATTTGATTTTCGTGTACTTGGCGTAATTTTTTTACTTTTTTAAAGTTTTTTATGGGGATCTCACTTCTTTTTACAAAGATAATTTGCATAGGGAATGACTTCACATACTTTTTAATATTATTTTATAATTTATATAATTTTCTTTAATGTCAAAATCAAAATAAGAATTAAATAGAATTTTATACACATTGAACTTACGGTTCATGGTTCCTAATTTTCAGAGCACGATGCTTCTGAATAATTTAATTCCAATTGGATTTATAAATGGTAGAATATTTTAATTAATAAGAAACTTAATCTTCTAATTTACATTAATATTCGTGGCATTTCTCAAAAATGCTTAATGTCGTGTACGCAATATGTTCCAACGTATCCTATTGTATTTCAGATAATAATAATATTAAACATTGTAATAGTACTTACTTATTATATAGCATACATATAATTTTATTCATGAATCTACATATAATAGTGTCTGTAATTATTTAATTATTAGGTATTCTGCTGTGACATCGACACATGGTATTTAAATTTTGTGAAACTTTTTATCAAACGTATTTAAACAGAGTTTCGCATACATATATACAAATAAATTTGTAAACTCATGGAATCTTCATATGAAATAAAATTACTTGGAATGTAAGTCTCTTATAATTAGTTGTCGATCTATGAATGCGAGACGTAAAAGGCAAAAGAATGATTTTCTGCCGACGTTAAACTTATAATGATATAAATTAAAAATAGTTTGCTGGAATAAAAACATATGCTTAATTACAATATATTATTTTTGTACATGCATGGTACAAATTTCCAGAAACTTGTGTGAAAGAAGATGCTTCTCTGTCGAACCTTCTCCGGACAACTTCCAAGTCTGTGCGTCCCCTTCATTTCTATCTATAAGAATACATAAAAAAAATCTATTAAAACATTTTCGTGACTTACCTTGTTAATTGAGACAATAATCAGTGTCCTATGTGGTGTAAAAACTCGTGACATTTCAAATTTTAACAACTTACCTTATTTAACATTTGCCAGGTTATATAATAATTGATTGACACTTGGTAGGTTATAACACTTGGTATATATATGTACAAAGACGGACGACGATCCCTGCCGAATGATCCCGAGAGTCGACGAACAATACTTGTGTTATTAGTGAAGGTGTGCGTATAACGCGTATACGTATTATGTCGACAAAAATTTTGACTGGAGAAGAAGAATCAGAAGGAAAAGAAGAATTTCTTTCTTACCGTTTTTCGACTGACCATGAGACGATATTACGATATCTCTGATATGCGTGAACCGATTTTATTGAATTTGGTCGCATTCGAAAGCTTATATGCGGTTTACATAAGAAAAATGCCTTTAAATGTAGAAAATATTGCTAGCGTGATGAGATATTAATGTATAAGTGTCAGAATTAGGTTGGAATGCCTCCGCGACGAGTAAAGATACACGGTAGCGACAGTCGATATATATACATATATATATATATATATATATATATATATATATATATATATGTAGGGTGTTTTTCATGTACTTGGCGTCGAGACGCTACCGCGTCTCTAGATATTTATACAAATCAATATTTTAATACGAATAAATATTTTATTCAAAATACTTGGCGCTGCTCTCCGAAAAAATGTTAATTGTCTTGGTTAATAAATAAAACAAGACAGGACACCACAGAGACAAGAAAGAAAGAAAAAGATTTTAATGCAATTTATGCATATTTATTCAGTTTAGCAACACCAATTCAGAGAGCAGCGCCAAGTATTTTGAATAAAATATTTATTCGTATTAAAATATTGATTTGTATAAAAATATGTCGGTACAACTTAACGTAGAACTTACTTATGTAGAAATAGAGTGGCCTCCTGCTACAGTGAGTGTAGAGACTACATAATGTGTCCGAAGGAGGTGAGAGTGTATGGCTGAAAGTCTTGTTGCAGGAAATTTAAATGGTAATGGTAATAATTCAGCGAAAATGAACGAACAGATCCAAAATTTTTAACGTACAATTTATTGGTGTTGGAATAAAATTAATTTAGTATGTTTATTGGTGAATTGAAATATTGATAATGGGAATCTGAAATATTAATGACTTAATGAGTAGCGTGGCAACTACTGTGGATTTTAAAGTATTACGAATGTCTTTCACAAAAGATTGAAAAGCATCAAGGGAGATGTGTTTTCAGCGTACTTTCATCACTAATGTGACTTGCTTTACATTGCAAGCAGTCCACCATAATATACTTTCTTAATAATTCTTAATACTATGTCTTTAGACAAATTTTGTCGATTTACCTTATTTGACAAATTTCCAGAAACTTGTGCGACACAAGATGCTTTGTCTATCTATCTAATCTTCTCCGGACAAACTCCAAGCCTGTGCATTCTCTTCATTTCTATCCATCCAAGCCTGCACGTCCCCTTCAATTCTACTATCCAAGCCTGTGCGTCCCCTTCATTTCTATAATATTGTTGCGCCGGGGTGTTTCCAACACCGACCACCCCGACGCAAAGGAGTAAAGAATGATAAACACGGGTGCACGATACAACTATATTTGGTACAACTAGTAAACGACAGTACAACCCGTGCGTCCGAACGCTATGGCGTTCGGTACCAGACAGTCTACGGCGTCGTCCTGATAGTCTTCTCGAAGGGGGTCGATCCACTTCTGTCTTCCGCTGCGAGCACCAGCAGGCTATGCACGGGCCTATACCCGGTGCTCGCAACACTGCTCCCCCCTCTGGAAAAGCGGGCGTCCCGACCGCGTTGGCTCTTCTTCGGAATCTTCGTACCCTGGTCTGAAGAAGTGGCCGTGCTGTCTGAGTGGCTTCCTCAGACCGCCGCCTCGGCATTCGCCTTCACGCCCCAAGGGAAAACCACCAAAAACCTGGGGCACGGCGTGGGTACAACGGGACGAACGGCTGGCGATATCCTCTCGTCGTGATCCTCTTCCGTGGCGCGTTCCAGCTCTCTGTCCCACGACGTCCCTGGAACTCTGTGCTGCAAACGGCGATCCCGCTGCGTTGATTCCAGCGGCGTAGCATCTTCGGATGTCCAGCACCGCTCCCCGCTCTCCTCTGCATGTCCCACGTCGAGATCCACAACGCCGACGATCTCCAGCCTCCCGGAAGTCGGCGTCTTCGTCCTCTGGCGAGTCTCTGTCCGGCGCGTCCTCCTTGCTGGCGTCCCTCTCGAAGCTCCGCGGCTCCTTGTCCCACGCCGTCGCTACGACCCTGCAGCTCCTTGTCCAACGGCGAAATTCTCGGCCAACCCGTCCTAGCAACCAGGTGCAGCACCGCGGACCTCCAATCCTCCGTCGACGAGAAGTCTCTGTTTCCTGTCCCGCGACGTTTCCAGAGTCTCGCACCGGAGCGTCCCATGTCAGCTCCAACGGTCCGACGTATCCACCTCCTCTCGGGCACGGCTCGGTCGTTGTTTCCTCCTCGTGGGTTTTCCTCGAAACTCCCATCCCATGGTGTTCCGGAGTTCCCTGTAACAAACTGACGAAAGGGGGCCGGGCTACGAAGGCAGCCTGTGCAGCCCAGTCTCCTGATTAGCTTACAACTAATCTCCAGACTCTTTGTTTCTCTTTTTAACCATTTTCCTCCGCGGGGATCTCAACCAGAGCGAGAAACATTTCTCGGGCATGAGACTTCCTTGACCTTCCGTCGACGAACAGCCCATCTCGACTAACGACTCTACTCTTCGGGGCTCCTCTCTCGGGGTTTGGCGATCCTGCGACGGTATTCGCCCTTGAACTTCCTCCGTCGCGACTTCGCACTCGGCCATCCTGCGACGATGTTCGCCCTCGACTCCCTTCATCGCAGCTCAGCAACTTCGCGCACTCCAGGCGCCTCCTCGTTGCTTTGGTGGTGCCGCGCTCCTGGGGACGCCGCTCGCCAGCAACACAACTGCATGGATCCCTGGCCGTCACCCAGAGTCGTGTACCCACCCATGGTGTGGTCCGTGCACTCCCGGACGTCGCTGCGTCTCCGCCGGAGTCGCACCCTCCACCACCAATACTTCGA
Source organism: Andrena marginata (assembly GCA_963932335.1). NCBI lineage: Eukaryota > Metazoa > Arthropoda > Insecta > Hymenoptera > Andrenidae > Andrena > Andrena marginata. Next base: position 26,585,149 of record OZ010662.1, read on the forward strand.
CGCTCCCTCTACAGCGTCCTAACTCGGCCTCTTGAGATGACAATTCCCCGAATCCGACGAGCCCCTCGATTCTTCTTGCAGCTCCAAGTCGAATCGGCATTGTTGAACGTTGTATCTGGATGGTGTTCAGCGACTCATGCTGTTCTCTCGGAAAACCGTTCTCCCCGTTTCGGGAGAAATCAAAACGTCAATGTCAAAACGTCAATGTGTCAAAACGACAAATTTGCTCGTTATCCGCGAAAGAACTAACTTCAGTGCGTACTCATTTTCATTTGACGTACGTCAGCATTACTTTTTACGTTACCCAATGAAAACAATACAACCAGAATACAGATTCCTTTCTCGTAGATCGGTTTCTCCAGCTTCCAGAGCCGACCCAGCAATGACCTCCGGGGCCCCTTTCTTTTCGGTAGCTTCCCCGCCGAAACCTCGTAGTCGCTCCGATTTCGGCGGGCCTCGACCGCCGTCGCCGTTGCCCCCATGGCTATCCCTCGACGTCGGCGGGCCTTGACCGCCGTTGCAGCTGCTCCTGTGACTGTCTCTCGTTGTCCAGCTGCAGACCGAATGTTGAATCCTCTTCCGTCCTCGGAGAGGGAGACGCGTCGCAACGCAACGGCTCCTTGCGTATCGCACGCAACAGCTCCTTGCGTTTGGCCCGCAACCGCTCCTCGCGTATCGCACGCGACAGCTCTTTGCGTTTCTTCGAGATCCGTGGCCACGGATCCCACTTCTGACACCAGTGTTGCGCCGGGGTGTTTCCAACACCGACCACCCCGACGCAAAGGAATAAAGAATGATAAACACGGGTGCACGATACAACTATATTTGGTACAACTAGTAAACGACAGTACAACCCGTGCGTCCGAACGCTATGGCGTTCGGTACCAGACAGTCTACGGCGTCGTCCTGATAGTCTTCTCGAAGGGGGTCGATCCACTTCTGTCTTCCGCTGCGAGCACCAGCAGGCTATGCACGGGCCTATACCCGGTGCTCGCAACAATATAATAAGCTTTACATAAAAACTCTAAATTGCTGGTATACAAATACAAATATCTGGCAATTTAAATGCAGTGCAATTTTTTACTACAATATATATATTATTGTTTGTACATGCATGGTACAAATTTCCAGAAACTTGTGTGAAAGGAGATGCTTCTCAGTCGAACCATCTCCGGACAACTTCCAAGTCCACGACTCTACATAAGATATCTATTAAAAAAATTTTGGCGACTTACCTTATTAATTGAGACAATAATTCAGTCTCCTATGTAGTGTAAAAACTCGTGACATTCCAAATTCGGACAACTTACTTTATTTGACACTTAGCACTTGGTAGGTTATAAAATTCAAAATAGTACATATATATATATATATAAGTAAGTATGTATATGTTGTACAATGACGGACGATCCCTGCCGAATAATCCCGAGAGTCGACGAACGAAGAACGAAACATGTGTTGGCTGAAGGTGTGTGTGTAACGCTATATCTAGAGACGCGGTAGCGTCTCGACGCCAAGTACAGGAAAGAAAGTACAGGAAAGAAAAAGACACCCTATATATGGCGACTGTCGCTACTGCTTATCATTTACTCGTCGCCCGGCTAATCCAACCTAACCTGAAACTTATTTCATTAATATCTCATGACGCTTGCAATATTTTCTAAATTTAATGGCATTTTTCTTATGTAAACCGCATATAAGCTTTGGAATGAGACCAATTTCAATAAAATCGATCCACGCATAACAGAGATATCATAATATCGTCTCATGGATCAGTCGGAAATGTTAAGATTCTTCTTCTTCTTCTGATTCTTCTAGAAATTTTTCGTCAAACATAATACGTATACGCGTTACACGCACACCTTCAGTCAAAACAAAACTAACACATGTTTCGTTCTTCTACGTACATACGTGTTACACGCACACCTTCAGCCAAAACGAAACTAACACATGTTTCGTTCTTCGTTCGTCGACTCTCGGGATTATTCGGCACGGATCGTCGTCCGTCATTGTACAAACTATTTTTTAAATACATTGAACTTTATAACCTACCAATCTTAACCTCCAAGTGTCAAATAATGTAAGTTGTCCAAATTTGAGATGTCATGAGTTTTTACACTAAATAGGACACGGAATTATTGTCTCAATTAACAAGGTAAGTCGCCAAATTTATTTAATAGATTTTTTATGTAGAGTCGCAGACTTGGAAGTTGTCCGGAAAGGTTCGACAGAGAAGCACCTTCTTTCGCATAAGTTTCTAGAAATTTGTACCATGCTTGTACAAAATAATATATTGTAGTAAAAAATTGCATTGAATTTAAATTGCCAGATATTTGTATTTGTATACCAGCAATTTAGAGTTTTTATTTTATGTAAAGGTTATTATATTATAGAAATGAAGGGGACGTACAGGACTTCGATAAAAATGAAGGAGACGCACAGGCTTGGATAGTACAATTGAAGGGGACGCACAGGCTTGGATGGATAGAAATGAAGGGAATGCACAGGCGTGGAGGTTGTCCGGAGAAGATTAAATAGATAGACAGAGCATCTTGTTTCGCACAAGTTTCTGGAACTTTGTCAAATAAGGTAAATCGACAAAATTTGTTTAAAGACATAGCATTAAGAATTATTAAGAAAATAGATTATGGTGGTCTGCTTGCAATGTAAAGCAAGTCACATTAGTGAAGAAAGTACACTGAAAACACATCTCCGTTAATGCTTTTCAATCTTTTGTGAAAGACATTCGTAATACTTTAATTAATAAAATCCAAAGTAGTTGTCACGCTATTCATTAATTCATTAATTTTTTAGATTCCCATTATTTAAAATCACCAATAAACATACTAAATAAATTAGTTTCATTCCAACACCAATACATTGTGCGTTAAAAATATTGGATCTCTGCGTTCATTTCGCTGAATTATTACCATTAGCATTTAAATTTCCTGCAACAAGACTTTCTGCCATACGCTCGCACCTCCTTCGGACACATTATTTAGTCTCTACACTCACTAAAGCAAAAGGCCACTCTATTTCTATATATAATAAGTTCTACGTTAAGTTGTAACTAAAATAACTAAAATATGGATTTTATATATATTTACAGATAATCAAAGCAGAAGATGATGCAGTATGATCTACGGCAGAGAAAAAAATTTATTGTGACATAGTATTATATTAATTATATTAATTAAACGATTTTATTAAACGATTTTATTCAGCTGCAATCCTCTATTTGCTTCTTGTAAGTTTGGTTCATATCAGAAAACTCAAATTTAAACCAATTCCACCAATTCAATCATCATCTTGAACATTGCAGGTGTGCATAGTTTCTATTATGTAGAATTTATCTTTAATTCTATCCCGTCATAAGACTGTTTATTAGGGTGGACCTTAGTTACTCTTGTCGAAATATAATTTTGAGATTTTTGACGGGGTCACTCCCCAAGGATTATGCCACTGGGAGAAAAAATAATGTGTGCAAAATTTGAAATTGATCGGAGAACGAGAAACTGTGCCTCATCGCATTTGAAATTTTTTATTTTCGTAACTCGTTTTTCTTCGTTGTAGTATATCGTTAATATACATTTTTATATATCGTTATCTTTCTACGCTCTGTAATAATATAGAATCAAAGTATAAGATTACACAAAAAAATCATGACCTTGAAATCTCAAAAAATGAACCATCAAAAAATACTTTTTTCGTTGGCATTATATTTATGTTGTCAAACAGTATAATTTTCGTCTAAAATTTTTTTTGGATAATTATAAATAACTGATTAAAGGGAAAACTACATCCGAAATGCACCAATTTTTGCAGATATTTTTCAATTTATTTTAAAAACTAGGGCTCTAGAAGAAAATTCACCATTGCACGTGATGCAACAGACATTTTCCCCCCGGAAAACACCAACAAAAGTGGTAAGTCGCGGTTTGTTTTCAATACAGAAGGCAACAGCGGCGGGCGTATCCATTGCCGCTCACCGACAGAATCGCTTACACGCGCGCGACTACCACTGTCGGCGCCATACGTTTTGCCAAACTATTTCGCTCAGTTATTGAAAACGAAATGTGACCTACCACTTTTGTTAATGTTTTCCGAAGGAAAAATGTCTGCTGCATCGCGTGGAGTAGTCAGATTTTCTTCTAGACTCTTAGTTTTTAAAATAAATTGGCAGATATCTGCAAAAATTGTTGCGTTCCGGGTGCATTTTTTCTTTGATCGTGGTTTAAATATATTTAAATAGTAATAATGCAATAATAACTTATATCGTTGTGTTCCCGAAGGTTTATAAAATAATTTTGACGGAACAAGCAACCGAATAACTATTACTATTTCGATACGCAAGACGTTCAAGTTGAAAATTTGCATTTTTTTTTTAAATAAACTAATTTTTCGAAAACGGAGGATGTTGGCGAAAAACGGTTTGCGAATTCGTATTCAGCGTACGAAAATTTATAAGAAACGTGTATTGAATGTTACAAGTCCAGATGGCTGTTGAATAGTTACAATTGAACTTTTGCATAAGTTTGACTGCTCGTTCGGCCGAATGGTTTACTGCTAAATTATTTACTATATTTAATCCAATATTATAATTGGGATCACTTTTCCATTCTAGAGAATCCATATTTATAAAATCTGTTGGAACAGTGTATTCTTAACGAAAGTATCGGTTATTTCATTAAAATTTTGAAATCTTTTATATATATATGAAAAAAATTCCTTAGACAAAAGTTGTACTGTTTGACATGGTAAAAATAATTACAACGAAAGATGTTTTTTTACGGTAAATTTACGAGATTTCAAGGTCATAATTTTTCAAGTAATCTTATACTTTGATTCTATATTATTACAGAGTGTAAAAAGACAAATTCAACCATATATAAACATGTATATTAACAATATACTACAATGGAGAAAAACGTTTACAAAAAAAAATTCAAATGCGATGAGACCCGGTTTCCCGTCTTCCGGTCGATTTCAAATTTTCCACTTTTTTTTCCCCCAATAAAAATTATCTAAAGTCTGTCCCTACTATGCCAATTATCTTTGTAAAAAGAAGTGAGATCCCCATAAAAAAACTTCAAAAAGTAAAAAAATTACGCCAAGTACATGAAAAATCAAATATATCACAAAAAATAGAAGGTAATAATAAAATCACAAAAAATAGAAGACAATATACAATCCCCCAAAAAATAGAACAAAATATATAATCACAAAAATAGAAGATAATACACAAAAAATAGAACAAAATATACAATCACAAAAAAATAGAAGATTATAATAATTACAAAATAAAAAAAAGGTGTGAAATCAAAATGAGCTGCAAGTACATAAAGGTACTTTCCAACTGCGCTTAAGATGACACAACTACATATACACAGCTAAAATGCTGTGATCATACATTCCATTACTCATATCGCGGACATTATTTAATTAATCCGTCAAAAAGAATCCCATTTAAAAAAAATTGTCGTAAATTAATAACTTTACAAAATTAATAATATACCAAAATTACGCCAATTATAAGAATGGCTATTATACAAAGACAAAATTGTATTAAATAATATTAAGCAGACATATTTTTATACAAGTAAATATTTTAATACGAATAAATATTTTATTCAAAATACTTGGCGCTGCACTCCGAATTGGAGTTGCTAAACTGAAATAAATATATATAAATTGCATTAATCTTTTTCTTTCTTTCTTGTGCGTGCTTTCGTGAATGTGTGTATGTGTGCGGGTGCATATGCTACGTATGATATTAGAGTTAAATATATGTAGAATAGATCTGACTGCGTTTCTAATATGTATATGTATATATATGTTTATGTATTTTAGATTGTAAGGGAGTTATTATAAATTATTATTACTACTAAAACAATTAACATTTTTTCGGTTCCGCAGCGCCAAGTATTTTGAATAAAATATTTATTCGTATTAAAATATTTACTTGTATAAAAATATGTCTGCTTAATATTATTTAATACAATTTTGTCTTTGTATAATAGCCATTCTTATAATTGGCGTAATTTTGGTATATTATTAATTTTGTAAAGTTATTAATTTACGACAATTTTTTTTAAATGGGATTCTTTTTGACGGATTAATTAAAAAATGTCCGCGATATGAGTAATGGAATGTATGATCACAGCATTTTAGCTGTGTATATGTAGTTGTGTCATCTTAAGCGCAGTTGGAAAGTACCTTTATGTACTTGCAGCTCATTTTGATTTCACACCTTTTTTTTATTTTGTAATTATTATAATCTTCTATTTTTTTGTGATTGTATATTTTGTTTTATTTTTTTATGTATTATCTTCTATTTTTGTGATTATATATTTTGTTCTATTTTTTGGGGGATTGTATATTGTCTTCTATTTTTTGTGATTTTATTATTACCTTCTATTTTTTGTGATATATTTGATTTTTCATGTACTTGGCGTAATTTTTTTACTTTTTGAAGTTTTTTTATGGGGATCTCACTTCTTTTTACAAAGATAATTGGCATAGTAGGGACAGACTTTAGATAATTTTTATTGGGGGAAAAAAAAGTGGAAAATTTGAAATCGACCGGAAGACGGGAAACCGGGTCTCATCGCATTTGAATTTTTTTTTGTAATCGTTTTTCTCCATTGTAGTATATCGTTAATATACATGTTTATATATGATTGAATTTGTCTTTTTACACTCTGTAATAATATAGAATCAAAGTATAAGATTACTTGAAAAATTATGACCTTGAAATCTCGTAAATTTACCGTAAAAAAACATCTTACGTTGTAATTATTTTTACCATGTCAAACAGTACAACTTTTGTCTAAGGAATTTTTTTCATATATATATATAAATAAAAGATTTCAAAATTTTAATGAAATAACCGATACTTTCGTTAAGAATACACTGTTCCAACGGATTTTATAAATATGGATTCTCTAGAATGGAAAAGTGATCCCAATTATAATATTGGATTAAATATAGTAATTAATTTAGCAGTAAACGATTCGGCCGAACGAGCAGTCAAACTCATGCAAAAGTTCAATTGTAACTATTCAACAGCCATCTGGACTTGTAACATTCAATACACGTTTCTTATAAATTTTCGTACGCTGAATACGAATTCGCAAACCGTTTTTCGCCAACATCCTCCGTTTTCGAAAAATTAGTTTATTTTAAAAAAAAATGCAAATTTTCAACTTGAACGTCTTGCGTATCGAAATAGTAATAGTTATTCGGTTGCTTGTTCCGTCAAAATTATTTTATAAACCTTCGGGAACACAACGATATAAGTTATTATTGCATTATTACTATTTAAATATATTTAAACCACGATCAAAAAAAAATGCACCCGAAACGCAACAATTTTTGCAGATATCTGTCAATTTATTTTAAAAACTAAGAGTCTAGAAGAAAATCTGACTACTCCACGCGATGCAGCAGACATTTTTCCTTCGGAAAACATTAACAAAAGTGGTAGGTCACATTTCGTTTTCAATAACTGAGCGAAATAGTTTGGCAAAACGTATGGCGCCGACAGTGGTAGTCGCGCGCGTGTAAGCGATTCTGTCGGTGAGCGGCAATGGATACGCCCGCCGCTGTTGCCTTCTGTATTGAAAACAAACCGTGACTTACCACTTTTATTGGTGTTTTCCGGGGGGAAAATGTCTGTTGCATCACGTGCAATGGTGAATTTTCTTCTAGAGCCCTAGTTTTTAAAATAAATTGAAAAATATCTGCAAAAATTGGTGCATGTCGGATGTAGTTTTCCCTTTAATCAGTTATTTATAATTATCCAAAAAAAATTTTAGACGAAAATTATACTGTTTGACAACATAAATATAATGCCAACGAAAAAAGTATTTTTTGATGGTTCATTTTTTGAGATTTCAAGGTCATGATTTTTTTGTGTAATCTTATACTTTGATTCTATATTATTACAGAGCGTAGAAAGATAACGATATATAAAAATGTATATTAACGATATACTACAACGAAGAAAAACGAGTTACGAAAATAAAAAATTTCAAATGCGATGAGGCACAGTTTCTCGTTCTCCGATCAATTTCAAATTTTGCACACATTATTTTTTCTCCCAGTGGCATAATCCTTGGGGAGTTACCCCGTCAAAAATCTCAAAATTATATTTCGACAAGAGTAACTAAGGTCCACCCTAATAAACAGTCTTATGACGGGATAGAATTAAAGATAAATTCTACATAATAGAAACTATGCACACCTGCAATGTTCAAGATGATGATTGAATTGGTGGAATTGGTTTAAATTTGAGTTTTCTGATATGAACCAAACTTACAAGAAGCAAATAGAGGATTGCAGCTGAATAAAATCGTTTAATAAAATCGTTTAATTAATATAATTAATATAATACTATGTCACAATAAATTTTTTTCTCTGACGTAGATCACACTGCATTATCTTCTGCTTCGATTATCTGTAAATATATAAAGCCACATTTTAATTATATACAACTTAACATAGAACTTACTATTTATAGAAATAGTGAGTGTAGAGACTAAATAATGTGTCCAAAAGAGGTGAGAGCGTATGGTAGAAAGTCTTGTTGCAGGAAATTTAAATGCTAATGGTAATGATTCAGCGAAAATGAACGAGGAGATCCAATAGTTTTAACGCACACTTTATTGGTGTTGGAATGAAACTAATTTAGTATGTTTATTGGTGAATTGAAATAATGGGAATCTAAAAAATTAATGAATTAATGAATAGCGTGACAACTACTTTGGATTTTATTAATTAAAGTATTACGAATGTCTTTCACAAAAGATTGAAAAGCATTAACGGAGATGTGTTTTCAGTGTACTTTCTTCACTAATGTGCCTTTCTTTACATTGCAAGCAGTCCACCATAATCTATTTTCTTAATAATTCTTAATGCTATGTCTTTAAACAAATTTTGTCGATTTACCTTATTTGACAAATTTCCAGAAACTTGTGCGAAACAAGATGCTCTGTCTATCTATTTAATCTTCTCTGGACAACCTCCACGCCTCTGCATTCCCTTCATTTCTATCCATCCAAGCCTGTGCGTCCCCTTCATTTGTACTATCCAAGCCTGTGCGTCTCCTTCATTTTTATCGAAGTCCTGTACGTCCCCTTCATTTCTATAATATAATAACCTTTACATAAAATAAAAACTCTAAATTGCTGGTATACAAATACAAATATCTGGCAATTTAAATTCAATGCAATTTTTTACTACAATATATTATTTTGTACAAGCATGGTACAAATTTCTAGAAACTTATGCGAAAGAAGGTGCTTCTCTGTCGAACCTTCTCCTGACAACTTCCAAGTCTGCGACTCTACATAAAAAATCTATTAAATAAATTTGGCGACTTACCTTGTTAATTGAGACAATAATTCAGACGCCTATTTAGTGTAAAAACTCGTGACATTTCAAATTTGGACAACTTACCTTATTTGACACTTGCAGGTTATGATGGAATGACACTTGGTAGGTTATAAAATTCAAAATAGTATACATAGGTATATATATATATATACACAATGACGAACGACGATCCCGGCCGAATAATCCCGAGAGTCGACGAACGAAACATACACTAGTTTCTTTTGGCTGAAGGTGTGCGTGTAACGCGTATATGTATTATGTTTGACGAAAAATATATATACGTATTATGTTTGACGAAAAATATATATACGTATTATGTTGACGAAAACGAAGGCGAAGAAGAAGAAAATCTTACCGTTTTCGACAGATCCATGAGACGATATTACGATATCTCTATCATGCGTGGACCGATTTTATTGAAATTGGTCTCATTCGAAAGCTTATATGCGGTTTACATAAGAAAAATGCCTTTAAATTTAAGAAATAGTGTAGGCGTGATGAGATATTAATGAAATATGTTTCAGGTTAGGTTGGATTAGCCCGGCGACGAGTAAATGATAAGCAGTAGCGACAGTCGCCATATATAGGGTGTCTTTTTCTTTCCTGTACTTTCTTTCCTGTACTTGGCGTCGAGACGCTACCGCGTCTCTAGATAATTGGCGCAATTGTTGTATATTAGAGCTGTTCGAGTCGAGTCGGGACTCGGTTTCCGAGCCGAGCCGAGTACTCGAATGAAGCGAGCGGCTGGAAACAATCGGGTGGCACGAATGATCCACATGTTTCGTTCGTCAATCGCTACCTTCACTATGCAATCTACTCACTTTTTAATCGAGCCGCTCGCTTTTTAATCGAACCGCTCGCTTTAATCGAGCCGCTCGGTTCTTTCGAGCGCTCGGCTCGGATCGGTTATTCGAACCGAGTATATCCCGGCTCGCTTGTTCCGAGTACTCGAACAGCTCTATTGTATATCATTATTTTTGTAGAGTCTAGAACATTATTTTTGTAGAGTATAGAACATTATTAAATTTATATTAATTTACGACATTGTTTTTAAATGGGATTCTTTTTGAAGATTACGGCAATTCGCAGGAGAAAAATACGTTAACAATCAGCTATATGATGCAGCTGAGTTTATTACCTCTTTTTGTGATCGTGAGATTCTGATTAAGAATGCAGTACAACACGAAATTACAACGGTATTAAAATGTTTAGAGTGTAATTACACAAGTACTACTATCAGTACAAATTGTGTGGTACATCTTGCACTGCCCAAGATGTTAAAAAAAAAATCATTTGAATTTCAAGATATAATAAAATACAATTTCACAGGATGGAAAAATGTGGAAGATCGTTGCAATAATTGTGATAATTCAAATTCAAACACAATGAAGAAAATCGATATAACTGCTTCCAAACAAATTCTCATTGCAAAATTACATTTTTTCGATCACGATAGTAGTGGAACAACAACGAAAGTGGAAAATTTCTACATCAAAGCAATACCTACTACTAAAATACAAATGGTAGATCACTGTTATAAACTTAAGGCAGCAATTTTCCACCACGGTAAAAGTATTGCCGATGGTCATTACACGAGTATGGTAAGGGGTAAGGGCACAACGTGGGTATCCGTTGATGATTTACGAGTAGAAAAACAAGCTTGGCCACGAAATGCTAAAAACGCATACATATTTTTCTTAGAAAGGTGCTAATTGTGGTTGTTATTACAGTTCAATGATAAATAAATACGTTGTTACGATGTAGAGAAGACACTCGTGCTTTCTCAGTAACTTTAGAGTTTTATTGGGAATAGACTTTTGGTACAAGAATGAAAACCGTGTTTAAGGTTACGCGTTAACAAGTGCTTGAGTCGAAGGTTCGTACTGGAGTCTCTGCGTCGGTGGAGCTCCAGGGGTTTTATACCCCTTGAGGGCACGACGCTTTCTCGTGCCGGAATACGGGTCTGGCGGGAAAATCAGGCGGGAAAGTCAGGCGGGAAGATTTGGCGGGAAGATCCTCTTGGGAGATCTACCGCTAAGATCTATTGCGAAGGTCCGGAGAAATCTAGCGCTAGGATCTATCGGTAAAGGTGTATCGAGTGGACCTAACGAGGAGTTATGCGATTGTCCTTTGTCGCGGGTTTGGGATGATCCTTGTCTTTTGGCGCCAGCCTGGCGCATAGCGTAACAACGTTCAGCGCCATAAGCTGCTTCGCGCAGTATGTACTGCACACAAAGTACTATACATTCATATAATACATATAGATCGGCAATGCAGTGCACATGTTTTTTTTGGGAAGGTGTTAAACTTACGTAGAATTTATCCTTAATCAAAAAATAATAAAAGTACACTCGCTGAGCTGCTTTGCGGTTTTCCGAGTATTCCGAGTAAGCTTTACTGGCTACAAACTAGCTTTATCTTCTAACATCACTCGATAGGCTGCAGTGCGCCGTAAACGCGTGGACATGTAACGAAGATAGATCAGAATTTTTAATTTATTGGGATTTCCCTACTTTTGTTGGATCGTAGTGATTGAATCAGCCAGTGCGTTTTAACGCCCTATTACATTTCTATGTAGTGTTATGACAAACAACTTTGGGATGCACAATATAATTATATTTCACATAATGTTACATATAGATATATCTAATACATGAGCTAAATAAGAACTATACATAGTGTGTCGACTTCCTTGGTCGATCGGAACGCATGTTATGCCCTCTGCTTTTCACGGTTCGCATCATACGCGGGTGCTCGACGGCCATTGACTTTTCCTTATCGACACCTCCCCTTCAATGCGGTCGGGCAGCCCTTGCCTTTTAACCGTTTATATTAATTCCTAGTCGATTCAGGCAATTTACATGACGATGATGGGTCAGTCCTTTCGTTAGTACATCGGCCGGCATCTCATCCGATGGTAGATACTTTAATTTCAGAATCCCCTTTTCAACATTTTCATGTACGAAGAAATGTCGTACATCCATATGTTTAGATCTTGAATGGCGTGGATTACTTTTTATCTGGTTCTGGGCACTTTGGGAATCGTTCCAAAGTGTGATCACTCCGCATGGTATTCCTATAGAGGTCAATAGGCCCCGTAGGTACAAAGTCTCCCTGGTAGCTTCCGATATCGCCATATATTCTGCCTCTGTCGTAGAGAGAGAGCGACAGTCCTCTGCTTTCGCGTTTCCCAACTAATCGGACATGAGGAATATATGAAAGCGAACCCTGTGAATGAACGTCTGTCCAAACGGTTAGAAGCCCAGTCCGCATCTGCTACCCCGTATAGGTCTTGTCCGTTCCTTTTATAGGACAATTTATAATTTTTGGTCCCTTGGAGGTACCTTAAACCCCTCTTAGCTGCTTTCCAATGACTGTAATCATAACAAGAATTGAACTGGCTCAAAAAATTAACTGAGAATAGTATATCTGGGCGTGTAGATATGGCCAAGTATAACAGTCCACCGATCAGATTTTGGTAAGGTAGTTCCTCCATAACGCCCACGTCAACCTTCTCTGGTCGTATTAGATCAGTGTGCGTCTCGATCGGTGTATTGATCGCCTTGCAATTACTCATGCCGAATTTTTTGAGTAGTTTTTCGATGTAGCTAATCTGTGAAAGCTCAACAGAATGATTATTAGTATTTTGATAGAAATCAATACCAAGGCATTTCCTGATTTTGCCCAGGTCCTTTGTCTGGAAGCTTCTTGATAGGCTATCCTTGATTTCTTCTATACATTTTGGCTGGTTCGACGCGATCAATATATCATCAACGTAGATAGTTAAATACAAAATATCACCTTCGTTGTACTTGTAGAAAAAACATGGGTCATGAGTTGATGGTTTTAGTCCAGTTTTTGATAATTCGCTTTTTAATCGTTTGTACCATTGCACTCCCGATTGTTTTAAACCGTAGAGGGAGCGTCTCAATAAGCATACGCTCTCTGAAAGAATTTTAATTTCTTCCCTGTTTCGGTTTCGACTCGAGTTTTGTACTTCTTAAATCTCTCGAACACTTCTGACTTTTGTTTAATAAATTCTACTGTGCACCATCTAGACCTGTCGTCCACAAAAACGATAATGTAGCGAGCTCCTGAGTGGGATGGGACTCTCATAGGTCCGCACACGTCAGCGTGCACGATTTCCAACATTTCTTTGGTTCGATCGTTATCTACCGGTCGGAATGGTGTTCGTGTTAATTTTTCTTGAGCGCATATCTCGCAGCTCTTCATATTCTCATTTATATTAAAGTTGAGCCCATAGACTTTCTCTTCTTGCAACATTTTCTTCATGTCATGGGTGTTTATATGTCCGAGTCTGCCGTGCCAAATCCCAATCAAATTCTCCGGTTCCCCTTTTGAAGTCGCATCAGCCACATAACATTTTTTGGTTTTCTCCTTTACGTAATATAGATCTTATTGGGATTTAATGAGAAAACACTGCCTTTCAATGTCTCAAAAAAAAAAGTCTTTAATATGCTTAGAATATTTATCGCGTAACTGGAAATGAACAATTAATGGATAACTAGAATATACCGAGTTCACGTGGCGAAATATGTACTTGGATTTTTTTGCACGTGCGTCTCTATTACCACCGCGTGGTCGCGCGAGAACAATACTGCGAAGATACTAGACCACACAGTGCTGTCTCAAACAAAAAAAACAAAAGAACGCTCGACACACAGCGCCACCTATCAAATCGCGGGAAAACCAAAAACGAAACCGAAAACATTCATACGCACCACACGAAAACTATATATACATAAAAATATACTCTTATATTTCAACAGATCTCCCTTTCGATCAGCAGTCATTAAAATATTTCCAAATCGGTCTTTTACCATAGCACAATCCTTTTTGAATATGACGTCATGACCTTGATCGGTAATTTTCGATACGGACATTAAATTGGTTCGTAGATTTTCGACGTGGTATACTTTATTTAATTTTAGTCCTCGATATTCAACCCCGTTATTAATTGTTAATTTTGCCTCCCCTACTCCGGATATCATCGTGATGTCGTTGTTAGCTAAGTTTAGCGGTTTTTGAACTTCCGAGTAATTATACAAAGTTTCCTTGGTGGGGATCATATGTGAGGAGCATCCACTGTCGAGGCACCACAGTTTTGTGTTTTGGGTGAGGTGATCTGTTTGAAAAAAGGCAATTTCTTCTACTAAATCGACCTGGCTTGCTGATTCGGATTTGTTTGTTCCATTTTCTGGTTTAGCCGCTGTCTTAATGTGTGGCTGTCCTTGATGCGACCTCGGGAACCTGGAAAAACATTTACGTGCCAAGTGACCTAGCTTACCACATCTAAAACATTTAATCGGATTGGATACACCTGATTTTTCTCCAATATGTTGATGGCGTTGCGTTTCTTCTTCTCTGTAATTCTGAGGTCCTTTTTGGTAGTTCCGTCTTTGCTGATAATTCGATGTTCCCTTTTGGGGGTAAGAGTGACCTCCTTTGGCAAACATTACATTGTGGTCGTTCTCTTGGATGGTTGAACTCTTTCGAGAATCTGAGTCTTCAAGTATTTTAATCTTCATATCTTCTGGTTTGGGGACGTCGTCCCTAGCCGTCATCGCTCGTTGGAACTCATCAAACTACCCTGGAAGACTACATAGCATTAGTATTGACAACAATTCATCATTTATTTTTATATCAATTTCCTCGAGTTTATCAATAGTATCCATGAATCGATCCAAATGTTCGGCGAGATCTTCTCCCTCCGTCATTTTATGTGTGACAATCTTTTTCAATAGCATTATTTTACGAGCAGGACCCTTGGACTGAAAATGCTTTTTTAGAGCTAACCATGCTTCTCTTGAACTTGTGCATCTCTTAATATGTTTTAGTTCCGACTTTTCAATGCTTAATATTAATTCAGAAAGTGCTTTCTCATCTTGCTTTATCCATAAAGCAATCTCTTGTGCATTGCCACTTGGCTTTTGTTTCAAGCCATTCGTATATTCCCATAAATCGCATTTTATTAGCGTGGCCTTCATCTGTAATTCCCAGGTATCGTAATTCTCTTTGTTAAATTTTTCGAATTTGGTCATAGTACTCGCCATTTTTATTTTTTATTATAATTTCAAGGTCTAAACGGTCTTCCCGTCCCTTTTGGTATTTCCGACACGTGGCGTTTTTAGGTTACGTTAATTTTTCTTATTGTTATACTTTATACAAAAAGGTACAAAAAAGAGCGCCAAGTATATAATCTCTTCAAAAAGAATCCTATTTAAAAACAATGTCGTAAATTAATATAAATTTAATAATGTTCTATACTCTACAAAAATAATGTTCTAGACTGTACAAAAATAATGATATACAACAATTGCGCCAATTATCACAATGACTATTTATACAAAGAAAAAATTACAATACCCACACAGCACACGGCGCCTTAAAGGCGCCTGTTTTCGGCCTGTTTTAGGCCTGAGCGCCTGAGCGTCCGGATTTGTAACAAGGCGCCTTTAAGACGCCTTTAAGGCGCCTTCTGGGTGTCTTAAAGGCCCCTATAAGGCGCCTTTAAGGCGCCTTGTAACTACACTGGCCCCATCTATACAAAGTTTCACAGGCGCCTTACAGGCGTCTATAAGGCGCTGAGAAGGCGCCTGTTGAGGGACTGTCGACGGCCTTATAGGCGCCTGTAAGGCGCCTTTTTGGCGTGGTCAGTCGTGTACCTGCACTAACGCCATCTATACAACGTCGTCTATTCTATGAGATGCATTTCAGTCTTAAAGGGTATTTCAGCGACAGTGTATTACCGACTCCTAATTTGAAGACTAGACGTAGCGCTCTCTGCTTATGGACATCGTGCAATTCAAGAACTACTCTAAAATGTATCGAAATGTTGAAAGATTTGTTTGGAGCGAGAGTTTGAAACAGGCGGCAGGTGTAGAGACGTGTACGTGCGTTAGAGG
This sequence comes from Andrena marginata, assembly GCA_963932335.1. NCBI lineage: Eukaryota > Metazoa > Arthropoda > Insecta > Hymenoptera > Andrenidae > Andrena > Andrena marginata. Next base: position 26,601,471 of record OZ010662.1, read on the forward strand.
TGTACGAATTTCTTTCCGAAAATCTATGCGGGGAGTGTGGAGTCATATGGACCCGAATATAGTACATCCTGAGAATTTGTATTTTATCGGGTCTAAATTAGGCTAAAAGCATTGGGACGGTGTTGAAGACGGTTATCGATACGATTAAAATAAAATTAAATTTGATAAAAATATATTTTCATTTATTTCATTACTGTACACTACAAATTATATCATCCACTGCATTACACTATGTGTGTTTACAAATATTGAAAAACTACAATATTATTATTCTATTTGTTATAAATTATATTCTCATCAGATCTTTACGAAAAATCACCGGAAACAAAAAACTAACCGTATCCAGGCGCGAAAAATTCTTACCTGTGGGAGTCTGGTTGCCAGATGTGTAGCTTGGCTATAGCCCGACTCAGCCAGGACTTCGGGGGAAAAGCCCGACAGTATGCCGAAAATCATAAAGTCCTTTTACCTGAGAACGGAGGCACGATAGCGACGAAAGTCGAAATCCATGCAAAAACGGCACGGTGTCGACTGCTCCTTATCGACATATCTGGTAGACAAATGTTTCCCAACGAACGCTTCGAGAACAAGCGATTGCCTAGTCGCAAAGAAACGAAGACATTTCGCTTAAAAAATACCAAATTTCCAGCTGTAAATCGTCTGCATCACCAGGACTGTTTAGCTTACGCACACCCTTTCGAAGCCAGATATATAAGTCCCCACCGTAAAACTAGCGAAAGTAGAACAGCATGGGCCCATCCGCCCTCGACTATACTTATACCTATTAAAAATCACGTTGATTGGAACAATGATGCAATTCGCCGTTAAAAAGTACCGAGGTAATTTTGAGGTATATAATATAACTTGCAGTGACAATGTTTTTCCTTAATATACAAGGAAGATTTTCACCAATTTTCACACTGGCGAAATGTTCGTCGAATATAAAAATCATGCCATTACGCGCAAGCGAATGCTCGCCGCGCAGACCCAATGGCGCGGTCAGGCCGCACCGAATTTTATGGCTTTCGACCCTCGAAGGGTTTGGAATACCATTAAAAGTAGGAAAAATCCAAGTTCCACATTTCTCATCAGATCTCTGCGAAACCAGCGCCAATCGATTCTTTATTTTTCGCCGATAAAACTGACATCAAGAACGACGCAATTCGGAGCATAATGAAGGAAATTTGATGAAAAATCTATTTTCATCATCTCCATTTAACTTCGTTTAAAGTGGCCCCATATACATGAAATTTGATATGATTTTCCTCGGATAAACATAAGGAATCCTTCGGTGTCACTTCCGTATCGATACGATAAAGTATAAAGAATTATTTTATTTCTGAAACAGGTATAAATCCTCGGTTGACCGCAGCGATTCGAGGGCGGGTCCCCGCGGTCGAGGGTGAAATATTCATTTCAGCGTATTAAGAATTTCGTCATTCTTCATTCTTCATCGTGTTGAAATGGAAATGACACCAATGGATTCCTGGTGTGCTCCCGATTAAAATCATACCAAATGTCATGTAGATTCGAAAAATGCTGTGGGATTGATTCCCAAGAAATAGGGGAAGAAATAGAGTACCAAATAAACAGCTTTCAATTTTTTTTTATAAAAATTAACTGAAAAAAATGGAAAAAAGAATAAATAAATAAATGTAAAAAATATTAAGTTATACATAATTAGGAGAGGATAATTTTTGCCTGTTTTTTGGCGCAAATTTCGTTTCGATATCTTTTATAGTTCAAAAGCTATAGACAAATGTTACCAAATTCTTCGACGATGCGCGCAACCATTCGCGTGCGCGGCTTCACGTTGCACGAGGTACCTGGTTGCGCGCCGAACCATAAAAGTCGACCCTTGTAATAATGTTCGCAGCGCGCATTGCACATGTTTAACCGTGCCTTAATGCGCTGCATAGCAGATTTAGCACTCGCGTTGACTGTTGGTGGCGCGCGAAATTTATATATATATCGACATATCTTCTACAGTTATTTATTAATCAGTGTGAAAATTGTTGAAAATCTTCCTTGTATATTAAGGAAAAACTTTGTCACTGTAAGTTATATGTACCTCAAAATTGCCTCGGTACTTTTTAACGGCGAACATTGAAAAACATGGGTTATTTCCAGTATTACTTTTTAATTAAATATTAGTACTTTTTTAACATAAGGGTTTTGTGCATACATTTCACGGCTTCGAGTTACCTGAAGTTATGTTTTAAGTCTCATAACGATCCCTTAATATTTACTCAAGTTATCGCAATTTATGCTTAAAGAAATAATGATTTTGGACGATGAAAAATTCTTTGTTTAAAATTTTTACTTCGAATAGTAATTATTGGATAAACAAACTGTAAATAGAAAAAAAGGTGTGTCGTGACGAGCTTTACAACAATATATTTTTTAAAATTCAGTTTAATAACATTTAATTTTCCAAGCTTTCTTAGCGTTTGGACAATAATTCTTCCCATTTTCCAGCGCTAGTCCCCTTATTGCATCTAACCCTTCGATTAACAATTACTTCCGCGATACAGTCCACAGTGTATTTGGACGCTAAATGAGGTGTGATATTCCCTGGACAGTTTAAACTTTTGCCCACCAAAAAAAACGGGCTTTCAGCCCACTTTGCGCCGCACGCAAAGACGCCTATACCTGACCTGTGATTTTTCCAACGTTAGCGGGCTCGCGCCGCCGACGACCCTCACGATTTCCTGTCTCTGCTTATTGTCACCCCCCTGTGACTCAGGTCGTTGCCAACACGTGCAACGCAGATTTGCGGAAAAGACGGTTGGTCACTGGGAGGTGAAAGTTTTAAGACTCAACCCCTTGAAACACAAACTCTCCTTAATTTCACGTGAACGACGTCACATTCGATTTTGAACAGAATCCCAGACATCGAATTAAAAAAGTGATCAATTTGGCGCGGAATTAGGCACTCTAAAGGCCGCCATAAGTACACGCTCATTCTTGCCCGTTCGATTTACAGACTTGCATAGAGTCAAAAATTGTAATGCGACACGGAACGCGTGTGTCAATTGTCTAGCATGAACGCAATCACCGCGAGGTTGATTTATCTGGGTTCCGATTTGCCGCAAATCATCAAAATTAACGGGAAGTGTGGGCTACCAGCAGAAAGATTTAAAATTATTGACACGTGTAATTTGCTGAGAGGATTTATCGAATCGTACAAAGAAAATCAATGCATTTGGAAAATTAATTCTAAAGATTGTTTGGATAAAAATTAAAAAAAATGTTTATAATATCTTAATCAACAAATTAATGGAATTAGATCAGGATACGAATAAAGATGCAGTAGTAATTCTGTTCTTTTCAGTAACGGCACTCTCTTCTTTCACCACTACTGTACTCGAGATCATTGCTTCTTTTTATTAGCGTTTTCTCCGGGTTTAAACGGCCGATTTTTAAGCCGATTTCGTGATCTCTTTTCTAGGCGACGAAGAAAGATACGACATTGATGCCTCGTATACCTACACTTTTATTCATCTTTTGGCTGTTTAAATTCATGAAGGATGATGTGAAATCTTTACAACTTTCAGAATTATAAGCGTTGTCATCCGAACACATCCTTATTGACTTGTCCCAAGGCTAGCGACTTTTCCATTGGGTAGAAAAAAGTAAATCAAACGTTTTTTTTTTTAATCCTTACGAGTGTCGCTATCGCCCTTACCACGACCATAAATTTGAAAAAAATCTACAAAAAAGAAGTCGGTTAAAGATAAAATACGTTTTCTCATGCAGTTTTTTAACTTTTAGGTGGCTCCAAAAAAATCGATGTTCAGAAAATATTGACCTGATTTTTGTAGTGGCGATAACGAAACTCATAAGGATTAAAAAAACCTTTGGTTCAATATTTTCTGCTTTTCTCCTTTAAAGAGCTTTTCTGGCAAGTCCTCAGAGGTATATCTGTCGGCAGGATGAGGGTTGTGCCGCGTAGTGGGGGGTGGCGAGGATTCCTTGTAGCCAACAGGTAGCAAGGGAACTGCGGCAGTTATCGCAGAACCATCCACGGGGACGCACGCTATTATTCGCTATTTTTCATACATTTTTCACATATTTTTTCATTTTATTGTTAGTCTATAGTTTATTCCTAGTTTATTTCTTATTATATTACATATTTAGTTGTAGTATTTTTATATTAGTTTTATAGTGTATTTTATCGTGTTTTTCTTGTATTTATAGCGTATTTTTATCGTGTTTTATCGTATTTTTGTCGTATTTTTGATAGTATTTTTATTGTTTTTTTTTAGTACTAGCTTACATATTTAAAATTAGTGTGTTTAGTGTGTTTCTTTGGCGTTTGGTTTGGAATACATACATATATTCTGCAGGTAAGTTCTATATCCCTATATTTCTGAAACCAGTGTTGCATTTTGCTTTTTTCTACATTACAGTCAGCTTATTTCTATTTTTTTGATTACTTTAATAATGACTGGCAAATTGAAATTGAATAAGTACTATATGCGCGCCAACAGATCACTTAATCTGATTCTCTTTACGAAGCCATCACGACATCGTTAGATGCTAGTTCTTCACATTTAACATCTACAATCCATTTTGTTAGCACCCCACTATTGAAATTTAATCTGGAATTAGTTCACAATCATTTTCACATTCAACACCTTGTCTTTATCTTCTCATTACCAATACACTTATATGTTTCACCTGGCACAAGTTCGCAATCTTCTCCCAATATTTCCGAAAGTAATGTAGAATTGTCTCGGAATTTAGAAGAAATTCAGAATTTTGCCTTCTTCGAAAATTCACAGACTTCTGAAGAATGAGCAACTGAATTGAATAGTCCTAATTTAGCCTCTTCATTGGCAGAGTGGGCTGTAACACATAAGATTTCACATCGAGCAATAAACGATATATTCCCAGTTTTATACAGATCGGTTTCAAAACGGCCAGAAATGTAGAATTAATCGTATCAAACCAGATATTTATCATAATTTTGGATTACAAAATAGCATTTTAAAACTCATTAAATCTGCAGGGGTATCTCCGTATAAATCTTCACAATTAGGAAATTTCCTTTCAGAAGAATGCAATTTGGGTCCTTCTCAAATTTTTAATGTCGCGGAAACAGCATATAAATGCGTGAAATTATAAATTTCTGACAGAATTATAACTTTTCCTTTGCTGTGCTGTGCTCCTTTCCTACGTACGAATAAGATACTCATTCAATGTCTTTAAAATGTCTTTATGACGATAACATTAATGATTCAGGTTTCGCGTTTTTCTAGTCTCATTGTCTATACCTTTTAAGCTAAGAATACACGCTAGCAAAATTTCTAAACATGTTTTGTTTCATAAATACTTGTGTATACAGCATTAGAAATGCGTTTAATGTTTGCAGCAGAATTCTTTAACAAAAATAATTTTTGTTTTTAGACAAAACAGCATCCCCCAGCACCAACTATGAAAGCCAGGGAAGTTTTTCATTAAACAACATTCAAATTGGTAAGTCATGTGTATAAACATAATTCTATTCTATACGGAAATAGTTTTTTATCATGGAAACTTACAGTGAAAAAATATAAGATGTAATAAATAATTTTCAGAAAACATAGATGCAGGCCCCAGTGGCAGTAGCAGCGACACGACTGATGGGTTGTTGAGAACTATCATTGAACAGAACCGTAAAATAATGCAGGAAAACAATTTGCTGAAGACATTGTTAATAGAAACAATGGAGCGGGTGAAAACCCTGGAGAATAAGCAGTGATTCATGAAAAACAATCATTTCTTCTCAAATTTCAATATTTGCAATTCCCAATCGACTCCGTGGAAAAGGTGAAGGAACTAGAAGAAATTTTGCATAACCAAAATAATTTCCAAGATGCAGTAAGTAAAATATCATTATAGACTCTCTCCCTCTCTCTCTCTCTCTCTCTCTCTCTCCCCCTCTCTGTAGTCCAACCTGTAGGATAAGCCATTTTAATTTAGCCAAGCTAATAATTTTTTAATTATAGGTAAATGAATTTTCAAAATTTGGGAGAACCAATGTATACGATTTTGTAAAAAGGGTTTTGGGCTCCATCCTTATAAAAGATTTGGCGCTGATGTTCAGCTGGCTGGGGAGGCAGGAGAAGCAACCCTTTTATAAATTAAAGTTGGCACAAGTCGTTATAGATATGTAATTATCACCCAAATTTCACCATAGCTAATACTGATTAATGTAGAATTCAATATATATATATGTAACATCTTGTTGAAATTCTTGTTTAAGATGCTGGGGAAAAGGGGAAAATGTCCACAAACAGGAAGGAAGCGGAGTCCTCCATTCAGAAATGGTTGAAGCGAGCGTGCGACCGGAACCGGTGCAAAACTAAATTCATTAACGGCAGTGCCGCCCTTAGGGTTTGCGGGGCCCGGGGCAAAAGTTGATATTATTGAAAACATCTAATTGAAAACAGATAACAGAAAAAAATCGTCTTTAATCAGTTATAAAATCTTTTACAAACATCCAATGTTGATACGGCCATTCCACTCTGTAAAAATTTCACTTTTACTTTCCTTTATAATTAAATATGATTTTTTTTCTCTTCGGAACGGGCGTTAAAAGTATTGAATTCGATTCGTGAATATTCAAAGTATCTTGCTGATGGTTTCGCTGATGTATATCATAACGCATAATTAAGTAATTAATAAATTTTTCACGTGTCAGCTACAAATCCGTGAAAAAGTAGTTTCTTGTTACCGAACTTAAGAACGGTCAAATTTTAAGTATTAAGTATTTCTTGCACGAGTATATTAATGTAATAAAAATATAGTCAAATAAGTTACAAAATAATTGTAAACTGTTTGTACATTGTTTTGAACTTATTATTTTATGACCATTATTTTCCGATGCAGTTAGTAGTTGGGACATTATTAGATTCAACTAATCCACCTATAGTTATTAATTTATTTTGACTTAAAAATAAACGATTTTTATAAACTTAATGTAATTTGTAATAACCGATGCCAGTATAATTTTGGAACTGGCTACATTACTGCCGCTATCTGCTTTGAGAGAATACTGGCACGCGACCGCCGTCCGCATAGAAAAATTGTTAAATTCAGCGCCGTCGCTGAAGCGTTAAGTGTCTTTATGTGTATATTCTGTACATTTTGTATAATTTGCATACTTACATGTGTATCACCTATCTATACTTCTCATGTAAGTGCATTCTGTATTCATTGCGTGCGTAAGGTCATCTTGATATAGAAATATATAAAACACACACATAAAATAAAACATATAATAACATATATATTGTCGCGAGCACCGGGTATAGGCCCGTGCATAGCCTGCTGGTGCTCGCAGCGGAAGACAGATATAAAATATATATATATAAGTATACATGTTAAATATTTGTAAACGCCTTGTGAATTATATATTTTATACAAAGCATGGTATGTATAGTAATAATGATAAAAAAAATATATATGTGTCCAACTGAGAACCTCCTTGCTTTTTCAAGTATCTGTAAAGAAATTTTAAATAAATAAACAATGGATATTAATTTTTATCGTGTCCGATTTCATTTTGATAACCCTTTGTTTTATTAAATTTATATTATAATTAATCAGTATCGATAAGCATCTTAGATAGGCCCTAATGGCGATTTTTAAACAGCTGCATCAGCCCTAATTTATCGATAATTAAGACGCCTGCCAGTCCTAATCCAGGTCCGTTTAAGGCGCATTTAAGACGCCTGTTCCAGGCGCCTTTAAGACGCCCGTCAGTCCTAATTCAGGCGGTTTAAAGGCGCCTTTAAGGCGTCCCGTTTTGTAACATCAGGCGCTCCGAAGGCGCTCCGAAGGCGCCTATTGGACGCTCGTGAGACACTCGCGGCGCCTCTAAGGCGCCTCGAGCGCCTGGGACCAGGCGCCTGAAAGGCGCCTTTAAGGCGCCTGTGTGCTATGTGAGTAGTATAGCTATGAGAGTTCTAACTCAGGTCCTCTGAGGGGAGCGCGGGGGCGGGGGGAAGTGATGGCGCGCGGGGGAGTGCGGCGGAGGGAAACATGGGCGCAGGGCCTGCGGGGAGAGGAAGACCGGTTGCGCGCGCACGAGCCGCGGAGTGGGGGAAGCCGCGATGATGGAGGGGATCAGTCCCGGCCGAGCCGCCGCGGAGACCTGACCCACCGTCGGAAATTTTTCAGAGGGGGAATGACCCCCAAAAAATCTCTTTCAGCCCAACCCAAATATTTTTTCAAACCCCCACCCACCCCGAATTTTCCCCCAACACAGAGAAATAATAATTTATTTTTATTGGAAATTGCATCGAACGTGAATGGTACCACTTTCAACGTGTATCGAACGTGAATCGAACCACATCGAACGTGAATCGAACGTGAATCGTACCACATCGAACGTCAATCGTACCACTTTGAACGAGTATCGAACGTGTATCATACCACATCAAACGTCAATCGTATCACTTTGAACGTGTATCGAACATCAATCGTAGCACATTGAACATGTATCGAACGTGTATCGTACCACATCGAACGTCAATCGTACCGCTTTGAACGTGTATCGAACGTCAATCGTACCACTTTGAACATGTATCGAACGTGTAATGAACCGCATCTAAATAATTTCAACTATCGTCTTAATCTAGCGTACATGTAGGAGATTAGGTTGGGGGAGGGTGAAGAAAAAAAAACATTTATGCATTAAAAATTGATTATATTTTATTTATGCCTCTGACGTTTAGACCACCAGTTGAATATTTTAAATACATTTTGCAAGGCACAGTGCTTTGCGTGTCTGCCACAACGCAGAGTATTAACTACATTTAGCTTATTTAGGGATATTATATCCTCGTAGTCAATGTCCAGCGTCTCGATGATCACGTCCGCTCTCGTATTTTCATCCAGGAAATCCGCAAGCCAGTCGCGTTTCTGCAGCCCTTTAACGTATACTATATGGGATGTGCCATTTCTTCGTCGATCGCATCAGCTACAGCTTTCGGAATTAGCTGTTTAGCCATACTGTACGGAACGTCTCCATCGTCCCAACGTAGTCCATGATGTTTTGCCACCAACCATCGGATGCTTGATTTATCGGATTTTGTAAGAAGATATTGCGGCATTGAACTCCCAAAAATATAGTGCGAGAGAATTGTCCCCTTGCATAGGACAGCCACTTCCTTGACGACAAATCTTCCATCGCCGATGAACCCTTGCAGGTCAACAAATGTTGGCACGACCATTATCGGTACAATTTAGAGGTCCGTTCGCTTTCAAGACAGACGGGAGAATGCAGTTTTTCTCGTAAAGCATCTCGATTTTCATGATTCAATTTTGTGTGAATTTCGCACAGGAGAGGGCGGGCAGGTAGCGTGGCAATTTAATTCATTTTGCGCACCATGTTTGTCAGTGGATTGTATTCAACCACCCGATCGTGCAGAATCCGACAGTAGGCTGTAGTATTTACCGGCACATTCTCTTTACACTCGAATTCTTTGCGCACGTCCACGGTGCCATTCTTGATCGACTCATTTTGTCGCGAGCAATCAATCACCACGATGGGGCCAAATTGTAAAAATTCAGCCACGGTGAATAATGCCTCGTTGCAACTATGTCCATAATACGATTTACCGAATTGCGTATACATGTGATACAAGATGGCATGCTTATTTTTGTCAAAGTCCAAGTTCATGTCATCGTATGGGTAAAATTCCGAGTTGAGAAAAAGTTTTACATTGGTCAATTTACAGTTGTTGAACTTAGTAACGTCTTCGCTCATCACATTCCTTCGACCAGTCTGTAGAGCAAGGATCACGCATCGCGGCTTCTCCAGCTGTGCAGATGCCTTCACGGCCCACGAATGCTTGGTCGTGCTCTGTAAGAGAGGATACTCGTACAGATCCCAAGATTGAAAACAAATGCTCAGGTTTTGTCCACTTTCCAAAGTACGTAACAACGATAGCTTATTAACGTCGTTCAGCGTCACATGAGGCATCCGCCATTGTAGTTTAAGTAATTCAATTTCTGGTTCCAACATCGGTGATCCTATCAGAGCATTGTTGTCGTTGCGCGATCGTATTAAAATCAATTCATGACGCGCATTAATAATCATGCGTTTGTAGTCCTCGCAAAATCCCAGCAAATATTTGAGTGGGACGCAAAAATTGAAATGGTTTTTCACTATTAGCCCATCGCGTCGTTTCAAGCCCCATCCAGCATTCTCCATATTTTTGTCTTCGTCCGATGTCAGCGATACATAGTTTTTAAGCGTGCTAGTTATTCCAACGTTTCTGTTGCGATCAATCTCCACACCATTCAGCTCGAATCGAATCTCATCGAATAAGAACGCCATGCAATTATTTCCCAACATCACCGTTAACGCATCGTTTGGCTCATTTATCTTCAATTTCCCCTCCACATAGAGGAAACTTTCGCATGGTAATGTGTATAAATCCTGCTGCTGTATCGGTATTCTTATCTCATCGCTGTATCCAAACGTCGTGTTGACGTATGGGTTGTATGTGTGAGTCTCGAGCTTGACGATGCGATCATCAAACGTCGGCTTCCCTCCAATGCTTAGAATATCAGCCATTTTTCAACTTAAATGCGTACAATGAATCCCAAAGATTTCAAAAATGCAATGTTTGCAGCACTGAGCTTCTTCTTTTTAGCGTGATCGGAGTTGTTGCAGTTGTTGGTGTTGTAAACAATTTCACTTGGAAGAAACGGGTTTCTGGAGTCGTTCAATACAAGCATCTCTTTCGCACTACACGTATTATCGTCGTCGTCGTCGTACGTGTAGTCTGATGGTAATCTCTTCACCTCGAAAATCGAGCAATCGTCCGTCTTGATCCACAACGCGTATCGTTAGATCCGTAATGACCCGTGCGATGATTGAAGGTAAATGATCTGTGCGGGCGTTTCCGATATCTTATATCCTGGTGGGACTCTCGGAGAAAATTCATGTATCGTATGTACACGCCTCCCATTGTTGTACGCACCAGCGGTCACGCTACATTCTATGCGAATAATGTTCACGTTCATGATATTAATTGGATCGTCCGATTCATGCCATCGTCCTGGTTCTAATACCCGATTCGTTGAGAATCCCAGTAGCGATCCGATGTTTTTGGGCTTTGTAAAGTCTACGGCGAACCGGCAGTACAGTTCGCTTTTCATGGTGTTGTTGTTGGGACGCAACACTATAGGATACGCATCGTTGTCACCGTCATCGGTGCCGTCGAGATTTTTTTGAGGATATCGCTCGAGTAATCGCTGCTTCAGGTACTTGGCAATGGCGTCTAGTTCGTAGGAGCCGTGGGGAATCGTAATGTATTCATGAGTGGTGTCGACGCTGTTGTTTTTGATGTCATAGTTTGAGAAAAAGTAGAATTTATCGTTACTCGAGTCGATGTTCGGTATTGTGTGATAAGTTTCAAAGGTTGTTAGACCAAGCTCGTAATCATCGTCGCTCAAATCTATGGGTGGAAAGTAGTTTACCGCGAGGGTGCTACTCTTGCCGGTTAGAGTGAATGTTAACGACATATTCTGCTCGAACTGCTCGACTGTTACTGAATCAGAGTGGTGGGAAGTCAATCCTTAAATTCGGTGCCGATCGTTTGTAGAAAGCGTAGACATAGTTGTCCGCAATTGCTCTGATCGTACTTTTGATAAGACGTACGATTGTACTCAATTTTCACAGCATCTTTATCCAGATATTGTATGAATTCCTTAGGCGGTCGAAGATTCCCAAAGCTGTCGAAATATATAGCTCGACTCCCTCTCTTCGCATTCGCCACCCAATGAGTTCCAGGCCCCTCGACATTGTCCAAATTTACGATACCGCTCTCGTTTCGACGTACTCCTCCGGCTGGTAACGCGTTACGCATAAAAACGCCTCTAAAGAATGGAATATGCATACGTTTTGCCAACTTCTCCAATTGTGCATCGGTAGTTACGCCCGCAGGCATTTTTATTTTCATTTCGGCGTTTTTTTTTCGTTTCGATATGCCCTGTCCGCGCTTGTACGTGGCGAGATAAAGTCCCCGACCTTCCATGGAGCGATTATGACGTTGCATTTCCTGCAGCTGATGTTGCGCCGCCTTATTATCGTTTACCGCCTTGGCAATGCCCGCCGCTCCGCCAGCCAATGATCCAAGAACACCTAGCAGCGGTAGAAGTGGTAATATACCACCCCGTTTTGCTACCGGAAGAATCCGCTTTTTCGGTGCTCTCTTTGGAATCCTTTTGCGGGATTTTGTTTTCATCCCCATTCCGATCTTCGTCTTGGCCTTCATAGCTGCCCAAACAGCCGTAGCAGCACCTCTTTCACCCAGAGTCGAGTCTCGCGCAACGATGCGTTTTCGCGCTTTGTCAGCGAGTATGTTATCTGCCGCGTGCCTTTCGCCGAGGTCGTTGCTACGCGAATACGCAATATCGTGTTCTCGACACGCTGCGTCCAACGGACTGATGCCTCGATCCCCTCTAGCTAATCGTTTTGCCAGATGAGTTCCTGGGCCGCAAATCTGGTATCCCGGAATATGTAATTCGATAGGTAGCGCGTTTATCGCCCGATTTAACAAACCACTGCCTTTCTTTACTGTCGTCGGCGACATTCGCTACAGTTTTTAATCAATGGTGCTGGACCGTCGATATGCGTTCGCTGCCAGGGGCGATTATAATGTTCCAGACACCGACGATACTGCTGAACCTCAGAATCGGCTTTTATATGCTCGGGGAGTCTGTCCCACAACTGATCAATGTGCCTGTCAAACTCTCGGAGTAGAATAATCTTTGGTATATATTTCAACTGCTCAGAGGTTAGGTCTCGAATATCACAATTATCCGACAGGATCAGAAGCATTTTGAATACTGAACCGTTTTGCTTCGGTGCGGACCTATAAATAGGGCGCTTCGACGTATCAAAATCATTTTTCACAGTTCTCGGAGAGGATGCGATTCGTGCGACAACCTGTGACGATACGCGTGACAAATTTTGATGATAAATCGCGAGTGATGTCTTCGAAAACAAGACGCAGACATGGTGGCATGCTGCCAAACACTATCCGCTGCGTCATTTGTGCCCCATCAAATTGCGGAAAGACCAACGTGCTGGTCAGCTTGTTGGAAAGTCCTCACGGGGTCCGCTTCGAGAACGTGTACGTGTACTCCAAGTCGTTGCAACAGCCGAAATATCAGTACTTGGAGAATTTATTGACTCCGATAGATGAAATTGGCTACTTTACGTTTTCGAATAACAGTGACGTCATCCCACCGAGCGAATCGCTTCCGAATTCTATTTTTTCTTTGATGACGTGGCATGCGACAAGCAAGATACGATAAGGGAATACTTTGCAATGGGGCGCCACTCGAACGTTGACTGCTTCTATCTCTGTCAGACATGTACAAAAATTCCCAAACATCTTATACGCGACAATGCGAATCTGCTGATTCTGTTTAAGCAGGATGGTACCAACTTGAAACATGTGTACAACGATCACGTAAACACTGACATGCCTTACGAGGATTTCTGCGCTTTGTGCCGTAATTGTTGGCAACGGGAGTATGGTTTCGTGGTAATAGACAAGGATAGCGCCATGTCCAATGGACGTTATAGAAAGGGATTTAACGAGTTTGCCGTACCGTGAGATGGTCAATCGTCATCAACACGTCGGTGGGAAAGCAACGTCTGCGGCACAACGATGATTGATATCGATACTCTGGAGATTAAGGATCGCGAGAGAATAGCGAAGGAAATTGCAAAAACCAGCTATTCCATTCGCCGGAAACATCAGGCTTTGAAGACTGGCAAGATGGAGGAAGATATCGCGTTGGAGAGATACTTTAAACCTATCGTCGAACCCTTGAAACATATTGTGGAAAAAAGCACAACAGCAGAAGCTGACACATCACCGCTGATGAGTACAGACGTTGAAGGGAATGAAACATTAACGCCTAAAAAAATCCATCCGAAAGGGAACACATCGCGCAAGGCAAAGAGGAAACAACACGGGCCATTGGAATATTCGCCCATAACCTCGACACCAGTTCAATCGAAGCGGAAACGACAAAATGCTACATCAAACGATTCTCCGGCTCCTCCCACACCAATAAATACATTTCCCAATGTGCAATCGCTCTCAGCCGTTGATGACGACGTTTTTGAAACTAGTCCCGATGAGTCGTTTGTAACATCTATTAGACAGCAATTCCAAACATCCGAGGGACAAAAAACGATCCGCAGTCATTTCGGCCCGCTGGGGCAAAAATACATGAGTGCAATCCTAAGTAGTGATAAGGATACAGCAATGGACTATATGTACGGTGTATACTTTGACAATAGTAGAACGATGCTTGGGGATAAGGCTTTCGATATAGACAAGGATGATAATATAATCATAGATGGTGTGTTCGAGAAATCACACCTATTACGCCATCTCCCTAGATCGAGTCAACTAAAGGCTTCGCGCCTCGTACCTATCCCCCCCTTGTTCATGTGGAGCATCGATCGAATCTCCCTTCCATCGACCGGTGATCGATGGAAGGGGGAGAGCAAGCGGATTCGAGGAAACAGAGCGAGATTTCCTCGATCTACTTGTCGTCTAGCCGTTCTCCAGGTAACAACTCTCTCCGCTTTACTTATTAACGCTACTGCTTCACGCTTCTTGCTGGATTCGGGCCGAATCTCAGTGCTTAACGCTACTTAGTAAAACGGGCCTACTGCGTAGGAATTAGTGCCGCTCAGCAAATTAGAGCAGTAAAAGAACTATTGTAACGTGCATAACGGACCTTTATTATATAACCTGTAAATATTGTAAATTTAACATTAGAGTAGTCATTAAAGTCTCTAAGAATTAAACCACTTCGACACGCGAAAGTCTCAGCCTGCGACGTGCGCTGTTCACAAACTATTGCTAACATTTTTTGGTCCTTCGAGCCGGAGCAGCGCCGTTGGATTCTGTGCTTCTGGAACGTTCGGGATTCCTCGCGAGTGTTGTGGTAACCGTCGCGCGTGACCTCTGAAAAAAAATGAGTCACTTGATAAGCAACCAACGCGACCTTAGAGGCCGAATTTCGCGTGCGTTTGAAAATCTAAAGAAACTAGGCGCGAATAATATGACCAAGGGCAACGTATCTACACGATTGGGAGCGCTACGAAAGAATTGGGCTAAATTCGAGTCGCAACACGACAAATTACTCGCCATGGCCGATGACCCGGACATCGTGGATGACAAATACTTCAAGGAGAACGAACCGGCCGATACGGAGGAGAAATTCCTCACACAAGAGGCCCTATTAGTCGACAAATTGGAGGAAATTGTCAAATTAGAACAGGCCGTGGCCAGAAGCGTTGAGCGTACTAGCAGGGACGATTCCACACTCAATACCACCGGTCGGAAAAAATCTTCGCTACCCAAAATCCCGCTACCGAATTTCGATGGCCAGCACAAAGGGTGGCCATCTTTCCATGGCCTCTTTAGATCCCTCGTGGTTCAGGACACCACGTTGTCGGACGCAGAACGCTTACATTATCTGCGAGGGGCCCTTACTGGTGATGCTGCGAAACTCCTTCAGAATATGCCGGTGCGGGAGGAGAACTTCGAAGCCGCGTGGAAAATGCTAGAACAACGCTACGATAACCAGCGGTTAGCGATAAAGGCGTTGATGGCGGCCATCTTCAATTTACCGACACTTACACGGGAGTCAGGGCCTGAACTCAAAGGCCTCTATTATACGATGTGTGACTCGGTCGAGTCTCTCACTGCTTTGAAGAGACCCTTTGATGCCAGCGGCGACTGGCTAGTGCACCTGGTCGTGAGTAAGCTGGATCCCCAATCTCGGCGAGAATGGGAGACTCAACTTGGCCAAACCAAGACACCGCCTACCTACCAGGAGTTGAAGGCATTTTTGGAGGGACGAGTCAATACGGTGGAGGCCTTGGAGGAGCAGCAGAAGGCTCCAGGGGGACGAGCTCCGAAACCCACCGGAACGCCTAAAACCGCCAAGGTTCATCAGGTTAGTAAATCGAAGAGCTCTGGTGACCAGTGCAGTCTCTGTGGCGCTGGTCATTTTATCTTATTTTGCGCGGACTACAAGGCCAAGGACCCGAAAGAAAGGAAAGAGGTCCTACTAGCTAAACGCCTTTGTTTTAACTGCTTGGGGAAACATCGCGTCGCGGATTGCAAATGCGATAAACGGTGTCAGGAGTGCCAGCAAAGGCACCATACCTCAATCCACGAGGCGACCTCCACTCGTGCTTCAGATGAGAATTCGGAAGTTACAGTAAATTTGGGGAGGTCCGAGACAAGGGAGAGCCTCCCTCGCGACGCGGTGTGCCTTCCACCTGTTTTATTAGCTACCGCCCGGATTATAGTACATTCCCCGGACGGCGAGCCAAGAATAGTGAGGGCCCTGATAGATCAAGGCAGCGAAGTCTCGCTAGCTACGGAGGCTTTGGTGCAGCTGTTAAGATTGCCGCGACGACCGTCGAACGTACACCTCATCGGTATCGGTAACCAGCGGAAGGAGCGGGTACGTGGAACCATCCAACTGGAGTTCACGCCACATGGAGGCGAGGACTTCCGGCAGAGGGCCACGGCGATGGTGCTGCCACGGATTACCGCCTACACACCACAGGTCAAGCAACGGCTGAATGTTTGGACCCACCTCCAAGGACTCCCACTGGCCGATCCCGACTTCACGGACGGCACCCAAATCGATGTCCTGTTGGGTGCCGACGTATATTCCCTGATCCTGGAGGACGGACTGCGTAAAGGGCAAGAGGGTGAGCCCATTGCCCAAAGGACGTCCCTGGGTTGGATTATCTCCGGTCTAGCTGCAACCTCCAGCTGTGACGACCCACGTGCTTCGAGTGGGCTCGTCACGCTGAAGTGCACGATGGAGGAAGATCTCGTCCCTATGGTCCAACGATTCTGGGAACAAGAAGAAGTGACTGTGCCAACCACCCTCAATGCTGAGGACCAGGAGTGCGAGGATTATTTCACGACTACTCACCAGCGTCTCCCGTCGGGACGCTACATGGTGCGCCTACCATTCAAGGAGATGCAGGGACTGGGCGAGTCCCGAGCCGGGGCCGTCCGTATGCTTCACCGAATGGAGACCAAGTGCAGCAGGAACACGGATTTCAAAAGGGCCTATCACACGTTCCTACGTGAGTACGAAGAGCTAAATCACATGTCTAAAACAAAACACATCTATCCAGATAGCGAGTGCTACTACCTGCCGCACCATGGAGTCTTCAAGGAGAGCAGCACTACCACGAAGCTGAGAGTGGTGTTCAATGGCTCCTATGCGACCACTTCCGGGAAGTCTCTAAACGACCTCCTCCTGGTGGGACCCAACTTGCTGCCGGGTCTTCTGCAAGTACTGCTGCGCTGGCGAGTACACCGGATCTGCCTGACTGCCGATATAGAGAAGATGTTTCGCCAAATTATCGTGCACCCTGAGGATCGCCGCTTTCAAAGGCTGCTTTGGCGACGACGAGAAGACGACGTAATCAGCGATTACGAGTTGAACACCGTTACTTACGGCCTTGCTTGTGCTCCCTACCTGGCCATCCGCACGCTACAACAACTGGCCCAGGATGAACGCTCCAAGTTTCCACGGGCTGCTACGATCCTGAAAGGGGACGTTTACATGGATGACGTGCTTACTGGAGCTGACGGAGAAGAGGAGGCACGCGAGATACAAAAGGAGCTGAGCCTACTCTGCAGGGCGGGCGGTTTCAATTTGAGGAAGTGGGTATCAAACGCACCCACCCTACTGAAGGAGATCCCAGGCGAAGAAGTCCCATCGGCCGTCAATTGGGAGGAAGGCACACTCCACACGGCTTTGGGTGTCCATTGGAACGTGCGCGAAGACGAGTTCCGAGTCCGGGTAGCAGAGGATCACGCTACCCCAGAAGTCACCCGGCGCACAGTACTCTCACGCATCGCTCGGATCTTCGATCCTCTAGGATTTCTGGCACCGGTAACTATAACAGCCAAGATATTTCTACAATCACTTTGGCTGTTGAAAATAGATTGGGATACCGTGCTACCGCCGGCGGCTGAACGAGAATGGAGCCAATTTCTAGCGGACCTGCCGAGCTTGGCAGAGGTTCGTGTGCCCCGCTGGCTAGGTGTCCATCCCAGGGTCAGGCATCTGGAACTCCACGGATTCGCTGATGCCTCAGAAAGGGCCTTCGCCGCTGTAGTGTACCTACGCGTCGTGGACCACGATGACCACGCGCAGACGCATTTGGTCACCTCCAAGACAAAGGTGGCTCCATTACGCCGAGTCACAATCCCGAGGCTCGAGTTGTGTGCGGCTGCCTTACTGAGCCGCCTGGTGACCGTTACGCAGAGGACCCTGCAGTTGGACAACGTCTCGACGCACCTGTGGAGTGACTCCAAGATAGTTCTGGACTGGATTCGCGGTCATCCGACAAGATGGAAGACTTACGTGGCAAATCGAGTGGCTGAAATCCAACGGGAGCTGCCAGACGCTCGTTGGCATCACGTGGCAGGGAGTGAGAATCCTGCGGACTGCGCTTCAAGGGGCTTGCCACCCAATCAACTACCGAGCTTTGACTTATGGTGGAGGGGCCCGTCCTGGCTCACCGGCTTCCCTCACTGGTTGAGCGATCTTGGCACCCAGGAGGAGGATACAGACCTGGAAGCCAGACTCGTGTCCAACCTGACCACTAACGACAAAGAGGTAACACCTAATTACCTCGTAAATAATTATTCTTCCATTCAGCGCTTACTGAGGGTAACTGCCTGGTGCCTGCGCTGGTCTCCACGACGGACAACCCCAGACGCTAGGACCCCCTGCCTGTCGCCTGCTGAGATAGAGACTGCCCGTTCCCACTGGATCAGGGTGATCCAACGCCAGGACTTCCAGGAGGATCACCGCCAAATGCTACAGGGAGCCCCGCTTATGAGTCGCAGTAAGCTACTACGACTCACTCCCTTCTTAGATTCCCAAGGGCTACTGCGAGTCGGTGGACGGTTGAAGCATGCTGTGCTGCCATCCTGGGAGAAGCATCCCATCATCCTACCAAGAGAGGGTCATTTTACTGAGCTGCTGATCGATGAAGCTCATCGGAGAACATTACATGGCGGAACCCAACTTACCTTGGCTGCCTTACGTCAAAGGTATTGGGTCCTCGGCGGTCGACAGAGAGTTAAGGCTCACATCCACCGCTGCGTCACCTGTCTACGTTGGCGAGCTGCGCCCGGCCAACAATTGATGGGGAATCTACCAGCCTACCGAGTCACCCCAGCGCGGCCCTTCCTGCAAGTGGGCCTGGATTATGCTGGGCCATTCACCCTGTTGGCTTCTCGAGGCAGGGGCCAACGGACGTTCAAGGGTTATGTTGCGGTATTCGTCTGCTTATCCACTCGTGCCGTTCACCTAGAAGTCGTATCTGATTATAGCACAGAAGCCTTCCTCGCGGCCTTGCGGCGCTTTACCTCGAGACGAGGACTTTGCTCGACCATCCACAGCGACCGAGGCACCAACTTTGTGGGAGCAGCACGCGAGCTCCGGAGCCTGGAACACCTCTGCCGCAAAAGTGAGGTTATGCAGGCCCATCTTCTCAACGACGGCATAACCTGGCGACTCAACCCACCTGCTGCCCCGCACTTCGGGGGAATCTGGGAGGCGGCCGTCAAGTCCGCCAAGCACCATCTGCGAAGGGTCATAGGAGATCAACACCTCACATTTGAAGAGATGACGACTCTACTTACTCAAGTCGAGGCATGCTTGAATTCACGACCGCTGCAACCGCTGAGTGACGATCCAGGAGACGTCACGGCTCTCACACCAGGGCATTTCTTGATAAGCGACGCCCTTCTCGCCGTTCCCGATCCACCAGTGGAAGACGTTCCCAGGTCACGTTTATCTCGATGGCATTTGCTGCAGCAAATGAGGCTACAGTTTTGGCGAAGCTGGTCACGCGAGTATTTGCAATCCCTCCAAGCCCGTAATAAATGGACGCGTACCCACCCCCAGCCACGAGTTGGGGACCTTTGTATATTAAAGAACGAACTTCTATCACCCAACAAATGGCCGCTCGCGCGAATCACGCGATTGATCCCCGGGTCGGACGGATTAGCCCGTGTTGCCCACGTAAAGACTGCGCGTTCGGAATTTATTAGGCCCATAGTAAAACTAATTTACTTACCTCATATCCAGATTCCAGAGACTATAAATTCCACTGTAAACACACAGCACTAGTTCACAACCGAATCTGAAATCAATGGGTGAACTCCACGTGAACAGGGCGGCTGCACCGCGAGCCATGGGTGATTACACCATAGCGTCTCGGCTGATCCACGTTGCTATAGTTCAGTCATTCATCGATAGATGAATGGCGGGCGGGAAATGTTCGAGAAATCACACCTATTACGCCATCTCCCTAGATCGAGTCAACTAAAGGCTTCGCGCCTCGTACCTATCCCCCCCTTGTTCATGTGGAGCATCGATCGAATCTCCCTTCCATCGACCGGTGATCGATGGAAGGGGGAGAGCAAGCGGATTCGAGGAAACAGAGCGAGATTTCCTCGATCTACTTGTCGTCTAGCCGTTCTCCAGGTAACAACTCTCTCCGCTTTACTTATTAACGCTACTGCTTCACGCTTCTTGCTGGATTCGGGCCGAATCTCAGTGCTTAACGCTACTTAGTAAAACGGGCCTACTGCGTAGGAATTAGTGCCGCTCAGCAAATTAGAGCAGTAAAAGAACTATTGTAACGTGCATAACGGACCTTTATTATATAACCTGTAAATATTGTAAATTTAACATTAGAGTAGTCATTAAAGTCTCTAAGAATTAAACCACTTCGACACGCGAAAGTCTCAGCCTGCGACGTGCGCTGTTCACAAACTATTGCTAACATGGTGTAAAATACAGAGGAACACCCGGCCTTTACGAATTGATTTTTATGAGAATTCCCGACGATACTGTATACACCGATGCCGATAAACAAAAATATAAAACTATACTGCTGGAAACGAATAGGGGCCTTTACACGATCGTTCCCGGCGCGCGTTCCCGGCGTGCGTTCCAGCGCGCGGCAGGCAAAAGTACTTGAACGCCGGAGCGACGCTCCTTCGTGCGCGCCAGAAGATTATACTCGCCACTACTTAGAGACAACGGGTTCGGCCTCACATTTCTACGTGGACTCCATCCAATTTTTCGATCTACGAAACGATCAATGACATATCTTGATATACCTGGCTTATAGGGGATATCATAAATGCTATTACTGTAGGGTACACTGAAACATCTGTTTTTACGAAGCTACATTTGGTTGACCTGAAGATGCTATAAATTATGGAAATGGTTTAAGACTCAGTTATAACGACTGTAAAATTTTACAAGGGTACATTAAAATATCCAAATGTTTCCCCGGCAATGCGATGGCAAATGAAATTGCAGGTAACACATTCACTGTTCTGACGATCATAATTATTACTATTGACGGCAATAATTACCATGTCATTGCTTGTTTTAATATAAAAACTAATATTGATAAACAATAAATACACATAGGTATGCAAGTGATGTTATATGTAAGATAAATGATGAAGAGGTGTAATGTGCAAAATGTTTTGAAGAAAGGGGGTAGTCTTCTGATGGCGCGTGATGCAGGTCAAATTTTTCAGCCACGCTCTAGCGTGGCGCGCAAGAAAGCACCACACTCCTGCCCGTGCGCCAGAAAGCACCACGCTCCTAGCCGCGCTCCAACCTTCGCTCCAGAAGAGTTTACATAAGAGACAGAAAAAGTAGTTAGAAAAGGAAAACGGCAAGGGTTCGGCGTGGCGCGTGGATTTCCGACAGTTTTGAAATCCTGGAGCGCACGCCGAGCCTGGCAGCCGATCCTGGCAGCCAAGACTCCAGAAACAACGCCGTCGATAAGCCGTGCCTCGATGGGTTTCGAGTACTTCGACCCTCGAGACCAGGGGGGCCGTGCAATGTTGCCCCCTAAGACGTGACGAATCGAAAATTCTACATTTCTCACCGGATCTTGGCGAAAGTGACGTGAATCGTTTCCTTATGTTTTCCCGATGAAAATGGTCCAAAAACGACACAAATCGGATTGTAATTAAGGAATCTTCATAATAAATTGATTTCCATAATTTCGTTAAAAATAGTCCGATTTACATGAAATTTGGTAGAATTTTCATTTGAAAAACATGAGAAATCCATCGGTATCACTTCCATATCGATACGATAAAGAATAAAGTATACCGTTTTTCTGAAACAGGTATGAATCCTCGGCCGACCGCAGCGAATCGAGGTCGGCGACCCACAGTCGAGGGTGAAATATTCATTACAGCGTATTAAGAATTTCTTTATTCTTCATCGTATCGATATGAAAGTAACACTAATGGATTCCTGGCGTTCTCTCAATTAAAATTATCACAAATTTCATGCAAATCGGACTACTTTTACACAAACAATAAACTTGCTAATGGACTAATTTCTGTACCTATTTAAAAATTATATGAAAAAACTATATTTACTTAGTGTTCCGTGTTGCGGACAAAAGCGGGCTTATAGTGAAGCGAAAATTCATTTATTCGTTTACAACTAGGCAATTTTCTTCTTTCTGAAGGTTTCGTCGGGAAGCATTTGTCTGCCAGATGTCGAAAAGGGGCAATCGACATCGTGCCGTTTTTCAGGTTTTTCGAATTTGTTCCCTCTGAGTTAAATGAGTATATTGACCCATTAGTGTTACTTTCATATCGATACGATGAAGAATAAAGAAATTCTTAATACGCTGTAATGAATATTTCACCCTCGACTGTGGGTCGCCGACCTCGATTCGCTGCGGTCGGCCGAGGATTCATACCTGTTTCAGAAAAACGGTATACTTTATTCTTTATCGTATCGATATGGAAGTGATACCGATGGATTTCTCATGTTTTTCAAATGAAAATTCTACCAAATTTCATGTAAATCGGACTATTTTTAACGAAGTTATGGAAATCAATTTATTATGAAGATTCCTTAATTACAATCCGATTTGTGTCGTTTTTGGACCATTTTCATCGGGAAAACATAAGGAAACGATTCACGTCACTTTCGCCAAGATCCGGTGAGAAATGTAGAATTTTCGATTCGTCACGTCTTAGGGGGCAACATTGCACGGCCCCCCTGGTCTCGAGGGTCGAAGTACTCGAAACCCATCGAGGCACGGCTTATCGACGGCGTTGTTTCTGGAGTCTTGGCTGCCAGGATCGGCTGCCAGGCTCGGCGTGCGCTCCAGGATTTCAAAACTGTCGGAAATCCACGCGCCACGCCGAACCCTTGCCATTTTCCTTTTCTAACTACTTTTTCTGTCTCTTATGTAAACTCTTCTGGAGCGAAGGTTGGAGCGCGGCTAGGAGCGTGGTGCTTTCTGGCGCGCGGGCAGGAGTGTGGTGCTTTCTTGCGCGCCACGCTAGAGCGTGGCTGAAAAATTTGACCTGCATCACGCGCCATCAGAAGACTACCCCCTTTCTTCAAAACATTTTGCACATTACACCTCTTCATCATTTATCTTACATATAACATCACTTGCATACCTATGTGTATTTATTGTTTATCAATATTAGTTTTTATATTAAAACAAGCAATGACATGGTAATTATTGCCGTCAATAGTAATAATTATGATCGTCAGAACAGTGAATGTGTTACCTGCAATTTCATTTGCCATCGCATTGCCGGGGAAACATTTGGATATTTTAATGTACCCTTGTAAAATTTTACAGTCGTTATAACTGAGTCTTAAACCATTTCCATAATTTATAGCATCTTCAGGTCAACCAAATGTAGCTTCGTAAAAACAGATGTTTCAGTGTACCCTACAGTAATAGCATTTATGATATCCCCTATAAGCCAGGTATATCAAGATATGTCATTGATCGTTTCGTAGATCGAAAAATTGGATGGAGTCCACGTAGAAATGTGAGGCCGAACCCGTTGTCTCTAAGTAGTGGCGAGTATAATCTTCTGGCGCGCACGAAGGAGCGTCGCTCCGGCGTTCAAGTACTTTTGCCTGCCGCGCGCTGGAACGCACGCCGGGAACGCGCGCCGGGAACGATCGTGTAAAGGCCCCTAATGCCCACAGACGCGGTCATGGTGCTAAAAATCCCATATTGGGCAACAAGGGATACAAGTACAAACATGTATTTGCACCGCTAATTCCCTGTGCATCGGCTAGTAGGGCAGGGAAAGGTCTAACGGTACCGCGAGTCATGGTGGTAAACGATAACAAAATCGATTACATACACTGGGACGATCGCAACGAGCTGGGGGATCGATTCCGTTTGTTCGAAGCGTCGCGTCAGGCGGGTAACAACTCTCACGATCCCGAAATTCTATCGATTATCGAGGAACTCCGCGAGGTAGGCCTCATTATATAAAACCGCGCGCCGATGATGTGCGCAGTATGCATCGAGATGCCAATCAACAAATTTGGGGTATCGCTCGAGAAGAGTGGAGCAGCTAGAATGGACTATTACAAATGGAGTGGTTTGCTTCGAAATTACATGCGAGATAACGCTCTTTGCGTAACCGGTGCAGACTTTGATGCAAAATCACGCAAGATACGACGCGTAGCTGAGCCGATGGCCGACACCGATGCCGCCAATAAACTATACGTGGAAAAGAGCATTAAACTTTTGAGAGAGCAGCAGGAAGAATTAGAGAGGAAGCTGGTCGTGTTTCAAAGAGATATGCTGACGTTGCAAAACAGTGTTCAAAAGATATCACAAGTGTCGAATTCTATCCCGCAGCCGGACAATGAAATTCGTAAAGTTAAAGAGGCTATAACCGCTTTTGCTGCGGAGCAGCAACTTGTCCAGAATTTTCTCGGACCAACGGGAAGCACTTAATGCACGTACCCGATAATTATCGCATCATTCTTGTCCAAGACACCTCTGCGATCAAGCATGCAGCCATTATCGAAATCCGAGAGTAAAGAAAACCATGGCCACAAGAAGCTACAACTCGTTGAGGAATTGCACGCTCCAGCTCGAAGACATTTTCCGCGGAGGCGCGTCATCGTGCATGGATACGATGATCTGTGGCAAGCTGACATTGTAGAAATGCGTCCATACTCGCGATTCAACCAGGGTCACCACTACATACTCACCGTCATCGATGTGTTGAGCAAGTATGCTTGGGCATTACCGCTCAAGACTAAAAGTGGTGCTGAGGTGACTCAAGCGTTTGCAAAGATATTTAGAGAGCGATATCCGAAAAATTTGCAAACCGATCAAGGAAAAGAATTTTACAACACCGATGTGCAGAAACTCTTGACAAAGCACGACATTAATCATTATTCGACGTATTCGGTGATGAAGGCCTCTGTCGTAGAACGTTTCAATCGAACTTTGAAGAACAATATGTGGAAACTGTTTACGCTGAATGGAACCTATAGATGGACCGATGCGCTACCAAGTCTACTTGCAGAGTATAACGCACGAAAACACAGAACCATCGGAATGCGTCCTTGTGATGTTACCCCTCCGATCGCCGACACGCTGCTAGCCACCGTATACAGCAACATAAAGATCGCTGCTCCAACGAGTTTCAAATTGGGCGAGTTTGTGCGCGTGAGCAAATTTAAAACCATCTTCGATAAAGGCTATACGCCGAACTGGACAACGGAGGTGTTCAAGATAGCCAAAGTACAGACAACTAATCCCGCGACGTATCTGCTGGTCGATTCCTGTGGAAAACCCGTTGCCGGAGGATTCTATGAACACGAGTTGCAACGCGTCACCGATCCTGATGTGTATCTAGTGGAAAAAGTGTTGCGTAGAAAGGGGGATAAGGTGTACGTCAAGTGGCTGGGGTTTGATAAATCACACAATTCTTGGATAAATAAAAATAACGTATTGTAAAAAATAATACATGGTTCAATAAATACAATGATACATATATGTAAATGTGTGAACAATTTTTATTTTAACACATTAATTCCACCATTTATAATTTCTATACATTTGCAAACAGTAATTCTACTATTTATAAGAAACGAGTTAATAAATACAATAATAATAATTTCTATACATTTGCAAACAATAATTCCACTATTTATAATAAATACAATAATTCCACTATTTATAATAAATACAATAATTTGTATTTTACAATGGAATTTGGTAATGACCCCAGGGCAGAGTGTCGGTCGAATCGGGTACGATATGTCGCTTTTCGTCGTGTGGGCTTAGAGCGATTTTAGATTCCGAAATGGTGTACACTTCATGCAATTTAGACCGTATGCATGATTGTCTGCGAACCATTTCGATCTCCCTTTGCAAACACTGCGCGTAGTCGTCGAAAGTTATCGTTCTAGCTATGACGTTGGTCTTGACGCCTTTCGCCTTTTTCGTATCTTTTTTGCCGTCTACGCGAAGTGCATACATTTTCGCTCTAAGACCTACGAATTCGGTCATTATCGCACCGTTAT
The DNA here is from genome assembly GCA_963932335.1 of Andrena marginata. Lineage (NCBI taxonomy): Eukaryota > Metazoa > Arthropoda > Insecta > Hymenoptera > Andrenidae > Andrena > Andrena marginata. Next base: position 26,627,925 of record OZ010662.1, read on the forward strand.
TTTCGTCCTTCATCAGCCCCGGAACCTTCTTATTTACGCGCGGCATATTATATGGATTGTCTGTAGGATAATCGCTTGTGTCGAATCTATCGATATTGTGCTTCATGGTCTCGTAGATATCGTCGCATCGAATATGATAAATGAGGCTGTCAGTGTCTGTATATAGAATTTTACATTTTTGTCCATGCTTGGGAGACATGTACTCGTGGTGAAATTCATACAAACAAATTTTTCATATGTCCAGAATGCACATACCCACGTATATCGGTTTGTTGAATTTCACCTCGAGTTTTCGCAATTCAACAGCTATTAAATTTACCGAAAAAACACTTCTGCTGTGGAAATTCGGTTTCGCGATCATTGCCTCCGCGCTATATCGCCCTTCCCAATGTGTCAAAAGTTTTACATCCACGTGATTTCGTACATTTTCCATAGTTTTACCGAATACCGCGTTGTTCATCAATTTGTACAAATTTTTTTCAAAGTCGTTTGTCGCGCCTGTTCTAAACCGTGTATTGAGTTCGATGTAATCGCGGAGCCAGGGAGATTGAGAGAATTGCAGGACGCGGTGTATTTTTGTAATACGAAGACCGTGACGCGTGCACTGCTGCAGGTTGCGGTAATGGATAACGTAACGCTGCTTATCGTATACCGTCGCGAGTAACTTGTCCTGCCTGCTGCCAGGTGGTTTGGCACGCGTCGGGCAGAATGGTAGATCGGCATGAGCGTCGAGCAGACGTTGCGGATATTCCAAATCTACCTCGAGAATGTACCCCGTGGGCGAATCGACCGGGATTGAAGACACGTCAACATTTGCAGCATCTTCGACCCATCGAAATTTAGCGTATGGCAGGGGCTGACACATTGCCCATCCATACAAATTGTTCACATCAAAGTACATCAAGTACGATGACTCTTCCGATGCGTGGTAAGATGACATGTACTTGTTATTAGCATGTGCATATCTTCCGGAACATTTGGTGCCTTTACACGGACGTTCTTTTGGGACACTTTTGCGCGCCACACGCCAGCGCGGCACGCATTTGGCGTGGCGTGCCGGAACGTCGCAGGCCAGAAGATCGTACCCGTCACTACTTAGAGACAGCGAGTTCGGGCTCCCATTTCTACGTCGACTCCACGTGCTTTTTCCAGGAACCAGCGCAGTCTTGTATTGTGTACTACCTGTTCCATGTATATTATCGATCTGCGAAACAATCGGCAAGACACGATCGCGATACACGTAGGTTCGCGAAAAGTATACTAATTCCTCGATATACCTGGCTTATAGAGGATATCATAAATGCTTTTACTGTAGGGCACATTGAAACATCTGTTTTTACGAAGCTACATTTGGTTTACCTGAAGGTGCTATAAATTATGGAAATGGTTTATTACTCAGTTATAACGACTGTATTGCGATCTGCATTCTTCTTGCAGACGAAAAGTTTCCACCTCATCGGAAGTTCTTGCTAGCATCTTGTGTGCAGTTAGAAGTGTGGCGCGCCGGAATTCCACGTTCTTGCGTGCGAGTAGAACCGTTGTCAGGCGTGGCGCGTCCAAAAAAGTGTGGCGCGCTAACCTCGACTTCAGAAAAGTTTACATAAGAGACAGAAAAGGTAGTTAGAAAAGGAAAGCGGCACTTGAAACCAAGGGTTTGGCGTGGCGCGTGGAATTTCCGACAGTGCGGAAAATTCTGAGGCGCGCGGCGCGCCTGGCAGCCAAGACTCTTCGAGCCGCTACAGGCGGTAGGAAGTGAAAGAGAATTTTTTCAAACCAAAGAATTAAATATATTTACTTCCAGCTTTGTGGCTTCATTTGTCAATCTTTAGGGAATATGAAAAAAAATTGTATGCAAAAATAGTGGTTATATCCGGAGTTATAGTACTTCAAATAGAGCGCCTTACAAAACTCATATGCGCCCTGTTAGCATAAAATCAGTTGTTGTAGTTGTCTCAAATAGATTAATATACGATTAATAGATTAAACTTTATTAACCAAAATCATGATGTTATTTATTTTCATCTGCAACCTAGTAAATTATGTCTGTACCTACCTATCGCAAAGTATTTGCGTAAAATCTAAACATTCGGATAGTTAGTTAAAAAATTAAATATGGATATCTTAATACACGTGAGACCGTATATTTCGATACATGTATACGCGTGAATTTCAGTACACGGGTACACGGATACTACGATCCGTGAATTTCGATGCACGTGTACACGCGTATCGATATGGAAGTGATACCGATGCATTTCTTATGTTTTTCAAATGAAAATTATACCAAATTTCATGTAAATCGAACTATTTTTAACGAAATTTTGGAAATCAATTTATTATGAAGATTCCTTAATTACGATCCGATTTGTGTCGTTTTTGGACCATTTTCATCGGGAAAGCATAAGGAAACGATTCACACCACTTTCGCCAAGATCCGATGAAAAATGTAGAATTTTTGATTCGTCACTTTTTAGGGGGCAACATTGTACGGCCCCTGGGCTCGAGGGTCGAAGTCCTTGAAACCCATCGAGGCACGGCTTATCGGTAGGGTTGCCTCTTGAGTCGAGGTTTGCGTGGGACGAAAATTCAAGCGCGCCACACTTTTTTGGACGCGCCACGCCTGACAACGGTTCTACTCGCACGCAAGAACGTGGAAATCCGGCGCGCCACACTTCTAACTACGCACAAGATGCTAGCAAGAACTTCCGATGAGGTGGAAACTTTTCGTCTGCAAGAAGAATGCAGATCGCAATACAGTCGTTATAACTGAGTAATAAACCATTTTCATAATTTATAGCACCTTCAGGTAAACCAAATGTAGCTTCGTAAAAACAGATGTTTCAGTATGCCCTACAGTAAAAGCATTTATGATATCCTCTATAAGCCAGGTATATCGAGGAATTCGTATACTTTTCGCGAACCTACGTGTATCGCGATCGTGTCTTGCCGATTGTTTCGCAGATCGATAATATACATGGAACAGGTAGTACACAATACAAGACTGCGGTGGTTCCTGGAAAAAGCACGTGGAGTCGACGTAGAAATGGGAGCCCGAACTCGCTGTCTCTAAGTAGTGACGGGTACGATCTTCTGGCCTGCGACGTTCCGGCACGCCACGCCAAATGCGTGCCGCGCTGGCGTGTGGCGCGCAAAAGTGTCCCAAAAGAACGTCCGTGTAAAGGCACCAATTGGCTTAAACCCCCACGTATACCGCGTTCGATAAACATGACCATATCGACGTCTGTGAGCAATTCGAATGTAATTTTGGTGTGTTTTAGCATGGCATCCCACGTGAAACCAGGTAGAGTATAATAATGTGCTGAATCTAGTCCATAACTCTTGATACAACTTTCGCGAAAATTTTCAAAAATATCTGCCAATAACAAGACATCAGTTTTCAAATACAAATCGCTGTATTCGCCCAAGGTTCTAATCCCGAAACGCTGCCAGACTGTCTCGGCGTGCGCGTAATCGGTCTCGGATACAGTCTCACCCGTTAACGAACTGTAGAATGACTCGCGCGGCGGTAAGCACGGGTCCTGCAGCTTGTTCGCGCAATCAAGGTATTCGTACGGAAAGACACCCTTTCGCGTCAATAAATTGAAATCTTCGGTGGATAATGTTTCAAATTGGGATCGTAAAATGTTTAATTGATCTGTGCTCAGAAAAGATGCTAATTTGTCAAGACTGGTATTGAGAAATTTGTACGAATCGATGAATCGTAATTTAATATAATTTCGCGAGTCTGATTCAGCCGTATCTTCGAAATTTTTTGTGAAAGAAATGTACTTTTCTTTAGTTATAGGCAATACGTCAACGTGACCGTCGAAAGCTGTAGCTATTTCCTCGATAATGAAATGTGAATCGTAGCCGGATAAATTGTGGGAAACTATGGGGATATAAAACGCATTTTTATAATTTAAATTGCACTCCGAATGTGCTGGGCCTCTAAACCGTCCGGAGAGATGGCAATGATCGCGAACTCGTACATCATCAGCCTCGAAAGGTTCTTCGCAAATATGACAGTGTGTTGCATCGCGAAATGTCGTCCGCTGTTCGGCAGTTAAATCCAGCATGGGAACATTACTGGTCAGAATGGGTTTAACAAAGTTTGCAAATTTTTTCAGTTCGTATACGAACCATGAAACACAATCCGCGTCGCGACGACATCGATACGCCGATAGCGATGTATCGTACGAGCAATGCATCTAGAGACGCGGTAGCGTCTCGACGCCAAGTACAGGAAAGAAAGTACAGGAAAGAAAAAGACACCCTATATATGGCGACTGTCGCTACTGCTTATCATTTACTCGTCGCCCGGCTAATCCAACCTAACCTGAAACTTATTTCATTAATATCTCATGACGCTTGCAATATTTTCTAAATTTAAAGGCATTTTTCTTGTGTAAACCGCATATAAGCTTTGGAATGAGACCAATTTCAATAAAATCGGTCCACGCATAACAGAGATATCATAATATCGTCTCATGGATCAGTCGGAAATGTTAAGATTCTTCTTCTGATTCTTCTAGAAATTTTACGTCAAACATAATACGTATACGCGTTACACGCACACCTTCAGTCAAAACAAAACTAACACATGTTTCGTTCTTCTACGTATACACGCGTTACACGCACACCTTCAGCCAAAACGAAACTAAACATGTTTCGTTCTTCGTTCGTCGACTCTCGGGATTATTCGGCAGGGATCGTCGTCCATCATTGTACAAACTATTTTTTAAATACATTGAACTTTATAACCTACCAATCTTAACCTTCCAAGTGTCAAATAATGTAAGTGGTCTAAATTTGAGATGTCAGGAGTTTTTACACTAAATAGGAGACGGAATTATTGTCTCAATTAACAAGGTAAGTTGCCAAATTTATTTAATAGATTTTTTATGTAGAGTCGCAGACTTGGAAGTTGTCCGGAGAAGGTTCGACAGAGAAGCACCTTCTTTCGCATAAGTTTGTACAAAGTTATGCTTGTACAAAGTAATATATTGTAGTAAAAAATTGCATTGAATTTAAATTGCCAGATATTTGTATTTGTATACCAGCAATTTAGAGTTTCTATTTTATGTAAAGCTTATTATATTATAGAAATGAAGGGGACGCACAGGACTTCGATAAAAATGAAGGAGACGTACAGGCTTGGATAGTAGAATTGAAGGGGACGCACAGGCTTGGATGGATAGAAATGAAGGGAATGCACAGGCGTGGAGGTTGTCCGAAGAAGATTAGATAGATAGATAGACAGAGTATCTTGTTTCGCACAAGTTTCTGGAACTTTGTAAAATAAGGTAAATCGACAAAATTTGTCTAAAGACATAGAATTAAGATTTATTAAGAAAATAGATTATGGTGGACTGCTTGCAATGTAAAGCAAGTCATAATAGTGAAGAAAGTACGCTGAAAACACATCTCCCTTGATGCTTTTCAATTTTTTGTGAAAGACATTCGTAATACTTTAATAAAATCCACAGTAGTTGTCACGCTATTCATTAATTCATTAATTTTTTAGATTCCCATTATTTCAATTGACCAATAAACATATAAAATTAGTTTTATTCCAACACCAATAAATTGTGTGTTAAAAATATTGGATCTCCTACTTCATATTCGCTGAATTATTACCATTAGCATTTAAATTTCCTGCAACAAGACATTCTGCTATACGCTCTCACCTCCTTCGGACACATTTTGTAGTCTCTACAATTACTATAGCAAAATCCCATTCTATTTCTATATAAGTTCGACATTAAGTTGCAACTAAAATAACTAAAATGTGGATTTTATATATATTATTATTTTATATATTTACAGATAATCGAAGCAGAAGACGGTGAGGATCATCAAGGAAGGAGGAAGAGAGGAGGAGGAAAGGGGGGCTGATAACAGGGGTCTAGTCGGGAAAGGATACCAAAAATAGAGTGTAAAGAAAAGTAGAGTAAAATAACATAGCACAAAGAGTTTAAGTGTTAATTATATAAAAAAAATATAGTTTATTCAAAAATAGTTATATTATTATATATTTATTTTTTTATTTTATTTATTATTTTTTTATTTTACTGAGGTCCACCGTGGCCACGGACATGGTATCGGCCACGGCGGCCACGGCCACGGCCACGGTACTGCGTCGCCACCAAGTCGCGTAAGGTTAGGGCCTGGGCCTGCAAACTGTTCGCTTGCGCGCGAACAGCCCGCAAGACGGCCCATTGTTCTTGATTGGCCCTTACCCTTACCCTAACCCCGCTTCTCTGGTGGCGGGCCACACGTTCTCCTGTAATTAGTAAAAAAATAAATTTATTAGTAAAATGTTTTTTAATTAAAAGACCTTTCCAACGTTTAGATATAGGCTAAAATGAACAATTTTGACAGTGGTTAAAGAAAAACATATATTTTTAAAGATCAGAATTAATATCTTTTCTCGTGAAAATGTCCGAAAGTTTTGTTAAAACACTGCGGCACAAGATATATATTATATTATATAATCCATAATAAAAAAATTGTTTATTTAGACCTACTTCCAAGAATTCTAAAAGTATGTAACTCTTTAAAATGTGTATATATTATGTATTTACCTTTTGCCGTGACCTCTCTCTCTCTATGTTGTTGTAGTGGTGGTGGTGGTGGTGGTAGTGGTGGTGGTGGCGGCGGTAGTGATGGTGGTGGCGGCGGTAGTGGTGGTGATGGTGGTAGCGAGTTTAATGGTGGCGGTGCTTGATGCACTGGTATGTCTATAGACATATCATCTGAATCTGTTAAAATAAATTTAATAAGTGTATATAAATTGTTATTATTTAACTTTTCTATTAATAATTTATTTAACTTTTCTATAAGTTAAAATAAAACTTACCATATAAAAGGAGTTCCTCCGCGTTTCTCTACAAAAATTAATATAAACCATTAATTAGTAAAAAAAAATCAAGAGTTCATAAAAGTGGTGTATGATAGAAGAAAGATATATATCTAGTATATATACATGTAGCGCAAGGATACGTATTGTTCAATTGCAAATTGGAAATTAGGAAATATAATAATTTGAAAATTTAAATAGTGTATAATGCGAAATTATAAAAAATACATTACATTACATTACATCATATGTTTCTTCTTATTACTTCATGAGCTTTTCCATTATTTTTTAGTCGTACAAAAAACTGTAACGTATTATAACTTTATTTTGTGAACGATTCGCACTTATAACTAGTAGTAAAACAAGAAGATAGACACAGTGAAGCATATTCTAACTTATAACACCAACGATTATAAATATCAAACATATCTGAGTTGAATGTAAATGCAACTTTATTTTGTGAACAATTTGCACTTATAACTAGTAGTAAAACAAGAAGATATTAGACACTTTGAAACATATTCTAACTTATAAAACCAATGATTATAAATATCAAACCTATCTGAGTTGAACGTAACCGAACATGTACAGTACAACATTTTGAAAGTCTTTGGTAGACACTTTGCCTATGTTACCTGTCAGTGGACGTACACCGCAACTGTATAGCAAGTATAATACAACAAGAGGATATTAAACACGTTGAAGCATATTCTAATTTGTGACGCCAGCGATTAGAAATATGAAACACATCTGAGTTAAAATATGCTTCTATATATCCAATATGTTCTTCTTGTATTACTTGTTATTATTATATATTATATACATTTACGGTCTACACCCACTGATACTTAACGTAGACAAAGTACCTATCAAAGACTTTTATAATATAATGTTATAGTTTACATGTTCATTTACGTTCAACTCAGATATTATGTTTGATATTTATTAATCGTTGGTGTTATAAGTTAGAATATGCTTCACCGTGTCTATCTTCGTGTTTTACTACTAGTTATAAGTGCGAATCGTTCACAAAATAAAGTTATATAAAGTTATAATACGTTACAGTTTTCTGTATGATTAACAAATAATTGAAAAGCTCGTGAAGTAATAAGAAGAAACTTTTTGTAATGTAATGTAATTTTTATAATTTCGCATTATACATTTAATCTCCAATTTGCAATTGAACAATACGTATCCTTGCGCTAGATTTATGACTTTCTTCTATCATACGCCGCTTGTAATCAGTCAGAATTTACGTGACGAAAAAATCTCACGAATCACGAATAGATAATAAATTTCTCACGAATGAAACTAACGATATATGTAAATCTCACGAATATCTCACGAATAAAACTAACGAATACAGAAAACCGGGCTACAGAATATGAATATTGATAGCTCTGCTATGAATATATAATATGAATAGTATTTTTTTTATTACTTACATTTTCAGCCATTATTTTGGGTCTCCTCTACTGGCAGTTACAATCGAGAATGGGATTTCTCGCCATGTGCAACGATGAGGCGAGCTCCTCCGCTGCTCTTTTGTTTTTTAAGGAGCCCGCTTTTGGCATAGATACGGACACATTCTGCCGCGGGCTCTTTGAATTGTTGATTTTTAAGCCGGGAATCTAACAAGGGGGCGCCACGAATGTGGAAATCGCTTTTGGAACAACAGTATAATCACAAAAAAATAGAAGACAATATACAATCCCCCAAAAAATAGAACAAAATATATAATCACAAAAATAGAAGATAATACACAAAAAAAATAGAACAAAATATACAATCACAAAAAAATAGAAGATTATAATAATTACAAAATAAAAAAAAGGTGTGAAATCAAAATGAGCTGCAAGTACATAAAGGTACTTTCCAACTGCGCTTAAGATGACACAACTACATATACACAGCTAAAATGCTGTGATCATACATTCCATTACTCATACCGCGGACATTTTTTAATTAATCCGTCAAAAAGAATCCCATTTAAAAAAAATTGTCGTAAATTAATAACTTTACAAAATTAATAATATACCAAAATTACGCCAATTATAAGAATGGCTATTATACAAAGACAAAATTGTATTAAATAATATTAAGCAGACATATTTTTATACAAGTAAATATTTTAATACGAATAAATATTTTATTCAAAATACTTGGCGCTGCACTCCGAATTGGAGTTGCTAAACTGAAATAAATATATATAAATTGCATTAATCTTTTTCTTTCTTTCTTGTGCGTGCTTTCGTGAATGTGTGTATGTGTGCGGGTGCATATGCTACGTATGATATTAGAGTTAAATATATGTAGAATACATCTGACAGCGTTTCTAATATGTATATGTATATATATGTTTATGTATTTTAGATTGTAAGGGAGTTATTATAAATTATTATTACTACTAAAACAATTAACATTTTTTCGGTTCCGCAGCGCCAAGTATTTTGAATAAAATATTTATTCGTATTAAAATATTTACTTGTATAAAAATATGTCTGCTTAATATTATTTAATACAATTTTGTCTTTGTATAATAGCCATTCTTATAATTGGCGTAATTTTGGTATATTATTAATTTTGTAAAGTTATTAATTTACGACAATTTTTTTTAAATGGGATTCTTTTTGACGGATTAATTAAAAAATGTCCGCGGTATGAGTAATGGAATGTATGATCACAGCATTTTAGCTGTGTATATGTAGTTGTGTCATCTTAAGCGCAGTTGGAAAGTACCTTTATGTACTTGCAGCTCATTTTGATTTCACACCTTTTTTTTATTTTGTAATTATTATAATCTTCTATTTTTTTGTGATTGTATATTTTGTTCTATTTTTTTTGTGTATTATCTTCTATTTTTGTGATTATATATTTTGTTCTATTTTTTGGGGGATTGTATATTGTCTTCTATTTTTTTGTGATTTTATTATTACCTTCTATTTTTTGTGATATATTTGATTTTTCATGTACTTGGCGTAATTTTTTTACTTTTTGAAGTTTTTTTATGGGGATCTCACTTCTTTTTACAAAGATAATTGGCATAGTAGGGACAGACTTTAGATAATTTTTATTGGGGGAAAAAAAAGTGGAAAATTTGAAATCGACCGGAAGACGGGAAACCGGGTCTCATCGCATTTGAATTTTTTTTTGTAATCGTTTTTCTCCATTGTAGTATATCGTTAATATACATGTTTATATATGGTTGAATTTGTCTTTTTACACTCTGTAATAATATAGAATCAAAGTATAAGATTACTTGAAAAATTATGACCTTGAAATCTCGTAAATTTACCGTAAAAAAACATCTTTCGTTGTAATTATTTTTACCATGTCAAACAGTACAACTTTTGTCTAAGGAATTTATTTCATATATATATATGTAAATAATAGATTTCAAAATTTTAATGAAATAACCGATACTTTCGTTAAGAATACACTGTTCCAACAGATTTTATAAATATGGATTCTCTAGAATGGAAAAGTGATCCCAATTATAATATTGGATTAAATATAGTAAATAATTTAGCAGTAAACGATTCGGCCGAACGAGCAGTCAAACTCATGCAAAAGTTCAATTGTAACTATACAACAGCCATCTGGACTTGTAACATTCAATACACGTTTCTTATAAATTTTCGTACGCTGAATACGAATTCGCAAACCGTTTTTCGCCAACATCCTCCGTTTTCGAAAAATTAGTTTATTTAAAAAAAAAAAATGCAAATTTTCAACTTGAACGTCTTGCGTATCGAAATAGTAATAGTTATTCGGTTGCTTGTTCCGTCAAAATTATTTTATAAACCTTCGGGAACACAACGATATAAGTTATTATTGCATTATTACTATTTAAATATATTTAAACCACGATCAAAGAAAAAATGCACCCGAAACGCAACAATTTTTGCAGATATCTGTCAATTTATTTTAAAATCTAAGAGTCTAGAAGAAAATCTGACTACTCCACGCGATGCAGCAGACATTTTTCCTTCGGAAAACATTAACAAAAGTGGTAGGTCACATTTCGTTTTCAATAACTGAGCGAAATAGTTTGGCAAAACGTATGGCGCCGACAGTGGTAGTCGCGCGCGTGTAAGCGATTCTGTCGGTGAGCGGCAATGGATACCTACGCCCGCCGCTGTTGCCTTCTGTATTGAAAACAAACCGTGACTTACCACTTTTGTTGGTGTTTTCCGGGGGGGAAATGTCTGTTGCATCACGTGCAATGGTGAATTTTCTTCTAGAGCCCTAGTTTTTAAAATAAATTGAAAAATATCTGCAAAAATTGGTGCATTTCGGATGTAGTTTTCCCTTTAATCAGTTATTTATAATTATCCAAAAAAAATTTTAGACGAAAATTATACTGTTTGACAACATAAATATAATGCCAACGAAAAAAGTATTTTTTGATGGTTCATTTTTTGAGATTTCAAGGTCATGATTTTTTTGTGTAATCTTATACTTTGATTCTATATTATTACAGAGCGTAAAAAGATAACGATATATAAAAATGTATATTAACGATATACTACAACGAAGAAAAACGAGTTACGAAAATAAAAAATTTCAAATGCGATGAGGCACAGTTTCTCGTTCCCCGATCAATTTCAAATTTTGCACACATTATTTTTTCTCCCAGTGGCATAATCCTTGGGGGGTGACCCCGTCAAAAATCTCAAAATTATATTTCGACAAGAGTAACTAAGGTCCACCCTAATAAACAGTCTTATGACGGGATAGAATTAAAGATAAATTCTACATAATAGAAACTATGCACACCTGCAATGCTTCAAGATGATGATTGAATTGGTGGAATTGGTTTAAATTTGAGTTTTCTGATATGAACCAAACTTACAAGAAGCAAATAGAGGATTGCAGCTGAATAAAATCGTTTAATAAAATCGTTTAATTAATATAATTAATATAATACTATTTCATAATAAATTTTTTTCTCTGACGTAGATCACACTGCATCATCTTCCGCTTTGATTATCTGTAAATATATATAAAATCCACATTTTAGTTATTTTAGTTACAACTTAACGTAGAACTTATTATATATAGAAATAGAGTGGCCTTTTGCTTTAGTGAGTGTAGAGACTAAATAATGTGTCCGAAGGAGGTGCGAGCGTATGGCAGAAAGTCTTGTTGCAGGAAATTTAAATGCTAATGGTAATAATTCAGCGAAATGAACGCGGAGATCCAATATTTTTAACGCACAATGTATTGGTGTTGGAATGAAACTAATTTATTTAGTATGTTTATTGGTGATTTTAAATAATGGGAATCTAAAAAATTAATGAATTAATGAATAGCGTGACAACTACTTTGGATTTTATTAATTAAAGTATTACGAATGTCTTTCACAAAAGATTGAAAAGCATTAACGGAGATGTGTTTTCAGTGTACTTTCTTCACTAATGTGACTTGCTTTACATTGCAAGCAGTCCACCATAATCTATTTTCTTAATAATTCTTAATGCTATGTCTTTAAACAAATTTTGTCGATTTACCTTATTTGACAAAGTTCCAGAAACTTGTGCGAAACAAGATGCTCTGTCTATCTATTTAATCTTCTCCGGACAACCTCCACGCCTGTGCATTCCCTTCATTTCTATCCATCCAAGCCTGTGCGTCCCCTTCAATTGTACTATCCAAGCCTGTGCGTCTCCTTCATTTTTATCGAAGTCCTGTACGTCCCCTTCATTTCTATAATATAATAACCTTTACATAAAATAAAAACTCTAAATTGCTGGTATACAAATACAAATATCTGGCAATTTAAATTCAATGCAATTTTCTACTACAATATATTATTTTGTACAAGCATGGTACAAATTTGTAGAAACTTATGCGAAAGAAGGTGCTTCTCTGTCGAACCTTCTCCGGACAACTTCCAAGTCTGCGACTCTACATAAGAAATCTATTAAATAAATTTGGCGACTTACCTTGTTAATTGAGACAATAATTCAGTCGCCTATTTAGTGTAAAAACTCGTGACATTTCAAATTTGGACAACTTACCTTATTTGACACTTGCAGGTTATGATGGAATGACACTTGATAGGTTATAAAATTCAAAATAGTATATATAGGTATTATATATTATATATATACAATGACGGACGACGATCCAGGCCGAATAATCCCGAGAGTCGACGAACGAAACATACACTAGTTTCTTTTGGCTGAAGGTGTGCGTGTAACGCGTATACGTATTATGTCGACGAAAATTTTGACTGGAGAAGAAGAATCAGAATCAGAAGAAAAATTACCGTTTCTGACAGATCCATGACATGATATTACGATATCTCTGTCATGCGTGGACCGATTTTATTGAATTTGGACGCATTCGAAAGCTTATATGCGGTTTACATAAGAAAAATGCCTTTAAATTTAGAAAATATAGCAGGCGTGATGAGATATTAACGAAATAAGTTTCAGGTTAGGTTGGAATCGTCCGGCGACGAGTAAATGATAGCAGTAGCGACAGTCGACATATATATATATATATAGGGTGTTTCATGTACTTGGCGTCGAGACGCTACCGCGTCTCTAGATATGGGGGTCGTAATATCCATGTAGTATGAAAAAAATATACCACTTCGGCTATTTGTCGAATGGGTTAACAATTTTTCCCGTGGAAATATATTTTGTGGATATTACGTATTATATAGTACGTTACATATATTATTATTATTATTTATTACTTTACGCAAATTTTAATGTTAAAAATACGGCTATTTTAACGGCTATCCCACTTTACCTGCTCAACAATTGCAGGCGTCGAAAGTTTGGAAATTAAATATTTTCGCAGTACAAGAGTATGAAAAAACACCGGTGACAGAGATGATTAGAATAATATGTTATGTTATAAATGCATTTTTAACCTTAGCGACCATAAAATTTGCGTAGAGTAATATGTAACGTATATCATACGTAATATCCACAAAATATATTTCCACGGAAAAAATTGTTAAAAAAAAAGCAGTATAATTATATATGATGAATGTTGTTGAGTTGTGGGGGACTTGAACCCCGACCGCCCTCGTGACAATCTGACGCATTATCATTGTGTCCACGGAACCTTCTTGGGGTAAGTTACTATAGATATTATATATATGTATTATTACTACGTACGTTAAAAACTTTAAATCAAGAGACACGGTAGTGTCTCGCGCCAAGTATATATAGATATATGCGCAGCGCGAGACACCGAGTGTCTATATTACGCCACGACTCGCTATCAAGAACCCTGAGATTTCCGAATCTCAATAACGGCTGATCCGATTAGGTTTTGAATGGTCTTAATGGATAGCTTGGGTTTGATTTACATAAGAAAAGTGTCTTCGTTTTGTTCCTACGGGCCTTATGAGCTGAGATATTTCGATGTAAAGTTGCAATTTGCTGAATTTTATGTTCTTAAAATTCAGCATCGTCCTCGTCCTCGTCGTCGTCCTACACTTCTAGGCAAGAGGGGACTCCCCTCAGGGGAGTATGAAAGGGTCAGGAAATGTCCCTCAGGCACGTCGTTCATTGGATGCGGGTTTCGGCCAATCGCGTAACAAATAATCTGACAGCTACATAGTCAGAGATAACCTACAATGTGCTTAGTGTCAAATAAAGTAAATTGTCCGAATTTGAAATGTCACGAGTTTTTACATTAATTAGGAGACCGAATTATTGTCTTAATTAAGAAGGTAAGTCGCCAAAATTTTTTAAATCGAGTTAGTATGTACAGTCGTAGACTTGGAAGTTGTCCGGAGAAGGTTCGACAGAGAACCATCTTCTTTCGCATAAGTTTCTGGAAATTTGTACCATGCATGTATAAAATAATAATACCATGCATGTACAAAATAATATAAATTGTAACAAATTGCATTGCATTTAAATTGCCAGATATTTTTATACCAGCAATTTAGAGATTTTATGTAAAGCTTATATACATTATATTTAGAAATGAAGGAGACGCAGAGGACCTGGATAAAAATGAAAGGGACGCACAGACTTGGATAGAATTGAAGGGGACGCACAGGCTTGGATGGATAGAAATGAAGGGGATGCATATGCTTGGAGGTTGTCCGGAGAAGAATAGATAGATAGATAGACAGACCATCTTGTTTCGCACAAGTTTCTGGAAAATTGTCAAATAAGGTAAATCGACAAAAATTGTCAAAAGACATAGCATTAAGAATTAATAAGAAAATAGATTATTTATGGTGAACTCCTTGCAATGTAGAGCAAGTCACATTAGTGAAGAAAGTACGCTGAAAACACATTTCCCTTGATGCTTTTCAATATAATTAAAATGTGGCTTTATATATTTACAGATAATCAAAGCAGAAGATGATGCAGTGTGATCTACGTCAGACTATGGACGCACAATTATTTCAACAGCTGAAAGTGAAAGTAACCCTGCCGCATGAGGAAATGAAATAACCACATTATGATTTATCAAAATATTTTTTTATTCTTGGCCACGGCCACGTTCACGGCCCCGCTCCTGGCCACGGCCCCGGCCACGGCTCCGGCCGCGATACCGATCTTGTACAATTGATCGGAGGGTGGCGGCCTGGTCCCTCATCATTTGAATTAGGGCCCAATTTTCCTGCTGGGCCCTCACCCTCCAACCGCCCTTTTGGTGGCGAGCCACGTACGGTCCTGTAATTACAAGTAAAAACAACAATAAATTTATTAGTAAAACATATACAGTCGGTGTAGAAAGTATATTCGTACAGTGACCAATTTAAAGTAAAACTTTGTATATTCATGTTAGTAATAAATTTTAACGGAAAACAATGATTAATTATCAATCAATATTCTTCGATGTTTGTAGAATAGATTTTGTATAAACAAAATTTTATTCCCTTTAACATTTACAAAGATATTAACAAAAACAGATAAACGCGCAGAAATGGACACGCAAAAAGTATTGGTACAGTTGAATAAAGAATTAATAAACTATGGAAATAAACTAAATATTACTGACATATCTGCCTAGTATTATATGCAGAATTCTTTGGATATAATATACTAGACAGAGGGTTTTATTATATAGCCCACCAAAATATTTTAAAACGCCGCCATAATTACCACAGATCAATCCCATATAGCATCTTTGGGATTAATTGGACAAAAAAATACGAAATCATAATTAATATTATATCTAAAGAAAGTTTGAAAGCCATTCTGCTAGAAGAGTGGAGTAAATTATAATATTATTATATAATAAAATCAAAAGGCAATCCCACAAATTATTAAAACATTAAATATTTAGTTTATTTCCATACTTTATTAATTCTTTATTCAACTGTACCAATACTTTTTGCGCGTTCTTTGTAAATGTTAAAGGGAATAAAATTTTGTTTATACAAAATCTATTCTACAAACATCGAAGAATATTGATTGATAATTAATTATTGTTTTCCGTTAAAAATTATTACTGACATGGATATGCAAAGTTTTACTTTAAATTGGTCACTGTACGAATGCTTTCTACACCGACTGCAACTTCTTAATAAAATGTGTATATTTTATGCATTTACCATCGGCCGGGGCCGGGTTGGCTGGTCGTGGTGGCGGTGGTGGTGGCGGCGGTGGTGGTGGCGGAGCCGCGGGCAGTGGCGGCTCCTCCATATTTAAAATAGCCAATTCGGCGTCAATATCTAAATAAATTAATTTCATCATTAAATGACTGTTAAATGACTGGAGAAATAAATTTGAATAAATGCAGGTATATAAATAAATGTTTATTACTTACCATCTAACTCAACGACCCTCATATTTCTCTACAACAATTAATAAATAATTAATTAGCAAAAAAGATCTTGAGTTCATAAAAGCTGCGTATGATAGTAGAAAGTCATACATACAGCGCAAGGGTATGTATTGTTCCATTGCAAATTGGGAATTAGGAAATATAAAAATTTGAAAACTGAAACAGTGGATGATGCGAAATTATAAAAATTACATTACATTACAAAATATGTTTCTTCTCATTACTTCACAAGCCTTTCTATTATTATTATTCAATACAAAAAACTGTAACGTATTATAACATTATTTTGTGAACGATTCACATTTGTTACTAGTAGCAAAACAAGAAGATATTGCATGCCTTGAAGCATATTTTAACTTGGATCTGTTTCATACTTCTAATTGCTGGCGTTACAAGTTAGAATATGCTTCAACCTGTCTAATATCTTGTTGTATTGTATTACTTACTATACAGTTATGGTCTACTTCCACTGATAGTTAACATAGGCAAAATGTCTATCAAAGACTTTCAAAATGTTGTACTTTACATGTTCGTTTACGTTCAACTCAGATAGGTTTGATATATTTCTAATCGTTGGCATTATAAGTTATAGAATATAGAATATGCTTCATACATTTCTAATCGTTGGCGTTATAAGTTATTATATAGAATATTATGCTTTAACGTGTGCAATATCTTCTTATATTACTACTAGTTACAAAATAATGTTAATAATGTTAATAATACGTTACAGTTTTTTGTATGATTGAATAATTGAAAGGCTCGTGCAGTAATGAGAAGATACATATTTTGTAATGTAATGTAATGGGATTTTTATATAATCCGAATTTCCAATTTCCAATTTGCTATTGAACAATACCCTGATAACCAGATCTGAAGCGCAGAGCCTGACGTCAGATCCGTAGTCATCTGTGTCCGCATTAGGCTGCGGTCTGAGGTACAGAGCCTGACATCAGGACCTGACGTCAGATGGGCAGCAGATTCACATCAGATCCTGCCGTTCGCCTGACACGTATAACAGCGCCATCTGAGGGTCAGAATTGGCAAACAATTCCCTACGCGTGACGTCACACGGCTGTCCCTACAGGTGTATCCCTACCCTTACATAACTATCAAGCAGATTCTGCAGTTTATTAAATAATTCATTCTATTTATTTTAAAAATTAATTATTCTTTGTTTATTAATACAGGATTGACAATTACAATTATTATAGAACATTATATAGAACATTCAATATTTACATTTATAAATTTATATACAATGCGTCCCGTAACCAGTGCTACCTATTAGGTGCGATATTAGAATATTCCCTGTATTTTAGACTTCCTTTTTGTGTGGAAGCATCATGTTTCCTGTTGTGTTATCACTGAAAACAAACACAATATTAGGAGAAAATTAAACGTAACGTATGAATAAACAGGATACATGGGATACTTACTTCAGCTACATCTCCACACAGTACACACCCTAGGCGATCATGCATGCTCCTGCGAACATTAACATTTATAAGAAAACATGCGTTAAATTATTATCTACTAAACAAGATGCTAAACATTCGCACTTCCAGCATAACCATACTTTTCTGTCTTGCAGATAATGTAAATCTCGATTTTCGCGACGTAGATAATTGGAAATTATTCAATTTCATAATTACCTTTGCCTTCTGGATACGTCGAGATGATTAGTCTGGATATTGATGTTTGAAATTACTTCGAATATTCTTCAATTTTGTCGGTACTGACTGCCACTGACAGTGACTGCCATCTCATACCTCGAAAACGAACGCAAACTGTACGTAGAGCCTTGACCAATTACGAGTTTCGGCACTATGGTGCAGCCAATCCGAGCGTAGCACATTATACCACATTTATTTATTCTCTAACGTGGTACATCTACCTACCTACATACTCTTCGTTTAAACCATCCGTTCTGCTTGGAGACGTGCGCCCGAAAAATATTCCAAGTAATTTCAAACATCAATATCCGGACAAATCATCTCGATGTATGCAGAAGACAAAGGTAATTATGAAAATGAATAATTTCCAATTATTTACGTCGTGGAAATCAAGATTTACATTATCTGCAAGACAGAAAAGTATGGTTATGCTGGAAGTGCGAATGTTTAGCGTCTTGTTTAGTAGATAATAATTTAACACATGTTTTCTTCTAAATGTTAATGTTCGCAGGAGCCTGCATGATCGCCTAGGGTGTGTACTGTGTGGAGATGTAGCTGAAGTAAGTATCCCATGTATCCTGTTTATTCATACGTTACGTTTAATTTTCTCCTAATATTGTGTTTGTTTTCAGCGATAACACAACAGGAAACATGATGCTTCCACACAAAAAGGAAGTCTAAAATACAGGGAATTTTCTAATATCGCACCTAATAGGTAGCACTGGTTACGGGACGCATTGTATATAGATTTATAAATGTAAATATTGAATGTTCTATATAATGTTCTATAATAATTGTAATTGTCAATCCTGTATTAATAAACAAAGAATAATTAATTTTTAAAATAAATAGAATGAATTATTTAATAAACTGCAGAATCTGCTTGATAGTCATGTAAGGGTAGGGATACACCTGTAGGGACAGCCGTGTGACGTCACGCGTAGGGAATTGTTTGCCAATTCTGACCCTCAGATGGCGCTGTTATACGTGTCAGGCGAACGGCAGGATCTGATGTGAATCTGCTGCCCATCTGACGTCAGGCCCTGATGTTAGGCTCTGTACCTCAGACCGCAGCCTAATGCGGACACAGATGACTACGGATCTGACGTCAGGCTCTGCGCTCTCACGGCAGACCCTGCTGTCAATCTGACGTCAGATT
Source organism: Andrena marginata (assembly GCA_963932335.1). Lineage (NCBI taxonomy): Eukaryota > Metazoa > Arthropoda > Insecta > Hymenoptera > Andrenidae > Andrena > Andrena marginata. Next base: position 26,647,396 of record OZ010662.1, read on the forward strand.
GCAGACATCTGGTTATCAGGGTACTTATCCTTGCGCTAGATGTATGACTTTCTTCTATCATACGCCGCGTGTAATAAGAATTTAAGTGAGGAAAAAATCTCACGAATCACGAAGAAATTTCTCACGAATAAAACTAACGAATAAAAATAAATCTCACGAATATTTCACGAATAAAACTAGCGAATACAGACGGGCTAGAGCATATAAATAACGATAGCTATGAATATATGAATATTTTATTTTTTTCATTACTTACATTTTCAGCCATTGTTGGGCGTACGTGTACTATTCTTTCCACAGTCACGATCAAGAATGGGCTCTCTCGCCACGTGCACCGATGAGGCGAGCTCCTCCGCTGCTCTTTTGTTTTTTAAGGAGCCCGCTTTTGGCATAGATACGGACATATTCTGCCGCGGGCTCTTTGAATTGTTGATTTTAAGCCGGGAAGCTAACAAGGGGACGCCACAGATGTGGAAATGTAGAATGAAAATACTATTTCGGCATTTTGTCGATTGGCCTTCGTTTTCAAGATATTGTAATTTAAAGTTTTTAACGTATAAAACAATTCGGTTCGCATACGGCTGAAAGCGTATTCAAAAGATGATGGTAAAGAAGATCTCGCCCGACGGCGGCACACTTTCTTGGTACGAGGAGGGCTCGCTCTGACCGATGGGCATATGGGGTTAGGGTCTCGCGTAAAGCAAAACATGAAAAAGTCGAGGACGGAAAAGAGAATTATCAAATAAATCACAAAAAATTGAAGATAATAATAATAAATCACAAAAAAAATAGAAGAAAGTATACAATCACAAAAAAGGAAGAAAATATACAAATCACAAAAAAGATGATAATAATAATAAGAAGAAATCACAACAAAAATAGAAGAAAATATACAAATCAGAAAAAATAGATGATAATAATAATAATAATAATAAATCACAAAAAATAGCAGACAATAATAATAAATCACAACAAAAATAGAAGAAAATATACACTCACGAAAAAATAGAAGAAAATATACAATCACAATAAAAATAGAAGAAAATGTACAATATAAAAAAATATGTGAAATCAAAATGAGCTGCAAGTACATAAAGGTGCTTTCTAACTGCGCTTAAGATGACACAACTACATATACACAGCTAAAATGCTGTGTTCGTACATTCTATTACTCATATCGCGGACATTTTAAGTATCCCATTAGAATAAAAGAATCCCATTTAAAAACATTGTCGTAAATTAATAGCTTTACAAAATTAATAATATACAAAAATTGCGCCAATTATAACAATGGTTATTTATACAATGAAACAAATGTATTAAACAATATTAAGCAGATATATTTTTATACAAATAAATATTTTAATACGAATAAATATTTTATTCAAAATACTTGGCGCTGCGAAACCGAAAAAAATGTTAATTGGTTTTGTAATAATTAATAATTTACAATAACTCTCTTACAATCTACAATACATAACCATATACATATACATATTAGAAACGCAGTGAGATTTATTCTACATATATTTAATTTTAATATCATATGTAGCATATGCACACGCACACATACGCACATTTACGAACGCACGCACAAGAAAAAAAGAATTTATACATATTTATTCAGTTTAGCAACACCAATTCGCAGGGCAGCGCCAAGTATTTTGAATAAAATATTTATTCGTATTAAAATATTTATTTGTATAAAAATATATCTGCTTAATATTGTTTAATACATTTTTTCATTGTATAAATAACCATTGTTATAATTGGCGCAATTTTTGTATATTATTAATTTTGTAAAGCTATTAATTTACGACAATGTTTTTAAATGGGATTCTTTTATTCTAATGGGATACTTAAAATGTCCGCGATATGAGTAATAGAATGTACGAACACAGCATTTTAGCTGTGTATATGTAGTTGTGTCATCTTAAGCGCAGTTAGAAAGCACCTTTATGTACTTGCAGCTCATTTTGATTTCACATATTTTTTTATATTGTACATTTTCTTCTATTTTTATTGTGATTGTATATTTTCTTCTATTTTTTCGTGAGTGTATATTTTCTTCTATTTTTGTTGTGATTTATTATTATTGTCTTCTATTTTTTGTGATTTATTATTATTATTATTATTATCATCTATTTTTTCTGATTTGTATATTTTCTTCTATTTTTGTTGTGATTTCTTCTTATTATTATTATCATCTTTTTGTGATTTGTATATTTTCTTCCTTTTTTGTGATTGTATACTTTCTTCTATTTTTTTGTGATATAATAGGCTATACTGTGAACTTTATGATGCTGATATGCGCGCAATTTATTATCATTACCCGTTCGACTGTCCTCTGTTTTCTCGATGGTACACTCCAGATCTGCGTACACCACGAAGGGAAGTGGCTCCTTCCTGCAGTGGTTCTCGAAGCTGAGGAAATTTTTGCCTTCGCTGGGCAGCAGGATGGCACAGTCGTTCATCTGCCCACAGTCCAGCGAATGAAGCTCCAACTTCTCGGCAGATCCGAAATAGTGCATGCATCTGTAATAAAAGAAAAATTTTTTATTTAATTGTTTCGCGAGACATTTCAATATTTCATAAGTTTTCTATACGTACCGATCACAGATGATTTTTTTTCCCATTGTGTCTGCTCAGCTGCGTGCTCACAAGCCGGGACAAGTTCTTGATGCATGTAAAATGCCCGACATCGCCGTGCTCTTGATTCGGCGTGTAGAGCAAGTTTACATGCCGATCCCTCTTGTTGCTGGTGAGGCGCAAGGGAAAGACCGTCTTCGTCTTCTCCGCCTCGAAGCTGTACACGTTGACGGAGACGCTGTTCTGCCGCTCAAACTTCCCAATTTGCGCCAGGGACATTGGGAACTCAATGCCCTGGAGATTTAGCATGGAAGCATAGTGCGGGTACGAACTTGGGCGATCGGCATTTCTTTCGGCGGGATGGAGAGCGGCGACCACTGCCCACGCGAAACAGGCATTGTCCAAGCATTGCACGCTGATTGTGGCTTTCTTCAAAGACAATTCCCGCGGCAACTTGATGTGACACCCGGCACGCAGCGGATTGTACTTGTTGACATTGACGGTCAGGTTGAGGATTCTCGTCAATGCCCATCCGCTGTCGCGTTCCTGGAACTCTTCCAGCGATGTCAGGGTGGGTTCGATGACACATCGTTGGTACCACTCCTGTAGATCGGATGTGCCGAAGAGTTCGCAGTTCCGGGTATTTATGCTTTTACAAGCATGCTTGTCACCCGCCACAAATTCACCGTTAAACACAGTGTTCACTTTGAGGTGTTGATGTTTCCTCAAAGCACCTCGCACCTGCTCCAGCACAATGGTCCCCGCATCTTCGAGGAAGCTGGGCGGTTCGATGTAGTTCGAATTTAACACGGCACCAGTTAATACGCGGGTATCGAACGCAGCGTCTATTTCGCGCCACAAAAGTCCTGTGATCGAATGTACGGCACCTTCGCGCACGAAACGGCCACGCAACGAATGTTTTAGTCCTTCGAGCTGCGCGATTCGAGCAACCAACGATTGTCGAACGCCGATCGATAATCGCGGGCGTTTCACACGGCTCTGTTCTTCCAGCGATTCGATACACTCGTTGCACCGTTCTTCCCACGCGAGGTACTCTTCCCGCGAAATCAATCGTGCAGATTGATCCAGCAATTGGCGGGTTACTTGCGCGAATTCTCCCATGGCTGTAATGTCTTTTCCTCGCAACACGTTGCAAGGATTTGAGGCTTTGTGCAGTTTGGAGCGCATGTTTATACCTAGACTCCAATTTGCTATCTCCGTCAGCGTACCCCCTCCCTCGAATGCAAAAACGACGATCCATGATTCATTCGTATGACTAATTGGCGCGCAAGATCATCCGACACAGTTTCTACTGATTCCGCAAAATTCTAAGATTCGACGTTCGACACGTGTCGAGACTTTTATCTTTGAGGATGGGGCTCAAATTACATGTGATCGTGCGATATGCTGCGACGTTAAGATTGAAAAACATTTTGAAAATTTTAGCTTTAGAGTGTCTGTTTGCTACATATTGGTTCATAATTGTGCATAATTATGATTCGCGCCGTCTTCACACCGCTAAATGACATCATCCTGCACGGCTGCTGCAGAGGAGTCAAATTACGCATGCTATCGCGCGAGACGCTGCGACACTTGCGATTGTACCACTATGTAGTGTCGTCTCTTTCTCTCTCTCTCTCTCTCTCTCTCTCTCGAATTTTAGCTTTAAAATAATGCTCTGCCTCTTTCCCATCCCCGAAGACGCAGTGTGTAAAAAGCCGACATCATCCGATAATTCGTTGGCGTTCGGCAACGGTGTGTGTGCGCGTGTGTGACGCTCGGTATATGTATCATGCGGAAAAGACTAATGTGAGAGAGCTGGCGTTGGGGGAGTTGGTTAGGCGGCTGACTCGTACCGCGGAGGTCTTGGGTTCGAGCCCCGTCGCTGGATTCGTTTTTTCATTTATATTAATATCACAGACGAGGTATAGAATAGACCTATCACCTTATGGGACTTCGTGTCACCACCCAAACTGTGTTACTGACCCATAATTTCAGGACTGAATTTAGCGACCTCTGTTCATGAACAGCGCCCAACTCAAGAACTACTCTGAAAAATGTGTTGAAATACTGAAAGATGTGTGCGTGCTTGTATACGTGTGACTTGTTTAGAGCGAGAGTTTAACATAGAGGGCGGGTTTTCGCTAAGCTACCCTTTGGCTCGGTTTGTTGACTCACGCCGGATTTCTCTCTGAAAATCTATTTCGGAGATCAGGAGCCTAGGTATATGACGTTGAAATATGTCACTTCTTGAGAACTTATTCAAGCTATAAATTGCAAGATGAAATTGATTGTTAGTATTTTACGTGTAATGCAACATTTAACTAATATTTTCACGTGTCATACGCCAAAAATATTAAAAATTGACGCTATTACTGACATTCCCGCAAATCTCTGCACTTCGCGCGCACCGCGGTGCCTATCCTACGTCACGTAAAAATCATTGAAAATAATGAATTTAAACGTTTTTGTAAAATTTATATTCATAGTTTTTGGGATCTGAGACCCGTAAATCCCAACGTTTCATTACAAACTGATTGGCTCTGCCCTTTATAACTATTGAATGGAATTAAAAAGTATAAAAAACATCTACGATGTAAGTACACGTGGGTATATAGGTTTCGCTTACGTTAAGATCTGGGCACACATATCAGTTCCGTGTCAGTTCACGTAGAATTCACGTACTCTTCATTACTTTCCTCAATTATTTTACTCCAAGTACTTTCCATTACAGTCAATAAAAATAATCAGAATTATATCAAGTTTGGTGTCATTTTCAACAGAAAAACACTAGTAATCCATTAGTGATACTTCTATGATAGAAATTGGCATACTCATTACCGAATGGCCTATTGCTGACTTTGTCCTTATGCCACTACTCTAGCGTTCATGACCCCCGAGCCGCGTCGTTCGGAAGCTTTTACCTAAGGACCCATCAGGGTCGTAAAAAAAGGTACGCGATACCGTTCAACCGATTTCAAGAGAGCGTGCAGCGAAAAGGCCAGAATGTCGTGGCCATCGAATTTTAACTTTCTGAGTACGAATACAGTTCCGACACTGTAAGAAAAAGATGAATGAGTATAATGGTCTTGAAACGCTGCGGATTACTACATACATCTGAAGTATTCAGCAGTTATATTTCTTTGGGAAGGGGCTGGGTGACGTGTATTTTGTGAACAATCAAATCGATTGCAAATTGTTTCTCAATTTATTAATCTATTAATAAGAACAGTAATAAACAGAAGATGGATAAACATTTCTAACATAATCATTATCTATTCACTGCTCTATCATTTCGTTGCTTGAGTTGAAATTTTTATGAAATAAATATATTGGAGAACGGTGACGCAACCACTTCTCCCATCATGCGCCCGAAACATGTAAATTGTTCATCCAAAATCAAATCAAATAGTTTTTTACGATTTTGGAATCCGAGGCTTCGTTCTCGAAATATTAGCGTGGAACTTTTGGGCCGTGTAGTAAAGCTGAAACATCTGAGCGTGGCGCAGTAAATGCTCTCACGCACACGCAGGAGGCACGCGTAGATGTAGACCCACACACACAGTAGAGCTGACCGTGCTGATGCAAAACGTGAAAATGGGTAGCGTGGGCTGCTCTACTGTGTATGTGAACCGCCCGCTCAGCTGATTCGGCATTAAACTGCGGTCCAGAAGATCCACCGCATATGTATACAATTTATGTTAAGGTGAAATCTGACGGCACTTGGATCGGCGAGTTTGGGCGAGCCTGGAACGTTGTCATGGCTGGAAGTCCCCAACTTGGACGCTATTAACCGACCATTATAAAGCATTGTTACTGATCTTCGAAACAGGATCTCGAATTTGGGTCGGTTGTTTCAAACTAAGCATATTATGCTTTTATAAAGATGGAAAATTTAAAAAATTAACAATAGTAAAAGAAACGTACAGGATCATCATTTAATCTTGTAACTCGCGCTCGCGCGAACAGGTAAAATGGTAACAGCGCCTCACGGACACATTCCATTACAACAGAGATGGACCAAAAATTTTTTGAAATAAAAATTTCGTACACAAATTTTTATTTCAAATAATTTTTTGCTCATCTCGGCACTACAACCATGCGCGGTACCGGCGTTCGGAAAGCTGCCAGCGACCGCTGGACAGCAGTGATCCCCGAGCTTCGAAAATTTTGGGATGGTCGCTTTCAAATTCACGTGGCAGAGAGCTAAGTATTGGGAATTTCCCGGCCCAGGTAGGCGAGCCGCGCGCTTCGATTTTATTGTCGGTTTAGCACTCGCACCTCAGATTACTGTAATGAGGTTTGAAAACAATGTCGACCGGTCTCGTACCCGTCTCAATTTCAATATTTTTAGCTACGGCAGGGTTGACCGCGGCACTATACCCCTGTACGGAGAGACTTTTCGCCATCTGCGTGTAAAAACCACAATAATGGCGCATCGTTCCAAAGAATGGAAAATCAGAATTAAAACCGACATCAAAAAAATAAAAATGCACTAAAAAGTAAAAAATAATTTTGTTCCTTATTTACTCTACAACACTCAATTTCGTTTACATCGGCGTCTCATCAGTTGCACTGTGTAAATCTGGCGTCAACTTAAAACAATTGAGTGTCGTAGATTAAATACGGAACAAAATTATTTTTTACTTTTTAGTGCATTTATATTTTTTTGAAGTCGAGAAAACCAGAACAGTAGATTCTGAGGTCTGCAAACGCATTGTTGGACGTGGCCGAAGCCGCGACGTCGAGCTCGTCGACATCGACAAAAGAACGAGACGATCGGCGGCCGACGAAGGTAGTCTCCTCAGGAGACTCTTCTGCAGCCGCTCGTATAGGACGGTCTTGTCGAGTACTTTATGTATTCCAAACCTTAAATATATTCACTTCTTGCATTCTAAATACCATACTCCCCCCCCCCATACTATTCAGTTTCCTCGATCAAATAAAAAAACTTTGATATGAAACATCTTTTTGCTTTTTCAACAGTTAGAAAAATAATAGCGTGTCAAAAATAATATACGAACAAATCGGGCACACTGTATAAACTTATTGAAACATCCGAACGTCAGTTAACATTAATCAGTTAACATCAGTTAGTATATAGTTTAAACAAATTAATTTTTCTAATAATTATGGAGGAGAATGAATTCCTTTTTCAAAAAATATGTATCCAATATTTTTGGCTACTCTAAAGAATTGCACAATTGCACCAAAATCGGTGTGTACGGGTTCGATATGTCCCTTTTAAATAATATAGTACAGTAGAAGGATATTATTATTATTATTATTATTATTGTCATCATTATTATATGTCTGTATTCTATCGTATAGACCATCATTAATGTATGCGCAAACACATGATGAATAGGTGATTTCAGCAACAGGTGCTCTTAAAGAACATTTAAGCACTCTTTTTACAAATTACGTTATTACAAGTGAATGAAATTTGTTTTGCGTTAAATAAACCGGAATAGGATAGCAAAGTTAAGAAGGCGAATGTGATATCGTTTTATTTTCATCCTTCTTTCTCTTCCGTTGAACGGAATATGTTCAGAAGACGATTTTTAAATTGTTACTCTAACAGAAACATTTGTAAATCGCGGGCTTCGACTCTCAAAACATAACCTAGTTTTAGCCGTCCTGAATTCTAATTCCTACCACGCGTAGCGTTACAATCTGTTTCGAGGCTTCACCGGTAACGTTGCATGCGACACTAAAATGGTAAGGGGGTCCTAGGACCCCCCAAACCGGTGACAGAAAAATACATTGGTTGATAGGTCTATTCTATACCTCGTCTGTGTTAATATCTTAAAATTAATATTTCCTTCCTTACCGATGGTAGCCTCGGTACCACGCTCCAGAGTAGCACCTTCACCTGCGGTTACTCCTCGATGCGGTATCGGTTCCGATATCGATTCGGTTATCGATTGATTCGATATCTGCTTTCGCGCTATACCCACCATCACTCCGTCATCTCGATGACGTCATCCGCCGCCGCCCGGCCGCGCGCCGCCGCTGCCCGCCACCCGCCGCATGCGGGGAATTTTCCGCTGACCTTGAAATTCAAATTTGAGTTTCCCCCACCCCTCCCCGACCATGAAACTCAAATTTGTGTTGGAACTCTCCTCGCCTTACTACTCACTATAATGGCCACCTAAAAATTTGGATACTTTACCGGCCATTTTGTTGATATATATGCATAAATTTTAAGTAAATAAAATTTACAATTTCAATGAAAAAATCCCGGCCCTCTAAAGGTTAATATATTCGTAACTGAACTACACAATGTCGCCATGTACACACACACACACACATACACATATGCAAATGATACAGTTATCATCAGGTACGCAGATCATTAAAAGCTTCGCGCTGGAAGGTGTAGATATAGCTAGAAGAGAAATAGAAGCAGACCTGGAGGAAATTAGTCGGTGGACTGTGGAACATGGCCTGAAACTAAACGGAACCAAATGTGCAGTGTTACTAGTAGGTTCTATTTTCCAATTGCAAAAGCTACTCGGCATCGACAATAAAATTGGCTCTTATACAATCAATTCACAGAAGACCATAAAATATCTTGGTCTGGATATGAACGAGAAATGGAACTTTGAGGAGCACGTACTGCACAAATGTTACACAGCACTTCCTTAGTACGAACAACAGGCTTTTATTATCGCAAGCACTAATATTGTCTTTATTTTTCTATGCTGACATAGTATACGGGCTGTGTATTAATTAGAACACTGCATTACGTATTCAAAGAATTCAAAATAGCTGCCTTCGTTTCTCGTATGGAGTGTGTAAATATGATCACTATCCCCGTTTTTACAACTGTCTGGCTGGCTCAACATGAGGCAAAGGTGGGTACTCCACGTTTGTTGCGTAGCCCACAAGCTTTTGGATGATGGAGAACCAATGTATCTTAGGGAACTTTTAACCACTAATAGTCAGTTGCGCCTGACCCAATCATACGTCACTAGACAGGACAATAAATTAGCAACACACCCCCATCAGTCAGCGAAATTGTAGGGTACATTTACATTCGTGGCTATTCATCTTTATAACTTATTGCCAGAGAATAATAGACTAATTAGATCTAAGAGAAATTTCAGGTTGGCGACTAGGCTGTATATCAAGAATATGAATATGTAAGATACTCGTAGGTTTACTTAATTTTAAGTTTAATTACTCATTAGATTAGTGGGGTAGGATTTTAAAACAGCATCTTGCTGAATTCCGTCCATTGCACCAAGAAAAAAAAGGGGAAAAAATTAAATCTATACTACTCAAATGCAATAAAGACGTATTATTATTATTATTATTAAAAGTTGTCCGATTTAAGGGGGTAGACACGTCAGGTGGTCTGGACGCCGGGACCGATCGGTATTACAGCAGATTTTTTCTGCACAGAAATGGTAATAACCATAGATACGCGGCTGCCTGGTGCACGCGAGAGGGAGCTGTTTGCTATTTCCATATTCTATTTTGAATGTGGAAAGAAATTCTCAGCTGTTGCGTTGTCATTATTTACATTTTAATTACTTGAAATGTGCTTAGCTACAATATTCTACGTTGGCAGTAAGGAATTATAAGTGAAAAGGAAAAATATAAGAACGGATGTCCCCAGAAAATGAAGTTTGTTAGGTTAGACATTTTTCTATTAACAAAACACTGAAACAGGACATGATACACTTATTACAAAATAACGTCCTATATGCAGAAAGTAGTTATGAACAAACATTATATATAAAATTGTGTTGGATGTTGAATTAGGCTAGTGAAAATGCGCAGGCTAGATGCGCGTCATTATCGTGTGGTCCCCTCATCGAAGTGACAGAAAATATAACCTATTTATATGCTACATAATTATACATGGTTAGTGGCGGTTTCGTTCTTTTGCACTACATTTGTGAACTTTTTATCATCCTTCCGCAACATTATTATTACGCCGCAACGATATCTTTAGGAAATGGGGTATAGCTTATAGGTTATATTTTCTGTCACTTGGAGGAGCGGATTTTCTATCACTTGGAGGAGCGGAATTTCTGTCCTCGATACCCGATTCCCTAAAGATACTGTTACGGCGTAATAATAATGCTTCGGAAGGATGATAAAAATTTCACAAATGTAGAGCAAAAGAACGAAGTAGCCGCTCTACATTTATTATTGATTAATTTCCTTAATTGTGGTCACAATTATATCATTTTTGGGGTCAATTTGATTGAGAAAACATAAGGAATCGAAGGGGGAATCACGTGACGTGCGCGAGAGAATAACGTGTGTACGTAGGCAGCTGAAAGAAATAGACGAAAAGTGTGGCAAAAGTGCGCAGAAAATTACGAGGTTGGTTGGAAAACGAGGGGAGTAGACAAGGTTCCGGTGGACAGTATAATCGACAGATAATAAAGAGTCGAAGGGAGAGATAAAAGGTGAAGAAGAGAAGGTGCGAAACGAGTGCACGAAGTATAAGATACGTGGCAAAGATAAGTGACATCTACGGGAGTGGAAGAAGCAAGAAGACAAAGCGGAGACAGCAGTAGGTAAAGAAGAGCGGGGAGTCTAATGAACCGAGCAGACGTAGGCGGGGAAGTGCAAAAGGAAACGAGAAGAAGGGGAAGACCATCGTTGGCAGAACAGCTGGGAAGAAGAAGAGCGGATAGCGAAAGCTCGATACTAGATTCATTCAAGAGGAAACGGGAGGACGAGGAGGAGCAGGAGAGGTTAAGGGCCGAAAAGGAAATAGAGGAAGAATTCTTAAAAGCGAGGAAAGTATGGAGGTCGCCTCCAACGAAGAAAACCGAGGTAGTTATACGAACTGTAGAAACGCCAGACAGTCAGAAGACAGAGCAGGGAAAAGAAATGGATGTAAAATTAGACAAATTGATGGAAGCTGTGCTGGCAGTTAAGAAAGACATGGAAGAGTTGAGGAAAGATAATAGAGATCTGAGGCAGGGAATGCAGGATCTGAGGGGCGAGTGGAAGAGTAGGGATGAGAAATGGGAAAAGGAAAGGAAGGAAATGAGAGGAAGGATAGAAGTACTGGAAGCCAAGAAGGAGCAGACAGAGGGGCTCACAGGAAGACTGGAGGGACTAGAAAGAAAGGAAGAGGCTAGAGAGAAAAGAGAGAGAAGAAATAATATTTGTCTAAGGGGACAGGATTTACCGTGTAAAGAGACGCCGAAGGATACGGTGGAATATGTGTTAAGGCACGAATTGCAGGTAGAAGCAGAAATAGAGGAAGCCTACTGGGTAGGAAAGGGAGAGAAAAGAGGGCTGCTGATAGCGAAATTAAAAAGCTGGCAACAGAAAAGAGCAGTAATGCTAAAGAAGAGTACATTGAAAGAGAAGAGGCTGTTCATTGACAATGACCTGACGAAGAAAGAAAGGGAGATACAAAAAAATATTAAAGATATTGCCAAGGCGGAAAGGGATCAAGGGGCAAAGGTGAAAGTTGGGTATAATAAAGTCAAAATCAACGATAAGACATTTATTTGGAAAGAGGAAGGTGGGCTGAAAGAAGTAAATTTTTGGAGTCGGCAAAGTTCTGTGAACCTCTAAATTATTGGAGGATCGCAGAGCTTACAAAGACAACGAAAGCACGACAAAAGGCAGTACCAACACCCGTTCCCCGCGTGCCTGCGGACGCAGATATGCGGGGAGAGGGGGTACACAGAACTGGGAAAGGATCAAGAAATCAAAGAGATATAGATACATTTAAAATAGGATACTGGAATGTAGCAGGATTGCTCAGTAAAGACAAACAGTTTTGGGATTTTTTAAAAGAACTCGATGTAATAGGATTAGTAGAAACGTGGATTGAAGAGAAACAATGGGAAAGATTGAAAGAAAATTTGCCACAAGAATTCTCATGGAAATGCAAATATGCAACCAGAGAGAAAAAAAAAGGGAGAGCGATAGGCGGAATTATCACAGGTATAAGAAAGGGCATAGAAGAGGAGGAATCGAACGCAGGAACGGAACATATCCAAGAGAGGAGAATCAGGATACAGAATGAAAAATGGAGAGTAATAACAGTGTACAGCAGAGATATGAAGGATACGAAACAAGAGCTAGACCATTTAATAGAAGAGAGGGAAGTGGAGAAACTGATAATCGGAGGAGATTTCAATGCGAGAATTGGACAGGAAGGGGGCGATTTTAGAATAGAAGAGAAGCATGGCGTAAGGAAATCAAAAGACAAAGTCAAAAACACAGAAGGAAAGTTGTTATTAGAGATGGTGGAGGAAAGAGGATGGAATATTCTGAACGGGAATATGGAGGGAGATGATAAAGGAGAGTTTACATACACGGGGCCGAGAGGCAGCACGGTAATTGATTATATAATAACAAATGTCGAGGCGAAAGAAGATATCAAGAAATTCACAGTGGAAGAAAGGGTTGAGTCAGACCATATGCCTCTGATAGCAGAACTATATGGGGGAAATAAAAGAAAAGAGCGAGGGGGGAATCAGGAAGAGGAGCGGAGAGAGAGAAGAGTCTGGACAGAGGAAGGGAAAAGAGAGTTTCAAAAGGAATTAAACAAAATAAGCTTCAATACGACACAGGTGAATGAAATGGTAGAAGAAATGGTAGGAAAAATAAATAATGCAGTACGGAAAGAAGAAGTAAAAATAAAGAAATGGAAATTGGGCAGCTTTAAGTGGTCGAATTCGAACTGTACAAAAAAGAAAAGAGAAGCCAGAAGAGCACTGAGGAACTGGAGAAGAGGCAAAGGAGACAAAGAAGACTATCAGAAGAAAAGAAGGGAGTACAAAAAAGTGTGCGAAGAAAGGAGAAGGGAACTACAAGAAAGTATAGAAAATGAGATAATGCAATTAAAGGGAGAAAATCAAATATGGGAATATATAAATAAACAAAGAAAAAAAAGGATAGGGATTTCCAATAACATAGACTTAAAAGAATGGAAGGATCATTTTAAAACATTACTAGAAGGTGTCGACTGTAAAAAAGAAGTAGGAGAGTTGGAAGAAATAGACAATACGGAAGGAGAAGCGGAGGAGGAAATAACAGAAGCAGAAGTAAAAGAACAAATCAGGAAATTAAAAAAAAAGAAAGCAGCAGGGGAAGACAAAATAGAAAATGAAGCCTGGATTTACGGCAACGTGAATATAGTAAAAAGGCTCACAGAAATTTTCAATAAAGTGTGGAAGGGAGAAGGGTTCCCGGAGAGATGGAAAGAAGTGATCTCACCAATATTCAAAAAAGGAGATAGAGAAAAGGTAAGCAACTACAGGGGGATAACGATCCTAAACACAGCGTACAAAATATATGCTATGGTCCTAGAAAAAAGATTAAAAGAGGAATTGGAAAAGAACCACATAATACCAGAAACGCAAGCAGGATTCAGGAGCGGTAGGTCGACAACAGATAACATTTTTATCCTGAACTATGTAGCTAACAGAGAAATACAGAAAAAAGGGGGAAAGCTGTATACGTTTTTCGCGGACCTAAGCGCGGCATTTGACAAGGTGGATAGAGTAAAACTTCAGAACATCATGAAGAGAAAGGACATAAGTAAACACTTGAGGACGAGAATCGGAGAAATTTACAAGGAAACAAGAAATACCATAAAAGCAAACGGAGAAATGTCATCCATATTCTGGACAACGAAAGGGGTAAGACAGGGATGCCCACTGAATCCAACGTTATTTACAATATATGTAGCGGACTTGGAAGAAACCATGAGGAAGAACCAAGCAGGAGGAGTCAGAGTAGGAAAAGAAAAAATCTGGACTCTAGCATATGCGGACGATATAGCGTTACTAGCAAATGAGCCAAAGGATCTTAAGGACATGATACGAAGATTTGGAAAATACCTTGAAAGAAAAGGGTTGCAACTGAACGCAGAGAAATCTAAGGTGCTGATCTTCCATAAAGGGAGAGGAAAGAAGAAGAGAGAAGAATGGGGCTGGCAGGGGCACAGTCTGGAAGAAGTAAAGGAGTTTAAATACTTAGGGTATAATTTCATATAAGGGAAGTCACAAAGAAAGCTAGAATAGCAATGGCGCAGATATGGGGAATAGGACAAAGAATGTTCAAGAACAATTTTGAGAGAAGAATGAGAATATTCAGAAGCATAGTGAAAAGTATCTTGCTGTATGCGTCAGAAATTTGGGGATGGATGGAAGCAGAAAAAGTAGAGAAATTACAGGAGAAATACATAAGGTGGACTTTAGGGCTGGACTTCAATACACCTGCATATCTAATTTTGGAGGAAACAAAAACGGACAAAATAAGGATAGAAGCTGGGAAAAGAGCAATAAAATATGAGGAGAAAGCGAAACGGCTGAATAAGAATAAAATAGTACAAGAATGCTGGAGTGAAATAGACGCGAAGCAAGCAGAGAAAAAGTCGAAATGGGAGGAGATGAGAGACTCATACTACAGGCAAAAAATGATGGATATGCAAGAAATAGAAATAGAAAGAAGAAGGGGAAGAGAGTTTGCCGAGGAACTAGCGCAAAGAGACAGGGCAGAGCAGGTCCAATGGCAATACGACAGAATACAAGGAGGCAGATACAACGCACATTACACAGAAATCAGGGATAACCAGAGAGCAAATTACCTAAACGGAAACTACAGAGGCAGAGAACAAAGCATGATTGCAAGGTTCAGATGTGGGAACGAAGAGCGGGGAAGCAAGTACTGGAGGGAGGAAAAAGAGACAGTATGCAGACTATGTAATGGGGCTAGAGAGACGCTGGGTCACATGCTACAAGACTGTAAGGACCTGAAAAGCGAAAACGCAACGATCAGAGGGATACTAAAGGGAGAAGAAGAAGGAGCGGAATGGGTGCGAATGGTTCTAGAAAAAAGGAGAAGAAAAGAAGAACAAGATGAAGGAAGAAGTCAAAACGAAAGCACAATCTAGAATTAACAGTCCCAGAAACACTTACACACATAACACATGTAACCCATTTTGAGGCCGAAAGGCGAAAAATAAATCTATTTACTACTACATAAGGAATTGATTGACGTCACAATCGCAAAGATCTGATTAGAAATTGCAGAACTTCAGATTCGTCATTGCTTAGTGTGCCACATTGTATAGCCCCTCTGGTTTCGAGCGTCGAAGACCACGAAACTCGGCGAGACACATGATTGTTGGCGACCATCGCGTTTAACGATACTAGCTAGCGATTCACCCCGTATAAATGCTAATAAACGATAGTGTGATGGTTGGGCTCGGATTATCGGGAAAGACCTACCCACCCCACCGTTTTGCTTTCTCGCGAGCGAGGACCTTCGGTCCCGAGTAGACCACCCGTTGACAACCGAGAGCAATAAAACGGACGGACCAGATAAAATGTTCATGTTTTTGATAACTATTGATGAAAGTATTACCAATGGAGTTTTTAGGTTTCCCGATGAAATTATGCCAAACATGGAGCAATTCGGTCCATTTTTAGTGAACGTAGCGTGTGTCCTAATCATGTATTCATAAGAAAAAATAGATTGAATTGGTTCGCGTCTCGACTCATTTTCGTGGACATAAACTTACCAATCCATCGGTGGTAACACGCTTATCAAGGTGTAATGAGAAATATGAACATTTTCATATTCGGTACAGGATGACTCAAGTCGCTGTCGACCAAGGGTCTCTCACTGGTGCACTATTTCACTCGCACTCGGTTTACGTCATTCAGTCTCCTTGCCAAACGGTTCGGGCGAGGGCTTTAATGAATGTGAATTTATTTGGGAAACCAAAGCTGCGCCAGTTGGGACTGCCGAACAGATATATCTCCTATGTACGAGAAAAGCAATGATGACTTGACTCCAGACTTGAAGCAACATTTCAATAGGGAAATGCATGAAACTCTGGGATCAGGAATTCCCAAGCAAGTGATTCATATGAAAGAACTGGCGAAATTCAACAATAGTTCGTCGTCTAAATTTTACAATTAAAATATTTATTTGACGTGAATATAAAGTTTGTCAACAAAGTCTTTCTCAAGATTCAGTTCTATAGAAGGATGATTTTCCTTCGCCATGGAAAGCCTCCTCTTGTCCTTCACGCTGGCAATCATGCGACTCGCTAAGTTTCGTGGGTCTCGACGCTCGAAACTAGCGGGGCCATACAATGTTGTGCACTAAGCAGTGAGAAATCTGTAGTTCTGCATTTTTAATCAGATCTTTGCGAAAGCAACGTCCACCGATTCCTCATGTTTACTCGATCAAATTGGCTCCAAAAGTTATATTATTCGGACCATAATTAAGGAAATTACGTGAAAAATTGTTTGCAGAATTGAATATCCGTTTCGTTAAAAATAGTCCGATTTAAATTATTTTCTGTCAATTTAATCAGAGAGGGCCAGGAATCCATTTGTGTTACTTTCATATTGATACGATGAAAAATAAACAAATTCTGTTTCTAGTAAAGTCTCGTTAGCCGCTCGCTGGTCGGGACCGACTTTGAGCCCGTATCGAGAACGGAGCCCTAATTCCAAGTGTGAGTTTCTGGAACGCTTTGCGTGCGCGGCGGGCGTGCACAATCATTGCAAGCGCTTACGGTGAGCGCGGGAACCTGTTTGCAAAATCTTGACGCAGGCCCGGCACAAGTCCTTTTTGCGCCCTAGACGAACTTGTCAAATTGTGCCCTTTATTATAATACATTGAGAGTTCATTGATATCCTTACTCTTAATTTTTACTCGTAGTTTGAAACCTTTATAGTACAATTTGTACTACAATACTTCATTTAAAAATTTAGTTTTAACAATGCCAACAATGAAAAGGTCATTTTGCACCTCTTGTCAACCTTACGCCTTAGCAGTTACCTAATTTTCCGGAGTAAAGTCAAAAATAATCTCAACTCAATGTATTATAATACCCACAAAATTACCTTTTTACAAAAAGGTACAAAAAAGAGCGCCAAGTATAGAATCTCTTCAAAAAGAATCCCATTTAAAAACAATGTCGTAAATTAATATAAATTTAATAATGTTCTATACTCTACAAAAATAATGATATACAACAATTGCGCCAATTATCACAATGACTATTTATACAAAGAAAAAATTACAATAGTACAATGAAAAAATGTATTAAATAATATCAAGCAGATATATTTTTATACAAATAAATATTTCAATACGAATAAATCACATACAAAAATAGAAGAAAATATACAATATAAAAAAATATATGAAATCAAAATGAGCTGCAAGTACATAAAGGTGCTTTCCAACTGCGCTTAAGATGACACAACTACATATACACAGCTAAAATGCTGTATTCATACATTCCGTTACTCATATCGCGGACATTTTAAATAATATGAAGATAAAATGTAACATCTAGATATTTGCTTAGATGTCCGCGGCCTCGAAGTAAAATACTTGGCGTGGCCAAAAAATCAATCTAGCTCCCCATTTTTGGAAATTTCAATTTTAAGCGATTGCACTGAATTGTACTAGTTGTACCGAACATTGTACCGTTCCGAGATTTCAAAAATTCGAAACCGTTTTCGAGAAAATCAAAAAATAATAAATGAGGCTAGCCCCCCCATTTTCGGAAATTACGATTTTCGGCGATTGTACTATATTGTACTAGGTTTGTACCGCGTTGTACCGTTCGTAGAAAGTGTTTATCTCTTTTGGTTTCCGAAAAAAAATAGAAATAACCAAAGTGGCGAATCGTACTACTGAGAAAAGAAAATTTCCGAAAAATTAAAAACGCATGGTTGTACCAGTTTGTACTAAGTTTGTAACGCGGTGTACTGGCTTATACCGTATTTTCAAATAATAATAAAATATACTTCATACTTACCTAACACTTTATGCAGAGGGAACATATCGGGAATTATGTTACTCGGGATAGCTTCTGATTTCGAATAAAAAATGTACAAACAACTATAAGCATACAGAAAGGAATATTTCCTGGACGTTTCATAGAAACAAAAATATATGGTAAGGCGAATATTTTAGTATTTTAAATTAACATGTAAGAAACATAGTTGTTCTACGTTCTCTGGTAACAATTTTTTCATGAATCATTATATACTAAATTCGCAATATTTACTGACAAAACACAGACATAAACATATTCAAGGCATAATAGTAATTTCATTGACCACGTGGGGCATAATTAAAGGAAAGGAGGCTTTTTGCAATTCAGACAATGTTCCAAATGTTGTTAAAACCATAAATATACGAGCAAACTGGACTCGAATACCATGTTTTACACATTGTTTTCATCTGGCTATTAGGACTTGCTTTAAAAAATATGAGCGATATGAAATAATTCCTAAGAAATTCCGAACTATAGTTAGATTTTTTGCACGTTCAACATCTGCGAGAGAAACATTTATACAATTTTAAGAGTCTAGGGATTCCGACACAATGCCTCTGCAATTAGTTACAAGAAGTAGACACCCGATGGAATTCCACGTATATGATGTTTCATAGATTGTCTTAACTACAGACTCCCCTTAATATTGCACTATCGAACCAAAACATGTCGGACAAATTAAATCCTGAAGAATGGACGTTTTTGAAAGCTGTAACAACAGTTCTAGCACTCACGAAAGAAGTAACAGAATTAATGAGTGGAGATCTGTATCCCACATTGTCACAGTACTATCACATGTACATTGCGTTACTCAATGTCCTTCATCCTGAGAGTACGGCAAATGCAATAAATCACTGCAATGTTGTAACAACGTCCGCGATACATTGAAGGTAAATTATTTTAATTGTTTATTTCGCTAATGGCTTAGTGTAGAAATCGATACAGACTTTATTAAACGAAATAGGTATTTTATTTGCAGAAACGGTTCAATCACATTATAAGATGTGAAATTATAATTGTCATGCTTTTAGATCCTAGATTTAAACACCGTTTAGTACCACAGGAAGAGCAGCGTACTGTTATTGATAAATTAAGTAAAAAAATAGATGAGATTAAAAAAAAATATGTTAGAGTCCATGTGAAAAATAAGGTGTGTTTAAATAATTCTTTTACCAAATTCTAAATGTAGTTTTCCACAAAAATCGATTCAAATTGTGTAGGTACTTCAAGGGTCTTCATTTTTAAAACAATTTTCAATGTGGCAAAATTTGACAACTTGAATCTTTCTTATTTTCTTAAAAGCTTCGCATGAAATGAACCGCAGGGTAAACGCACCAATAAATGAACACTTAAAGAATAAATGAAGACAATTATAAAATTATTTGGATATGAAGCAAGAAATTAGAAAAAGTCTTTAATTAATTAGTTACAACGCGGTACAAACCCAGTACAAACTGGTACAACAACGAGTTTTTAATTTTTCGCAAATTTTTTTTCTCAATAGTACGACTCGACACTTTGGTTATTTCGATTTTTCTCGGAAACCAAAAGAGTTAAACGATTTCTACGTACGGTACAACGCGGTACAAACCTAGTACAATGCAGTACAATCGCTAAAAATCGAAATTTCCAAAAATGGGGGTTTAGCTTGATTTTTTATTTTCTGATTTTCTCGAAAACGATTTCGAATTTTTGAAAACACGGAACAGTACAATGTTCGGTACAACTAGTAAAATGCAATACAATCGCGAAAATGGATAATTTCCAAAAAAGAGGAGCTAGCCAAAAAATTGTTTTTTCTTATTTTGTCGAAAACGATTTCGAATTTTTGAAAACTCGCTATTGTACAACGCGGTACAAACCTAGTACAAACTGGTACAATATCGAAAATTTATGTTTTCAAAAAAAGGGGGGCTATCTTCACACAGATAAAGAAGACTTGAGCGGAGCCTGCTTCAAAATTTTGCGAAGCGGTTCCCGTGCCACCGTAAGCGCTTGCGACCATCGCGCACGCCCGTCGCGCACGCAAAGGACGGAATGGCAGGCGTCCGAAAGACGGAGCGAGACAAAATATCAACGCGTCGTCTGTCTCGTACTGTCCTCGCTCGCTTTCAATGCCTTCGCTCGCTTTCAGTCGATCTCGCTCTCGCCTTCGCCGGACAGGAGTGAGACAGAAGTGGTGGGAATAGCGAAAAGTCCATATCGTGTACACCAAACCGAGCCCGTAACGAGACTTTACTGTAATCGATGACACATTGCCAAGCAACGGTGATCTCGCGCGGCTCGGACCATAAAGTTTCTCGTCGGTTATTCGAGCTTCTAAGATCGTATTCAGATATACCCTTCGGTGGCCAAGGAACTCCAACTGACAAATTCACGATCGTCAGATGGTGGAGCCTGATTTCCCCTCGATCGCTGTTCACGAAAACGAATCGACCGGCCAATATATCTGCATACGATCTTAGGATAAATATACGATGAAATATGAAAAGCTATTCAAAGCCCAAGATGAAAGACCTTCGAATAATCAAAGGAAACAAAATACCAGAAGCTAAATAGAATTTTAGATTTAGGGCACACAGACCCTCCCCTATACCTCGTGTCGATCGGCTACTGGGGCCATTCGGAAGTATTTTCTTTTATTTAAATAATGCCCATTTCTGAATAGGACCGCAAAGAATTACAAAAAAAATAGGGAGTCAATTGTTGACCGACTTGGAGACTTTTCCTTGTTACATGTTATATACAACTCTGGAAAAAATGTTAATTGTCTTGGTTAATAAATAAAACAACACCAGATAGTACTGAAACAAGAAAGAAAAAGATTTTAATTTAATTTATACATATTTATTCAGTTTAGCAACACCAATTCGGAGAGCAGCGCCAAGTATTTTGAATAAAATATTTATTCCCATTAAAATATTTATTTGTATAAAAATATATCTGCTTAATACTATTTAATACATTTTTTCTTTGAATAAATAGCCATTGTGATAATTGGCGCAATTTATGTATATCATTAGTTTTGTAAAGCTATTGATTTACGACAATGTTTTTAAATGGGATGCTTTTTGATGGGGTTATACAGGGTGTCCCAAAAATGCTGCGGTTCCTTGAAGGGGGTGATTCAGGGGGTGATTGGAAACAACTTTTTCCTTTGCGAAAATGTTCTCCGAGGTTTCGTTAACGAGATATTAACAAAAAGCACCGACCAATCAGAGCCCGAGATTGGAGGCCGAGTTCCCGCGGTAGCGTGGCCGCGCGCCGCGCTGCGACTACGAACAAGCAACTCGGCATGCATCGAAGGAAATTGCAGAGAATGGCAAATGAAAAAGACGTAACAAATAAAATCGAACATTTTGTCATGGTTTGTTTGTCATTTAAAGTGAAAAATGAATAAAGGATAAATGGATGAAAATCATGCGTAACGTAAAAAGACAAATACAAAGGTTTTTTTTAGAAGAATCGAAAATAATAATTACTTGGAGTGAGAGGATAAGGAACACGTAAATTTCCTTTTTTAATAACGTACAAACGAAAAGGTAATGCAACAGGGAACGAGCGAAAAGTGATCGTAGTTCGTTATTGTGATAAAACTCCATAGTTCAATAACGTCCAACACTGTTGTTGATAATGAATAACTCCGTTTAAAAACTGCGAAAAAAATTTACGTACGGAAATTTGGAGAATTATCACCGGAAATTAGCCATAACCTGCGTTAAATTTAAAAAATAATAGTCGCCAATAATGTACCTAAAACTCACCCTTTCGGAAATTCACCTGCAGCTTGAAAATCTGTGTCACTAGGTCACTGAACCGATCCTGGTCATCGACAGACGCGCCGAATGCACAGCTGATCTCAGGTATACGACGCCATCCAAAGTTAAAGGTCGCAACGTCAAGTGCGTCCGGGTTAATGTACCGAATATTCACTTCACTGCACGGCTACTAACACTGATCACTTAATTTATTTTTCATGGAACGTGTTGTTCCTACGTTATAAAAATTGGTGGAAATGAATTTTTACTTGGCGTTCGGAGCCGTGGGTATTTCCGCGCAAATTCTCACGCTGCAGCACTTGCGTCCTCGTTGTTCGGGGGGTGCAACCAGAACATCGCGTAATACTCTTGAGCAGAGAACATTTCTGCGACGTGATTGCTTGCTGACTGACAAGATTTTTACGAAGCGACTTCTTCTACCCTCAAATAGTTTCTCTCGTTCCATTATGAGTTGACCCCCCACCAGACCAAGAGGCTTCAGGTAGAAAGAAGCCAGCACATTTTCGAAACACACGTGCTTCGCAGAAGTGCAACGAACGGACTATCGTGCACTTTTACAAAACTCCGCGTTCCGTCCTTTTACTGCTAATGTACCCATTGCTTCGAGGTAGGCAGCAGACACCACGTGCATCCCTCCCAAACGGCCACTGTCCTAAAGAGGTCCTCTTCATAGCAGTATCTCCTCCCCAAGGCTTCACTCGCACGGAATTCGTCGACGCAGAGCATTTCGCTAGGGTCGCGGTTTATGACCGTACTGTCCCACTAGTCGACGGTAGACAACGGTTTCCTACAGTTTTGGGTAATTTATGGCTTAGTTGGTTCCGCCTCGTAGCAGACGTGAACTCAGAGTATCGGAAAATGGAAACTGGAAACAGGATTTTTTTCTTTATAGCAACTCGAAGACTTTCTGTTTCTCTTCTCTTCCGTCCCTTTCGAACCGAAACACGTGGTGTCTGCTGCCTACCTCGAAGCAATGGGTACATTAGCAGTAAAAGGACGGAACGCGGAGTTTTGTAAAAGTGCACGATAGTCCGTTCGTTGCACTTCTGCGAAGCACGTGTGTTTCGAAAATGTGCTGGCTTCTTTCTACCTGAAGCCTCTTGGTCTGGTGGGGGGTCAACTCATAATGGAACGAGAGAAACTATTTGAGGGTAGAAGAAGTCGCTTCGTAAAAATCTTGTCCGTCAGCAAGCAATCACGTCGCAGAAATGTTCTCTGCTCAAGAGTATTACGCGATGTTCTGGTTGCACCCCCCGAACAACGAGGACGCAAGTGCTGCAGCGTGAGAATTTGCGCGGAAATACCCACGGCTCCGAACGCCAAGTAAAAATTCATTTCCACCAATTTTTATAACGTAGGAACAACACGTTCCATGAAAAATAAATTAAGTGATCAGTGTTAGTAGCCGTGCAGTGAAGTGACTATTCGGTACGTTGACCTGGACGCACCTGACATTGCGACCCTTAACTTTCGGTAGTGTCGTATACCTGGGACCAGCTGTGCACTGAGCTCGTCCATCGATGACCAGGATCGGTTCAGTGACCCTGTGACACAGATTTTCAAGCTGCAGGTGAATTTCCAACAAGGGTGAGTTTTAGTTACTTTATTGGTGATCATTCATTTTTAAATTTAACGCAAACGATGGCTTATTTCCGGCGATAATTCTCCAAATTCCCGTACGAAAATATTTATTCGGGCTTTTTAAACAGACTTATTCGTTATCACCAACAGTGCTGGCCGTTATTGAATTATGGATTTTTATCACAATAACGAACTACTATTATTTTTCGTTAATTTCCTGTTACATTACCTTTTCGTGGCTACGTTATTCACACAAGAAAATTTACGTATTCCTTATCCTCCCACTTCAAATAATTATTATTTTCGAATCTTCTAAAAAAAAACTGCGTATTCGTCTTTTTACGTTGCACGCGATTTTCATCCATTTATCCTTTATTCATTATTCACTTTAAATGACGAACAAACCATGACAACATGTTCGATTTTATTTGTTACGTCTTTTTCATTTGCCATTCTGTGCAATTTCCTTCGATGCATGCCGAGTTGCTTGTTCGCAGTCGCAGCGCGGCGCGCGGCCACGCTACCGCGGGAACTCGGCCGCCAATCTCAGGCTCTGATTGGTCGGTGCTTTTAGTTAATATCTCGTTAACGAAACCTCGGAGAACATTTTCGCAAAGGAAAAAGTTGTTTGTTATCACCCCCCGAATCACCCCCTTTAAGGACCCGCAGCATTTTTGGGACACCCTGTATACTTGGCGCTCCTTTCTGTACCTTTTTTTAAAAAAGGTAATTTTGTGGGGATTTCACACATTTTGTAGTGTTTATTGATGACTGGATAATTTTTTCACCCCGTGGGAGTTATATTTTTTAATTAACAATATATTATATTCTCATCCAAACTATGCACGCCTGCAAAGCTACAAGACAATTGGATTGGTGGAATTGGTTTAAATTTGAGTTTGCAGATATGAAGCAAACATGCAAGAAGCAAACAGAGGACTGACGCTGAATAAAATCGTTTAATAAAATCGTTTATTTAATATAATACTGTGTCCCATTTTTTTTCTTTCTATGAATTATACAGTTTTCCATATTCATAATAAAATTCGATTTTAATTATATATACATATTTCTTAACCCGGGAGTAGGCGCGCCAAATAAGTTACATTAGTAGGCGCGTGTCGGTCATTTCGACCGATGATAATGTAATGAGAAATAACTTAACAAAATGACTAAAATAATATAAATTATGCATAACATTCTATATTACTTCATTCCAAATCGTTATACATAAATAATTTTCATTTTCATAATAAAATAAATATTAATTTGTTATCAAAATAAATGATAATAAATGAAAGAAAATACAATGTAAAATATAAAATAAAATATAAAGCAAATAAATATAATTGTCTGTCAATAAAATAAATAACGAATTATTCCTCGCTTGATATACTACATTCGCTCGCATCATTACAACATTCGTGGCAAAAACATACTGTATGTTCATTACAAATGAATGCGTTACATTTACTACATTGTTTTGTCGTTTTTCTATTTTTTTTTGGTACTACAAAAATAACATCTAGCAGGATTTACTGATGCTCGGTCATTATTTGGTTTTTTAATGATATTTTGTATTTCGTATTTTATATTACGTGGTAATGTTGTGCTTTTTGACCTAGCAAATATATGTTTTTGCACTAAATTAAATGCAAGTTCTTTTAAAAAGTAAGGTCGCACCGAGGTATTTTTTTTATCATTAGTTTTAATAATTATTTGTGCGTTTATCCCAGCCATATTCAAAACTGAAAAAAATAATCTTAGTGACCATCTGTTACACATTCTCGCAACAGAGTATGTTCCTTTCATCTCGTCTACAACATCAACTCCTGCCTTCGTTGAATTATAAAAACAAATAATGTCTGGTTTGTTATTATTTTCTGGGATAATTGTGTCATCATGATGCATTGTAGACAAAAGTAATACACATTTATCTCTTTTCGGTGTGTAAGAAACTAAAGTCATATTTTCGCAAAATCCAAATTGACTGGAATGAACATCTGTTCCTTTAGAAATAAATGTTGGAGGTATCTCCTTTTTATTTTTTCTCGAGGTAGCAACGGAAGTCAAATTATGTTCCTTTAGAAGCTTCTTAGCGAGCGGTATCGAAGAAAACCAGTTATCCATTGTTATGTTTCTACCAGATTTTGAAATAGGCTTTATCAAACGTAAAACAACATCACTACTGGCATTACTTATATTGAAAGGACCATCCGGTTGCTGACCTGCATAAATTTCTAAATTATAAACATAATATGATTCAGAGTCAACGAGAGCAAATACTTTCAAGCCGTATTTAGCAAGTTTTGATTTTATATATTGGCGAAATGAACAGCGGCCCCGGAAATCCTCCAACATTTCATCAATTGTTACGCATGGACCTAGAGTGTAGTGTTTCATGCAATGATTCACGAATGCTTCATAAAATTCGCGGATAGGAGCTAGCTTGTCAATAACTTTTCTTTCGTCTCTATCCTGGATATTGTCAAATCTTATACATTTTAGAAGAAAACTGAATCGTTTCTGTGACATAGTCGCTTTGAAAATGCCTATTCCAGTTCCATCTTCACTATATAAATCTAATAAATTTTGATGCGATGACCGTAAATACCCAGCTAAATAGAGTGAATCAATAAGCGCTTCAATTTCATCGCGATTTGTTTCTTTCGCATCTCGTTTTCTTTTGTATTTATCTTTTTGTTTATTATTTATATAAATATTAGTATACTGATCTATCTTTTCAATCATATCGTCAGATAAAAAATGTATCCACGCATCAATGGCCGTTTTAGCATTTTTAGCAGTAGGTCTTACGCCTTGACGTTCATTGACAACGTTATGTTTTTTAGTTTTACTTTAATGTATTAGTCTGTATTACTCTTGTTCCTAGGTGGTATTTTACACCATACTGTTGTTTTATCTTTGCCAATGTAATGGATTGTAGAGTTCTGGAAAATTTATTTTTATACAAATACATTGTAATTGATTTTAAAAATAAAATGTTATATAAAAATTTGTGCGATTGCAAAATATAACATTATATTGTCTAATTATTAATTTGAATTTATCACTTAATTTTTACTTTTTCATAATAGCACTTATCTAATATATTTTATATTTATATTTTTTGTTTAAAAAAATATACTTATAAATTTATGAGTTTGTAAACGTATTAAATTTGTATAACTTCCTCAGATTAGAAACTACTTCTTGAAAGTAAAGAATAAACATTTACGTTTTCTTCACTCAAAGTATATGCCTCTTCTACATCCATCTCTATATCCGCCAAATCAATTTCCGAATCTGTGTCATGATCGGATTGTATAATATAATCAAAATCTTCTGCGGAATCACTGATCTCGTCTTCAATGCTTTTATTCACTAAGAAATCTCGGAAATTAAAATTAGCCATGATTGCCACACAGTACGCATTCTATGCGACAGACGAAATGAGACTAACGTTAGCAGGCGCGCTATGGTCGAAAAGACCGACCATAGCGCGACCATTAAAACTCTAAAATTGAATTATACATGAAAGTGCTTGTTTTTTTTCATTTGCTCATGCAGTGGGATCAATTTCTCATTCGATTCTGCTTCCATTATCTGTAAATATATTAAAACCACATATTTTAGTTACAACTTAATGTAAAACATGTAGATATAGAATGGCCCTTTGCTATACTAGGTGGAGAGACTGTAAAATTTATCTGAAGAAAGTAAGAGCGCAGAAAGTCTTGTTGGAGGATCTTTCAATGCTAATGGTAACTTAGCGAAAATGAACAAAGAGATCCAATATTTTTAACGCACAATTTATTGGTGTTGGAATAAAATTAATTTAATATATTTATTGGTGAATTGAAATATTGATAATCGGAAACTAATGAAATTAATGAATAGCGAGGGAACTACTGTGAATTTTAATAAAGAATTAGGAATATCTTTCACAAGAGATTGAAAAGTATCAAGGGAAATGCATTTTCAGCGTACTTTCTTCAATAATGTGACTTGCTCTACATTGCAAGCAGTACGCTATAATTTTCTTAATTCTTAATGCTACGCTAATTTGACAAATTTTGTCGATTTACCTAATTTGACAAATTTCCAGAAGCTTGTGCCAAACAAGATGCATCTCTGTCTATCTAACCTTCTCCGGACAATCTCCAAGCCTGTGCATCCCCTTCATTTGTATTCAAGCCTGTGCGTCCCTTTCGTTTCCATCTAAGCCCCTGCGTCCCCTATTTCTATAAACTTTGCATAAAAACTTTAATGTAAAAATAGTTTGCTGGTATAAAAACAATATATTTTTCTGTAGAAACTTGTGCGAAAGAAGATGTTTCTCTGTAGAACCTTCTCCGGACAACTTTCAAGTTTGTGCGTCCCCTCCGTTTCTATAAGCTCTACATAAATAGTTTATTAAAAAATTTGTGTGACTTACCTTGTTAATTGAGACAATAATTCAGTGTCCTGCATCGTGTAAAAACTTGTGAGATTTAAAAAAATATAACTAGTTTCCTTATTTCACACTTGACAGGTTATAATTGTTTGACACTAGCTAGGTTACGTTTACCTCGACAGATCTGCCTTCTGCTAGTTGTCACGTGACAACGATTTGTTACGCGATTGGCCAAATGTGCCGAAACCTTCATTGAATCAACGACGTGGATATTGGAGACATTTCCTCTCCCGTTCATGTTCCCCTCTTGCCAACACTTGACGATGACGATTCTTAATTCTTCAGAACATGCATTTACGACGCGTCGCAAATGTATGTATAATATGTCGTTTTTAAGTCCATTTTATACGTGTCATTTGTCGCAAATGTCGTGACTAGAAATATTCATTATTTTAAGGTTTCAACAATTAAAGTGTTAGAAAAATATAGTTCTCTCTGACTCACTTGTTGGTCGCATGCGAATTTCACAGGTAGTGGCGTGTGTCCTTAGGACGCACCAGGACCACTTTCGTGACCTTGTAAGGGAGACGCTGCGCAGAGGAGCTATCCCCCCTCCTGGAAGAGGGCGCGGGTGGTCCTAATACCTAAGCCGGGTAAAGACTCGGGCTGTCCCTCTGCGTACAGGCCCATTAGTGTGCTCCCGGCCCTTAGTAAGGCGTGGGAGTACGCCATTAAGGGCCTGATCGAGAAATATGTCGGGCAGGATGCATTCCACCCATCCCAATTCGGGTTGCGAAGAGGGGTGGAGACGGTTGACGCGGCTCTCGACGTCACACGGTTCGCGCTGGAATGCGCGAAGAAAAACCGGTTGTGCGCGATGGTTGCGTTGCACGTCAGGAATGCATTCAACGCTATGAGTTGGGACTTGATCCTGGAGGAGTTGGGGGCGAGGGAAGTCCCGGAGATCATCAGGGCAGTGATCCGGGACTATTTCACGGAGAGAGCGGTCGTGGTCCACAATGAGACGGAGCAAGTGGAGATGGGAATCTGGGCGGGGGTTCCACATGGGTCAGTTATTGGCCCCTTCCTGTGTAACCTCGTCTATGATGACCTCCTGGCGCTCTTCGATTCTGACCGGTACATCCGGGCTGTGGCATATGCCGATAACCTGGCCCTGGTATTCTCCTCGAGGGATTCGTCCCACTTCGAGGAGATGTTATCATCCACCATGATCAGGGTCAGTCGTTGGTTCAGGAGGACAGGCCTTCAGGTTGCCACGGCCAAAACGGAGATTATCCTCCTGACCAGTCAGAGGGGTGAGAAGGTCCTCCCGTATGAGATCCTCGGCACCAGCATGATGTCCGCTGAGGTTATTAAATACCTTGGCATCATGCTGGATTGTCGGAGGAGCTTTAGGCAACATATACGGGAGGCGCCGGCCAGGGGGGACAGGGTTATGGGGGCCCTGTCATCCCTTCTCCCTAATATAGGCGGCCTCTCGGTCCACTCGAGGCGCCTATAGGTAGCCCGGGGTGGCGGGGCATGAGGCGCTCTTGGCGGCCGGTATCTCGGCTGCCCAGAGTAACGCCCTCAGCGCAGCTTTTGACGCCTGGCAGGCCGCATGGGACGCCTTCGACCTCTCCAACTGGATTAGGAGGTTGGTCTCCTCAGTCCGGACCTTTGTTGCAGGGGGCAGTGCCCTACTCCACACGGACTACTGGCTCGTGCAGCTGTTGTCCTCCCACGGTGTGTTTAATGCCTTCAAGGTCCGCATACGCAAAGCGCAGTCCACCTGTTGCGATGGCTGTGGGGGACAGTGGACAACGCTGAGCACGTCCTCGTCGAGTGTCCCGAATATGAGGAGGTGCGTCAGGTGCTGGCCCGTGTCATCGGGGCCCCGGTCGAGGCCTCCTCCATCATCGACCTCGCAACGAGTACCCCCGTGGGCTGGCAGGCGGTCCGGGCACTTGCACGATGCAGGGTAGGGCCCGGGGGCAGGGCCCCCACACCCGCGGTGGGGTTGGCGAGGGTTTTTTAGACCACGGGTGGGGCTTGTCCCCCCCCCCCCGTGCCTTCTCTATTTTTCAGCCAGGCCCCTAACGAGTCTTACCCCCTCTTTTAGCGCGTACTTATTCCGGCCCCCCCCCCCTCTTAAATCTCGCGTCGCGCGGTCCCCGGGAGGCAATCTTAATGGCATGCATCTTTTTTGTTCCCGTCCCCGTCCCCGTCCCCGTCCCCGTCCCCGTCCCCGTCCCCGTCCCCGTCCCCGTCCCCGTCCCCGTCCCCGTCCCCGTCCCCGTCCCCGTCCCCGTCCCCGTCCCCGTCCCCGTCCCCGTCCCCGTCCCCGTCCCCGTCCCCGTCCTCGTCCTCGTCCTCGTCCTCGTCCTCGTCCTCGTCCTCGTCCTCGTCCTCGTCCTCGTCCTCGTTCTTGTCCTTCTTCTTGTCCTTCTCCTTGTCCTTCTCCTTGTCCTTGTTCTTTACTTTTATTTGGCCCCCTTTTGGTCCCTTTAGGCGGGAGCTCGCTCCCCCCTTTTTCCGGACTTCTTCCGCCCCCGAGACCACCCTCTTAGTGCCCCGCGAGCTTGGATGCCTTTTTTGCTCAAGGAAGGGGGAGCCTCTTTTAACTCCTATGTTTTTTTTGTTTTATCTTTTTCTGTTACCTTTTATTTTATCCTAGTTCTTTTATCGCGTATTTAACCGACCCCGTTTTATGGTTACCCGTGTTTTTATGGACACCCTTTTTTGGGGGGGTCTTTTTTATCCGGTCGCCTTTATTGGGCGAGTTAAGGTGGGTTAGGTGGCAACGCGATTTTTCGCACTTGCCACTGTAAGAAGGGTGCCCCCCTTTCAAGGAGGGGGAGGGAGGAAGTACTACCTAGAAGTGCCCACCTCACCCAGTGGCACACTGTAGGGGGGGGGGGGGGCGGAGGTACCTATGAGGGGGCTTTTAGTGGGTATCCCGCCCTTATGGCGGTGAGTCCCACATAACCCCGGCGTAACCACCGGGGTATGCATAAAGCAATCCCCCCGCCAAAAAAAGTTGCATGCGAATACTATAGAATACTGTAGAATACGTCGATTACGTCGGAAACTACGTATAATCGTCACTTTCCTAACTCCAAAAAAGTATTCAAAAGCGTGATTTTAATTATTGTTTTGTACTTGTTTAGATAATAAATAATCCAAAATGAATCGTGAAAGGTAAAGTAATTAGAAATAAATGTGCGATAATAAATAAAATTTATTTAAATTGAAAATTATGTAAATAAATATACAGGGTGTCCCAAAAATGTCGGACTTCCTTGATTCAGGGGGTGATTTGAAACAACTTTTTCCTTAGCAAAAATATTGTCCGAAGCTTCGTTAACGAGATATTAACAAAAAAACCCGACCAATCAGAGCACGCGCTTTCCGCCCGAGCTCCCGCGGTAGCGTTGGCTACACGGTAGGCGGCTGCGCTTGTACTACGAACGTACGAACAAGCAAGTGGCATGCATCGAAGGAAACTGCGTCACACATTTTTTTCTTAAAGCAGAATCTTAAATAATAATTATTTGAAGCGAGATGACAAGAAATTCGTAAATTTCGTTTTCAAATAACGCATAAACGAAAAGGTAATGTAACAGAAAATGTACGACAAGTGATCGTAATTCGTTATTGAGGTAAAAATCCGTAGTTTAATAACGGCCAACACAACTAAATTTAAAAAATAATATTAGGTGTATGAATAAATTCTTTCCGACTGGATTTACATAATCAGTACAAAGCTACCGCGGTGATATTCGTAACCTGCCAGAAAAATGGCAAAAGGTAATTAATAATAGGGCAAATTATTTCGATGATTGAGCCGCTTTCATATTTTTTAAATCAAACAGTTATTGTACCCCAAAATCGGAAAGAATTTATTTCTACACCTAATAATCACCAATAAATTAAATAAACACTCCCCCATTCGGACATTCCTTTCCTTCCTTTTCGGAAACCTATGTCACTGGGTCACTGTACCGATCCTGGTCATCGGTGGACGAAAAGATTTGTGGTAGGGTAGCGCCCAGTGCTCAGCTGATCGCAGGTATTCGCAAGACACCACCCGAAGGTAAGGGTCGCAACGTCAAGTGCGTCCGGGTTATTGTACCGAATATTCACTTCACTGCACTGCTACTAACACTGATCACTTAATTTATTTTTCATGGAACGTGTTGTTCCTACGTTATAAAAATTGGTGGCCCCGAACCGGGCCGATTACCCATATCACTGCCTTATACACTGCCTTATAAACTATATCACTTATTCAACATTAATACGTCTCGCGAAGAGACACGGGAAGAAAGAGAGCATGTAGTTCGCTGACTGCGCGTAGTCCCGCCTGCTTCGTCCTACCTTCAAATTAAAGACGGATCCCTTATCTTTCGAGTATAAACACGCGCTCGAATTTTAAAACAAAAGCACGCGTCGACGTATTCGGTGCGAGAGACGGTGGGCTTCAAGTCCGATTGGCCCTAATCTAACCAATCTGCCCTGCATCCCTCCCAAACGGCCACTGTCCCGAAGAGGCCCTCTACACAGCAATATCTCCTCCCCAAGGCCCACCTTCTCTCGCACGGAATACGTCGACGCGTCCTTTTGTTTTGAAATTCGAGCGCGTCCTTATACTCGAGAGATAAGCAGGGCCGATTGGTTCGACTAGGGCCAATCGGACTTCAAGCCCACCGTCTCTCGCACGGAATACGTCGACGCGTGCTTTTGTTTTGAAATTCGAGCGCGTCCTTATACTCGAGAGATAATGGATCCGTCTTTAATTTGAAGGTAGGACCAAGCAGGCGGGACCACGCGCAGTCAGCGAACTACATGCTCTCTTTCTTCCTGTGACTCTTCGCGAGCCGTATTGATGTTGAATAATACTTTTTAATTGCTAGTTCCCAAAAATTAATCAGGCTGATCGGCCAAAGCATTTCGGTAGGGTCGCGGTTTATGACCGTATTGTCCCGCTAGTCGACGGTAGATAACGGTTTCCTACAGTTTTGGGTAATTTATAGCTTAATTGGTTCCGCCTCGTAGCAGACGTGAACTGTGGGCATCGGAAAAAGGAAACAGGAAACAGGATTTTTTTCTTTATAGCAACTCGAAGATTGTCTGTTTCTCTTCTCTTCGGACCCTTTCGACCCGAAACACGTGGTGTCTGCTGCCTACCTCGAAGCAATGGGTACATTGGCAGTAAAAGAACGGAACGCGGACTTTTGTAAAAGTCCACGATAGTCCGTTCGTTGCACTTCTGCGAAGCACGTGTGTTTCGGAACTGTGCTGGCTTCTTTTTACCTGAAGCCTCTTAACCTGACGGGGGTCAACTCATAATGGAACGAGAGATACTATTTGGGGGTAGAAGTAGTCGCTTGGAAAAAATCTTGTCAGTCAGCAAGCAATCACGTCGCAGAAATGTTCTCTGGTCAAGAGTATTACGCGATGTTCTGGGTGTACCCCTTGAACAACGGGGACGCAAGTGCTGCAGCGTGAGAATTGGCGCGGGAATACCCACGGCTCCGAACGCCGAGTAAAAATTCATTTCCACCAATTTTTATAACGTAGGAACAACGCGTTCCATGAAAAATAAATTAAGTGATCAGTGTTAGTAGACGTGCAGTGAAGTGAATATTCGGGACATTAACTCGGACGCACTTGACCTTGCGACACTTAACATTGGATGGTGTCGTGTACCTGAGAACAGCTGTGCACTCGGCGCGTCTATCGATGACCAGGATCGGTTCAGTGACCTAATGACACAGGTTGTCAAGCTGCAGGTGAATTTCCGAAAGGGTGAATTTTAGTTACATTATTGGCAACTATTGTTTTTTAAATTTAACGCAGGCTATGGCTTATTTCCGGCGATAATTCTCATAATTTCCGTACGTAAATTTTTCTTCGCACTTTTTAAACAAACTCATTCATTATCAACAACAGTGTTGGCCGTTATTGAACTAAGGATTTTTATCACAATTACGAACTACGATCACTTTTCGTTCGTTCCCTGTTGCATTACCTTTTCGTTTGTACGTTATTAAAAAAAAGGAAATTACGTGTTCCTTATCCTCTCACTCCAAATAATTATTATTCTCGATTCTTCTAAAAAAACAACTTTGTATTCGTCTTTTTACGTTACACATAATTTTCATCCATTTCATCCATATCCTTTATTCATTATTCACTTTAAATGGCAAATGGTTCGATTTCTTTGTTACTTCTTTTTCATTTAACATTCTACGCAATTTCCTTCGATGCATGCCGCCTTGCTTGTTCGTAGTCGCAGCGAGGCCCGCCGCGCGGCCACGCTAGCGCGGCAGCTCCAGCGGAAGGCTCGCGCTCTGATTGGTCGGGGTTTTTTCTAATTATCTCGAAAACGAAACCTCGGATCCCAAAACGGTTAAGGACTTTTCGATGTCTTTTTGCAACAGGATATTGCATGTTCCGGGATGTCCCTCAATTCTGGGACACCCTGTATATCTATATATACTTGGCGCGAGACACTACCGTGTCTCTTGATAGTCGGAAGCATAAGAGTAAGAATAATAATTGCAAATAATTGCCGTAACTTCTACATTCTAAAAATATGATATCAGTAAATCACAATTTCTAGTATTAGTAAAAAAGTTCCAATCTTTTTTTTTTAAAATAATGTGATTCAACAGCGATTTCAAGTGATGTATGTGTCACGGTAAAAGCATTAATTAAGTAAATATATACAATTCCCAGCAATTCCTGGTTAATATGTATCTGCCTAAAATGCATATAACCTAACCTACAATCGTACGAAAATGCATACATCGACTGCATCACGCTTTTACTGTGGCACATGTATCCCAGCAATCCAACTAACGCTTCAGTTTTGCTATGATTCCACTTGGCAGTCCTCCCAAGTAGGTGCCATCTCGTATCCACTAGCTGAACTGAATTTGTCACGTGAGTTGCTCTGTATTATTGCCAATATGGCGGAACTCGTATTTGGGAATGCAGTTACGAAATTACGTTGTTTGTCCTTATATGAGCAGATTTTTGGCTGAGTGAGGTCTCATTCGAAAGAGGAAGGTTCAATGCAGCGCGCTCTGGTCATCGTTTGAGTCACAAAAATCTTTTAGTGACCTAAAAATACTTGGGTACTTGCGAGTGTATTTTGTCGACTTTTGCTCTACTTTGAACACTCATATTATTACATATCAACACAATCTCGTCGAACCATGACCAGAGCGCGCTGCACTGAACCTTCCTTTTTCGAATGAGACCTCGCCCAGCCCAAAATCTGCTTATACAAGGACAAACAACGTAATTTCCCAAACCCATGTTTCGGGCTAGATTGTGTCGGTATACAGCGCGCTAGCAGCGGCCGACGACGGCGGCCGGCGGCCAAATCCTAAGTACTGCTCTTATGGAGAAGCATGCATCGGTTTTCCTGGCCCCGTTTTCGAGCGGTTGCGGCCGCGCGTCTGCTACAGAAGCAACCTAGGCTACTCGAGACGCAACACAATGCGATGAGTGTCTGTTTTCCTTCATGATGGCAGAATCTCCGAGCCGCGCGGCCAGCCGCGGCGGATTTTAGCTCGAATCCTCCAAACTCAGTCGTAGCTGCGGCTGCGCTGCGGCGATCCAGCGCCACACTGGGACAGAATCCCAAAAATAAGGAAACAGGTCATAATTCAAAAGCTACGGGATTATGTTTTTTTATATATTTCTTGTAAACTAATAATATGAGTTCCTAAAAAAGGCAAAAATATCGTGGTGGTTAATTCTGATCTGTGTGTAAACACGTGTCAAAGTTTGTATATTTTTTCTTGTGGAAAATTTTGAATTTAGTCTTTTGAATTTTGATGATATAAAAGATACGTAAATATTTTGGGAACCGAAATGAGTAGTATCTTTTTTGGTAAGCAATAGCAAATAATTAGTTACATTCTTGCGATTCACTGGGCGTTTGGACAAAAGCGGGATCAGAGCCAAGCGAGAATTTATTCGTTGTTTTCGACCGATAATTGCATATTTTCCCAAGAACGTTTCGACAACATCTGTTTGCCAGCATTTCTAAAGGGCAGTTAAGAACGTAGTGCCGTCTTTAATAATTTTAGACATTCTTCTGTCTCACAATGAGTTAATCCGTATATTGCTATGTCGGTGCTTTCGTGGAATGACAACACAACCGTGTGGATAGAGGCGTTACAATATAAATAAAAATAAAAAATGCCACATTTCAAACATTTCACCAAGTACGGCGCGCATGACGGACAGGTACATTTTATTTTATAAATTATAACTATATATGATTTGTGTATCAAAAATTGATTAATTTAATTGTTTATACATTGGATATTTGGTTTAGTTAACATATAATTTGTCTGAAAATCATATACGTGTCCCATGAAAGATCGATGTCAATGTATCAAATCAGAATGAGTTTGAGAACCAGTTATATTAACGTCACAACCAAATTGTATATTGATTAATTAAAATTACTATTCGTTTATTTGAATTAATTTTTGCTTATTTTAAATAATGTTTTACATTCTGTCCACTATTGTCTTTTCGAGTAATAGCCTTCAGTTTTCGCCTTGGAGAGACAACTGTAAATAATATCGTCCAACAAATTCACTACACGATCCTTAATACGCTTATACCGTCAAAATTTTATAATGAAAAATGACAAAAAAACGAACCGACTTTTACAAAAAGTGAAATATCATGATGAAAGAAATTTCGGAAAATATGAGGCAAGAAAGAGGGGAGGTTATGGCAGACTTTAGGAAGGAAGGAAGCAACATACTGGAGGAGTTTACAATCAGAGTGGAAAGTACAGAAAAAAAGTTTAAAGAACGAGAGGAGGAGCTACTAGAAAGGATGGAAAATATGATGAGAGGCATGGAACAGTGAGGAAGAGTTGAGAAAGAGGAAAGAAAGGGAGGATAAGGAGTTGACGGATAGAATCTTATACGAAGTAGA
The DNA here is from genome assembly GCA_963932335.1 of Andrena marginata. NCBI lineage: Eukaryota > Metazoa > Arthropoda > Insecta > Hymenoptera > Andrenidae > Andrena > Andrena marginata. The sequence continues at coordinate 26,684,525 of OZ010662.1, forward strand.
GAGAAAGCTAAAGGAGGTGGAGAAGACGGGTGAGGGAACTGAAGCTAGGCAGGAAGGGAATGATGTTTGGAAACAAGTGAGGAGAATGAAAAAGAAGATGGAGGAACAGGAGAAAAAATGAAGAAAAATAACATCATCATCAAAGATTTAAAACTAAGTAAAGAGAACCTTAGAGAAAAAATAGACGAATTTCTAAAAGTAGAACTAGAAGTGACAGGAGGGATAAGCAAAACAGAACTAAGAGGTAAGCAGCATATAAATGCAGTTCTGGTAGAATTGGAAAGCTGGGAAAAGAAACAGGAAGTCATGAGAAAGAAAAATAGACTAGGCACGAAAAGAATATATATTGAGCATGATTTGACGTTTGAGGAAAGACAGGTAGAAGGAGCTATAAGAAACACGGCTAGGAAGCTAAAAGAGCAGGGAAAAGAAGTAAGAATAGGATATAGGAAACTAAGCATTCAATGTAGATGGTTTTTCTGGAATGACGAAAGGGGGGATCTTTTGGAACAAGAGGGGATTTTTCGGAATTAGCTTCACAGGAAGAACCGATAAGACCGATGAGGGGGAGGAGTAGAAAGATACGTGAACGTAGAAAGAAAACAAAAATCCAAACAGTCGAGGAAGAGGAATCAGAAGAAAACAACGGAAAATTGCTATTTTGGAACGTGGCAGGAATTGGGAAAAAGGACAGAGACTTCTGGAAGTTTGTTGAGGAATTTGATTACGTAGGTTTAATAGTATGGTGTGCATGGACATTTCCGCAGGCTAGCAAATGAGTGCCATTTCGTTTATTATACTGACTCGGAGATTGTCAGGACAGTCGAGCGATAGGCATGGTGTGAAGAGATATTGATAGCATGCATGGCGTCAGCGTTCCTCGAAGTCGAGTGCCTTACGCACATGGGTGGTTTTTCCGAGGGGACTGGCGCGGGGATACAGGGGAGATTAGGGACCGTCGGGTTTTGTGGGAAGTGAAATTCGTGTTGAAAGTGACAGTAGTGTCACGTCCCGGGTGAGGTCTTTGGGGAACAATGACACGAAGGAGGGAAAACTCAGGCGCGAATCTTAAATCCTTCACTCTGAGGGTTTTGCGGGAACTCAGGCGCGAATCTTAAATCCTTCACACTGAGAGGTTTGAGGGAACTCAGGCGCGAATCTTGAATCCTTCACACTGAGGGTTTTGCGGGAACTCAGGCGCGAATCTTAAATCCTTCACACTGAGGGTTTGGAAGGAACTCAGGCGCGAATCTTGAATCCAGCACGCTGAGGGTTTTGAGGGAAGGCCAGGCGCGAATATTGAATCCGTCACGCTGATGGTTTTGAGGGACTCAGGCGCGAATCTTGAATCCGTCACACTGAGGGTTTTGAGGGACTCAGGCGCGAATCTTGAATCCGTCACACTGAGGGTTTGGAAGGAACTCAGGCGCGAATCTTGAATCCAGCACGCTGAGGGTTTTGAGGGACTCAGGCGCGAATATTAAATCCGTCACGCTGATGGTTTTGAGGGACTCAGGCGCGAATCTTGAATCCGTCACACTGAGGGTTTTGAGGGACTCAGGCGCGAATCTTGAATCCGTCACACTGAGTATTTCTGGAGGCGATCAGGCGCGAATCTTAAATCCGTCACTCTAATCGACCTGGGAAGGTAAATGTACACTTAAAGAGCACCCGTTATAGTACTCCATATTTGTTTTGGTCTCGGTAATAGGATTTTACCGTTGCAGTTGTATAAGAGACCACGTTTAGTATTTTCGTGGATTTCACGGCTCATGCAATAATATGTTTGTAAACACTAGAACCGTTTCGCGTTCACGAGCGCGAATCAGCTGTTGCGGCAGCTTGGTTTTGTTCGGACTTGTTATAACCAAGGATGCACACAATAATTCGAAACGTGATTGAAAACAAATAGGTTTATTAACTTGGCGGAAGCGTTATAGCGTTTAGTAATAATAATGCGTGGGACCTTTAGCATTAGCACATGATATTTATATAAATGGTAATTAATCGAAATATGAGAATATGAACATGAAACACATGAAATTAAGTAGAATGATTTAAGTAATAAGCGTTGTTAATACAAAATAATAAATGGTAAGCAATAGGCGTTGATATAGAAAGCAATATGAATGATAATACAAATAATATAAATGAAAGCAGTAAGCTTTAGAGCACGATAAGATAATTAATATGAAATACAAAAGCTTAAGAATAATAGGGCAAAGTATATATACACTAAGCGTTGATAATACTAAATAATATGAAAAGCAATAATAATACAAAAGATATGAAAAGCAATAACAATACAAGGATACGATGAACGTGATATGCAATGTTATGTTAATTGTAATATCTTACGGTAATAGGTGAGTGGTGATTGTTGCTCACTGATTTGAATATCGCGACACAATGAATAATCACTAAAGACTAATGACCAATGAATAATGAATACTGACTGTTGAATAATGACTACTGACTGACCGGCCTCTCAGGACCTCGTATTTATATATTTTTACAGGAGTGATGCGGGGGTACGCGCGGTAGAGACCTTGACATAGTTTCAAAATAAGACGTAGTAGGACTTCCGGGGTTTTTACAAACGGTATGGTTATTAATAGACATATTTTTGTCACGTACGCCGAATATGCGTCGCAATTAGGTTTCTGGGGTTCTTATGACTGCGAAAGGAGATACTCAACTTGTCGAATGAATTTTGGGTATTTTATAGGAAAAGGGTTAGAGTGGCTTGGACTCTGTGAGTCGTAAAGAGGGGATTGAGACGTGGTCTCGATTTAAGAGGGTTCTGTAACGAGGGGCTTGTTTGAATTAGTTTTGGGGAAAGGATTCGTGCCTCATAGGGCGAATAGGGGACGGAGTTTTGTAACGATCATCTCGTGATGGGGACCACTAAGGTACATCATCGAGGTGGAGTTTTGTATCGATCATCTTGTGTTGGTGACCGCTAAGGTACAACATCAAGGTGATCAGCGATTGGGGAGATGGGGTAAGAGTTGAGTTTGAGATTTTGTTTTGTGGAGCGATTTTGGGATTCATGAATAGATTTTGGAATAGGACCGCGCGAAAAAATGGTGGGACATCACAGTATAATGGGTCCTACGGACAAAAGCGCGAGTGACTCTCCTGTGACCGAGTTGAAGGAGAAATTACGTCGATTGGGCTTAAGCACCACGGGAGTAAAAGCCGAGTTGATCAGCAAGTTAATGGAAGCTGATCGAGAGGGTGCGTGGATGAGATCTTCGGACACGGATGATACCGTGCATAACGTGGAAGAAACGGAACATGAGGCGAATGTGGTGAACGTGACAGCGGATAGTATTTCGGTGATGCAGCCGGAAATCATTGTGTCTCGCAGGGAAGTAGCTGTGGCAGAGAGAGAGAGAGAGAGAGAGAGAGAGAGAGAGAGAGAGAGAGAGAGAGAGAGAGAGAGAGAGAGAGAGAGAGAGAGAGAGAGAGAGAGAGAGAGAGAGAGAGAGAGAGAGAGAGAGAGAGAGAGAGAGAGAGAGAGAGAGAGAGAGAGAGAGAGAGAGAGAGAGAGAGAGAGAGAGAGAGAGAGAGAGAGAGAGAGAGAGAGAGAGAGAGAGAGAGAGAGAGAGAGAGAGGCTTTCGATTCACCCGACCCGCCCAGACCCGCCGGCGGGTAAGCGGGTCACCGTCGATTTCTATCCGCCCATACCCGCCCGGAGTTGACGGAACTTTTATCTGACTCGCCCGTATCCGCGCTATACCCGCTAATATTGTTAAAAAAAGATAATGAGAAACGATTCATCATTTCTTCAGTTCTTCCTAAATGTACATATTATTTTATAGAAATAACTGTCATTCTCCCATTATTTTTATGTTTCTATTTTTTGTGTATTAATAATATTTAAAGTTATTTTGACAGTACTTTCAATAAATACATATCTTAAAATGGTGTCATAGGGATCAATCCTATATTCTTTGATAAAAAAAAGAAGAAAACAATTACACCTTTTTATTAAGTATTTATATAAAACATTTTTTGTGGTACTATTCTACTGTTCCATTATGTACATTACATATTCTGAAACAAAACGTATTACAAGTATTTTTGTTGATTCATTACTTCAATTTAAATTAAATTTCTGCATGTATCCATAATTTCTTGAATTTGATACAATGTATGCCATACTGTTCATTCGTAGAATGAAATAAATCCGCGTCTTGATATAACAACTACCGAATAAAGTGCTAGTAAAATCGGAATTGAAGTGCAGTTAAAGGCACGGGTGCGAACGGATAACAGCGCGACTACGGGTGAGTCAAGTACGCGTCGCGACAGCTTCGGGCGGGTAGAAATCGACGCTGACCCGCTAACCCGCCAGCGGGTCCGGGCGGGTATGGCTAGCTTGATAGCGGGTATCGCCGGGTAAGTGCAGATACGGGTACGGGTGGGCGGGTGAATCGACGTTACGGCCGGGTGACGGGCGGGTCAAACCCGCCCATTGCAGAACTCTGGCGGCCGCGGCTCCACAAATTCTAATGACAGCGACGCCGCAACCCTCAATGGCGATAACGCCGCAAGGTCCGGCGGCAGTGTTATCGTACCTTTAGATTAAAGCAATCGCAGATTTGCTAGGCTGCTACGATGGAAGCAGCGAGTTGTATGAAGTATGGGCTGGAAGGGTACAATTCTTGAGAGCGATGTATAGTTTAACCGAGGATGTGGCAAAAGTGATAATTGTACAGCGTCTTAAGGGAAAGGCGCTGGAGTGGTACCATTCGAGAAGCGAATATCTTCGGATGACGGTCGACGGCCTGATGGGCGAGTTGAGCCGTATGTTTTATTTACAATCAAGTAAGATGGTGATCAGGAACCGATTCCAGGAGCGTATTTGAAGACGTGACGAAACATTCTCAGCGTATTTTTGTTACATGGGCCCTTCAGGTTCATCCCGTGCTCGCTGTCCTCGCGTCGCTTTCTTCCAAAAAGGCGATTCGGCGGAATCGCCGCGTGTGTAGCAATCGCGTTGCGCTTAGCCCGTGGCAACGACCGTAGGGACAAAGACCGCGCTCGGCCCGGGCCGCAGATATTTCGCAAGTATCAAGAAATTAGTTAAGCAACCAACAGCTGCCGACAGGGCAGTTTCCCCCATTTTTCGGGACTGTCCGAGGTTCGGCCCGCGATGGAGAGCCGCGGAACAGGAATTCGTTTTCGAGAGCTCGTGCTAGGAGGTTGCGACGAGCCAGCAGGCCGCCTAGATTTCGCGACTTCGCCTCCACGTAGACACCGCGACACCCGTCCGGACGGTCGAGATCAGCCCTAGTAACACCTTCCGATATACCGCGAACGGCCTAGCCGGGAGAACCCTTGCGCGCGATACGAACCGCCGTTGACTCCACGAAGACGTGTGACGGAATGAGACAGAGTGAAACGACGGACTCCGACTTTGCCGACTTCCGTGTGCTGCCCGAGAGTACAGCGAGCGACCACGACCTGCGCTAGGTTGAGTGACCTAGAGAGCGTACGAAACGATAGACGGCAAGCGTGCCGACACCCGAGCGCACTGCGATAACAGGGACGGAGCGCTGTCCCTAGGGTATGTTCTAACTATTACTTTAATCTTTTCGTCAAGAATATATTTTACTCTATTGTTTTTCCCTTGAATTCCGTGTAACCATTAATGTAAACTCCTTTACTCCTTATCCTTCATGGTAAGTATAGTCAGGGCGTGCTTTAGCACCTTAAAAGAGCAAGAACCCCGTGAATCATCCTAGCCGCTCAGGGCGATTCGCAAAAGTCCCTTCAGGACGTAACATTTTCACGAGAAGGTAATCATGGCCATTCGTCTCTATATGGATGACGATGAAATGTTGGATTACCTTATAGGTGGGATTCCCGATTCATCTTTGCGAGACCAGGCGTATGTACAAGGACACCGGACTAGCGATTCGTTCTTAAAAGCGTTTGAAAAGGTGTTACTGCAGGAAAGACAACTGCAACCGCAAAGCAGCGGTAACCGGCCAAGCAGCGGACAACAGCCAAGTGGCGACAACCGGTCAGCTGATGGATAGCAGCCAGGCAGTGGCCGCCGGTCAACTAGTGGGCATCAGGACTTCCGTTTCCGGTCGCGTGGGAGATAGGTGTGCGAAAGGTGCGTGGAGTTTGGTTGTGTGGAGAGAGTGGTGAAGTGAGAGAAAGGAACGGTGAGAAGTGGTGATAGGGTAGGGTTGTTGGGGAGGAACGGAAGAGGCTGAAGGAAAAGGGAGAGGTGTGGGGTGTGGAGGTGATAAAGGGAAAGGAAAAGAGTTGGAGGTTAGGGCGGCGCGACAAGTGTGGTATAAGGCGGGAAGAGAGGCAGTAGGCAAGTGGCGCGCCCTGTGGGTGAGAACAGGAAGTAGGACAAGTGACAGAAAGGAGGGAAATTTAAACGGACCGACGGTGAAGTGAAAGGAATACAGGAAAAAGGACAGGGGGTAAGAAGAAAAGGCAATAGGAGGATAGGAAAGAGGTGCAAGGGAATAAAGGAAAGTAAAGGGGTAAGACGGTAAATGGCTGGTGGAAAGGAAAAGGGGGAGAGGGAAGGAGGAAATGAGGAACGAAAAGGTTGGGAAGGTGGGGAAAGGGTGCAGAAAGTGGAAAGAGGAAGGAAGGATAGTGAAAGTAGTGTAGGGAGTGTGGATAGTTTGGAAAGCGTAGAGGGTAAAAAGAGAAAGGATAGGGAGGAAGAAGTGGGGGAGGTGGATAAACAAATGAAGGAGTTTAAAAGGAGTGGTAAAACGGTGAGATCACCGGTGGGATGAAAGAAAGAAGAAAGGGTAGGAAAAGAGGAAGGGACGGGAGGGTTAGAAGGAATGATGAGGGAAATGATGCGGGAGATGAGGGAAATGAGGGAGGAAATGAGGGTGGATAGGGAGGAGAGAAAATGGCTGGAGGAGGAAATGAGGATGGAGAAGGAAGAGAGAAAGAGGGAAGAGGAAATGTGGAGAAAGGATAGAAGAAGGTGGGAGGAGGAGATGAGAGAAGAGAAGGCAAGGAGAGAGGATATGGAGAAAAGGATGGAAGAAAGGGACAGGAGGATGGTGGAGGTAATTGGGAAGGTGGAGGGCTGGGAAAAGGATAAAAGGAGCGGAGGGGTTAAAGAAGTGGTGGTGGAAGAGGTAGGGGAGGAATGGAGAATGAGAGTGAGAAGAATGGAGATAAAACAGGACAAAAAGGAGAGAGAGGGAAGAAGAAATAATGTGGTGATAAGGGGGATAGAAATAGAGGGAAAGGAGGTGAAGGAGGAGGTAAAGAAGTTATGGGAAAGAATGGGGGTAGCGGAGGAGGGGATAAGGGAGGCTGTGAGGATAGGTAAAAGAGGGAGGTGGTATGGTGTTGGTAAAACTGGGGGGGAGAGAGGAAAAGAGGAAGGTAATGGAGGCGAAGAAAAAGTTGAGGGGCAGGAGGGAAAGAATAGAAGATGACCTAACGGAGGAGGAGAGAAAGACAAAATGGAGGATAGAAAGAGAGGCGGAGATGGAGAGGGAGAGAGGAAGGAAAGTGCAAGTGGGGTATATGAAGATGTGGGTGGACGGGAGTGTAAGGACGTGGGATGAGTTGAGGGAAACATGGAATGAGAAGCAGGGAAACGGGGGAGGTGGGGAGGAGGGAATGGGGAAATGAATAGTAGGGAGGAAGGAAGGAGGGGAGGGGGGAGATATAAAGTAGCGTTTTGGAACGTGGCAGGGCTAAGGAGAAAAGATGGGGATTTTTGGAAAGGGTTGGAGGAGTGGGATGTGTTCGTGCTGAGTAAAACGTGGCTAGAGGAGAGGGAATGGGAGTGGGTGGAGAGGAAGCTACCTAGAGGGTTTGTGTGGGAAAGGCAAGAGGGAGAATAAGAAGGGGAGGGCAAGGGGAGGGATGTTGATGGGGGTGAGAAAGGGGTTGGAAATGAGAGGGGAGGGAAGGGGTGAAATAGAGGGGATATTGACGAAGGAAGTGAGGATGGGGAGAGAGTGGTGGAGAATAGTAGGGGTATATATAAATAAGGATCTGGATAGGAAGCTGGTCGAGCTAGGGGAATGGACGGAGGAGTGGGAGGGGGCCATACGAAAGGTAATAGGAGATTTTAATGCTAGGACAGTAGAGGAAGGAGGAGAGGTAGGGGAGGGTGGAGAGGAGGAGGGAGAGAGGTACAGGAGATCAAAGGATAAGGAGGTGAACTGGGAAGGTAGGAAGTTGTGTAAATTCCTGGAGGAAAGAGGGTGGGGGATAATGAATGGATGCGTGGAAGGGGACGAGGAGGGGGAATGGACATTTACCGGGGGGAGGGGGATTACAAACTGATTGGCTCTGCCTTTTATAACTATTGAATGGAATTAAAAAGTATAAAAAACATCTACGATGTAAGTACACGTGGGTATATAGGTTTCGCTTACGTTAAGATCTGGGCACACATATCAGTTCCGTGTCAGTTCACGTAGAATTCACGTACTCTTCATTACTTTCCTCAATTATTTTGCTCCAAGTACTTTCCATTACAGTCAATAAAAATAATCAGAATTATATCAAGTTTGGTGTCATTTTCAACAGAAAAACACTAGTAATCCATTAGTGATAGAAATTGGCATACTCATTACTGAATGGCCTATTGCTGACTTTGTCCTTATGCCACTACTCTAGCGTTCATGACCCCCGAGCCGCGTCGTTCGGAAGCTTTTACCTAAGGACCCATCAGGGTCGTAAAAAAAGGTACGCGATACCGTTCAACCGATTTCAAGAGAGCGTGCAGCGAAAAGGCCAGAATGTCGTGGCCATCGAATTTTAACTTTCTGAGTACGAATACAGTTCCGACACTGTAAGAAAAAGATGAATGAGTATAATGGTCTTGAAACGCTGCGGATTACTACATGCATCTGAAGTATTCAGCAGTTATATTTCTTTGGGAAGGGGCTGGGTGACGTGTATTTTGTGAACAATCAAATCGATTGCAAATTGTTTCTCAATTTATTAATCTATTAATAAGAACAGCAATAAACAGAAGATGGATAAACATTTCTAACATAATCATTATCTATTCACTGCTCTATCATTTCGTTGCTTGAGTTGAAATTTTTATGAAATAAATATATTGGAGAACGGTGACGCAACCACTTCTCCCATCATGCGCCCGAAACATGTAAATTGTTCATCCAAAATCAAATCAAATAGTTTTTTACGATTTTGGAATCCGAGGCTTCGTTCTCGAAATATTAGCGTGGAACTTTTGGGCCGTGTAGTAAAGCTGAAACATCTGAGCGTGGCGCAGTAAATGCTCTCACGCACACGCAGGAGGCACGCGTAGATGTAGACCCACACACACAGTAGAGCTGACCGTGCTGATGCAAAACGTGAAAATGGGTAGCGTGGGCTGCTCTACTGTGTATGTGAACCGCCCGCTCAGCTGATTCGGCATTAAACTGCGGTCCAGAAGATCCACCGCATATGTATACAATTTATGTTAAGGTGAAATCTGACGGCACTTGGATCGGCGAGTTTGGGCGAGCCTGGAACGTTTTCATGGCTGGAAGTCCCCAATTTGGACGCTATTAACCGACCATTATAAGGCATTGTTACTGATCTTCGAAACAGGATCTCGAATTTGGGTCGGTTGTTTCAAACTAAGCATATTATGCTTTTATAAAGATGGAAAATTTAAAAAATTAACAATAGTAAAAGAAACGTACAGGATCATCATTTAATCTTGTAACTCGCGCTCGCGCGAACAGGTAAAATGGTAACAGCGCCTCACGGACACATTCCATTACAACAGAGATGGACCAAAAATTTTTTGAAATAAAAATTTCGTACACAAATTTTTATTTCACATAATTTTTTGCTCATCTCGGCACTACAACCATGCGCGGTACCGGCGTTCGGAAAGCTGCCAGCGACCGCTGGACAGCAGTGATCCCCGAGCTTCGAAAATTTTGGGATGGTCGCTTCCAAATTCACGTGGCAGAGAGCTAAGTATTGGGAATTTCCCGGCCCAGGTAGGCGAGCCGCGCGCTTCGATTTTATTGTCGGTTTAGCACTCGCACCTCAGATTACTGTAATGAGGTTTGAAAACAATGTCGACCGGTCTCGTACCCGTCTCAATTTCAATATTTTTAGCTACGGCAGGGTTGACCGCGGCACTATACCCCTGTACGGAGAGACTTTTCGCCATCTGCGTGTAAAAACCACAATAATGGCGCATCGTTCCAAAGAATGGAAAATCAGAATTAAAACCGACATCAAAAAAATAAAAATGCACTAAAAAGTAAAAAATAATTTTGTTCCTTATTTACTCTACAACACTCAATTTCGTTTACATCGGCGTCTCATCAGTTGCACTGTGTAAATCTGGCGTCAACTTAAAACAATTGAGTGTCGTAGATTAAATACGGAACAAAATTATTTTTTACTTTTTAGTGCATTTATATTTTTTTGAAGTCGAGAAAACCAGAACAGTAGATTCTGAGGTCTGCAAACGCATTGTTGGACGTGGCCGAAGCCGCGACGTCGAGCTCGTCGACATCGACAAAAGAACGAGACGATCGGCGGCCGACGAAGGTAGTCTCCTCAGGAGACTCTTCTGCAGCCGCTCGTATAGGACGGTCTTGTCGAGCACTTTATGTATTCCAAACCTTAAATATATTCACTTCTTGCATTCTAAATACCATACCCCCCCCATACTATTCAGTTTCCTCGATCAAATAAAAAAACTTTGATATGAAACATCTTTTTGCTTTTTCAACAGTTAGAAAAATAATAGCGTGTCAAAAATAATATACGAACAAATCGGGCACACTGTATAAACTTATTGAAACATCCGAACGTCAGTTAACATTAATCAGTTAACATCAGTTAGTATATAGTTTAAACAAATTAATTTTTCTAATAATTATGGAGGAGAATGAATTCCTTTTTCAAAAAATATGTATCAAATATTTTTGGCTACTCTAAAGAATTGCACAATTGCACCAAAATCGGTGTGTACGGGTTCGATATGTCCCTTTTAAATAATATAGTACAGTAGAAGGATATTATTATTATTATTATTATTATTGTCATCATTATTATATGTCTGTATTCTATCGTATAGACCATCATTAATGTATGCGCAAACACATGATGAATAGGTGATTTCAGCAACAGGTGCTCTTAAAGAACATTTAAGCACTCTTTTTACAAATTACGTTATTACAAGTGAATGAAATTTGTTTTGCGTTAAATAAACCGGAACAGGATAGCAAAGTTAAGAAGGCGAATGTGATATCGTTTTATTTTCATCCTTCTTTCTCTTCCGTTGAACGGAATATGTTCATAAGACGATTTTTAAATTGTTACTCTAACAGAAACATTTGTAAATCGCGGGCTTCGACTCTCAAAACATAACCTAGTTTTAGCCGTCCTGAATTCTAATTCCTACCACGCGTAGCGTTACAATCTGTTTCGAGGCTTCACCGGTAACGTTGCATGCGACACTAAAATGGTAAGGGGGTCCTAGGACCCCCCAAACCGGTGACAGAAAAATACATTGGTTGATAGGTATATTCTATACCTCGTCTGTGTTAATATCTTAAAATTAATATTTCCTTCCTTACCGATGGTAGCCTCGGTACCACGCTCCAGAGTAGCACCTTCACCTGCGGTTACTCCTCGATGCGGTATCGGTTCCGATATCGATTCGGTTATCGATTGATTCGATATCTGCTTTCGCGCTATACCCACCATCACTCCGTCATCTCGATGACGTCATCCGCCGCCGCCCGGCCGCGCGCCGCCGCTGCCCGCCACCCGCCGCATGCGGGGAATTTTCCGCTGACCTTGAAATTCAAATTTGAGTTTCCCCCACCCCTCCCCGACCATGAAACTCAAATTTGTGTTGGTACTCTCCTCGCCTTACTACTCACTATAATGGCCACCTAAAAATTTGGATACTTTACCGGCCATTTTGTTGATATATATGCATAAATTTTAAGTAAATAAAATTTACAATTTCAATGAAAAAATCCCGGCCCTCTAAAGGTTAATATATTCGTAACTGAACTACACAATGTCGCCATGTACACACACACACACACATACACATATGCAAATGATACAGTTATCATCAGGTACGCAGATCATTAAAAGCTTCGCGCTGGAAGGTGTAGATATAGCTAGAAGAGAAATAGAAGCAGACCTGGAGGAAATTAGTCGGTGGACTGTGGAACATGGCCTGAAACTAAACGGAACCAAATGTGCAGTGTTACTAGTAGGTTCTATTTTCCAATTGCAAAAGCTACTCGGCATCGACAATAAAATTGGCTCTTATACAATCAATTCACAGAAGACCATAAAATATCTTGGTCTGGATATGAACGAGAAATGGAACTTTGAGGAGCACGTACTGCACAAATGTTACACAGCACTTCCTTAGTACGAACAACAGGCTTTTATTATCGCAAGCACTAATATTGTCTTTATTTTTCTATGCTGACATAGTATACGGGCTGTGTATTAATTAGAACACTGCATTACGTATTCAAAGAATTCAAAATAGCTGCCTTCGTTTCTCGTATGGAGTGTGTAAATATGATCACTATCCCCGTTTTTACAACTGTCTGGCTGGCTCAACATGAGGCAAAGGTGGGTACTCCACGTTTGTTGCGTAGCCCACAAGCTTTTGGATGATGGAGAACCAATGTATCTTAGGGAACTTTTAACCACTAATAGTCAGTTGCGCCTGACCCAATCATACGTCACTAGACAGGACAATAAATTAGCAACACACCCCCATCAGTCAGCGAAATTGTAGGGTACATTTACATTCGTGGCTATTCATCTTTATAACTTATTGCCAGAGAGTAATAGACTAATTAGATCTAAGAGAAATTTCAGGTTGGCGACTAGGCTGTATATCAAGAATATGAATATGTAAGATACTCGTAGGTTTACTTAATTTTAAGTTTAATTACTCATTAGATTAGTGGGGTAGGATTTTAAAACAGCATCTTGCTGAATTCCGTCCATTGCACCAAAAAAAAAACGGGAAAAAATTAAATCTATACTACTCAAATGCAATAAAGACGTATTATTATTATTATTATTAAAAGTTGTCCGATTTAAGGGGGTAGACACGTCAGGTGGTCTGGACGCCGGGACCGATCGGTATTACAGCAGATTTTTTCTGCACAGAAATGGTAATAACCATAGATACGCGGCTGCCTGGTGCACGCGAGAGGGAGCTGTTTGCTATTTCCATATTCTATTTTGAATGTGGAAAGAAATTCTCAGCTGTTGCGTTGTCATTACTTACATTTTAATTACTTGAAATGTGCTTAGCTACAATATTCTACGTTGGCAGTAAGGAATTATAAGTGAAAAGGAAAAATATAAGAACGGATGTCCCCAGAAAATGAAGTTTGTTAGGTTAGACATTTTTCTATTAACAAAACACTGAAACAGGACATGATACACTTATTACAAAATAACGTCCTATATGCAGAAAGTAGTTATGAACAAACATTATATATAAAATTGTGTTGGATGTTGAATTAGGCTAGTGAAAATGCGCAGGCTAGATGCGCGTCATTATCGTGTGGTCCCCTCATCGAAGTGACAGAAAATATAACCTATTTATATGCTACATAATTATACATGGTTAGTGGCGGTTTCGTTCTTTTGCACTACATTTGTGAACTTTTTATCATCCTTCCGCAACATTATTATTACGCCGCAACGATATCTTTAGGAAATGGGGTATAGCTTATAGGTTATATTTTCTGTCACTTGGAGGAGCGGATTTTCTATCACTTGGAGGAGCGGAATTTCTGTCCTCGATACCCGATTCCCTAAAGATACTGTTACGGCGTAATAATAATGCTTCGGAAGGATGATAAAAATTTCACAAATGTAGAGCAAAAGAACGAAGTAGCCGCTCTACATTTATTATTGATTAATTTCCTTAATTGTGGTCACAATTATATCATTTTTGGGGTCAATTTGATTGAGAAAACATAAGGAATCGAAGGGGGAATCACGTGACGTGCGCGAGAGAATAACGTGTGTACGTAGGCAGCTGAAAGAAATAGACGAAAAGTGTGGCAAAAGTGCGCAGAAAATTACGAGGTTGGTTGGAAAACGAGGGGAGTAGACAAGGTTCCGGTGGACAGTATAATCGACAGATAATAAAGAGTCGAAGGGAGAGATAAAAGGTGAAGAAGAGAAGGTGCGAAACGAGTGCACGAAGTATAAGATACGTGGCAAAGATAAGTGACATCTACGGGAGTGGAAGAAGCAAGAAGACAAAGCGGAGACAGCAGTAGGTAAAGAAGAGCGGGGAGTCTAATGAACCGAGCAGACGTAGGCGGGGAAGTGCAAAAGGAAACGAGAAGAAGGGGAAGACCATCGTTGGCAGAACAGCTGGGAAGAAGAAGAGCGGATAGCGAAAGCTCGATACTAGATTCATTCAAGAGGAAACGGGAGGACGAGGAGGAGCAGGAGAGGTTAAGGGCCGAAAAGGAAATAGAGGAAGAATTCTTAAAAGCGAGGAAAGTATGGAGGTCGCCTCCAACGAAGAAAACCGAGGTAGTTATACGAACTGTAGAAACGCCAGACAGTCAGAAGACAGAGCAGGGAAAAGAAATGGATGTAAAATTAGACAAATTGATGGAAGCTGTGCTGGCAGTTAAGAAAGACATGGAAGAGTTGAGGAAAGATAATAGAGATCTGAGGCAGGGAATGCAGGATCTGAGGGGCGAGTGGAAGAGTAGGGATGAGAAATGGGAAAAGGAAAGGAAGGAAATGAGAGGAAGGATAGAAGTACTGGAAGCCAAGAAGGAGCAGACAGAGGGGCTCACAGGAAGACTGGAGGGACTAGAAAGAAAGGAAGAGGCTAGAGAGAAAAGAGAGAGAAGAAATAATATTTGTCTAAGGGGACAGGATTTACCGTGTAAAGAGACGCCGAAGGATACGGTGGAATATGTGTTAAGGCACGAATTGCAGGTAGAAGCAGAAATAGAGGAAGCCTACTGGGTAGGAAAGGGAGAGAAAAGAGGGCTGCTGATAGCGAAATTAAAAAGCTGGCAACAGAAAAGAGCAGTAATGCTAAAGAAGAGTACATTGAAAGAGAAGAGGCTGTTCATTGACAATGACCTGACGAAGAAAGAAAGGGAGATACAAAAAAATATTAAAGATATTGCCAAGGCGGAAAGGGATCAAGGGGCAAAGGTGAAAGTTGGGTATAATAAAGTCAAAATCAACGATAAGACATTTATTTGGAAAGAGGAAGGTGGGCTGAAAGAAGTAAATTTTTGGAGTCGGCAAAGTTCTGTGAACCTCTAAATTATTGGAGGATCGCAGAGCTTACAAAGACAACGAAAGCACGACAAAAGGCAGTACCAACACCCGTTCCCCGCGTGCCTGCGGACGCAGATATGCGGGGAGAGGGGGTACACAGAACTGGGAAAGGATCAAGAAATCAAAGAGATATAGATACATTTAAAATAGGATACTGGAATGTAGCAGGATTGCTCAGTAAAGACAAACAGTTTTGGGATTTTTTAAAAGAACTCGATGTAATAGGATTAGTAGAAACGTGGATTGAAGAGAAACAATGGGAAAGATTGAAAGAAAATTTGCCACAAGAATTCTCATGGAAATGCAAATATGCAACCAGAGAGAAAAAAAAAGGGAGAGCGATAGGCGGAATTATCACAGGTATAAGAAAGGGCATAGAAGAGGAGGAATCGAACGCAGGAACGGAACATATCCAAGAGAGGAGAATCAGGATACAGAATGAAAAATGGAGAGTAATAACAGTGTACAGCAGAGATATGAAGGATACGAAACAAGAGCTAGACCATTTAATAGAAGAGAGGGAAGTGGAGAAACTGATAATCGGAGGAGATTTCAATGCGAGAATTGGACAGGAAGGGGGCGATTTTAGAATAGAAGAGAAGCATGGCGTAAGGAAATCAAAAGACAAAGTCAAAAACACAGAAGGAAAGTTGTTATTAGAGATGGTGGAGGAAAGAGGACGGAATATTCTGAACGGGAATATGGAGGGAGATGATAAAGGAGAGTTTACATACACGGGGCCGAGAGGCAGCACGGTAATTGATTATATAATAACAAATGTCGAGGCGAAAGAAGATATCAAGAAATTCACAGTGGAAGAAAGGGTTGAGTCAGACCATATGCCTCTGATAGCAGAACTATATGGGGGAAATAAAAGAAAAGAGCGAGGCGGAAATCAGGAAGAGGAGCGGAGAGAGAGAAGAGTCTGGACAGAGGAAGGGAAAAGAGAGTTTCAAAAGGAATTAAACAAAATAAGCTTCAATACGACACAGGTGAATGAAATGGTAGAAGAAATGGTAGGAAAAATAAATAATGCAGTACGGAAAGAAGAAGTAAAAATAAAGAAATGGAAATTGGGCAGCTTTAAGTGGTGGAATTCGAACTGTACAAAAAAGAAAAGAGAAGCCAGAAGAGCACTGAGGAACTGGAGAAGAGGCAAAGGAGACAAAGAAGACTATCAGAAGAAAAGAAGGGAGTACAAAAAAGTGTGCGAAGAAAGGAGAAGGGAACTACAAGAAAGTATAGAAAATGAGATAATGCAATTAAAGGGAGAAAATCAAATATGGGAATATATAAATAAACAAAGAAAGAAAAGGATAGGGATTTCCAATAAAATAGATTTAAAAGAATGGAAGGATCATTTTAAAACACTGCTAGAAGGCGACGACTGTAAGAAAGAAGTAGGAGAGTCGGAAGAGGAAATAACAGAAGCAGAAGTAAAATAACAAATCAGGAAATTGAAAAAGAAGAAAGCAGCAGGGGAAGACAAAATAGAAAATGAAGCCTGGATTTACGGTAACGCGAAAATAGTAAAAAGGAGCACAGAAATTTTCAATAAAGTGTGGAAGGGAGAAGGATTCCCGGAGAGGTGGAAAGAAGGGGTGATTTCACCAATATTCAAAAAAGGAGATAGAGATAAGGTGAGCAACTACCGAGGGATGACGATTCTAAACACAACGTACAAAGTATATGCTATGGTCCTGGAAAAAAGACTAAAAGGGGAATTGGAAAAGAACCACATAATACCAGAAACACAAGCAGGATTCAGGAGCGGTAGGTCGTCAATAGATAACATTTTTATTCTGAACTATGTAGCTAAGAGAGAAATACAGAAAAAAGGGGGAAAGCTGTATACCTTTTTTGCAGACCTAAGCGCTGCATTTGACAAAGTGGATAGAGTAAAACTTCAAAACATCATGCAGAAAAAGTCAATAAGTAAATGCTTGAGGATGAGAATCGGAGAAATTTACAAAGAAACAAGAAATACTATTAAGGCAAACGGAGAAATGTCATCCAAATTCTGGACAACAAAAGGGGTAAGACAGGGATGCCCACTGAGTCCAACGTTATTTACAATATATGTAGCGGATTTGGAGGAAACCATGAGGAAAAACCAAGCGGGAGGAGTTAGAATAGGAAAAGAAAAAATCTGGACTCTAGCATATGCGGACGATATAGCGTTACTAGCAAATGAACCAAAGGATCTTAAGGACATGATAAGAAGATTCGGAAAATATCTTGAAAGGAAAGGGTTGCAACTGAATGCAGAGAAGTCAAAGGCGCTGATTTTCCATAAAGGAAGAGGAAAGAAGAAGAGAGAAGAATGGGTCTGGCAGGGGCACAATCTGGAAGAAGTAAAGGAGTTCAAATACTTAGGGTATAATTTCCAGAAAAATGGGGGCAGAGAGATGCATATAAGGGAAGTCATAAAGAAAGCAAGAATAGCAATGGCGCAGATATGGGGAATAGCGCAAAGAATGTTCAAGAATAATTTTGAGAGAAGAATAAGAATATTTCGAAGCATGGTGAAAAGTATCTTGCTGTACACGTCAGAAATCTGGGGATGGATGGAAGCAGAAAAGATAGAGAAAATACAGGAGAAATATATAAGGTGGACTTTAGGTTTGGACTTCAATACACCAGCGTATCTAATTTTGGAGGAAACAAAAACGGACAAAGTAAGGATAGAAGCGGGAAGAAGAGCAATAAAATATGAGGAGAAAACGAAACGGCTGAATAAGAATAAGTAGGTATTGTAGGGGCGTTCTGGACCAATTGACGGCGAGGGGGTGAAGCGGGTCGAGGGGAACCGCACCTGGGTGAGGGGGTGAAGCGGGGTGAGGGGGCCACACCAGTGGAGGGGGAACGTTTAGGTAAGTAGGGGGAAAGCGCATGTCGCCAGTGGAGGGGGAACGCGTGCCACCGTCAAGGTATGGAGGGGGAAAGCACATGTTGCCATGGAGATGGAACGCGTACCGCCGTCAAGGCAATGCGTGGGAAAGTGCGCGCGCACACACATACACACACACACATATGCAGGCACAGGTGAGGTGTACTACATACGAGTCGTCACACGCTGTGGGAGGTATGGAAAAAATCAAAAGACACGTGTCAGTGCTGATTCCCAAAAGTTCAAGCTAGCCGGTGCGCGTCTATCGTCCGAACGACAGATCGCATCACCGATAGCGACGTTCGAACACGGAGTGTGAGAGAGAGAGACATGATATGTATCCACCCCTCTCTCTCGACACGTAGTCAAAACATACGGAGTTAGTACGCGTAGAAGATTCAAGGCTAAACTGTCGCGTGATGACCGCGCCAAATAAATCATATAATTGTAACGATGCAAGGTACACTTTCGAGAATAATGAGCGATATCCACGCGTGTAATCTCTGATCAGCCAACGAACAATGCGTGTGACAGAGCTATGAGATTTACGTCAGTAGTAGGGTAATGGGGATTCCAACCCAGGTCCTCTGAGGGGAGCGCGGGGCGGGGGGGGGGGGAAGTGAGGGCGCGCGTGGGAGCGCGGCGGAGGGAAACATTCGCGCGGGGCCTGCGGGGAGAGGAAGACCGGTTGCGCGCGCACGTGCCGCGGAGTGGGGGAAGCCGCGATGATGGAGGGGATCACTCCGGGCCGAGCCGCCGCGGAGACCGGGCCCGCCGTCGGAAATTTTTCAGAGGGGGAATGAGCCCCGAAAAATCTCTGTCAGACCTTGGCCCACCCCAAAAATTTTTTCAGAGGGAGGGCGTGACCCCCAAATATTTTTTCAAACCCCCACCCAACCCGAATTTTTTTCCAATGCAGAGAAATAATAATTTTAATTGGAAATTGTTTCGGAAGATCTCGGGAAAGATCGACGTTTTACGAACCGCGTCTTCGGAGGAGGGAAAGAGACAGAGCATCACTTTTAAAGCTAAAATTCTAGGGAGGGAAAGAGACAACACTACTTAGTGGTGCAGTCGCTTTTGTTGTTTAGATAACAGTATTTCAAAATGATTTTCAATCGCAACGTTTCGCGCGATCGTGTGTAACTTGACTGCTCTGGAGCAGCCGTGCGGGATGATGTCATTTGACAGCGCGAGGAACGAAATATAATTATGCAGCGTCATCAGAATGTTTTTTTCCCCAACGCAGAGAAATAGTAATTATTGAAACGCTGAATCTTAAAATTAGGTGGCGAGGAGAAAGACGGATAAATAAAATTGACAAATAATATGTGTTTCAGAAATTTATTTAAAATTAAAGAATATAATTTAACATTTTTTCCTACGAGCATCAGCTAGAATATCATTGATGGCACATGCTACCAGTTCGCAATCTACATAATAATCCTCACAGTAATGTTCGATATCGCGGATGATTTTAGCAGCACGACGCGCATCTAATGTTTCACAGGCAACATCGCTCTGCTGTAGCACGTTAACAAAAGTTTCAAATTTCGTCTGCACATCTCTTACATTTTGATGCAGCCGTAGATATACATAGTCTAAACATGGTTCAAGATTTAATAAAAATGTTACTGTATCCGGTTTGAAATACAGCGGCTTATTATGTAGTGTCATCCTTACAATCGGAGAATTATAGATTTCACAAAAATCCACCATTAATTGACCCATTTGCATCGAAGGTGATCCAGGTAATCGTGCACGTTCTTCAATGGTCGTACGACTGCCGCATAGCGAACACCATGTATCCCATGGTAACATGAGAAACATCCCACGATTGTCGCCGAGAACCATTTCTACATCAATCGTAGGCCGTACGCGGATCCCAATTTCCAAGTATTTGCTGCCTATGGATGTTAATGCGTATCTTCTGACCATGATCCGCGATGTTCGACGCGGGCTAAGAGAACAATCAAAGCTATGAAATTGCTCGCTCGTATTAGGAATAAACATAAAAATTTTGAGATGTGAAAATTAAGCCTTACCAAACAACTGTATCCTCCCCGCATTGAGCCACACCATCATCTAGCACGATCGGAACGTAATAATTCATGCGTTCAACGTTTGCTTCGGCACTGGTACTGCACATTTTGTTTTCAGAGCAGTATTTGTTCCGTCGAAAGTCACTGTGGATACTCAGCGATTGATGGAATAGCGTTCGGGAGCCCTCTTAAATAGAGGTGCAATTGCTTCCCCCACCACACCATTTTTATTTTAAAACTATCAATTTTTCCATAATGTGTTTCAATCTTAACGTCGCAGTATGTAATTTGAGCCCCATCCTCAAGGATAAAAGTCTCGACACGTGTCGAATGTAATATGATACCTTTGGAAGCGTCGAATCTTTGAATTATGTGGAGTCAGCAGAAAATTTCATCGAATGATATTGCGCGCTAATTCGTCATATGCATGAATCATAGCAAGAATTATGATGTATCAGCGGAAATTGGTGGATATAAATATGCGCTCCAAAGTGCACAAAGCCTCAAATCGTTGCAACGTGTTGCGAGGAAAAGACATTACAGCCATGGGAGAATTCGCGCAAGTAACCCGCCAATTGCTGGATCAATCCGCACGATTGATTTCCCGGGAAGAGTACCTCGCGTGGGAACAACGGTGCAACGAGTGTGTCGAATCTTTAGAAGAACAGAGTCGTGTGAAACGTCCTCGATTATCAATCGGTGTTCGGCAATCGTTGGTTGCTCGAATCGCGCAGCTCGAAGGGCTGAAACATTCGTTGCGTGGTCGTTTCGTGCGTGAAGGTGCCGGACATTCGAGCACAGGACTTTTGTGGCGCGAAATAGACGCTGCGTTCGATACCCGCGTATTAACTGGTGCCGTGCTAAATTCGAACTGCATCGAGCCGCGCAACTTCCTCCAAGATGCGGGGATCATTGTGCTGGAGCATGTGCGGGGTGCTTTGAGGAAACAGCGGAGCCTCAAAGTGAACACTGTGTTTAACGGCGAATTTGTGGCGGGTGACAAGCATGCTTGTAAAAGCATTAATACCCGGAACTGTGAACTCTTCGGCACATCCGATCTGCAGGAGTGGTACCAGAGATGCGTCATCGAACCCACCCTGGCGTCGCTGGAAGAGTTCCAGGAACGCGACAGCGGATGGGCATTGGCGAGAATCATGAATCTGACCGTCAATGTTAATAAGTACAATCCGCTGCGCGCGGGATGCCACTACAAGTTGCCGCGGGAATTGTTGTTGAAGAATGCAATGATCAGTGTGCAATCCCCGGACAATGCCTGTTTCGCGTGGGCAGTGGTCGCCGCTCTCCATCCCGCCGAACGACACGCCGATCGCCCAAGTTCATACCCGCCTTATGCTTCCGTATTAAATCTCCAGGGCATTGAGTTTCCAATGTCCCTGGCACAGATTGCGAAGTTTGAGCGGCAGAACAACATCTCTGTCAACGTGTACACCTTCGAGACGAAGAAGACGAAGACGGTCTTTCCCTTGCACCTCACAAGCAACAAGAGAGATCGGCACGTTAACCTGCTCTACACGCCGAATCAAGAACATGGCAATGTAGGGCACTTTGTATGGATCAAGAACTTGCCTCGGCTGGTGGGCATGCAGCTGAGCAGGCACAAGGAAAAGAAATTCATCTGTGATCGTTACGTATAGAAAACTTATGAAATATTGAAATGTCTCGCGAAACAATTAAATAAAACATTTTTGTTTTATTACAGATGCATGCACTACTTTAGCTCAACCGAGAAGTTGGAGCTTGATTCGCTGGACTGTGGGCAGATGAACGACTGTGCCATCCTGCTGCCCAGCGAAGGCAAAAATTTCCTCAGCTTCGAGAACCACTGCAGGAAGGAGCGACTTCCCTTCGTGGTGTACGCAGATCTGGAGTGTATCATCGAGAAAACAGAGGACAGTCGAACGGGTGATGATAATAAATTGCGCGCATATCAACATCATAAAGTTCATAGTATAGCCTATTATATGCATTGCTCGTACGATACATCGCTATCGACGTATCGATGTCGTCGCGACGCGGATTGTGTTTCATTGTTCGTATACGAACTGAAAAAATTGCAAACTTCGCCAAACCTATCTTGACCAGTAATGTTCCCATGCATGATTTAACCACCGAACAGTGGACGACATTTCGCGATGCAACACACTGTCATATTTGCGAAGAACCATTCGAGGCTGATGATGTACGAGTTCGCGATCATTGCCATCTCTCCGGACGGTTTAGAGGCCCAGCACATTCGGAGTGCAATTTAAATTATAAAAATGCGTTTTACATCCCCATAGTTTTACATAATTTATCCGGCTATGATTCACATTTCATTATCGAGTAAATAGCTACCGCTTTCGACGGTCACGTTGAAGTATTGCCTATTACTAAAGAAAAATATATTTCTTTCACAAAAAATCTCGAAGATACGGCTGAATCAGACTCGCGAAATTATATTAAATTACGATTCATCGATTCGTACAAATTTCTTAATACCAGTCTCGACAAATTAGCATCTTTTCTTAGCGTAGATCAATTAAAAATTTTACGATCCCAATTTGAAACATTATCCACCGAAGATTTCAATTTATTGACGCGAAAGGGTGTATTTCCGTATGAATACCTTGATTGCGCGAACAAGCTGCAGGACCCGTGCTTACCGCCGCGCGAGTCATTCCACAGTTCGTTAACGGGTGAGACTGTATCCGAGACCGATTACGCGCACGCTAAGACTGTCTGGCAGCGTTTCGGGATTGGAACCTTGGGCGAATACAGCGATTTGTATTTGAAAACTGATGTCTTGTTATTGGCAGATATTTTTGAAAATTTTGGCGAAAGTTGTATCAAGAGTTATGGACTAGATTCAGCACATTATTATACTCTACCTGGTTTCACGTGGGATGCCATGCTAAAACACACCAAAATTACATTCGAACTGCTCACAGACGTCGATATGGTCATGTTTATCGAACGCGGTATACGTGGGGGTTTAAACCAATGTTCTGGACGATATGCACATGCCAATAACAAGTACATGTCATCTTACGACGCATCGGACGAGTCATCGTACTTGATGTACTTTGACGTGAACAATTTGTATGGATGGGCAATGTGTCAGCCCCTACCATACGCTAAATTTCAATGGGTCGAAGATGCTGCAAATTTTGATGCGTCTTCAATCCCGGTCGATTCGCCCACGGGATACATTCTCGAGGTAGATTTGGAATATCCGCAACATCTGCACGACGCTCATGCCGATCTACCGTTCTGCCCGACGCGTGCCAAACCACCTGGCAGCAGGCAGGACAAGTTACTCGCGACGGTATACGATAAGCAGCGTTATGTTATCCATTACCGTAACCTGCAGCAGTGCACGCGTCATGGTCTTCGTATTACAAAAATACACCGCGTCCTGCAATTCTCTCAATCTCCCTGGCTCCGCGATTACATCGAACTCAATACACGGTTTAGAACAGGCGCGACAAACGACTTTGAAAAAAATTTGTACAAATTGATGAACAACGCGGTATTCGGTAAAACTATGGAAAATGTGCGAAATCATGTGGACGTAAAACTTTTAACACATTGGGAAGGGCGATATGGCGCGGAGGCAATGATCGCGAAACCGAATTTCCACAGCAGAAGTGTTTTTTCGGAAAATTTAATAGCTGTTGAATTGCGAAAACTCGAGGTGAAATTCAACAAACCGATATATGTGGGTATGTGCATTCTGGACATATCAAAAATTTGTTTGTGTGAATTTCACCACGAGTACATGTCTCCCAAGCATGGACAAAAATGTAAAATTCTATATACAGACACTGACAGCCTCATTTATCATATTCGATGCGACGATATCTACGAGACCATGAAACATAATATCGATAGATTCGACACAAGCGATTATCCTACCGACAATGTATATACTATGCCGCGCGTAAATAAGAAGGTTCCGGGGCTGATGAAGGATGTAACGTTCTCGAACGAGACGTTGCCGTTCTTTACAGGAGATTCATGAGTAGAGCGGTTTACCCGTGAATTTGTGGGATTTGGTTCGGGTGGCGTGCGATTAAGAAATGAATTTCTAGATACGAGAGTCCTTCTCTTAACAATAAATAACAATTGATTTATTCAAAAGTAAATGGTAGTGACTCTAGGTCGAAATAGAACATATAATACGACACTGAGTCGTGCGATTTATGACAATTAATAGAAATAAAGTAATAAGTAACGGCGTATCGGTCGGTAAATCGTTTTAATTTCGGTTCCTAACGCTATGTCGATAATAAAGAATATAATTATGATTTCGGTTCCTGACGCTAAGTCGGTAATTAAGAATATAATTATGATTGAGGCGTATAAAGATATAGTATAAGGTCTCGACACGAAGTCGGTGTAATACAAGATACGACACTAGGTCGATTTGGAATGTTGGTTGAGATATAGAGAGAGTTCCTTCTAGAGGATAGATGTGGCTTCCAGTTGCCTATAAGCTTGCCTACGCTGTCTAGGATGGAAGCCGAGGGGCTAGTTAAAGCGACCTCAGATGGTAGCCAGGTAGCCGGTTGGGGCGTCCCCAGATGGTAGGTGAAATAGTAGCTTCCTTCCTTCGTATTTGGTCGTTGTCTTCTGGTGCCTATAAGCTGGCCCACGCTTGGAGGTAGTTGGTTTAGAATGAGGGGCTGTAGTAAGCGACCTCGTATGGAAGTTGAGGGGCTGTAGAAAGCGACCTCGTATGGAAGTTGAGGGGCTGTAGAAAGCGACCTCGTATGGATGTGGAGGTTCAGAGTTTAAGATAAACTTCTTCTAGATCTGCTAGACTGAGGGGCTGATGGAAGCGGCCTCGTTTAGGTTCGGTTGCAGAACCAAGTCTCCTTCCTGCTGCTGGCGGGCCTCTATTTATACCGATTTGTGGTACTTGGCCCGCACCAATCACTCGCTGTGCGATCTCGCGCACCAATTAATATTCACATCCGTTTCACGCCACTCGCGCACTACGCTCGGATAATTCGGCGTCCGGTTGTTCGTTCGATGTGCGCACGCGCGCTTGATTCGCTCGCGGCACTAAGTTTACCTTTTGAATTAAAGGTTATGCGCATGCGTTGCGCGTCACTCGGTCTTTCGCGCGCTGTTTGAACACGCGCTCGCACGCGTTGTATAATATCTTACGTATAATAAAGGAAATTAACAATATATATGAAAAATAAATGGAAAAATTTATGGCGGTGGTAGCGGAACGTTACAAGGACGAAAATAACGGTGCGATAATGGCCGAATTCGTAGGTCTTAGGGCGAAAATGTATGCACTTCGCGTAGACGGTAAAAAAGATACGAAAAAGGCGAAAGGCGTCAAGACCAACGTTATAGCTAGAACGATAACTTTCGACGACTACGCGCAGTGTTTGCAAAGGGAGATCGAAATGGTTCGCAGACAATCATGCATACGGTCTAAATTGCATAAAGTGTACACCATTTCGGAATCTAAAATCGCTCTAAGCCCACACGACGACAAGCGGCATATCGTACCTGATTCGACCGACACTCTGCCCTGGGGCCATTACAAAATTCCATTGTAAAATAGAAATTATTGTATTTATTATAAATAGTGGAATTATTGTTTGCAAATGTATAGAAATTATTATTATTGTATTTATTAACTCGTTTCTTATAAATAGTAGAATTATTGTTTGCAAATGTATAGAAATTATAAATGGTGGAATTAATGTGTAAAAAAATTGAACCATGTAGTATTATTTTACAATACATTATTTTTATTTATCCAAGAATTGTGTGATTTATCAAACCCCAGCCACTTGCCGTACACCTTATCCCCCTTTCTACGCAACACTTTTTCCACTAGATACACATCAGGATCGGTGACGCGTTGCAGCTCGTGTTCATAGAATCCTCCGGCAACGGGTTTTCCACAGGAATCGTCCAGCAGATACGTCGCGGGATTAGTTGTCTGTACTTTGGCTATCTTGAACACCTCCGTTGTCCAGTTCGGCGTATAGCCTTTATCGAAGATGGTTTTAAATTTGCTCACGCGCACAAACTCGCCCAATTTGAATCTCGCTGGTGCAGCGATCTTTATGTTGCTGTATACGGTGGCTAGCAGCGTGTCGGCGATCGCAGGGGTGACATCGCAAGGACGCATTCCGATGGTTCTATGTTTTCGTGCGTTATACTCTGCAAGTAGACTTGGTAGCGCATCGGTCCATCTATAGGTTCAGTAGTAAGGCTAAGCGGGTTCTAACGCAGGTCCTCTGAGGGAGGCGCGGGGGCGGGGGGAAGTAAGGGCGCGCGGGGGAGTGCGGCGGAGGGAAACATGGGCGCGGGGCCTGCGGGGAGTGGAAGACCGGTTGCGCGCGCACGAGCCGCGGAGTGGGGGAAGCCGCGATGATGGAGGGGATCACTCCGGGCCGAGCCGCCGCGGAGACCGGGCCCGCCGTCGAAAACTTTTCAGGGGGAATGACCCCCGAAAAATCTCTTTCAAACTCTGGCCCACCCCAAACATTTTTTCAAACCCCCCACCCACCCCGAATTTTTTTTCCGACACAGAAAAATAATAATAATTTTTATTGGAAATTGTTTCAGAAGATCTCGGGAAAGATCGACGTTTTACGAACCGCGTCTTCGGATGAGGGAAAGAGACAGAGCATCACTTTTAAAGCTAAAAATTCAGAGGAGGGAAAGAGAGAGTAATACTTAGTGGCAGAATCGCATGCATTCTAAAAATTTTCAAAATGATTTTCAGTCGCAGCGTCTCGCGGGATCGTATGTAATATGAGTCCTCCTCTGGAGCAGTCGTGCGGGATGACGTCATTTTCACGGCGCGAAGAACGAAATAGAATTATGCAGCGTCGGCAGAATGTTTTTTTTCCCCAACGCAGAGAAATAGTAATTATTGAAACGCTGAATCTTAAAATTAGGTGGCGAGGAGAAAGACGGATAAATAAAATTGGCAAATAATATGTGCTTGAAAAAATGATAATATATTGTTACAAATAATTAAAGAATATGAATATAATAAAAAGAATATAATAAAATAAAACTAGAATATAAAAATAGAAAAATAGAAAAAATAGGAAAAAATATAAAACTATTCTAAGAAGGGGGATGGTGGCGATGAAGGCGGCGAAGGCGGCGCAGGTGACCACGTATCCCACTCGATAGGGCCATCAGCAAATAGTTCAGTTAATAATAAATCCCCCAAAAAAACTTTAAAAAAGTAAAAAATACGCCAAGTACATGAAAATGTCGAGGACAAAAAAAAGTATTATCAAAAATCACAAAAAAAAAGAAAATAGTATACATGAAAAAGTCGAGGAAAAAAAAGAGTATTATCAACAAATAAATACAAAAAAAGACAAAGAAACATGAACAAGTCAAGGACGTATAAAGTATAATTAACAAAAAAATATAATCACATAAATAAAAAATAAAAAATATAATTACAATATAAAAAAAGATGTGAAATCAAAATGAGCTGCAAGTACATAACAAAAACAGAAGAAAATAATATAATCAGACAAAAAAAGAAAATAATATGATTACAATATAAAAAAAGATGTGAAATCAAAATGAACTGCAAGTACATAAAGGTACTTTCCAACTGCGCTTCAGATGACACAACTACATATACACAGCTAAAATGCTGTGTTATTCCATTACTCATATCGCGGACATTTTAATTAACCCATCA
Source organism: Andrena marginata (assembly GCA_963932335.1). Lineage (NCBI taxonomy): Eukaryota > Metazoa > Arthropoda > Insecta > Hymenoptera > Andrenidae > Andrena > Andrena marginata. Next base: position 26,712,493 of record OZ010662.1, read on the forward strand.
AAAAGAAAACCATTTAAAAACATATACAAAAATTGCGCCAATCATAACAATGGCTATTCATACAAAGAAAAAAATTTATTAAATAATATTAAGCAGATATATTTTTATACAAATAAATATTTTAATACGAATAAATATTTTATTCAAAATACTTGGCGCTGCGCCCCGAATTGGTGTTGCTAAACTGAATAAATATGTATAAATTGAATTAATCTTTTTTCTATCTTTCTTTCTTGTACGTGCGTTCGTGAATGTGCGTATGTGTGCGTGTGCATATGCTACGTATGATATTAGAGTTAAATATATGTACAATAAATCTGACTGTGTTTCTAATATGTATATGTATAATATGTATATGTTTATGTATTTTAGATTGTAAGGGAGTTATAGTTAATTATTAAGACTAAGTCAATTAACATTTTTTCGGTTGCGCAGCGCCAAGTATTTTGAATAAAATATTTATTCGTATTAAAATATTTATTTGTATAAAAATATATCTGCTTAATATTATTTAATACATTTTTTTCTTTGTATGAATAGCCATTGTTATGATTGGCGCAATTTTTGTATATGTTTTTAAATGGTTTTCTTTTTGATGGGTTAATTAAAATGTCTTGCAGTTCATTCTGATTTCACATCTTTTTTTATATTGTAATCATATTATTTTCTTTTTTTGTCTGATTATATTATTTTCTTCTTTTTTTGTGATGTACTTGCAGCTCATTTTGATTTCACATCTTTTTTTATATTGTAATCATATTATTTTCTTTTTTTGTCTGATTATATTATTTTCTTCTGTTTTTGTGATGTACTTGCAGCTCATTTTGATTTCACATCTTTTTTTATATTGTAATTATATTTTTTATTTTTTATTTATGTGATTATATTTTTTTGTTAATTATACTTTATACGTCCTTGACTTGTTCATGTTTCTTTGTCTTTTTTTGTATTTATTTGTTGATAATACTCTTTTTTTCCTCGACTTTTTCATGTATACTATTTTCTTTTTTTTTTGTGATTTTTGATAATACTTTTTTTTGTCCTCGACATTTTCATGTACTTGGCGTATTTTTTACTTTTTTAAAGTTTTTTTGGGGATCTCACTTCTTTTTACAAAGCTAATTTTATTTGCTCATGTAACAGGATTACTTTCTCTATCAGCTGTTGAAATAATTCTCTTCGTCTGCATCGTTCACTGAAAAATAGGACACATTTATTAATTATTTATAAATTATCACACATGCTAATATGTTAAGATCATTGAATATGCAAAACTCTACCTGAAAATTTGTGCGTATATAGTCTGACATAGATCACTCTGCATTATCTTCTGCTTCGATTATCTGTAAATATATATAAAGCCACATTTTAGTTATACAACTTAACGTAGAACTTACTTATGTAGAAATAGAGTGGCCTTCTGCTACAGTGAGTGTCGAGACTACATAATGTGTCCGAAGGAGGTGAGAGTGTATGGCAGAAAGTCTTGTTGCAGGAAATTTAAATGCTAATGGTAATAATTTAGCGAAAATGAATGAACAGATCCAAAATTTTTAACGCACAATTTATTGGTGTTGGAATAAAATTAATTTAGTATGTTTATTGGTGAATTGAAATATTGTTAATGGGAATCTGAAAAATTAATGAATTAATGAGTAGCGTGGCAACTACTGTGGATTTTAAAGTATTACGAATGTCTTTCACAAAAGATTGAAAAGCATCAAGGGAGATGTGTTTTCAGCGTACTTTCTTCACTAATGTGACTTGCTTTACATTGCAAGCAGTCCACCATAATCTACTTTCTTAATAATTCTTAATACTATGTCTTTAGACAAATTTTGTCGATTTACCTTATTTGACAAATTTCCAGAAACTTGTGCGACACAAGATGCTTTGTCTATCTATCTAATCTTCTCCGGACAACCTCCAAGCCTGTGCATTCTCTTCATTTCTATCCATCCAAGCCTGTGCGTCCCCTCCAATTCTACTATCCAAGCCTGTGCGTCCCCTTCATTTCTATAATATAATAAGCTTTACATAAAAACTCTAAATTGCTGGTATACAAATACAAATATCTGGCAATTTAAATGCAGTGCAATTTTTTACTACAATATATATATTATTTTTTGTACATGCATGGTACAAATTTCCAGAAACTTGTGTGAAAGGAGATGCTTCTCAGTCGAACCATCTCCGGACAACTTCCAAGTCTGCGACTCTACATAAGAAATCTATTAAAAAAATTTTGGCGACTTACCTTATTAATTGAGACAATAATTCAGTCTCCTATGTAGTGTAAAAACTCGTGACATTCCAAATTCGGACAACTTACTTTATTTGACACTTAGCACTTGGTAGGTTATAAAATTCAAAATAGTACATATATATATAAGTATATGTTGTACAATGACGGACGACGATCCCTGCCGAATAATCCCGAGAGTCGACGAACGAAGAACGAACATGTGTTCTCTGAAGGTGTGTGTGTAACGCGTATATACGTATTATACTGACGAAAAATTCCTTGAACAAGAAGAATCAGAAGAAAAATCTTAAAACTTAAAATTTTCGACTGATCCATGAGACGATATTATGATATCTCTGTCATACGTGGACCGATTTTATTGAAATTGGTCCTATTCGAAAGCTTATATGCGGTTTACATGAGAAAAATGCCTTTAAATTTTGGAAATATTGCAGGCGTGATGAGATATTAATGAAATAAGTTTCAGGTTAGGTTGGATTAGCCGGGCGACGAGTAAATGATTGCGGTAGCCACAGTCGACACATACAGGGTGTCTTTCATGTACTTGGCGTCGAGACGCTACCGCGTCTCTAGATCTATAGGAACTTGCGCAGGGTCAGTTTGAACTGCAATATCTCAAGCCCGAAGCCCCGATATTTTATTCGTGGAAACGTTATTATAAACAATCTGTGTTTCCACGTTTCGCCAAACCACGCTCTTTGGAGCAACCTCACGATTCTGCTGAGATCTATTCCAATACACATCATCATCATCGGAGTCTATAAACATTTGGTCTACATGTCGACGCAACCAATATTCCTCATCATTGTAGTACTCATACGTATTCATTGGGTTACGAAATACTTTAAAATAACTGTCGCCATCCTGAACAGCTTCCGCCTCATAAAGTTTTGCACTTCGAATTTCTTCGGTTTGAACCGCAACATTTTGGCACATCACATACACTTTCGGGCTGGATGTATGGATAAGGGTCGCAGCAGCGGTGATCGTAGCGGTAGCTGGACTTTTCAAATTGACTGACAATGACATAATCTGAAACCGATTTTTTCTTATAATTCTCAAAGTTACTAACACAACAATTCACTAAAAAATATGATAATGGAAACTTACGGTATTATTCGACTGTATTTTCAATGCGTTGAACGATTGATGATATCCTTCAAGAGCAATTTCACTTAAAATGAAAAAATGACACTCCAAAAAATCGGACTGTTTTCAATCGCAGTTTGAAGACGACTGGTCTCGCTGCATCTCCAAGCTCTCACATCTAAACTCCTATCGTGAAATTGAGAAGTGCATAGCTTTGCAAAAAGTAAAAGTGCAACGTGACGTCATATGGCAGCGCGGAATCTTAAAATTAGGTGGCGAGGAGAAAGATGGATAAATAAAATGGAGAAATAATGTGTTTAAAAAATTTTATTTAAAATTAAAAGAATATAATTTAACATTTTTTCCTACGAGCATCAGCTAGAATATCATTGGTACATGCTAACAGTTTGCAATCTACATGATAATCCTCACAGTAATGTTCGCTATCACATATGATTTTAGCAGCACGACGCGCATCTAATGTTTCGCAGACAACATCGCTCTGTTGTAGCACGTTAACAAAATTTTTAAAAATTTCATCTACACTTCATATGCAGTTTCATACAACCGCGGATACCCATAGGCTATACACAGCTCAAGATTAAATAAAAATGTTACTGTGTCCAGTTTGAAATACAGCGACTTATTATGTAGTGTCGTCTTTACAATTGGAGGCGAGAATCATAGAAAGAATTATGCAGAATCGATAGAAATTGGTGAGGTGATAAGGAGGGAGACAGGCAAGTAAATAGATTGTAATATATGTAAAATGATTATATATTGTTCCATTAATTAAAAAATAGAAATATAAAAAGAAAAAATATAAAACTAGCATATAAATAGTGTCTCGGCAGAACCATCTCTCTCTCTCTCTCTCTCTCTCTCTCGCTCTCTCTCTCTCTCTCTCTCTCTCTCTCTCTCTCTTTCTCACTCTATCAATCTCTTTTTTTCTCTTTCTTTCTCTTTTTCTCTTCTTCTCTTCTTCACATTAATCGCAAGACAATTTGAACATTCTCGAACAGCTGATGGACTTCCTATTTACTTTTCGCGATATCATACGTACATACATACTCTTCCACACAACACCTCATATACATTCATACACACTCACGCTCTCGTGACCGACCCGAGTGCTCAGTTACACAGAACAGTAATATCTCGAAAACATTCACCGAAAGTGTTACGTATCTATTGTATCGCCTCAATTCTTATCTCTAATTAAACCGCACTATTCTCAACATTTTTGAGTTCTCTCTATACAAATAGAATATAAAAATATGAAATAAAAATATCAAATAAAAAGGAAAATGTAAAAATATAAAAATACAATATAAAAAGAAAAAATATAAAAAATAGAGTATAAATAGAATACACAAATATAAAATAAAAAATAAAAATATAAAAATATAAAAATACAATATAAAAGAAAAAATATAATAATTTAATTTATTGCCCACCTTCGTGTTACAATTTAACGATCATATACTCTTTCCATTTCATTCCCATGATTGCGTCAGTGTAAGTCCTGTCCTTCTAATGTATTCTGCTGTGTCTTAACAATTTTTTCTATTTTACAAGTGTTTCCTAATCTATTATATATTACATAATCTTCTTTTATCACTTTCCTGTTCTTTTACCACTTTCCTGTTCTTCCCATCTTTTTCCATCTCCCTATTATCTCCTGCAGAATAGCCAAGTCTTTCCCTTCTCCTCTAATTACCTCTGTCCAATTCCTACCACTCTTTCCACTTACTTCACATGCTTGAATCACGTGTTTCACTGTTTCTTCCTCTTTCTTACAATGCCTACATACCCTTTCTTCTTTCATTAGCCAATATTTGCATGCCCTTGTTTCACTACACTGTATGAATCTTCCTATCGTTTCTAATTCTCCTTTTTTCTTTTTCCCACATAAGTATTCCGACCTATCTCCTGGCTTCCTTGCCACCTCTCTTAATTTTCTTAGGAATTTTGACTCCTATACTTTCATCTCTCTTTCTTGTTCTTGGATGTCTTTACTTATCTGCCCTATTTTGGTCCACACTTCTTCCCCATTTAATTTCTCGTTTTCCATTTTTCATTTGACCATCCTCTCCCTTCCAAGAATTTGATTATCATTCTTTCCCTTTTCGTTACTTCATTTCCTCTCATTAGTCTTCCCCCACATTCATATCTTATCGATGCTTTATCCGAATTTATTAGCCTCTGTTCAAACTTCATTGCCCTTACTCCAATTTTAATTGCTATGTCATCTCTTCATGTTTCTTTTAACAACCAGTATGTTGGTGTTGATCTCTCCAATTTCATTAACCACCCTATGTATTTCGCCTGCAATCTTTCTATTTCCTCATACCTTCTCCATCCCCATATCTCTGCCCCATACGCCACGGTGCTTCTAACTAGCGCATCAAGCAGTTTAATTCTTCTTTCAAAGTCATCTCTGAATAATCTTTCTCTAATCCCCCCATACTTTTCCTAGTTCGTTGTTCTCTCTCTCTCTCTCTCTCTCTCTCTCTCTCTCTCACTCTCTCACTGTGTAACATAAATATTCAATTTCTCTTCCTCTCTCCATTTTTCTGCATTCCAACAGAATCTTTCCTCTTTTCTTCTTCCTCCAGCTTTCTTGCATATCATTATCTTAGACTTTTGCACATTTAGCTCCAAGCCTTTCTTCTTTATGTATCTCTCGAATCTCTTTATCATATTCGTCAGACCCTATGCATTATTTGCCATTAACACAACATCATCCGCGTATGAAATTGTTCAAATTTTCCTTGTACCTATTACGACTCCTCCTTCAAGTTCTTTGCTCATTTCTTTTCTCCAGGCCTCCAAACGCGACACTGAAAAGTGTCGAGATTAACGAGCACTCTCGTTTAACATACTTTCCTGTTAAAAAAACTTTCCTATCAGTTCCTTTTTTCACTCGTTCAGATCGACGTGAGCCAGAACGGTTTGTATCTATATTTATTTAATATATTTTTGTATGAAAGGAATGAATTTATCAATTTTTCTTTTTGTTTTTGCTATATTCAATAAAAATTGGAATTTTATGTTTATTAAGAATAGGTGTTTACCCTGTGATAATTATTGGTTGGGCTTCAAATTCTAATTATTCAATATTAGGAGCGATTGTGTCAATTTCACAGTCAGTTTCTTATGAAGTGAGTTTATTTTTAACAATTTTTTCTATAATTTTATTAAATGAAAGTTATTCATTATTAGATTTATATAAATTTTAATATTATATTAAATTTAAAATTCCATCTGCATATCATTTAACATTCCATTTTTCCATTTGTTCTTCTAATCTTCTCCTTAGAATTTCCGCGTATATCTCGTAACCCATGTCCATCAAAGTTATGCCCCTATAGTTCTTAACCATTTCCCTTTCTCCTTTTTTTTTTAACACAGGACTTATTATTCCTTCTTTCCATACTTCCGGAAAGTCCCCTTTCTTCCATGTCCTGTTTATGACCTTTGTTTGATTACCTATATTTATGAAGATGATTGCGACCTCAATGTTGAATTAAGATATAATTTAAATGCAGGAGTTTAAATTTTAAGTCTGTTCGACTTTTAATATCATACACGATTTGAGTTCATATCGACGTGAGATCGGTTTCTATCTATATTTATCTAATAAATTTTTGTATGAAAGGTCTTAATTTATAATTTTTTTAATATATTCCATAAAGATTGGAATTGTATATTTCTTACGAATACGTGTTTACCATGTGATAATTGTTGGTTGGGGGGCAAATTGTAATTATTCAATATTAGGAGCGATTGGGCCATATAATAAAATAAAAGAAAATACAATTAAATAAGAAAAAAATACAATACAGTACAATATAAAAGACAATATAAACATAAAAGAAAAGAAAATATAATAATAAAATAAAAGAAAACACAATTAAATAAGAAATATAATAAAAAAGAATATAATAATGAAATAAAAGAAAATAACATAAAATAATAAAATAAAAGAAATTAAAATGAAATAATAAAATAAAGGAAAATACAATTAAAGAAATATAATAAAAAGAATATAATAATTAAATAAAAGAAAATAAAATAAAATAATGAGAAAAAGAAAATACAATTAAATAATAAGTATAATATAAAAAGAAAAAAATATAAAAATAGAATATTAATAGAATATAAAAACACATTATAAAAAGAAAAATAAAATAATATAATTTATTGCCTACTTTTATGTCACAATTTAACGATCGTATACACTTTCCTTTTCATTCCGGTGATTGTGTCAGTGTAAGTTCTACCCTTCTAATGTGTCCTGATGTGTCTTAACAATTTTTTCTATTTTACAAGTATTTCCTAATCTATTTTATGTTGCATAATATTCTTTTATCTCTTTCCTGCTCTTCCCATCTTTTCCATCTCCCTATTATCTCCTGTAGAATAGCCAAGTTTGTCCCTTCTCCTCTAATTACCTCTTTCCAATTGCTGCCACTCTCTCCACTTACTTCACATGCTTCAATCATGTGTTTCACTGTTTATGCCTCTTTCTTACAAAGCCTACGTATCCTTCCTTCTTTCGATAGCCAATATTTACATGCCCTTCTTTCACTACCCTGTATGAATCTTCATATCCTTTCTAATTCTCCTCTCCTTTTTTCCTTTCCCCCCATATGTATTTCGGCTTATCTCCTGGTTTCCTTGCCACCTCTCTTAATTCCCTTAGGAACATTGACTCTTTTATTTTCATCTCTCTTTCTTGGTCTTGGATGTCTTTACTATATGCTCCATTTTGGTTCACACTTCTGTCCCAAAAAAATATAAAAATGCAATAAAAAAAATATAAAAATAAAACCCAATACAATATAAAAAAATATAAATATAAATGAATATAAAAATATAAAAATATAATTAAAATAGAAAATAAAATATAATATAAAAATCAATATAACTATTAAATAAAATAAAATAATATAATAAAAGAAAAGAAAATACAATTAAATATAAAAAACTATAAATATAAAAGAGAAGAAAATGATATAATGATATAAAAGAAAACATCATTGTATAATAAATATAATAAAAAAAGAATATAATAATAAATATTAAAGAAAATACAATACGATACAATATAAAAAACAATATAAATATAAGTATAAAAGAGAAGAAAATAAAATAATGAAATAAAAGAAAATACCATTGCATAAGAAATATACAATAAAAAAATAATATAATAATAAAGTAAGAGAAAATGAACAAACATAATAAAATAAAAGAAAAAATATAAAAATAGTATATAAATAGAATATAAATAGAATATAAATAGAGTGTAAAAATATAATATAAAAAAGAAAAAATATAAAAATTCAGTATAAAAATACAAAAAAAGAAAAAATATAATAATAATAATTTTATTTATTGCCCACTTTTGTGTTTCAATTTAACAATCATATACTCTTTCCACTTCATTCCCATGATTGTATCAGTGTAAAATCGGCTCGACCATATCAATCTGAACGTGTACAGAACGTCTTCGCACCACTTTCAACGTGAATCGAACGTGTATCATACCACTTCGAACATGCATCGAACGTGAATGGTACCACTTTCAACGTGTATCGAACGTCTATCGTACCTCTTCGAACGCATATCGAACGTCTATCGTACCACTTCGAACGTGTATCGAACGTGTATCGTACCACTTTGAACGTGTATTGAACGTCAATCATACCACTTTGAACGTGAATGGTACCACATCCAACGTGAATCGAACGTGAATCGTACCACTTTGAACGTGTATCGAACGTGAAACGAACATGAAACGAACGTCTACCGTACCACATCGAACGTGAATGGTACCATTCACGTTCAAAGTGGTACGATTGACGTTCGATACACGTTCAAAGTGGTACGATTGAAGTTCAATACACGTTCAAAGCGGTACGATTGACGTTCAATACACGTTCGAAGTGGTACGATACCGTTCGATTGACGTTCTATACACGTTCGAAGTGGTACAATTGACGTTCGATACACGTTCGATACATATTATTTCTCCATTTCATTTATCCATCATCCTTCTCGACACCTAATTTTAAGATTCCACGTTCTTCGCGCCGCCGAATGACGTCATCCTACACGGCTGCTCCAGAGGAGGACTCATATTACATACGATCGCGCGAGACGTTGCGACTGAAAATCATTTTGAAAATTTTTAGAATGCATGCGATTCTGCCACTATGTAGTGTTGTCTCTTTCTCTCCCTAGAATTTTAGCTTTAAAATGATGCTCTGTCTCTTTCCCTCCCCGAAGACGCGGTTCGTAAAAAGCCGACATTGCCCGACATTGTCCGATATCGTCTGATAAAAATATATTATTTCTCTGTGTTGGGGGAAAATTCGGGGTGGGTGGGGGTTTGAAAAAATATTTGGGTTGGGCTGAAAGAGATTTTTCGGGGGTCATTCCCCCTTCCAACGGTGGGCCCGGTCTCCGCGGCGGCTCGGCCCGGACTGATCCCCTCCATCATCGCGGCTTCCCCCACTCCGCGGCTCGTGCGCGCGCAACCGGTCTTCCTCTCCCCGCAGGCCCCGCGCCCATGTTTCCCTCCGCCGCGCTCCCCCGCGCGCGCTCACTTCCCCCGCCCCCCGCGCTCCCCTCAGAGGACCTGGGTTAGAACCCGCTTAGCTATACTACTAGGTTCCATTCAGCGTAAACAGTTTCCACATATTGTTCTTCAAAGTTCGATTGAAACGTTCTACGACGGAGGCCGAATACGTCGAATAATGATTAATGTCGTGCTTTGTCAAGAGTTTCTGCACATCGGTGTTGTAAAATTCTTTTCCTTGATCGGTTTGCAAATTTTTTGGATATCGCTCTCTAAATATCTTTGCAAACGCTTTAGTCACCTCAGCACCACTTTTAGTCTTGAGCGGTAATGCCCACGCATACTTGCTCAACACATCGATGACGGTGAGTATGTAGTGGTGACCCTGGTTGAATCGCGAGTATGGACGCATTTCTACAATATCAGCTTGCCACACATCATCGTATCCATGCACGATGACGCGTTCTTCCGGTAGCAAAACGGGGTGGTATATTACCACTTCTACCGTTGCTAGGTGTTCTCGGATCATTGGCTGGCGGAGCGGCGGGGATCGCCAAGGCGGTAAACGATAATAAGGCGGCGCAACATCAGCTGCAGGAAATGCAACGTCATAATCGCTCCATGGAAGGTCGGGGACGTTATCTCGCACCGTTCAAGCGCGGACAGGGACTATCGAAACGAAAAAAAAAACGCCGAAAAGAAAATAAAAATGCCTGCGGGCGTAACTACCGATGCACAATTGGAGGAGTTGGCAAAACGTATGCATATTCCATTCTGTAGAGGCGTTTTTATGCGTAACGCGTTACCAGCCGGAGGAGTACGTCGAAACGAGAGCGGTATCGTAAATTTGGACAATGTCGAGGGTCCTGGGACTCATTGGGTGGCGTATGCGAAGAGAGGGAGTCGAGCTATATATTTCGACAGCTTTGGTAATCTTCGACCGCCTAAGGAATTCATACAATATCTGGATAAAGATGCTGTGAAAATTGAGTACAATCGTACGTCTTATCAAAAGTACGATCAGAGCAATTGCGGACAACTATGTCTACGCTTTCTACAAACGATCGGCACCGAATTTAAGGATTGACTTCCCACCACTCTGATTCAGTAACAGTTCGAGCAGAATATGTCGTTAACATTCACTCTAACCGGCAAGAGTAGCACCCTCGCGGTAAACTACTTTCCACCCATACTACTTTTTCTCAAACTATGACATCAAAAACAACAGCATCGACACCACTCATGAATACATTACGATTCCCCACGGCTCCTACGAACTAGACGCCATTGCTAAGTACCTGAAGCAGCGATTACTCGAGCGATATCCTCAAAAAAATCTCGACGGCACCGATGACGGTGACAACGATGCGTATCCTATAGTGTTGCGTCCCAACAACAACACCATGAAAAGCGAACTGTACTGCCGGTTCGCCGTAGACTTTACAAAGCCCAATAACATCGGATCGCTACTGGGATTCTCGACGAATCGGGTATTAGAACCAGGACGATAGCATGAATCGGACGATCCAATTAATATCATGAATGTGAACATTATTCGCATAGAATGTAGCGTGACCGCTGGTGCGTACAACAATGGGAGGCGTGTACATACGATACATGAATTTTCTCCGAGAGTCCCACCAGGATATAAGATATCGGAAACGCCCGCGCAGATCATTTACCTTCCAATCATCGCACGGGTCATTACGGATCTAACGATACGCGTTGTGGATCAAGACGGACGATTGCTCGATTTTCGAGGTGAAGAGATTACCATCAGACTGCACGTACGACGACGACGACGATAATACGTGTAGTGCGAAAGAGATGCTTGTATTGAACGACTCCAGAAACCCGTTTCTTCCAAGTGAAATTGTTTACAACACCAACAACTGCAACAACTCCGATCACGCTAAAAAGAAGAAGCTCAGTGCTGCAAACATTGCATTTTTGAAATCTTTGAGATTCATTGTACGCATATAAGTTGAAAAATGGCTGATATTCTAAGCATTGGAGGGAAGCCGACGTTTGATGATCGCATCGTCAAGCTCGAGACTCACACATACAACCCATACGTCAACACGACTTTTGGATACAGCGATGAGATAAGAATACCGATACAGCAGCAGGATTTATACACATTACCGTGCGAAAGTTTCCTCTATGTGGAGGGGAAATTGAAGATAAATAAGCCAAACGATGCGTTAACGGTGATGTTGGGAAATAATTGCATGGCGTTCTTATTCGATGAGATTCGATACGAGCTGAATGGTGTGGAGATTGATCGCAACAGAAACGTTGGAATAACTACCACGCTTAAAAACTATGTATGGCTGACATCGGACGAAGACAAAACTATGGAGAATGCCGGATGGGGTTGCAACGACGCGATGGGCTAATAGTGAAAAACCATTTAAATTTTTGCGTCCCACTCAAATATTTGCTGGGATTTTGCGAGGACTACAAACGCGTGATTATTAATGCGCGTCACGAATTGATTTTAATACGATCGCGCAACGACAACAATGCTCTGATAGGATCACCGATGTTGGAACCAGAAATTGAATTACTTAAACTACAATGGCGGATGCCTCATGTGACGCTGAACGACGTTAATAAGCTATCGTTGCTACGTACTTTGGAAAGTGGACAAAACCTGACCATTTGTTTTCAATCGTGGGATCTGTACGAGTATCCTCTCTTACAGAGCACGACCAAGCATTCGTGGGCCGTGAAGGCATCTGCACAGCTGGAGAAGCCGCGATGCGTGATCCTTGCTCTACGGACTGGTCGAAGGAATGTGATGAGCGAAGATGTTACTAAGTTCAACAACTGTAAATTGACCAATGTAAAACTTTTTCTCAACTCGGAATTTTACCCATACGATGACATGAACTTGGACTTTGATAAGAATAAGCATGCCATCTTGTATCACATGTATACGCAATTCGGTAAATCGTATTATGGACATAGTTGCAACGAGGTATTATTCACCGTGGCTGAATTTTTACAATTTGGCCCCATCAATGGTGATTGATTGCTCGCGACAAAATGAGTCGATCAAGAATGGCACCGTGGACGTGCGCATAGAATTCGAGTGTAAAAAGAATGTGCCGGTAAATACTACAGCCTACTGTCTGATTCTGCACGATCGGGTGGTTGAATACAATCCACTGACAAACGGGGTGCGCAAAATGAATTAAATTGCCACGCTACTTGCCCGCCCTCTCCTGTGTGAAATTCACACAAAATTTAATCATGAAAATCGAGATGCTTTACGAGAAAAACTGTATTCTCCCGTCTGTCTTGAAAGCGAGCGGACCTCTAAATTGTACCGATAATGGTCGTGCCAACATTTGTTGACCTGCAAGGGTTCATCGTCGATGGAAGATTTGTCGTCAAGGAAGTGGCTGTCCTATGCAAGGGGACAATTCTCTCGCACTATATTTTTGGGAGTTCGATGCCGCAATATCTTCTTACAAAATCCGATAAATCAAGCATCCGATGGTTGGTGGCAAAATATCATGGACTACGTTGGGACGATGGGGACGTTCCGTACAGTATGGCTAAACAGCTAATTACGAAAGCTGTAGCTGATGCGATCGACGAAGAAGATGACACATCCCATATCATATACGTTAAAGGGCTGCAGAAACGCGATATAATCAATTTTTAGTGCATAAATGTTTTTTCTTCACCCTCCCCCAACCTAATCTCCTACATGTACGCTAGATTAAGACGATAGTTGTAATTATTTAGAAGCGGTTCATTACACGTTCAAAGTGGTACGATTGACGTTCGATACACGTTCGAAGTGGTACGATTGATGTTCGATACACGTTCAAAGTGGTACCATTCACGTTCAAAGTGGTACGATTGACGTTCGATACACGTTCGAAGAGGTACGATACACGTTCAATACACGTTCGAAGTGGTACGATTGACGTTCGATTCACGTTCGATTGACGTTCGATGTGGTACGATTGACGTTCGATACACGTTCAAAGTGGTACGATTGACGTTCGATACACGTTCAAAGTGGTACGATTGACGTTCAATACACGTTCAAAGTGGTACGATTGACTTTCGATACACGTTCAAAGTGGTACGATTGACGTTCAATACACGTTCGAAGAGGTACGATTGACGTTCGATACACGTTCAAAGTGGTACGATTGACGTTCGATACACGTTCAAAGTGGTACGATTGACGTTCGATATGGTACGATTGACGTTCAAAGTGGTACCATTCACGTTCGATGTGGTATCATTCACGTTTGATGTGGTATGGTAGACGTTCGATACACGTTCGAGGCCGTTCGATACACGTTCGAAACCTTTTCAATATCGTTCGATACACGTTCAAAGTGGTGTGATCTAGTCGAATGATGTGTCCAAGAAGAAGGGGAAGAAGACGTGTGTGAATAAGGAGAGGATGGTCAGCGAAAATGCAGGTGGAGAACAACAGCATCTTACTTTTGCAAAGCTACGCACTTCTCGGTTTCAAGATAAGGGTTCCATGCAAGAGCTTGGGGATGCGGTGAGACCAGTTGCATTCGAATATTTGATAGTAACGCAATAGGCTTATTACGAATAGCGCCTGAGTGGGACGGCGAGCCACATCAAGACATTCTGGAGGTATGTACTTTGCAATATTTTGTACGTTTTTACGTTTAACACGTGAATATTATATCGTGGGTTTCTATGTTCTAGGATTTGCAGGTCGACGAGACCGAGGACTCTGACATCGATACTGATGATGACGACGACACCCCCACCGATGATGATGACGGCGACACCAGTGATACCAATGACGGTAACCGCATCGTTGCAGCCATCGATGACTTGCAGGTAAATGATATTGTGATTGGATAATGTGCGGAATGTATCAATATTATATCGGGTTTTACATGTTTCAGAACCTGCCACCACTGCCACCGCCGCCCCAGAGGGACCGGGAAATGCTCCCAGCGCTGGCTCATGCCATCGCCAACGCCGCCCGCGCTGTCGTTGCCAGAAGGGGGCGATTTATATAGATTTATATTTTATATTTTATTCTTTTATTTTCTATTTTCTATTTCTATTTTCTATTTGCCTCTTATTTTATTTTATTCTTATATTTTTCTTTTTATTTTTATTATGTTATATATTTTTTCTTTTTTTTGTATTTTTATTATTCTATATTATTATTATTTTATTTACTTTTTTTTTTACTTTTTTTATTATTACAATCGTTTTTTGTAACAATATATATATATATCTTAAACGCACTTCATTGTACCATTTTATTCACCCGTCTTCCGCCTCGCCACCTAATTTTAAGATTCGACGTTTCAATAATTACTATTTCTCTGCGTTGGGGCAAAACATTCTGCCGATGCTGCATAATTCTATTTCGCTCGAGCGTTCTTCGCGTCATGAAAATGACGTCACCTTGCACAGCCGCTCCAGAGAATTCAAGTTACACGGGATCGCGCGAGACGCTGCGATTGAAAATCATTTTGAAATACTGTTATCTAAACAACAAAAGCGACTGCACCACTAAGTAGTGTTGTCTCTTTCCCTCCCTAGAATTTTAGCTTTAAAAGTGATGCTCTGTCTCTTTCCCTCCTCCGAAGACGCGGTTCGTAAAACGTCGATCTTTCCCGAGCTCTTCCGAAACAATTTCCAATAAAAATAAATTATTATTTCTCTGTGTTGGGGGAAAATTCGGGGTGGGTGGGGGTTTGAAAAAATATTTGGGTTGGGCTGAAAGAGATTTTTCGGGGGTCATTCCCCCTCTGAAAAATTTCCGACGGTGGGCCCCGGTCTCCGCGGCGGCTCGGCCCGGAGTGATCCCCACCATCATCGCGGCTTCCCCCACTCCGTGGCACGTGCGCGCGCAACCGGTCTTCCTCTCCCCGCAGGCCCCGCGCGAATGTTTCCCTCCGCCGCGCTCCGCCGCGCGCCCTCACTTCCCCCCGCCCCCGCGCTCCCCTCAGAGGACCTGGGTTAGAATCCCCTTAGACATATTACTATGTAGCACGAATCATTAGGAAATACGTCACTTGCAGATTGCCATCACCGCATGTGTCGCCAGAATTATATAGTCGTGTAATTGCACATCAAATGCATAAATGCAATAGCTACTGTCGACGCAACAAAAAAAACTAAAAATTCCTTCCGTAAAGTATGTAGATTTTCATTTCCACGTCCAGTTACAGATACTTTGATAATAAGGGATGTAGCTTTGTCTATAGGTGCTAGAAAACAATTGAAAGCAAAAGGTAGACTCTATGATCTTCCACGTTCAATAAAGGAAGTCCGTATCAATGATTATAATGCTCCCGTTCTCAGGGTTTGGAGAGGTAATATGGATATACAATATATTGGGGAAAAGACGGGGTTGGTAACATGTTACTGTACTAAGTACGTGTCAAAGCCGGAAAAAAGTTATGCTACGGACACTATGGAAGCAATAAATTTTACTAAGTCATTGGCTAGTATTCTGTGCAACCTTGGAAAGCGCGTGCTAAATCATAGAGAATGTGGAGTGCCTGAATGAGCTGATACTCTCTTAGGATTATCATTGCATGGCACTGACTCCAGTACTACAATTAGATGGTTAGATGTAAATATACTGAGAAGTAGGGAATTGAAAACTCGTAAAGAGATTGAGGATCTGGAAGGTGAATCCACAGACATATTTTGTCCATCCCTCATAGATGATCACTATCCTAACAGACCTAAGGAATTAGAATCTATGCATCTGTACGATTTTGCTATGTGGTATGACGTTACTAAAATTAGACCGTCTGAAAAAACTGAATATTATGAAATCCGTGCATCTTTGTTTTTGAAAAAAAGGCAAAGAGGGTATCTTATCCATCATTATAAGTACAATGTTATTATTATTATTATTATTCCAACCTTGGAGAAACACCGACGAATTGAAAAATGGATTTAATACATATGCGGAAGCTTTTTTGTCGCTGGAATCACAATTGACAGAAGCAGTTCAGTATCACGAACGAATAACGGATATTCAAGAAGCGCGTGATCATATAAAGGAAGAAATTGAAAAGAACGTGTTGAATACTGTAGAAGAAGAAAATGATCAAGGCGATCACCCATTAGAGTGTGTCCCCGTTGAAACTGTTGGTGGCATGAAAGATTTTAAAGACGCGGGAAGCATATTTGACTGTGGTGATCTTCAAGAAATGATTTCGGAATTGAACCATGATCAAAAGCGGATATTTGATAAAGTTACTAAGTCCTTGACGTCTAACGATAACATTCTCAGGCTTTATGTGAGTGGAGAAGGTGGCACTGGGAAAAGTTTTTTAATAAAAACCATCAGACACTGGATCAAGCAGAGTATCGGAAAAGACACAGCAGTAACTGCTCCTACTGGAATCGCAGCTTTTAATATCGACGGTCTTACCATACACCGATTATTTCAATTACCTGTAGAACATTGGCATACAGCCCAGTATAGGCAACATAGCGATGCAGCCCTTCAAATTGTACGAGATCAACTCAAAAATGTTGCTTTAGTAATCATCGATGAAATTTCGATGGTTTCTAACGTAACATTCCTGTACATACATTTGCGACTTACAGAAATATTTGATACTGCAGATTCCGATGATGCTTGGTTCGGAAAAATACCTATTCTGTTATTTGGTGACTTATTACAACTTCCTCCTGTCCAAGAAGAACCTGCTTTTATACAAGTAGTAGTAGTATATATTTATTGTTCCCCGTAGAGTTACAAGAACTTCCGGTCCCTCCTGCTCTTTTTACCTTTTTACCCCTTTCCAATTACCTTCTCTATTTACATTTTTACATTTTTACATTTCTTATATTACTTATGTTTTACCTTATTACTGCGTCATTACTAACCTATAACATATATTATCTTTTACCTTTTTTCTTATTACATTTTTTACATTCCTTTTCTTTTTTACATTTTTACATTTTCAGATTTTCACATTTTCACATTTTCACATTTTCACATTTTCAAATTTTCACGTTTTCACGTTTTCACGTTTTCACGTTTTCACGTTTTCACGTTTTCACGTTTTCACGTTTTCACGTTTTCACAATTTTACGTTTTCACGTCTTTACGTCTTCACGTCTTTACGTCTTCACGTCTTTACGTCTTCACGTCTTTACGTCTTCACGTCTTCACGTCTTTACGTCTTCACGTCTTTACGTCTTCACGTCTTTACGTCTTCACGTCTTTACGTCTCCACGTCTTTACGTCTCCACGTCTTCACGTCTTCACGTCTTCACGTCTTTACGTCTTCACGTCTTTACGTCTTCACGTCTTCACGTCTTCACGTCTTCACGCCTTCACGCCTTTACGCCTTCACGCCTTTACGCCTTCACGCCTTTACGCCTTCACGCCTTTACGCCTTTACGCCTTTACGCCTTTACGCCTTTACGCCTTTACGCCTTTACGCCTTTACGCCTTTACGCCTTTACGCCTTTACGCCTTTACGCCTTTACGCCTTTACGCCTTTACGCCTTTACGCCTATACGCCTTTACGCCTTTACGCCTTTACGCCTTTACGCCTTTACGCCTTTACGCCTTTACGCCTTTACGCCTTTACGCCTTTACGCCTTTACGCCTTTACGCCTTTACGCCTTTACGCCTTTACGCCTTTACGCCTTTACGCCTTTACGCCTTTACGCCTTTACGCCTTTACGCCTTTACGCCTTTACGCCTTTACGCCTTTACGCCTTTACGCCTTTACGCCTTTACGCCTTTACGCCTTTACGCCTTTACGCCTTTACGCCTTTACGCCTTTACGCCTTTACGCCTTTACGCCTTTACGCCTTTACGCCTTTACGCCTTTACGCCTTTACGCCTTTACGCCTTTACGCCTTTACGCCTTTACGCCTTTACGCCTTTACGCCTTTACGCCTTTACGCCTTTACGCCTTTACGCCTTTACGCCTTTACGCCTTTACGCCTTTACGCCTTTACGCCTTTACGCCTTTACGCCTTTACGCCTTTACGCCTTTACGCCTTTACGCCTTTACGCCTTTACGCCTTTACGCCTTTACGCCTTTACGCCTTTACGCCTTTACGCCTTTACGCCTTTACGCCTTTACGCCTTTACGCCTTTACGCCTTTACGCCTTTACGCCTTTACGCCTTTACGCCTTTACGCCTTTACGTCTTTACGTCTTTACGTCTTTACGTCTTTACGTTTTTACGTTTTTACGTTTTTACGTTTTTACGTTTTTACGTTTTTACATTTTTACATTTTTACATTTTACAATTTTTGCAATTTTGCCGTTTCCGCCTTCTCTCCCCCTCGCTGGCCCTATATTCACACCTTTTCTTATGCTTTTCCTATGCCTCTCCACATCTCTTTCGCATTCCTCACTTCCTCTCTCGCTTTCGCTCGCCCTTTGTGTACCCTCTGTCGTCTTTGCACACTTTTATTCGCCTGTGTTCGCTCTCGCTCGCCTCTGTTCGCTTTTACTCGCTTTCGCTCGCCCTCTCTCGCCTCCCCCGCTCCTCATCGCTTGCCGTCGCTCGCCCTCTCTCGGTCTCGTCTTTTTCCGTATCTCTATCCTTAATTCTACCTTTCCTACTCATTTCTTACTAATTCGACCATTCGTTTTCGTCCTTCCGTTTCCGCATCCTCTTTCCTCCTTACACTCTCTCTTCCTCTCCCGTCTCTCTACGACCCCTCTCCTTCTCCTTTCCTTTCCATTACCGTTTTCTTTCCCATCTCTTTCATTCATCTCCTGTCACTCTCTTCATGTTCCTTCCTCCTCTACCCCCTGCCCCCCTCTGATCTCCTCCAGCTTCCTTATCCAGCTCTCCCCCTCCCCTTCTTCGCCTAGTATCCTCCTTACATTTTCTTGCCAGCTACCTTCTCCTTCCCCTCTGCACCTTTCCCATACATGCTCCCATGTCTCTTCTTCACTTCCACATACTCTGCACATTCTCTGCTCTTCACACTCCCAGTACCTCGCCTCAGCCATTCCATTCCCCAGTCTGTACTTCGCAATTCTTCTCCACCTTTTTTCATCCCAGCCCTTGTCCAGATATTTAGGTAATCCCTCTCCCCTCACCCACTTATACCATTTATTAAACCTTGATTTCTCTATCTTTTCCCATGTCTGTTTCTCTTGTTTCTCTCTATCCCTTCGCTCCACTTCTTCATATCCTTCCCTTCCTTCTTTCCTTAACTCCCTCACTTCCTCCATTTCTAACCCTAGTTCCTTGAAATATCCCCTCCTTTCCTCTTCCCACTCTGACAACTTCCCACTTCTACATTCCCTCTTTTTCACTTCCTCCCAGCATTTCCTCGCCCACCCACTTCCTCCTCCTTCTTCTAGTCTTATTTCGAAATTCCACGCCCTTCTTCCGGCTGTTGCCCTTATCTTTACCCTCTCTACTTCTTTCTTTACCATGTACCCTGGTGTCCTCCACTCCACTCCTAGTACCCACCTTATATATTTATCTTGCAGTGCCTCTGTTACCTTTCTTTCCCTCCATCCCCATATTTCCACCCCGTAGCTCGCCACCGTCCATACCAATGCGCCAAACAGTCTTAATCTTCTTCTGATGTCCTTCACCCACTTCCGTTCCCTGATTCCCCACACCTGTCTCATCGCAACTGCCGCTTTTCTTGCTCTTTCCGTAACATGCCCGTCCTGCGCTCTATTCCTTCCTATCTCATGCCCCAGGTACGTATATTTGCTCTTCTATTTCCTTTCCTTTCCACTTCCAGCAAATCTTCTTTTTTCTTCCTCCTCCCTTCGATAGCCTCATTATCTTGGTTTTCTCTACATTCAGCACTAGCTTCTTCCTATCTAAGTATCTCTCCAGCCTTTGTATCATTCCCAGCATCTCCCCTTCCTCTTCCGCTAGCAGCACTATATCGTCAGCGTACGCTAACGATCTTATTTTTTCGTTGTCTACCTTTATTCCTCCCCATCCTCCTCTTTCCAAATCTTCCTCCATATCCGCAGTTAAAAGATTGAACAAATACGAGCTCAGTGGGCATCCTTGTCTTACTCCTCTCACTGTCCAAAAACAATCTCCCACTTCCTCGTCCAGCCTCACCCTACTTTTTGTTTCCTTGTATATTTCCTCTATTCTCATCCTTATACCTTCACTTACTCCTCTCTCCTCCATGGCCTTCCACAATACCCCTCTATCCACCGTGTCGAATGCGGCCTTTAGGTCTACGAACAGCGCCACTATCTTTCCTTTCTTCTTCGCTATTCCTCTGTTTATTATGAAATTCAGGACATACACGTTGTCCAACGTCCCTCTTCCCCTCCTGAATCCTGTCTGATTTTCTGGGGTCATTTGCCCCGCTTCCATTTCCCTTTCCAATCTTTCCGCGATTATCGACGCATATACTTTATACATTGTGTCCATTATGGTCACCCCTCTATACTCCTCCACTCTATTCCCCTCTCCCTTTTTAATTATTGGCACTATTAGCCCTTCATTCCATTCCTCCGGCCATCCCTCTCCTCTCCATATCCTACCTATCACTTTCCATAACCACTCCTGCACTTGCAACCCTCCGTACTTCCATACTTCGTTCGGCACTTCGTCATGCCCCATCGCTTTTCCGTTTTTCAATTTCCCTACTATTTTTACCACCTCTTCCAGTTTTATCATCTCCTCTGTCTCTATTTCCTGCTTTTTCTCATTCGCCGCCACCACTCTTCCTTCTACTCCCCCCAGTGTCCTCAAAAAATATTCTTTCCACTCTTCCATTTCTATCTCCTCGTTCACCCTCTTTCTTCTTTTCCTCCCTCTATTCACCACCTCCCATACCTCTCGCTCATTTTTCGCCTGCGCTGCCTCTTTTACATACTTCTCTGCTTCTTCTTTTTTCTTCTCTTCGCATTTTCTTTGATACTTTCTCTTTATCTCTTTGTATTCCGCTGCCTCACCTCCACACCTTCGCCATCTCCTCAGCGCTAATCTTGTGCTTCTCTTTGCCTCCGCACATTCTTCGTCCCACCATCCTCTCCATTTTCTCTTCTCTACTCCGCCACTCGCCTTAAGTGCTTGCCCTTATTTTGTTCCTTCCCTCTGTAATCTCCTCTTCTACTCCTGGGTTCCTACCCTCGTCTCTCCTCACCCCTATCCCTGCCACCGCCTCCCTGAATTGGTGCCTTTACACGGACGTTCTTTTGGGACACTTTTGCGCGCCACACGCCAGCGCGGCGCGCATTTGGCGTGGCGTGCCGGAACGTCGCAGGCCAGAAGATCGTACCCGTCACTACTTAGAGACAGCGAGTTCGGGCTCCCATTTCTACGTCGACTCCACGTGCTTTTTCCAGGAACCAGCGCAGTCTTGTATTGTGTACTACCTGTTCCATGTATATTATCGATCTGCGAAACAATCGGCAAGACACGATCGCGATACACGTAGGTTCGCGAAAAGTATACGAATTCCTCGATATACCTGGCTTATAGAGGATATCATAAATGCTTTTACTGTAGGGCATACTGAAACATCTGTTTTTACGAAGCTACATTTGGTTTACCTGAAGGTGCTATAAATTATGGAAATGGTTTATTACTCAGTTATAACGACTGTATTGCGATCTGCATTCTTCTTGCAGACGAAAAGTTTCCACCTCATCGGAAGTTCTTGCTAGCATCTTGTGCGCAGTTAGAAGTGTGGCGCGCCGGAATTCCACGTTCTTGCGTGCGAGTAGAACCGTTGTCAGGCGTGGCGCGTCCAAAAAAGTGTGGCGCGCTAACCTCGACTTCAGAAAAGTTTACATAAGAGACAGAAAAGGTAGTTAGAAAAGGAAAGCGGCACTTGAAACCAAGGGTTTGGCGTGGCGCGTGGAATTTCCGACAGTGCGGAAAATTCTGAGGCGCGCGGCGCGCCTGGCAGCCAAGACTCTTCGAGCCGCTACAGGCGGTAGGAAGTGAAAGAGAATTTTTTCAAACCAAAGAATTAAATATATTTACTTCCAGCTTTGTGGCTTCATTTGTCAATCTTTAGGGAATATGAAAAAAAATTGTATGCAAAAATAGTGGTTATATCCGGAGTTATAGTGCTTCAAATAGAGCGCCTTACAAAACTCATATGCGCACTGTTAGCATAAAATCAGTTGTTGTAGTTGTCTCAAATAGATTAATATACGATTAATAGATTAAACTTTATTAACCAAAATCATGATGTTATTTATTTTCATCTGCAACCTAGTAAATTATGTCTGTACCTACCTATCGCAAAGTATTTGCGTAAAATCTAAACATTCGGATAGTTAGTTAAAAAATTAAATATGGATATCTTAATACACGTGAGACCGTATATTTCGATACATGTATACGCGTGAATTTCAGTACACGGGTACACGGATACTACGATCCGTGAATTTCGATGCACGTGTACACGCGTATCGATATGGAAGTGATACCGATGCATTTCTTTTGTTTTTCAAATGAAAATTATACCAAATTTCATGTAAATCGAACTATTTTTAACGAAATTTTGGAAATCAATTTATTATGAAGATTCCTTAATTACGATCCGATTTGTGTCGTTTTTGGACCATTTTCATCGGGAAAACATAAGGAAACGATTCACACCACTTTCGCCAAGATCCGATGAAAAATGTAGAATTTTTGATTCGTCACTTTTTAGGGGGCAACATTGTACGGCCCCCCTGGGCTCGAGGGTCGAAGTCCTTGAAACCCATCGAGGCACGGCTTATCGGTAGGGTTGCCTCTTGAGTCGAGGTTTGCGTGGGACGGAAATTCAAGCGCGCCACACTTTTTTGGACGCGCCACGCCTGACAACGGTTCTACTCGCACGCAAGAACGTGGAATTCCGGCGCGCCACACTTCTAACTGCGCACAAGATGCTAGCAAGAACTTCCGATGAGGTGGAAACTTTTCGTCTGCAAGAAGAATGCAGATCGCAATACAGTCGTTATAACTGAGTAATAAACCATTTCCATAATTTATAGCACCTTCAGGTAAACCAAATGTAGCTTCGTAAAAACAGATGTTTCAGTATGCCCTACAGTAAAAGCATTTATGATATCCTCTATAAGCCAGGTATATCGAGGAATTCGTATACTTTTCGCGAACCTACGTGTATCGCGATCGTGTCTTGCCGATTGTTTCGCAGATCGATAATATACATGGAACAGGTAGTACACAATACAAGACTGCGCTGGTTCCTGGAAAAAGCACGTAGAGTCGACGTAGAAATGGGAGCCCGAACTCGCTGTCTCTAAGTAGTGACGGGTACGATCTTCTGGCCTGCGACGTTCCGGCACGCCACGCCAAATGCGTGCCGCGCTGGCGTGTGGCGCGCAAAAGTGTCCCAAAAGAACGTCCGTGTAAAGGCACCAAATTTCTCCTTACCGGTGTCGTTCCACACACCTCTCTCTCGACTTTTCCTTCCTCCTTCACCCATCCTCCTTCTTTCTGCCTTGTCCTTCAATGTTATTATCAGTGGGTGATGATCCGAGTCAACCTCCTCTCCTATCCTCAGACCTTCCAGCCTGTCCCCAATTCCTACTTCTCCAATCACATAGTCTATCACCGTCTCACTTCTTGGCCCTACGTATGTGTACTCTCCCCTTTCATCTCCTTTCGTTATTCCATTTAATATTCCCCATCCCTGCTCCTCGAGCCATCTTATTAGTTTTTTCCCTTCCGCATTTTCCACCTCATCCTTCGACTCTCTTCTCACTTCTTCCCCTCCTTCCATTTGCCAGCCTCCTCTCCTACCCGTCCTTGCGTTCCAATCCCCCCCAATTAGCGTTTCCCACTCCTGTTTCCCGTTTTCGGTCCATTCCTTTAACTTTTCTAGTTTTTCCTCCATGTCCCCGTTTACGTACACTCCTATTATCTTCCACTTCATGTTGTCTATTTTAATGTTTACTTCCATCACACCTTCTCCCCCTTCTTTTATACCCCCTGTCATCCCTTCCACTAGTTCCTTTCTTACTCCTGCTACTATTCCCCCCTTGGCTCTCCCTTTGTTTCTTTCTCTCTTTGCCACTTGCATTTTCCAAACATATCCTTTCGGTAGCTTACTTCTTATCCAGCCCCATCCTTTCTCCTCTATCCACGTCTCCAACATTATTACCACATCCCATTTTTCCAGTCTGTTCCAAAATTGTTTATCCTTTCTCGCTAATCCCGCCACGTTCCACCATGCTATCTTGTATCTTTCTTTCCCTTTTCTCTCTTCTCTCTGTGTCTTTTCCTTCCTTTCTTTTATCCCCCCTTTCTCCCTCTCTCTTCCTGTCCTTCCCCCTTTTTCTCTATCTGTTCTACCTCTTCCCTGCTTCTACTTTTCTCCCTTCCATCTTCATCCCTTAGCACCTCGTTCTTTTCATCCCATTTCCACCATTGCTCTTCTATCCTTATCCTGCCATACCTTACTAGTACTCTTTTTCCCTTCCTTCTCTGTTCCCTCGCAATGTTTTCAATTTCCCACTTCATTTTCCTTTCTTTCAATGTTAAATCGTCCTCTATTCTCTCTTTTCTACCTGCTAGTTTCTTTTTTGCTTCCATCACCTTTCTTTTTGTCTCCTTATCTTTCACTCTTACTATCACCATCTCTTCCACCTTCCCTATTCTTTTTACTGATTCTATCTTCTGTTGCACTCCTATGCTTTCGAATAGTTTCTCCACCTCCTCCTTTACCTTCTCTCCGCTTCCTTGTATCCCTTTCACTAACATATTATTCCTCCTCTCCTCTCTCTCCTTTTCCTCCCATCTGCACTCTAGTTCTTTTACCTTCTCTTCTACCTCCTCTCCTTTTTTCCTTTCCCTTCTTTCATTTCTAATTCCAGTTTTCCGATTCTTTCATTTATCCCTCTCTCCCTATTTCCTCCTTCCTTCTCTATTTCTTCTAGTCTTTCCTTCAATTTTTCTATTTCCTTCCTCGTCTCCCTCCTTTCCTCTTCCCATACCTCGTCTCTCTTTCTCAACTCTTCCTTTAGTTCTTTTATTTCCTTTTTCAGTCTTTCTTCTTGCTTTCTCGCTACCTCCCTCACCTCCTCCCTCCCCTCTGCTATCTCACTCCTCATACTCTTCAATATTTCCATCATCTCTTCTTTTCCTTCTTCCTCTTCTTTCCCTCCTTTCCCCTGCCCTTGTGGTGATCTTGCCACTACCTTACTTTTCCTGAAAGCCTCCTCCATCTCCATATCCTTTTCCACCCTCCCCCTTTTTTTACCAAAATATTCTTCTATTCTTCCCGAACTGTAACTTCTCTCCCTCTGTATTTTTTCCACCTTTTTCTTCATCCCTATTCCCATCTCCTCCTCTTCCCCCCTTTCGTCTCCCATTTTTACTCCTTATTGTCCTTCCTACTTCCTTCTTGTGCCTAGCTATGTCCCTTGCTATCCTTTTATATTTTCGTTATCTGCATGTACGTTTCCTTCCTTATCCGCTCTTCTCTCCCTACCTTACCGACTTTCATACCTCAACTCCTGCGCCGCCGCCTGCTCTACCCTAACCTCCAAATTTTTCCCCTTCAATCCGCCTTCACCTTTTCCGCCTACTATCCTGTTGTGCACAATTATTTCTTCGCGCTCCACTACCTGTCTCAACACTCTCCCTTTAACTCCTACCCCTTCTTTGTTTTTATTTTCTTTATTTCACTTATTTCGCCCTAACCTCCAAATTCTTTTATCCATTGAATCTCCTTCTCCTTCCCTTCACCCACGCTTTCCTGCGCTCTACACTTTCCTCCTACTCCACTGTGCGCCTCCACACTTTCACCTTCTCTCTTACACTTTTTCCTCACTTCTTTCTACAACTTCTAATTTCCTATGCTTCTTCCACATGCTCTCTCAACCTGCTTTTATACAATTATCCAATAAGAGTATGGAGAAAAATGTTGGAGGATTAGGTTCTTATAATTTATGGTCTGCCTTGTTTAGCTATGACGAATTGACAATAAACAAGCGACAGCAGGGTGATAATATTTACGAAGACATCTTGTCGAGAATTCGTACCGGTGTAGTGACCGATTCGGATACAAAACTTTTAGAATCGAGGAAATTAAATTTCAAAGCGACAAATTGTAATGACCGATTAAAGGAATTAAGTGATTACATGCTTAATATGGGATCTAATACGGTGTGTTTACTTCCCACATGTTTTCAGTGTGATGTTTTGAACGCTGCAATGCTCAGTCGATTTCCATCCGAAGAAATCCATTTGATTGCTCATGATACAATGAATTGTGCACCGTACTTGAAAGAAAAGGTGTCAAAGGTACTAAACAATAATGACGATGATAGCACCCGAACGGCGGGACTTGCAAGAGTCGTAATTGTTAAAGTAGGAGTGCAAATCATGATTATTGATGTTACACTAGGTCTTGTCAACGGTACCATTGCTAAACTTGTTTCAGTTACACGACGTGTTGATAATGACGTTGAAAAATTGAAAATTATTTTACCCACGGGGCAAGGACATATGATAGAACGTGTAAGTGTTAAATTTGAAGTAATGGATAGAGCGTTCGTTATTAGAAAACAATTTCCGATTTGCCTCAGCTATGGTGTTACTATTCACAAAAGTCAAGGACTGAGCTTGCAGAATGCTGTCATAGAAGCAGGTAATTCAATACTTACATGCGGACAAATTTACGTTGCTCTTTCTCGGGTGACCACATTACAAGGAATGCATCTTATCAATTATGACTCATCTTCCGTAAAGGCACAAGAATCGGCTATAATAGAGTATAATTGATTGGGGAACAAATATATATCTGATCTTATGTCTATTTCAATTTCTAAAAACCGCGTTCTCAATGTTCGTGATGCTGTTTGGGCAGTACCTAATTGTAATGTATCCGAATGTCAGAATACTAATGATCACATCGCGGATACCATTCAATACTACGTAAGAGGTCTCCCCAATTCTGATGAGGTCTGTGAAGATAGCACCCCCAAATTCGAATTTTTGGAAAAACGAAACGGCATTCGTTTGTCCATCGTTTGCCCATGTTTGCCCATAAAAAATTTTCGTTTGCCCACCCTTCAAAAAAAAATTATGGCAAAAAAAAAATTTTTTGTCAGCACCCCCATGAAAAAATTTTTATGATTTGGCAGTGGGAAACGATTGCCCATCGTTTGCCCACGTTTGCCCACCCAACAATTTTTTTTCCCACCCTTCAAAAAAAAGTTACGAGCAAATTAAAAAAATTAAATTCATCACCCTCCACGCATACATTTGAAAGTTTTTAAAGTAGGATACGAATGTACCCGATCTGGCCACGTTTTCCCACCCTCAGATTTTATTTGCCCACCCTCCAGAATCGAATTAAAAAATAAAATCCGCGAAAAGAAGGTTGCCGGAGACACGATCGCGTTAAAGTTCGATTTTTTTCGAAAATATTATCAAATTCGTTTGTTTAACGACGCGGTCCATTAGTTTAGATGTAGGAGAGATTTGCCCACCCAATAATTTCGTATGCCCACCCTCCAGATTCGAATTAAAAAATAAAGTCCGCGAAAAGAAGGGTACCGGAGACGCGGTCGCGTTAAAGTTCGATTTTTTCCTAAAATAAAATCAAAATCTTTCTTTTAACGATGCGGTTCATTAGTATAGATGTAGGAGAAATTTGCCCACCCAATAATTTCGTATGCCCACCCTCCAGATTCGAATTAAAAAATAAAATCGAAGAAAAGAAGGTTGCCGGAGACACGATCGCGTTAAAGATCGATTTTTTTTCGAAAATATTATCAAATTCGTTGGTTTAACGATGCGGTCTATTAGTTTAGATGTAGGAGAGATTTGCCCACCCAATAATTTCGTATGCCCACCCTCCAGATTCGAAATAAAAAATAAAGTCCGCGAAAAGAAGGGTACCAGAGACGCGGTCGCGTTAAAGTTCGATTTTTTCCTAAAATAAAATCAAAATCGTTCTTTCAACGATGCGGTCCGTTAGTTTAGGTGTAGAAGAGATTTGCCCACCCAATAATTTCGTATGCCCACCCTCCAGATTCGATATAAAAAATAAAGTCCGCGAAAAGAAGGGTACCGGAGACGCGGTCGCGTTAAAGTTCGATTTTTTCCTAAAATAAAATCAAAATCGTTCTTTCAACGATGCGGTCCGTTAGTTTAGGTGTAGAAGAGATTTGCCCACCCAATAATTTCGTATGCCCACCCTCCAGATTCGAAATAAAAAATAAAGTCCGCGAAAAGAAGGGTACCGGAGACGCGGTCGCGTTAAAGTTCGATTTTTTTCGAAAATATTATCAAATTCGTTTGTTTAACGATGCGGTCCGTTAGTTTAGGTGTAGAAGAGATTTGCCCACCCAATAATTTCGTATGCCCACCCTCCAGATTCAAAATAAAAAATAAAGTCCGCGAAAAGAAGGGTACCGGAGACGCGGTCGCGTTAAAGTTCGATTTTTTCCTAAAATAAAATCAAAATCTTTCTTTCAACGATGCGGTTCATTAGTTTAGATGTAGGAGAGATTTGCCCACCCAATAATTTCGTATGCCCACCCTCCAGATTCGATATAAAAAATAAAGTCCGCGAAAAGAAGGGTACCGGAGACGCGGTCGCGTTAAAGTTCGATTTTTTCCTAAAATAAAATCAAAATCTTTCTTTCAACGATGCGGTTCATTAGTTTAGATGTAGGAGAGATTTGCCCACCCAATAATTTCGTATGCCCACCCTCCAGATTCGAATTAAAAAATAAAGTCCGCGAAAAGAAGGGTACCGGAGACGCGGTCGCGTTAAAGTTCGATTTTTTTCGAAAATATTATCAAATTCGTTGGTTTAACGATGCGGTCCATTAGTTTAGATGTAGGAGAGATTTGCCCATCCAATAATTTCGTATGCCCACCCTCCAGATTCGAATTAAAAAATAAAGTCCGCGAAAATAAGGGTACCGGAGACGCGGTCGCGTTAAAGTTCGATTTTTTCCTAAAATAAAATCAAAATCTTTCTTTTAACGATGCGGTTCATTAGTTTAGATGTAGGAGAAATTTGCCCACCCAATAATTTCGTATGCCCACCCTCCAGATTCGAATTAAAAAATAAAATCGAAGAAAAGAAGGTTGCCGGAGACAAGATCGCGTTAAAGATCGATTTTTTTTCGAAAATATTATCAAATTCGTTGGTTTAACGATGCGGTCTATTAGTTTAGATGTAGGAGAGATTTGCCCACCCAATAATTTCGTATGCCCACCCTCCAGATTCGAAATAAAAAATAAAGTCCGCGAAAAGAAGGGTACCGGAGACGCGGTCGCGTTAAAGTTCGATTTTTTCCTAAAATAAAATCAAAATCGTTCTTTCAACGATGCGGTCCGTTAGTTTAGGTGTAGAAGAGATTTGCCCACCCAATAATTTCGTATGCCCACCCTCCAGATTCGATATAAAAAATAAAGTCCGCGAAAAGAAGGGTACCGGAGACGCGGTCGCGTTAAAGTTCGATTTTTTCCTAAAATAAAATCAAAATCTTTCTTTCAACGATGCGGTTCATTAGTTTAGATGTAGGAGAGATTTGCCCACCCAATAATTTTGTATGCCCACCCTCCAGATTCGAATTAAAAAATAAAGTCCGCGAAAAGAAGGGTACCGGAGACGCGGTCGCGTTAAAGTTCGATTTTTTTCGAAAATATTATCAAATTCGTTGGTTTAACGATGCGGTCCATTAGTTTAGATGTAGGAGAGATTTGCCCATCCAATAATTTCGTATGCCCACCCTCCAGATTCGAATTAAAAAATAAAGTCCGCGAAAAGAAGGGTACCGGAGACGCGGTCGCGTTAAAGTTCGATTTTTTCCTAAAATAAAATCAAAATCGTTCTTTCAACGATGCGGTCCGTTAGTTTAGGTGTAGAAGAGATTTGCCCACCCAATAATTTCGTATGCCCACCCTCCAGATTCGAAATAAAAAATAAAGTCCGCGAAAAGAAGGGTACCGGAGACGCGGTCGCGTTAAAGTTCGATTTTTTCCTAAAATAAAATCAAAATCTTTCTTTCAACGATGCGGTTCATTAGTTTAGATGTAGGAGAGATTTGCCCACCCAATAATTTTGTATGCCCACCCTCCAGATTCGAATTAAAAAATAAAGTCCGCGAAAAGAAGGGTACCGGACACGCGGTCGCGTTAAAGTTCGATTTTTTTCGAAAATATTATCAAATTCGTTTGTTTAACGATGCGGTCCGTTAGTTTAGGTGTAGAAGAGATTTGCCCACCCAATAATTTCGTATGCCCACCCTCCAGATTCAAAATAAAAAATAAAGTCCGCGAAAAGAAGGGTACTGGAGACGCGGTCGCGTTAAAGTTCGATTTTTTCCTAAAATAAAATCAAAATCTTTCTTTCAACGATGCGGTTCATTAGTTTAGATGTAGGAGAGATTTGCCCACCCAATAATTTCGTATGCCCACCCTCCAGATTCGAATTAAAAAATAAAGTCCGCGAAAATAAGGGTACCGGAGACGCGGTCGCGTTAAAGTTCGATTTTTTTCGAAAATATTATCAAATTCGTTGGTTTAACGATGCGGTCCATTCGTTTAGATGTAGGAGAGATTTGCCCATCCAATAATTTCGTATGCCCACCATCCAGATTCGAAATATAAAATAAAGTCCGCGAAAAGAAGGGTACCGGAGACGCGGTCGCGTTAAAGTTCGATTTTTTCCTAAAATAAAATCAAAATCTTTCTTTTAACGATGCGGTTCATTAGTTTAGATGTAGGAGAGATTTGCGCACCCAATAATTTCGTATGCCCACCCTCCAGATTCGAATTAAAAAATAAAATCGGCGAAAAGAAGGTTGCCGGAGACACGATCGCGTTAAAGTTCGATTTTTTTCGAAAATATTATCAAATTCGTTGGTTTAACGATGCGGTCTATTAGTTTAGATGTAGGAGAGATTTGCCCACCCAATAATTTCGTATGCCCACCCTCCAGATTCGAAATAAAAAATAAAGTCCGCGAAAAGAAGGGTACCGGAGACGCGGTCGCGTTAAAGTTCGATTTTTTCCTAAAATAAAATCAAAATCGTTCTTTCAACGATGCGGTCCGTTAGTTTAGGTGTAGAAGAGATTTGCCCACCCAATAATTTCGTATGCCCACCCTCCAGATTTGATATAAAAAATAAAGTCCGCGAAAAGAAGGGTACCGGAGACGCGGTCGCGTTAAAGTTCGATTTTTTCCTAAAATAAAATCAAAATCTTTCTTTCAACGATGCGGTTCATTAGTTTAGATGTAGGAGAGATTTGCCCACCCAATAATTTCGTATGCCCACCCTCCAGATTCGAATTAAAAAATAAAGTCCGCGAAAAGAAGGGTACCGGAGACGCGGTCGCGTTAAAGTTCGATTTTTTTCGAAAATATTATCAAATTCGTTGGTTTAACGATGCGGTCCATTAGTTTAGATGTAGGAGAGATTTGCCCATCCAATAATTTCGTATGCCCACCCTCCAGATTCGAATTAAAAAATAAAGTCCGCGAAAATAAGGGTACCGGAGACGCGGTCGCGTTAAAGTTCGATTTTTTCCTAAAATAAAATCAAAATCTTTCTTTTAACGATGCGGTTCATTAGTTTAGATGTAGGAGAAATTTGCCCACCCAATAATTTCGTATGCCCACCCTCCAGATTCGAATTAAAAAATAAAATCGAAGAAAAGAAGGTTGCCGGAGACACGATCGCGTTAAAGATCGATTTTTTTTCGAAAATATTATCAAATTCGTTGGTTTAACGATGCGGTCTATTAGTTTAGATGTAGGAGAGATTTTCCCACCCAATAATTTCGTATGCCCACCCTCCAGATTCGAAATAAAAAATAAAGTCCGCGAAAAGAAGGGTACCGGAGACGCGGTCGCGTTAAAGTTCGATTTTTTCCTAAAATAAAATCAAAATCGTTCTTTCAACGATGCGGTCCGTTAGTTTAGGTGTAGAAGAGATTTGCCCACCCAATAATTTCGTATGCCCACCCTCCAGATTCGGTATAAAAAATAAAGTCCGCGAAAAGAAGGGTACCGGAGACGCGGTCGCGTTAAAGTTCGATTTTTTCCTAAAATAAAATCAAAATCTTTCTTTCAACGATGCGGTTCATTAGTTTAGGTGTAGAAGAGATTTGCCCACCCAATAATTTCGTATGCCCACCCTCCAGATTCGAAATAAAAAATAAAGTCCGCGAAAAGAAGGGTACCGGAGACGCGGTCGCGTTAAAGTTCGATTTTTTCCTAAAATAAAATCAAAATCTTTCTTTCAACGATGCGGTTCATTAGTTTAGATGTAGGAGAGATTTGCCCACCCAATAATTTCGTATGCCCACCCTCCAGATTCGAATTAAAAAATAAAGTCCGCGAAAATAAGGGTACCGGAGACGCGGTCGCGTTAAAGTTCGATTTTTTTCGAAAATATTATCAAATTCGTTGGTTTAACGATGCGGTCCATTCGTTTAGATGTAGGAGAGATTTGCCCATCCAATAATTTCGTATGCCCACCATCCAGATTCGAAATATAAAATAAAGTCCGCGAAAAGAAGGGTACCGGAGACGCGGTCGCGTTAAAGTTCGATTTTTTCCTAAAATAAAATCAAAATCTTTCTTTTAACGATGCGGTTCATTAGTTTAGATGTAGGAGAGATTTGCCCACCCAATAATTTCGTATGCCCACCCTCCAGATTCGAATTAAAAAATAAAGTCCGCGAAAAGAAGGGTCCCGGAGACGCGGTGGCGTTAAAGTTCGATTTTCTTCGAAAATATTATCAACATCGTTCTTTCAACGATACAGTTCGTTAGTCTAAATGTGGGAGACGATTGCCCACCCAATAATTTTGTATGCCCACCCTTCAAAATCGAATTAAAAAATAAAATCCCGGGAAAGAAGGGCACCGGTGACGCGACCCCGTTAAAGTTTGATTTTTTTCGAATATATTATCAAAATCGATTGTTCTTACCGTGAAGATTTAAGGTATTTGGTGGTATATTATCCGAAATTTCGCACACACTATTTCCCGTCACTTTATTCGAACGACACTTCAATTTGTATCTCTCATCGAATGCTTCACACTTTTCACACATCTGCAGCATGTGCAGAATAACACCACAGGCTATCAATGCTTTTCTAATCATTTTTCACTGATCACCACATGGAATTCGCAAAACGAATAATAATATAATCTCACACTTACTTCACAAGCCGTAAATGAACGCCCGATCTTGCGAGAGCTGTGTCCGAACTCAGAAGACTGACTGATTTTCGTGGGTCGTTGGGAAGAATTCGAGAGTGTCGCAGACATCTGTTTACGTTTCAGCAATGGTACTTGGCGCCGCGGCCCTTTACGGTATCGCGTTGCATGCCGTCAGCGATAGAAAGTAACTACGCATTTATAAACATTTCTTAAAGGTGTCACCAAATACTCTAAACTATTAGGTTAAAAACAACCGGTGGAATTTGCTAACAAATTTGAAAAGCATTTCAAAATTCCAGTGGAAGAAGAAGAAAAAGAAACTTAGTGGATAGCATTAATGAAATTTAACGAAAGTAATACTAGTAATTTACGCCCACGAAAGTAATTTAAGAATTCTAGCCTTACAATAATCCAAATGAATTAAATAATATACTGCCACAATTACATTTTGATATTACATTATTCGAGGATAAATGTATAAATATGAATCCGAGACTGTGACCACTTTAAGTAGATATGTTTTATAAATAATGTACAAAAATATTAAATAATGGCCGAGTTATTTCTTGTCCCGTGAAGCTCCTCCATCGTGACGCGCGTGAACGATGTGTACAATTATGACGCCCAGGTTTATCTAACATGTAAAAGACCATGATTCCAGTGTTCATTAATAAAATATCTGCAATGTAGCATACGGATTTGAGAAGAAAAAATTTACTGTACAAATGACAGCAAGGTGAATATCACTATTCATTGTTTACCTAACAAGGCAAACTAGAGACATATATTATATACGAATGGATTATCGCATAAAAAAATGTGGTGCTACGTTTTAGATAATATCATTAAGAATATGTGTACCAGGTTTGAAATAAATCGGACAAATAGTTTTTGAGATATTTGATACACCGCTCACGCGGAGGAGCTGCCCGGGACAACAAATAACTGATCCATTTTTTAATATTTTTGTATACCCTGTAAGAGGGACAGCAGTGTACAATTTAGTACGACAGGCAATGCTTGAGGTCTAACCCCGTCTTCTTCGCTGCAGATGTTTACAACTCAGGGTTAGGCCCGAATTTTCGTCGATGTTAGAAGGGACTTGGCCTTGAGTGTTGCCAAACACATGTTTGGGGAAAGTCGAGTTGTCTCCGCCCGCGCACTTTTCCCACCGTGGTCTGGCTTTCATCCACTAGTTTCAGGCGCGCAATACCAATCGTGTAAAGAACATTTAAGAAAATGGTTACTAATAGATCTTAATAATAAGACACAAGCAAAGATTTTAAACAAAATTTTTTTAATTTTGTTGCGCAATTCTTCAGTATACACATATATATAAAATTATGTAAAAATATGATATTACAGTAATAGTAGATACAGTGCTCACCGGATTATCGAGACAAATTCGGGACCGGGGAATTTTCCATAAACCGAGGTAGGGGAAGTAGTTTGCGCCTATTAAACTGACCCTTGTCAGGACCCTCGCCCGAACCGTCTGACAAGGAGACTGAATGATGTAAACCGGGAGTGAGTGAAATAGCGCACCAGCGGGGGACCCTCGGTCGACGGCGAATTGAGATTCAGTATTGAATATGAAAATTTTCATATTACTGATTACATCTAGAAGGGAGTATTACCGATGGATTGGTGAGTTTATGTCAACGAAAATGAGTCCAAACACGAAGCCATTCGGTCTATTTTTTATTATGAAAATACAATTAGAATTCCAGTTCCCCGGTTTAAGCGGAAAAAATGGACCGAATTTCTCCATATTTGAACTCATTTTCATTGGGAAATCCCAAAAAATCCATTGGTAATACTTTCATGAACGTCTATCAAATGCATGAACATTTTCTTTTTCTCTACTGGTATTTTACCTGGCCCAACGATTTTATTGCTCCCGGCAGTCAACGGGCGGTCTACCCGGGACCGAAGGCCCTCACTCGGACCGAGGAAGCAAAACTGTGGGGTGGCTCTCCCGATGATCCGGGGAAAAAGCATGTCAATAATCCGGGGACCACTGTACTACGAACTTGGAATTTTCTTTTTTAACCGCTCCTTTTGTATTCATTTGGTTTAATCTGTGGAGCGCTCATGTAAAATTTTCAATTTTGGGCATAACTTTTAATGGGGGAATATGTTCTGTCAAAGGTGCGTATCGACTTTGCGAGAATTCGTCGCGAGGCACGCCGCGCGAAGTGGAAAGTCTGGAAACTGCATACCTCGACCACGATCACTTTGCGAAGCAGCCTCGCGAGGCCAGGTAGCGCGAAGCTGCCGCGCGAGCTTGCCACGCGAGACTGCTTTGGAAACTCAAGGATGGTTTCCATGGTAGAGGTATAGGGTTATCAGACATTCCACTCAAAATATAATAGTGGCAGTATATTATTTATTTCATTTGGATTATTGTAAGGCTAAAATTCTTCAATTCTAGTATTACTTTCGTTAGAAACATTAATGCTATCCACTATTTCTTTTTCTTCTCCTTCGACTGGAATTTTGAAATGTTTTACAAATTTGTTAGCAAATTCCATCGATTGTTTTTAACGTAAGAGTTTAGAGTGTTTGGTGACACCTTTAAGAAATGTTTATAAATGCGTAGTTACTTTCTTTCGCTGACGGCATGCAACGCGATACCGTAAAGGGCCGCGGCGCCAAGTACCACTGCTGAAACGTAAACATATGTCTGCGACACTCTCGAATTCTTCCCAACGACCCACGAAAATCAGTCAGTCTTCTGAGTTCGGACACAGCTCTCGTAAGATCGTGCGTTCATTTACGGCTTGTGAAGTAAGTGTGAGATTATATTATTATTCGTTTTGCGAATTCAATGTGGAGATTAGTGAAAAATGCCGAAAAAAGCATTGGTAGACTCTGATGTGATTCTGCACATGCTGCAGAAGTGTGAAAAGTGTAAATTATTCAGTGGGGGTTGCAAATTGAAGTGTCATACGGATAAAGTGACGGGAACAAGTGTGTGCAAAATTTCTGGATAATATACCACCAAACACCTTAAACCTTTACGGTAAGAACCATCCATTTTGATAATATATTCGAAAAAAATCGAAATTGTACTTGGTCGCTTCAACGGGTGTCGGATTTCTTGGCTACTTTTGTTAATAATTCGATTCTGGAGGCAGGGCAAATGAAATAAATGTTCGGGCAAATATCTTTTACATCTAAACTAATGGACCGCATCGTTAAACCAACGAATTTGATAATATTTTCGAAAAAAATCGAACTTTAACGCGATCGTGTCTCCGGCAACCTTCTTTTCGCCGATTTTATTTTTTAATTCGAATCTGGAGGGTGGGCATACGAAATTATTGGGTGGGCAAATCTCTCGTACATCTAAACTGATGAACCGCATCGTTGAAAGAAAGATTTTGATTTTATTTTAGGAAAAATCGAACTTTAACGCGACCGCGTCTCCGGTACCCTTCTTTTCGCCGATTTTATTTTTTAATTCGAATCTGGAGGGTGGGCATACGAAATTATTGGGTGGGCAAATCTCTCCTACATCTAAACTAATAGACCGCATCGTTAAACCAACGAATTTGATAATATTTTCGAAAAAAATCGAACTTTAACGCGATCGTGTCTCCGGCAACCTTCTATTCGCCGATTTTATTTTTTAATTCGAATCTGGAGGGTGGGCATACGAAATTATTGGGTGGGCAAATCTCTCCTACATCTAAACTAATGAACCGCATCGTTAAAAGAAAGATTTTGATTTTATTTTAGGAAAAAATCGAACTTTAACGCGACCGCGTCTCCGGTACCCTTCTTTTCGCGGACTTTATTTTTTATTTCGAATCTGGAGGGTGGGCATACGAAATTATTGGGTGGGCAAATTTCTTCTACACCTAAGCTAACGGACCGCATCGTTGAAAGAACGATTTTGATTTTATTTTAGGAAAAAATCGAACTTTACCGCGACCGCGTCTCCGGTACCCTTCTTTTCGCGGACTTTATTTTTTAATTCGAATCTGGAGGGTGGGCATACGAAATTATTGGGTGGGCAAATCTCTCCTACATCTAAACTAATAGACCGCATCGTTAAACCAACGAATTTGATAATATTTTCGAAAAAAAGCGAACTTTAACGCGATCGTGTCTCCGGCAACCTTCTTCTCGCCGATTTTATTTTTTAATTCGAATCTGGAGGGTGGGCATACGAAATTATTGGGTGGGCAAATCTCTCCTACATCTAAACTAATGAACCGCATCGTTAAAAGAAAGATTTTGATTTTATTTTAGGAAAAAATCGAACTTTAACGCGACCGCGTCTCCGGTACCCTTCTTTTCGCGGACTTTATTTTTTATTTCGAATCTGGAGGGTGGGCATACGAAATTATTGGGTGGGCAAATCTCTTCTACACCTAAACTAACGGACCGCATCGTTGAAAGAACGATTTTGATTTTGTTTTAGGAAAAAATCGAACTTTAACGCGACCGCGTCTCCGGTACCCTTCTTTTCGCGGACTTTATTTTTTAATTCGAATCTGGAGGGTGGGCATACGAAATTATTGGGTGGGCAAATCTCTCCTACATCTAAACTAATAGACCGCATCGTTAAACCAACGAATTTGATAATATTTTCGAAAAAAAGCGAACTTTAACGCGATCGTGTCTCCGGCAACCTTCTTCTCGCCGATTTTATTTTTTAATTCGAATCTGGAGGGTGGGCATACGAAATTATTGGGTGGGCAAATCTCTCCTACATCTAAACTAATGAACCGCATCGTTAAAAGAAAGATTTTGATTTTATTTTAGGAAAAAATCGAACTTTAACGCGACCGCGTCTCCGGTACCCTTCTTTTCGCGGACTTTATTTTTTATTTCGAATCTGGAGGGTGGGCATACGAAATTATTGGGTGGGCAAATCTCTTCTACACCTAAACTAACGGACCGCATCGTTGAAAGAACGATTTTGATTTTATTTTAGGAAAAAATCGAACTTTAACGCGACCGCGT
The DNA here is from genome assembly GCA_963932335.1 of Andrena marginata. NCBI lineage: Eukaryota > Metazoa > Arthropoda > Insecta > Hymenoptera > Andrenidae > Andrena > Andrena marginata. The sequence continues at coordinate 26,751,539 of OZ010662.1, forward strand.
CTCCGGTACCCTTCTTTTCGCGGACTTTATTTTTTAATTCGAATCTGGAGGGTGGGCATACGAAATTATTGGATGGGCAAATCTCTCCTACATCTAAACGAATGGACCGCATCGTTAAACCAACGAATTTGATAATATTTTCGAAAAAAATCGAACTTTAACGCGACCGCGTCTCCGGTACCCTTCTTTTCGCGGACTTTATTTTTTAATTCGAATCTGGAGGGTGGGCATACGAAATTATTGGGTGGGCAAATCTCTCCTACATCTAAACTAATGAACCGCATCGTTGAAAGAAAGATTTTGATTTTATTTTAGGAAAAAATCGAACTTTAACGCGACCGCGTCTCCGGTACCCTTCTTTTCGCGGACTTTATTTTTTATTTCGAATCTGGAGGGTGGGCATACGAAATTATTGGGTGGGCAAATCTCTTCTACACCTAAACTAACGGACCGCATCGTTAAACAAACGAATTTGATAATATTTTCGAAAAAAATCGAACTTTAACGCGACCGCGTCTCCGGTACCCTTCTTTTCGCGGACTTTATTTTTTAACTCGAATCTGGAGGGTGGGCATACGAAATTATTGGGTGGGCAAATCTCTCCTACATCTAAACTAATGAACCGCATCGTTAAACCAACGAATTTGATAATATTTTCGAAAAAAATCGAACTTTAACGCGATCGTGTCTCCGGCAACCTTCTTTTCGCCGATTTTATTTTTTAATTCGAATCTGGAGGGTGGGCATACGAAATTATTGGGTGGGCAAATCTCTCCTACATCTAAACTAATGAACCGCATCGTTGAAAGAAAGATTTTGATTTTATTTTAGGAAAAAATCGAACTTTAACGTGACCGCGTCTCCGGTACCCTTCTTTTCGCGGACTTTATTTTTTAATTCGAATCTGGAGGGTGGGCATACGAAATTATTGGGTGGGCAAATCTCTTCTACACCTAAACTAACGGACTGCATCGTTGAAAGAACGATTTTGATTTTATTTTAGGAAAAAATCGAACTTTAACGCGACCGCGTCTCCGGTACCCTTCTTTTCGCGGACTTTATTTTTTAATTCGAATCTGGAGGGTGGGCATACGAAATTATTGGGTGGGAAAATCTCTCCTACATCTAAACTAATGAACCGCATCGTTGAAAGAAAGATTTTGATTTTATTTTAGGAAAAAATCGAACTTTAACGCGACCGCGTCTCCGGTACTCTTCTTTTCGCGGACTTTATTTTTTATTTCGAATCTGGAGGGTGGGCATACGAAATTATTGGGTGGGCAAATCTCTTCTACACCTAAACTAACGGACCGCATCGTTAAACAAACGAATTTGATAATATTTTCGAAAAAAATCGAACTTTAACGCGACCGCGTCCCCGGTACCCTTTTTTTCGCGGACTTTATTTTTTAATTCGAATCTGGAGGGTGGGCATACGAAATTATTGGGTGGGAAAATCTCTCCTACATCTAAACTAATGAACCGCATCGTTAAAAGAAAGATTTTGATTTTATTTTAGGAAAAAATCGAACTTTAACGCGACCGCGTCTCCGGTACCCTTCTTTTCGCGGACTTTATTTTTTATTTCGAATCTGGAGGGTGGGCATACGAAATTATTGGGTGGGAAAATCTCTCCTACATCTAAACTAATGGACCGCATCGTTAAACAAACGAATTTGATAATATTTTCGAAAAAAATCGAACTTTAACGCGATCGTGTCTCCGGCAACCTTCTTTTCGCGGTTTTTATTTTTTAATTCGATTCTGGAGGGTGGGCAAATAAAATTTGAGGGTGGGCAAACGTGGCCAGGTCGGGTACATTCGTATCCTACTTTAAAAACTTTCAAATGTATGCGTGGAGGGTGATGAAGTCAATTTTTTTAATTTGCTCGTAACTTTTTTTTGAAGGGTGGGAAAAAAAAATTGTTGGCTGGGCAAACGTGGGCAAACGATGGGCAATCGTTTCCCACTGCCAAATCATAAAAATTTTTTCATGGGGGTGCTGACAAAAAATTTTTTTTTTGCCATAATTTTTTTTTGAAGGGTGGGCAAACGAAAATTTTTTATGGGCAAAAATGGGCAAACGATGGACAAACGAATGCCGTTTCGTTTTTCCAAAAATTCGAATTTGGGGGTGCTATCTTCACAGACCTATTCTGATGGTGTGTCTCGTTATGCGAATGCCGCAATCCAATGTATGTTATATTGTTCATCCATAAGAGAAAACTTATTTTCGAATGAAAAAGCTGATCTTATTATAAAAGTCTTTATGGACCAATATAAATCGGATCAAAATCCAAACATAATATCATTACGGCAATTCGCAGGAGATTGAAAAATACGTTAACAATCAGATACATGATGCAGCTGAGTTTATTACCTCTCTTTGTGATCATGAGATTCTTAATAAGAATGCAGTACAACACGAAATTACAACGGTATTAAGATGTTTAGAGTGTAATTACACAAGTACTACTATCGGTACAAATTGTGTGCTACACCTTGCACTGCCCAAGATGTTAAAAAAAAATCATTTGAATTTCAAAATATAATAAAATACAATTTCACAGGATGGACAAAAGTGAAAGATCGTTGCAATAATTGTGATAATTCAAATTCAAACACAATGAAGAAAATCGATGTAACTGCTTCCAAACAAATTCTCATTGCAAAATTACATTTGTTCGATCACGATAGTAGTGGAACAACAACGAAAGTGGAAAATTGCTACATCAAAGCAATACCTACTACTAAAATACAAATGGTAGATCACTGTTATAAACTTAAGGCAGCAATTTTCCACCACGGTAAAAGTATTGCCGATGACCATTACACGAGTATGGTAAGGGGTAAGGGCACAACGTGGGAATCCGTTGATGATTTACGAGTAGAAAAACAAGCTTGGCCACGAAATGCTAAAAATGCATACATATTTTTCTTAGAAAGGTGCTAATTGTGGTTGTTACTACACTTCAAAGTTAAATACGTTCAGTGCCAAAGGCTGCATTCAGCGCCATAAGCTGCTTCGCGCACCATGTATTGTACACAAAGTACTATGCACATAATACATACATACAGGGTGTCCCAAAAATGCTGCGGTTCCTTGAAGGGGGTGATTCAGGGGGTGATTGGAAACAACTTTTTTCCTTTGCGAAAATGTTCTCCGAGGTTTCGTTAACGAGATATTAACAAAAAGCACCGACCAATCAGAGCCCGAGATTGGAGGCCGAGTTCCCGCGGTAGCGCGGCCGCGCGCCGCGCTGCGACTACGAACAAGCAACTCGGCATGCATCGAAGGAAATTGCAGAGAATGGCAAATGAAAAAGACGTAACAAATAAAATCGAACATTTTGTCATGGTTTGTTTGTCATTTAAAGTGAAAAATGAATAATGGTTTGTCATTTAAAGTGAAAAATGAATAAAAATGAATAAAATACACCCTGTATAGTTCGGCAATGCGGTGCAAATGGTTTCTTTTCGTAGTTGTTGAAATTACGTAGAATTTATCCTTAATTCTATCCCGCGATAATTTGTAAGTTATAATATTAAAAATTATCCGAAGTCATTCCCTATGCAAATTGTCTTTATAAAAAGAAGTGAGATCCCCATAAAAAACTACAAAAAAGTAAAAAAATTACGCCAAGTACATGAAAAAGTCGAAGACGGAAAAGAGAATTATCAAATAAATCACAGAAAATTGAAGATAATAATAAATATAATATTAAAAATGATCTAAAGTCATTGCCTATGCAAATTATCTTTGTAAAAAGAAGTGAAATCCCCATAACAAAAACTTCAAACAAGTAAAAAAATTACGCCAAGTACATGAAATCAAATAAATCACAAAAAATAGAAGATAACAATAATAAATCACAAAAAATAGAAGAAAGTATACAATCACAAAAAAGGAAGAAAATATACAAATCACAAAAACATGATAATAATAATAATAATAATAATAAGAAATCACTACAAAAATAGAAGAAAATATACAATCACGAAAAACTAGAAGAAAATATACAATCACAATAAAAATAGAAGAAAATGTACAATATAAAAAAATATGTGAAATCAAAATGAGCTGCAAGTACATAAAGGTGCTTTCTAACTGCGCTTAAGATGACACAACTACATATACACAGCTCAAATGCTGTGTTCGTACAGTCTATTACTCATATCGCGGACATTTTAAGTATCCCATTAGAATAAAAGAATCCCATTTGGAAACATTGTCGTAAATTAATAGCTTTACAAAATTAATGATATACAAAATGCGCCAATTATAACAATGGTTACTTATACAATGAAAAAAATGTATTAAACAATATTAAGCAGATATATTTTTATACAAATAAATATTTTAATACGAATAAATATTTTATTCAAAATGCTTGGCGCTGCGATCTAAAATACATAAACATATACATATACATACGAGTATTAGAAACGCTGTCAGATGTATTCTACATATCGTCGGTGATAGTGCAAAACCGCGTATGAGCAGTTTGTAAATACCGCGGATCTGCATTTTACCGATTTTACAGGAGGAAGAAAAAACTTAAGATTTTAGCCATTTTAAGGGATTTGTTTGACTGAACTTTTTGGGGACAGTTTTAGCACTCCTTGTCATAAATACTAACATCAATTGTGTGAGTTTTAAAAAAAGCGAAACAGCGTTTGGCAATCGTGAGCGCGAAATCTCAATTTTGCTACTTTTGCAGATCCGCGGTATTTACAAACTGCTCATACGCGGTTGTGCACTATCACCGACGATATATTTAATTCGAATATCATACGTAGCATATGCTCATACACACATTCACGAACGTACGAACACGAAAGAAAGAAAAAGATTATTGCAATTTATACATATTTATTCAGTTTAGCAATACCAATTCGGAGAGCAGCGCCAAGTATTTTGAATAAAATATTTATTCGTATTAAAATATTTATTTGCATAAAAATATATCTGCTTAATATTATGTAATACATTTTTTCTTTGTATAAATAGCCATTGTTATAATTGGCGCAATTTTTGTATATCATTAACTTTGTAAAGTGTTTGAAATTCATTTAGTTCCTCTCATCACCGCACCCACGCTCACAGCAGCACCTCCTGGGTAGCTGAACACCAGGCTGATCTACAATCGATCAGCCAATCACAACTCATCGACAATCGATCCACCAATCAGATTTCCCCACGTCTGTCGATCTCCGAGAATGTTCGAGACGACGCCGGCAACGGAAATGATCATCCATCTTTACACTCACTCTTCGTTCACAGTGTGTTTAGAAAGGACGCTTGCTTGCCTGGCAGATCATTTTTAACATTGTGCGCATTTTTAGAGACTTGTTCTCACCTCGCTCAAGCTCATCTCGATAATCGCTTCATTATCGTGTGACTCATCTACTCTTACAAAACGTGAAATTCACTCGTGTGTAATTCGTGTCGTGTGCGCCGGTTTCCACGAGGCTCACCACGTGCTCAGTGGCTCTTGGCCTTCATTCACCGCGTGTGTTATCGTTGCCCAGCTCATGTATTTACTTCTCACCGCGTGTAACATTTTAATAAATTGACAAACGATCAGTGCAAGTGCTGTGAATCACTTTACTTTCCCACCGTCCCTAACCTCACTTCCGTGCCATCGCGCTCGTACCATCAAACTCTCAAACATAAAGCTATTAATTAATTTACGACAATGTTTTTAAATGGGATTCTTTTTGATGGGATAAATAAAATGCCCGCATTATGAGTAATAGAATGTATGAACACAGCATTTTAGCTGTGTGTATGTAGTTGTGTCATCTTAAGCGCAGTTGGAAAGCACCTGTATGTACTGGCAGCTCATTTTGATTTCACATCTTTCTTTTGTATTGTATATTTTTTTATTTTTTGTGATATTATTATCTTCTATTTTTGTGATTTATTTGTTGTATAGTAGTAGTAAATAGGTTTATTTTTTGCCTTTCGGCCTCAAAATGGGGTTACATGTGTTAAGTGTGTAAGTGTTTCTGGGACTGTTAATTCCATGTTCTGTTTTCGTTTGGACTTCTTCCTTCATCTTGGTCTTCTTTTCTTCTCCTTTTTTCCAGGACCATACGCATCCACTCCGCTCCTTCTGCTTCTCCCTTTAGTATTCCTCTAATCGTTGAATTTTCTCTTTTCAGCTCCTTACAGTCTTGTAACATGTGGCCCATCGTCACTCTAGCCCCATTACATAGTCTGCATACTGCCTCTTTTTCATCCTTCCAGTACTTGCTTCCCCGTTCTTCATTCCCGCATCTGAACCTTGCGATCATGCTTTGGTCTCTGCCTCTGTAGTTTCCGTCTAGGTAATTTGCTCTTTGGTTATCTCTGATTTCTGTGTAATGAACGTTGTATCTGCCTCCTAGTATTCTTTCGTATTGCCATTGCACCTGCTCTGTCCTGTCTCTTTGCGCTAGTTCCTCAGCAAATTCTCTTCCTCTACTTCTTTCTATTTCCATTTCTTGCATATCCATAATTTTTTGTCTGTAGTATGCGTCTCTCATTTTCTCCCATTACGACTTTTTCTCTGCTTGCTTCGCAAATATTTCCCTCCAGCACTCTTGTACTATTTTATTCTAGTAGGTATTGTAGGGGCGTTCTGGACCAATTGCGGCGAGGGGGTGAAGCGGGGCGAGGGGGTGAGGCGGGGCGAGGGGGAACGCACCAGGGCGAGGGCGTGAAGCGGGGCGAGCGGACCGCACCTGGGCGAGGGGGTGAAGCGGGGTGAGGGGGTCACACCAGTGGAGGGGGAACGTTTTGGTAAGGAGGGGGAAAGCGCATGTCGCCAGTGGAGGGGGAACGCGTGCCACCGTCAAGGTATGGAGGGGGAAAGCACATGTTGCCATGGAGATGGAACGCGTACCGCCGTCAAGGCAATGCGTGGGAAAGTGCGCGCGCGCACACACACACACGCGCACACACACACATATATATGCACGCACAGGTGAGGTGTACTACATGCGAGTCGTCACACGCTGTGGGAGGTATGGAAAAAATCAAAAGACACGTGTCAGCGCTGATTCCCAAAAGTTCAAGCTAGCCGGTGCGCTTCTATCGTCCGAACGACAGATCGCATCACCTATAGCGACGTTCGAACAAGGAGTGTGAGAGAGAGACATGATATGTATCCACCCCTCTCTCTCGACACTTAGTCAAAACATACGGAGTTAGTACGCGTAGAAGATTCAAGGCTAAACTGTTGCGCGATGACCGCGCAAAATAAATCATATAATTGTAACGATGGAAGGTACACTTCCGAGAATAATGAGCGATATCCACGCGTGTAATCTCTGATCAGCCAACGAACAATGCGTGTGACAGAACTATGAGATTTACGTCTGTTTCTATTAACCTGTCGGTCTGCGGTCCAAAAACAAACGGCGCTATTACCCTCGGAAATTGCAAAAAAACTTCCGAGAATTATACTCGACATCTCGAAGTCGCCGAAAGTCGGCGCTATTACCCTCGGAAATTGTAATTCAAAACCTGGGCGATAACCGTATCAAAAATACTTCCGAGAATTTCCGCCAACGAATAATGCGTGTGACAGAGCTATGAGATTTACGTCTGTCTCTATTAACCTGGCGGTCTGCGGTCCAAAAACAAACGGTGCTATTGCCCTCTGAAATTGTAATTCAAAACCTGGGCGATAATCGTATTAAAAAAACTTCTGAGAATTGTACGGGTGAACCGAAAAGAATTCTAGGTGTTCTACACCGACGTAAGTCGAAAACCGCCACGGCTATCGCGCGCTAACAGAATCATAACATGAAACTATAACGATGAAGGGTATACTGCCGAGAATAACACGCGATAGTTCTGAACCGTGGGAGAAACCGAATCTAAAATATATGTCCGATAATAATTGAATGTTAAGGAGGAAAGGATTGTGTAATGTATCAACCAATGCATGCGTTCGTATGAAAAAGGTGTTGTATTCATTGGTAAAACAAATAGACATGTGTACATTATTATGATACGTTGCGAGCATCGTATATCATTGAATCCAAGCCTAACGCTAATAGTTCACAATCTAACAAAGAATGCTGTTCGAAGTATTCGCTTTCGGAAATGAGTTGTTCATAGTCTGCGGTTGGCCTCGTAGCGGCGCGTATAATGGTAACAAAGGACGCGTATTTGCTGCTAACGGAGTTTACAATTTCCGACAACCACGAGAACGCAGTCTCAATGCAGCGATCGTATTTGAACATTTGTTGTATCGTAGCCTCAGCCATGCATATGATGGAACTACCATCTGATATTTTGGCAATTCGTTGATTGTTGATTAGCGTGAAGTCGATGCGTAAATGATCAACGATGATAGAGGCTTGATGCGATGGAGTCGTGTCGATACGGAAACGTTGAAGTATCTCCGGTTCTTGCTGCAGCAGAAGTTTCTACGTAGACATTGGGAAACACAGTTCGTTGGATTTGCTATCGACTATCGTGATTTCAACGTGACACGAATCCCGACCGATGCGAATTCCAATTGCAATGCGTTTGTATGTGGTCAATGTCAATGGATAATCACGTCCCATAATTCGTATGTTAGCCTTCTTGGATGATGTTATGGATTTATCATTGTAAGAAACACGTACAGAGTTAATGCTTCGATTGGTTTCGTTTAAATCAGAAATTTTTTTAGACATATATGTACCTTGTATTCGAACGATGACGTTTATTCGGAAAACCCGTATCGCTGCAGCGGTTGTTGTTATTCTCAGGCATGTAGGAAGCGTCGTTGCAATGTCGGTTAAACATTTTGAATATGCACGACAGATAACTGTACTGAATCGTTGAGAACACTAACTGTGCGAGTACGAACGTTCGCGATGTAATGCGGTTCGCAAGACCGATCTATAACTCTTTTATAGTAACTTGCAATCACACACACCCCCAAAAAACTACAGTTTGATGGTGGTGGAGATGGTATGGTATAGTGAAGTGATATGTATTGAGAAGAAAATAAAAAAATGAAAAAAATTTAAAAGAAAAAAGTGATAACCTGGAAACAATGCATAATGAGAAGAAAATATATATTGAAGAAGCAAGTATCGATGTATGAAGTATTTCTGTAAAAAATATGTCGTGGGAACCTATCGACAGTAGCATGTGTACGTGTGATGTCACGATGGTGTGGAAGCATACGTGAACACAAGGATTGTGAGAAGACGGTAGAGAACGTGGTATGTATGCTGAACAAGGATCGCGATATTCCAATCTTCAATGATGACTGAGATGGAAGTATAGCTCTACTGGCGGTCCAACCTCCCACCATTCGTAATGCTTATCAGTCTTTAATAAATACGAACGCCTAGCCACCCTGACGACTCATTACAAGTGGCGATCAGGAAGTGACAAGTCGACAGGAACGAGTTGAATGAATATATGGCAAGTATTAGATTTTCATAAAGCTTTCGAAGTTTACCATATATAAATATATATATATATATCGTACAATTTGTTTCAATGTTTCAGCTAATACTGAGAAGCCATATGATTATCCACGATGGTTTTTCGAGTATGCTGCATTATTATCGATACCTCCTGAGGAAGCTTACATCTCTCCCCGACGAAGCTGAAATTCATCCCTGAGGAAGCTCAAATCTCTCCCTGAGCCGGCACAATTCATCCTTGTGAAAGCTGAAATCTTTCCCCGAGGAAGCTGACATCCTTCACCGAAGAAGTCGACATCCCTTCCCGAGGATGCTAACACACATCCCAGAGGAAGCCAACATCCCTCCCAGAGGAAGCCAACATCCCTCCCAGAGGAAACCACAATCCCTCCCCGGAAAGTGTTCAGTGATGTATTTTTCGGTTTGCGTTAGTGATATTAGTGATTGTAAACTGCATAGATAACAACATATCTCGACATTGCACATCCGCTATTGATAATATCTAATTTCTCAATGACGGTTGCGCGATGCAGAGTATCGTTTGTTATAATATCAACGTCTGACTCAACTTGTGGAGGGTGTATATGTGCAGATAATTGACAATTAAGTTTTATTTTTTCCGCGAAGACTGCTACATCATATACCCATCAACACATATGGCAATCCCTAGTCAATAAAATGTAGTTAAATTTTTTGAGTTCCGATTACCATATGTAGGGGTGGTATTCTATACATATGAGCATAGTGGTTTTTTTTAACTTGCATCGATAGTGACAGACTCGTACTTGGATCCATCCTGTGTAGCTTCGAGCACAGGAAGGTTGCCTAGTACGTCTCTGCTACCATCACTTACACCAGAGTCGTGACAACACCAATTCTTTAATCGTACATACATACATTCATTCATGGGTCACTGATGTATATTTTCGTATCAATGGGGCATGAATGGGTATGTTTATTGGATACATTTACATCGACGTATATTGAGTGTTTTTTGACTTTACATCGATAGTGACAGAGTCAATATTAGAAGGCACCGTTATGTAGTTTCGATCATAATGAGGTTTTCTAGTATGCCTCTGTTACCAGCACTTACACGAGAGTCGTGACAATACTGACAATTAAGTGATAGTGTTTTTTCCATAACCGATGACGGTGCGATTATGATTTTCGACGAGGACCACTAACTTTTCAATCGTACATACATGTAATCATTCATGGGTAATTGATGTATATTTTAGTATCAATGGTGTATGAATGGTACATGTTTATTCGATACATTTACATCCGCGTATATTGAGAGTTTTTTTTGACTTTACATCGATAGTGACAGAGTCAATACTGGGAACCCCTTTGTGTAGTTTCAATCACAAGGTGGTTGTCGAGTATATCTCTGCTGCTATCACTTACACAACAGTCGTGGTAATACTTGTTTATTCGATAAATTAACATACACGTTTATGATTTTGAACATCGATACTGGTGACTGAACTGTGCATGCATATGTCTTTCGTGTCCCAGTAACGTATATTTAACTGTTGATGGTTTACGGTAGACATATGTGTTTGCAGTAAATTTGCACATGTATACCCATATTTATTAATTGTGAACGCGACATCGATAACGATAGTAATAAGTGTATGTAGTAATAGCAATGTGTGCGTGTGTGTCGAGAGAAATTAATAAATGTATCATAGATAATATATTTTTAGAGTGTAAGAATATTGATGTAACTCTTCGTTGTAAGAGGATGATGATAATGAGAAGAAATAAAAAATCTTTATTATTCTTATATGAATACTAATATTTTATTCATATTAGTCATTTTTTTTATATAATTATACTTTTATGAGTAATATTAATACTAATATTAAATTTCAGAACGCATAAATTGGTAAATTTTCTGAACGTTTTCGAGTGCGCACACCCGACCTCCGCCGTTGTGGAACGGACATCGTACAGCGTTCTTTGAGGGCATTGATTTCAGGTTAGGAACATCCGTGACGGGAGACCTGATTCCGCAATAATCATCGTCAACGTTGAAGCCCTCGGTATTATCCTCGTTGTCATTGTCGTTGTCATCGTCGGAGGCGTCGTTGGAGTCGTGATCATTCTTCTTCTTCTTCTTCTCGTACATCTCAACGATATCTACGATGTGTATGTTCGTTCGTAGGAACAGCTGTGACAACCAGATCGTTTTCTCCACACCCTTCACGAATACCACATTGACGGTTGCGAGCTCGCGGTAGAGTATTTCTGGAAGTCTATGGTACGGTATCCAGCCGTCAGACCAGTGAAGTCCGTGATGATGTGCTGTCAGCCAAGTCGCTTGACGTTTCTCGAACGATGACAAGCGTGCGTACGAGTGTGGCGGTGTGAAAAGCCAATGACAGATCGTCGTTTCAGCGTTACGATTGTTCGTGAAAATAGCAATTTCCTTAGCGATGAATGTTTTACGTTCGGTGTTAAAGCCTTGTAGATCAACCACGACGGACATCATTATTATGACACGATATGTAGTAGCAAGGACTGCACCCAAATAACAACTGACGTTTTGCGAACATCATCATCGGGATAGTAGTCGTAATCACTTGATTTTTCGCACCACATTCGACAAAGGAGCGTATTGGACTATAGAATCGTGTAGGAGTACGCAAAATGCTGATGTACTAGCAGGCACGTTATCTTTGCACTCGAATTCGATTCGCACGTCCACCGCGGCACTCTTCACGGCCTCGTTCTGTCGAGAGCAATCTATGATCGCGATAGGAGCGTATCGTAAGAATTCGGAAGTGTTCAGCTACGGTTCACCGCGACCGTAGTACGAACTGGTAAATTTCGCGTACATATCGTACAGCAGCGCGTATTTAGACTTATCGAAATCCAGGTTCAATTCATCGTACGGATACGTCTCGGAATTCAGAAACAATCGTATGTTCGAGAGTTTGCACGCGTCGAATCTGCTCGCACTTTTCTGGAGATTATTCTTTCGATCTGTTTGCAAACCGAATAACACGTATCGCGGTTTCTCGATCTGTGATGAGGCTTTCACGGTCCACGTGTGTTTCGTAGTCGTTTGCAACAACGGATACTCATACAGTTCCCACGAGCGGAAACTCATCTCGATCGGTCGATCGCTTTGCATGAGACGTAGCATCGACAGTTTGTTCGTGTCTTCTAACATGATGTGAGGCATACGCCATTGTATCTTGCGTATTTCCAGTTTCGGTGATATCGCAGGGTTTAGGGAGACTGCATACATCGCGTTCGTATCGACTCGCGCGCGAATCAGAATCAACTCGTGTCGCGCGTTAATCACGATACGCCTGTAATCTTCACAGAATCCCAGTAACGTATTCATTGGTATACAGAAATTGAATGCTGTGCTATTAAAAATGTCTTTGTCGTGCGCGATGGTATGGTCCCAACCGGCATTCATCAACGCTATGCTCCTATCGATGGACAACGACGCGTAATGTTTCAGCGTGGTGGTGATTCCCGGATTTCTGGAACGATCGATTTCCACACCGTTCAATTCGTATCGAATCTCGTCGAACATGAACGCGACACAGTTGTTATCCAGAAAAACTCTAGCAGCGGCTTTCGCGTCAGCAGAAATCGTCGAGGGACCCATGAAAGAGGCGCGTCCTTCGATGTAGAGATAACTTTCGCACGGAAGCGTGTACAGATCTTGTTGTTGAATGAGTATTCTTATCTCATCGTTATTGTCGAACGTCATGTTGGCATACGGATTGTAAGCGTGCACCTCGATCTTCGTGATACGATCGTCGAAAGTTGACGTACTCCCCACGTCCAGTATGGTATACATTAGGGCTGTTCTAGTACTCGAATATTCGAGTAGCTTGAAATTCGGACCGAGCCGAGACTCGGTTTCCGAACCGAGTCGAGTACTCGAAGAGGAAAAAAAAAGAAAAATCGACTAGTCGGTTCTCTTACAGTCGCTCGAAAAAATTCGAGTACTCGATTCTTTGGAGCCGCTCGCTTTTTTCGAGTACTCGGTTCTTCGAGCCGAGCCAGGCTCGGCTCGCTTTTTTCGAGTACTCGAACAGCTCTAGTATACATCGTGTTAGCCATGTATGCAAGTGATACGTTAGTATGTTACGCTAAATCCCAAGTATTGTAGGAAACGCGTGTTTCGATGAGTCAAAGGCTTTCCGCTTCTTCTTCTTCTTGCTCCTGTTCCACTTCCTGTCTTTATTAGTACGTCAGAGGTCGTTGGCTGTGTCGGTGACCTAGATGTTATGTTTTGCCGATAAGGCGTTGCGGAGTCCAGAGGAGCGATAGCAGCGGCGACGTTGAACGATGAGTCGTACGCGTGATCGAACACCAACATGCTATACACACACACACACACACGTGCGTGCGTTCACGTTATCTTATTGCACGCGGCATCGTTGCACGTGCAGACGAATCGTTATTTCCTCTCCGCGAAAATCTACAGGACGATCGTATTGATCGACGATGCGTACCGTTAGATCGTGTATCGCTCGTGCAACGATTGGCAGGTACATGACGTGTCGCGGAGTTTCCGAGATCTTATATCCTGGGGGAACGCGAGCCGAAAATTCATGAATCGTGTGCACAGGTTTGTCGTTGCTATACGCACCGGTAGTGACGTTGCACGTTACTCTGATCACGTTAACGGTTATAATGTTCACGAGTACGTCGGATTCGTGCAAGATTCTCGGTAATAAGACACGGTTCGGAGAAAATCCTAGCAACGAACACACGTTGTTCGGTTTCGTAAAGTCCACGAAGAACGAGCAGTACAGTTCGCTTTTCATGGTGTTGTTGTTAGCTCGTAGCATTAGCGGATACCTGTCGTCATCATGATTGTTGTTATCACGTCTTCGAGGATATCACTCGAGTAATCGCTGCTTCAGGTACTTGGCGATAGCGTCTAATTCGTAGGAACCGTGAGGAATCGTAATGTATTCGCGAGCGATGTCTACGATTGATTTGTTACCGGTGTCATAGTTCACGAAGAAGTAGAATTTATCGTTGCTCGAGTCGATGTTCGGTATCGTGTTAAACGTCTCCAAGTCGGCGAGTCCTAGTTCGTACTGCTCGTCGCTCAAGTCTATCGGCGGAAAATAATTGACCGTGAGCACGCTGCTCCGACCCGTTAATGTAAGCGTGAGCGACATTGTACCTCCACCGCTGTAGGTTACACTAGTGAGAGAGAGAGAGAGAGAGCGAAAGTGACTCGAACGCGCGCTCGCACGTCAATTTATCTTTGATCATGCATAGGCCAAAATTCTAGAGCTTTTTGATGCAGAAATTGTACGCACAAGTGACCGCAATTCGTCTGGTCGAAACGTTGAAAGCGATCGTGATTGTACTTGATCGTGGTAGTAGTAGTAGTAGTAGTAGTTGTCGGTTCTCGTTCGAAATAATCGATCAGTTCCGCGGGAGGACGCAAATTCCCAAAGCTATCGAAATACTGCACGTGAGATCCACGTTTCGCGTACGCTACCCAATGTGTACCTTCGCCACGATTCTCGTCAAGATTCGCGATACCGCATTCGTTTGATCGTACGTGTGTGGGGAGTGTGTCACGCATAAACACACCGCGAAAGAACGGTATGTCGAAACACTCGCGCTCTAATTGTAGGTTCGTCATTGGTTGCAGCTGATATCGCGTAATCGCAGTCGCCGCAGCATGCTCCGTAGATCGACGTTTTTTTTTCCTCGATCGTCGTAAGCGTCTCAAGTTCATGCCTGCACCACGCTTGTACGGTGCCAAATGCATTCCTCGCCCTTTCATCGCCCGATTATGACGCAACGTTTCTTCCAGCTGTTTTCGCGCAACCTTCGCGTTGTTGACCGCTTTGGTGATACCAGCAGCTCCACCGGCCAATGCCCCGATAGCCGAAAGAGCAGGTAAAAGAAGCGGAAGAAAGCCTCCGCGTTTCGCTACCGGTAGGACACGGCGTCGTTGTCCTCTGGACTTGCGTTTCCTTCTCGTAGTTCTCCTTCTTGTTTTTTTTTCTTTTCATACCCATGCCGAGTTTAGTTTTAGCCTTCATCGTGATCAACACTCCGGTCGCAGCTGCTTTTTCACCGAAAGTCGCGTCGTTCGCGAACACTCGTTCTCGTGCTCGTTCCGCTAACGCGTGATCCGCCTCGTGTCGTCCCTCCAAATCCTTTCCACGAGAGTATGCGATATCGTGCTCCCGACACGCTGCGTCCAGCGGATTTATACCTACGTCTCCTCGAGCCAATCGCTTAGACAAACGAGTCCCCGGTCCGCAGAACTGATATCCCGGAACGTGTAGTTCGAACGGTAGACGGTTTATTATACCGTTCACGAGTCCCGATCCTGTCTTCGTGGAATTCTTTTTTTTCGTCGTGAGTCAACGCATTACCGAAACCATACATGTGAAAATGACAATACACCGCGACGTAAGTACAGACGTAAGGTATCTTCTCTTGGATAGTGATCGGTTCAACGGATGATACGATTCTGATTCGCTCGACAGGTGTCGTTGGTATAAATAGCAGTGACATTACGATTTCGGTGGGTTAGAGAGAGAGAGAGAGCATGCGATTCGCGAAACAACCGAACGTTATTCGCGTGACTGCGAACAGGACGTCTGATGATTTGGCGTGGGATAAGAGTCGATCGAGCAGACACGGTTCGTTGTTACCGAACAGCATACGATCTGTAATCTGTGGTCCGTCCGGGTGCGGAAAAACGAACGTGCTTCTCAGCATGCTGGAGAGCCCGAACGGTCTACGCTTCGAGAATGTTTACGTGTACTCGAAATCATTGCGACAGCCAAAGTATCAATATCTGGAGCATGTGTTGTCACGTATCGGTGGACTCGGATACTTTCCCTACTCGGACACCGCTGAGATTGTCTCACCGAGAGATGCTCGACCTGATTCGATCTTCGTGTTCGATGACGTGGCATGCGACGAACATACCGCGATCCGTGAATACTTCTCGATGGGAAGGCATGCGAACGTGGATTGCTTTTACCTATGTCAATCGTACGCGCGAATACCTAAACACTTGATCAAAGACAACGTGAATTTTCTCGTGCTGTTCAAACAGGACGGGACGAACTTACGTCGCGTGTACAACGATCACGTTAACACGGACATGACGTTCGAGGTGTTCAACGATCTGTGCGCGAGATGTTGGAAACGAAGATACGACTTCGTAGTCATCGATAAGGATAGTTCATTGTACGATAGACGATATCGACGAGGATTTAACGAGTTTGTGGTATCGCGCGGACCTCAGTAGATTACGAGTCATTCATCGAGTAACACGATGATGTCTAACGTACCAGTGACTAGTGATATCAACATGGAGATTATGCAACAACAATCACAACAACGACGACGACGAGTGTCGCAGAAACAACCTCGTAGACAAAAGTCCCGAGACATCGATACTACGAAGAAAATTGCTGAAATTAGTGCCGCTATACGACGGAAGTACATGCACCTGAAACTTGGTAAAATGACAACGAAAGCTGCTGCGGAGGAGCAAGCGATGCCGATCGTAGAACCGTTGAAACACTTGGTCGAGAACACTGCGATGCTGAAAACGAGTCCAGCGATATCATTGAAGCCGGAATCATTACTCGTCAAGCGAAAACATCAGCAACAACAACAACAACGTTTGAAGAAGAAATGACTATCCTTTACTCCGTCCACAACCGAAGCGATGATGCTACCCAAAACGACGCCGCTTCCGGATTCGAACGATGATGACGTTGACGACAACACCGATGAGGACGCATACGAAACAACCGAGGAACATGATCCGGATGATAAGGGTACGACGGACGAAACGATTCGGGAAGATCTCGATCCATAAACCACCGTCGAAAACCTCGACGCGTACACTCGAAACGCCACCGGATCGCTGTCGCGCGAATATCTGCGCTTGTTCTTCACAGACGTCAAGAAACTGCTCGACAACGTGTACGGCGTGTACCTAAACGACGACGAACAGCTGATGATCGGTGATTTCGTGCTCACCATCGAGGAGAACGACGACGTTAGCGTGAAGGGCAAGCGATACGCGGGTACGCGAGGTTTGTACGAACTGCTGTTCATGCAAACACCTGATGATCGTGTATACGCGAATGTCGATCTCCAAGCGTATCGCAGCATCTTGTTAGCGACGAACGCGCATCGACGGAACCATTCGGCTAGTAAGCCTACGCTAGGTAACAGAGGTTTCAAGTACAAGAAGATCGTGTCGATGTTGGTTCGTGAAGGATACGATGCTGGTAGCAGCGAGACACACGAAGGTCACGGATTAGCCATCGACGATGCGATGACGGTTACCGATAACGCGATCGATTACGTGTACTGGGACGATCCGAACCAACTAGTCGATAGACTACGATTGCTCTTGGCATCGCGCGATGTTGGACATACAGGACACGATAACGAAATTGTCTCGATCATTGAGGAACTTCGGGAAGCCGGTCTCGTCATAAATTGATCGTTCGGATCAACGAGGCATCAGTCTGGTTCGCGATCAACGTTCGTCCACACAGCATGTCGGTGAACAAGTTTGGTGCATCTTTGCGCAGTGTCATAGATGATGCCACTGCTACCAGTGTCAACGATCAACGCATGGAGACGATTCGCTCGCAGAATCTGTATGTCGCGAATTACGTGCGGGAGAATTCGTCGCGTTCGACGCTATAGAACGTAAGATGTGTCGCGTGACACATCCCGAGGAGGATACAGACGCCGCGACGAAGCGATACGTGGACGATATGGAGCGTACCGTCGGACATAGCCTCGACACTATGGAGGAAGACATGCATGAATTGACTACGAAGCGACTGGATGCTTTCACGATTGCGATAAATACTGCGATGGACAAACGTTTGGACGATCTGGAAAAGTTGATAAATACATCGATGCAACGACGCTTTGATCACTTGAAGGATAGACTCGACGAGCTTGCGGCATCGACCGCACAAGTGCAGAAACGCATGGAAGCGCGGCGATGAACGACTACTACGAACACAAAACCAGACAATCCCGTACGTGTTTCGAGCGCCTGGTACGGTATCTGCTACTGCTAATCGTGGAACGTTATCGCAATCATCGCTATGGATACCAGTATAGAGCGAATACAATTGGTAGACGAACTGCACGCTCCCGCGAGACGAAATTTCCTACGACGGCACGTAGTGAGTCTTGGCTACGATGATCTGTGGCAGGCAGATTTGGTGGAAATGCGTGCGTATGCAACCCTCAATCGTGGTCACAACTACATACTTACGATCATCGATACGTTCAGCAAGTACGCGTGGGCCGTACCTGTGAAAACGAAAAGCGGTCGCGACGTTACCGAGGCATTCGCTTCCGTGTTGCGACGAAGCGGTAGATGTCCACGAAACCTACAAACCGACATGGGAAAGGAGTTCTAAAACGCGGAGTTTCAACGATGCGTAACGTCTCGCAAGATCAACCACTACTCGACGTACAGCGTGATGAAAGCATCGATCGTCGAGCGTTTCAATCGTACGCTGAAGAATCTGATGTGGAAACAATTTTCCTTGCACGCCTCCTATCGCTGGTTGGATCTGCTACCGACGCTCGTGCACACCTACAATCATCGTAAACATCGTACGATCAACGCGCGACCCGTCGACGTAACCTCCGCGACTCGTTTGCCGTTCGTCGTATCATCAGATGTCGGCCAACGACGACTACAACGCGCTAAATTCCACGTTGGTGATAAAGTACGCATGAGCAAATTCAAGACGATCTTCGAGAAGGGATACACGCCAAACTGGTCTATCGAGGTTTTCGAAATCATCGTGGTACAACGAACACACCCTGTAACATACATTCTACGTGATTCCGCGGGAGAACCGATCTCGGGTGGATTCTATGAGTACGAACTGCAGTCTGTCGCGAATCCTGACATATATCTGATCGAGAAGATTATTCGTCGCAAGGGCAATCGAGCGTACGTGAAATGGCTGGGATTCGTCTCATCCAAGAACTCGTGGATACAGGAAAAGGATGTTCTGTGATGCAACAGTGGCTCTTTATTACTATTAATAAAATAAATATACATTTATATCGTTTATTTCATTCTCTGTATTTAAAACATAAATTAAAGCATCAATATATCATGATACTTATACACTTGAACCGCTTACAATACAGTTTTTTTTGTAATTATCCTCTCTACGTACATACATTACATACTGTTTTTTTTTTTTTTTTTTTTTTTTTAAAGAGGGGAAATTGCATTACTCATACCGAGACAACGGTTACGTCGGGGTTATATGGGACTCTCCATTTCTGGCATACACACTAAAAACCTCCTCTACACTCATACAATGTATCATACTTATACATGAACGAAAAAAATACACGACATTAATGAAACGAATATACATAGATATATACATATGGTCATGCGCACACACACACACACACACCCAAACACACACAAACTCTATGACGTATGCATACACGCATCGCTATCATTATCGCTGTTCTCGCACTCGGGAATCCGATAGTGTCCCCACGGAAGGGTGTTGACCTGGTCAGGAAGTATGTACCGTTTATCGTCGTACGGACTGAGCGCGGTCTTTAGTTCCGTCACGGAACAAACATCGTGTAATCGCGCACGGATATGGTTCTGTCGAATCGTCGTTTGCGCGTGATCGCGATGACACCGCACATAGTCCTCGAAACGTATCTCCTTCGCGACCACACTTCTCTTCACACCTTTCACTTTTTTCGTCTCGGTCTCGATCGTTGCCGCCGCCGTAGCGTCACACACTCGAGTCGCGTACATCTTGGACCGCAGTCCCACGAACTCGGTCATTACGGCACCGTTGTTTTCGTCTTTCATTAGACCCGGCACTTTCTTGTTTACGCGCGGCATATCGTACGGGTTGTCCACCGCGTAATCGCTCGTGTCGAAGCGCGCACTGACGTCACTTTTCAGCTCCTCGTAAGCGTCATCGCACTGTAGCTGATACAAGAGGCTATCGGTGTCCGTATACAACACTTTGCACCTATCGCCAAATTTTGCGCGCATATACTCGTAATGAAATTCATACAGGCATACCTTCGACACGTCCAACACACTCATACCCACGTATATGGGCTTATCGAAATTCACTTTAAGTTTTCGCATCTCGATAGCGACTAATTGTTCGGAAAATATCGCGCGACTGTGGAAATTCGGTTTTGCGATCAACGATTCGGCACCGTACCGTCCGTCCCACCGCGTCACCAGTCGCACGTCCATTCGATTTCGCACATTTTCCATAGTCTTCCCATACACAGCATTGTTCATAAGTTTGTATAGTGTTTTCTGAAAATCGCTGGTGGCTCGCGTCCTCAACTCCGTGTTCAAAGTCATGTAGTCGCGCAACCAAGGTGATTGTTTGAAGACAAGAACG
This sequence comes from Andrena marginata, assembly GCA_963932335.1. Lineage (NCBI taxonomy): Eukaryota > Metazoa > Arthropoda > Insecta > Hymenoptera > Andrenidae > Andrena > Andrena marginata. Next base: position 26,772,397 of record OZ010662.1, read on the forward strand.
CGATGAATTCGTGATACGCAAAGTCCGTGTCGAATACACTGCTTCAAGTATCGATAGTGCATCACGAATCGTTCCTTATCGCGGAGCGTGGCGATCAGTTTGGTTTCCTTACCGATGGGTGAGTTCTCGCGTATAGGACAGAACGGAAGGTCCGCGTGCTTGTCGTGAATGTCCCGCGGATACTCCAGATCCACTTCCAGCAGGTAGCCCTCTGGTCCATCGTCCGCCGGCAAGGAGTTTGCGTTCAACTTGGACACCGTCGCCTCGTCCAGCCATCGGAAACCTCCGCGCGGCATCGCCTGAGACATCGCCCATCCGTACAGATTGTTCACGTCGAAGTACATCAAGTACGTTGATGGTTGCAACGCGTCGTACATCGACGTCGGCAGGTACTTGTTGTTGGCGCGCACGTATCTATGCGAGCACTGGCTAATGCCGCCGCGTATACCACGCTCCACGAACAACAGCATGTCCACATCGGTGAGCAGTTCTAATTCGACGCGCGTGTATTTTAGCATCGCGTCCCACGTGAACGCCAGTAACGTACAGTAATGCGCGGGGTCCAGTTCGTAGCTCGCGATAGATGCACTACGAAAGTTTTCGAACACGTCCGCGAGCAACAGCACATCAGTCTTCAGATACAGATCACTATACTCGCCTAACGTTTGTATACGGAAACCGCTCCACACGTTGGTTGCGTGCGCGTAATCAGACTCCGACACGTTGCTATCGTTCAAGCGATTGTAGAAAGCCTCGCGAGGCGGTAGTCGCGTGTCGCTCAATTTGTCGTACGACGCCACGTAATCATACGGAAAGATCCCTTTTCTTGTGAGGAGATCGAATTGTTCGTCAGGAAGATGTTCGAACTCGCGTCTGAGAATCGTCAATCGCTGTTTCCCGAGATCCATCGCGAGTTTCTGCAGACTCCTTGCCAGGAATTTGAACGAATCGTCGAATCGGAACTTCAACATTTTTCTCCAGTTCATGCCATCGCCCCTGAGGTCATCCACGTCCTTCGTAAACGAAATGTATCGTTCTTTCGTTAACGGTAGGAGGCTGATCTTTCCGTTGAACGCGTTCGCCAACTCCTTGATAACGAAGTGCGCGTCGTAGCCGGACAGGTTGTGGAACACCACGGGAATCGTGCAGGAACGTTGGTAACGCAAGTTGCACGATCTGTGGCCGCAACCCTGTACTCGCCCGTCGAGTGACAATGATCACGCACTTTCCTGTCGTCCTCGCCTTAGTCAAAGGGTCCTCCGCACACGTGGCACGCGGTTGTCCCGTGAAAACTCCGCCACTGTTGCTGCGTTAACGGTGTCATCGGTTTCTTCACGCACAACCGCGAGTACGCAACGTTCGCGAATTCCCGCAGTTCGCGCACAAACCACTGCACACAGTCGGTGTCGCTGTGATATGCTCTATATCTGCACAGAGTCGGGTCGTCGGAACATTGTACGTAGTAGCCTACACTGTGAGCTTTGTGGCGTTGATACTCGTACGTGCGACGCTCCATCGATGGCTGCTCCAGTTCCTCCAGCAAACACTCAAAGTCCGCGTAGATGACGAACGGCACGCGTTCCTTGCGTTCGTGATGCTGGAACCGCAAAATTTTCTCCTCTTCCGAAGGCAATTGCACCGCGCACTCGTTCAACCGCATACAGTCCACGGTGCGCCGCTGCAATCGCTCTGCCCATGAGAAAAAGTTGAGACACCTGAAACGTAGGGGAAAAACAATGTAAACGCTTCTTCGTCCGTAACGTATCGCTCGAAATTTTTTTTTAATTATTATTCTTATTTACTTACCTATCGCAAACGAACACTCTGCCATGATGGTCGCTGAGTTGGCCGGAAATCAAGCGGGAGAGACTGCGGATACACGCGAAATGGTACCGCTGCGAATCCTTGGGATCTTGAATCAGCAGCACGTTCGCGTGTCTCCCTTCTTCTCGCTTGTTACCGGATACGCGTAGAGGTACACAACCATCCTCGTCGGACCACAGGTAGATGTTCACGGACACGTCGTTGTCCGCCTCGAATTTCTTCACCTGGTCCAGGGACATGGGGAGCCGCACACCATCCGTACGGAGCACCGTCGCATAGGGTGGATACGACGTAATCCTGTCCCCGTGTGCAGTAGCCGGAAACAAACTCGCGACGACCGACCACAAAAAGCACGTGTTGTCGTTGCATCGAACGTTCACCACCGCTTTTTTCGTCGCGATCACTCGCGGAAGCGTCACGTCGCACCCGGCACGCAATGGATTATGTTTGTTCACGTTGATCAGGAGATTCTGTACTGCCCGTAAGGTCCAGCCACTCTCGCGCTCCTGAAACTCCTCCATCGCGATCAACGTCGGAGCGACCACTTGTTTCGCGTACCACTCGCGAACATTCGACGCTATAAACAGTACTTGGTTTCGCGTCGCGAAACTCTTCACGTCCGTTTCGTCCCGCAACATGAATTCTGCGTTTAACACTGTGTTCACCGACACGCTGCGATGCTCCGTAATAGCGTTCGTAACGCGCGAAATCACAGTTCGACGGGCATTCTCGAAGAATTTGCGTGGATCGACGGCCCCCACGTTTATCACGACCCCGGTCAACAAACGCTTCTCAAACGCGGTTTCAAGTTCCTCCCACACGACCTTCGATGACGTCGCTTGAGCGTCGTGTCCACACCCTACTCGTGATAATCGTCCTCGCACTATCGCGCGCAATGTTTGCGTTCGCGCGAGCAACGATACCATTCGCTGTTTCTCCCACACCGGCACGCGTTCGCCTCGTTGATACGCGACCATGTAACGTATCGTCTCGTCGCACCTGTCCATCCAATCGCGAAATTCCGCAGTGGTCCTCAAAAGTTCGGACATCCGCGACAACACCACAAACGCACCCTTGAACACCTCCATGGTTTTCTTTCTTCTTCACAATCACCTGTAATAAACGACTCTATATCGTTTTGAACTGCGTTTTCGCCAAGTAAATAAATTCACGTCTGGATACCGAACACGTACAGCTAACATTATCGGCCCGAAGAACCCCCCTGAAACGTGTCTCGGACACTCGTTAACATAACGTCGTAATTCACTGTCTAGAAACGTATCTAAGGGTATTACCGCCGTAGGATACAATCCCGTGTACACTTCCGTTGATTTATTCTCAATATCGCGCAAGAGCATCAACGGCGTGCATGCAATCGCGGTAATATATACCTCTTTATGTCTCAAACCATCCTTATCTCCCACAATACACGACACCGTACACTTGCGAGCACTACTGCATCCTGCAATATGTTGCATCAAATCACGTTGTTCCCGTGTAAAAAATTCAATCCCATAGTTAAAAATACTTGTCCATGCTGCCTCGCACAATGATTGAATGCCTACTGTGTCACGAATCTGAAGTGTTTCTACCAACACTGTTTTCGCATCCAGTTCCCAGGCTCTAGATGGCGTTGAAGCATCTTCGATTCCAAAAATCTCATCGTCCGATGATGATGAAGACAATAAGCTGTGTATCATAGCTCTATCTTTATCTACCTCTAATTGTTTCTGTCGTACACCGATCCGTAATATCTCGAGCCGCTTGATAATCAATAGTAAACGACGCCGTTGAATATTACCAAGTAATAGGTTTTTACGTCGAAACTCTATGACAACACGTATGCATTCGGTACATCTTTCTATCCAGTCTTGACATTCCGCGATCGTGCTTAACAGTGCACAGCTTTTTGATAATGTTTTAAAAGTATCAATATATGTATTCATTTTAAACCGTCTGTTAAAGATTCACGCATTTGTAATATGACTCACGGTTCCCTCTCATCTTTTTCAACACGTTCCATCATTTTAAAATATACTGATATACGCAATTCCCTTACTCGTAATATCAATATTCGCAGACGGCTATTACTATTTCCGCGTCGAAACTCCGTGGCGAGTTGTAAAAACGTGTCGTACCGTTCGAGCAACTCGTAACATTGTTCGTATGTTCCTAAAAGTGGAATTGACCTAGCTAGCACTCTAGCTTCACGTTCAAATTTTGTCCATTAGTATTATGCAAGCGAATGTATTTGAAACTAGTGTGACGATTTTTCGTAAAAAAAACACGATACTCACAAGTATTGTACCGAATAAGTTTTTCGACCAGTGACACTTCACGAATTTACCATGTCTAAGACGAGAGCGGCTTTAAATATACGAATATCCCTACCTAAAACTGCACCCCGTACATCGGCATACCAAAGGAACACCCAGAATTCTTTTGATCGACCGACTATCTCGCCGCCAATCGTTATAGTTCTATGTTATGATTCTGTTATCGCGCGACAGCCGTGGTGGTTTTCGACTTACGTCGGTGTAGAACACCCAGAATTCTTTTTGGTTAACCGATTATCTCGCCTTCCATCGTTATACGTGATGTGAGGGTAATAGCGCCGACTTTCGGCGACTTCGAGATGTCGCGTATAATTCTCGGAAGTTTTTTTGCAATTTCCGAGGGTAATAGCGCCGTTTGTTTTTGGACCGCAGACCGACGGGTTAATAGAGACAGACGTAAGTAGTAGGGTAATGGGGATTCCAACCCAGGTCCTCTGAAGGGAGCGCGGGGGCGGGGGGGAAGTGAGGGCGCGCGGGGGAGCGCGGCGGAGGGAAACATGGGCGCGGGGCCTGCGGGGAGAGGAAGACCGGTTGCGCGCGCACGAGCCGCGGAGTGGGGGAAGTCGCGATGATGGTGGGGGTCAGTCCGGGCCGAGCCACCGCGGAGACCGGGGCCCACCGTCGGAAACTTTTCAGAGGGGAATGACCCCCAAAAATCTCTTTCAGCCCACCCCCCGAAAATTTTTTCATACCTAACCGAGGGGGAATGACCCCCAGAAATTTTTTCCCCCAACACAGAGAAATAATAATTTATTTTTATCAGACGATATCGGACAATGTCGGGCAATGTCGGCTTTTTACGAACCGCGTCTTCGGGGAGGAAAAGAGACAGAGCATGATTTTAAAGCTAAAATTCAGAGGAGGGAAAGATACAACACTACTTGGTGGTACAATCGCATGCATTCTAAAAATTTTCAAAATGATTTTCAATCGCAGCGTCTCGCGCGATTGTATGTAATATGAGTCCTCCTCTGGAGTGGCCGTGCAAGGTGACGTCATTTTCACGGCGCGAAGAACGAAATAAACGCTGAATCTTAAAATTAGGTGGCGAGGAGAAAGACAGGTGAATAAAATGGTACAATGAAGTGCGTTTAAGATATATATATATATATATATATATATATATATTGTTACAAAAAAACGATTATAATAATAAAAAAGTAAATAAAAAGTAAATAAAATAATAATAATAATATAGAATAATAAAAATACAAAATAAAAGAAAAAATATATAATAAAAATAAAAAGAAAAATGTAAGAATATAAGAAAATAAGAGACAAATAGAAAATAGAAAATAAAAGAATAAAATATCAAATATAAATCTATATAAATCGCCCCCTTCTGGCAACGACAGCGCGGGCGGCGTTGGCGATGGCATCAATGAGCGCGGGCAGAATTTCCCGGTCCATCTGGGGCGGCGGTGGCAGTGGTGGCAGGTTCTGAAACATGTAAACCCCGATATAATATTGATACATTCCGCACATTATCCAATCACAATATCACGTACCAGCAAGACATCAGCGACGTCACCGTCATCATCGTCGGTGCCATCACCATCATCATCGGTGGTGGTGTTGTTGGTGGAGTCCTCGGTCTCGTCACCACTACCGACTGCAACCTGCAAATCCTAGAACATAGAAACCCACGATATAATATTGACACGGCCGCATGATTTGATCTCACTCGATTTCAAAGGTTGAACACGATAAATGTCAAAATATTGCAAAGTACATACCTCCAGAATGTCTTGATGTGGCTCGCCGTCCCACTCAGGCGCTATTCGTAATAAGCCTATTGCTTTATTATCAAATATTCGAATGCAACTGGTCTCACCGCATCCCCAAGCTCTTGCATGGAACCCTTATCTTGAAACCGAGAAGTGCGTAGCTTTGCAAAAGTAAGATGCTCTTGTTCTCCACCTGCATTTTCGCTGACCATCCTCTCCTTATTCACACGCGTCTTCTTCCCCTTCTTCTTGGACACATCATTCGACTAGATCACACCACTTTGAACGTGTATCGAACGATATTGAAAAGGTTTCGAACGTGTATCGAACGGCCTCGAACGTGTATCGAACGTCTACCATACCACATCAAACGTGAATGATACCACATCGAACGTGAATGGTACCACTTTGAACGTCAATCGTACCATATCGAACGTCAATCGTACCACTTTGAACGTGTATCGAACGTCAATCGTACCACTTTGAACGTGTATCGAACGTCAATCGTACCTCTTCGAACGTGTATTGAACGTCAATCGTACCACTTTGAACGTGTATCGAAAGTCAATCGTACCACTTTGAACGTGTATTGAACGTCAATCGTACCACTTTGAACGTGTATCGAACGTCAATCGTACCACTTTGAACGTGTATCGAACGTCAATCGTACCACATCGAACGTCAATCGAACGTGAATCGAACGTCAATCGTACCACTTCGAACGTGTATTGAACGTGTATCGTACCTCTTCGAACGTGTATCGAACGTCAATCGTACCACTTTGAACGTGAATGGTACCACTTTGAACGTGTATCGAACATCAATCGTACCACTTCGAACGTGTATCGAACGTCAATCGTACCACTTTGAACGTGTAATGAACCGCTTCTAAATAATTACAACTATCGTCTTAATCTAGCGTACATGTAGGAGATTAGGTTGGGGGAGGGTGAAGAAAAAACATTTATGCACTAAAAATTGATTATATTTTATTTATGCCTCTGTCGTTTAGACCACCAGTTGAATATTTTAAATACATTTTGCAAGGCACAGTGCTTTGCGTGTCTGCCACAACGCAGAGTATTAACTACATTTAGCTTATTTAGGGATTTTATATCCTCGTAGTCAATGTCCAGCGTCTCGATGATCACGTCCGCTCTCGTATTTTCATCCAGGAAATCCGCAAGCCAGTCGCGTTTCTGCAGCCCTTTAACGTATATGATATGGGATGTGTCATCTTCTTCGTCGATCGCATCAGCTACAGCTTTCGTAATTAGCTGTTTAGCCATACTGTACGGAACGTCCCCATCGTCCCAACGTAGTCCATGATATTTTGCCACCCACCATCGGATGCTTGATTTATCGGATTTTGTAAGAAGATATTGCGGCATCGAACTCCCAAAAATATAGTGCGAGAGAATTGTCCCCTTGCATAGGACAGCCACTTCCTTGACGACAAATCTTCCATCGACGATGAACCCTTGCAGGTCAACAAATGTTGGCACGACCATTATCGGTACAATTTAGAGGTCCGCTCGCTTTCAAGACAGACGGGAGAATACAGTTTTTCTCGTAAAGCATCTCGATTTTCATGATTAAATTTTGTGTGAATTTCACACAGGAGAGGGCGGGCAAGTAGCGTGGCAATTTAATTCATTTTGCGCACCACGTTTGTCAGTGGATTGTATTCAACCACCCGATCGTGCAGAATCAGACAGTAGGCTGTAGTATTTACCGGCACATTCTTTTTACACTCGAATTCTATGCGCACGTCCACGGTGCCATTCTTGATCGACTCGTTTTGTCGCGAGCAATCAATCACCATTGATGGGGCCAAATTGTAAAAATTCAGCCACGGTGAATAATACCTCGTTGCAACTATGTCCATAATACGATTTACCGAATTGCGTATACATGTGATACAAGATGGCATGCTTATTCTTGTCAAAGTCCAAGTTCATGTCATCGTATGGGTAAAATTCCGAGTTGAGAAAAAGTTTTACATTGGTCAATTTACAGTTGTTGAACTTAGTAACATCTTCGCTCATCACATTCCTTCGACCAGTCCGTAGAGCAAGGATCACGCATCGCGGCTTCTCCAGCTGTGCAGATGCCTTCACGGCCCACGAATGCTTGGTCGTGCTCTGTAAGAGAGGATACTCGTACAGATCCCACGATTGAAAACAAATGGTCAGGTTTTGTCCACTTTCCAAAGTACGTAGCAACGATAGCTTATTAACGTCGTTCAGCGTCACATGAGGCATCCGCCATTGTAGTTTAAGTAATTCAATTTCTGGTTCCAACATCGGTGATCCTATCAGAGCATTGTTGTCGTTGCGCGATCGTATTAAAATCAATTCGTGACGCGCATTAATAATCACGCGTTTGTAGTCTTCGCAAAATCCCAGCAAATATTTGAGTGGGACGCAAAAATTTAAATGGTTTTTCACTATTAGCCCATCGCGTCGTTGCAAGCCCCATCCGGCATTCTCCATAGTTTTGTCTTCGTCCGATGTCAGCAATACATAGTTTTTAAGCGTGGTAGTTATTCCAACGTTTCTGTTGCGATCAATCTCCACACCATTCAGCTCGTATCGAATCTCATCGAATAAGAACGCCATGCAATTATTTCCCAACATCACCGTTAACGCATCGTTTGGCTTATTTATCTTCAATTTCCCCTCCACATAGAGGAAACTTTCGCACGGTAATGTGTATAAATCCTGCTGCTGTATCGGTATTCTTATCTCATCGCTGTATCCAAAAGTCGTGTTTACGTATGGGTTGTATGTGTGAGTCTCGAGCTTGACGATGCGATCATCAAACGTCGGCTTCCCTCCAATGCTTAGAATATCAGCCATTTTTCAACTTATATGCGTACAATGAATCCCAAAGATTTCAAAAATGCAATGTTTGCAGCACTGAGCTTCTTCTTTTTAGCGTGATCGGAGTTGTTGCAGTTGTTGGTGTTGTAAACAATTTCACTTGGAAGAAACGGGTTTCTGGAGTCGTTCAATACAAGCATCTCTTTCGCACTACACGTATTATTGTCGTCGTCGTCGTACGTGCAGTCTGATGGTAATCTCTTCACCTCGAAAATCGAGCAATCGTCCGTCTTGATCCACAACGCGTATCGTTAGATCCGTAATGACCCGTGCGATGATTGGAAGGTAAATGATCTGCGCGGGCGTTTCCGATATCTTATATCCTGGTGGGACTCTCGGAGAAAATTCATGTATCGTATGTACACGCCTCCCATTGTTGTACGCACCAGCGGTCACGCTACATTCTATGCGAATAATGTTCACATTCATGATATTAATTGGATCGTCCGATTCATGCTATCGTCCTGGTTCTAATACCCGATTCGTCGAGAATCCCAGTAGCGATCCGATGTTATTGGGCTTTGTAAAGTCTACGGCGAACCGGCAGTACAGTTCGCTTTTCATGGTGTTGTTGTTGGGACGCAACACTATAGGATACGCATCGTTGTCACCGTCATCGGTGCCGTCGAGATTTTTTTGAGGATATCGCTCGAGTAATCGCTGCTTCAGGTACTTAGCAATGGCGTCTAGTTCGTAGGAGCCGTGGGGAATCGTAATGTATTCATGAGTGGTGTCGATGCTGTTGTTTTTGATGTCATAGTTTGAGAAAAAGTAGTATGGGTGGAAAGTAGTTTACCGCGAGGGTGCTACTCTTGCCGGTTAGAGTGAATGTTAACGACATATTCTGCTCGAACTGTTACTGAATCAGAGTGGTAGGAAGTCAATCCTTAAATTCGGTGCCGATCGTTTGTAGAAAGCGTAGACATAGTTGTCCGCAATTGCTCTGATCGTACTTTTGATAAGACGTACGATTGTATTCAATTTTCACAGCATCTTTATCCAGATATTGTATGAATTCCTTAGGCGGTCGAAGATTCCCAAAGCTGTCGAAATATATAGCTCGACTCCCTCTCTTCGCATACGCCACCCAATGAGTCCAGGCCCCCTCGACATTGTCCAAATTTACGATACCGCTCTCGTTTCGACGTACTCCTCCTGCTGGTAACGCGTTACGCATAAAAACGCCTCTAAAGAATGGAATATGCATACGTTTTGCCAACTCCTCCAATTGTGCATCGGTAGTTACGCCCGCAGGCATTTTTATTTTCTTTTCGGCGTTTTTTTTTTCGTTTCGATATTCCCTGTCCGCGCTTGTACGGTGCGAGATAAAGTCCCCGACCTTCCATGGAGCGATTATGACGTTGCATTTCCTGCAGCTGATGTTGCACCGCCTTATTATCGTTTACCGCCTTGGCGATCCCCGCCGCTCCGCCAGCCAATGATCCGAGAACACCTAGCAACGGTAGAAGTGGTAATATACCACCCCGTTTTGCTACCGGAAGAATCCGCTTTTTCGGTGCTCTCTTTGGAATCCTTTTAAGGGTTTTTGTTTTCATCCCTATTCCGATCTTCGCCTTGGCTTTCATAGCTGCCCAAACAGCCGTAGCAGCACCTCTTTCACCCAGAGTCGAGTCTCGCGCAACGATGCGTTTTCGCGCTTTGTCAGCGAGTATGTTATCTGCCGCGTGCCTTTCGCTGAGGTCGTTGCTACGCGAATACGCAATATCGTGTTCTCGACACGCTGCGTCCAACGGATTGATGCCTCGATCCCCTCTAGCTAATCGTTTTGCCAGATGAGTTCCTGGGCCGCAAAACTGGTATCCCGGAATATGTAATTCGATAGGTAGCGCGTTTATCGCCCGATTTAACAAACCACTGCCTTTCTTTACTCTCGTCGGTGACATTCGCTACAGTTTTTAATCAATGGTGCTGGACCATCGATATGTGTTCGCTGCCAAGGGCGATTATAATGTTCCAGACACCGACGATACTGCTGAACCTCAGAATCGGCTTTTATATGCTCGGGGAGTCTGCCCCACAACTGATCAATGTGCCTGCCAAACTCTCGGAGTAGAATAATCTTTCGTATATATTTCAACTGCTCAGAGGTTAGGTCTCGAATATCACAATTATCCGACAGGATCAGAAGCATTTTGAATACTGAACCGTTTTGCTTCGGTGCGGACCTATAAATAGGGGTGCTTCGACGTATCAAAATCATTTTTCACAGTTCACGGAGAGGATGCGATTCGTGCGACAACCTGTGACGATAGGCGTGACAAATTTTGATGATAAATCGCCAGTGATGTCTTCGAAAACAAGACGCAGACATGGTAGCATGCTGCCAAACACTATCCGCTGCGTCATTTGTGGCCCATCAAATTGCGGAAAGACCAACGTGCTGGTCAGCTTGTTGGAAAGTCCTCACGGCGTCCGCTTCGAGAACGTGTACGTGTACTCCAAGTCGTTGCAACAGCCGAAATATCAGTACTTGGAGAATTTATTGACTTCGATAGATGAAATTGGCTACTTTACGTTTTCGAATAACAGTGACGTCATCCCATCAAGCGAATCGTTTCCGAATTCTATTTTTATCTTTGATGACGTGGCATGCGACAAGCAAGATACGATAAGGGAATACTTTGCAATGGGGCGCCACTCGAACGTTGACTGCTTCTATCTCTGTCAGACATATGCAAAAATTCCCAAACATCTTATACGCGACAATGCGAATCTGCTGATTCTGTTTAAGCAGGATGGTACCAACTTGAAACATGTGTACAACGATCACGTAAACACTGACATGCCTTACGAGGATTTCTGCGCTTTGTGCCGTAATTGTTGGCAACGGGAGTATGGTTTCGTGGTAATAGACAAGGATAGCGCTATGTCCAATGGACGTTATAGAAAGGGATTTAACGAGTTTGCCGTACCGTGAGGTGGTCAATCGTCATCAACACGTCGGTGGGAAAGCAACGTCTGCGGCACAACGATGATTGATATCGATACTCTGGAGATTAAGGATCGCGAGAGAATAGCGAAGGAAATTGCAAAAACCAGCGATTCCATTCGCCGGAGACATCAGGCTTTGAAGACTGGCAAGATGGAGGAAGATATCGCGTTGGACAGATACTTTAAACCTATCGTCGAACCCTTGAAACATATTGTGGAAAATACCACAACAGCAGAAGCTGACACATCACCGCTGATGAGTACAGATGTTGAAGGGAATGAAACATTAACAGTAGGTATCCTAAGGGAGTTCTGGACCAATTGGTGGCGAGGGGGTGAAGCGGGGCGAGGGGAACTGCACCAGGGCGAGGGGGTTGCGGGTGGGGGGACCGCGACCACGTGCTCGCGCGCGTGCGCGAGAGGTGGGAGTGGGTACCGCCGATGACTCGGTCGCGTCGTAGGAAGCGTCCGCAACCCTCTTATCGCCCCAAGGTTGGATCGCGCCCCGATATCTGTAACATTCGAGCCAGGTGTACGAGAGAGAGAGAGAGAGAGGTACGATATTATTTTCGTATATCCGTCTCTCTCTCTCTCCCTAGGGCCATAGTCATATCGAAGGTCAATTTCCGAGAATAACGCGCTGCATCGATGCGCGCACGCGACATCCGAACCGCGAAAATTCGAAGCGCGACGAAGTCGCGGCCGCGATAGCGACGGCGGCGGCGGCGTCTGTGACATTCGAGCCAGGTGTACGAGAGTGAGAGAGAGAGGTACGATATTTTCGTATATCCGTCTCTCTCTATTCCTCTCTAGGGCCATAGTCATATCGAAGGTCAATTTCCGAGAATCACGCGCTGCATCGGTGCGCGTTGCAGAAGATGATGCAATGCGAAATCTGCGTTTTGATATGTTGCAACGTTCGAATCCGGTGTACGAGAGAGAGAGAGAGAGAGAGAGAGCAGTATAAATATCCGTCTCTCTCGCTCTAGGACCAGAGGCAAAACATACGGCGTTGGAGAAGATGCAAGTCGAAACCTGATGCGATAATCGCGCATCCAAAACATAGAACCGTAACGATGGAAGGTCCACTGCCGAGAATAATACGCAACATCGGTGCGCGAAAATTCAAAGCGGACCGACGGCGTTTCTGCTAGCGATAACGATCGAAGGCGTCGCGGAGAAGATGCAAGTCGAAACCTGATGCGATAATCGCGCGTCCAAAACATAGAACCGTAACGATGGAAGGTACACTGCCGAGAATAATACGCGGCAGCATCGGTGCGCGAAAATTCAAAGCGGACCGACGGCGTTTCTGCTAGCGATAACAATCGAAGGTGACGCGGAGAAGATGCAAGTCGAAACCTGATGCGATAATCGCGCATCCAAAACATAGAACCGTAACGATGGAAGGTCCACTGCCGAGAATAATACGCAGCATCGGTGCGCGAAAATTCAAAGCGGACCGACGGCGTTTCTGCTAGCGATAACGATCGAAGGCGACGCGGAGAAGATGCAAGTCGAAACCTGATGCGATAATCGCGCGTCCAAAACATAGAACCGTAACGATGGAAGGTACACTGCCGAGAATAATACGCGGCAGCATCGGTGCGCGAAAATTCAAAGCGGACCGACGGCGTTTCTGCTAGCAATAACGATCGAAGGTGACGCGGAGAAGATGCAAGTCGAAACCTGATGCGATAATCGCGCGTCCAAAACATAGAACCGTAACGATGGAAGGTACACTGCCGAGAATAATACGCGGCAGCATCGGTGCGCGAAAATTCAAAGCGGACCAACATTTCGAGACAAATATGATACGTACAAGCGTGATATGACTTAAGCTATAATTCTAAGTATTATTATTCCATTGCGATGCAAGGGTGTGGGAGATGTTAGGTAGGGATATTCATATATTTAAGGCAGCTGGCATCTTCGACAGGACCAAGTCGCGAATGGTAACGCGTCGGAAGATTTGTTTCGATCAGATCGTCGCGAATATCATATAGTTTTTTTTTTTTAAAAACGTATCTACTGAAGTTATACATACATTCACCTTAAGAATAATGGAATAGTTTTTATATACGTGTACATTAACCATATGAATAATGGAAATGTACGAAGAAGAAGTTTCGGTGTTAGCCCAGGCAATCCCACTGTTACGCACCTACGAACAATGCTACCAGTGGATTGAGCGGTGTGATGCGTTTTTACGACTGTCCGTGCAGTTTCGTGAACACATAGTGTCCGGACAGAGTAAAGAGTGGCTACGTGTACTGATGTTACGTATGAGGTTAATGCGTGTATCTGTGTATACGAAAATGTTGGAACGGGCGGAAGAAGAGGAGCGAGAGCCGTGAGGTGTAGTAATACACATGTTTAAAAAATGGAAGTGCATATGGAAACGTTCAAATCATTGTCATCGTGCTGCATGCTCTTGCACTCGATCCAGGAATATCGAGACTGGATAGAGAGGTGCACTGAATGTATACGAGACATCGTAGAGTTTCTACGGAAAAACCTGCTTCTTGAAAATAGTAAAACTCGTCGTTTGCTTTTGGTTATCAAGCGGCTCAAGTTATTACGGATCGGTGCACGACAGAAAGTGAAAGATCTAGATACGGAGGGTGCGCTACGAAACGAGTTATTAATGTCATCGTCGGACGATGAGATTCATGGAAATGAGCTTACTACAACGTCATCTGAGGATGTTAAGCTGGATGTGGAAACATTGATGCTAGAAACGCTTAAGATTCGCGAAACCGTGGGAATTCAATCACTTTGCGAGGCTGCGTGGACCAGTATATTTAACTATGGAGTTGAATTTTTTACACGTGAACAACGTGATGTGATGAGGCATATAGGCCGATACGGCAGTGCTCGCGAGTGTACTATGTTATGTATTATGGCCGACAAGGAGAAATGGCAACGGAGAGAGAAGTACATTACCGCGATTGTATCTACGCCCTTTATACTCTTACGCGATATCGAGAACAACTTGACGGAAGTGTTAGAGGGGTTATACCCTACAGCGGTAATGCCCGTAGATGTGTTTCTACACAATGAATTAACGTGTTATGTTCGCGAGTGTCCAAGACGAGTTGAATGGGGCATCGGACAATTACAATGCGATAGTCGTGGATGTAGGAGACGACCGTATTGGTCATTCAGCAAAAGGCCGATAATGTTATCGATACGTATGCGACGTTCTAACGTGAATTTACATACGTGGCGACAACGTGTTACGGAACGATATGCAATCCGGTATATTCAGTGATTTTGAGGAAGATAAAGATCGATAATATGGAAACGTTCAAGAACGCGTTTGTGACGTTGTCGCGGATGTCCGAACTTTTGAGGACCACCGCGGAATTTCGCGAGTGGATGGACAGGTGCGACGAGACGATACGTTACATGGTCGCGTATCAACGAGGCGAACGCGTACTGGTGTGGGAGAAGCAGCGAATGGAGTCGTTGCTCGCGCGAACGCAAACATTGCGCGCGATAGTGCGTGAACGCTTATCGCGAGTGGGGTGCGGACACGCCGCTCGAGCGACGTCATCGAAGGTCGTGTGGGAGGAACTGGAGACCGCGTTCGAGAAACGTTTGTTGACCGGGGCCGTGATAAACGTGGGGGCCGTCGATCCACGCAAATTCTTCGAGAATGCCCGTCGAACGGTGATTTCGCGCGTTACGAACGCTATTACGGAGCATCGCAGCGTGTCGGTGAACACCGTTCTCAACGCGGAATTCATGTTGCGGGACGAAACGGACGTGAAGAGTTTCGCGACGCGAAACCAAGTACTGTTTATAGCGTCGAATGTTCGCGAGTGGTACGCGAAACAAGTGGTCGCTCCGACGTTGATCGCGATGGAGGAGTTTCAGGAGCGCGAGAGTGGCTGGACCTTACGGGCAGTACAGAATCTCCTGATCAACGTGAACAAACATAATCCATTGCGTGCCGGGTGCGACGTGACGCTTCCGCGAGTGATCGCGACGAAAAAAGCGGTGGTGAACGTTCGATGCAACGACAACACGTGCTTTTTGTGGTCGGTCGTCGCGAGTTTGTTTCCGGCTACTGCACACGGGGACAGGATTACGTCGTATCCACCCTATGCGACGGTGCTCCGTACGGATGGTGTGCGGCTCCCCATGTCCCTGGACCAGGTGAAGAAATTCGAGGCGGACAACGACGTGTCCGTGAACATCTACCTGTGGTCCGACGAGGATGGTTGTGTACCTCTACGCGTATCCGGTAACAAGCGAGAAGAAGGGAGACACGCGAACGTGCTGCTGATTCAAGATCCCAAGGATTCGCAGCGGTACCATTTCGCGTGTATCCGCAGTCTCTCCCGCTTGATTTCCGGCCAACTCAGCGACCATCATGGCAGAGTGTTCGTTTGCGATAGGTAAGTAAATAAGAATAATAATTAAAAAAAAATTTCGAGCGATACGTTACGGACGAAGAAGCGTTTACATTTTTTTTTGTTTACGTATACGTTTCAGGTGCCTCAACGTTTTCTCGTCGGCGGAGCGATTGCAGCGGCACACCGTTGACTGTATGCGGTTGAACGAGTGCGCGGTGCAATTGCCGTCCGAAGAGGAGAAAATTTTGCGGTTCCAGCATTACCAACGCAAGGAACGCGTGCCGTTCGTCATCTACGCGGACTTTGAATGTTTGCTGGAGGAAGTGGAGCAGCCGGCGATGGAGCGTCGCACGTACGAGTATCAACGCCACAAAGCTTACAGCGTGGGATACTGCGTACAATGCTCCGACGACCCGACTCTTCGCAGATATCGAGCATATCGCAGCGACACCGACTGCGTGCAGTGGTTTGTGCGCGAACTGCGCGAATTCGCGAACGCTGCGTACTCGTGGTTGTGCGTCAAGAGACCGATGGCACCGTTAACGCAGCAACAGTGGCGGAGTTTTCACGGGGCGATGGCGTGCCACGTGTGCGGAGGACCCTTTGATCGAGGCGAGGACGACAGGAAAGTGCGCGATCATTGTCATTCGACGGGCGAGTACAGGGGCGCGGCGCACAGATCGTGCAACTTGCGCTACCAACGTTCCTGCACGATTCCCGTGGTGTTCCACAACCTGTCCGGCTACGACGCGCACTTCGTTATCAAGGAGTTGGCGGACGCGTTCGATGGTAAGATCAGCCTCCTACCGTTAACGAAAGAACGGTACATCTCGTTTACGAAAGACGTGGAGGACCTCAGGGGCGATCGCAAGAACTGGCGAAAAATGTTGAAGTTTCGATTCGTCGATTCGTTCAAGTTCCTGGCAACGAGTCTGCAGAAACTCGCGTCGGATCTCGGGAAACAGCGTTTGACGATTCTCAGACGCGAGTTCGAACATCTCCCTGACGAACAATTCGATCTCCTCACAAGAAAAGGGATCTTTCCGTACGATTACGTGGCGTCGTACGACAAATTGAACGACACGCGACTACCGCCTCGCGAGGCATTCTACAATCGCTTGAACGATAGCAACGTGTCGGAGTCGGATTACGCGCACGCAACCAACGTGTGGAACGGTTTCCGTATACAAACGTTAGGCGAGTACAGCGATCTGTATCTGAAGACCGACGGTCTTTTGCTCGCGGACGTGTTCGACAACTTTCGTAGTGCATCTATCGCGAGCTACGAACTGGACCCCGCGCATTACTGTACGTTACCGGCGTTCACGTGGAACGCGATGCTAAAATACACGCGCGTCGAATTGGAACTGCTCACCGACGTGGACATGCTGTTGTTCGTGGAGCGCGGTATACGCGGCGGCCTGAGCCAGTGCTCGCACAGGTACGCGCGCGCCAACAACAAGTACCTACCGACGTCGATGTACGACGCGTCGCAACCATCCATGTACTTGATGTACTTCGACGTGAACAACCTGTACGGATGGGCGATGTCTCAGGCGATGCCACGCGGAGGATTCCGATGGCTGGACGAGGCGACGGTGTCCAAGTTGAACGCGAACTCCTTGCCGGCGGACGATGGACCGGAGGGCTACCTGCTGGAAGTGGACCTGGAGTATCCGCGAGACATTCACGACGAGCACGCGGACCTTCCGTTCTGTCCTGTGCACGAGCACGCACCCGTCGGTAAGCAAAGCAAACTGATCGCCACGCTCCGCGACAAGGAACGATACGTGATTCACTATCGTTACCTGAAGCAGTGTATTCGACACGGACTTTGCGTATCGCGAATTCATCGCGTTCTACGGTTCGATCAATCACCTTGGTTGCGCGACTACATCACTTTGAACACGGACTTGAGGACGCGAGCCACCAGCGATTTCCAGAAAACGCTGTACAAACTGATGAACAATGCCGTGTACGGAAAGACGATGGAAAATGTGCGAAAGCGAGTGGACGTGCGACTGGTGACGCGGTGGGACGGACGGTACGGTGCCGAATCGTTGATCGCGAAACCGAACTTCCACAGTCGCGCGATATTCTCGGAACTCTTAGTCGCTATCGAGATGCGTAAACTGAAGGTGAAATTCGATAAGCCCATATACGTGGGTATGAGCGTGCTGGACGTGTCGAAGGTGTGCCTGTACGAATTTCATTACGAGTATATGCGCGCAAAGTTCGGCGATAGGTGCAAGATGTTGTACACGGACACCGACAGTTTAATGTATCTGCTGCAGTGCGATGACGCTTACGAGGAGCTGAAAAGCGATGTCAGTGCGCGCTTCGACACGTGCGATTACGCGGTGGACAACCCGTACGGTATGCCGCGCGTAAACAAGAAAGTGCCGGGTCAGATGAAAGACGAGAACAACGGTGCCGTAATGACCGAGTTCGTGGGACTGCGATCGAAGATGTACGCGACTCGAGTGTGCGACGCTACGGCGGCGGCAACGATCGAGACCGAGACAAAAAAAGTGAAAGGTGTGAAGAGGAGCGCGGTCGCGAACGAGATACGTTTCGAGGACTACGTGCGGTGTCTTCGCGAGCACGCGGAAACGACGATTCGTCAGAATCATATCCGTGCGCGATTACACGACGTTTATTCAGTGAGCGAGTGTAAGACAGCGCTCAGTCCGTACGACGATAAACGATGCGTACTTCCCGACCAGATCAACACCCTTCCGTGGGGACACTATCAGATTCCCGAGTGCGAGAACAGCGATAGTGATGCGTGTATGGATACATCGTAGTGAGTGAGTGTGTGTGTGTGTGTGTGTGTGTGTGAGTGAGTGAGTGAGTGAGTGAGTGAGTGAGTGAGTGAGTGAGTGAGTGAGTGAGTGAGTGAGTGAGTGAGTGAGTGAGTGAGTGAGTGAGTGAGTGAGTGAGTGAGTGAGTGAGTGAGTGAGTGAGTGAGTGAGTGAGTGAGTGAGTGTGTGTGTGTGTGTGTGTGTGTGTGTGTGAGTGAGTGTGTGTGAGTGAGTGAGTGAGTGAGTGAGTGAGTGAGTGAGTGAGTGAGTGAGTGAGTGAGTGAGTGAGTGAGTGAGTGTGTGTGTGTGTGTGTGTGTGTGTGTGTGTGTGTGTGTGTGTGTGTGTGTGTGTGTGTGTGTGTGTGTGTGTGTGTGTGTGTGTGTGTGTGTGTGTGAAACTATGTATATTCGTTTCATTAAGGTCGCGTATTTTTTTTTCGTTCATGTATATAAGTATGATGAAAAAAAAAGTATGCAACGGATGGACGTAGCGTGTCATTACCCACGCTACGTCCATCCGTTGTATACTTTTTTTTTCCATCACACTTATATACATGAACGAAAAAAAATACGCGACATTAATGAAACGAATATACATAGTTTCACACACACACACACACACACACACACACACACACACACACACACACACACACACACACACACACACACACTCACTCACTCACTCACTCACTCACTCACTCACTCACACACACACTCACTCACTCACACACACACACACACACACACACACACTCACTCACTACGATGTATCCATACACGCATCACTATCGCTGTTCTCGCACTCGGGAATCTGATAGTGTCCCCACGGAAGGGTGTTGATCTGGTCGGGAAGTACGCATCGTTTATCGTCGTACGGACTGAGCGCTGTCTTACAATCGCTCACTGAATAAACGTCGTGTAATCGCGCACGGATATGATTCTGACGAATCGTCGTTTCCGCGTGCTCGCGAAGACACCGCACGTAGTCCTCGAAACGTATCTCGTTCGCGACCGCGCTCCTCTTCACACCTTTCACTTTTTTTGTCTCGGTCTCGATCGTTGCCGCCGCCGTAGCGTCGCACACTCGAGTCGCGTACATCTTCGATCGCAGTCCCACGAACTCGGTCATTACGGCACCGTTGTTCTCGTCTTTCATCTGACCCGGCACTTTCTTGTTTACGCGCGGCATACCGTACGGGTTGTCCACCGCGTAATCGCACGTGTCGAAGCGCGCACTGACATCGCTTTTCAGCTCCTCGTAAGCGTCATCGCACTGCAGCAGATACATTAAACTGTCGGTGTCCGTGTACAACATCTTGCACCTATCGCCGAACTTTGCGCGCATATACTCGTAATGAAATTCGTACAGGCACACCTTCGACACGTCCAGCACGCTCATACCCACGTATATGGGCTTATCGAATTTCACCTTCAGTTTACGCATCTCGATAGCGACTAAGTGTTCCGAGAATATCGCGCGACTGTGGAAGTTCGGTTTCGCGATCAACGATTCGGCACCGTACCGTCCGTCCCACCGCGTCACCAGTCGCACGTCCACTCGCTTTCGCACATTTTCCATCGTCTTTCCGTACACGGCATTGTTCATCAGTTTGTACAGCGTTTTCTGGAAATCGCTGGTGGCTCGCGTCCTCAAGTCCGTGTTCAAAGTGATGTAGTCGCGCAACCAAGGTGATTGATCGAACCGTAGAACGCGATGAATTCGCGATACGCAAAGTCCGTGTCGAATACACTGCTTCAGGTAACGATAGTGAATCACGTATCGTTCCTTGTCGCGGAGCGTGGCGATCAGTTTGCTTTGCTTACCGACGGGTGCGTGCTCGTGCACAGGACAGAACGGAAGGTCCGCGTGCTCGTCGTGAATGTCTCGCGGATACTCCAGGTCCACTTCCAGCAGGTAGCCCTCCGGTCCATCGTCCGCCGGCAAGGAGTTCGCGTTCAACTTGGACACCGTCGCCTCGTCCAGCCATCGGAATCCTCCGCGTGGCATCGCCTGAGACATCGCCCATCCGTACAGGTTGTTCACGTCGAAGTACATCAAGTACATGGATGGTTGCGACGCGTCGTACATCGACGTCGGTAGGTACTTGTTGTTGGCGCGCGCGTACCTGTGCGAGCACTGGCTCAGGCCGCCGCGTATACCGCGCTCCACGAACAACAGCATGTCCACGTCGGTGAGCAGTTCCAATTCGACGCGCGTGTATTTTAGCATCGCGTTCCACGTGAACGCCGGTAACGTACAGTAATGCGCGGGGTCCAGTTCGTAGCTCGCGATAGATGCACTACGAAAGTTTTCGAACACGTCCGCGAGCAACAGCACGTCGGTCTTCAGATACAGATCGCTGTACTCGCCTAACGTTTGTATACGGAAACCGTTCCACAAGTTGGTTGCGTGCGCGTAATCCGACTCCGACACGTTGCTATCGTTCAAGCGATTGTAGAATGCCTCGCGAGGCGGTAGTCGCGTGTCGTTCAATTTGTCGTACGACGCCACGTAATCGTACGGAAAGATCCCTTTTCTTGTGAGGAGATCGAATTGTTCGTCAGGGAGATGTTCGAACTCGCGTCTGAGAATCGTCAAACGCTGTTTCCCGAGATCCGACGCGAGTTTCTGCAGACTCGTTGCCAGGAACTTGAACGAATCGACTAATCGAAACTTCAACATTTTTCGCCAGTTCTTGCGATCGCCACTGAGGTCCTCCACGTCTTTCGTAAACGAAATGTACCGTTCTTTCGTTAACGGTAGGAGGCTGATCTTACCATCGAACGCGTCCGCCAACTCCTTGATAACGAAGTGCGCGTCGTA
The DNA here is from genome assembly GCA_963932335.1 of Andrena marginata. Classification (NCBI taxonomy): domain Eukaryota; kingdom Metazoa; phylum Arthropoda; class Insecta; order Hymenoptera; family Andrenidae; genus Andrena; species Andrena marginata. The sequence goes on from OZ010662.1 coordinate 26,794,116, forward strand.
GCCGGACAGGTTGTGGAACACCACGGGAATCGTGCAGGAACGTTGGTAGCGCAAGTTGCACGATCTGTGCGCCGCGCCCCTGTACTCGCCCGTCGAATGACAATGATCGCGCACTTTCCTGTCGTCCTCGCCTCGATCAAAGGGTCCTCCGCACACGTGGCACGCCATCGCCCCGTGAAAACTCCGCCACTGTTGCTGCGTTAACGGTGCCATCGGTCTCTTGACGCACAACCACGAGTACGCAGCGTTCGCGAATTCGCGCAGTTCGCGCACAAACCACTGCACGCAGTCGGTGTCGCTGCGATATGCTCGATATCTGCGAAGAGTCGGGTCGTCGGAGCATTGTACGCAGTATCCCACGCTGTAAGCTTTGTGGCGTTGATACTCGTACGTGCGACGCTCCATCGCCGGCTGCTCCACTTCCTCCAGCAAACATTCAAAGTCCGCGTAGATGACGAACGGCACGCGTTCCTTGCGTTGGTAATGCTGGAACCGCAAAATTTTCTCCTCTTCGGACGGCAATTGCACCGCGCACTCGTTCAACCGCATACAGTCAACGGTGTGCCGCTGCAATCGCTCCGCCGACGAGAAAACGTTGAGGCACCTGAAACGTATACGTAAACAAAAAAAAATGTAAACGCTTCTTCGTCCGTAACGTATCGCTCGAAATTTTTTTTTAATTATTATTCTTATTTACTTACCTATCGCAAACGAACACTCTGCCATGATGGTCGCTGAGTTGGCCGGAAATCAAGCGGGAGAGACTGCGGATACACGCGAAATGGTACCGCTGCGAATCCTTGGGATCTTGAATCAGCAGCACGTTCGCGTGTCTCCCTTCTTCTCGCTTGTTACCGGATACGCGTAGAGGTACACAACCATCCTCGTCGGACCACAGGTAGATGTTCACGGACACGTCGTTGTCCGCCTCGAATTTCTTCACCTGGTCCAGGGACATGGGGAGCCGCACACCATCCGTACGGAGCACCGTCGCATAGGGTGGATACGACGTAATCCTGTCCCCGTGTGCAGTAGCCGGAAACAAACTCGCGACGACCGACCACAAAAAGCACGTGTTGTCGTTGCATCGAACGTTCACCACCGCTTTTTTCGTCGCGATCACTCGCGGAAGCGTCACGTCGCACCCGGCACGCAATGGATTATGTTTGTTCACGTTGATCAGGAGATTCTGTACTGCCCGTAAGGTCCAGCCACTCTCGCGCTCCTGAAACTCCTCCATCGCGATCAACGTCGGAGCGACCACTTGTTTCGCGTACCACTCGCGAACATTCGACGCTATAAACAGTACTTGGTTTCGCGTCGCGAAACTCTTCACGTCCGTTTCGTCCCGCAACATGAATTCCGCGTTGAGAACGGTGTTCACCGACACGCTGCGATGCTCCGTAATAGCGTTCGTAACGCGCGAAATCACCGTTCGACGGGCATTCTCGAAGAATTTGCGTGGATCGACGGCCCCCACGTTTATCACGGCCCCGGTCAACAAACGTTTCTCGAACGCGGTCTCCAGTTCCTCCCACACGACCTTCGATGACGTCGCTCGAGCGGCGTGTCCGCACCCCACTCGCGATAAGCGTTCACGCACTATCGCGCGCAATGTTTGCGTTCGCGCGAGCAACGACTCCATTCGCTGCTTCTCCCACACCAGTACGCGTTCGCCTCGTTGATACGCGACCATGTAACGTATCGCCTCGTCGCACCTGTCCATCCACTCGCGAAATTCCGCGGTGGTCCTCAAAAGTTCGGACATCCGCGACAACGTCACAAACGCGTTCTTGAACGTTTCCATATTATCGATCTTTATCTTCCTCAAAATCACTGAATATACCGGATTGCATATCGTTCCGTAACACGTTGTCGCCACGTATGTAAATTCACGTTAGAACGTCGCATACGTATCGATAACATTATCGGCCTTTTGCTGAATGACCAATACGGTCGTCTCCTACATCCACGACTATCGCATTGTAATTGTCCGATGCCCCATTCAACTCGTCTTGGACACTCGCGAACATAACACGTTAATTCATTGTGTAGAAACACATCTACGGGCATTACCGCTGTAGGGTATAACCCTTCTAACACTTCCGTCAAGTTGTTCTCGATATCGCGTAAGAGTATAAAGGGCGTAGATACAATCGCGGTAATGTACTTCTCTCTCCGTTGCCATTTCTCCTTGTCGGCCATAATACATAACATAGTACACTCGCGAGCACTGCCGTATCGGCCTATATGCCTCATCACATCACGTTGTTCACGTGTAAAAAATTCAACTCCATAGTTAAATATACTGGTCCACGCAGCCTCGCAAAGTGATTGAATTCCCACGGTTTCGCGAATCTTAAGCGTTTCTAGCATCAATGTTTCCACATCCAGCTTAACATCCTCAGATGACGTTGTAGTAAGCTCATTTCCATGAATCTCATCGTCCGACGATGACATTAATAACTCGTTTCGTAGCGCACCCTCCGTATCTAGATCTTTCACTTTCTGTCGTGCACCGATCCGTAATAACTTGAGCCGCTTGATAACCAAAAGCAAACGACGAGTTTTACTATTTTCAAGAAGCAGGTTTTTCCGTAGAAACTCTACGATGTCTCGTATACATTCAGTGCACCTCTCTATCCAGTCTCGATATTCCTGGATCGAGTGCAAGAGCATGCAGCACGATGACAATGATTTGAACGTTTCCATATGCACTTCCATTTTTTAAACATGTGTATTACTACACCTCACGGCTCTCGCTCCTCTTCTTCCGCCCGTTCCAACATTTTCGTATACACAGATACACGCATTAACCTCATACGTAACATCAGTACACGTAGCCACTCTTTACTCTGTCCGGACACTATGTGTTCACGAAACTGCACGGACAGTCGTAAAAACGCATCACACCGCTCAATCCACTGGTAGCATTGTTCGTAGGTGCGTAACAGTGGGATTGCCTGGGCTAACACCGAAACTGCTTCTTCGTACATTTCCATTATTCGTATGGTTAATGTACACGTATATAAAAACTATTCCATTATTCTTAAGGTGAATGTATGTATAACTTCAGTAGATACGTTTTTTAAAAAAAAAAACTATATGATATTCGCGACGATCTGATCGAAACAAATCTTCCGACGCGTTACCATTCGCGACTTGGTCCTGTCGAAGATGCCAGCTGCCTTAAATATATGAATATCCCTACCTAACATCTCCCACACCCTTGCATCGCAATGGAATAATAATACTTAGAATTATAGCTTAAGTCATATCACGCTTGTACGTATCATATTTGTCTCGAAATGTTGGTCCGCTTTGAATTTTCGCGCACCGATGCTGCCGCGTATTATTCTCGGCAGTGTACCTTCCATCGTTACGGTTCTATGTTTTGGACGCGCGATTATCGCATCAGGTTTCGACTTGCATCTTCTCCGCGTCACCTTCGATCGTTATTGCTAGCAGAAACGCCGTCGGTCCGCTTTGAATTTTCGCGCACCGATGCTGCCGCGTATTATTCTCGGCAGTGTACCTTCCATCGTTACGGTTCTATGTTTTGGACGCGCGATTATCGCATCAGGTTTCGACTTGCATCTTCTCCGCGTCGCCTTCGATCGTTATCGCTAGCAGAAACGCCGTCGGTCCGCTTTGAATTTTCGCGCACCGATGCTGCGTATTATTCTCGGCAGTGGACCTTCCATCGTTACGGTTCTATGTTTTGGATGCGCGATTATCGCATCAGGTTTCGACTTGCATCTTCTCCAACGCCGTATGTTTTGCCTCTGGTCCTAGAGCGAGAGAGACGGATATTTATACTGCTCTCTCTCTCTCTCTCTCTCTCTCTCTCTCTCTCTCTCTCTCTCTCTCTCTCTCTCTCTCTCTCTCGTACACCGGATTTGAACGTTGCAACATATCAAAACGCAGATTTCGCATTGCATCATCTTCTGCAACGCGCACCGATGCAGCGCGTGATTCTCGGAAATTGACCTTCGATATGACTATGGCCCTAGAGAGGAATAGAGAGAGACGGATATACGAAAATATCGTACCTCTCTCTCTCTCACTCTCGTACACCTGGCTCGAATGTCACAGACGCCGCCGCCGCCGTCGCTATCGCGGCCGCGACTTCGTCGCGCTTCGAATTTTCGCGGTTCGGATGTCGCGTGCGCGCATCGATGCAGCGCGTTATTCTCGGAAATTGACCTTCGATATGACTATGGCCCTAGAGAGAGAGAGAGAGACGGATATACGAAAATAATATCGTACCTCTCTCTCTCTCTCTCGTACACCTGGCTCGAATGTTACAGATATCGGGGCGCGATCCAACCTTGGGGCGATAAGAGGGTTGCGGACGCTTCCTACGACGCGACCGAGTCATCGGCGGTACCCACTCCCACCTCTCGCGCACGCGCGCGAGTTTGCGCGTCTGTGCGAGCGCGTGGTCGCGGCCCCCCCACCCGCAACCCCCTCGCCCTGGTGCGGTTCCCCTCGCCCCGCTTCACCCCCTCGCCCCAAATTGGTCCAGAACTCCCTTAGGATACCTACTATTAACGCCTAAAAAAATCCATCCGAAAGGGAACACATCGCGCAAGGCAAAGAGGAAACAACACGGGCCTTTGGAATATTCACCTATAACCTCGACACCAGTTCAATCGAAGCGGAATCGACAAAATGCTACATCAAACGATTCTCCGGCTCCTCCCACACCAATAAATACATTGCCCAATGTGCAATCGCTCTCAGCCGTTGATGACGACGTTTTTGAAACTAGTCCCGATGAGTCGTTTGTAACATCTATTAGACATCAATTCCAAACATCCGAGGGACAAAAAACGATCCGCAGTCATTTCGGCCCGCTGGGGCAAAAATCCATGAGTGCAATCCTAAGTAGTGATAAGAATACAGCAATGGACTAAGTGTACGGTGTATACTTTGACAATAGTAGAACGATGCTTGGGGATAAGGCTTTCGATATAGACAAGGATGATAATATAATCATAGATGGTGTAAAATACAGAGGAACACCCGGCCTTTAGGAATTGATTTTTATGAGAATTCCCGACGATACTGTATACACCGATGCCGATAAACAAAAATACAAAAGTATACTGCTGACAACGAATGCACATAGACGTGGTCATGGTGCTAAAAATCCCATATTGGGCAACAAGGGATACAAGTACAAACATGTAATTGCACCGCTAATTCCCCGTGCATCGGCTAGTAGGGCAGGGAGAGGTCTAACAGTGCCACGAGTCATGGTGGTAAACGATAACAAAATCGATTACGTACACTGGGACGATCCCAATGAGCTGGTGGATCGATTCCGTTTGCTCGAAGCGTCGCGTCAGGCGGGTAACAACTCTCACGATCCCGAAATTCTATCGATTATCGAGGAACTCCGCGAGGTAGACCTCATTATATAAAACCGCGCGCCGATGATGTGCACAGTATGCATCGAGATGCCAATCAACAAATTTGGGGTATCGCTCGAGAAGAGTGGAGTAGCTAGAATGGATTATTACAAATGGAGCGGTTTGCTTCGAAATTACATGCGAGATAACGCTCTTTGCGTAACCGGTGCAGACTTTGATGCAAAATCACGCAAGATACGACGCGTAGCTGAGCCGGTGGCCGACACCGATGCCGTCAATAAACTATACGTGGAAAAGAGCATTAAACTTTTGAGAGAGCAGCAGGAAGAATTAGAGAGGAAGCTGGTCGTATTTCAAAGAGATATGCTGACGTTGCAAAACAGTATTCAAAAGATATCGCAAGTGTCGAATTCTATCCCGCAGCCGGACAATGAAATTCGTAAAGTTAAAGAGGCTATAACCGCTTTTGCTGCGGAGCAGCAACTTGTCCAGAATTTTCTCGGACCAACGGGAAGCACATAATGCATGTACCTGATAATTATCGCATCATTCGTGTCCAAGACACCTCTGCGATCAAACATGCAGCCATTATCGAAATCCAAGAGTAAAGAAAACCATGGCCACAAGAAGCGACAACTCGTTGAGGAATTGCACGCTCCAGCTCGAAGACATTTTCCGCGGAGGCGCGTCATCGTGCATGGATACGATGATCTGTGGCAAGCTGACATTGTAGAAATGCGTCCATACTCGCGATTCAACCAGGGTCACCACTACATACTCACCGTCATCGATGTGTTGAGCAAGTATGCGTGGGCATTACCGCTCAAGACTAAAAGTGGTGCTGAGGTGACTAAAGCGTTTGCAAAGATATTTAGACAGCGATATCCGAAAAATTTGCAAACCGATCAAGGAAAAGAATTTTACAACACCGATGTGCAGAAACTCTTGACAAAGCACGACATTAATCATTATTCGACGTATTCGGTGATGAAGGCCTCTGTTGTAGAACGTTTCAATCGAACTTTGAAGAACAATATGTGGAAACTGTTTACGCTGAATGGAACCTATAGATGGACCGATGCGCTACCAAGTCTACTTGCAGAGTATAACGCACGAAAACATAGAACCATCGGAATGCGTCCTTGCGATGTCACCCCTGCGATCGCCGACACGCTGCTAGCCACCGTATACAGCAACATAAAGATCGCTGCACCAGCGAGATTCAAATTGGGCGAGTTTGTGCGCGTGAGCAAATTTAAAACCATCTTCGGTAAAGGCTATACGCCGAACTGGACAACGGAGGTGTTCAAGATGGCCAAAGTACAGACAACTAATCCCGCGACGTATCTGCTGGTCGATTCCTGTGGAAAACCCATTGCCGGAGGTTTCTATGAACACGAGCTGCAACGCGTCACCGATCCTGATGTGTATCTAGTGGAAAAAGTGTTGCGTAGAAAGGGGGATAAGGTGTACGTCAAGTGGCTGGGGTTTGATAAATCACACAATTCTTGGATAAATAAAAATAATGTATTGTAAAAATAATAATACATGGTTCAATAAATACAATGATACATATACATGTGTGAACATTTTTTTTTTACACATTAATTCCACCATTTATAATTTCTATACATTTGCAAACAATAATTCTACTATTTATAAGAAACGAGTTAATAAATACAATAATAATTTCAATACATTCGCAAACAATAATTCCACTATTTATAATAAATACAATAATTCCACTATTTATAATAAATACAATAATTCCACTATTTATAATAAATACAATAATTCCACTATTTATAATAAATACAATAATTCCACTATTTATAATAAATACAATAATTCCACTATTTATAAGAAATACAATAATTTCTATTTTACAATGGAATTTGGTAATGACCCCAGGGCAGAGTGTCGGTCGAATCGGGTACGATATGCCGCTTGTCGTCGTGTGGGCTTAGAGCGATTTTAGATTCCGAAATGGTGTACACTTTATGCAATTTAGACCGTATGCATGATTGTCTGCGAACCATTTCGATCTCCCTTTGCAAACACTGCGCGTAGTCGTCGAAAGTTATCGTTCTAGCTATGACGTTGGTCTTGATGCCTTTCGCCTTTTTCGTATCTTTTTTACCGTCTACGCGAAGTGCATACATTTTCGCTCTAAGACCTACGAATTCAGTCATTATCGCACCGTTATTTTCCTCCTTCCTCGACGCCGGAACCTTCTTATTTACGCGCGGCATATTATATACATTGTCGGTGGGATAATCGCTTGTGTCGAATCTATCGATATTGTGTTTCATGGTCTCGTAGATATCGTCGCATCGAATATGATAAATGAGGCTGTCAGTTTCTGTATATAGAATTTTACATTTTTGTCCATGCTTGGGAGACATGTACTCGTGGTGAAATTCATACAAACAAATTTTTGATATGTCCAGAATGCACATACCCACGTATATCGGTTTGTTGAATTTCACCTCGAGTTTTCGCAATTCAACAGCTATTAAATTTTCCGAAAAAACACTTCTGCTGTGGAAATTCGGTTTCGCGATCATTGCCTCCGCGCCATATCGCCCTTCCCAATGAGTCAAAAGTTTTACGTCCACGTGATTTCGCACATTTTCCATAGTTTTTCCAAATACCGCGTTGTTCATCAATTTGTACAAAGTTTTTTCAAAGTCGTTAGTCGCGCCTGTTCTAAACCGTATATTTAGTTCGATGTAATCGCGGAGCCAGGGAGATTGAGCGAATTGAAGCACGCGGTGTATCTTTGTAATACGAAGACCATGACGTGTGCACTGCTGCAGGTTACGGTAATGGATAACGTAACGCTGCTTATCATATACCGTCGCGAGTAACTTGTCCTGCCTGCTGCCAGGTGGTTTGGCACGCGTCAGGCAGAACGGTAGATCGGCATGAGCGTCATGTAGACGTTGCAGATATTCCAAATCTACCTCGAGAATGTATCCGGTGGGTGAATCGACCGGGATTGAAGACACATCAAAATTTGCAGCATCTTCGACCCATTGAAATTTAGCATATGGTAGGGGCTGACACATTGCCCATCCATACAAATTGTTCACGTCAAAGTACATCAAGTACGATGACACTTCCGATGCGTCGTAAGATGACATGTACTTGTTATTAGCATGTGCATATCGTCCGGAACATTGGCTTAAACCCCCACGTATACCACGTTCGATAAACATAACCATATCAACGTCGGTGAGCAATTCGAATGTAATTTTGGTGTGTTTTAGCATGGCATCCCACGTGAAACCAGGTAGAGTATAATAATGTGCTGAATCTAGTCCGTAACTCTTGATACAACATTCTCGAAAATTTTCAAAAATATCTGCCAATAACAAGACATCTGTTTTCAAATACAAGTCGCTGTATTCGCCCAAGGTTCTAATCCCGAAACGCTGCCAGACAGTCTCGGCGTGTACGTAATCGGTCTCGGATACTGTCTCACCCGTTAACAAACTGTGGAATGACTCGCGCGGCGGTAAGCACGGGTCCTGCAGCTTGTTCGCGCAATCAAGGTATTCGTACGGAAATACACACTTTCGCGTCAATAAATTGAAATCTTCGGTGGATAATGTTTCAAATTGGGATCGTAAAATTTTTAATTGATCTACGCTAAGAAAAGATTCTAATTTGTCGAGACTGGTATTAAGAAATTTGTACGAATCGATGAATCGTAATTTAATATAATTTCGCGAGTCTGATTCAGCCGTATCTTCGACATTTTTTGTGAAAGAAATATATTTTTCTTTAGTAATAGGCAATACTTCAACGTGACCGTCGAAAGCGGTAGCTATTTACTCGATAATGAAATGTGAATCATAGCCGGATAAATTATGGAAAACTATGGGGATGTAAAACGCATTTTTATCATTTAAATTGCACTCCGAATGTGCTGGGCCTCTAAACCGTCCGGAGAGATGGCAATGATCGCGAACTCGTACGTCATCAGCCTCGAATGGCTCTTCGCAAATATGACAGTGTGTTGCATTGTGAAATGTCGTCCACTGTTCGGTGGTTAAATCATGCATGGGAACATTACTGGTCAAGATAGGTTTGGTGAAGTTTGCAAATTTTTTCAGTTCGTATACGAACCATGAAACACAATCCGCATCGCGGCGACATCGATACGTCGATAGCGATGTATCGTACGAACAATGCATATAATAGGCTATACTATGAACTTTATGATGTTGATACGTGTGTAATTTGTTGTCATCACCCGTTCGATTGTCCTCTGTTTTTTCAATGATGCACTCCAGATCGGCGTACATCACGAAGGGGGGCCGCTCCTTCCTATCATGGTTGTTGATGCTTAGCAGATTTTTGCCTTCGCTGGGCAGTAGGATGGCACAGTCATTCATCTTGCCACAGTCCACTGCATGCGCCTCCAGCTTCTCGGTTGAGCTAAAGTAGTGCATGCATCTGTAATAAAGCAAAAAATTTTTTATTTCTTTTTTTCGCGAGACATTTCAATATTTCACAAGTTTATATACGTACCGATCACAGATGAAATTCTTTTCCTTGTGCCTGCTCAGCTGCATGCTCACCAGCCGAGACAAGTTCTTGATCCATACAAAGTGCCCTACATCACCGTGCTCTTGATTCGGCGTGTAGAGCAAGTTTACATGCCCATCCCTCTTTTGGCTGGTGAGGTGCAAGGGAAAGACCGTCTTCGTCTTCTTCGTCTCGAAGGTGTACACGTTGACGGAGACGCTGTTCTGCCGCTCAAACTTCCCAATTTGCGCCAGGAACATTGGGAACTCAATGCCCTGGAGATTTAATACGGAAGCATAGTGCGGGTACGAACTTGGGCGATCAGCGTGTCGTTCGGCGGGATGGAGAGCGGCGACCACTGCCCACGCGAAACAGGCATTGTCCGGGGATTGTACACTGATTGTGGCTTTCTTCAAAGACAATTCCCGCGGCAACTTGAAGTGGCATCCCGCGCGCAGCGGATTGTACTTATTAACATTGACGGTCAGATTCATGATTCTCGCCAATGCCCATCCGCTGTCGCGTTCCTGGAACTCTTCCAGCGATGCCAGGGTGGGTTCGATGACGCCTCTCTGGTACCACTCCTGCAGATCGGATGTGCCGAAGAGTTCGCAGTTCCGGGTGTTGATGCTTTTACAAGCATGCTTGTTACCCGCCACAAATTCGCCGTTAAACACAGTGTTCACTTTGAGGTGTTGATGTTTCCTCCAAGCACCCCGCACATGCTCCAGTACAATGGTCCCCGGATCCTGGTGGAAGTTGCGCGGCTCGATGTAATTCGAATTTAACACGGCACCAGTTAATACGCGGGTATCGAATGCAGCGTCTATTTCGCGCCACAAAAGTCCTGTGCTCGAATGTCCGGCACCTTCATGTAAGAAACGTCCGCGCAACGAATATTTTAGCCCTTCGAGCTGCGCGATTCGAGCAACCAACGATTGCCGAACACCGATCGATAATCGCGGGCGTTTCACACGGCTCTGTTCTTCCAAAGATTCGATGCACTCGTTGCACCGTTCTTCCCACGCAAGGTACTCTTCCCGCGAAATCAATCGTGCGGATTGATCCAGCAATTGGCGGGTTACTTGCGCGAATTCTCCCATGGTCGTAAATGCAATGTAAATGTCTTTTCCATGCAACATGTTGCAACGATTTGAGGCTTTGTGCAGTTTGGAGCGCATATTTATACCTAGACTGCAATTTGCTATCTCCGTCAGCGTACCCCCTCCCTCGAATACAAAAACGACGATCCATGATTCATTCGTATGACTAATTGGCGCGCAAGATCATCCGACACAGTTTCTGCTGATTCCGAAAAATTCTAAGATTCGACGTTCAACACGTGTCGAGACTCTTATCCTTGAGGATGGGGCTCAAATTACATACTGCGACGTTAAGATTGAAACACATTATGGAAAAATTGATAGCTTTAAAATAAAAATGGTGGGGGAAGCAATTGCACCTCTATTTAAGACGCCTCCCGAACGCTATTCCATCAATCGCTCAGTAGCCTCAGTGACTTTCGACGGAACAAATACTGCTCTGAAAACAAAATGTACAGTACCAGTGCCGAAAGAAACGTTGAACGCATGAATTATTACGTTCCGATCGTGCGAGATGATGGTGTGGCTCAATGTGGGGAGGATACAGTTGCTTGGTAAGGCTTAATTTTCACATCTCAAAATTTTTATGTTTATTCCCAATACGAGCGGACAATTTCATAGCTTTGATTGTTCTCTTAGCCCGCGTCGAACATCACGTAGCATGGTCAGAAGATACGCATTAACATCCATGGGCAGCAAATACTTGGAAATTGGGATCCGCATACGGCCTACGATTGATTTAGAAATGGTTCTCGGCGACAATCGTGGGATGTTTCTCATGTTACCATGGGATACATGGTGTTCGCTATGCGGCAGTCGTACGACCATTGAAGAACGTGCACGATTACCTGGATCACCTTCGATGCAAATGGGTCAATTAACGGTGGATTTTTGTGAAATCTATAATTCTCCGATTGTAAGGATGACACTACATAATAAGCCGCTGTATTTCAAACCGGATACAGTAACATTTTTATTAAATCTTGAACCATGTTTAGACTATGTATATCTACGGCTGCATCAAAATGTAAGAGATGTGCAGACGAAATTTGAAACTTTTGTTAACGTGCTACAGCAGAGCGATGTTGCTTGTGAAACATTAGATGCGCGTCGTGCTGCTAAAATCATCCGCGATATCGAACATTACTGTGAGGATTATTATGTAGATTGCGAACTGGTAGCATGTGCCATCAATGATATTCTAGCTGATGTTCGTAGGAAAAAATGTTAAATTATATTCTTTAATTTTAAATAAATTTCTGAAACACATATTATTTGTCAATTTTATTTATCCGTCTTTCTCCTCGCCACCTAATTTTAAGATTCAGCGTTTCAATAATTACTATTTCTCTGCGTTGGGGAAAAAAACATTCTGCTGACGCTGCATAATTATATTTCGTTCCTCGCGCTGTCAAATGACATCATCCCGCACGGCTGCTCCAGAGGAGTCAAGTTACACACGATCGCGCGAAACGTTGCTATTGAAAATCATTTTGAAATACTGTTATCTAAACAACAAAAGCGACTGCACCACTAAGTAGTGTTGTCTCTTTCCCTCCCTAGAATTTTAGCTTTAAAAGTGATGCTCTGTCTCTTTCCCTCCTCCGAAGACGCGGTTCGTAAAACGTCGATCTTTCCCGAGATCTTCTGAAACAATTTCCAATAAAAATAAATTATTATATCTCTGTGTTGGGGGAAAATTCGGGGTGAGTGGGGGTTTGAAAAAATATTTGGGTTGGGCTGAAAGAGTTTTTTCGGGGGTCATTCCCCCTCTGAAAAATTTCCGACGGTGGGTCAGGTCTCCGCGGCGGCTCGGCCCGGAGTGATCCCCTCCATTATCGCGGCTGCGCCCACTCCGCGGCACGTGCGCGCGCAACCGGTCTTCCTCTCCCCGCAGGCCCAGCGCCAATGTTTCCCTCCGCCGCGCTCCCCCGCGCGCCCTCACTTCCCCCCGCCCCGCGCTCCCCTCAGAGGACCTGGGTTAGAATCCCCTTAGACATACTACTCTACATATTCCTTCGAAGATTTATCGATTATAGGAGCATCTTCAATCCAAATTAAAAGATGAGAATGTTGTGATCCCCTGCTTTGATATTCTCTGCGCCAAAAGTAACGTGTCACCTTGCCGATCGGAATGTCGGGCGACCAAATGAAATCCAGCATAGCGTGGAATGCATTATCTATAAATCGAGCAGTTGAAACGGGATCAGAAGCAATGAGTTCGTTCGGGGACATTTTAGCCACCGATGGGCCGTTTACTTCACGAAGATATTCTATTAAATCACTCCATGGCCACTCACTTGGACTGAGCGTGAGGAATCATGTAGCTGGTCCATAATGGTGTATCATACAGTTCCAATCGTTTCTCGGTTTTCGCCAATTCTGTGCTGTATTACGTAATCTGGAAAATATAGTGTTCAAGTTCGTTTGTAGCTGATCTTTAGAGAGTTGCTCTAGAAAAGCAGCAGCTGTGTATTTGTCACGTGGATTTACGACATTCATTTTGTGAAAAATTCCAGCGTTCAATTGCCGCATATTGGTATCGTGTAATAAATGAAAAATATATTGCATGTTCAATCGAAATTGCGAATGCTTGGACATCAGTTTGGACTTAATGAATTCATGATCAGTCAAACGAACCAATCTTTCTTCATGCTGTCCGTTCATCCCATAAGGGTATAAATCTGGGAAACATTTCACATCTAACTGATCAGCACGATGACCCAACGGAATGTCATGAACTTTAAGCATTTGATAGAGTGCGGTAGCGGATTCATTAACCCTTTTGTCATACATTGGATAAATCGTAAACTGATCATAATATGAATCAGATTGTGACATTTGCGTCAATAATGCACGTTTGTTGTTTTCATCAATATTAAGTGTTTCACCTTCAATATCCTCGATAGAATCGTTATTATTATCATTGGCAACAACTTCTTCTTGAAATTCTGTATCTGGTAATTTGGCAGTCAGCAATAAATCGTGCGATTGTGGTAAAACAATTTCTGAGTATAGAGGATCATTGGCTTTCAAACATACTAAGGCATTCCATACTTTCTTCAAGTCAACTAACTTTTCCCAAACTATTTTAGATTTTGTTGGAACGCCCCGCACCAATATGTATAATTCATGATTTTGATTTAAGGGTTCAGTCGCAGGACAGATTTTTTTTAAATTTTCTTGTAATGGCAAAGGTAGGTGAAATATTCTCCCCTTTACTTTTGGAAACATGAGTTTATGTGGCATATTTGTACTCATTACTGTATCCATTCTCACAATCGTTTGAAACGGTTTAGCTCTTTGAATGAGAATTCGTTCGTAATCGTTCAACACTGCTATTTCTGGAACTGAACGTACATCAAGCTTATTTAAAATACATTTTGGTGGTATGGAATCGTTGCGAATTTTATCGTGAAAATATCGGCAAATAAAATGCATGTCACCAACTTTGTATCCAATATGATTTAACAATGTTTGCATTACATTTCCCTTATATGTTCTTTTAGAAATATCAAACTTAAGAACCTGTCTTTTAAAACAGAGTTTCTCGCAGGAAACACACGGAATGCGTGGAGTGTCCATAGACCGCTTTGTGAAAGCTCTAAATGCTAAATAATATCGAGACATAATCTCTTCTTCGTTCAAGCGTATGTCAGTATTCTTTTTTTGTAACGCTTCAGCTTCTTTCCGCGCTTGCAGTGTTATTCGTTCAAGTGTTTCAAGGTCATTATCGTTTAAGGCTTTGTCTAAATTATGTAATTGGTCTTTATAAATGCACGCTATTTTGTATATCATTCTCTTCAAATGTCGTAAATCCGGAAAGTGAGGTGCTAAAATCTCAATGGCTAAAAAATTGGACTTACATAGTTTAGGGTTTATGTAACAACCATGAGAATGGCCAACTTTTTCAGCATGCACTTTATTAGAACAGCTACTGATATGGTTGTTCAACTTATGTACCTTTTTTAATAAGCATTCTAATAATCGTTTGAAGAAATCCTGTAAATTATTCAGAATTTCAACATCTTTTGTTTTAGAAAGATAACTACAATGCCATGCTTTTGTCGCCTTCTTCGATTGCAATACAGGTAGAACGTTTATAGCTTTCCCTTCCGAATTCATTATGATTGTTTCAGAACCGCTGAAAGTATGGTACGAACGTTCTGCAAAATATGATTCTGAAGAAGATGTATGTCTGGATTGTCCACACAAAGCATTAATCCAGTCCTCAACTTCTAAACATTCTGCTGCGCGCGTTAAGGAAACTTCCACTTTTTGTTTACAATCTTTCAACAGTTTCCTCATTTCCAAAATGTACTTTTGCCTACTATGAAAACACCATTTTATTATACGCTCAGCTTCCAACCTACTTGCTTCTCCGGACGATATGCTAATAATTTTTTAAAAATTTCTAATATAAGTTTCTTTGTTATTTTTGGTTGCTATATTGTTATTTGTTACATCAATATAACGATACTTTTTTATTTGCAGAGCAGCACGACGTTTTGCTACTGTATTATAATCATCGTTTTTACGTATTTCATCATAATGTACCTTCCGCTTTTTGGACATAACTTCTTTATTTAACTGATAATAATTTTTTTTCTTTCCACAATTCACTTCTTTATTTGCGTCATAATGCACTTTTTTCTTTCTTATTATACTTTCTTTATTTGTGTATTGCACTTTTGCCTTTTTGATTATACGTTCTCTATTTAGCTCATAATAATTTTTTCGCTTTTCGCATGTCACTTCTTTATTTACGTCATAATGCTTTTTTTCTTTGTTATTATACCTTCTTTGTGTGCGTTGTAATATTCATTGTTATAAAATTTTATGCTCTCCTCCCGTTTTTTACAATCTTTGCCTTTTTTCATGTTACACTCCCCTTTCTTTGCTTTATAAAGAGCCCTTCTTTTTAAATTAATTTCCTCTTTCTGCCTTTTATAATAATTAGACATGTATTCGTTCCTTTTACATGGTACGTATACGTTGCTTATTTTTGACTTCGAAGTGAATGGTTGATCTGTTTGAATTATATTTTTTGTACGGGTACCCATACAGCACACTCTCGTTGCAGCATAGTTGCAGGATAGTTGCGGTGCAAGATGGCAACGACTCACGCAAGGATGCCGCAACTATGCAGCAAAAATTCTATGTCCGCCTGCTGCAAAGTTGCACAGCAACTTTGAGGTTACGACAGGACTTGAACTCCGGACCGCCCACATGACAATCTGACGCGCTACCGTTGTGGCCACGGAACCTTCTTGGATGTAGATTACTGTAGGTGGTATATATACTGATTACTCCGTACGTTAAAAACACGTACCACCAGTAAAATAGATTCTGACTTATGCTTGGAACTGATTAAATGGTTGCCTTCTCCGACATATATTTTATATTTTAGTTCATTATACAGGATGTCCGCGGGAACAATAAACACCTGGATATTTCCTAACGTATTGGAGATATAAAAGAAATTGTTTACATGAAATTGCATGGTTGGAGGGGGCAAATTGACTGGGGCAGACAATTTTTTCTTGTATTATTATTTTATGAGATACGATGATCAATTTTTTTTTTAAACCGAACTCTTTTTTTAACAGATCACATGATAGTGCGTTTCAAGACGAATTCAATAAAGTATAATGTATACACTTTATTTCAACCGGTTTTGGAGATATTATGTTTTAAAATCTGCTAACGCCGCAAAGTTGTGGCAAAGTTGCGACAAAGTTGCGGCAAAGCTGCGGGAAAGTTGCGGCAAAACTGCGGCAAAGCTGCGGCAAAGTTGTTGCATAGTTGCGACATAATTGCGGCAAAGTTGCTGCATAGTTGCGGCAAAGTTGCAGTGCATTATTGTAACGCAACTATGAAGCAATTATGCAGCAACAATTCTATGTCCGCCCCGTGCAATGTTGCACGGCAACGTCACAGCAACCATACATCGACATTGCGCTGCAACCATGCAACATCGCAAGGTTACTGCAACCATCCTGCAACTTTGCCGCAACGAAGTGTGGTGTTTGGGTAGTGACTTCATTGTTACTAAGTGTTACATTTTGATGAACTGGGGATATTTCATTTTTTTCATTAGTAATATTACGGTTGTGTTCCGATTCACGCATTATGCGCATAGACTGCAGAGAAAACTGTTCCGTTTCATTCTATGCGTGCATTGGTTGCGTTGGTGACGCACAGCATTCCTTAGAATTCTCCCACCTCTAGCGCATGAAGCGTGCAGTTCATGCGCGCATGCGTATTTGTCTCTTTACGTACGCTTTGAAAAACATACACCACATTCTGTGGTCCGCTACTCGAAGTGACAGAAAAGATAACCTACATATATGCTACATGACAATAAATGTTTATTGGATATTTCGTTCTTTTACGCTACATTTGTTAATTTTTTATAACTTAACATTCATCCAAAATATTATTATACGCGGGAACGGTATCTCTATGAAATCGAGAAACGTAATTATGCGTAGTTAGGAAATCAAAATTTCCATTAGGACGAGAAATGGTGATTTACAAACATTTGCTTATTTTTTTTGTAGGGTGTTTATTTAGGGCATGTGTCCTTACAATTTTAACAAATACACAATTACTCTGCTCAACCAGTTGTGTAGACTTATTTTGTCCAGCCATAAACTTATGAAGCGCATAGATCTGTAAACCTGAAAATTGAAGCTAAAATCAATTAGAATGTAATTGATAGTAGTAATTGTAGAAGCGCACGAATTTGGTAAACATATACAAATTAAGCTAAAACTTACTATTTCGATGAAATGTACTCAGAAAATGACGTTATGAATGGATACTTTGATTTTTTAATCACGAATAATTACACTCCACAACTTCGTAATCCGCTCCTCGAAGTGACAGAAAATATTATTATTATTATTATTATTATTATTTTAACGGGATAATCCTTTAGTGTACAGAGTATAAAGCTAATTAGTACAAAGATAAAGATACTATAAAAAATCTTCCAACTTTGTTACAACGTAAATTTATGCTTTCTCGGTCATACTAATAAAAACTAAACACTTCAAACTATCAATTCATAGGTATAAAAAAATAGAATACAGAAGCACACGTGAAGCGACAATACGCATGCGCGTAATATGCGCATTGACTGCCCATGCTTTTATTTTCTGCACTTGCTGCACGCATTATGAGCTAGAAGTTGGAGGATTCTAGGGAATTCTACGAAATTGGTACTGCCATCTCTGCACTCGCTGTATGAATTGCAACCAACTTAACGGACTCAATTTCGAAGCGAACAACACATCCCTAGAAGGTTTTAGGCAGGGTCGAACCGAAAGATGAGGAAGGAAGCAAATACGTAGCGCGCATTTTTATTTCGTAAAGGCTTTTACTGCTAAGTTTTTCGAACGTGCTCTTATAATGCTAACTTTACAGCTATACTCTAAACAAGAAGACGTACGAGAGCCTGCGGTTCTATTCAATAGCCTTCAAAACCTTGAATTTACCCCGGACCCGGATAATAAATAACTTCATTTTTCCTTTACACATCCGTTTACCAAATTACGCTGGGTAAGCAGCAATTCGTCCTGTAAAACTCATAAAATATGTTCTTCGCTTTCAATAATTATCGCTGTTCGATAAGAATAGAAAAACTCGGCTTGAGAAAATCCAGTAATAAAGCCATCAAATTTCGTTAGGAGTCGGTCCCCGATCCTTAGGACGAAGTAACCGATGTAGTTAGGAAGCGTGCTTCGACCACCGTCCAAAAGTCTCGAATTAAATTAACCGTAATCCATCCAACTATTTGTAAGTAAGTTTGAACATTCCCGCGTAACCTCACGAGTATCAGACGCATCGAAACCCGTTCCGTTTCGTTACTGCGGTTCATGCGCTGCTGGAAACGGAACGCGGTTCATGCGCGCAGCGCAGACGCTGCGGTCTATGCGCATAATGCGTGAATCGGAACACAATCTACTTTGACCAATTTTACATGGAGGATAATTTCCACAAGAGGGATTTTTATTATTAATTGTATTACCAATTGCAGATTCATATTCATATATACAACGTGTTAATTGTTGATCATGAATGCATGGAAAATGTTCTATACGATTAGTTTGAAACATTTGGATCAAATGTTGACGCATCAACGCATGATTGTACGTTACTTTGTCTGGTAATATTTTGAATAATAACGAGACAGCAAATGCAATCGCAAAAACTCCACAATCCCGAGTGTTAGGTTGAGCTTGTACACGTGGAAATTCAATAAATTCTTCGTCAATTGTTCCGTCATGTTTATTTAAAAAAGTGTATAACTTCTGTAGATAAATTGTATGATGATTATGCAATTTCGAGGAATTAAAAGATTCATAAATATAAACTCTTCTTTCATCGTGTTTATAGAAGCTACAAACCCAGTGTCCCCCTCCATTGGTTTTAAAATTTTCAGTTTGGTGCAAAATCTGTATGTGATCCTGATTTTCAGGAACTGGTAAAATTGTATTAGGCAATTGGACTCTCCATGTCTCGCGTGGTTTATAATTAGAATTAGCTTCTAATAATTTATGAAAATATTCGATGTGATCATCAGCTAACCATTCGCCTTTAACGATAATTTGCATATTACGAAAACTGAGGGGTGAGATATTAATATTACTATTAATTACCGACATGGCAAATTATACTTTTATTTATATATAAGATTCTAGTTATCTACTATTTATACACTATTCTATTGTATACGATATAATATATACAACAATATATAATTATTAATATATATTTCTAGTTTTCGAGTATACACTACCACAAAATTACCTTTTTACAAAAAGGTACAAAAAAGAGCGCGAAGTATATAATCTTTTCAAAAAGAATCCTATTTAAAAACAATATCGTAAAGTAATATAAATTTAATAATGTTCTATACTCTACAAAAATAATGTTCTAGACTCTACAAAAATAATGATATACAACAATTGCGCCAATTATCACAATGACTATTTATACAAAGAAAAAATCACAATAGTACAATGAAAAAATGTATTAAATAATATCAAGCAGATATATTTTATACAAATAAATATTTTAATACGAATAAATCACATAAAAAAATAGAAGAAAATATACAATATAAAAAAATATATGAAATCAAAATGAGCTGCAAGTACATAAAGGTGCTTTCCAACTGCGCTTAAGATGACACAACTACATATACACAGCTAAAATGCTGTATTCATACATTCCGTTACTCATATCGCGGACATTTTAAATAATATGAAGATAAAATGTAACATCTAGATATTTGCCTAGATGTCCGCGGCCTGGAAGTCAAATACCTGGCGTGGCCAAGGTCAAGGTGTCGATGAATAAGAATTATTTATAAACATAAAACAATGAATGTGTATTTAAATTGTCAGAGTTTTAAATTGATAAATTATGTGAAAGCTTGTGAGAGGAAAGGTATCGGTGTCGATAAATAAACTTACAATTATTTTAAAACGCAATATAATGAAAATGTACTCATATTATCTATGTTTTAAATGGACAAATTATCTGAAAGCCTGCGAGGGGGAAGGTATGGGTATTGATGATTTGAGAATACTTTACCTGGCCACGCCAAGTATTTGACTTCCAGGCCGCGGACATCTAGGCAAATATCTAGATGTTACATTTTATCTTCATATTATTTAAAATGTCCGCGATATGAGTAACGGAATGTATGAATACAGCATTTTAGCTGTGTATATGTAGTTGTGTCATCTTAAGCGCAGTTGGAAAGCACCTTTATGTACTTGCAGCTCATTTTGATTTCATATACTTTTTTATATTGTATATTTTCTTCTATTTTTTTATGTGATTTATTCGTATTAAAATATTTATTTGTATAAAATATATCTGCTTGATATTATTTAATACATTTTTTCATTGTACTATTGTGATTTTTTCTTTGTATAAATAGTCATTGTGATAATTGGCGCAATTGTTGTATATCATTATTTTTGTACACTCTAGAACATTATTTTTGTAGAGTATAGAACATTATTAAATTTATATTAATTTACGACATTGTTTTTAAATAGGATTCTTTTTGAAGAGATTATATACTTGGCGCTCTTTTTTGTACCTTTTTGTAAAAAGGTAATTTTGTGGGGATTTCACACATTTTGTAGTGTTTACTGTTATTAATTTACGACAATTTTTTAAATGGGATTCTTTTTATGGGATTGTACATCGGTTCACTACCATGCTTCTTTATTATCATTTTTTTGTAAGAATAAAATATAAAGATTTTTAGCGCCTTTGGGCCATTGGCTTATTTTAATTTGCACGTCATCAGCTTCAATCCAACTACTAGTCATTCCTTCTTCTTTACATATACTGGTGTAATGGCCATCCCCAATACATGAACCACTATGAAATATAGCATTCATAACTTTATATGATTGTCCAGCTATTACTACTTTGGTTGTGGGAATAGTACATATATTAAATTTCCGTATTGCTACACTGCATTATCTTCTGCTTTGATTATCTGTAAATATATAAAGCCACATTTTAATTATATACAACTTAACATAGAACTTACTATTTATAGAAATAGAGTGGCCTTTTGCTTTAGTGAGTGTAGAGACTAAATAATGTGTCCAAAAGAGGTGAGAGCGTATGGTAGAAAGTCTTGTTGCAGGAAATTTAAATGCTAATGGTAATGATTCAGCGAAAATGAACGAGGAGATCCAATAGTTTTAACGCACACTTTATTGGTGTTGGAATGAAACTAATTTAGTATGTTTATTGGTGAATTGAAATAATGGGAATCTAAAAAATTAATGAATTAATGAATAGCGTGACAACTACTTTGGATTTTATTAATTAAAGTATTTCGAATGTCTTTCACAAAAGATTGAAAAGCATTAACGTAGATGTGTTTTCAGTGTACTTTCTTCACTAATGTGACTTGCTTTACATTGCAAGCAGTCCACCATAATCTATTTTCTTAATAATTCTTAATGCTATGTCTTTAGACAAATTTTGTCGATTTACCTTATTTGACAAAGTTCCAGAAACTTGTGCGAAACAAGATACTCTGTCTATCTATCTAATCTTCTCCGGACAACCTCCACGCCTGTGCATTCCCTTCATTTCTATCCATCCAAGCCTGTGCGTCCCCTTCAATTCTATCCAAGCCTGTGCGTCCCTTTCATTTTTATCCAGGTCCTCTGCGTCTCCTTCATTTCTAAATATAATATATATAAGCTTTACATAAAATCTCTAAATTGCTGGTATAAAAATATCTGGCAATTTAAATGCAATGCAATTTGTTACAATTTATATTATTTTGTACATGCATGGTATTATTATTTTATACATGCATGGTACAAATTTCCAGAAACTTATGCGAAAGAAGATGGTTCTCTGTCGAACCTTCTCCGGACAACTTCCAAGTCTACGACTCTACATACTAACTCGATTTAAAAAATTTTGGCGACTTACCTTCTTAATTAAGACAATAATTCGGTCTCCTAATTAATGTAAAAACTCGTGACATTTCAAATTTGGACAATTTACTTTATTTGACACTAAGCACATGGTAGGTTATCTCTGACTATGTAGCTGTCAGATTATTTGTTACGCGATTGGCCGATACCCGCATCCAATGAACGACGTGCCTGAGGGACATTTCCTCACCCTTTCATACTCCCCTCTTGCCAAGAAGTGTAGGACGACGACGATGACGAGGACGATGCTGAATTTTAATAACATAAAATTCAGCAAATTGCAACTTTACATCGAAATATCTCAGCTCATAAGGCCCGTAGGAACAAAACGAAGACACTTTTCTTATGTAAATCAAACCCAAGCTATCCATTAAGACCATTCAAAACCTAATCGGATCAGCCGTTATTGAGATTCGGTAATCTCAGGGTTCTTGATAGCGAGTCGTGGCGTAATATAGACACTCGGTGTCTCTTGATATTCTATTCTATTGTATACGATAATAAAGCGCGATGCAGCCACTAAAACTTAAACTCGAAAAAGCGCAAAGCAGGCCAGGGTAGCACAAAGCAGCTACACGAGTATATTTTATTATTTTCTTTAATAATACTCCAACCTGTAAAAAACGAAAAATTTGTAATAAACACTAAACTAATATCATACGTATTATTTTATATATAAATAAATGTAAACGTCACTTACCAAATATAATATTTTCTCTTTTCCTTCTCCTACTGATGAGAAGAATTGGCCCACACAGCACACAACATCCCGAGGACGTCTGTTTTAGGTCCGTTCTAAGACTGTAGGTCTGAATGTCCCGATTGGTAACAAAACGTCCCCGGGACGTCTGTGGACGGCTCTGGGATGTCTATAGACGGTTTCGGGACGTTTTTGGGACATTGTATAACTACAGTAGCGCCATCTGTACAATGTCCTAAGGACGTCTTGGGGATGCGTTTCAAGACGTCGTATGTTAGGTTAGGTTTTTAAGCGCCATCCGATGTTTAATGCCATCTATAGAACGTCGTCTATACTATTAGGTGCATTTCAGTCTCAAAGAGTACTTCAGCGAGAGTGTATTACCGACGCCTAATTTGAAGACTGGACGTAGCGCCCTCTGCTTATGGACAGCGTCCAGTTCAAGAACTAGTCTAAAATGAATTGAAATGTGAAAAGATATGTTTTAGAGCGCGAGTTTGAAACAGGGAGCAGGTATAGAGGTGTATGAATTTCTTTCCGAAAATCTATGCGGGGAGTGAGGAGTCATATGGACCCGAATATGGTACATCCTGAGGGTTTGTATATATATGTAGGGTCTAAATTAGGCTAAATGCATTGGGACGGTGTTAAAGACGATTATCGATACGATTAAAATAAATTGAAATTTGATAAAAATGTATTTCCATTTATTTCGTTACAGTACACTACAAATTATATCATCCACTGCATTACACTATGTGTGTTTACAAATATTGAAAAACTACAATACTATAATATTATTATTCTATTTGTTATAAATTATAAATTAAATTATTATATTTCTATAATCAAATTGCTCGTGCGTGCATAGAATGCATTTACAATAAATAGTGAATACACCTGTAGTTGGTTGGAATATACAAAGCAGAGTATAGAACGTGTACACAGAATCCACAGATCGCATACGCACTTAAAATATATGTACATTACATGAAATATATAAATATAACATATGTAAGAGTACTTAATACACATATCGGATTTTTCAAAAATATACAGTAGTGATAGAGTAGTAGATACATCACACAGTGGCAGACAAACGTATACATTAGGGTGGACCTTATTTTTCGACCATAAAATTTTTTGCACGCCGCCTCCTAATTTTGTTCCATTTGATGAAAAAATAATTTGTGCAAAATTTGAGATCGATTGAACATCAGGAAGACGCGCCTCATCGCATGCGAAGTTTTGAAATAGAAGTAACCGCGCGCTAAGCGTAAGGAGTGGCATGTTTCTGAAAATTTCAATGAAATAGTTCATATTTTGAGGACTATAACATAATTCTTTACTTATTTAGTATTGTTTTGTTCATACGTGCATTACAACCCAAGTTTCATTTGTACGATATAAGACTATTTTACGCTAAGACTAACTGACCCGTAGCAGCACCGAAATATGACATACAACGTTCGACACTGAATAGACGTTGAAAGACCCTTAGTCTTGAAAATCCAGTCACAGGTCACAGGTGCCCCGGTATATAACTTGGATCCTTCGTGAGTTCTGAATTAGGACCCGTTAGGTCGCTACCTATCGAGCAGGCCCCCGTTTAGGAAAAGGCAGAAACCTAGAAACCCTTGCAGTAATACTGATTCAGCTAGTTTATTCTGAGCGTTCGTGACAGTGAAAGTTTTATAGCTGCTTCGTCGCTAGCATGCCTCCATGTATTAGATACAGCTCTCCGTTAGGCGTAGGTACCCTCGGGTTTTTCCCCGTGGGCCTGGGTGAGTCAGGCTATGGCCGTGTTACCCATGTGACAGTCAGACTCGCCCAGGTCAGTATTTTTCAGCGTGGGTAAGTGGATTCCTTCCGCTGTTCACGCATTTTCACGCCGACTTTTCCCGCGCGTTTTCGATGTCGCTTGAGGAACGCAATTCTCTGCGAGGGCTGTATAAATAGCCCTCCGAAGGTGTCGCGGTCTCTCACTCTTGAACAAGCCCTCTGAGGTACCGTGTCGTGAAGTTCATCATAAACAGTCTACCTTATTCTATATATCCGTTTGATTCGTCAATCAGCGAGTATCGCCATTTCGCGAGTATTAAAAGGAGTGTGTGAATATTCATTTCTCAATCATCTCTCAGTTTAAATAAAAAATGGAAACCAGAGGAAGAGAAAAATTATACCTTCTTGATCACGACGAAAGTCAAATTCTTGGTGCAAAGTTACCGTCAATATGGACAAGTCAAATGGACAAGTTTTACGCGTCTTGTTTTATAATCTGCGTAAAGTAAAATTAAATTTGCGATCAAGTGCTCACTTAGTGATAAAAGAAGTCGAGGTTCTGTGGGAGAAAGCGCGAATTCCAACCCGAAAATTAGATCGGAGTATTGGAAAAGTGGAATCTTTACACCAAGAGTGGAAGGCAATACAGCGGAACTGCAAACGCCGAACACCACCACAGGAAAAACGGGAGCACGATTTTTTAGAAGAATTGGATAACCTTTTCGATATTGCTCATGCTGACGCTTTGGAAATGATGAGGAATGCAGAAGACAAAGCGTTCCTTATCAATCAAAGGAAGAAAGGACGAACCGGTTCGATGATAGGAGGTGATCGCGTCTTATTCGAGAAAGAAAGGAGACAAATTCTTCGAGAGGAAAAAGAAAAGTCGAGACGAGAAAACTATGAAGCAAATATACAAGGTATGTATTTTTATATAGTTGTGTAATTTGTTGTATTCAATATTACCTACGCTTCTTTACTAATATATTCTTATATGTATCATTTAATTAAGAAGAATTAGCGGAATTAGAAGATTCATCATCAATTAAAGATGAAGACGAGGTAATTGAGGATTCCATGGAGAAATCTGCGGACGAACCAGGTCCGAGTAATCCCAAGAAGAAACGCGGCAAACACAATTTTATAATACCAAAACTTGTGGCGACCATAGACAAGTGTAAAGTGAGTGATCGTGACGCAGTCCAAATTATAATAGCAATAGCTCAAGCTCTGAATCATAATGTCGACGATTTAATAATAAATAGATGGTAAGATGTTACCATCATTAATGGGTAAAGAACAAGTAGATCGATTACCAATAATAATAACTTTTAATGGAAGTGAACAGTTGCTTGGAATTCCAGCGATTTCTTCAGGCACTGGAAAAGAACAGGCCAATGCGGTCTATGATTTACTTTCTGAATGGGAACTTATTGATAAAGTAGAAGCACTTTCTTGCGATACCACAGCGTCAAACATGGGACGATTACAAGGTACATGCGTAATTTTGGAGCAAAAAATCGAGAGGGATCTTTTATATTTACCTTGCCGACACCATATTTACGAGATAGTTTTACGGGGCGTTTTTGAGGAAACATTATCTAAATCTACTGGACCTAATATTCACCTTATTTAAACGTTTTCAAGGAGCCTGGTCTCAAATGAAAAAATTAAATTTTAAATCCGGAGTTGAAAATGAGATAGTTCAACAGTCACTTGACAATATAGCAGAAATAATAAACTTTGCCTCATATAGTTTGGAATTTAAGCAACCACGAGAAGACTATCGCGAATTTCTTGAATTATCAATAATTTTTCTAAATGGAACAGCTCCAAAGTTTTCTTTCCGTGCACCAGGAGCATTTGACTATGCTCGATGGATGGCCAAGGCTATATATTCTTTAAAAATATTTTTATTTCGGGACGAATTTGTTTTAACAAAGGATGAAGAAAATGGAATCCGCGACATTTGTATCTTTCTCATTAAAGTGTATTTGAAAGCATGGATCCAAGCTCCAGTTGCTGCAAAAGCTCCTAGGCAAGATTTTGAGTTTTTAAAAAACTTATATGCATACAGTGCAATTAATAAAAATGTAAGTCGCGTAGCATTGCGCAAATTTTGTAATCATTTATGGTACTTAACACCAGAAGCGGCAGCGCTGGCCTTTTTTGACTCCAACATTACGCATGACGCCAGAAAACGGATGGTAGCAGCTTTAGATACTGTTAATGATAATGACGTCAAAAAATGAATAATTAGTCCGAATAATGTAACTCACAAGGGACGTTCGGCAACCCGGAAATTCAGAAAATTATGAAACTCGGTGAGCAAGTAGAGTAGTTCATCCGTAACACAACCCTATTTTTCTTTGGTGCCAAAAAGCATTTTTTAGGGGTGAAATCACCCCTTGAAGAAAATGCAGAATTTTCTTTTCCGTGGAATATCTCGAGAACGGTGAGAGATATCGAAAAGAAGTTTAAACAAAAGTTGCATCCTTCTTTTATATCTACAAAACCGCGTAAAAATTATTTTCGAAAAATCCATATTTTTCAAGTTACCCCCACCACCAACTCTTAAAATTAAGTTTTTGTATTTTGTAAATATACGCTAACATACCTCTGGATATTCCCTTTTCATACATATAAATAGTTTATTTCCATTAATAACATGTTTTCTTAAAGCCATATTTAAATTCGTATTTATGTAAGGTTCAGACAGCTTTCAATTATTTAAGCAAGGCAGTACGTACGTGTAATTGCATCCAAGGTAAAACTATTTAAAACTAATCAATGACGTGCATGAATCATTATGATATCAGCACATTCGTACATGCATTACTTCAAGTGTAATCTTATTAGGCTGTTTTGGAAGCCACGCGATAAATAAATAATGCGTGAAGATTTACAGTGATTTTGGAAAATATATATGTTATCATCAAGAGACACGGTAGTGTCTCGCGCCAAGTATATATATATATATGCGCAGCGCAAGACACGGAGTGGCTCTATTACGCGACGACTCGCTATCAAGAACCCTGAGATTTCCGAATCTCAATAACGGCTGATCCAATTAGATTTTGAATGGTCTTAATGGATAGCTTGGGTTTGATTTACATGAGAAAAGTGTCTTCGTTTTGTTCCTACGGGCCTTATGAGCTGAGATATTTCGATGTAAAGTTGCAATTTGCTGAATTTTATGTTCTTAAAATTCAGCATCGTCATAGTCATCGTCCTACACTTCTTGGCAAGAGGGGAGTATGAAAGGGTGAGGAAATGTCTCTCAGGCACGTTGTTCATTGGATGCGGGCATCGGCCAATCGCGTAACAAGTTGTTGTAATCTGACAGCTAGACAGATAAATAACCTACCAAGTGCTAAGTGTCAAATAAGGAAAGTTGTCAAAATTTGAAATGTCACGAGTTTTTACACTACATAGGAGACTGACTTAGTGTCTCACTTAACAAGGTAAGTCGCCAAAATTTTTTAATAGATTTTTTATGTAGAGTCGCAGACTTGGAAGTTGTCCGGAGAAGGTTCGACGGAGAAGCATCTTCTTTCGCATAAGTTTCTGGAAATTTGTACCATGCATGTACAAAATATATATTATAACAAATTGCATTGCATTTAAATCGCCAGATATTATTTTCATACGGGCAAACAATTTTTAATTTAGAGTTTTAATGTAATAGATTTCTTATGTAGAGTCGCAAACTTGGAAGTTGTCCGGAGAAGGTTCGACAGAGAAGCATCTTCTTTCGCACAAGTTTCTAGAAATTTATACCATGCATGTACAAAATAATATATTGTTTTTATACCAGCAAACTATTTTTACATTAGAGTTTTTATGTAAAGCTTATAGAAATGAAGGGGACGCACGGGCTTGGATAGAAATGAAGGGGACGCACAGGCTTGGATTATCTTCTTTCGCACAAGTTTCTAGAAATTTATACCATGCATGTACAAAATAATATATTGTTTTTATACCAGCAAACTATTTTTACATTAGAGTTTTTATGTAAAGCTTATAGAAATGAAGGGGACGCACGGGCTTGGATAGAAATGAAGGGGACGCACAGGCTTGGATTAGAAATGAAGGGGACGCACAAGCTTGGATAGAAATAAAGGGGATGCACAGGCTTGGAAGTTGTCCGGAGAAGGTCTGGGTTAGATCTCTGTCCCTGATATAGACAGAGAAGCATTTTGTTTCGCACAAGTTTCTGGAAATTCGTCAAATAAGGTAAATCGACAAAATTTGTCAAATTAGCATAGCATTAAGAATTAAGAAAATTATGGTGGACTGCTTGCAAGGTAGAGCAGGTCACATTACTGTACTTTTCAATCCTTTGTGAAAGATATTCGTAATACTTTATTAATTATTAAAATCTACGGTAGTTCCCACGCTATTCATTAATTTTATTAGTTTCCCATTAACAATATTTCAATTCACCAATAAACATCTAAACCAACACCAATAAAAATATTGAATCTCTTAGTTCATTTTCGCTAAATTACCATTAGCATTTTTTAAATTTCCTGCAATAAGACTTTCTAGCATATGCTCTCACCCCCTTCGGACACATTATGTAGTCACTACACTTACTATAGCAAAAGGCCACTCTATTTCTATATAATTTCTATATAAGTAAGTTCTACGTTAAGTTGTATATAACTAAAATGTGGCTTTTATATGTTTACAGATAATCGAAGCAGAAGATGATGCAGTGTGATCTACGTCAGACTATGTATGCACAAATTTGCAGGTAGGGTTTTGCATACACAACTATTCATTCAATGATTCTGACATATGAGCACGTGTGATAATTTATAAATAATTAGTAAATGTGTCCTATTTCAGTTAACGATGCAGACGAAGAGAATTATTTCAATAGCCGAAAGAGAAAGTAACCCTGCTGCACGAGCAAATGAAATAAGCATATTTTCATGTGGATCTATGTATAAAATAAATAAAAAAGTTATTTTATAAAATAGTGTTTATTAAAAATAATTAATAAAAATTTTTTTTTAATTGCCACGGCCTCGGCCACGGCCACGGTATCGTTCCGTGACCATGGCCCGAAGGAGGGCGGCTTGGTCCCTCACGGCCTGTAGAACTGCCCAGTCGGAAGACTGGGCCCTCACCCTCCTCCCGCTCCGCTCGTGACGGGCTACGCGCGGTCCTGTAATTGGTAAAACAATAAATTTATTAGTAAAATGTTTTCTATTTTTTAAATTTAGATCTATTTTCAAGCATCCTAAAAGCATATAACTTCTTAAAATGTGTATGTATTTACCATCTGCCGTGGCCGGGCACGCTGGTGGTGGTGGTGGCGGTGGCGGTGGCGGTGGCGGAGACGCTGGCGACGCCGTCATATCGAAGTCCGCGAGCTCTTTGTCAATGTCTAAATTAATAAATTTTATCATCAAATATGTAGCAAAATAAATTTGAATAAATGTATATAATAAATTTGTATTATTTACCATTTAATAGGGAGTCGTGGTCCGCTTCTTTCTACAAAAATTGATAAACAATCAATTAGCAAAAAAGATCAAGAGTTCATAAAAGCGGCGTATGATAGAAGAAAGTCATACATGTAGCGCAAGGGTATGTATTGTTCAATTGCAAATTGGAAATTAGGAAATATAAAAATTTGAAAACTGAAATAGTGTATGATGTGAAATTATAAAAATTACATTATATTACATTACAAAATATGTTTCTTCTTATTACTTCACGAGCCTTTCAATTATTCAATCATACAAAAAACTGTAACGTATTATAACTTTATTTTATGATAACTAGTTGTAAAATAAGAAGATATTGGACACGTTTAAGCATATATATATTCTGACTTATAACGCCAACGATTAGAAATATATCAAACATATCTGAGTTGAACGTAAACGAACATGTAAAGTACAACATTTTGAAAGTCCTTGGTAGGTACTTTGCCTACGTTAAGTGTCAGTGGGCGTAGACCGTAACTGTATAGCAAGTAATACAACAAGAACATATTGGATATATAGAAGCTTATTTTAACTCGGATGTGTTTCATACTTCTAATCGCTGGTGTTACAAGTTAGAATATGCTTCAACGTGTCTAATATCTTCTTGTTGTATTACTTGCTATACAGTTACAGTCTACTTCCACTGATAGTTAACATAGGCAAAGTGCCTACCAAAGACTTTCGAAATGTAGTTTACATGTTTGTTTAGGTTCAACTGAGATATGTTTGATATTTCTAATCGTTGGCGTTATAAGTTATGGAATATGCTTCAACGTGTGCAATATCTTTTTGTTTTACTACTAGTTACAACTGCGAATCATTCACAAAATAATGTTATAATACGTTATAATTTGTATTGAATAATAATGGAAAGGCTTGTGAAGTAATGAGAAGAAATATACTTTGTAATGTAATGTAATGTAATGTAATGTAATTTTTATTTTTATAATCCGAATTTCCAATTTCCAATTTGCAATTGAACATTACGTATCCTTGCCCTAGATGTAAGACTTTCTTCTTTCATACGCCGCTTGTAATCAGAATTTAAGTGACGTAAAAATGTCACAAAACATGAATAAATTGTAGTAGTCTTTATTTGTTTCCCCTAGGGGTTTACAATCCTTATATACACTTACAACTACAAATCTTACGAACTACCCGCTCTTACTTCTACTTAATCCTAAACTTAACCTACTCGCCCGCTCTCTCTCTTGCCCCCGCCTCGCACGCATGCACGCCTCGCCCGCCTCCCCTCCTCCTCCCTTCCCTACCATCCGACCCCCGTTTCCGCTCGCCTTCTGTCGCTCTCAATCCTTAATCTTCCATCCCTCCACTCCACCCCCTCTCCTTTCTTCCACTCTCCTCAGCCATTCCTCACCCCCTCCTTCGTCACTCAACACCTCCCTTACCACGTCCTGCCACCCCCTCTCCTTCCCCCAGTCCGCACACACCTCCCACACGTGCTCCCACGTCTCCTCCCCCCATCCACACACCCTGCACTTCCTCTCCTCCTCATCCCCCCAGTACCTCCCTCCTCTCATCTCATTCCCCAGCATAAACCTTGCCACTCGCCTCCACCTGCTCTCACCCCACCCCCTCTTCAGATACCCTGGCACCCCCACCCCTTTTACCATTCCGTACCACCTGTTGTATTTTGAATCCCTAATTCTTTCCCATCTTTTCGCCTCCTCTAACCTCCTCCCTCTACATACCAGCTCTTCCCCCCTCAATTCTCCCTTTCCCCTTATCAATTCCACTTCCTCAACTGTCCACCCTTTCTCCTCGAAAAAACCCTTCCTTTCCTCCTCCCATCCCCCCAACACCTTTCCCCTTCTCGCCCTACCTTTTATCTCTCCCCAACATTCCCTCGCCAATTCCCCCCCTTGCCCCTCCTCCAACTTCCTCTCATAAGTCCACGCCCTCATCCCCGCCCTTCCCCTCATCATGTCCCGCTGTAGTTCCTCCCTTAACATATACCCAGGTGTGCACCAATCCACCCCCAGCACCCATCTCAAATATCTCTCATGCAACCCCTCCACCCTGTCCCTCTCCTTCCATCCCCATATCTCTACTCCATACCCCACTGTCGCTCATACCAACTTATCAAACAACCAGACCCTTTTCCCCCAATCCTTCCCAAACCTCCTCTTCCCAATACCCCATACCTGCCCCATCACCGCCGCCGCTTTCCTAACTCTATCTCTTACATGGGCCTCCTGCCCCCCATTCGCCATCAATGTATACCCTAGGTACTGGAACTCCCTCACCTCCTCCACCTCCTTGCCCTTCCATCTCCAAACCACCTTCTTCCATCTCCAAACCACCTTCTTCCACCTCCCCCCCCCTTCCTACACCTCATCACTTTTGATTTCCCCACATTCAGCTGTAGCCCCTTTTCGTCCAAGTACCTTTGCAGCCTCGCCATCATACCCCTCATTCCATCCTCATCCTCCGCCACCACCGCCACATCATCGGCATATGCCAGCGTGTACACTTTCTTTCCCCCCAATCTCACCCCTCCCCATCCACCCTTTTCCAGCTCCTCATCCAAGTCCGCCAAAAGCAGTGTAAACAAGCTCGGGCTCAGTGGGCATCCCTGCCTTACTCCCCTAGCAGTCCAGAACTCCCTCCACATCTCGTCTCCCACCCTCACCCTACACACCGTTTCCTTCAGTACCTCCTCACATCTCTCTACTAGTCCCTCCCTCACTCCCCTCTTCCTCATCGCCTTCACTAACACCCCCCTGTCCACCGAGTCAAAAGCCGCCTTCAGGTCGATGAAGAACACCACCATCTTTTTGCCCTTCCTTGTCACCTGTCTATTTATCAAATAATTTAACACATAGACGTTATCTATGCACCCCCTTCCTCTCCTGAAGCCGGCCTGATTCGGTGGCAACAACTTTTTCCCCTCCACCTCCTCTCTTAACCTCTCCGCCAACACAGACGCGTACACTTTGTACGCCGTCTGCGTTAGCGTCACCCCCCTATACTCTTCTACCCTCCTTCCGGTCCCTTTCTTAACTACTGGTACCACTACCCCTTCTTTCCATTCCTCCACCCATCCCTCCCCCCTCCAAACCCTATTACAAATATCCCATAACCACTCCTCCACCTCTACCCCCCCATACTTCCATACTTCGTTTACTATACCATCCCCCCTCCTGCCTTCCCATCTTTCAACTTCCTCACCACCCTTCCCACCTCCTCCTTACTTAACTCCCCCTCCTCGTCCTCCCCCCTCCTTCTTTCCCCCCCCCTTTTCTCACCCTCCACTCTACTCCTCCCAGTAACCCCCTAAAATAGTCCTCCCACTCCTCCATTTTTATCCCCTCTTCCACCCTCCTTCTTTTCCTCCTCTCACTATTTACTATCTTCCACACCTGCCCCCTCTGTCTTCACCCCCTCCATCTCCTTCTCCCATCTTTCCACCTCCTTCTTCTTTTTCCCCTCACACATAAGCTTATACTCCTTTTTCTTTCTCCTATACTCTTTCCCATCTCCACCCTCCCTCCTCCATCGCCTCAACTCCCTTCTTATCTCCCCTTTCTCCTCCTTACACTCCTTGTCCCACCACCCTCTCCGTCCTACCCTCTCCCCTCCTTGCCCCACCTTCCCTATCACACCTTTTATCCTATCCCTCAACTCCCTCCATTCTTCCTGTATTCCCCTTCCCCCTCCCTCTCTCTTACCGAATATCCTTATAAACTCCTCTCTCCCCTTCTCTGTCCAGTTCCCCCTTGCTAACCCTTTTCCCGCCCCCTTTTTCTCCCCTCCCAACCCCTCCCTACCTTCCCCCTTCAGCCATACTACCACTGGGTGATGATCCGACTCTACCCTTTCAGCCACTTCCATTTTCTCCACCCTCTCCCTCGTGTCATCATTCCCCAGCACATAGTCAATGACCGTGTTCCCTCTTCCTCCTGTGTATGTCCACTCCCCCTCCTCATCCCCCTCCACGCCTCCATTCAATATCCACCACCCCCTCTCCTCCAAAAAGCTACACAGCCTCCTCCCCTCACCATTCACCTCTCTGTCCTTCGACCTCCTACTTTCCAATCCCTTCTCTTCCTCATCTCCCCCCCATATCTCCCCTCCTTCGCCCCCCGTCCTGGCGTTAAAATCTCCCCCTATCACTACCCTCACTCCCTCCTCTCTCTCTTCCACCCACTCCTTTAACTCCTCCAGCTTCCTCTGCAAATCCTTATTCACATATACTCCCACCACTCTCCACCACTCCCCCCCCATCTTCACCTTCTTCATCATTATCCCCTCCTTCTCCCCCCGTCCTCTTCCCTTATTTCTAACCCCTTCCTGACCCCCATTATCATTCCCCCCATTGCCCTCCCTCTCTTACTCTCCCTCTTTGCCCACTGCTTCTCCCACACATACCCCTTTGGCAACTTGTTTCTCACCCTCTCCCAGTCTCTTTCCTCTACCCACGTCTCGCATAACACCACCACATCCCATTCCTCCAGACCCTTCCCGAACTCCACATCCTTGTTCTTCACCCCCGCCACATTCCAGAAAGCCACCTTATACCTTCCTTCCCCTGCCATATCCCCTTCCCCTCTTAGTCTTTCTACCCCCCTCCTTCCCCCCTATCGTTTCCCTGCTCTTCCATCCATTTCTCGCTTACTTCATCCCACCTCCTCATCCTCCCATTCACCCACATTTTCATGTACCCAACCTGTACATTCATCCCCCTCCTCCTCTCCCCCTCAGCCTCCCTTTCTATCTTCCACTTTCCTCTCCTCTCCTCCTCCGTGAGGTCGTCCTCAATCCTCTCCTTCCCGACCTTCAACTTTTTCCTCGCCTCCATTACCTTCCTCTTCTCCTCCCTTCCCGCGAACTTCACTATCACCATTCCTCGTCCATCTCCTCCCGCTCTTCCTATCCTTGCCACCTCCTTCATACCCACCCCCTCCAGCCACAAACTCTCTCAAAGCTTCTTCACCCCCTCCTGCACTTCCCCTCCTTCCCACCTCAATCCCCTTATTACAACATTATTCCTCCTTCCCTCTCTCTCCTTTCTGTCCTGCTTTACCTCCAACTTTCTCAGCCTCAGCTTCCATTCCTCCACCTGTCCCTCCTCCACCCCTTCCTTATCCTGTCTTCCTCCCTTCTCCCATCTTTCTACCCTCTCCATCACTTCCACCATCCTTCTGTCCCTTCCTTCCAGCTTTTCTAACTTTTCCTCTATCCCTTCCCTCCTCGCCTTCTCTTCCCACATCCACTGCTCCCACTTCCTTCTTTCCCCTCTCCATTCCTCCTCCACCCTTCTTCTTTCCTCCCTTTCTTT
This sequence comes from Andrena marginata, assembly GCA_963932335.1. Lineage (NCBI taxonomy): Eukaryota > Metazoa > Arthropoda > Insecta > Hymenoptera > Andrenidae > Andrena > Andrena marginata. Next base: position 26,829,916 of record OZ010662.1, read on the forward strand.
CCTCATCTCCTCTTTCATCTCCCTTATCTCCCTTATTAACTCCATCATCACTCCTTCCATTCCTACTCCCCCCTGCTCCTCCCCCTCTTTGTCCCTTTTTACCGGTGACCGTTCCGTTTTCCCGCTCTTCTTAAACCCTCCCCTCCCCTCTCTTTCCACGCTTCCCACCTCTTCCTCTCTTTCTCTCTTTTTCCCCCCCACCACACTCTAAGCTACCCACACTGCTCCCCACACTACTGCCACTGTCCTTCCTAGTCCTTTCCTTTAACATTTCACTCCCCTTGTCTTTCCCCACCCCTTTCCTCCCCTCTCCACTCGTCTGCCCTTCTCCCCCAATCCCCCCAGCCACATTCCCACCGATCGTCCCTTTCAACATTCTCTTATCTCCTTATCCCCCGTTCAAAACTTCCCGCCTTCTCTACCAACACCGCTATCTCCTTTCTTTTCCGACAGGTGTCACCCCTAGCACTTCTCCTTGTCTTTTCCCGCCACGCTTCTCTCGCCTCTATCACCTAACCTCCAATCCTTCTCTTCTCCCTTCTATATCCCTCTCACCCTCACACCTGGCCCTTTCCCTCTTATCCCTGTCTCTTCCACACTTCTCCCTTCACCTCTACGCTCGCACTCTACTCCCTCTTTCACTTTCTCTCCACACTTTCCCTACACCACTAACAACACTCACAATCCGTACACCTTTCACCCAACGCGACCGGAAACGGAAGTCCATGAATAAGTTATTACTTACATTTTCAGCCATTGTAATGTACGCGTCTATGTACTAGCGATCGACAATCGAGAATGCGCTTTCTCACCACGTGCAGTGATGAGGCGAGCTCCTCCGCTGCTCTTTTGTTTTTTAAGGAGCCCGCTTTTGGCATAGATACGGACACATTCTGCCGCGGGCTCTTTAAATTGTTGATTTTTAAGTCGGGAAACTAACATGGGGACACCACGGATGTGGAAATCGCTTTTGAAACGACAGTATATGGGGGTCGTAGTACTCATGTAGTATGAAAATACGATTTCGGTTTTTTGTCGCATGGGCCTTTGTTTTCGAGATATTGTAATTTAAAGTTTTTAACGAACGTAGTAATACAGATATATACCATTAATAGTAACCTACAGCCAAGAAGGTTCCGTGGACACAACGGTAGCGTGTCAGATTGTCTAATAATGTGTATGTAGGTTTTTCAATTCAAAATGTTTTCCTACAAAATACAGATAGCACCTAATAATAAGACTGTACTCGAACTGCAACTAAAAGACTGTAAAGCGTATAAGCTCTCCTTTGAAAGCCTAAATTAGGGCTAAAAGGAGAAAGCAAATAAATATGTAAGAAGTAGGTTTGAACCACATATAGGTAGTAACTACTAAAGACTGGAAACAGAAAACACAATATATAATACAAACACGTTTATTGTAAATATTTTTGCAATGTACAAAGACAGTTAATAAATCAGTTAAGGAGTAAAGGAGTGTCAGATTGTCACGAGGGCGGCCGGGGTTCAAGTCCCTCGCAATTTTTTTTCTTTAACAATTTTTCCCGTGGAAATATATTTTGTGGATATTTTGTGGATATTACGTATCATATAGTACGTTACATATTACTGTACGCAAATTTTAAGGTTAATAACGTTAAAAATGCATTTATAACATAACATATTATTCTAATCATCTCTTTCAACGTTGTTTTAATATTCTTGTACTGCGAAAATATTTCATTCCGAAACTTTCGACGCCTGCGATTGTCGAGCAAGTGAAGTGGGATAGCCGTTAAAATAGCCGTATTTTTAACCTTCAAGTTTTCATTGAGTAATATGTAACGTACTATATCACACGTAATATCCACAAAATATATTTCCACGGGAAAAATTCTTAAAAGAAAAAAAATTGCGAGGGACTTGAACTTCGGCCGCCCACGTGACAATTTGACGCGTTACCGTTGTGTCCACGGACCTTCTTGGATGTAGGTTACTATAGATGGTAAATAACTGTATTACTACCACAGACCAGGTATAGAATAGACCTTTCACTCTTTTGTCTTCCGTGTCACTCGATTTTGGGGCTCTAGAGCCCCATTACCATTTCCGTGTTGCATCCAACGTTAACGACTAAGCATGAAATAAAAGTGCAGCGCTATAAGCGGTAGGAATGAAAGTTATAATAGCGGTAAGAATTTACATACAGGGTGGCCCGATGTCAAATTAATACAGCATTTTTAAAAGGGAAATAAATTTCTTCATTTCTTTATTAATCAGCAACTCTACAGACTCATACAACGGGGAAGCATGTACAACTTCGCTTACGATGTAACGAATATCTACTATCTTATAATTCCCTAATAAATTATTTGCGGACATGGGTTTATATAACTTTTTCAACTTTTTCAATTTTTTTCAACTGTATACCCGGCATACTCTGTGTACAGAGATACACTTTCATTTATCATTTTGAACACTTCCTATAATAACTAATTAAAAAATGATTAATCAATAATGGTAATCTTATGATGTGTCTCGTATCAAGTAGTAGAGTAGTGGTGGACCCATGCCTACATATACGTGTAACTCTACACAATCAAATCGTTCCGAAATCTTTAACAATTTTTCCTGACCAAAGCGTTCCTTTGCGTCATATGGCTTCTTTCAAACATTATCCCTTTTCAACGCGCAGAATACGTTGATGTAAAAAAAATTGGTAAATTTGTCGAAAAGCTACCTATTCACCGATTTCAATGACCTTCACATATGATGTCAATGTCGTCATTCTGGACGACATTTCCCTTTAAACTTTTTGACGGTCGGCCTCAGTTTCGGAGATATTAATAAAAAACTTTCGGCATAATATATTGAAAGCTACCTCCACACCGATATCAATGACCTTGACATATGTTATCAAAAACATATGAAAAACTTTCGGCATAATATATTGAAATCTGTTTCATAGCCGACGATATTAATATTGGTGGTGGGCTAGATTAGGGCGGGGTACGCGTAAAGCATGGTAGCGAATCGATGTATGTGTGAAACTCGGTAATTCTAGTGTTAAGTAAGGTTTTTTGCGAATATTTCGTAAACCAAAGCCGACCGCCAAAAAGGTTAAAGGGAAATGTTGTTCAGTATTATGACTTTGACAAAAGATGCGAAGGCCATTGAAATCGGTGAGGAGTTTCGAGAAGTTTACCAAAAAATTTAAAATTAATTGTCAATGTTATAAACAATTTCGCGGACAATTTTTTTTCCAAATGTCCACCGATCCAGAGGTGTAGACCAATAAATTTTCTACACACTGTACAATGAATGTGGAGAATGAGTAGATAGGTGTCTTCTGTGGGAGCGAGTACTGTTAGAAAGAGTGTCGTGTGACGTGATTTCGGTGTGACTGATTTTTGGGGTGTATGATTGTGGTAAGAGTGAGTTGTTAGGCAGCGCGCAAAGAATGGTTGAGGGGGTCGCGGCGCGGCAACAATAATCTGTATAGACGGTCATCACGTAAGTGGTTGGGAAAAACCCAAGTGGTGTAAACGATACTCCTGCAGGTCAAGATACTAAATGTGATTTTCGCTTCTTCTTTAGGAACCATTTTAGCTTCCGGCCTTTTGCCTCTCGTCTAACATCTAGACATCGAAAAATAGTTTGGAATTGTTTTAAGAAAAAATGTTTCCAACAAAAGTTGCTTGTTTTCTAACGTGGATTACGAATATAATTGGTTCAAACCCCGCTTTAACTACAAGGAGAGATGAGTGCGAGCCAGTATCAATACAAATTTAAAAGCACAGGATGCATGAAACTCGAGATCAAAGTGTGCGTAATTCTCGATATATTGAGGTATTATTAAAACTTACACGTGTTACCGTATATAATTAAGTAAAACCTAAGCAAAATACGGATATGCTTGATTAAATTTTCATCGTGAGATGGGGGCCATAATATATATATATATATATACTGTATATACAGAAATAAAAGACAAATAGGTAGTGATGGGACTCCGGAGTCGGTTCCCAGCGCTTGGAATCGGTCTTGAATGTCAGGCGACTGCTTCGAAGCGCTTCGAACGTGATTCGAAGCTTAAAAGTCTTGAAAAGTCTTGGTCGGCTTCGAAGTCTTGATGGGCTTCCGAATAGGATATCTAGGATATCCGAATTTCATTAGCAGATTCACTTTGAAGTAACGGCGGAACTAAGGTGAAAGAAAGGCACTTGTGGTGTACATACTATTCTCAAATCATCTGTTGAAGCACAGTTTTAGCTCTACTTTCTTTGTTAGTAAATATAATACTGTTTAGTATGTGCAAAAGATTAAAATATAATTTTTATTTTTGCCTCTCTACAACGACTGTCTGAGAATTACTTAGATACATTTGCTTTCTCGTCTTGATCGACACTGAGAAGGTAGGAGGCGTGCTCTTGCTTCCAGCGCCGCTTCAAGTTAAGTCAGAATCCAAAACATGGCCGACTCAAGAACGCGCGATTCAAACATCTCAATAAGAATAATGTACGAGAAACCTTAAGCATTAACACTACCGCCGTTTGAGTACATGTTGACTTTCTTTATACTCAAGCTATTTCTTAGTTCCACAAATCGTCCTTTTGGTAAAGCTTTCGTTAGGATATCCGCGCGCTGCATTTCAGAAGGCACATATATTATACATATATCATTAGATTCGAACTTTTCCCTTATATAGTGATATTTAATGTCTATATGTTTAGTGCGCTTATGAAACTCCGCATTTTTCACAAGCTTTATGGTGCTCTGGTTGTCTACATACAGTGCTGTTGCACCAGTACTTCCATGACCTAAATCATCTAACAGCTTTCTTAGCCAAACGACTTCTCTAGTGGCTGCGCTTGTTGCTACGTATTCTGCTTCGGTAGTACTCAGTGTAACCATCTTCTGTCGCTGTGAAGACCAGGTGACTGGACCGTTTGCTAAAAAGAATACGTAACCTGTCGTTGATCGCCTAGTTTCCACATTACCTGCAAAGTCCGCGTCTGAATATCCCATAAGACCTGATTCTCTACCGCCGCTTTTGTACACTATGCCGAATTGATTAGTACTATTTATATACGCAATAATTCTTTTTACTGCACGCCAGTGAGATTCATCATGACAATTCGTGAATTTGCTCACAGCATTCACCGCGTACGCAATATCTGGCCGACTCACCACCGCGAGAAACATTAAGGAGCCAACAGCCTCCCTGTATGGCACTCGTTTTATCTCCTGATTAGTAGGTAAAAGACTCGCATGTGGATCCGCAGGTATACTAACTGGCTTTGACTCACTCATGCCAAATCTTTTGACAACTCGCTTTGCATACATTGATTGGTGTATTGTGAGCGTTTTCATTTGCCTATCACGCACTATCTCTAATCCTACAAAGGTTTTCGCATCACCAATTGTAATACTAAACGTTTTCTTCAATTCGCTTATCACTGCCTCTAAAGTGTCTTGTGTCTTTGCAACCAGTAGACCATCGTCTACGAACAACGCAAGATACACTATGTCATTCTTAAATTTTCCAACAAAGATACACTGGTCCGCTTTACTTGGTTCAAACTTGTATTGGCTCAGAAACTTTACAAACTGTTTATTCCAGCACCTAGGTGCTTGTTTGAGCCCGTACAGAGATTTCACCAGCTTGCACACAACACTTCCTCTTACATTGAGTCCCTCAGGAACTTCCATGAAGATTTCTTCATTTAGCTTTCCATAGAGAAACGCAGTCTGCACGTCAAACTGCTGCAGCTCCAAATCCTCTTCTGCTGCCATTGCCAGCAGCATGCGGAGAGAGTCGTAGCGCACTACAGGTGAGAACGTTTCCGTGAAGTCAATGCCTTGCCTCTGCTTGAATCCTCTGGCACAGAGCCTTGCCTTGAATTTTGGAGTTTTATTCTCAGGATCTTCTTTGACTCTGAATACCCATTTTGAGTCAATGAGCTTCTGACTTGGTGTTCTTGGGACTAGCATCCAAGTCTGGTTCCGCTCATGCGCTTTCAGTTCTTCCTGAACAGCACGTGCCCACTGCGCGGCATCTCTGCTGTTCATGGCTTCCTCAAATGAGTCTGGGGAGATATACTCAGCAACATCTGCATATCTAGCTGGTACACGCAGACTTGTTCTATTCCTTAGAGTTCGCTGTGACGTCTCATTTGCTATTTGATTGTTTTGAAGTGACTCCTCCACTGTATCAGTCCCAAACTGATCCTCTGGCTCCTCCAGGGCTTCAGTTTCAGGATGCAGTTCCAAGTCCTCTTCTGGGGTGTTTGATCGTTTCAGCACGATCATATTATCTTCTTCACACTCGGAGGTTATCTTTGGTGTACCAGTCTCCTCGTTGAAAATCACATTTCGTGACACAGTCACTGTCTTCGTCTCTGGATCATAGACCCTGTAGTTAGTGGAGTCTTCTTGATATCCAACGAAGACCCTTGATTTAGCCCGGGCATCCAGTTTTTTTAGAAATTGTTTTGGCTCATGTACAAACACTCTGGATCCAAATATACGTAGATGCTCAATACTGGGCTTTTTTCCGACCCATAGTTCATAGGGTGTTGCCTTGTTTCCAGAGGAGGTCGATCTGTTCAACACGTAAACTGCTGTATTGACAGCTTCGGCCCACAGAAAGGTTAGCAACGCTTTTGCGTGAAGCATTGAACGAGCACTCTCTACTATTGTTCTGTTATCCCGTTCGGCTCTGCCGTTCTGCTCCGGCGTGTATGGAGCAGTATTTTCCTTCTTTATGCCCTTAGCAGCTAGGTATTCGTTCATTTTCTTATTGAGAAACTCACGGCCATTATCTGATCGCAATACCTTGATCTCAGTTCCAAATCTATTTGCAACCAGCTGTGCATATTCTTTAAACTTATCATATACGTCTGACTTATGTTTAATAAAATACATATGCCGAAAACCTGTTGAGTCATCCTTGAAGGTTAGAAAGTATCGAGCACCTCCCAGCGAGTCTACCGACATGGGCCCACACACATCTGTGTGTATTTTCTCACCTGGTTGTGTTTTTGCTTTCAGAACACACTTGTTAAACGGTAGGCGATGCAATTTTCCAAGTTGACATGCATCACAGAAGAAATCTGTTTCATCCGTCATGGACACAACATTAACCAATTTATTCTTGATTAAATCACTTATCGCACGTTTTCCTATGTGTCCTAGACGTTCATGCCAGACACGAAGGCTCGCGGTTGTGAAGTTAGCTTCTTCTGTTTCCTTCGGTTGCTCCACCTTGAACAACATTCGATAAATTTTGTTATTCTGTTCAATTCCAGAAGCAACGGTTACACCATCACGCTCCAGGTTTACTCGTCCTTTGTCGAATACAACTTTATAGCCTTGCTCTACACACACTCCAACAGAAAACAGATTCTTCTTTAGTCTCGGCACATATAGTACACCGTTGATTTTGGATTTTATCCACACACCGTTGATGAGTTTCTCAATATTTATTGTTCCTTTTCCGACAACTTCGCACTTATCATTGTCACCCAGCATCACAGTGCCACCATACGGATCCTCACGGTACTCGCTGAACCAGTCGCGACGAAAAGTCATGTGGGCCGACGCGCCACTGTCGGTAAGCCATACGTCTTTTTGCTCCAGTTCAAGTAATTTCTTTACCGACCTGCACACTGCTTTTGCACACTTGTCATGCCCAGACTTTCCGTCACTTCCGTTTTCCTGCGCAATAAACGCACAATCACACGAGTCACTTCCGTTTTGTTCATTTTTCTCGCACTTTTCTGGTGCAAGTTTTGTCTTGCACTTATTTGCGAAATGTCCCTTTTTATGACACTTCCAGCATTCGATGTCCTTTCTTGGACGTCTCTTCTTCTTTTTGTCAGAAACTTTACTCGATGCTACAAGGGCACTAGTACCGTCATCACAATCCACCCTCAGTCTCGCTTCTTCGCTGATTAATCTCGCTTGAAGATTTTCAAGCGTCTATCGAGCAGGTTCAACGCTGTTCTGAAGGTGCTATACTTAGATGGCAAACTGGCAAGCAACTTCGCCGTTATAGCCTTATCAGAGATCTGTTCGCCCAGATCTTTCAATCCGGCTGCCATATTTTCCACGGTAGCTATATGCTGCTCTATTGAATCTCCAGACGGTATCCGGTATTCATGGAATTTTTGCAGCATCTCCATTTTGTTTGCCTCTGCCCTTTGCTCGTGCAGCAAACACAGCTTATCCCACATTTCTTTCGCCGATACGCATACCAGAAGGGGATACAACTTCTTTGGTTCCAACAATGAGGAAATCAAGAAACTTGCTTTTGCGTTTTCCTTCCTCCAAGTTTTCGCCTCCATTGTCGCTTGATCGGCCGGCATTGCCCTCGTGCCATTCACTATATCATCAATGCCGTTAGCAAGAAATAATTGTTTCAGCTGAAACTTCCACGCTTGGAAGTTATTTCCGTCAAATTTCTTGACGTTTCTTGTTGAGATGTCGTCCGACATGATGGATGCAAATTTTCTAGTCACACACGCGGTTTCATACAAGAGAAAAATGGCCGTCACACAGCACGTTTTAGATTCTGAGAGTATTTCCACGCAGAAAGGAGCTCAATGGTCTGGGCCCATAACCTGTTGAAGCACAGTTTTAGCTCTACTTTCTTTGTTAGTAAATATAATACTGTTTAGTATGTGCAAAAGATTAAAATATAATTTTTATTTTTGCCTCTCTACAACGACTGACTGAGAATTACTTAGATACATTTGCTTTCTCGTCTTGATCGACACTGAGAAGGTAGGAGGCGTGCTCTTGCTTCCAGCGCCGCTTCAGGTTAAGTCAGAATCCAAAACATGGCCGACTCAAGAACGCGCGATTCAAACATCTCAATAAGAATAATGTACGAGAAACCTTAAGCATTAACATCATCAATACCCATACCTTCCCCCTCGCAGGCTTTCAGATAATTTGTCCATTTAAAACGTAGATAATATGAGTACATTTTCATTATATTGCGTTTTAAAATAATTGTAAGTTTATTTATCGACACCGATACCCTTCCTCTCACAAGCTTTCACATAATTTATCAATTTAAAACTCTGAGAATATAAATACACATTTATTGTTTTATGTTTATAAATAATTCTTATTCGTCGACACCTTGACCTTGGCCACGCCAAGTATTTGACTTCCAGGCCGCGGACATCTAGGCAAATATCTAGATGTTACATTTTATCTTCATATTATTTAAAATGTCCGCGATATGAGTAACGGAATGTATGAATACAGCATTTTAGCTGTGTATATGTAGTTGTGTCATCTTAAGCGCAGTTGGAAAGCACTTTTATGTACTTGCAGCTCATTTTGATTTCATATATTTTTTTATATTGTATATTTTCTTCTATTTCTGTATGTGATTTATTCGTATTAAAATATTTATTTGTATAAAAATATATCTGCTTGATATTATTTAATACATTTTTTCATTGTACTATTGTGATTTTTTCTTTGTATAAATAGTCATTGTGATAATTGGCGCAATTGTTGTATATCATTATTTTTGTAGAGTCTAGAACATTATTTTTGTAGAGTATAGAACATTATTAAATTTATATTAATTTACGACATTGTTTTTAAATGGGATTCTTTTTGAAGATTGAAATTACGCAGAATCGCATTCATGCCGATAACCTTGTCGAACCTTCCGATTTGCATGATGCATATGTATATGAATTTTAAATGATTTATAAATCAATTTTACTTACCTCTCCCACTAATAACATGTATATATATATATAATATTACAGTTAAATATTATAATATTACATTAAAGATATTAATATTAAATTTAATTATAACATTATAGGAGTTTTCATGAACGAAGTGGTTGAATAAAGCAATATTTTAACATTTGCAGTCTCTTTTTGTACCTGCTGTATTGTGTGATTATACATTGGAAGAAATATACTAGTAGAAAACGATAAATATATTGAAAATTACGGTTCGTAATTGGTACAATAATGATATTCTTCATAGAAGTGATTAAAACAAAAATACTTGCCACACCATGCACATCGCATAAAAGCCGGCTCCCCACAAATACTACATTTGGGTATAAGCCACAATTTTTTCATTTCTGAAGTAACAGAAATCTACAGGATTTTGAAATTCGCTGGGATGCGTTTCTAGATATCCGCTTTTAAACCAAGCATATTGAAAAAGGTTTTTGAATCTAGGCGAAGAAAACTGGTTGTGAGTTAGGGACTGCAATTTAATTAATTCATTACGTAAGTGTAAATTGACATCTCTCTCTTGGAGAATCACATTATCCGAAAATGTCCGCACGAAATTTTTCCAAATCCGGAATCCAAACACATCTAAAGGCTGAACGATGCCCGTTGTTTTTTTTGGAATCATTGAAAAAGTTACTTCCTTGTCTTGTGGAATCAACTGCTGTAATTCATTTGGGCAGTGTCCCGTCCACGAGTCGAGTAGGAGCATGCTTCTACGGCCAGTATTCGGTAGATACACTTCGGTAAACCAAGTTTTAAAATGTTCAGACGTGAGTTTTCCTGACTTTGAAGCTCCGATGTAAATATTAACCGGACGGAATAGAGTTCTTTGTACTATCGGACCAAGTGTTCCTGTAGATTCCTTTAAAACTATGTATAGTGGTGAAAGAAGACGTCCGCTTGCTGATATAATAGGCATTATAGTGTAGCTATGTGTTGTAGCAGATACCGATTGAATCGTCGCTTCTACCGTTTTCACTCCTAATTTCGCCAATGTTCGCCCAGAATGTATTTCAAGGTTGAAGCCACTCTCGTCTGCATTATAAATTTCTTCAACTCCGACAGCTAGGATGTTAGACTTTACGCGAGAAACAAACGATTCTGCGATATTTTTGATATTGTCAATATCTTCAATCGTAAATTGTGTCCTGAATGTTGTTATCTTGCGGGACACAATTCTATGCGCAGTCTTAAAGTTCCAAATCCACCATTTACCTGCCACGAATTGGGGTAGGTCCACTTGGTTTTTTGCCTCCAAGGCCCACAATCTTAAATTCATGTCATGAACAATGGATCTTCTGTCACAAGCTTCTTCAAACTTTTGCAGTACATATTCCCCAATAAATGCAAGTTTGTCTGCATTTGTTGCACCTCTCTCTACACTCGCCTCCCACCTGTATAGCTGCTGCAAAGATTTAACCATGCGATAATTTTTCTGTACACTGGCAAGCGTTCGACGTGCCTTTTTTGCGCTTTTCCAAAACGTTACAGCTTTTCTCTTATAACTAAAGTCAACTTGTCCACCTTCTTCATCAACAGTACATTCTGCAGGTTCAAAACTGTCTTCTTCTTTTTCTGCAGGCATAATGTACTCTACAACTTGTGCACCATGTGGTTCTGATGGATCGGCATAATCGAGCACATAATCATGTTCAATTAATGGTAGGGAATGTATGTTTTGAAACTTTTTTATAATGTCCCGAATTTCATTGTGCAGTTCCGTTTCTACCGGAATTATAGGCGTCTGTGTTATACTTGCAATTTGAAACGTAGTGGCTAACATGTGTATTACGTTAGCAACATTAATCGTCTGCATTTTAAAGAAAATTGTCTTTCAAACAATGATCACTCACTTTTCTCAATTGGATGGTAACTGACTGCTGCCAAAAATGTAACTGCCGTTGGCTACATCCTCGGGAATATTTATATCACTCAAAGACGCGAGTACAAAAACATGTTTACCGAAAACTCGGAAAATCTGAAGGTTCGACAAGGTTATCGGCATCAATGCGATTCTGCGTCATTTCAATGATAACATATATATATTGCAAAGTCATTGTGAATCTTCACGCATTATTTATTTATCGCTTGGTTTTCAAAATAGCCTAATAAGATTACACTTGAAGTAATGCATGTGTAACGTTCGGTTGTCCGGGGACGACTAAACGCTAGCAGGTTCCCGAGTAGAGAGCGGCGTCCCTCGAGAATAGGATAGGTGGCGGTTCGTCGGTAGAGTAAAGGAGTAAAATCCAACTTAAACTTAACAATGACTTTATTAAAACAACACTTGTTCCTAATAACGAGTATAATATTGCTTACGACTACGATTATATATTTTATGTTTTTTACGTTTTTTATCTTATATTATATGCTACGTGGCTAAGTATTTATTGCAGAGCACAGCCGCTACCGTTTCCGGAGCGATCTGGTAGACTCTTGGCAATATCTGTAGTAAGAACAGCCGCTACCGTTTCCGGAGCGATCTTGTTCTTTTGACAGAGTTTCGGTTCTATGCTGCAACAGACCTCGCTTTTACCAAGTGCATCAGCCGCTACCGTTTCCAGAGCGATCTCAATGCCTTTGTAAGAGCAAGGTACTATAGTTTTCAAATAAAATAGTCCAAAGAGGTGCACCAGTAACTTTTGTACGCTGGAGATCGGCCGCTACCGTTTCCGGAGCGATCTCAATCCCACTGGTTGAAACTTAAGCTTCCTCTAGGTCTAAACATTCATCAACAAAAGAGCGTGTTTTTGAATGTAGCCTGACTGAGCGCTCCGCTGCGTGCGCCTCCTTTTATACTGGAAAATTGGCGGGCTGGCGTATGCGCAGTGAGTCGATATTCGTTATTTTGCAGTTTTCTCGCTTATTATATAATATTTTGTTTTATGCTTTTGACAGTACTTATATTTAATTATTTCTAACGTTTCTATAATATTTGATTCTCTAATCTCTGCTTAGTTTAATATTAATGTATAAAAGTATGTACAATGGGTATGCGCGGTAACATAGGCTGGTTGCGTGGTAATGTAGTACTGTTCTATTTTATCGACGGTCGGTAACGTCGGGTTTGAGTCCCCGTGGGACGTTACACATGTACGAATGTGCTGTTATCATACTGATTCATTCACTTCACTGATTAGTTTTAATGAGTTTTACCTTGGATGAAATTTTACGTACGTACTGCCTTGCTTAAATAACTGAAAGCTGTCTGAACCTTACATAAATACGAATTTAATTATGGCTTTAAGAAACCATGTTATTAATGGAAACTGCCAAAATGGACTTCAAATTCGGTAATAGAGGTTTTATTTGTTTGCAAAAAAAATATAACACATAAACTATTAATATGTATGAAAAGGGATTATCCAGAGGTATGTTAGCGTATATTTACAAAATACAAAAATTTAATTTTAAGAGTTGGTGGTGGGGGTAATTAGAAAAATATGGATTTTTCGAATATAATTTTTACACGGTTTTGTAGATATAAAAGAAGGATGCAACTTTTGTTTAAACTTCTTTTCGATATCTCTCACCGTTCTCGAGATATTCCACGGAAAAGAAAATTCTGCATTTTCTTCAAGGGGTGATTTCACCCCTAAAAAATGCTTTTTGGCACCAACGAAAAATAGGGTTGTGTTACGGATGAACTACTCTACTTGCACACCGAGTTTCATAATTTTCTGAATTTCCGGGTTGCCGAACGTCCCTTGTCAGTACATCGACAAAGATATTGAAGGGTTTGTTTCCCAAAAAACGTTACAATTTTTTAAAAGATTTGCAATTCCCACAGATTTTATAAATAAGGATCCCTTAGAATGGGAAAATGATCCAAATTATAATTTTGGATTAAATATAGTCAATAATTTAAGAGTAGTTAACGATTCGGCCGAACGAGGAGTGAAACTCATGCAAGAGTATAATAATGTATTATCGCGAAATGAGGAGGAAAAACAAATTATAATGCAAATAGTATCAGACTACCGAAAGCGCTATCCAGACACAACAAAAACTACGTTAATGAAAAATTTGTAAATTGTTTTTAAATGCGAGTATTAAAAAGTGTGTAAATTCAATAACCGTATTTTCTTTTCTTCACCTATTTATGATATAATATTCACCATTTCATATTAAAAATATTATCTTCTTATTAAATAGAAAATATTAATGTCGAACATTCCTCCATTTTTAAAATTAATATTATTATTAACTTGCAAATAATATAAGAAAGAAATTAAAAGAATGGCCACTTTCAATAAAATACGTAAAATTTAATATAATTAATTAAAAAGATATAAATATTAATTAGTTATTATGTTGAAAAAATCATACTGTTGCACTATTATCGTAAATATTTGTGCACAAAAAGAACGTTTAACCATCATTATAAATTTTTTCTTCATACCTTTCCGTTCATACAAAATTTCACATTTATTGCAACTTTAACGCGAATGAGGAGCGTCTTCCTTTTATCCGATCAACTTAATCTTTTACGGAAATTATTTTCTTACCCAATAGAATAATTTTAGGGGGCGGCGTGAAAAAAATCTTGCAAAAAAATTTTCACCAAGAGTAACTAAGGTCCACCCTAGTGAGTATGCAACTATTTTCTGCTCGAGTATATGGTAATGGCCCTACGATGTCCATGGATACTTTATCAAACGCGTCTAATGGTGTGTCTGTTATCACCTGGTTCCTTTGTTTTATTTCGTACCAATTTTTGTTTTTGGCAACTCATACAAGTTTTGATATATTGTTTAATATCTTTTTTCATATTTTTCCAATAATATAAACATCTGTGTTTGGGAATGAAATTAGTTCCACACGCCGCCACTCTCATTCTCATGGCAGCACCTCGCGGACTGTGATTCAGCAGCGCTGATCGATTGGCGGGCCGCCAATCAGCGGCGATCGATCAACCGTCGCCTCAATCAACGAACCAATCAGCGAGCCGCTTCGAGGTTCGAGAAGAACGGAGAAGACGCGATTGCGGAAGTCCGCCATATTCTCACTCTCTTTGTGCGTTTTGAAGCCAACGGTTCTCTGCAATCTCGTGTCGCGAATATCAGTGCCCCTTTTTGTACTTTCTCACACTCATTAAGGGCTAATTATTGTGCTCAGCTCACCACGCATTATTGTAAACGTGCAGTGCTCATTTGAACTCTCATACTGTCCACAATTAATACAATTGTGTGGACGCCACGTGGTATTTACACGCGGTCTCATTTCTCTCACGTTCTCATCTCAGGCGGTGATAAATACTATCATTGCGTCAAGACTACAGTGTTCTCACGTGCATTGAACAATATTGACAATAAATTGACAAAGTTTTCACCGCAATAAGTTCTCAAGTGGATTCGTAACCTGCCTTAGACTCCTCTCAATCTCACCCTTTCTCTTCTCAAACAATCTGATACGCTCATATGTTTTTGTTATTCCTTTATGACCTCCTACTGGTGATTCATGATTTTCCTTTACTATTATTACCCAGTCCTGTTCCATAGGTAATTGTATGGTTCCATTACAAATAGTTAGTGTAATCTTGGTCTGTACAAATTTTAATTTAATTATATTTTTTATCTGTTCCCATAATGTATTATTCCGTTCTCTAGATAATAATATTATTTTAATTGCCTGTTCTATAAGGTTATTGTATAGGTTTCCTAATGCAGTGGCATATGTCTGTATCGTCGGAGTATCCTGTATTACCATTCCTAAAATTAATTGACTTCCCTCTGAAATTCTTTTCACTTCTCCTATGTTGAATGGAATTTCTGAGGTAATATTTAACATCTTTCTTTCTTTTAATTCCATTCCTGATTTCTCTACTGGACCACCTTCTGTATTAATGAATATTGCTAACGTCTCCCTTCTCATCCATAAATGATCATTTATTTCTATAACCTTACATGCAATTGGAACATCGTTTATTACCCTAGGTAATCCTTTTTGTTTGATATTCTTTTTCCCTGGTTTAGTAAGTTTAACAAATTTATTTTTATTTTTAGGGGTTTTCGGAAGTATTTTATAATTTCCGTTTCCTTCTCCTTTTAATATTAATGGTGATACTCGTCCCGATTCTGTTCCGCTAGATTCTAAATTTTTTCCTTTTTTAGGAGGGATGAGTCTGATGCTCCTACTGAGGTCTGTGAAGTTGGCACCCCCAAATTCAAATTTTTAAAAAAACTCGACGGCATTCGTTTGTCCATCGTTTGTCCATGTTTGTCAGTAGAATAGCTATGACAGTTCTAACCCAGGTCCTCTGAGGGGAGCGCGGGGGCGGGGGGAAGTGAAGGCGCGCGGGGGCGGGGGGAATGACGGCGCGCGGGGGAGCGCGGCGGAGGGAAACATGAGCGCGGGGCCTGCGGGGAGAGGAAGACCGGTTGCGCGCGCACGAGCCGCGGAGTGGGGGGAAGCCGCGATAATGGTGGGGGTCAGTCCGGGCCGAGCCGCCGCGGAGACCGGGGCCCACCGTCGGAAACTTTTCAGGGAGAATGACCCCCGAAAAATCTCTTTCATACCTAACCGAGGGGGAATGATCCCCCAAATATTTTTCCAAACCATTATGTGATGAAATTTTCCCCCAACACAGAGAAATAATAATTTATTTTTATTGGAAATTGTTTCGGAAGATCTCGGGAAAGATCGACGTTTTACGAACCACGTCTTCGGAGGAGGGGAAAGAGACAGAGCATTGTTACGTGCCGGTTACTTTTTTAAATTCATCTAAAAATTTTTGCTATATTCATATCATATTTTTCGCTACACAGATGTCGACCATTGGTTCAACCATCACGTGTTATGGGAACTTCCCTCAATCAATTGTCAATTATCTGTGAATACTCTTAATAGTTGTAATTTAATTCAGCTTCACGCCTGTCACGCCACGGCATATTCTCATGGAAGATTATTGTCAGCAATCTCCCAACGCCGTCGACGTTCTTAGAATGCACGCTGTGATAAGCATTCGGAAACTTAAGCATTGTAGTAGACCATTTATATTTTTCTTTCTTCTAAATTTCCATCACATCGTCATTGACAACTGATTCAACCATTGCCTGTTATGGGAGTTTCCCTCGATCAATTGTCAATGATCTATAACCTGAATTATAATAATAATTAGATGTAAGTCGTTACACCACTGCGTTCTTCCATGCGAAAATCTTCCAACACCGTCGGCGTTCTTAGAACATCGAATGCGATAAACTCAAGCCCGTGAGGCTGGGAACGGTCCGAGGCGACGACGGTTGGGCCCGTGTACATGAGGTGCAGAGTCAGCAATTTGGCGCTCCTTGTTTCAAAGTCCCGGGTTGCTCGGGCCTACCCTGTGAACGCTCGTGGCAGTCGCCTGTTAAATCGCATAGTGCGTTGTCGTTCTGTCCGAGGACATTTACCGAATATTTAATCGGTCTATAAGCCGGAGTTCCACAGTGTCGCTGAACGTGGAAGGACTTAGTTCTCGTGAAGACTTTTATACATATTTTTCTCGTGTTCGTCATTTTAAAGTTTAACCAGTTTATCGTTTTTTAATTACTCGTGCGTTTAATATTTTAAAAACAATATATCGTGAACTGACTTTTTGACATTGGTGGTTCATCATCTAGACGCGGGACCCTCCCGAAAGAGAACGAGAGACCCAGGCCCAGGTGGAGAGATCCAGAGAGAGAGAGAGAGAGAGAGAGAGAGAGAGAGAGAGAGAGAGAGAGAGAGAGAGAGAGAGAGAGAGAGAGAGAGAGAGAGAGAGAGAGAGAGAGAGAGAGAGAGAGAGAGAGAGAGAGAGAGAGAGAGAGAGAGAGAGAGAGAGAGAGAGAGAGAGAGAGAGAGAGAGAGAGAGAGAGAGAGAGAGAGAGAGAGAGAGAGAGAGAGAGAGAGAGAGAGAGAGAGAGAGAGAGAGAGAGAGAGAGAGAGAGAGAGAGAGAGAGAGAGAGAGAGAGAGAGAGAGAGAGAGAGAGAGAGAGAGAGAGAGAGAGAGAGAGTTCTCTCTGTTCTGAATCGGTAAGTCTTTTTTAACTACGTTATTGTACGGAATCAACAATTGATCCAACCATTGCGAGTTGTGGGTTTTCCCTCGATCAATTGTCGTCCATAGAATTCTTGCGACGAACTCAATTTCCGAACCAGTATTGCTCGACTTGCGTTTCTTTTTTATATATACTTGTGACTTTCCTACTGTGATGTCACACCATTTTTCGCGCGGCCCTATTCCAAAATCTATCTCGAAATCACTCCACAAAACAAAATCTCAAATTTAACTCTTACCCCATCTCCCCAATCGCTGATCACCTTGATGTTGTACCTTAGCGGTCACCAACACAAGATGATCGATACAAAATTCCACCTCGATGATGTACCTTAGTGGTCCCCATCACAAAATGATCGTTACAAAACTCCACCTCGATGATGTACCTTAGTGGTCCCCATCACGAGATGATCGTTACAAAACTCCGTCCCCTATTCGCCCTATGAGGCACGAATCCTTTCCCCAAAACGAATTCAAACAAGCCCCTCGTTACAGAACCCTCTTAAATCGAGACCACGTCTCAATCCCCTCTTTACGACTCACAGAGTCCAAGCCACTCTAACCCTTTTCCTATAAAATACCCAAAATTCATTCGACAAGTTGAGTATCTCCTTTCGCAGTCATAAGAACCCCAGAAACCTAATTGCGACGCATATTCGGCGTACGTGACATAAATATGTCTATTAATAACCATACCGTTTGTAAAAACCCCGGAAGTCCTACTACGTCTTATTTTGAAACTATGTCAAGGTCTCTACCGCGCGTACCCCCGCATCACTCCTGTAAAAATATATAAATACGAGGTCCTGAGAGGCCGGTCAGTCAGTATTCATTATCCATTGGTCATTAGTCTTTAGTGATTATTCATTGTGTCGCGATATTCAAATCAGTGAGCAACAATCACTACTCACCTATTACCGTAAGATATTACAATTGACATAACATTGCATATCACGTTCATCGTATCCTTGTATTGTTATTACTTTTCATATCTTTTGTATTATTATTGCTTTTCATATTATTTAGTATTATCAACGCTTAGTGTATATATACTTTGCCCTATTATTCATAAGCTTTTGTATTTCATATTAATTATCTTATCGTGCTCTAAAGCTTACTGCTTTCATTTATATTGTTTGTATTATCATTCATATTGCTTTCTATATCAACGCCTATTGCTTACCATTTATTATTTTGTATTAACAACGCTTATTACTTAAATCATTCTACTTAATTTCATGTGTTTCATGTTCATATTCTCATATTTCGATTAATTACCGTTTATATAAATATCATGTGCTAATGCTAAAAGTCCCACGCATTATTATTACTAAACGCTATAACGCTTCAGCCAAGTTAATAAACCTATTTGTTTTCAATCACGTTTCGAATTATTGTGTGCATCCTTGGTTATAACAAGTCCGAACGAAACCAAACTGCCGCAACAGCTGATTCGCGCTCGTGAACGCGAAACGGTTCTAGTGTTTACAAACATATTATTGCATGAGCCGTGAAATCCACGAAAATACTAAACGTGGTCTCTTATACAACAGCAACGGTAAAATCCTATTACCGAGACAAAAACAAATATGGAGTACTATAACGGGTGCTCTTTAAGTGTACATTTACCTTCCCAGGTCGATTAGAGTGACGGATTTAAGATTCGCGCCTGATCGCCTCCAGAAATACTTAGCGTGACGGATTTAATATTCGCGCCTGAGTCCCTCAAAACCCTCAGCGTGCTGGATTCAAGATTCGCGCCTGAGTTCCTTCCAAACCCTCAGTGTCACGGATTCAAGATTCGCGCCTGAGTCCCTCAAAACCCTCAGTGTGACGGATTCAAGATTCGCGCCTGAGTCCCTCAAAACCATCAGCGTGACGGATTCAATATTCGCGCCTGGCCTTCCCTCAAAACCCTCAGCGTGCTGGATTCAAGATTCGCGCCTGAGTTCCTTCCAAACCCTCAGTGTGAAGGATTTAAGATTCGCGCCTGAGTTCCCGCAAAACCCTCAGTGTGAAGGATTTAAGATTCGCGCCTGAGTTCCCTCAAACCTCTCAGTGTGAAGGATTTAAGATTCGCGCCTGAGTTCCCGCAAAACCCTCAGAGTGAAGGATTTAAGATTCGCGCCTGAGTTTTCCCTCCTTCATGTCATTGTTCCCCAAAGACCTCACCCGGGACGTGACATATTTTTGGTGACAGCGGTGGGATATACGTTTGCCGCCGGTAAGAAATAGACTCTGCGACGCGGTACCCACAAAATCCCGCTATTTAATATGTACTTAGAACGCGTAAACCTGTGGAAACCAGCATACCGGAGCCGCCAATTACAAAGGTTGACGGAATCCATACAGTGGATGATCTGTGTTCACGGGAAATTAGCGACAAATGACGAAGGCGACGAAATTTGCCTACATTGCTCTCGACTAAATTCAACAGAAACGGTGACAGAGTATCAAATTCATTACTGCCAAAGGCCTTATACATTCCCTAATTGCCTAAGGTGCAATAGCGTGATATACCAAACGCGTCCCGCAACCAACTGTGTCGAGTGTACACAGTGGTACTTCCTTTCAAACAGAAATTGAGTCACTAATATTTTTATCACGAAATTTAAACAAACTGCCAGACGCGACATAAGACGTTGATAAACTAACATGTGCGATTCACGCCAAAGTCAAAGTACATTATATTACCCAAGCCGCAGGCTGCGGGACGTTTTGTCAGATTCAAACGCGTTGATTTGTGTTTCTGGAGGTGTAGCAACGACCACGGAAGGCGGAAAAATTTGTCTAAATTGTTTTAATTCAAACCCAGTGGAGGTAGATGAAATATACCAAGTACACTACCACCAACTTAACGATACGTTTCCTGAATGCTCTCGTTGCAAAAACCTTTTGTTTAAATTACAGCCTATTAACAGTCACGGCGCGTGCACAGAACATTGCCGTCGAATAAGGAAAAATCATAACAGATTTGACACTAATTACCCGGGTAGAGAATACCATAGATTTTGAATAGCTACGGCCGGACGCCTAAATATAGGAAACTTCCTAAATCACCCTAAAATAACAGACCTTACCGAACCTAAAATGTCCGAACACGGCGATATCGACGACCCCTGCGTGATAGACCAAGACGCGGGGCTTTCCAAAAGCGCTATAGAAATCGCGACCGCCGAAATAATGGAACAACTACAAAAATTACGCGAGAAACGAGCCGAAATAGACAATTTGCCCGCGAGAATTGCGGAAACCCGCGAAACTAAAACGTATTCGGGCATAGATGCCGGATCATCCGAACCCACGTTTAGGGGTCTTTCCGATAAAATACAAAGTATCGAAACAATGATGAAGAAACTTCTTGCACCCCCGCCAGTCGCGGATAATTTTGCCACACCGGCTTCCTCTCGTTTTGATAGAAAACCGGTATTAAACTTCAATAAAACTCCAGAGGCATTGAAACATAATTATATTCCGGACCAGGGTCCATCACCCCAGATCAAATTAAAGGACGCCGTGGAAACAGTCCCAAAATTTAACGGGCATAATATGTCCATTTTGCAATTCGCGAGAGCCTGCAATAGGGCTAAGGCTCTGGTTCCCTCGAATGCTGAACCTCAACTAGCGAGGTTGTTGACGAATAAATTACAAGATCATGCATACTTGGCGGTTGAGGATCGGGTCTTCGACTCCGTAAACGACTTGATAAAACAATTAAAACGCACCTTCTCCCCTGCGAAAACGTCGGACCACTATCGCGGAGAACTTGCCAACGTTATTAAGGGAACCAACGAACACATGTTGGAATATATTTCACGCGTTAAGGATCTCCGATTCGCTATTTTGGAAGAGGACAGCGAGTATTATCGTGACCTTACACAAAATCACCTCGAAGATATAGATCGTTTGACGTTGGATTCGTTCGTGGATGGTCTTCCTCCATATATACGAAATAGATTACTCCAAAATAATTTCGAAACGCTCGATGAAGCTTTTGAGTTAGCCGTATTCGTAGATAAGAAAATAGAAAGAGACCGCCTAAGATTTTCAGAGCAAAAAGCTCCCAAACTGACGTGCCAAATCTGTAATAAAACAGGACACGATGCGCGGACCTGCCGAAATAATCAAAATACCGCTTCGCAACCCCTCGAGAGGAATCCCTCAAATCGCGTTACAGGATATGGTAGTCAAGCACCAAACCCTTTGCTCCCTTACTGGGACAAAAACCGACCTCCTCCCTCAAGGCCTACGGAATTACGTATTTGTGCATACTGCAAAAAACCCGGACATTTAATCTCCGAATGTAGAAAACGCATGTTTAATCGTAATGAGGGAAACCCTGGAACCTCTCAGGAACGAGACTCGGGAAACGCTTTGCCCCTACGGTCAACAGCGGACGCGTACCGTAGAACGGGCCAAGCAGCAACGCGTTCGATAACAATACAAGCGGAACCGGAATTAACCAAACTAGAATCGCTACCGCATGGGTGAATACCGTTAAAGAAGCTCCGTCCGTAATGATTCCCTCCCCCGACTTCGAGACTACACCTGAATTAATGATTGACACTGGGTCTGAGGTGAACTTATTGAAAATCCAAGCCGTAAAGTTACCTCAAGAGATAGACACGAAAAACCAACTATTACTCAAAGGCATCTCTCCGGACCCCGTCCCCACGCTTGGCACAGTCAGGATAACCCTTTTGGGCGACGACGTCACGTTTCATGTAGTCAAAAACGACTTCCCAATTAAACCACAAGGAATATTAGGTACGGAATTCTTTAGTAAACAGAATGTCTCGATACACTACTCCAGGAAAGAGTTAGACTTCCACGGAAACTCTATTCCGTTTGTAAATAAGGCTCAACTCGTGCTACCCGCTAGATCAAAAACAGTTTGCTTTGTAAATATATCAAATTCAAATGTAAAGGAAGGATATTTACCTAGATTAGAATTAGGTACCGGAATTCATGCAGGTAATGCCCTCGTCCGTAATCAGGACGGCAAAGCGTACTTACAAATTATAAATTCTAATGAAGTGGACACAACAATCACTGTACCTACTGTTGAATTGGAAGAATTCGAAATTGTGATCCCAGAACCCAAACAAAGACGACCGAAAGAGACTAAGACGTCTAAATACGTCACTCCTATCAAGCCCCTCTTTCCCCAGGATCCGTCGATCCATCATTCAGAGGTATCCGCGAAGGTACACTCGCTCTCATCCCCAAGGCATTATGCCGAAACAACCCTTCCCCTAGAATTCCAGGAGTCTCTAACTATGGCGTCGGGTGAGGAAATACAAACAATTTCTGAAGAAACCGCAACACGAATGGAACAAGTGCTTAAGTTAATTTCAATGGAACATATGAATCCGGAAGAAAAACTTCATGTCCAAAGAATTTTATGTAAATACCACGACCTCTTCCATTTACCAGATGAGAAGTTAGGCCATACAAACGCTATCCAACATGGGATCCAAACAACGGACCCAGTGCCTGTAAATACTAAACAATATCGCTTCCCTCCTGTACATAAGAAAGAAATTGACAAACAGGTAAAGAATTTACTAGAAAACGAAATAATAAAGCCATCATTATCACCTTACAACTCACCTATTTGGATCGTCTCCAAAAAACCGGGACCTGATGGGGAACTCTTGTGGAGAATGGTAATTGACTTCAGGGATTTAAACGAAAAAACCGTTCCTGACGCATACCCACTTCCAAACATTAATGAAATACTGGACCAATTAGGAGGAGCAAAATACTTCTCCGTATTCGACCTAGCTTCTGGATTTCATCAAATCCTTATGAAACCGGAAGATGCACCTAAAACGGCTTTTTCTACACCTCATGGACATTATGAGTTTGTCAGAATGCCGTTTGGATTATGTAACGCACCAGCAACTTTCCAACGCTTAATGGATCACACACTTACAGGACTCCAAGGCACGGAAATGTTTGTTTATTTGGACGATATAGTCCTTTATGCGAGTTCCCTCACGGAACACCTGATTAAATTTAAAAAACTCGCTCAACGCCTGAGAGAGGCGAACCTTAAACTTCAACCTTCAAAGTGTAAATTTCTGCACAAAGAAGTCGCATATTTGGGTCACATAATCACAGAGCAAGGGGTAAAACCGGATCCAGGAAAAATTGAAGCCGTTCGAAATTACCCGGCACCAAGTACACCAAAAGGAATCAAACAATTCCTTGGTCTAACCGGATATTATAGGAAATTTATCCCAGACTTTTCTAAAATAGCTCGTCCGTTAACCCAACTATTGAAGAAGGACACCATATTCGAGTGGGGGCCGTCCCAGAAAACAGCTTTCGACCACTTAAGATTAGCATTGCAGAAAGAACCTATCCTGCAATATCCGAATTTTGACCTAGAATTTCATGTTACCACTGACGCTTCCGAATTTGCTATAGGAGGAATATTAAGTCAAAATATCGATGGAAAAGAATTACCAATCGCTTATGCCTCTCGTCTCTTGAATAAAGCAGAGATAAACTATGCAACCATAGAAAAGGAACTCCTAGCCATTGTGTACTGCGTTAGGCATTTCCGACCCTATCTATATGGGAAGAAATTTATTTTATATACTGACCACCAACCCTTAATCTGGTTACATAGAGTAAAAGACCCAACGTCACGTCTCGTTAGGTGGCGCTTAAAATTAGCGGAATACGACTACGAAATTCGTTATCAACCGGGAAAAAGCAATAAACTTGCAGACGCGCTGTCTCGTAATCCTCCTGTAAAGAGAGCGTGTCCCATACGACCGCGAGAGGAAACTGATGATGAGTGGGTGTCCAGTAAAAAGCTTCGAACCACCAAAGAAACTAACAAGCGCCCAAAGGCAAAGCCCACGAGGATCCAACCACACCGAAAGGTGCGCAAAACACCAACACCTGTAATAATGCCAACGGACGTCTCCCCAGTAAATGCACCAGAACCCATGAGTGACATTGAAAGAGAGGACCAGGAAACAGAGGAAGCACAGGAATTAAATATTCCACGTCAAACCGTCTCACCTCCGCAATTTCCAATACCACTGGAACTGGAAGACTCTGATTCCGAAATAGAATCTAACGCGTCAATCGAATCAACTACTGATTCAGAATCATCGTTAATTGAGCTAAACGATTCCCCAGAAGAAACGTACGAAGCGGATCCCGATAGGGGCATTAGGACAGTACCAATAATCAGTCGCGACCCGTTGTCTTTACGAAAACGCTTGTCTTCTTCTTAAGCGCAGATGGGAAACCTTGCGACAATGGGGCCAAGCAACTAATAGAAACTGGAGCATTAGAAGAAGCGAACGAACTCACTTTGGGAAAGGCCCAAGTAACATGTAATAAGGGACGAATCCTCATCGGGCTAGTCATAAAAGAAACGCAGAATACTCCCCTAACCACAATAACCTGGGGCGAAGCGTTATCTTCTTTTAAAGATACAATAAAAGAACTCGTAATATATTCATTTAGCATAGCCAAAACAACAAATATCGATCAATTGACCTGGCAAGATATCATTATGGACATTCTCGAAACCGTTGACGAAGAGGATATCGAGGTCACAATATGTTTACAAATAGTTCAAATTCCCGAAGAGTCAAAGAGACAAAATATAATTACAGAAAATCACGCGTCTGCATTAGCTGGACATAAAGGAGTAACTAAAACTTATAACCGAATTAGACACCATTATTTTTGGAAAGGAATGAAGAAAGCCGTTGAAGATTATATTCGAAAGTGCGAAGACTGCCAGCGGAAGAAACTCGTTCGTGTTAAAACCAGGCAACCAATGATTCTTACCGACACTCCTGGACGCGCCTTTGATAAAGTAGCATTAGATATAGTAGGACCGTTACCTACTACCAGAAAAGGAAATACATACATATTAACGATCCAAGATTTATTGACAAAATATTTCGTGTGCGTACCCTTTACACAGTCGACATCAATAAAAATCGCGGATGCGTTCATTAAAAAATTTATATGTCAATTCGGAGCTCCTAGAGCCATTCTCACCGACCAAGGAGCAAATTTCACCAGTAGATTCATGAAAACTATTGCACAAAAATTTAAAATCGAACAATTTCGAACCACGGCCTTTCACCCACAGACAAATGGCTCTTTAGAGCGATCGCATATAGTTCTAACAGAATACCTAAAAATGTATATCAATAAATACGATGACTGGGACGAATGGACCGACTTGGCCGCGTTTTCTTATAATATCAGCGTCCACGAGGGCACTGGTTACACTCCACACGAATTAGTATTCGGGAAAATAGCCCGGGTACCCAGCCGAAAGAGAGTGCCCGAGGACTTCGAAAACGAAACCTATAATCAATACCTCTCGAACTTGAGTACGAGGGTGCAAGAATTACAAACCGTCGCTGCGGAAAAACTAAATCAATCTAAACTCCGATATAAAAAGTACTATGATCGTCACATAAACGAAGAGACTTTCAAACCAGGTGACCCAATTTTTGTCCTAATAGACCCAAAAAAAGGAAAATTCGGAGACCAATACTCGGGTCCTCACACAATATTAGAAGTTATTCCTTCACAAAATTTAAAAATATCGTGGAAGGGCAAAACGAAAATTATACACGCGAATAAAGCGCGTCTTGGTCGATTACGCGAGGATCCCGGTTGACCCTAAAAACATACCAAAACATATATTAATCTATCTTTCCTCTTAGCATAAAATGCCACACAAAAGGGCCCACAAGCCTGACAGGCCTAAGGCCAGAGGAGGAGGCCTCAAAAGGAGGTTGGCCCACATACAGTGGCTGCGCCGAAAGGCCACGAGAGAGGGAAGGAGCACCTCACCCCTCCTCCCGAAGGTCACCTCCACAGTCGTCATCAGGGAAGCGACACCAGCAGTGGAAGTGATCACCCTGGACGACTCCCCCCCGCCGACACCAACGGACCAAGCAGCCGTCATCCCACAGCCCCCATATTGCCCTCCCACCGGAGACAAGGAGGTACTCTCCCGCCAATTCCCTTCTCCACGTCCTACTCCTCCCCTAACTTCCACCTCCCAGATTCCCTCCATCATCCCTCCTTACCCAGGTGTCGTGGAAATCCTGGACACGGGGTCAGCCACCAGGGTCCCCGACCACACGGAGCTGACGCCCGAGGTTCTAGAGTGGTTCGATTGTCTCTTACAAAGAGACAATGACCTCACGTACATCCTGGACCACTCCGAACTCTTCTTCCCAATTCCCAATCCATATTCCCCTTATTAAATCCTAATCCTCTCCATGTAAATATCCCCCTGTAAATAGTTCCCTCACCTCCTAAAATTATTTTCTTTACTTAACTTTATAAAATATTTCTTTTTTAGTTATTTTTCCATAATCTTTTATTTAATTTTCTTTTTTCGCCAAATAGGCTATTTATTTTATTTTCCTTTCGTTATTACCACACATTTTATTTTTATTATTACCACGCTAAATTATCCACATACTTTATTTTATTTTGCCTCATTTCAAAACACCCGAACCTTGTGTTAAGAAATGCTACGCATTTCTTCATATAAGGAGGGAGGTGTGATGTCCCACCATTTTTCGCGCGGCCCTATTCCAAAATCTATCTCAAAATCACTCCACAAAACAAAATCTCAAATTTAACTCTTACCCCATCTCCCCAATCGCTGATCACCTTGATGTTGTACCTTAGCGGTCACCAACACAAGATGATCGATACAAAACTCCACCTCGATGATGTACCTTAGTGGTCCCCATCACGAGATGATCGTTACAAAACTCCACCTCGATGATGTACCTTAGTGGTCCCCATCACGAGATGATCGTTACAAAACTCCGTCCCCTATTCGCCCTATGAGGCACGAATCCTTTCCCCAAAACGAATTCAAACAAGCCCCTCGTTACAGAACCCTCTTAAATCGAGACCACGTCTCAATCCCCTCTTTACGACTCACAGAGTCCAAGCCACTCTAACCCTTTTCCTATAAAATACCCAAAATTCATTCGACAAGTTGAGTATCTCCTTTCGCAGTCATAAGAACCCCAGAAACCTAATTGCGACGCATATTCGGCGTACGTGACATAAATATGTCTATTAATAACCATACCGTTTGTAAAAACCCCGGAAGTCCTACTACGTCTTATTTTGAAACTATGTCAAGGTCTCTACCGCGCGTACCCCCGCATCACTCCTGTAAAAATATATAAATACGAGGTCCTGAGAGGCCGGTCAGTCAGTATTCATTATCCATTGGTCATTAGTCTTTAGTGATTATTCATTGTGTCGCGATATTCAAATCAGTGAGCAACAATCACCACTCACCTATTACCGTAAGATATTACAATTAACATAACATTGCATATCACGTTCATCGTATCCTTGTATTGTTATTACTTTTCATATCTTTTGTATTATTATTGCTTTTCATATTATTTAGTATTATCAACGCTTAGTGTATATATACATTGCCCTATTATTCATAAGCTTTTGTATTTCATATTAATTATCTTATCGTGCTCTAAAGCTTACTGCTTTCATTTATATTATTTGTATTATCATTCATATTGCTTTCTATATCAACGCCTATTGCTTACCATTTATTATTTTGTATTAACAACGCTTATTACTTAAATCATTCTACTTAATTTCATGTGTTTCATGTTCATATTCTCATATTTCGATTAATTACCGTTTATATAAATATCATGTGCTAATGCTAAAAGTCCCACGCATTATTATTACTAAACGCTATAACGCTTCAGCCAAGTTAATAAACCTATTTGTTTTCAATCACGTTTCGAATTATTGTGTGCATCCTTGGTTATAACAAGTCCGAACGAAACCAAACTGCCGCAACAGCTGATTCGCGCTCGTGAACGCGAAACGGTTCTAGTGTTTACAAACATATTATTGCATGAGCCGTGAAATCCACGAAAATACTAAACGTGGTCTCTTATACAACTGCAACGGTAAAATCCTATTACCGAGACAAAAACAAATATGGAGTACTATAACGGGTGCTCTTTAAGTGTACATTTACCTTCCCAGGTCGATTAGAGTACGGATTTAAGATTCGCGCCTGATCGCCTCCAGAAATACTTAGCGTGACGGATTTAATATTCGCGCCTGAGTCCCTCAAAACCCTCAGCGTGCTGGATTCAAGATTCGCGCCTGAGTTCCTTCCAAACCCTCAGTGTGACGGATTCAAGATTCGCGCCTGAGTCCCTCAAAACCCTCAGTGTGACGGATTCAAGATTCGCGCCTGAGTCCCTCAAAACCATCAGCGTGACGGATTCAATATTCGCGCCTGGCCTTCCCTCAAAACCCTCAGCGTGCTGGATTCAAGATTCGCGCCTGAGTTCCTTCCAAACCCTCAGTGTGAAGGATTTAAGATTCGCGCCTGAGTTCCCGCAAAACCCTCAGTGTGAAGGATTTAAGATTCGCGCCTGAGTTCCCTCAAACCTCTCAGTGTGAAGGATTTAAGATTCGCGCCTGAGTTCCCGCAAAACCCTCAGAGTGAAGGATTTAAGATTCGCGCCTGAGTTTTCCCTCCTTCATGTCATTGTTCCCCAAAGACCTCACCCGGGACGTGACACTATGAGTCTTTAAAAGGAAAATCCATGTAAATCTCTATTATTGTTTCACCTTACAAAACTTCCTTTGCATATTTTTGTAATACATGGTAATATTTACTTAAATCTCGTCTCATTTTGTTTCGAACCAGTCTATCCAAAACACCACATCCCGATTGGACAACCTGTATGGCTTGTAGAGAAAAGCGTACCCAAATTAATCCTGAAATTTTGCGTAATAACGCTAATTATATTAAAATTATAATCTTTCTTTAAATTCGTTCAGCGTTGCGTGAGAAAATTAGACTCAACCGCTCGGTCGCTTAAAAATTAACGCCCTCACGTAACAGCATCATTTTGAAGCTAAAATTCTAGGGAGGGAAAGAGACAACACTACATAGGGGTACAATCGCATGCATTCTAAAAATTTTCAAAATGATTTTCAATCGCAGCGTCTCGCGGGATCGTATGTAATATGAGTCCTCCTCTGGAGCAGCCGTGCGGGATGACGTCATTTTCACGGCGCGAAGAACGAAATAGAATTATGCAGCGTGGGCAGAATGTTTTTTTCCCCAACGCAGAGAAATAGTAATTATTGAAACGCTGAATCTTAAAATTAGGTGGCGAGGAGAAAGACGGATAAATAAAATTGGCAAATAATATGTGTTTAAGAAATTTATTTAAAATTAAAGAATATAATTTAACATTTTTTCCTACGAGCATCAGCTAGAATATCATTGATGGCACATGCTACTAGTTCGCAATCTACATAATAATCCTTGCAGTAATGTTCGCTATCGCGTATGATTTTAGCAGCACGACGCGCATCTAATGTTTCACAGGCAACATTGCTCTGCTGTAGCACGTTAACAAAAGTTTCTGTATAGAGAGAACTCAAAAATTGTTGAGAACAGTGCAGTTTATTGAGAGAGTGAGAATAGATATTGAGGTTGTACAATAGAGGTGTAACGATTTCGAATGTTGTCGAGATACTACCGCTCTGTATAACCGAGCACTCAGGTCGGTCACGAGAGCGTGAGTGTGTGTATGAGTGTGTGTGAGGTGTTGTGGATGTATGTATGGTGTTGCGAAAAGTAAATAAGAGGTCTATCAGCTGTTTGAGAATGTTCTTGCGGCTGATGTGAAAAGTAGAGAGAGAAAGACAGATAAAGAGAGATGGATAGAGAGAGAGAGATGATTCTGCTGAAACATTCCGCCCGCCTTGCCAATCTTAGGTAGATTGGCGATCAGTGGAATGAATCATCGATCGAATGCGTAGCCACTAGGTGTAGTCCTCGTTGGTGGAGACTGGTAGTAGGATGAGCTTCACGATAGGCCGCCGGTACACCGAATGTTGAGTCCGAACGGTGGCGACGCGCACGAGGTTGTCCTAGCCAGGATGAACGTCGGTGACTCTGCCGAGAGCCCATTTGGATGGAGGATATCGTTCATCCTTGACGAGAACGAGCGATCCAATCTTGAGGGAGTGGAATCGTTGTTGCCACTTTGTGATGGTTTGAAGGTGCTGTAGGTACTCGGTGCTCCAGCGTTTCCAGAAGAGCTCCAACATTTGACGTAGCAGTTGCCATCGAGAGAGTCGAAATGTTGGCAGCTCGATGAGCGTGGGTTCTGGGATCGTATTTAAAGCAGAGCCCGTGAGAAAATGACCCGGAGTTAGCGCGGTCATATCGTTTGGATCGTCCGAGAGTGGACAGAGAGGGCGCGAATTGAGGACGGCTTCAATCTGTGAGAGCAGCGTTGAGAATTCTTCGTAGGTGAGTCCGGTGTCTCCGATAACGCGCTTGAGATGAAATTTGACCGATTTGACGGCGGCTCCCCACTTGCCGCCGAAATGCGGTGACGATGGCGGATTGAACTTCCATTTTGTGCCGTCACTTGCGAGGATGTTAGCGAGGTCTTTTATCTGTTTGGATGAGGCTTGAAAGAGTTTACGCAACTCCTTATCAGCGCCGATGAAATTTGTTCCACAGTCGCTCGTGAGCGTTCCACAGATACCTCGTCGACTTGTGAAACGTTTGTACGCGGCGAGGAACCCTTCCGAGGAATAATCGGTGGCTATCTCCAAGTGGACAGCGGATGATGAAAAACAGATGAAGACGACGATGTACCCCTTGTAAGATTTGGCGCCCCGTCCTCGAAACGTCCGGAGGGTCAAAGGCCCGGCGTAATCGACTCCGGAGTGGAGGAACGGGCGCGACCGAGTCGAACGAGGTTCTGGTAGCTGCCCCATGAGTTGCTGACTGATAGCGGCTCGTTGTCGAACGCACGGTATGCAGCGATGGATGAATGTGCGAATCGGTACACGGGCTCCCACGATCCAATATCGACGTCGCAACGTGGCGAGAGTGACTTGAGTTCCTCCGTGAAGTGTACGGTAGTGAGTATCACGGATGATGAGGGTCGTAAGTGCGGATTCTCGAGGTAAAATGATAGGATGTTTCTCGTCATAGTCGAGAAGAGAGTTTCGAAGTCGGCCTCCGACGCGTAAGATTCCCGAAAAATCAACGAAAGCAGCGAGTCGAATTAACGCGGCAGACCGCGAGAGCTGCGCGCCCTGCGAGAGTTGATGAATTTCGTTCCCGAAGTACGCGGCTTGAGTTTTCTTTACCCAGTAAAGTCGAGCGGTGTTGAGTTCTTCGGGAGTAAATGGCGATGCTCGATCCGGAGTGCCCTGGATGCATTGGAATTTGTGAACGGCTCGAAAACACAATGCCGTCACACGAAGAAGAGTCCTGAGACTCGAGAACCGCTCGACGAGAGCCCAGAGTTCTGGAGACTCGCCATTATTAGCGATTGCAACCGGCGTTTTGCGAATTTCAAGAGCGACGTCCGTATCAAGCGATGGGTTCGATGAAGGCCAAGATGTTGAATGTTTCGACAGCCATGTCGGGCCTGTCCACCAAAGAGTTTCGTCTTTGAGTTGTCGAGGAGAGAGTCCGCGCGATGCGAAGTCCGCAGGATTGTCCTTCCCTGGGACATGGTGCCATTGAGAGTTTGAGAGCTCCTGGATCTCTGTTACGCGATTTCGAACGTAATCGGCCCACCGGCGGGCATCACCGCGAATGTAGGCGAGCGCGACCGTGGAATCTGTCCAGAGGTGAATCGGAGCTTCTTCGAGATCGAGAGTTTTTCGTACGTGTGAGAGAGTTCGAACTAAGAGGAGTGCGGCTGAGAGTTCGAGTCGAGGAATGGTCACTGACTTTAGCGGAGCAACCCGAGTTTTCGCGGCCACGATTGTTACGCGAACATCGTTGAGATCCGCGATCGCGCGTAAATAGGTCACTGCACCGAGAGCAACTTGAGACGCGTCCGAGAATCCGTGCAATTCCACGGCGCACGAGGTTGCGCGAGACCCGAGCCATCGGGGCACTGAGATTGAAGAGACGTCTTGCAGATCCTTGTCGAAAGTCCTCCAGCGGGATTCGAATTCTTCAGGTAGCTGGTCGTCCCAGCCGAACTTCGCTGACCAGAGTTCCTGGATGAAGATCTTTCCGCGGACGACGACAGGCGCAATCCATCCGAGAGGATCGAAGAGTTGAGCGACACGCGATAGCACGGTGCGTTTGCTGATACGAGGCGGTTCGTCATGGTTGCGCGAGGAAAACACGAACGAATCTGTGTGAGGTTGCCACAGAAGTCCGAGAGCGCGGAAGAGTTGAGTGTCTTCGAGTAGCACTGACGATGATTTCTCTCGTCTTTCTGACGGGATGAGTGCCAACAAACTTTCGTCATTGGCGGTCCATTTTTGCAGTGTAAAACATCCAGCCTTGAGACATTCATTGATTGGTTGAATTTTCTGCTGCGCTTCTGTTATGTCGTCGGCTCCTGAGAGCACGTCGTCAACGTAAATTTCACGCTGAATGATGCTCGTCGCAAGAGGAAAGCGCTGTTCCTCGTCAATGGAAAGTTGACGAAGTGTACGGATTGCGAGATATGGAGCACTTGCGAGGCCGTAGGTTACAGTGCAGAGATGATACGAGAGTGGAGGATTTTCTGGATTATCCCTCCATAAGATTCGTTGCAAATCCCAATCTTCGGGGTGTACGCGAATCTGCCGGTACATTTTCTCAATGTCCGCAGAGAAGACATATGCGTAGCGGCGCCAGCGAGTGATGACATCGGCGAGATCATTTTGAAGTTTCGGTCCGACGTGTTGTAGATCGTTGATTGAAATTCCGAAATTGGTGCGATGAGAGCCATTAAAAACGACGCGTATCTTGGTGGTCGAACTGGTGTTTCGCACGACTGCGTGGTGAGGAAGATAAAATACGCGACGCGGTTGAACGAGTGATTTCGGAACGAGAGCCATGTGACCGAGTGCTTCGTATTCGTTGAGAAAATCGGAGTATGCCGACTTCAGGGATGAGTTTGCAATGAATCTTTTCTCCTGTCGTGAGAGAGCGTATAACGCGGGTTTGTACGAATCGCCGAGATCTTCTGGAAGTCGTTTAAGAGGTATTCGGACGACGTAGCGTCCATCCTGCTGGCGAGAATGAGTTTCGATGAAGTGCTGTTCGCACTGAGCTTCTGCGTCAGACTGAGTACTGCTCGATTCAACGTTGGTTTCTTCTTGCGCCTAAAATCGTTGAACGAGATTAAGAAGGTCGTGATCAACTGAACACTGTAGCCCCTGAGCAGGGCGAACGCTCGAATCTGAGGCCGATTCGGATTGGACGGATCCTGATAGAACCCACCCTAGAGCGGTTTGCTGCGCGATTGGGCTCCCGGGGCCGCCCCGGCGTAGCCCTTCTTCGAGAATCAAGCTGTAGACTTCGGCGCCGAGAATTAAGTCGATTTGAGTTGTTGACGAGAATTCTGGGTCAGCGAGCTCGAGACCGTCGAGATGTGGCCATGGTTTCTTTACTACTCGGATTGAAGGCAGATAGGACGTGAGCTGCGCGAGCACGTACGCACCTATCGAGAGCGAGAATGTTGGATTGACACGTGACGCGATATTCAGATTCATAAATCCGCGAGCGACAGTCGACCGTTGCGCACCGATCCCGTTGATTGGGAGTGAGACTCGTTGACGCGGCAAGTTGATACGTTGAGCGAGAGATTCCGTGATGAACGATACTTCTGATCCTTGATCGAGAAGGGCCCGAACTTCGTACTGGCCGCCGTAGCATGATATGACCTTGATGAGAGCTGTCGCAAGCAAAACTGACGTGTACTTGATTGAGGATGTTAGGGCGACATTGGTTGAGGCGGACGCGCTCGATTCAATATCCTCGCGACGCGGAAGCGCGGATGCACTTGTTTGGCTCCCGGAGGCGATGGGTACCGATTGCTTCGGAGGTGAGCTCGTCCCCTTGGCGGCTGACGCGCGCGGAGCTGTACCGTCTGACGAGTTTGTGGTCCGATGGATCGACGTGTGATGAGGATTCCCACAGACTCGGCAGCGTTTTGCAGTTCGACAGTTACGGAATTGATGCGGACCGAGGCAGTTAAAACAGAGGTTCTTCTGTTTGATGAAGTCTAGCTTTTCTTCAACTGTTTTTCCACGATAGTCTGGACATGCAGATAGATAATGTGCGGCATTGCATAATGAGCACGTGAACGACGATGAGTTTGTTGCAGCGTTCGGAGAATTGTCGCTTTTGAGACTCACGGTCGTCTGGTGTGATTTCGCGCCAGACGTACTTTTCGTTGCTGCAGGAGCGGCCGAACGCGATTTTTGTTTCGCAGTTGCGCGTGCGAAACCCTCGAGAGCGTGTATTCAGCCTGAGATAAACTTTTGGAGTTCTGCTAGTGTCGCGGGTTCGTTCGTAGCGCCGATTTGCATTTCCCAATCGAGTAGAGATTCCGAATCGAGTTTACGCGTGACCATGAAAACAATTATGTGGTCCCAGGCGTCTGTAGGACACCCGAGAGCGCGGAGAGATCCTAGAGATTCTTTAACTTCCCCGATCAGAGCTTTGAGTTCAGTAGGCGATTGTTGGTTTACCTTTTGGAGAGAGAATAACGTGGAGAGATGCGTGTCGATGAGCACTCGCTTGTTCTCGTAGCGGTCGACGAGTTCTTGCCAAGCGCGTGCAAAGTTTTCATCGGTAACTTCGTACTTTCTTACGAGTTGGGCTGCTTCGCCGTTAGCACTCATATTGAGGTATTGCAGTTTTTCGACGTCAGGTATTTCCTGGTTTTTGATGATCATCGCTGAGAAGAGATCACGGAAAGGTCGCCACTCACGATACGACCCTGAGAAGTTGGGCACGTTGAGTCGAGGGAGCTGTCGAGAAGTCGGCGTATGAGATGCGCTTGAGGCACTTGATGCTGTGGACGCCGATTGTCCTAGTTTGCTTTTGAGTTGGTTAAGATACGAGAGAAGCTCACTCTTTTGGTCGGCGTAGATTTCTTCGCATTGTTCATACTGATGATCTGTGAAGTACGGTAGTACGGATCTTTCTTCAGCTTTCAAGGACGAGAGAAGATCGTGATTTTCTTGGAACTTCCTCCACTTACTGTCGAGAATTTCGAGTTTAGTTTGTATTTGCTCGGGGGTGCGCTTTTTGAGTTCCAATTTCTTTACATTGGTAACGGCTCGACTGATGAGGCTGTATTGAGTGATCTGTTTGTCAACAACAGCAGCGATCGTAGCCGACATTGTTCAAATCGTTTGTAACGTACTAGCACTCGGATTGAACAACTTCGCGACACTTCTGGAGCGCGATGAGATAATTTTCGCAGATTACGCACGTGCACGAATTGCTTTTCACGCGCGAAAATCACAACTATTGAGAGAGAGCACGAACGTAGACCCAAGAGACGAGACGAGAGCGCGGCGAAGGCAAGAGTGAGAGAGAATAACCGTTGACTCTTATTGCCGCACACACACGAGACTTTCTTTGAGTTTAGAAAACGAATCTGCACTTTTCACTTTACTGATACTGCACTATTCACAACACTCCGGCTCGAAGGACCAAAAAATGTATAGAGAGAACTCAAAAATTGTTGAGAACAGTGCAGTTTATTGAGAGAGTGAGAATAGATATTGAGGTTGTACAATAGAGGTGTAACGATTTCGAATGTTGTCGAGATACTACCGCTCTGTATAACCGAGCACTCAGGTCGGTCACGAGAGCGTGAGTGTGTGTATGAGTGTGTGTGAGGTGTTGTGGATGTATGTATGGTGTTGCGAAAAGTAAATAAGAGGTCTATCAGCTGTTTGAGAATGTTCTTGCGGCTGATGTGAAAAGTAGAGAGAGAAAGACAGATAAAGAGAGATGGATAGAGAGAGAGAGATGATGCTGCTGAAACAGTTTCAAATTTCGTCTACACATCATATGCAGTTTCATACAACCGCGGATACCCATAGGCTATACACAGCTCAAGATTAAATAAAAATGTTACTGTGTCCAGTTGGAAATACACCGACTTATTATGTAGTGTCGTCTTTACAATTGGAGGCGAGAATCATAGAAAGAATTATGCGGAATCGATAGAAATTGGTGAGGTGAGAAGGAGGGAGACAGGCAAGTAAATAGATTGTAATATATGTAAAATGATTATATATTGTTCCATTAATTAAAAAATAGAAATATAAAAAGAAAAAATATAAAACTAGCATATAAATAGTGTCTCGGCAGAACCATCTCTCTCTCTCTCTCTCTCTCTCTCTCTCTCTCTCTCTCTCTCTCTCTCTCTCTCTCTCTCTCTCTCTCTCTCTCTCTCTCTCTCTCTCTCTCTCTCTCTCTCTCTCTCTCTCTCTCTCTCTCTCTCTCTCTCTCTCTCTCTCTCTCTCTCTCTCTCTCTCTCTCTCTCTCTCTCTTTCTCACTCTATCAATCTCTTTTTTTCTCTTTCTCTTTGTTTCTCTTTTTCTCTTCTTCTCTTCTTCACATCAATCGCAAGACAATTTGAACATTCTCGAACAGCTGATGGACTTCCTATTTACTTTTCGCGACATCATACATACATACATACTCTTCCACACAACACGTCATATACATTCATACCCACTCACGCTCTCGTGACCGACCCGAGTGCTCAGTTACACAGAACAGTAATATCTCGAAAACATTCGCCGAAAGTGTTACGTATCTATTGTATCGCCTCAATTCTTATCTATAATTAAACCGCACTATTCTCAACATTTTTGAGTTCTCTCTATACAAATAAAATATAAAAATATGAAATAAAAATATCAAATAAAAAGAAAAATGTAAAAATATAAAAATACCATATAAAAAGAAAAAATATAAAAATAGAGTATAAATAGAATACACAAATATAAAATAAAAAATAAAAATATAAAAATATAAAAATACAATATAAAAGAAAAAATATAATAATTTAATTTATTGCCCACTTTCGTGTTACAAATTAACGATCATATACTCTTTCCATTTCATTCCCGTGATTGCGTCAGTGTAAGTCCTGTCCTTCTAATGTATTCTGCTGTGTCTTAACAATTTTTTTTATTTTACAAGTGTTTCCTAATCTATTATATGTTACATAATTTTCTTTTATCACTTTCCTGTTCTTCCCATCTTTTCCATCTCCCTATTATCTCCTGCAGAATAGCCAAGTCTTTCCCTTCTCCTCTAACTACCTCTGTCCAATTCCTACCACTCTTTCCACTTACTTCACATGCTTGAATCACGTGTTTCACTGTTTCTTCCTCTTTCTTACAATGCCTACATACCCTTTCTTCTTTCATTAGCCAATATTTGCATGCCCTTGTTTCACTACCCTGTATGAATCTTCCTATCGTTTCTAATTCTCCTTTTTTCTTTTTCCCACATAAGTATTCCGACCTATCTCCTGGCTTCCTTGCCACCTCTCTTAATTCTCTTAGGAATTTTGACTCCTATACTTTCATTTCTCTTTCTTGTTCTTGGGTGTCTTTACTTATCTGCCCTATTTTGGTCCACACTTCTTCCCCATTTAATTTCTCGTTTTCCATTCTTCATTTGACCATCCTCTCTCTTCCAAGAATTTGATTATCATTCTTTCCCTTTTCGTTACTTCATTTCCTCTCATTAGTCTTCCCCCACATTCATAGCTTTATCCGAATTTATTAGCCTCTGTTCAAACTTCATTGCCCTTACTCCAATTTTAATTGCTATGTCATCTCTTCATGTTTCTTTTAACAACCAGTATGTTGGTTTTGATCTCTCCAATTTCATTAACCACCCTATGTATTTCGCCTGCAATTTTTCTATTTCCTCATACCTTCTCCATCCCCATATCTCTGCCCCATACGCCACGGTGCTTCTAACTAGCGCATCAAGCAGTTTAATTCTTCTTTCAAAGTCATCTCTGAATAATCTTTCTCTAATCCCCCCATACTTTTCCTAGTTCGTTGTTCTCTCTCTCTCTCTCTCTCTCTCTCTCTCTCTCTCTCTCTCTCTCTCTCTCTCTCTCTCTCTCTCACTGTATAACATAAATATTCCATTTCTCTTCCTCTCTCCATTTTTTCTTCATTCCAACAGAATCTTTCCTCTTTTCTTCTTCCTCCAGCTTTCTTGCTTATCATTATCTTAGACTTTTGCACATTTAGCTCCAAGCCTTTCTTCTTTATGTATCTCTTGAATCTCTTTATCATATTCGTCAGACCCTATGCATTATTTGCCATTAACACAACATCATCCGCGTATGAAATTGTTCATATTTTCCTTGTACCTATTACGACTCCTCCTTCAAGTTCTTTGCTCATTTCTTTTCTCCAGACCTCCAAACGCGACACTGAAAAGTGTCGAGACTAACGGGCACTCTCGTCTAACATACTTTCCTGTTAAAAAAAAACTTTCCTATCAGTTCCTTTTTCACTCGTTCAGTATATTTATTTAATCATCGCAGAGTATTAATAGCAATAAGAAGATATTGCGGTCCATGATGTTAGTCCAGATATTAGTTCATGATGTGTTGCCGCAATATCTTCTTATTGCTATTAATACTCTGCGATGTGGCAGACACGCAAAACACTGTGCCATGCAAAAATGTATTTAAAATATTCAACCGGTGGTCTAAACACTAGAGGCATAAATAAAATATAATCAATTTTTTAATGTATATGAAAATGTTTTTTCTTCAACCTCCCCCAACCTAATCTCCTACATGTGATGTACGCTAGATTAAGACAATAGAAGTGGTTCATTACACGTCCAATACACGTTCGAAGTGCTACGATTGACGTTCCATACACGTTCGAAGTGGTACGATTGACGTTCGATACACTTTCGAGGGGGTAAGATAGATGTTCGATATGCATTCGAAGAGGTACGATAGACGTTCGATACACATTGAAAGTGGTACCATTCACGTTCGATACACGTTCGAAGAGGTAAGATAGACATTCGATATGCATTCGAAGAGGTACGATAGACGTTCGATACACGTTGAAAGTGGTGCGAAGACGTTCTGTACACGTTCAGATTGATATGGTCAAGCCGATTTTACACTGATACAATCATGGGAATGAAGTGGAAAGAGTATATGATTGTTAAATTGAAACACAAAAGTGGGCAATAAATTAAATTATTATAATTATATTTTTTCTTTTTATATTGTATTTTTATATTGAATTTTTATATTTTTTCTTTTTTATTTTATATTTTTACACTCAATTTATATTCTATTTATATTATATTTATATACTATTTTTATATTTTTTCTTTTAATTTATTATGTTTGTTCATTTTCTCTTACTTTATTATTATATTATTTTTTTATTGTATATTTCTTACGACATGGTATTTTCTTTTATTTCATTATTTTATTTTCTTCTCTTTTATATTTATATTTATATTTATATTGTTTTTTATATTGTATTGTATTTTATTTTCTTTAATATTTATTATTATATTATTTTTTTATTATATTTCTTATACAATGATATTTTCTTTTATTTCATTATATCATTTTCTTCTCTTTCATATTTGTGATGTACCGATAAATTAGGAACCTATATGTAAGCACACAAACACAAATCACATACTGCGAGGGTCGCACCTATTCAGTCTTACGCCGGTTTCCAAGAAGAGCACCGGTCTCATTGGTGCCGACTGGAATAAATAAACCATACTTATATTAATTTCATATCCACGAGTCCACTGGGTTTGTTCACCATCCTTACCAATCCATGCAATATATAACACTGGCGACGAGGATAAAAAGGATTGCGCGTGTGTTATCTCTCAGTATACGTATAAGTGTCGTGCAGTATTCGAATAAAATTTCGCACGTATAAATGAGTGATCGAAAGAAAGTGGGATGGGTTTATAACTTACGTAAAGATCAAGCAATCCAAGAATTAAACAAACGAGATATTGAATACGATGAAACTAATACTCTAGACGAGTTACGTAAATTGTTAGCAAATTCGATAAAATCGGAAGTGAAAACTAGCGATTCAGGCGAAAATTCGCAAACTGCGAGCAGCGAAGAAAAGCACGTAGTCAAAGAAAGTGAGAGCACAGAAGGCAATACGTCAGATAGTGAAAATTCTGACACAAATTCCAACATGGCACCTGACGTGCAAAAACTAGAATTTTGCTTGGAAAAAGACGACTGGGAAATTTTTTTCAGAACGCCTTGAAATATACTTTAAAGCTAAAGATATACCAGCAGCGAAGGAAGCCTTCAGCACTAAGGAAATTTGACGAAGACGCCTATAAGTTACTAAAAAACTTATGTGCACCAAAAAAACCAGTCGAGTTATCCTACGCAGAGATAAAAAAGTATATGAAGGATCATTTGAAACCAGCACCATCAGAAGTAATGGAAAGATGCAATTTCAATCAAGCTAAGCAAGAACAAACAGAATCAATTGCGGATTTTACAGCGAAGTTAAAAAAGCTTTCGTTAACGTGTAATTTCAAGGACTTAAATACAGCTCTGCGAGACCAATTTGTGTGCGGGCTCCGAGACCATGAAACGCGAGTGGAATTGTTTAAATTAAGTGAATTGACCTTTGAATCGGCGTGTAAAGAAGCACTGGCTACAGAGCAAGCATTCCAAAACGCAAGCGGATCGCATCAAATTTTAGGAAAAGGGGTTACGCAACAGCAGGCGATATATACATTAAATCCACCGAGCAACAGGAATCGTCAAGAATACAGTAAATTCCACAAGCAAACGCAACAACAGCAACAGCGGAATAACATCGCCGGCACGAAGCCGAGGCACCAAATTTCAGTGCTCAAGGACAGCGTTATTTGTTATTGTTGTGGTAAATCAAACCACATAGCCTCGGCCTGCCGTTACAGATATCAAACATGTAACTACTGCAAGAAGAAGGGACATCTCGAGCAAGCGTGTAGAGCGAAAAGTAATACGCGGCAGGTGAAATTCTTCGATACACCCGAAACACAAACCGAGGAGACAGCGCACGGCGACGGTAGTATAGTAGGCGAATTATGTAACAAGTATGATTTTTTTTCCCTAGAGGTAAATTACGTAGACGATAAAAACGATGATTGTAAACGTTTTGATAAAGAATTTTGCAACAAAAAAAATGTAATAGCAGAACCAATGTTCTTAAATGTAAAGATTAATTCAAAATCGATGGTAATGGAAATTGATACAGGCGTATACGCGACAATATTATCAGAAAAAATAAAAAATGAATTTTTTAAAGAATTAGAACTTACGAATACAAAACATTTCTTGCAAGACTATGTCGAAAACGTATTAAACCCGATTGGTTCATTAGAAAATTTGAATGTAGAATTAAATAATAAATCGCTCAAACTAGGATGTTTTGTACTGCCAGGTAGGGGACCGCCTCTTATAGGGCGACAGTGGTTAGCGGCATTTGGCCTTTGGCCTTTAAAAATGAATATCCCAAATACAATTAATGATAATAAATTACAAAATCTAAATATCATTAATATACGTGAACAGTTAATGAACGAATTCAAATTGTTATTTGGAAATAGTCCGGGATTATTTAACAAAGGTAAATTAATCATCCATTTAAAAGAAAATGTAAAACCAGTAGCCCTAAAAGCAAGGCACGTCCCCTACGCCATGAAAAATCTAATAGAAAAGGAAATATTGCGATTGGTACAATTAGGTCATCTAATACCTGTCGAAATAAGCGAATGGGTGACACCAATCGTACCGGTTTTGAAAAGTGACAATACAATACGTATTTGTGGGGACTTTAAATTAACATTGAATCCGCACGTTATTACAAATAAAAGCCCTCTGCCGCGTATCGAAGACGTATTTGCGGCATTGCAAGGTGGGGAAAAATTTACGGAACTGGATCTAAAGCACGCATATATGCAAATTCCGGTAGACGAAAGTAGTCAAGAGTATTTAACTATAATAACACATTTAGGGTTATATAGATACACGAAAATGCCTGAAGGCGTATGTACATGCCCAGGAGATTTCCAATCCAAAATGGAAGATTGTATTCGCGGCGTAAAAAACGCAATTCCTTACTTAGACAACATATACGTGACAGGAGCCGACGACGCGGAGCATATGCAAAATTTGAAAGAAGTTTGTAAGCGTCTTGAGTCGAGCGGATTGCGAGTACGCACAGATAAATGCAAAATCATGAAAAAAAAAATTGAACTTTTAGGTTTTACTATTGATAAAAACGGACTTCATAAGTCTAAAAATAAAGTAAAGGCTATAGTGGAAGCTCCGCGCCCTAGTAATACAAAACAATTACTTTCCCTTTTATTATTATTATTATTATTATTAATATAGTAAACGGGACAAACCCTTTTCAATTACAACAGTAAACATAAAAGGAGAAAAAAAAAAACAAAATCAGTCTATCACACAGTCACACTCGCACATACATCCAACAAAGCCCTTTGCAGTAACACATGAAAATTACTAAATGA
Organism: Andrena marginata; assembly: GCA_963932335.1. Classification (NCBI taxonomy): domain Eukaryota; kingdom Metazoa; phylum Arthropoda; class Insecta; order Hymenoptera; family Andrenidae; genus Andrena; species Andrena marginata. Next base: position 26,873,102 of record OZ010662.1, read on the forward strand.
ACACGAGAACAAATCAATGTTCAGAAAGTGATCATTAAATTCACACATGGCCCGATTAATGGGATCAGCCGTATGATGAGCATATGACGGCAATCTGAAATCAAACACAGGTCTAGAGCGGAGATATCTGCACGGGGCATAAAAATTTAATCTACTTAACAAGTCAGCACAATCTATTCGGTTATGGAATACCTTGTACAAAAACAGCATATCAGATATAAGCCTTCTCTGAGAGAGCAGCATCAGATTGAAGTCACGTAGAATCGGACCATAGTCGTGGTCAGAGAATGCCATCGGATTCCCCAATACCCAGGCAGCTGACCTCAAGAACTTATGCTGGACTCTCTCAAAAAGGTTAATATAAATCTTGTGCCTAGGATTCCAGATTACCGACGCATACTCAAGGTGAGGACGTACCAGAGAAGTGTAAAGAAGCTTTAACGAGTCCCTATTCTTAAAATGTTTAGCAAATCTAAATACACAACCGAGGGTCCTCAACGCCTTCCCCGTTACATTCTCATAGTGCTTGTTAAAATTAAGGCATTTAGAAAAGGTGACACCGAGGTCAACAATCTCCTCAACCTCTGAAATGACTTCGTTACCCAACTTGTACTCAAAATTGATCAAGTTATTAGCACGCGATGATCTCATGCAAAAGCATTTTTTCATATTGAGTATCATAATATTATCCTTACACTATTGCACAAATCTATTTAAGTCATCCTGTAAATCAGACGCATCCTGAACATCATGTATGGTTCTAAAAATCTTAAGGTCATCAGCATATAATAAGAATTTCGAGTTTTGAAATACATATACAAGATCATTAATGAACAGATTGAACAGAAGGGGACCGAGATGTGAACCTTGAGGAACACCGGAGGAGACAGTTATTGGCTCTGAAAGGCTATTCGCCACCTTAACTATTTGCCTCCTACAAGAAAGATAACTCGTTATCCAAGCCAATAGTGGCTTACCAAAACCCCAGGAGGACAATTTTGAAACAAGAATACCGTGGTCCACCTTGTCGAATGCTTTACTGAAATCAGTATAAATCGTATCCACCTGCAGTCTCTCCTCTAGCGCCTCAGATACAAAGCAATGATAGACACCAAGGTTGGTTACCGTCGATCTCTTAGGTACAAAGCCATGTTGTTGCTCGCATAATATACTAGTTACTAACGGAGTAAGTTTATTCACAACAATTTCCTCAAAGACCTTAGGTAGAATAGAGATCTTAGATATTGGTCGATAACAACCAATATCAGACCTGTCCCCCGACTTGAAAACCGGCGTGACCAGACTAGTTTTCCAGTGAGTCGGAAACTCCCCCCGTTCAAGTGAGGCATTAAAAATAAGCCATAAGGGCCTAGCCAAGGCATAGCTACAATTACGAAGAAAAATCGGAGGAATATCATCAAATCCAGGCCCATTCCTTAAATCAAGCTTATTAAGTTTTTCGAAAACCTCTTCCAACGAGATCGAGATCGAGCACATGCTAAAGTTATAGTCCAACTCACGTACAGTATTCACAACCGGGGTCACAACAGAAGGAGTCGAATAAACAGATCCAAAGTAAGCGGAGAAGAGATTTGCAAGGCCAGCATCATTTGACTTCTCAGTCCCATCTAATCGCATAGATTTTGGAAGGCCAGAGTGACCCCTCTTGTTGTTAACAAAATTCCAAAAATATTTTACATCACACATTAATGAGTTTTCAACCTTTGCAATATAACTATTATAATCAGAATTCCACTGAGATTTGCACTGAGAACGTAAATACACAAAGTTTAGATAATCACAATGCAGGAAAGACCTCTTATATTCCCTGTGAGCCCTCTTTTTAGCACGAATAAGATATTTTAGCCTAGGAGAAAACCATTTCGGATGTTGCGAACATATGATCTCACGACGAGGCATAAAAACATTTATTGCACAGTTCATATGGAAATAGAGGAGGTCAATCACGCTGTCGAGATCATTTCCACACATAACCGTATTCCAATCAATCGTATTAAGGTAGGAAACAATGCCTAGGTAGTCACCACGCTCGAAATCAAAGAAAACAAAGTTGTCCTGAGGCTTATTGTCTCCCGAGATCGGAGTAAATAGATACGCAATTAGAGGTGGATGATACACATCAGGAACAATCAAGGAGTCAATAGCCCGTACGATTGACAAATTAGAATCATTAGTAAAAGCCAAATCCAGCATTACATCATTATGATTGTGAATTATATTAGCTTGAAATAAATTACAAAAGTTATTATTTGCCAATACAATATCTATAGCCATTGACTCCTGAGAAGATACACCAGGCTTTTTTATACAACAACGTTCTTCATCAACGACCCAGACCGCATGGGGCAGATTATAATCCCCAAAGATAAACATCCTATCATCAACAAAAGTATGGTACAGATCAGAAATACAATTAAAGTGGTTCTCATACACTAGGGGAGGCGAGGCCGGCGGAACATAAATAGCACCAAAGACTAGATGGTTTTTACCAACGCGCACACGTACAAAAATTTGCTCAAGGCTATCGCACATTGTGTCAATCGGTGTACAGGTTAGTGTATTCCTAATCGCGACTAACACACCACCTCCCCTCATAAAACTACTAGAGGCCATAGATCTATCTTTCCTGAATACCTGATAATCTGAAAGGCCCAGTTCAGCGGACGCGATTTGTGGCGTAAGCCAAGTCTCAACTAAAATAATTACATCGTAGATCACAGTAAGACAGGAAATAGAACACGATAATTCATCTAGCTTAGTGCGCAGGCCCCTAACGTTTTGATAATACACACAAGGGTAATTCACGCGTTTTTTGGGGGAAGATTTTTAGTTGAACCACCCGAGACGATTTTCGGATCACCCTGGATATAACGGATGGTCAAATTCCTTTCGCCCTTTAATTGCCGCTCCTTGAGACACGATCTGAGTTGATCCAGTTCAGCTCGCTGACTAGGAGTCTTGTCATCAGTTATCTTGTAAGGACCCTTGTAGCGATGCTTATTCTTCAGGATACTTCTTGCAATCTCCGACGACTCCAGACCAACACATATGGGACGAGGCTTGACGCCGTTAGGCTTCCCAATTCTATGAGATCGGATGATACGACAATTCTTTGAAAGTACTTCACATAAGATTGGGCCCACCTCCTCGAGGTCACGGTCACTGGATTGATCTTGGGAGTTGTTCGTTGATTCCTGCACCCCATGTATAAGGATATTGGACTCCCTAAGATGACGGTCTTTCATCTCCCTAATGACCGTTCCTGCTAAAGTAGGAGGAGGATGCTGGAAATCCACACTGGGAGTAGGTCTCTCCTCTAATAGCCTAACTCTTTCCGAAAGCTCGTTAACGGTACCCCGAATGTCAGCCATCTCAGTTTTTACAAATGACATGAAATCATGTCGAAGATTCTCAAATTCCCTTAACATAAGGGTCATTATATCGCTATGCGATGGACTGTAAGGCTGCGACAATGCCGACAGACTCGGATCAACAACAGACGGTGTCAAAGGAACCGTCGATTTACAGTTTAAAAGGCAACCGTTGTGCCAGGGGTGACCCGAACGACCAAGGCAATGAGGTCCAGCATGGGACACCACAGAACATTCCGAGCAAGTTACCGGATTGACCACTGAGGAACCACACCCTTTACACTTTTTAGCGGCTGGAGGCATAATAACTGAGCACACCTTCAGCAAGATAAGCAAAATCCAGTCACACCCGCTCGACAGAGTACGCCAAAACCTTTACACAGGGACACTGAGCGTTGTTCACGAGAGATCAAGAGTCCTTCAACTTCAACAAAGCACCAAAAAGTCCAATTATCCAGACAAAAAGACACCTTACGATCAGTTTTATTGCACTTTATCAAGCGATGAAGTCCAGGCAGAACTCTTACACACACGATATATCCACTTAACTGATTATAGAAAAACAAACTGTTAAGAGATTATATAAAGAAAGAAGTTTAAAGACCACTAATTGAATAATCACAGAACAAAGCCTATGATTCTAGGAATTTAAACTGTGTCACAACGGATTACTGGAGCGAATGTAAACACGTCCGTTCGCTAATGAGGTCAGATAGACTTTTGGGTTTAATTAATTTTTACGGTCGTTTCTTAAATCATCGTTCGGATAAATTAAAGCCGCTTTATGATTGTGCGAATAATAAAGATTTTTTCTGATCAAAAGAATGCGAGCAAGCTTTTAACACTGTCAAAGAAGAACTTATTTCTCCTCGTGTTCTCGCACATTACAACCACGAAGAACAGTTAATTTTAGCGTGCGATGCATCAGATTACGGGTTATCCGCTATTCTATCGCATAAATATAAGGACGGTTCCGAACGTCCGATAGCATACGCTTCAAAAACAATTCCTAAAAAGGAAATTCATCGCGCAATTATTGACAAAGAAGCAGCCGCGATCGTATTCGGTTTTAAACGATATTATGATTATATATTCGGTAAAGAAATAATACTCCGTACAGATCACGCACCACTACAATATATTATAGGTCCCAACACGGGAATCCCACTCACGGCCGCGAGCAGACTACAGAGATGGGCCTACTTTTTGTCGGGATTTAAATATAAAATAGAGCAAATAAAATCAAAAGAAAATGGAAATTGTGACGCGCTGTCGAGACTTCCGATAGAAGACGATACAAACATTTTCGACACTGATTTCACACCGATAAATTACATTGCAAGCAGTTTTGATATTTTAAATAGTAAAACAGTAACTGCAGAAACAAAAAAATGTGAAATTCTAACCAATATAACAAAGTACATAACAAGGGGATGGCCCTTGCAAAGTAATCTGTCGGAAGAAGAAAAAAAATATTTTTCAAAGAAATCGGAATTTTCCATTGATGAAAACTGCATTTTCTGGGGTCACCGTATCGTCATACCGTTTTCACTGCAGGCAACTATTCTTAAAGAATTACACCTTTCACATTTAGGTATCGTCAAAATAAAAGCGTTGGCGCGTTCTTACGTTTGGTGGCCGGGTATAGACAACGACATAGAACATTTAGTTAATTCATGTAAAATCTGTAGAGAAGAAAGGAAAAAACCACCAAACGCACCTTTAACACCATGGCCTTGGCCGGACAAAGCGTGGAGTCGTATCCACTGTGATTTTTTGGGCCCGTTTATGGGACACATGTTCCTTGTAGTTATAGATGCCCATTCAAAATGGCCAGAGGTAATTGATTTCCAACAAAATACAAAGGCAGAGAAATTAATAGTCAAGTTTCGCGACTTATTCGCTCGTCACGGCCTCGTTAATCACATAGTAAGTGACAATGGTTCTCTCCTCCTTACCACCCAGCTACGAATGGAGCAGCCGAAAATTTTGTCGGTATATTTAAAGACAAGATTACGAAAATTGTAAAAGGGGGAAGGAACTTAGAAGAAGCGATAAGCATATTCTTATTCGATTATCGTAGCGTTCCGCACAGCACGACAGGCAAAAGCCCAGCCTTTTTAATGTATAAGCGCGAATTTCGAACGAGGTTCGATTTGCTGCGACCGTGCATGGATAATACGGTATATGTAAAACAACATATTCAAATTGTAAACCATCAAGGCACGCGTAGAGCCACATTTGAAGAAGGAGACACGGTTATAACTAATAATTATGGTAAAGGTAACAAAAAATTAGAAGGTCACATTGTTAAGAAACTATCTCCTTCCACATTTGAGGTTCAAGTCGAGCCAAATAAAACCTGCAAGCGTCATACAGATCAATTGATAAATCTATCAGCAAAACAACAAATGTTACGTCGTTCCAAGCGTTTACAGCAAAAACAGTGTATGTAAAAGACTTACTATTAAAAGGGGGAGGAATTGTGATGTACCGATAAATTAGGAACCTATATGTAAGCACACAAACACAAATCACAGACTGCGAGGGTCGCACCTATTCAGTCTTACGCCGGTTCCCAAGAAGAGCACCGGTCTCATTGGTGCCGACCGGAATAAATAAACCATACTTATATTAATTTCATATCCATGAGTCCACTGGGTTTGTTCACCATCCTTACCAATCCATGCAATATATAACAATATTTATATTTTTTTTATATTTAATTGTATTTTCTTTTCTTTTATGTAATAGTTGTATTGATTATTATATTGTATTTTATTTTCTATTTTAATTGTATTTTTATATTTTTATATTCATTTATATTTATATTTTTTATATTGTATTGTGTTTTATTTTATATTTTTTTATTACATTTTTATATTTTTATTGGGAAAGAAGTGTGAACCAAAATGGAGCATATAGTAAAGACATCCAAGGCCAAGAAAGAGAGATGAAAATAAAAGAGTCAAAGTTCCTAAGAGAATTAAGAGAGATGGCAAGGAAACCAGGAGATAAGCCGAAATACTTATGGGGGGAAAGGAAAAAAGGAGAGGAGAATTAGAAAGGATATGCAGATTCATACAGGGTAGTGAAACAAGGGCATGTAAATATTGGCTATCGAAAGAAGGAAGGATACGTAGGCTTTGTAAGAAAGAGGCATAAACAGTGAAACACATGATTGAAGCATGTGAAGTAAGTGGAGAGGGTGGCAGCAATTGGAAAGAGGTAATTAGAGGAGAAGGGACAAACTTGGCTATTCTACAGGAGATAATAGGGAGATGGAAAAGATCGGAAGAACAGGAAAGAGATAAAAGAATATTATGCAACATAAAATAGATTAGGAAACACTTGTAAAATAGAAAAAATTGTTAAGACACATCAGGACACATTAGAAGGACAGGACTTACACTGACGCAATCACAGGAATGAAATGGAAAGAGTATATGATCGTTAAATTGTAACACGAAAGTGGGCAATAAATTATATTATTATATTTTTCTTTTTATAATGTATTTTTATATTCTATTAATATTCTATTTTTATATTTTTTTCTTTTTTATATTACTTATTATTTAATTGTATTTTCTTTTTCTCATTATTTTCTTTTATTTTCTTTTATTTTATTATTATATTCTTTTTATTAATTTCCTTTAATTGTATTTTCCTTTATTTTATTATTTCATTTTAATTTCTTTTATTTTATTATTTTATGTTATTTTCTTTTATTTCATTATTATATTCTTTTTTATTATATTTCTTATTTAATTGTGTTTTCTTTTATTTTATTATTATATTTTCTTTTCTTTTATGTTTATATTGTTTTTTATATTGTTTTTTATATTGTACTGTATTGTATTTTTTTTCTTATTTAATTGTATTTTCTTTTATTTTATTATATGGCCCAATCGCTCCTAATATTGAATAATTAGAATTTGCACCCCAACCAATAATTATCACAGGGTAAACACGTATTCGTAAGAAATATACAATTCCAATCTTTATGGAATATATTAAAAAAATTATAAATTAAGACATTTCATACAAAAATTTATTAGATAAATATAGATAGAAACCGATCTGGCTCACGTCGATATGAACTCAAATCATGTATGATATTAAAAGTCGAACAGACTTAAAATTTAAACTCCTGCATTTAAATTATATCTTAATTCAACATTGAGGTCGAAATCATCTTCATAAATATAGGTAATCAAACAAAGATCATAAACAGGACATGGAAGAAAGGGGACTTTCCGGAAGTATGGAAAGAAGGAATAATAAGTCCTGTGTTCAAAAAACAAAGGAGAAAGGGAAATGGTTAAGAACTATAGGGGCATAACTTTGATGGACATGGGTTACGAGATATACGCGGAAATTCTAAGGAGAAGATTAGAAGAACAAATGGAAAAATGGAATGTTAAATGATACGCAGATGGAATTTTAAATTTAATATAATATTGAAATTTATATAAATCTAATAATGAATAACTTTCATTTAATAAACTTATAGAAAAAATTGTTAAAAATAAACTCACTTCATAAGAAACTGACTGTGAAATTGACACAATCGCTCCTCATATTGAATAATTAGAATTTGAAGCCCAACCAACAAATATCACAGGGTAAACACCTATTCTTAATAAACATAAAATTCCAATTTTTATTGAATATAGCAAAAACAAAAAATTGATAAATTCATTCCTTTCATACAAAAATGTATTAAATAAATATACTGAAATAAATATAAATATACTGAACGAGTGAAAAAGGAACTGATAGGAAAGTTTTTTTTTTAACAGGAAAGTATGTTAGACGAGAGTGCCCGTTAGTCTCGACACTTTTCAGCTGTCGCGTTTGGAGGTCTGGAGAAAAGAAATGAGCAAAGAACTTGAAGGAGGAGTCGTAATAGGTACAAGGAAAATTTGAACAATTTCATACGCGGATGATGTTGTGTTAATGGCAAATAATGCATAGGGTCTGACGAATATGATAAAGAGATCCGAGAGATACATAAAGAAGAAAAGTTGGAATGAAGAAAAAATGGAGAGAGGAAGAGAAATGGAATATTTATGTTATACAGTGAGAGAGAGAGAGAGAGAGAGAGAGAGAGAGAGAGAGAGAGAGAGAGAGAGAGAGAGAGAGAACAACGAACTAGGAAAAGTATGGGGGGGGGGGGGTAGAGAAAGATTATTCAGAGATGACTTTGAAAGAAGAATTAAACTGCTTGATGCGCTAGTTAGAAGCACCGTGGCGTATGGGGCAGAGATATGGGGATGGAGAAGGTATGAGGAAATAGAAAAATTGCAGGCGAAATACATAGGGTGGTTAATGAAATTGGAGAGATGAAAACGAACATACTGGTTGTTAAAAGAAACATGAAGAGATGACATAGCAATTAAAATTGGAGTAAGGGCAATGAAGTTTGAACAGAGGCTAATAAATTCGGATAAAGCATCGATAAGATATGAATGTGGGGGAAGACTAATGAGAGGAAATGAAGTAACGAAAAGGGAAAGAATGATAATCAAACTCTTGGAAGGGAGAGGATGGTCAAGTGAAGAATGGAAAACGAGAAATTAAATGGGGAAGAAGTGTGGACCAAAATAGGGCAGATAAGTAAAGACACCCAAGAACAAGAAAGAGAGATGAAAGTATAGGAGTCAAAATTCCTAAGAGAATTAAGAGAGGTGGCAAGGAAGCCAGGAGATAGGTCGGAATACTTATGTGGGAAAAAGAAAAAAGGAGAATTAGAAAGGATATGAAGATTCATACAGGGTAGTGAAACAAGGGCATGCAAATATTGGCTAATGAAAGAAGAAAGGGTATGTAGGCATTGTATGAAAGAGGAAGAAACAGTGAAACACGTGATTCAAGCATGTGAAGTAAGTGGAAAGAGTGGTAGGAATTGGACAGAGGTAATTAGAGGAGAAGGGAAAGACTTGGCTATTCTGCAGGAGATAATAGGGAGATGGAAAAGATGGGAAGAACAGGAAAGTGATAAAAGAAGATTATGTAACATATAATAGATTAGGAAACACTTGTAAAATAAAAAAAATTGTTAAGACACAGCAGAATACATTAGAAGGACAGGACTTACACTGACGCAATCACGGGAATGAAATGGAAAGAGTATATGATCGTTAAATTGTAACACGAAAGTGGGCAATAAATTAAATTATTATATTTTTTCTTTTATATTGTATTTTTATGTTTTTATTTTTTATTTTATATTTGTGTATTCTATTTATACTCTATTTTTATATTTTTTCTTTTTATATTGTATTTTTATATTTTTACATTTTTCTTTTTATTTGATATTTTTATTTCATATTTTTATATTTTATTTGTATAGAGAGAACTCAAAAATGTTGAGAATAGTGCGGTTTAATTATAGATAAGAATTGAGGCGATACAATAGATACGTAACACTTTCGGTGAATGTTTTCGAGATATTACTGTTCTGTGTAACTGAGCACTCGGGTCGGTCACGAGAACGTGAGTGGGTATGAATGTATATGAGGTGTTGTGTGGAAGAGTGTGTATGTATGTATGATGTCGCGAAAAGTAAATAGGAAGTCCATCAGCTGTTCGAGAATGTTCAAATTGTCTTGCGATTGATGTGAAGAAGAGAAGAAGAGAAAAAGAGAAACAAAGAGAAAGAGAAAAAAAAGAGATTGATAGAGTGAGAGAGAGAGAGAGAGAGAGAGAGAGAGAGAGAGAGAGGGAGAGGGAGAGAGATGGTTCTGCCGAGACACTATTTATATGCTATTTTAATATTTTTTCTTTTTATATTTCTATTTTTTAATTAATGGAACAATATATAATCTTTTTACATATATTACAATCTATTTACTTGTCTGTCTCCCTCCTTCTCACCTCACCAATTTCTATCGATTCCGCATAATTCTTTCTATGATTCTCGCATCCAATTGTAACAACAAAAGAACATTTTTATTTAATCTTGAGCTGTGTATAGCCTATGGGTATCCGCGGTTGTATGAAACTGCATATGATGTGTAGATGAAATTTTTAAAATTTTGTTAACGTGCTACAACAGAGCGATGTTGCCTGCGAAACATTAGATGCGCGTCGTGCTGCTAAAATCATACGCGATAGCGAACATTACTGCGAGGATTATCATGTAGATTGAGAACTGTTAGCATGTACCATCAATGATTTCTAGCTGATGCTCGCAGGAAAAAATGTTAAATTATATTCTTTTAATTTTAAATAAAATTTCTTAAACACATATTATTTGCCAATTTTATTTATCCGTCTTTCTCCTCGCCACCTAATTTTAAGATTCAGCGTTTCAATAATTACTATTTCTCTGCGTTGGGGAAAAAAACATTCTGCCGACGCTGCATAATTCTATTTCGTTCTTCGCGCCGTGAAAATGACGTCATCCCGCACGGCTGCTCCAGAGGAGGACTCATATTACATACGATCCCGCGAGACGCTGCGATTGAAAATCATTTTGAAAATTTTTAGAATGCATGCGATTGTACCCCTATGTAGTGTTGTCTCTTTCCCTCCCTAGAATTTTAGCTTTAAAATGATGCTCTGTCTCTTTCCCCTCCTCCGAAGACGTGGTTCGTAAAACGTCGATATTTCCCGAGATCTTCCGAAACAATTTCCAATAAAAATAAATTATTATTTTTCTGTGTTGGGGGAAAATTTCATCACATAATGGTTTGGAAAAATATTTGGGGGGTCATTCCCCCTCGGTTAGGTATGAAAGAGATTTTTCGGGGGTCATTCCCCCGGAAAAGTTTCCGACGGTGAGCCCCGGTCTCCGCGGCGGCTCGGCCCGGACTGACGCCCACCATCATCGCGGCTTCCCCCCACTCCGCGGCTCGTGCGCGCGCAACCGGTCTTCCTATCCCCGCAGGCCCCGCGCCAAGTTTCCCTCCGCCGCGCTCCCGGCGCGCCGTAACTTCCCCCCGCCACCGCGCTCCCCTCAGAGGACCAGGGTTAGAATTGTCATAGCTATTCTACTTTTGTCCAACAAAAATTTTCGTTTGTCCACCCTTCAAAAAAAATTTATAAACAAATTAAGAAAATTTGTCATCAGCCACCTCCATGAACACTTTTCAACTTTTTAAAAGAGGGATACGATTGTCCATGATCTAGCATCGTTTGTCCACCAAAAATTTTCGTTTGTCCACCCTCCAGAACAGAATTATTTATAAAAATAGCGAAAAAGAATGGTACTTGCGAAGCGATCGCGTACAAGTTCGATATTTTGTTAATTAATCGATGAAATCGTTTGTCCAACGACGGATTTCGTTAGCCTAGATGTAGAAGACGTTTTTCCACCCCATGATTTCGTTTGTCCACCCTCCAGAACAGAATTATTTATAAAAATCGCGAAAAAGAAGGGTTCTTGCGAAGCAATCGCGCACAAATTCGATTTGTTGTTAATTAATCGATGAAATCGTTTGTCCAACGACAGATTTCGACAGTGTAGATATAGAAGACGTTTGTCCACCCCATGATTTCCTTTGTCCACCCTCCAGAACAGAATTATTTATAAAAATCGCGAAAAAGAAGTGTACTTGCGAAGCTATCGCGTACAAATTCGATTTGTTGTTAATTAATCGATGAAATCGTTTGTCCTACGACGGATTTCGTTAGCCTAGATGTAGAAGACGTTTGTCCACCCCCTGATTTCGTTTGTCCACCCTCCAGAACAGAATTATTTATAAAAATCGCGAAAAAGAAGTGTACTTGCGAAGCTATCGCGTACAAATTCGATTTGTTGTTAATTAATCGATGAAATCGTTTGTCCAACGACGGATTTCGACAGGGTAGATGTAGAAGACGTTTGTCCCTCCAAAGATTTCGTTTGACCATTTTTCAGAATTGACTTAATTGCGTGCATTGAATTTATTATTGCTTTCATCACTTTCTTGGCAAAATTACACCAGCGTCGTTTGACTCGCGTGATCGTATGATTCGCGAGTACAAGTGCCATGGCTGGCACTTGTCACCACTGGTTGAATCAGTGGTACCGCACTTTACAGAGCGGTGCGACGCCGGACCGATTCAATAGTTTTACTATTGTAAAGTATCATTGTTTTGTTGAATTAAAGTTTTAACAGAATTTTTATATTTTTATGAATATCATTGTGGTCGGAAATACTTTGACCGTTTTTGGATTTGAAATTATTCGCAATTTTTGACTAATGTCATTGTGCAGTGTCCATACTCCTGTTGTATTACGGCAATAAACTGTATAATGTGCCGCGCTATGAGATACGATGCCACTTAAAACGTATATTGCATCTTCAATTTGAAACTTTTCCGGTATGCTATTTAAAAATATTCCATTTAGTTTATTTGGTTGGAAATAGATTTCGGTGTCTATGAACACATATGATTTTGGGTCTCTTTTTAATTGCACTGCTGATTGACATGTTTTACACGTGCGTGTTTGTACACTGAAGAATTGCGCAACAAAATTATCAAAATTTTGTTTAAAATCTTCGTTTGTGAGTGTACTAATTAAATCTACTACAAACAATTTTCTAGACTTTACTTGACATTTGCCCCAGATTCTATTTTCTTCGACACTGCAAACGTCTGTTACAAGTTTTGTAAATAGCTGATTGATATTTGTAGTACAATCTACAATATTATTGCGATTCTCAAATATTGTACATAAAATAGCTCCTCGCTCTTCATACACGGAGTTGTTAATATTCTCCATAGCGTATTTTCTGACGAACATGAAAAATATATTGTCTGAATTTTCATCGATCCAGTTTTTAAATGTACTATAATTGCAATACGCACTGGTTAATACTTCAACCAATGCGTCGAATGCACACGTATTTTGAATATATATTTTTCGCCATTAAGATGAACCAAATTACAGTTATTTCCATTTCTTAATATTTCATTTTTTCTCTTCCTTAATGGCCTGCCGTATGTGAGGTGAATATCTGGGCATGAAGTTAAATATTTCCCTCTAGGAGTATTCTTTTTGTTTTCGATTAAGGGCTCCTGTATTATATTTAGTCTACTGCTTTTTTGTGTATTCGCGTTTGTTTTTACATTTTCTTTATTTTCAGAGTCCTCTATATAATTCCTATTATTAGTTGAAACTCGTAAATCTTTTAATCTATTTGGTTTAGCTTCAATATTTAAGCCTTTCCAATTTTCCTGTTCCGTTAAATAATCATAAGTATGGGTAGCGTTTTGCGCATTTTCGTCAAAATCACGTGAATCGATTTTTCTTTCTTTTTCTTGTCTTATCTCAGTTTGCAGCAGTGCAATTTTTTCGTTCGTGCGTTTAATTGCAGCACGTTCCAATTTCGAGATATTTTCAATAGTTTTTATGTGGTGAATGATAAATTTATCGACGCGCATTGGTTTATAATTTGCGCCCAAATCTGAATGCTTGAGATCTTTAAAATATGCCTCACATCTAGAGGATGTTGCTACATTCGATTACAGAGGGAAATATCCCCTCATCACCTGTGTCCAGAGTGGAAAATGTTTTGCCAATTTAACTAGATATGCGACCAGTTCTGGACAATAAAATGCGTTATACCTATCTGTCTTTACACTGTCTTTTGCAATTTGTTCGGCCTCGTCTCTGATATTATTTATAAATGCAACTATATTTTCATTTTCATTCAGCATTTCTAAATCATCGTATTCTTTGTCATTCTCGTCGCTCGTAAAGGTGAATGACTTTATTCTTTCGAATAAATACGATCGCTTTTGCTCACAAATTACTTCATTTCCATCAGAATCTTTGCCATCGTACTCACTGTAAGCGACAATAAATATTGAGCTAAGCAGTGTACTAAAATCTTCCACATTATCGCACGATGACATTATCCCCGCGCATCGCACAAAGAAGTCTTTAATTTTAGGGTGCTTTCTATGAAATACATCTTTGCTACAAATAATTTTTAATAAATGGGCAATATCAATTCTGATGAAACATCGCAGTGGATGTTGCAAAATTTCGCCACTAATCCATCGATAGCAATCGGAAATGTAATTTTTTAAGCAACGTTCATTGAATGCCAGGCTGGTTGCATTCAAAAGCGCCAGTGAATAATCGGAATCCACTTCTGGAGGCACCGGTGCCCCGTCTCGTATGATCTCCCTCAACCAGTATGTAATTAAATTTGTATCATGCTTTTCTGAAAGCATTTGAAATACTGGTTGTATACCATTTGCACCTTTTATAATAATTTGGTACAAGAATATATGTTTCTTGTCACCATTTAGTTTTTCTATTGTTTTCACTAATTTTCCAGTTGCGTCTATTTCTATTTTCCTGCACGATTTAATTGACGTTTTATACAGATCCATTTGCATGGGAGACCAGTAAAAACAATAGAAATGATCCTTTGCGATCTGTTTAATGTACCCTGAGTATTGCCCCTTACATTTCAACTCACATAATGAATTAATAGGGTCGAGATTTTTATTTATTCCTAATTCCCGTACAATGGCTTCTTCTCTGATTTTCCTCAAGGTACATTGTCGCGCAACATAAGGTGGTTCGGGATCGTCGTAGCTTAAATCAGATACTGCATCATTTCTCCATTGTCTGGGTTTAATATTTCAAAGTTGGTGCCCTATTGCTACCCTATTTTTTCCCTTTACTGCCCTTTTCTTTTCATGCGGTATTCCCGAAGCATCGACTGTGTGCACTCTTAACACAATTCCAGTGCCAGGAGCCGGTTTATGTAAGCAATGAGCTTTAAATTCGGCACCGCATTCATTACAAGTGCCGTATATTTTCAAATATATTTCCGCTTCCGGAGAATCGAAAATTTTGCTATATTTGAACGTATAAGCGCACGGAATTTTCGTTTTTAAAAAACTAGCTTTGCAAATAATATCCGTCCAACCGGGACTAAGTATTTTGTAAGATTTTCCACGTGTACCCTTTTCATTATAAATTTTCGATACAGGAGCAATAGATTTCCATTGCTCCTCAGACAATGTGATAAAAAAAAAATGGCGGCAGTTTTTTATGCATTATATTTGCATCATTTTGGGGCACGAAATCTTGACTAATATTACTTACGTTAGAAACATCAATGCTGTCCATCATTGCTTCGTCTTCTTCTTCTTCTTCCATTGGAATTTGGAAATGTTTCTTCAAATCCGTCAGCAAATTCCACCGATTGTTTCTCACATAAAAGTTTAAGGTGTTTGGTGACAACTTATCACAAATTTTTAAGCACACTTCTTCCCACACTCTATCCATACGGCACTTCAATTTATTATCCTCATCGAACACTTGACACTTTTCACACTGCTGCAACTTATCCAGAATAACGCCGGAGTGTATCAGCGCTTTTCTCGGCATTTTTCACAAATGACCACGATGAAATCACAAAACGGTAAGTAATATAACTCTCACAATTACTTCACAAACCGTAAACGAACGCACGATGTCACCAGAGCGGTCTGTGAACAATGACTGATTTTCGATGCACGTGTTTCGATTTCAGCAGCAACACGTGGTGCCGTCCGCGTTACAAAGTAACTACTTACGCATAAGGCCGCCAGTCGAAGGTGGCGCTAAAATACTATATTGGACGCTTAATAATAAAGAAATCCAACTTTCACAGAAACAAAATGTATATGTAATTCTTTTTTTGTACACCGTAAATACTTTAGGAAATCGGGTATAACGTATAGGTTATATTTTCTGTCACTTCGAGGACAGAAAATCCGCTCCTCCAAGTGACAGAAAATATAACCTATGTATATGCTATATGACAATATATGTTGAGCGGCTATTTCGTTCTTTTGCGCTACATTTGTAAACTTTTTATCATCTTTCCGAAACATCAAGAGACACGGTAGTGTCTCGCGCCAAGTATATATATATATATGCGCAGCGCAAGACACGGAGTGGCTCTATTACGCGACGACTCGCTATCAAGAACCCTGAGATTTCCGAATCTCAATAACGGCTGATCCAATTAGATTTTGAATGGTCTTAATGGATAGCTTGGGTTTGATTTACATGAGAAAAGTGTCTTCGTTTTGTTCCTACGGGCCTTATGAGCTGAGATATTTCGATGTAAAGTTGCAATTTGCTGAATTTTATGTTCTTACACTTCTGGCAAGAGGGGAGTATGAAAGGGTGAGGAAATGTCTCTCAGGCACGTTGTTCATTGGATGCGGGCATCGGCCAATCGCGTAACAAATTGTTGTCACGTGACAGCTAGCCAGAGATATTATAACCTACCAAGTGCTACGTGTCAAATAAATTGTTGTCACGTGACAGATAGGCAGAGATATTTTAACCTACCAAGTGCTAAGGGTCAAATAAAGTAAATTGTCGGAATTTGAAATGTCACGAGTTTTTACACTAATAGGAGACTGAATTATTGTCTCAATTAACAAGGTAAGTCGCCAAAATTTTTCAAATAGATTTCTTATGTAGAGTCGCAGACTTGGAAGTTGTCTGGAGAAGGTTCGACAGAGAAGCATCTTCTTTCGCACAAGTTTCCACAAATTAATATATTGTTTTTATACCAGCAAACAATTTTTACACAGGCTCGAATAAAAATGAAGGGGACGCCCAGGCTTGGATAGAAATGAAGGGGACGCACAAGCTTGGATAGAAATGAAGGGGATGCATAGGCTTGGAGGTTGTCCAGAGAAGGTTAGACAGACAGAAAAACATCTTGTTTCGCACAAGTTTCTGGAAAGTTGTCAAATAAGGTAAATCGACAAAATTTGTCAAAGTAGCGTAGCATTAAGAATTAAGAAAATTATAGTGTACTGCCTGCAACGTTGAGCAAGTCACATTAGTGAAGAAAGTACGCTGAAAACGCATCTCCCTTGATACTTTTCAATCTCTTTTGGAAAGGTATTCCTAATACTTTATTAAAATCCACAGTAGTTCCTACGCTATTCATTAATTTTATTAGTTTCCCATTAACAATATTTCAATTCAAAAATATAGACATACTAAATTAATTTTATTCCAATACCGATACATTGTACGTTAAAAATATTGAATCTCTTCGTTCATTTTTGCTGAATTACCATTAGCATTTAAATTTCCTGCAACAAGACATTCTGCCATACGCTCTCACCTACTTCGGACACATTTTGTAGTCTGTACACTTAAAATAGCAAAGGGCCAATCTATTTTTATATGTTCTACGTTAAGTCATAACTAAAATGTGGAATTTTGTATATTTACAGATAATCGAAGCAGAAGCGATAGAGAAAGTAACCCTGCTGCAAATGAGAAAAATAAGCACATTTTCATGTATAATTTTATTCTAGAGTTTTAAGAAATATGTTTATACAATTAATATTGAGTTTTATTATGAATGTGGAAAACTGTATAATTCAGACAACAAAAATAAATCGGACATAATATTATATTAATTAAACGATTTTATTCAGCTTCGATTCTATGTTTGCTTCTTGTATGTTTGCTTCATATCTGAAAACTCAACTTTAAACCAATTCGACCAATCCAATTGTCTTGTAGCTTTGCAAGCGTGCGGAGTTGGGATAACCATATAATATATTGTTGAAAAAATAACCCCGAGGGGGTGAAAAAGTTATCCAGTCATCAGTAAACACTACAAAATGTGTGAAATCCCCACAAAATTACCTTTTTTAAAAAAGGTACAAAAAAGAGCGCCAAGTATATAATTCCATCATAAAGAATTCCATTTAAAAACATTGTCGTAAATTAATATAAATTTCTTAATATGCTATATTTAACTTTACAAAAGTGATGAGATACAACAATTGCGCCAATTATCACAATGGCTATTTATACAAAGAAAAAAATGTACTCCATAATATTAAGCCGACATATTTTTATACAAATCAATATTTTAATACGAATAAATATTTTATTCAAAATACTTGGCGCTGCTCTCTGAATTGGTGTTGCTAAACTGAATAAATATGCATAAATTGCATTAAAATCTTTTTCTTTCTTTCTTGTCTCTGTGGTGTCTTGTCTTGTTTTATTTATTAACCAAGACAATTAACATTTTTTCGGAGATTATTATTACGCCGCAACGGTATCTTTAGGAAATCGGGTATAACGTATAGGTTATATTTTCTGTCACTTCGAGGACAGAAAATCCGCTCCTCCAAATGACAGAAAATATAACCTATAAGCCATACCCGATTTCCTAAAGATACCGTTGCGGCGTAATAATAATGTTTCGGAAAGATGATAAAAAGTTCACAAATGTAGCGCAAAAGAACGAAATAGCCGCTCAACATTTATTGTCATATAGCATATACATAGGTTATATTTTCTGTCACTTGGAGGAACGGATTTTCTGTCCTCGAAGTGACAGAAAATATAACCTATATTATATAGGCTCTACTAATCATATCGATGGCTTAGTACACACATATTGTATGTCCACTTTTTATGAAATTTGAGTTTTTATATGCAACAAATAGTGCTTGACTGTTTCTTTATGCTGTATAAAAATCACATTTTTATCTTTTCTATAAATTTATCAAAAATAATATTTTTGTTTATTGTATATCCATGCCAGAAGACGAAAATATTCTTGGAAAATGTGACAATAAATAAATTTTTTTAAAAAAGTCTTCCTATATCTATCGCGACGAAAAAAGATCTTCTGTATCTTCCAACGGAATTATTCCTCAATACTACAAGGCATTTATCAATAGCATACCATTAGCAAAATCACAACGTAATGTAATTCCAACACCCATGGACATTGACAAAAATGAAAACTACGAAAATGAATACTGCGAAAATGAAAGGGAATAATTATTTTTTTATTCCTGTTACTTTCAAAATAAATATAATATTGAAGTGAGATTATTTCCAGTTATTATTCCTTTCGTTCATTTGTATACAATATCATTCAGTATACTATGTCCTCCTCTGTACTTGGTTACATATAGCATGTCTATCTTCGAA
The DNA here is from genome assembly GCA_963932335.1 of Andrena marginata. NCBI lineage: Eukaryota > Metazoa > Arthropoda > Insecta > Hymenoptera > Andrenidae > Andrena > Andrena marginata. The sequence continues at coordinate 26,892,428 of OZ010662.1, forward strand.
GTATTGTTATGGAATTATTATTATAATTTTGCAGATTCTAACTTATACTACTAATTACATATTTTCAGTGATACCTATATTACATATATATAATAATACAATAATGCAAAAAGTATTTATTTAATTATAAAGTACCATTGAATGTTTGAACCTGTTTTTCTCAAAACACGCTAAAAGTGGACATACAATATGTGTGCGCTAAGCCATCAATGTACAATAGGAAAAATTTATTTGCAGGTTATTCCGTTGTTGCTCTAACTGTCTCAATTACTATACCATAAATACGACAGCGATTTCAAGTGATGTACGCGTTACGGTAAAAGCTTTAGTAAATGTATTCATTCCCAGCAGTTCCTAGTCAATGTATGCCTAAAATGCATATAACCTAACCTACAATCGTCCGAAAATGCATACATTGACTGCATCACGCTTTTACTGTGGCTCGTGTATCCAGCTAACGCCTCAGTTTTGCTATGATTCCACGTTCGCAGTCCTCCCGAGTAGGCGCCATCTCGTATCCACTAGCTCAACTAAATTTGTCACGTGACTTGCTCTGTATTATCGCCAATATGGCGGAACTCGTATTTGGGAATGTAGTCGCGAAATTACGTTGTTTGTCCTTATATGAGCAGATTTTGGGCTGGGTGAGGTCTCATTCGAAAGAGGAAGCTTCAATGCAGCCCGCTCTGGTCATCGTTTGAGTCATAAAACTCTTTTAGTGACCTACAAATACTTGTAATCTGCGAGTGTATTTTGTCGATTTTTTCTCTAATTTGGACACTCATATTATCAGATATCAACACAATCTCGTTGAGCCATGACCAGAGCGGGCTGCATTGAAGCTTCCTCTTTCGAATGAGACCTCACCCAGCCCAAAATCTGCTCATATAAGGACAAACAACGTAATTTCGCGACTACATTCCCAAATACGAGTTCCGCCATATTGGCGGAAGGAATAATAACTGGAAATAATCTCACTTCAATATTATATTTATTTTGAAAGTAACAGGAATAAAAAAATAATTATTCCCTTTCATTTTCGCAGTATTCATTTTCGTAGTTTTCATTTTTGTCAATGTCCATGGGTGTTGGAATTACATTACGTTGTGATTTTGCTAATGGTATGCTATTGATAAATGCCTTGTAGTATTGAGGAATAATTCCGTTGGAAGATACAGAAGATCTTTTTTCGTCGCGATAGATATAGGAAGACTTTTTTAAAAAAATTTATTTATTGTCACATTTTCCAAGATTATTTTCGTCTTCTGGCATGGATATACAATAAACAAAAATATTATTTTTGATAAATTTATAGAAAAGATAAAAATGTGATTTTTATACAGCATAAAGAAACAGTCAAGCACTATTTGTTGCATATAAAAACTCAAATTTCATAAAAAGTGGACATACAATATGTGTGTACTAAGCCATCGATATGATTAGTAGAGCCTATATAATATAGGTTATATTTTCTGTCACTTCGAGGACAGAAAATCCGTTCCTCCAAGTGACAGAAAATATAACCTATGTATATGCTATATGACAATAAATGTTGAGCGGCTATTTCGTTCTTTTGCGCTACATTTGTGAACTTTTTATCATCTTTCCGAAACATTATTATTACGCCGCAACGGTATCTTTAGGAAATCGGGTATGGCTTATAGGTTATATTTTCTGTCATTTGGAGGAGCGGATTTTCTGTCCTCGAAGTGACAGAAAATATAACCTATACGTTATACCCGATTTCCTAAAGATACCGTTGCGGCGTAATAATAATGTTTCGGAAAGATGATAAAAAGTTTACAAATGTAGCGCAAAAGAACGAAATAGCCGCTCAACATATATTGTCATATAGCATATACATAGGTTATATTTTCTGTCACTTGGAGGAGCGGATTTTCTGTCCTCGAAGTGACAGAAAATATAACCTATACGTTATACCCGATTTCCTAAAGTATTTACGGTGTACAAAAAAAGAATTACATATACATTTTGTTTCTGTGAAAGTTGGATTTCTTTATTATTAAGCGTCCAATATAGTATTTTAGCGCCACCTTCGACTGGCGGCCTTATGCGTAAGTAGTTACTTTGTAACGCGGACGGCACCACGTGTTGCTGCTGAAATCGAAACACGTGCATCGAAAATCAGTCATTGTTCACAGACCGCTCTGGTGACATCGTGCGTTCGTTTACGGTTTGTGAAGTAATTGTGAGAGTTATATTACTTACCGTTTTGTGATTTCATCGTGGTCATTTGTGAAAAATGCCGAGAAAAGCGCTGATACACTCCGGCGTTATTCTGGATAAGTTGCAGCAGTGTGAAAAGTGTCAAGTGTTCGATGAGGATAATAAATTGAAGTGCCGTATGGATAGAGTGTGGGAAGAAGTGTGCTTAAAAATTTGTGATAAGTTGTCACCAAACACCTTAAACTTTTATGTGAGAAACAATCGGTGGAATTTGCTGACGGATTTGAAGAAACATTTCCAAATTCCAATGGAAGAAGAAGAAGAAGACGAAGCAATGATGGACAGCATTGATGTTTCTAACGTAAGTAATATTAGTCAAGATTTCGTGCCCCAAAATGATGCAAATATAATGCATAAAAAACTGCCGCCATTTTTTTTTTATCACATTGTCTGAGGAGCAATGGAAATCTATTGCTCCTGTATCGAAAATTTATAATGAAAAGGGTACACGTGGAAAATCTTACAAAATACTTAGTCCCGGTTGGACGGATATTATTTGCAAAGCTAGTTTTTTAAAAACGAAAATTCCGTGCGCTTATACGTTCAAATATAGCAAAATTTTCGATTCTCCGGAAGCGGAAATATATTTGAAAATATACGGCACTTGTAATGAATGCGGTGCCGAATTTAAAGCTCATTGCTTACATAAACCGGCTCCTGGCACTGGAATTGTGTTAAGAGTGCACACAGTCGATGCTTCGGGAATACCGCATGAAAAGAAAAGGGCAGTAAAGGGAAAAAATAGGGTAGCAATAGGGCACCAACTTTGAAATATTAAACCCAGACAATGGAGAAATGATGCAGTATCTGATTTAAGCTACGACGATCCCGAACCACCTTATGTTGCGCGACAATGTACCTTGAGGAAAATCAGAGAAGAAGCCATTGTACGGGAATTAGGAATAAATAAAAATCTCGACCCTATTAATTCATTATGTGAGTTGAAATGTAAGGGGCAATACTCAGGGTACATTAAACAGATCGCAAAGGATCATTTCTATTGTTTTTACTGGTCTCCCATGCAAATGGATCTGTATAAAACGTCAATTAAATCGTGCAGGAAAATAGAAATAGACGCAACTGGAAAATTAGTGAAAACAATAGAAAAACTAAATGGTGACAAGAAACATATATTCTTGTACCAAATTATTATAAAAGGTGCAAATGGTATACAACCAGTATTTCAAATGCTTTCAGAAAAGCATGATACAAATTTAATTACATACTGGTTGAGGGAGATCATACGAGACGGGGCACCGGTGCCTCCAGAAGTGGATTCCGATTATTCACTGGCGCTTTTGAATGCAACCAGCCTGGCATTCAATGAACGTTGCTTAAAAAATTACATTTCCGATTGCTATCGATGGATTAGTGGCGAAATTTTGCAACATCCACTTCGATGTTTCATCAGAATTGATATTGCCCATTTATTAAAAATTATTTGTAGCAAAGATGTATTTCATAGAAAGCACCCTAAAATTAAAGACTTCTTTGTGCGATGCGCGGGGATAATGTCATCGTGCGATAATGTGGAAGATTTTAGTACACTGCTTAGCTCAATATTTATTGTCGCTTACAGTGAGTACGATGGCAAAGATTCTGATGGAAATGAAGTAATTTGTGAGCAAAAGCGATCGTATTTATTCGAAAGAATAAAGTCATTCACCTTTACGAGCGACGAGAATGACAAAGAATACGATGATTTAGAAATGCTGAATGAAAATGAAAATATAGTTGCATTTATAAATAATATCAGAGACGAGGCCGAACAAATTGCAAAAGACAGTGTAAAGACAGATAGGTATAACGCATTTTATTGTCCAGAACTGGTCGCATATCTAGTTAAATTGGCAAAACATTTTCCACTCTGGACACAGGTGATGAGGGGATATTTCCCTCTGTAATCGAATGTAGCAACATCCTCTAGATGTGAGGCATATTTTAAAGATCTCAAGCATTCAGATTTGGGCGCAAATTATAAACCAATGCGCGTCGATAAATTTATCATTCACCACATAAAAACTATTGAAAATATCTCGAAATTGGAACGTGCTGCAATTAAACGCACGAACGAAAAAATTGCACTGCTGCAAACTGAGATAAGACAAGAAAAAGAAAGAAAAATCGATTCACGTGATTTTGACGAAAATGCGCAAAACGCTACCCATACTTATGATTATTTAACGGAACAGGAAAATTGGAAAGGCTTAAATATTGAAGCTAAACCAAATAGATTAAAAGATTTACGAGTTTCAACTAATAATAGGAATTATATAGAGGACTCTGAAAATAAAGAAAATGTAAAAACAAACGCGAATACACAAAAAAGCAGTAGACTAAATATAATACAGGAGCCCTTAATCGAAAACAAAAAGAATACTCCTAGAGGGAAATATTTAACTTCATGCCCAGATATTCACCTCACATACGGCAGGCCATTAAGGAAGAGAAAAAATGAAATATTAAGAAATGGAAATAACTGTAATTTGGTTCATCTTAATGGCGAAAAATATATATTCAAAATACGTGTGCATTCGACGCATTGGTTGAAGTATTAACCAGTGCGTATTGCAATTATAGTACATTTAAAAACTGGATCGATGAAAATTCAGACAATATATTTTTCATGTTCGTCAGAAAATACGCTATGGAGAATATTAACAACTCCGTGTATGAAGAGCGAGGAGCTATTTTATGTACAATATTTGAGAATCGCAATAATATTGTAGATTGTACTACAAATGTCAATCAGCTATTTACAAAACTTGTAACAGACGTTTGCAGTGTCGAAGAAAATAGAATCTGGGGCAAATGTCAAGTAAAGTCTAGAAAATTGTTTGTAGTAGATTTAATTAGTACACTCACAAACGAAGATTTTAAACAAAATTTTGATCATTTTGTTGCGCAATTCTTCAGTGTACAAACACGCACGTGTAAAACATGTCAATCAGCAGTGCAATTAAAAAGAGACCCAAAATCATATGTGTTCATAGACACCGAAATCTATTTCCAACCAAATAAACTAATTGGAATATTTTTAAATAGCATACCGGAAAAGTTTCAAATTGAAGATGCAATATACGTTTTAAGTGGCATCGTATCTCATAGCGCGGCACATTATACAGTTTATTGCCGTAATACAACAGGAGTATGGACACTGCACAATGACATTAGTCAAAAATTGCGAATAATTTCAAATCCAAAAACGGTCAAAGTATTTCCGACCACAATGATATTCATAAAAATATAAAAATTCTGTTAAAACTTTAATTCAACAAAACAATGATACTTTACAATAGTAAAACTATTGAATCGGTCCGGCGTCGCACCGCTCTGTAAAGTGCGGTACCACTGATTCAACCAGTGGTGACAAGTGCCAGCCATGGCACTTGTACTCGCGAATCATACGATCACGCGAGTCAAACGACGCTGGCGTAATTTTGCCAAGAAAGTGATGAAAGCAATAATAAATTCAATGCACGCAATTAAGTCGTATAAGTTAGAATCTGTTTTTATGGTGAAAATCTAGTTTTCCCATACATATTTAAAATTTTGGTAGTAAAACGCGGTTTTCCAATCCCATTTTTATCGCGCGACACAGTGGAATAGGCCTACAGGGGATACCACTGACAAAAAAAAACGCATCGATAATAGTACCTCCTTGGGTGATGTGGAAATGTATTGATACGGGTTTCGCCCCAATGCGCCACGCGCGGTTCATATGGTACGGGCCTGAGGCGCTCCAAGCTTCGCGGCCGCCGCGGGGGCCAAGACGCGCGGCGGGAGAAAGGAGGCGTTGCCTCCGAAAATCGGCCGCCGCGTTCACTTAATTCCGAAGCCTGGTTTAAAGGATCGTTTTGCGCCATGATTGATACTCTTATTTCGCAATTGACAAAGAAGAAAAATTCTCGGTCTTCGCTATAGGAGGGTTACTCCTTTGCCACAAAATTCGCGGTTTTGCAAATCTACTATCCCACCGCTTCCACCAAAAATTACTCCTGTAACGGTTTTGTGCGTGGTATAACGCTCCTTACAGGATTTCAGGATTGGTTCGAGTGGCATGCGATAAAGAATTAAAATTCTAGAACAAGAATTTTACTTAATGGTATTTATTCAAGAAAAATACCTCCAAATCATACATGAAAACATAATTTAACGCCTTAATACTAGAGAAATTAATTAGGTTGCGACTCTTGGTCATTACAAAAAGTAAAGTTGATCGTCTTGGGTTGCGACTCTTGGTCGTTACAAAAGAAAACCCGTTTGAATGATCAATTAGAGAGTAATGTAACTTAAATAACTAATACTGGCGTTTAACCAAATGAAAGGAATTAGTTTATAGATAGTGACTCTCGGTCGATATAGAAGTTAGTATATAGGCACAGACGAGGTATAGAATAGACCTATCAACCAATGTATTTTTCTGTCACCGGTTTGGGGGGTCCTAGGACCCCCTTACCATTTTAGTGTCGCATGCAACGTTACCGGTGAAGCCTCGAAACAGATTGTAACGCTACGCGTGGTAGTAATTAGAATTCAGGACGGCTAAAACTAGGTTATGTTTTGTGAGTCGAAGCCCGCGATTTACAAATGTTTCTGTTACAGTAACAATTTAAAAATCGTCTTATGAACATATTCCGTTCAACGGAAGAGAAAGAAGGATGAAAATAAAACGATATCACATTCGCCTTCTTAACTTTGCTATCCTATTCCGGTTTATTTAACGCAAAAAAAATTTCATTCGCTTGTAATAACGTAATTTGTAAAAAGAGTGCTTAAATGTTTTTTAAGAGCACCTGTTGCTGAAATCACCTATTCATCATGTGTTTGCGCATACATTAATGATGGTCTATACGATAGAATACAGACATATAATAATAATGACAATAATAATAATAATAATATCCTTCTACTGTACTATATTATTTAAAAGGGACATATCAAACCCGTACACACCGATTTTGGTGCAATTGTGCAATTCTTTAGAGTAGCCAAAAATATTGGATACATATTTTTTGAAAAAGGAATTCATTCTCCTCCATAATTATTAGAAATATTAATTTGTTTAAACTATATACTAACTGATGTTAACTGATTAATGTTAACTGACGTTCGGATGTTTCAATAAGTTTATACAGTATGTCCGATTTGTTCGTATATTATTTTTGACACACTATTATTTTTCTAACTGTTGAAAAAGCAAAAAGATGTTTCATATCAAAGTTTTTTTATTTGATGGAGGAAACTGAATAGTATGGGGGGGGGGGGGGAGAGTATGGTATTTAGAATGCACGAAGTGAATATATTTAATGTTTGAAATACATAAAGTGCTCGACAAGACCGTCCTACACGAGCGGCTGCAGAAGAGTCTCCTGAGGAGACTGCCTTCGTCGGCCGCCGATCGTCTCGTTCTTTTGTCGATGTCGACGGGCTCGACGTCGCGGCTTCGGCCACGTCCAACAATGCGTTTGCAGACCTCAGAATCTACTGTTCTGGTTTTCTCGACTTCAAAAAAATATAAATGCACTAAAAAGTAAAAAATAATTTTGTTCCGTATTTAATCTACGAGACTCAATTGTTTTAAGTCGAGGCCAGATTTACACAGTGCACATGATGAGACGCCGATGTAAACAAAATTGAATGCCGTAGAGTAAATAAGAAACAAAATTATTTTTTACTTTTTAGTGCATTTTTATTTTTTTTTATGTCGGTTTTAATTCTGATTTTCCATTCTTTGGAACGATGCGCCATTATTGTGGTTTTTACACGCAGATGGCGAAAAGTCTCTCCGTACAGGGGTATAGTGCCGCGGTCAACCCTGCCGTAACTAAAAATATTGAAATTGAGACGGGTACGAGACCGGTCGACATTGTTTTCAAACCTCATTACAGTAATCTGGGGTGCGAGATTTTATTGTGGTAAACCGACAATAAAATCGAAGCGCGCGGCTCGCTTACCTGGGCCGGGAAATTCCCAATAGCTCTCTGCCACGTGAATTTGAAAGCGACCATCCCAAAATTTTCGAAGCTCGGGGATCACTGCTGTCCAGCGATCGCTGGCAGCTTTCCGAACGCTGGGACGGCGCATGATTGTATTGCAGAGATGAGCAAAAAATTATTTGAAATAAAAATTTGTGTACGAAATATTTATTTCAAAAAATTTTTTGGTCCATCTCTGTTGTAATGGAATGTGTTCATAAATTGTATACATATGCGGTGGATCTTCTGGACCGCAGTTTAAAGCCGAATCAGCTGAGCGGGCGGTTCACACACACACAGTAGAGCAGCCCACGCTACCCATTTTCACGTTTTGCATCAGCACGGTCAGCTCTACTGTGTGTGTGTGTGTGGGTCTACATCTACGCGTGCCTCCTGCGTGTGCGTGAGAGCATTTACTGCGTCACGCTCAGATGTTTCAGCTTTACTACACGGCCCAAAAGTTCCACGCTAATATTTCGAGAACGAAGTCTCGGATTCCAAAATCGTAAAAAACTATTTAATTTGTTTTTGGATGAACAATTTGCATGTTTAGGGCGCATGATGGGAGAAGTGGTTGCGTCACCGTTCTCCAATATATTTATTTCATAAAAATTTCATCTCAAGCAACAAAATGATAGAGCAGTGAATAGATAATGATTATGTTAGAAATGTTTATCCATCTTCTGTTTATTGCTGTTCTTGTTAATAGATTAATAAATTGAGAAACAATTTGCAATCGATTTGATTGTTCACAAAATACACCACACCCTGCCCCTTCCCAAAGAAATGTAACTCCTGAATACTTCAGATGTATGTAGTAATCCGCAGCGTTTGAAGACCATTATACTCATTCATCTGTTTCTTTCAGTGTCGAAACTGTATTCGTGCTCAGAAAGTTAAAATTCTATGGCCACGACATTCTGGCCTTTTCGCTGTACGCTCTCTTGAAATCGGTTGAACGGTAACGCGTACCTTTTTTTACGACCCTGATGGGTTCTTAGGTAAAAGCTTCCGAACGACGCGGCTCGGGGGTCATGAACGCTAGAGTAGTGGCATAAGGACAAAGTCAGCAATAGGCCATTCAGTAATGAGTATGAAAATGACACCAAACTTGATATAATTCTGATTATTTTTATTGACTGTAATGGAAAGTACTTGGAGTAAAATAATTGAGGAAAGTAATGAAGAGTACGTGAATTCTACGTGAACTGACACGGAACTGATATGTGTGCCCAGATCTTAACGTAAGCAAAACCTACCCTCGTGTACTTACATCGTAGATTTTTTTTATACTTTTTAAATCCATTCAATAGTTATAAAGCGTCAATTTTTAATATTTTCGGCGTACGACACGTGATAATATTAGTTAAATGTTGCATTACACGTAAAATACTAACAATCAATTTCATCTTGCAATTTATAACTTGTATAAGTTCTCAAGAAGTGACATATTTCAACAACATATAGGCTCCTGATCCCCGAAATAGATTTTCAGAGAGAAATCCGGCGTGAGTCGACAAACCGAGCCAAGGCGTACCTTAGCGAAAACTTGCCCTCTATGTTAAACTCTCGCTCTAAACAAGTCACACGTATACAAGCACGCACACATCTTTCAGTATTTCAACATATTTCAGAGTAGTTCTTGAGTTGGGCGCTGTTCATGAACAGAGGTCGCTAAATTCAGTCCTGAAATTATGGGTCGGTAAAACAGTTTGGGTGGTGACACGAAGTCCCATAAGGTGATAGGTCTATTCTATACCTCGTCTGTGGAGTATGTATTAGGAGATTGAATATGTAAAGTTGAGATTCGGTTGAATTGCTTCTTTGTGTCATCAGGGGCGGTATTGCCACCTGGAATAATCTCGTTCCCTCGTTGCTCAGGAGTATTATACTAACCTGAGAATAAAAATTATCAATAATTTAGCTTCATCAACTAAGTGGCCTACAAAGCGGCCTCCAAGGCAGAAAACCTCTCGTTAAACCTGGCGACTATGGCCTTAGTTTAATACGATCGGCTCGACCAAGTGTCCAGCAAGGCGGCCTCCAAAGTTGGAGCATTAGTTTTAGGTTGGACTCAGCTATTAGCTTTAAATGGTTCTTCAGACCATGTAGGTCAGACATGTGATTATGAATGAATCTCCCTGGGCTTTCTTGCCCGTATTTATACATATTCGGGGTACTGGGAGCGCACCAATAGGAATGGATTTTGGTTTATTACGCATCAATTATTCTCGTCTCGCTCGATCCGTTCTCTAGTCGGTCTACTGAGCGACTGGTGAATGCGCAGGCGCACGCGTGAAACGCTCGGTTCCCTCTCTCATTTGTCACGCACCAATTACAATCATTGCTTCTGATTCTTGCTCTCGTCGATCCGTTGATCGACTGAGGATCGCGCATGCGTTTGATTCTCCCACTCCTTTACATTCAATTCTCTCTTTCGTCACACTCGCGTCTCGCGGTATCCTAAGCTAATACTAATATTAATCCTAAACGCTCTTTATAAACGTAAGAATAATAAGAATATAATAAGAATATATGTATTTAACTAATTAATTAGGTTTATTAAAGAAAAAGAAAAGGGGCAGTTTTGGGGTTTGTTACAATCTGAACCTATCTTGTAAAACTTAATACTCAATATGTATATTCCCTTTACATAAAGTACGAAGCATGAAGTATAATTGAATAAAATATTAAAATATTGTCGATATAGAAATAGTCTTTCTCCCAAATTTTGAATATGGTATTTATTTATTTACGTATATGAATATATTCAGTAGTCACAGGCTATTTGATAACAACGCAAATATATATGTAAATGAATAATAAGATACAAATTATGATTCAACAGGAGACACAAAGGTAAAAACTTATCACTCTGGTATTGATATAAATGATGTACATAATTCTTTCCATCTTGGTCTAGTTTGAATAGCTTTAATAGTTTTTGAGTCGATTGTATCTGAGTTTTCCCCAGTCGGCCTGAAATCAAATTGCCCGCGCATGGCGGCAATGCTTGTAGGCTGAAGCGAGTCTCGGAATTCCGAAACTGTCGAGGTCTCGAGCAATACCAAAGTATCGGGATCCCGCCTGATTCCGCCCGAAAGTTTCCGGCCCGTCCCGAGCCCGAAAATTCGGGTACCCGCACACTCCTGATAGTTCAACAACAGTCAATGCAACTAAATTTAAAAAAATAATATTAGGTGTATGAATAAATTCTTTCCGATTGGATTTACATAATCAGTAGATAAAAAACTATCGAATTTCTATCGCATTGGAATTCGTATGCTGCCAGAAATATGACAAAATGTAATTAACGTAAAATGGAATTATTTTGATGATTGAGTTGTTTTCATATTTTTTAAATCAAACTGTTATTGTACCCTAAAATCGGAAAGAATTTATTTCTACAACTAATAATCACCAATAAATTAAAGAAAACTCATCCATTCGGACATTCCTTTCCTTCCTTTTCGGAAACCAGTGTCACTGGGTCACTGTACCAATCCTGGTCATCGGTGGACGAAAAGATGTATGGTACGGTAGCGCCTAGTGCTCAGCTGATCTAGTGCGTTCGGATTAATGTACCGAATATTCACTACACTGCGCGGCTACTAACACTAATTACTTCATTTAATTTTCATGGAACGTGTTGTTTCAACGTTATAAAAATTTGTGGAAATGAATTTTCACTTGGCGTTCGGAGCCGTGGGTATTCCCCCCACAAATATTCGCGCAGCAGCACTTGCGTCTCCGTTGTTCGGAAGGTACACCCAGAACATCGCGTAATACTTTTGAGCAGAGAAAATTTCTGCGAAGTGATTGCTAGCTGACTGAGAAGATTTTTTCCAAGCAACTTTCTCTACCCCCAAATAGTTTCTCCGGTTCCTGTATCAGTTAACTCCCACCAGGCCAACAGGCTTCAGGTAGAAAGAAGCCAGCACATGTTCAAAACACACGTGCTTCGCAGGAGTGCAACGAACGTACCATCGTACACTTTCCAAAAAGTCCGAGCTCCGTCCCCTTACTGCTAATGTACCCACTGCTTCGAGATAGGCAGCATACACCACGTGTTTCGGTTCGAAAAGGTCCGAAGTGAAGAGAAACAGAAAGTCATCGAGTTACTATAAAGAAGAAAATCCTGTTTCCCTTTTCCGAAACCCTGAATTCGCATCTGCTACGAGGCGGAACCAGCTAAGTCTTAAATTACCTAAAACTGTAGGAAATCGTTCTCTTTCGCCGACCCGCGGGCTAATACGATCATAAACCGGCTTTTTTGAAAGTGTACGACATCGTTCGTTGCACTTCTGCGAAGCACGTATATTTCGAAAATGTGCTGGCTTCTTTTTACCTGAAGCCTCTTGGCCTGGTGGGCGTAAACTCGTAATGAAACGAGAGAAACTATTTGGGGGTACAGAAATTTGCTTGGAAAGTCTTTTCAGTCAGCTAGCAATCACGTCGCAGAAATGTTCTCTCCTCAAAAGTATTACGCAATCTTCTGGGTGTACCCCCCGAACAACGGAGACGCAAGTGCTGCTCCGCGAGTATTTGCGAGGGAATACCCACGGCTCCGAATGCCAAGTGAAAATTCATTTCTACAAATTTTTATAACGTTGGAACAACACGTTCTATGAAAAATAAATCAAGTGATAAGTGTTAGTAGCCATGCAGTGAAGTTAATATTCGGTACAATAATCCGAACGCACTTGACGTTACGGCCCTTTACTTTGGGTGGTATCGTATGTACCTGCGATCAGCTGAGCATTGGGCGCTACCCTACCATAAATCCTTTCGTCCACCGATGACCAGGAGCGGTACAGTGACCCAGTGACACAAGTTTCCGTAAAGGAAGGAAAGGAATGTCCGAATGGGTGAGCTTTATTTAATTTGTTGATGATTATTAGGTGTAGAAATAAATTCTTTCCGATTTTAGTGTACAACAACAGTTTGATTTAAAAAATATGGAAACAACTCAATCATCGAAATAATTTCCTTTTGCCATTTTTCTGGCAGCATACGAATACTACTGCGATAGAAATTCGGTAGCTTTGTACTTACTGATTATGTAAATCCAATCGGAAAGAATGTATTAATACACCTAATAGTTTTTTTTAACATTAGTTGTGTTGATCGTTATTAAACTACGAATTTTTACTTCAATAAGGAATTACGATCACTTGTAGTACATTTCCTGTTACATTACCTTTTCGTTTATGCGTTATGTGAAAACGAAATTTACGCATTTCTTGTCCTCTGGCTTCAAATAATTATTGTTTAAGATTCTACTTTAAAAAAAAACTGCATGTCGACTTGCTTGTTCGTACGTTCGTAGTACAAGCGCAGCCGCCTACCGCGTAGCCAACGCTACCGCGGGAGCTCCGGCGGAAGGCGCGGCCTCTGATTGATCGGTGATTTTTGTTAGTATCTCGTTAAAGGTGGAGTCTCTATGGCGCGGCCGGCGGCCGCGGCCCGACGGCCGCGGCTCAGCGGCCCATGCCGGCAGCCAGCCTCCGGCCGCGCGGCGTTCGGGGTCCCACTTTTGTTCAAGCGCACTTGAAAGGGTCTACGGCCAAGGATTCATACCTGCTTCAGGAATAAAATAATTTTTTATTCTTTATTATTTCGATATGTAAGTGACACCAATGGATTCCTTGTGTTTTTCCGATGTAAATCATATGAAATTTCATGAAAATCGGACTATTATGAACGAAGACAACTTGAAATGATATAAATTGAATCTGGAGAATCACCCTTTAGTGACGCACGTATTTTCTTTCATTGGCAATCATCCATATTTGGTGGTGAAAAACACATTTGCCCCAATATCTCGGAAAGTATACACCATAGAGAATAATCTGTTATCAAAACTGATGTATTCTTTTAAAACGAATTCAGAATTCAGAATTTAAAAGTGCAGACCAATTTTTCGTTAATTATTATTTTAACACATACGATTAACAAGTTCGGTTTTTTAAATGAAACTATTTTTTTTAGAGATCACTTGATAATGCGTTCCAAGACAAATTCAATAACCTATAATGTATACACCTTATTTCAACTGGTTTTCGAGATATTGCGCTTGCAAATTTAATTGATTTTCCCCCAATCACACAATCCGAGGGGGGGGGGGGTGTCTAATGTACCTATAGGTACCGATACCACCCGGAGTTCATACAGTACAATGTTCCTTCTTTAAACTATTTTATATTTTCTATTTTAATATTTAAAGAAGAGAAAGTAATATGAAAATAATTGTTGTTGTAATTTAATTATGATACACACATTGGGAACACCCTTCCTTAAAGAGAGGGGACTTGCCCCCTGTGAATTCGGCGACGGAGGAGGAACCTTCTCCCTCTTGAAGAAATCGAGGGTGAAAACCTCGCATCTGGTTGCCAAAAATTATTGTGGCTGAACGGCCAGAGTACCTCGCCACATTTGTTTTTATAACCATATTGTCCCGCGCGGCGGTTAATAGCAGTACCTACGTCCAGGTACGGAGCCATCGTACGTACTACCCACCGAGAGACCAATATACGGATTAACCCATTGTGAGACTGAAGAATGCTTAAAATTATTACAGACGGCATAACGTTCTTGACTGCCCTTTAGAAATGCTGGCAAACAGATGTTGTCGAAACGTTCTTGGGATTATCGGTCGAAAACAACGAATGAATTCCCGCTTGGCTCCGATTTCGCTTTTGCCCCAACGCAGTGGGCGTCAATCTGAAGAATAGAGAAAGAATTCAACATGCCACTTTTTTTAATCAAAATGTCGAATCTTATGAAGCTACTTTATAAAACACTATTCCTGGATCTGAAGAAATCGATGAAAAGTTTAAAACATCTTCATTTGTATTGCAATGACAAAATTTTGAGCGTACAATCTTTCCTTCACTTGTAAAACCTTTATTTCTGGCATCTTGGGTCCCGTCACAAAATTAGGCGATTGAAAGGTTGCCCAAATATTGTATAATTACGTATGAATGTATTAACACTTTATGAACAGTAATTGGATAACATGGATACAGGTTTGCAAATATTTCTGCACTTTCCATAGTATATAGATATATTTATCAAATTGTTCTAGTTTTTTGGCAATTATTGACTTAATTTTTCTAAATAACGGCAATCTTCCGTATGAGTTGTATATTAATACTTTTTTACGAACTTCCTTAATTATATTCGGCAGTTTCAGTGCGAAAAATGTGATGCTGTTGAATTTTTTTCCTATTAATTGGGATTCAGCCTCACTGTGCGACATAGAATACAGGTAATTACTCCATTATTGGTAAATATTGCCAAATCTCATTTTCGTAGTTGCAAAGTCAAATATATGTTGATTATAAAACAAAAATGAAATTTGCTAGGAAACTCCCGGAGGGTAACTAAAAAGACGCTTGCTAATATAAAATTGCTAATATTTCTTCAATGGGTTTCTTATGGAAAAGAAGAGTATGTAACTAATTCTTTGTTATTGCTTACCAAAAACGATACTACTCATTTCGGTTCCCAAAAAATTTGTGTCTTTTATATCATCAAAATTTAAAAGACTCAATTCAAAATTTCCCACAAGAAAGAACATACAAACTGTGACACGTGTTTACACACAGATCAGATGTAGAGGCCACGATATTTTTCCCTTTTTTAGGAGTTCATATTATTAGTTTACAAGAAATATATAAAAAAACATAATCCCATAATTTTTTAATTCTATCTTGTTTCCTTATTTTTGGGATTCTGTCCCACTCTGCCGTTGGACCGCAGCGCGGCCGCGGCTATGACTCAGTTTTGAGTAGTCGAGCGGTTTGTCGCTGTGGCTAGCCGCGCGGCTAGTAGATTCCGCCATCATGGCGGAAAACAGACACTCATCGCATTGTGTTGCGTCTTGAGTAGCCTAGGTTGCTGCTGTAGCAGACGCGCGGCCGCGGCCGGTCGAAAACGCGCCATGGAGAACGGTTACATGCTTCTCCATAAGAGCGGTGCTTAAGATTTGGCCGCCGGCCGCGCCATAGAGACTCCACATTAACGAAGCAGCTATTTCTATGTAAATAAAGACATTCAGGGACTATTGGATAATAATTTCGATTAGAGCATGTCGGGGTATGTAAGAAACGATTTTTTTTTTCTGCGGAAAAACACTCTGAGGGGGTGAAATCAGCCCCCGAAATTTTCAGTGATTTTTCGTTTTTCGAGTATAACTTTGTAACGGTGCGAGGTAGAAGAAAACCGTAAATGGACAAAATGTTCAGTGTTTGATGCCGTATAACGCGCTGCAAATAAAATGTTTGTAATATAACGAAAATTTTAATTTATTTATAAATTGTGGACGTACAAACATTTCTCTTGCAGCGCGTTATACGGCATCAAACACTGAACATTTTGTTCATTTACGGTTTTTTTCTACCTCGCACCATTACAAAGTTATACTCGAAAAACGAAAAATCACTGAAAATTTCGGGGGCTGATTTCACCCCCTCAGAGTGTTTTTCCGCAGAAAAAAAAATCGTTTCTTACATACCCCGACATGCTCTACGATCGTACGGAGTTTCATTAAAATCAGAATTTTCGGGTTCGATATGTTTCCTTGTTAATCATAATATAAAAGAATCGGAAATTTTAGGATGGTTTTATAGTTATGGAATGCAATGTATATAGTATTAAATATATTTGGTTTTCTCATATTCGTAAGCCTGCACCATACATATACAGTATACACAACGAAACGTAATGGGTCAAATATAAGAAGGCAAGCCAAGAATTAAAATAATAAATAATGCCAACAATGTCACTACATGGGGAACTTATTAAAAACGTCTTTAAAATATCTTGGGTGATCATTATTTTTTAAGGTCGTCCAGTAATAGGGTAGATGTACCATTTGTGGCCACTTTAAGGATTTCCGTACCATTCACAGATACATAACTTACAAAAGAATACGTACACAAAAGTAAAGAATATATAAGTGTAATCCAAAATATACAGATAATTGAAATATTCTACGTTGAACAATGTTTTAAACATAATTATTTAAAAAATCATTATATTATCGTGTCAGACTGTTTTGCACCATTTGTGGCCACTAGAGTACCATTTTTGGCCAGCCGACTTTCCATTGGTGGCCACTTATAGAATTGGTAATACGAAAGACCCACAGTAAGAATTGTAGTTTTTAATTGATTACAAATGTTCATTACTGAACAAATAATACAATACTTGCTGCACAAAAATAATATTAACTGCCAATATCCTTTTTACTTTTTCTTTTGGTAAAAACAGGTTTTGCTTTTTCTGTTTTTTTTATTATTCTTTTCTTCTAACTTTATGGCTTTAATCTTTTTATTTTCTTCATTGAAATTGTTTTTGTAGAATTTCTCTTTCTACGTCCAATTATTATCTGTGGCAGCTAAAAGTAATGGGTATTTTTCAGAAAAAATTGAATTCAACTTTAGTAGAATTTTTTCGCTAACTATTGTATAATAATTTTACAATAATTAGGTATCGTACGATAAGTTGCTAATGACAATGCCTACTGACCAAAAATGGTTGTACCGCCCATACAGCACACTCTCGTTGCAGCATAGTTGCGGTGCAAGATTGCAACTATTCACGCAACGTTGCCTCAACTATGCAGCAATAATTCTATGTCCGCCTGCTGCAAAGTTGCACAGCAACTTTGAGGCACCTTTGCACGGAAACTTTGAGGCAACGAAAAACTGTTAAAAAAAATAAAAAAAAGTTATCGGTTACGACAGGACTTGAACTCCGGACCGCCCGCACGAAAATCTGACGCGATACCGTTGTGGCCACGGAACCTTCTTGGATGTAGATTACTGTAGGTGGTATATATACTGATTACTCCGTACGTTAAAAACACGTACCACCAGTAAAGTAGATTCTGACTTATGCTTGGAACTGATTAAATGGTTGCCTTCCCCGACATATATTTTATATTTTAGTTCATTATACAGGATGTCCGCGGGAACAATAAACACCTGGATATTTCCTAACGTATTGGAGATATAAAAGAAATTGTTTACATGAAATTGCATGGTTGGAGGGGGCAAATTCACTGGGGCAGACGATTTTTCTTGTATTATTATTTTATGAGATTCGATGATCAATTTTTTTTTAAACGGAACTCTTTTTTTAACAGATCACATGATAGTGCGTTTCAAGAAGAATTCGATAAAGTATAATGTATACACTTTATTTCAGCCGGTTTTGGAGATATTATGTTTTAAAATCTGATAACGCCGCAAAGTTGTGACAAAATTGCGACAAAGTTGCGGCAAAGCTGCGGCAAAGTTGCGGCAAAACTGCGGCAAAGTTGTTGCATAGTTGCGGCATAATTGCGGCAAAGTTGCTGCGTAGTTGCGGCAAAGTTGCAGTGCATTATTGTAACGCAACTATGCAGCAATTATGCAGCAACAATTCTATGTCCGCCCCGTGCAATGTTGCGCGGCAACGTCGCAGCAACCATACATCGACATTGCGCTGCAACCATGCAACATCGCAAGGTTACTGCAACCATCCTGCAACTTTGCCGCAACGAAGTGTGCTGGTTGGGCGTGGACTGTTTATGGCCATTACGTGGCCACGAATGGTACAATTCCATTTTCGATGTACCATTTTTGGTCAGTGACTAATTCCAGTTTAGGTTATAACGTTGAAATTCTTTTTTAAATCTCAAAAATATTTGTTTTTTAATATAAATATGTATAAAACTTCATCCATACTCTTGTTAAATACAGTAACTAATTGTTTTCTTACCAGTCGTATCCTAAGCACCATTTGCAAGGATGTGGAAAGTTATCAAAGATTTGCACATTTACGTATGATTATTAAATAAAACGGGACAACAAAACAGTAGAAAGTAGTAGAAATGGTGCTAACATAACCCACCCTTAGACAGCTTCATTCATTGTAATGAAAGTAAACTAAGAATACTTAATATATCGGAATAAATAAGACAGTGGCCACAAATGGTACATCTACCCTATCCTTTTCCACATTTTCAAAGCGTCCAAACGTTAAGACGTAAAGTGGATGTCCCTAAAAATATGTAATATCTGAGAATAACAATATGAATAAGAATATTGGGGCAATTACTGCAGAAGAAAATAGGTTAGTTGCTGTTCCACGTGCGTTCTTGAGTCTTCTGAGAAAAAAACAGCACACAGTTATAAAATAAGTAAAAAACATTATCGGACATGCATGTGTCTGATTTGTTTTCATTTTTTGTATATGTAGAATTAATCTTGAAAAAACTATGATACTTTTTCTCGATCTTGAAAATAGTGTCACATTTTTCAACACCATTTGTAGAGGTCATTATCGAGCGGGTTAATTAAATGCACGATAATTCGTCTGTAAAGAAACGTGTTCGATACTCAGAAATTTGAATGATCGAGTGTGTAGTATTCCCTAAATAAGGACCAGCGTTCCATGCGTATGAATGGGCAGAGCTGAACACGGAGACACATGCGCGCGCTTCGAAAATCAAAATCAATGTGGCCCTCCTCTCGGAACTCTACACCGGCCTTGCTCCCGTTGCCCACGCCCTTAGTGTGCCTCGTACTTCCGTCGCGGACGCATCCTTCGTGCAATCATCGTTGCTTTTCGGCTTCCTCTTTCCCTCGCTCTGCTTCTTTTTCTCTTTCTCCTCCTTCTTTATTTCTCATTCTCTCACTTTCTCTCTTTCTCATTTATATTCGTTCACTTACTCTTTCTCTCACGCATCCATACGTACACGGGTACATTATATAACATACACGCGGTCTGTCCTCCCTTGATCTCTGTGTCTACTTGTTGTGTTATCTCCCTCGGGTTTAGGTTCGGGTTCCAGTACGAGTACGACTACGAATTACGAATTTTAGTTCAAGTTTGAGTGAATCGAAGTAACAAGAGTTGTGTCGATTATCAGTGAAACAGGGTGGTTGCTTACTCAACCTTGGATCTCTAGTGTTCAATGATCAGTTCGGAATACTTTCTTTAATGATGTACACTGGATTTTTTATCCAGCTCATGCTATTCATACCTATGATTCTCGATAATGGATTTAGTGGCATAAATTTGGTGTAGTAATAGAAGGTTTACTGGCCGTTCGTGTAGTCTGAGTTTCATGTTTAAGCGTAACTCTGCTGTCAGTACAGTTTCGAATATTTTAACACTATACGAACCGTGAGATATTTCGATAGATTTCTGTTGCTATTTTTATTTCGGCTTGTGTGAATATTATCACCTGATCGTTATTCATGGTGTTTTCTTGTGACGTATTATTTGATAACAGTATTTAGCCCTTATTGATCGAACTATCGGGTTTATTTTTTATCCTCGCGGCTTTTACCCTTAATAATTTCACTTTCCTATAGAGTTAGTAGTATGATGTCGGCATTTCTAGTATCATAAGAAATCTATTTATCACTTCTTCTGCGTCCAAAACATTGAACTTAATTTGTATTTTTTCCAGCCCATATCATTGATTTCCCACCACGCCCAATATTCCTAATATTCCGTTTATTCTTATTGAAATATTTGGACCGTTACGTCTTCTATTATATTTCAATATTTTTATTTTCTGTGTTAAACACTAGACTTTTGACGCACAAAAGTAACGAAACGACCACAAACAACGAGCGAAATGTAATATGTGTCGTAGAGTTAAGAGACCGATAAATTTTATTCAAGTCCATGTCTGATGGTATGTCCGAATACACTGGAAAAGGTAAATAGCTTTAAAACATTGCAAATCACAGTCATAATTATTACTAAATTTACACATTCTTGGTTGGATTAAACCGTTTGATTCCTAGAACTTATTCGGAAATTAATATTATCGTTACAGTCCGAGACAAACTGATAGCACACTTAATATTCTTGTTTATTTCTGATGATAACCGAAAAAAAATATACAGGTCACACACTCCATTTATATATTGTACACCTCGTTAAGTGTAAACATACTGGAAGGCACTTTTGTGGAACGTGATTCATAGAAGTTATAGAATAATATGTAAATGGGATAAACAGAGATAAATGGGATAAGTGGGAGCGTCGGATATATTTGGTGTGATAAAATCATATGTAGCACACTTGAGTTTCTATTAGTTACTATTCACCAGTTTACAAAATCAAAAGTATAAAGTACTGATTTAGCAAATATGCAATGTGTTTATTTTCCAAGAAATCTCGAACGTGTGATTTAATAATAATTATCGCTCGTTATATATGATGTTTTAGAATTATAGGGGAAAACTTATCTATTAATAGAGTTCATGATGAGAGACGAGAGTTCTAGTAAATATACACTTACGAATATAACTTAAGAAACAACATATATTTTCCTGGTTTGAAAAAAATACAAAAAAATGAACTGACACACATAATTGAATATTATGTGTATGTAATAAAAATTGTTTCGAATATGTAATACAGAGATCTATTTAAATAATCATTAGGAGAGACAAAACAAAACAGTTCATGTAGAAGTTAGAAAACTATTGGTGGTTCTTAGGATATGTCAAGTATTATAATGATGTGAAGAGAAAAGATGCACGTGGAATGGTTGTTACAACATAATGACATTGCGAAACATAATTTAAAATTTGTAAAGGGGTTTTTCTCGCAAGGATATAGTAATGTCATTAATTCGTCAAGTCTGTGTCCCGATTCGAACTACATAGAATACATAGCGAATTATATGACTGTTATGAAATTCATTCGTAAACTAATGAAGAAGATATAACACAACAGATTATGAAAATATGGCATTAAATACTCGGTGATTTTTCCATTAAATTAATTGAGTCAGTGTCTTCTAGATGGCAAGCTATAAAGTTCAAAAGTTTTTCTACATTTTATATTAATGTACCAGGGAAGTTCATATTGCTATGTTCAATTATTGTTACTAATTACTTGAATGTAATTTATGTAAAAATTGCTTTTTACCACTGAGATAGTCGTGTTTTTACGCACAGACAGTTCTAATCGTTCTCTTGCACTGGCGTGTTTTCACGTTGAGACTATGTTGGTAACAATGAAAAGTATTGTCTGATAATGCGACTCCTCGAATGTTTGTTTTGCAACCAAAGTGACATAGATGACAGCCGAGACCGATAAAGCCTGCTTGTGGGATGATTTACCCACTAATGAGAATGGAAATTGGTTGTCCTTCATTAGATATTTATGGAAGTATGATCACTGGATTGACAGCACCCTCCCGATGAAAATGAATTCAACTTATTCGGACTGTTGTGATGTACAATTGATCTACAAGTTCAAAAGTGATTCGAATTACATATAATTAGAAATTGTAGACTGCATAAGATTCTATTCGAATTTATTTCCATTCGAAAATCATTCATTGTTAAAACTCACATGAAAAGGGAAAATATGGAAGTTTTAGTTTTTATTAGAGCCAGCATATGTTAGAAGCGCGAAGATAAACTAGGCAAATTGTTTGACAATAGCGTTCACGCGAAATAGCACGATAAACATCGAACAGTTTTTTGATAAATTCGCTACTAGTTCAAGTATTAAACTTTCGAGTTTAAATTGGTTTATCAAGAAACTGTTTTGGTTTATAACCTGCGTTGGCAAGTATACCTACGTTTGCAAACTAATATTTTTTACATATACAGCTTTTTATGTTATGAACCATTAGTTTTTTGTACCGCTGTATGTGTGTATACACATGTACCTGTACTCGGCAAAATTGATACCGCTTCTTAAGGGGGTAGATTACCCTCGACAGCATAAAAATCAGGCCCTTTTGCAAACGCAAATTCTGCAGTAATATAAAGTGTAATTTTATTTTAATTTTTAAACGCCATTTCGTTAACTTTGTTATAAACAAAAAAAGGTATTCACATAAACAGAAGTTGTAAATATAAATGTGATAGCGTGTACGCGATGATGTGTTGTCTGGTGGTGAACATTATTCCGGACAGGTGAATTACCAAAAGCAAAAGCGATTTTATAATCTGTAAGACCGGCTCTATCGCGTGTCGGAAGCAGAATTTTGATAGAATTTTAATACAATCATTATGTTGAAATGTATGATTTTATCTATTTTCTGTATGAAAAATATTTATCTTTTTTTTTAAGAATTTATAATGAATATGCCCTCCCAACACATTATAGGAAATAGTTCCCTGCATTTCCCCGTAAATATCCATTCAAATCGTTGGAGCGGTTTACGAGATTTTATGTTCACTGTTTTAGAAAATGTAATTTATAGGAAATCGCGTTTAAAGTTGCACATGCAGTTTTGTCGTAGTTTACGCATTAATAATTGCTACCTACGGATTTCTACCGATGCCTGATCCATGCATTACATCATCCTTTGATAGATTAAGGTGTTCTATGGTCTTTCTTTTTCTTCTGACTTTAATTCTGCCTTCTTTCGTCACAAGTGAGGCCCGGTGATCAGCAGAAGTTACACGGATATAATTTGAAGTTTGGCTCCATTTCAGAGCGTTTGGACCAATAACTACATATACTCAATTCCTTTATAATCTTTAACATGCTTAATGCACCAGCATTGTATGTACATACGACAAAATATTCCGCATGATTTGTTATTTCAATACCACAAATAGTAGTCTTGAGCGTGACTTCCCCGCTCTAAAGTTGAAACTTTCGTTTTGATTTTTAGAAAATCCTTCGAGAAGGAAATCTGAAGAGCAGTTCTCATTAGTCAATTCTTCATAAGCTGGCTTTATCGCTGCCTCGACATCAGGATGTAAAGGTGGCTAAAGATAATCTTTAAGCTTTCTAAATGACGTAATGTGAACGATTTTTTAAAAAAGTTATGTTAGAAAAATTTTAGAACCATTTTTAAAAATTCAGTAACTACTTCATAAGTTGACCATCCCTGAAAATGTAAAACACTATGAGAGTTTAATAAGTGAAGAGTTCAGTCATAAAGAGTTAATAACCTCTGATTTTTTTACTTGAACTGTACACCTGTTCTCAACAAAATCGTTAAGGAAATAACGAGGAAGACACTAGTCACCTTGATACATACAATTCATAATTCACATCACACTTGAGTGTTGTAAAGTTTAGTTGGTAGATGGCTTGGCACGTCAACTGCACTTCTTCTAAAAGATCGTCATTCCTAAAAACCTCATTTTTCACGTTTTTCTGAATACTGGTCAACTATTGATACATGGTCAGCTACTGGTACCTGAAGCCTCGTGCACATTAGTCATTCACTTGACTTGAAATATCCTTTTAATTTTCTTTCAAGTTCTAAGCGAAGTATTCGTTCACATTAGTCAAGTTTACTGACTTCAAGTTGCTTGAAATCAGTAAACTTGATAATGTGAATCTGTTATTCACTTCACTTGAAATGTACTTTCAAGTTTCAAGCGAAGTAGAGAGTGTTCCAACTTTTCTTGCCTTGAAATAATACAACTTGAATAGTATAAACGTCGCAGGAAAATAGATTGTTGACACTGGTTGGCCGTGGTTGGCTTCGCGTTGGGGCCACATGGCTGGCTGGCGCTGGCGTCATTTCACGCAAACATTACCACCACTCCTGTAGGTGTTTCCCCCTCCGAACTCTATAGCAACTAGAGATTCAGATTTCACGTGTACGACTTGTACACGTGTATACGTGTAGTTCATACATCCGTGTTCTAATCCGTGTACTTCTTAATACACGGATACACGGGTATTGAAATACACGTGTACACGTGTATCGAAATTCACGGGTCGTAGTATCCGTGTACCCGTGTACTGATATTCACGGGTACACGTGTATCGAAATATACGGATTCACGTGTATTAAGATATCCATATTTAATTTTTTAACTAAATATCCGAATGTTTAGATTTTACGCAAATAGTTTGCGATACGTAGGTACAAGCATAATTTACTAGGTTGCAAATGAAAATAAAAAACATCATGACGAAGTTACCGACAACAACGATATTAACATTCAATTTGAAACGTATATGGCCGAGCCACAATTACGCTTCGACTTGGATCCATTTGACTGGTGGAAGGCTAGGACAAATAAATACCCGGTGATTTCACATGTTGCCAAAAAATATTGAACTATTCCAGCAACCTCGGCAATGTCGGAAAGATGTTTTTCGTGTGCTGGAAGCATTGTAACAAAAAAAAGAAACCGTTTACTCCCAGAGAATGTTAACACGTTAGTATTCTTACACCAAAATAAAAAATTAATAGATTAAACTTTATTAAACAAAATCATGATATTTTTTATTTTCATCTGCAACCTAGTAGGGTAATTCCGGGAGACGCAGTCGAGCTGGAGAGTTGGTCGAGTTGCTATATTCAGACTCTACATCTATGTATATGTAAAAATGTGTTAAGGTTCAGAACAATTAATTCTCTAGAAATCAACTGTTTCGACCAAGTCTCCAGCCCGAATGCGTCTCCCGGAATTACCCTAAATTATGTTTGTACCTACCTATTACAAACTATTTGCGTAAAATCTAAACATTCGGATATTTAGTTAAAAAACTAAATATGGATATCTTAATACACGTGAAACCGTATATTTCGATACACGTGTATCCGTGAATTTCGGTACACGGGTACACGGGTACACGGATACTACGATCCGTGAATTTCGATACACGTGTACACGTGTATTTCAATACCCGTGTATCCGTGTATTAAGAAGTACACGGATTTGAACACGGATATTTTTACGACACGTGTACGCGTGTACACGTGTATCTTCAATACACGTTCTACGCCGGGATCTCTAATAGCAACCTATAAACTTGTTTCACTCTTCAGCTTCAAGCTTCAAGTACTCTTGAAAGTAACTTGAACGCAGCTGACTCTATCTGAACACCAACTTGAAGTCAGTATATTTGAATTCAAGCGACTTGAAGACAATAAACTTGGCTAATGTGAACGAGGTTTTAGTGTGGTATTTCTTTTATTTTTTTTTAAGTTATATATTAGGGTTGCTACCATGAATTTAATTTGAGGTGTTTTAAGAATAAAAATTACAATTTTCTTTTTGACGTTTTACACAGCGTGTTCGGGTCCACGGGGGAATAAATTTAAGGGGTGATTCTAGACACCAGAATAAGACGAAAATAAAAAATAACGATATAGTGGTTAACACTTTGTTCGTTCGTTAAAAGCGTTTAAAGTTATGAATTACGTCTAACAGCAGGCAACCCGCATGCAGCGATGCAAGCGGGATAAGTCAGGCGGAGGATCGAGCAGTGGTAGTCTAAGCCACTGTCTCATGGTTCTGGAACATTTAATCCAAAATTAAAGGGTATCGTTAAATTACCCCAGCCCTGCCTACTCGCTAAACTCCATTGCTCACACTACTTCCGCTCCAATCTATTGCGCTATCGAGGCACGCATGCAGAAATCACACAAAACAGAATCACACCACCAACAAAAAAAAAATTGAAAATATCACATCTCTTGTACTAAAATGCAAAAGTTTAAAAAAAGAAGACACATATACCCGTACTGAACACGCAAATAAAATGTCAAATTTACACGCACTCATACAATTAAAACTGATAACTCCTAATGATTGTCTACTTCGCGACGTGTCGATGCTCGTTGAAATAAATTAATATCGGTAGAACTAGGTTGAATATGAGGATCACCAAAACGAAATATCTTGAATTAGTTTATTTGTATGGTTGCTTGGTTGATATGCCGCGTTCGAAAAATTTTGTGTTAATGACGTCTTCGTCAGTCAACCCAAGAGAGTTCCCCCAACCTGATACAGAGAAAGTTCAAATATTTTCAAACTGTAATAAACGGGATAGAAAGTAACTCTGAAATTCTTGACACATCTGGGGGTATAATGTAATTGATGTCATAGTCAACAGTGTATAAACATTGTAATTTGTCTCATAGTTACCACAGCTCCTCCGATGTTAAGGTATTTGAACGAGCATCGACACATCGCGACGTAGACAAAGATTCAGTGGATCCGCGAATTTATGCCGAAAAACTTACTTTAAGTTTATTTACTAAGAGTTATTAGTTTCAATTGTTTGAGTGCATGTGAACCTGTTTTTTTCGTGGCGAGTTTTATTGCAGGTAAATTTGATATATACAGTTCTTTTAATTCCTTTGCATGTTTAATTGCGGGTAAATCTATGTTCTTCATTAATTTTTTTCTACGTTTTAGTGCAGTAGATCTGATATTTTTTATTCTTGTTCGGGTGGTTTCGGGTGATTTCTGTGCGCCTGTATCTCGGTAGCACAGTAGACTACGGTGTACCTATATAAAGGAAACAATGGATTTTAGCATGTAGGCAAGTCAGGAGTAATTCGACGATGCCTTTTAATTTTGGATTAAGTGTCGCAGAATCGAGTGGCTATGCCGAGTGTCGCGTCATAGCTACTACAAAGCAAGAGACCCCGTGCGACAGTGCTTACGATCAGCCCTGTTCGACCCCCGCCTGTCTTGTCTCGCGTGCACCGTTGCAAGCGGGTGGCCTGCTTTTACGCATATCTTGCAATACATATAACTGACAAACAAAGCCTCGACCGCTATATCATTATTCTTGATTTTCGTCTTATTATTGTGTCCAGAATCACTCCTTACATGTATGCCCACCTGTAGCCGAACAGTCGGTACTTTTAAAACACATTTAGGTACTTAGAAATGGAATATTATTATAAAGTAAATTTGTGAACCAACAATTTTTTAAAATAGCACAATTCGTATTTATAAAAGTCTAGTAGTAATATTTACTAGCCGGCGGGAGGCGGGCGGACTTGCCCTGTACTATTCTGGGACAGGAATAATTGATAAAACTCCTAGCAATAAGTTTGGAACCAAAGGTAAAGATATAAACGAGAAATAGTAATATCTTTTATATATAAAATGCAACGATACACATATGAAACGCATGGTAATTTTAAATCGGTCTATTTTAAAGTAAAAACACCCGAGAATAATTAAGAATATCGTTTATTATGTAATAAAAATATAGAAGAAACAAAACATTACTTGAAATAAGTATAGAACATTAAGAATTCGCTATGTAATTAACAATAATTTATTCAAAATTTATATTACCTAGTATTTTCTGATATTTGTACATGCATGTTAGTTAGTTACTTTGTGGATTTCATCTCATTATTCTCTTTTCAATACTCTTCTCCTGAAATCCGAATATAAGAAAGCGAATGTAAAATTTGATATTTCAAAGTTTATGTTTTATCACTGTTTACTGTTTGCTTGGTTACGTGCCACACGTGAGCAACACGGTTTCAACCATAGCGACAAACATAACAAAGAAAATAAACCTTAGTTTTTCCATTTGGGATGACTAGAACAGCGTTCGTACCAACGCCCATCGGAAAAGAATTTTCTTGAAGAAGCTTTCGTCACCGACTATATCTACGTATATGTGCGATAAAAAAGATAAAAAAAATTCTGAGTATTACTTCAAACATACCTTAAGATGCAGGCAAAACGTCAGATAGTATAAACTTATAGTTTTTGTTAAATAAATTCCCGAAGATGGCGTTGAAAACGGGCAGTTACACTAGAGTGTCCCTATAAGTACAGTTAGAAAGCCCTACGTGCTTCGTAGTTATTTCGAAATGCTAGATAGGACATTTTAACTAAGGATGCGCGAATATTTTAAAAAGTGAATTTTAAGCACGACCTCAATACACGCTGCTAATACAAGTGTTCAAAATGGTGACCTGGAGCATGGATATCAATATATATTAGGATGCCACTTATTTTCCTAGTAGCATTTATTTGCTGGGAGTTTGTTGGGCCAATGACGAGTTATCCGTTGGCCAACTGTTGAAATGTTGCGCTATTTTCAAGTGGGCCACCGATTGTAACCAACTCAGGCCCAACTGAAGCTTTCTTTCCATAAGCCCAACAGTTTCTTTCTGAAAGACGTCTTCAGGACTTCCAGAAGGAGTCTTAAAGAAGTTCAAAAGACGTCGTAAACACGTATTTTGCAGGCCGGGTTTACGGGGGAAAAAATCGCCGGTGAGGAGAATCAAACTTTCCGCTTACGAAGCAGCCGCTGGTGGCTCTTTTTTTGGAAAAGATATTTGTTGGTCATGCAGGTACTTTTTACATAGTTCGTGTGGCACCAAAAACATGAGTAAATAAAAATTGCCATACATTTTAATAGTAAAGTAGCTATTTGTACAAATGATGTCGAAAACTTATAGCTAAGCAACAGTGTATTACTATACTACATATGAAAGAACATTATTGGGTTCTAATAATGAAATATTGTATTTTCTTAATCACAGTTAAAAATGACATCTATCACGAGGAAAAATAAAAAGGCCTTAAATGAAGAGAAGGTACAAAACCTATGAGCAGCTCTTGTTATCTTTGTGGCAGGTTTAATAGAATAACTTAACAAAGAAGAAGAAGGAGAAAGGAGAAATATATACATAAGATTATGATAGAACCTTGGTGGCAAGGTTGCAATAGTCTGCTTATATTATGTATTGCATTTTTGGTATTTTCTTTCAGGTACTACGTCCTTAAGCTAAGGTGCATAAGTCGGCGGTCATCAAGTTCGGTTAAGTGTTCGCTGTTGGGAAATAACCACCAGTATTTTCCAAAATTTAGTCTGTTGAAATCGTAGGAGTTTCGCTTGGGGACATCTGTTGAGAATTTAAATTGGGACCTATTTGTTACAAAGTCGAAGTGCATAAACGCAACCCTTTTGTCCGCCTTATTTCGGCGCCAATGGTGTATACGCGGTACATTGTCCGCGTTCTGGATCAAGCCTAAATTGTAGAGATTCAGATTTCACGTGTACGACTTGTACACGTGTATACGTGTAGTTCATACATCCGTGTACTTCTTAATACACGGATACACGGGTATTGAAATACACGTGTACACGTGTATCGAAATTTACGGGTCGTAGTATCCGTGTACCCGTGTACCCGTGTACTGAAATTCACGGGTACACGTGTATCGAAATATACGGATTCACGTGTATTAAGATATCCATATTTAATTTTTTAACTAAATATCCGAATGTTTAGATTTTACGCAAATAGTTTGCGATACGTAGGTACAAGCATAATTTACTAGGTTGCAAATGAAAATAAAAAACATCATGACGAAGTTACCGACAACAACGATATTAACATTCAATTTGAAACGTATATGGCCGAGCCACAATTACGCTTCGACTTGGATCCATTTGACTGGTGGAAGGCTAGGACAAATAAATACCCGGTGATTTCACATATTGCCAAAAAATATTTAACTATTCCAGCAACCTCGGCAATGTCGGAAAGATGTTTTTCGTGTGCTGGAAGCATTGTAACAAAAAAAAGAAACCGTTTACTCCCAGAGAATGTTAACACGTTAGTATTCTTACACCAAAATAAAAAATTAATAGATTAAACTTTATTAAACAAAATCATGATATTTTTTATTTTCATCTGCAACCTAGTAGGGTAATTCCGGGAGACGCAGTCGACCTGGAGAGTTGGTCGAGTTGCTATATTCAGACTCTACATCTATGTATATGTAAAAATGTGTTAAGGTTCAGAACAATTAATTCTCTAGAAATCAACTGTTTCGACCAAGTCTCCAGCCCGAATGCGTCTCCCGGAATTACCCTAAATTATGTTTGTACCTACCTATTACAAACTATTTGCGTAAAATCTAAACATTCGGATATTTAGTTAAAAAACTAAATATGGATATCTTAATACACGTGAAACCGTATATTTCGATACACGTGTATCCGTGAATTTCGGTACACGGGTACACGGGTACACGGATACTACGATCCGTGAATTTCGATACACGTGTACACGTGTATTTCAATACCCGTGTATCCGTGTATTAAGAAGTACACGGATTTGAACACGGATATTTTTACGACACGTGTACGCGTGTACACGTGTATCTTCAATACACGTTCTACGCCGGGATCTCTACTAAATTGTCGAAATAAATGAAAGTCTGCAGCGAGATATAATCGGTGGCGAGCTGCATAGGGGAGAGCGAGGACCAACGTAACGGTGTC
Source organism: Andrena marginata (assembly GCA_963932335.1). NCBI lineage: Eukaryota > Metazoa > Arthropoda > Insecta > Hymenoptera > Andrenidae > Andrena > Andrena marginata. The sequence continues at coordinate 26,923,663 of OZ010662.1, forward strand.
ATGGAAGTAACACGCCTTCTCCCGCCTTCGACAAAAGTTTCCAAAACGTTTGCTTTACATAATTACGCGTATTTAGTGTTTCTTTTATTTCACGGAGTGACGTTGGGCAATACAACGATTCGTATACCGTGGGCAAGCTGATTTCGTTATTTCGATGTCGCAGATAAGCGTCTCCTCTGTTGGTTTTTTTGTTAATATTCATAGTTAAACGATAGACATTGTTAATATTCATAGTTAAACTATAGATCGAATTATTTGTTAGAGCGTTCTTAGATAATGTCTTTATAAGTTCCTGTATTTAATTTCAATAAGTCTTGTATAGTTTGTACGTTATAACAGTTCTATGATGAAAAACATGGCTGTGACAAAAGTAACACGTCACTACGGGGAGTAGTTGAATCCAATATTAACAATAGTTTTTTAAAAAAAATCGTATATATTAGTTAGTTTTGGGGTCGTTACACGAGATTCCATATTAAATCAAATACACAGTATCAAAGAAATGTTTGAAGCTAGTTATACTTTTTTATCGTTACCTACTTAAAATATGTTTATTTAAATGTTTGTTTCTATCGTTTCTGATAATAAAAAATCCTATTTTGTTTTCGAAGAAATGTTTTTACTTAATTCCCCTCAAAATAATTAGTATTACTTTTGTCCCTATGGTATGTTACTTCCGTCCTACCCCTGCAGGATAAAAGTAACAATGGCAGTCACTGCGGAAAATTGCCATAACTCTTTCACTACTTATCATGGAAGGCTGGTTTGGTGGTCAAATGATAGACCAAGAAACACACTATCTTAAGGCATAATTTTCGTTGTTATATCTGTAAGAGGTAATTGGTAGCTAGGCCAAATGTAAAAAGTGTTACGTTTCTCCCCGCTCTCCCCTATGCGTGATATTATCTTCTTGTGACGCTAAAGATTTTATGACATTATTATTAATGGTTGGTAGTTTACTGAAATAATCGCGTGTAATTCTTAACATAAATAGGTCTATTCTTGGTATGTCGGCGCTGTCATAAAGAATTTTATTTTTTTACAAAATGTTGCCAGTTCGAGGATTGAGATCGGTATAGTCGAAGACGTGCTCTTAGACATTTGCGCTCAAACATTCTAACCCTCTCAATGGTTTTGTGATTGTGATTCCATGCGATCGGAGCCGCATACGTTATAATAGAGCGGACAAGAAGCATATACAATATAACTTTGGCCTTGTTAGTGAGGAATTTGTTATAAAACAGCCTGTTATTGGCTAAGAAAACTCTGTTGGCTTTTTCTAATTGTATATCGATATGCTTGCTGCCTCGGCGTAAATAGTCTAGGTGCACTTCTAGGTACTTAACTACTTTTCTTGGCGGATGTAATTCTAGGTTAGCGGTACCTGGTATAGAAGTGGATATCTGGAAGTCTTTACAACCTTTTCTTGCTTTAAAAGCAAGCTTATCCAACGGTTTGCAAAACAAGATCGTCTCACATTTAAGCGGATTTATTCTAAGGTTCGAGGATCTGCAATATCTGTTTATGTTATTAATTGATGTATCTAGATTATTTTGCACTAGCTCTACTCTGTTTCCGGCGAAATAGACAATTACTTCATCCACAAAGGCCAGAAAGCCAGCGTTCCCCTGCTCATTAAACCCGAAAAGTTTGGGAAGATCGCTTAAGAAGATTCAGAAGAGAATCGGCGAATTGACGCTGCCTTGTTGCAGCCCTTCTCTTATCGGGAACTCTGTGTTAGAGAGATATTTTCCATCCCACGTAAAAAATGTTTTGTCCGTGATCATATCTAGTATCAAGAATACTAACCAATTGGGAAAGTTCTTCTTATGGAAGTCCATTTAGCCAAACCGATTCAAAGGCTTTTTCAATATCTAATAATACGGCTCCAACATGATAATTATTACTAACTTTTAATTTGAGATCTGATAGTAGTGTTTATGCCTAAATCCAAATTGGTGGTCTGGGATGATATGGGATGATGTTATTTTATTGTTGACGACTGCCACAAATACTTTACTAATGCACGGCCTCAGGCTAATAGACCGCTAACTAGAGGGCTCAGCTGGGTCTTTTCCTTTCTTTAGAATGGGCAAGACTTTGGCATTTTTCCAATGTTTGGGGAAGTAGTTGTAGTTAAGTGCGTTATTAAATAATATTGTAAGAGTAAGTATTATATTTATTGGCAGGTGTTTCAAAACGTTTGATGGGATATTATTCAGACCGCTGGATGTTTTGTTTTGTAGCTTAGATAGAATAAGTGCCACTATGGGGGGGGGGGGGGGGGGTGAGGGCTACAAAAAGGGTGCAATTCTTCGTTGTTGATCTCAGGGCAAATACCAGTGTTGTTGGGATTAAAATTCATAATTGCTTTGCTCTGTTCTCTTAAGGCTGCAAAGTCTCTCTTAATGGATCTAGCAGAAGAATCGACTATGTTCGCCAATCTAGTACCAGAATTAAGGTATCTATATGAGTTTATGTGTTCAGAGGCACCTATGATATTGAGTTTGTCAATTGGTTTAGTGAAAACAAAGTTATCATTTACTTTGTTAGCATTAGCTGGGTTACAGTTGCTCCTGTCGAGGATAGTTCTGTTGCATTGATGTAAATGAAGCTCATTTATACCTAAGTGTTTCTTAGGGCGAAATATGGCATTAACTTTGGGGAAAATTTATCTGCATCTGTAAAATCGATTTTTTTTTTATTAAATTTGTCAAATAGCTATCTATTGCCTTCTTGAATTCTGATTTCAGGGCTATTACTAATTCTTTATGTAAGGCCAGGGCTCTCTTCGGTATATTGAACCTAGATTGGGGGTCTACGGTGTGAAGGTTATGGAGCAATGAGACAATATAAGATTTGTCTTTTGGGAGTTTGTTAATCTTTCTATTGGTGTACCCGAGTGTGTTATTATTGGGGTTGAATTATACCATTACTGATAATGGTATAAAATATCAATGACATTTTAGCAATTTTAATCCCCGACAAAACGAGAGAAATAAATAAAAATCGGTTAAGAATTCACTGAGATACGGATTTTCGTTCACAAAGAGTCACTTTGGGCGCTATCGCCAATTAAACAAAACCGGATTGACACCGAAGTGTCAAATAGTGACAGTTAATTCCTTTCTGAATTTGTTTATTACATTCTTACCCACATTCCAAATGCAAATGATGTGGCTCGGAAAGATTCGATAAAGTTTTATTTACTAATAAACAATAAAAACGTAAAAAAATAAATCACGATTTTGACATTCTTTAATATTTCGGAACGCTATTAGGTTCTATAATCATACACTAAATTGATATTGTACACGGTTCTAGTTGTAGTAAACTCGGTAGACATTTCAAATATTCAGCCATTGTAAAGTTGTATTTCAAACATTCTGACATGTCAACAAATTGCCTGTTTTACGTTTTCCGCTATTACTAAGTGTTGATTAAAGATTTTACGTAAAAAAAACTACTTAGATAAGCAAAATCTTATCAAATTAGCACCAAAGATTATTCTGCTATAGTTTTCATCCAACTTTGTCAGAAAAAAATAGGAAAAAACACGTTTTGGTCGGGATTCAGGTATTTGTTATTTTAGCAAATTTAATCCCTGCTAGAAGGACCAAAATATGTCAAAAATCGCTTGAGAATTGTCGGAGATACGGAATTTTGGCCACAACAAGGCACTTTGGAACCACTGTGCGCCGGCGTGATTATCTTTAGCTTATATCTAATATCACATCAAGATTCCCATTGCGCGAGATATCTATCTCTTTGTTTACTGGCGTGGTCGCCCCAGCCTTTTTTTCTGGCATTCAGATCTCCAGCAATAATTTAATAGGAATTAATGCTGGATAGATCCAAGCCAAGGAATAGTTCGTCAAGTTCTCTTATAAAAAGACGGCTTTATCCTTTTTAGCATAAGCGCTTACTATGTATAGGGTTTTATTATTTGTTGTAAATATCTTCGAAATGGAGCATTCTAAGTCTTCATATTTAGCGGTGGACGGAAGTATTACCTCTTCGTACACTATATCATTTGTTATTAGGATGACTGTTCCCCCTCCTTGAATCGCATTGGGTCTGTCCTTTCTAATAATATTATAATCTTAAAAGGTAATCTTGTGCGTATGATTAAGTTTCGTTTCAGAGATCAGAACAATGTAATGGTTATGTCTTTGTAGGAATTGTATAAGTTCTAACCTACGATAATTGGCTATTAACGAATTAACGTTTATTGCGGCGATATTAAGCTGTCTGTGAATTATTCTGTTGTTAGGCATTGTTTTTTTCCGAATAGGGAATTCAGAATAAATTCAATATTTTCAAAGTTAGACGCTATTTGTGATGAGAGTGATAGGAATCGCTTCACTCTCAAGGAGGTAATTTCATTTTTTAAGTCGGTTACCCAACTGGGAAGAGTTGAGGCTTGATGGTTCTCCTCTTGAGATGGGATGGGTCCTAGGAATGCCGTTGCTGCAGGGGCACTCATAGCTGAAGAGGGCTCTGTCGAAGTCCTTACAGTACATATATTGGGGTGGACGTTTTACATTTTGAACCACTTGGGCAAATGACGTGTTGGTTCGTAGTGCTAAGAAGATGGTGTTAATGCGATGCCACTTTGGTCGGTTTTGTGTTGCCTTGATGTCTTCTTTTCAGCCAGTGGAAATTTTATAAAGAGAAATCCTTTGTAAGACGCTGGGTGGCCTGTTTGATTACAGTTAGTACATTTCAGTGCATCTTTATTGTCTTGCATTATGATGTTACAAGTTCCAGGTGCGTGTGTTTGCGCACATTTAACACATCGATATGGCAGATGGCAGTTTCCTGCACTGGAATATATCAGGTTTTTTAAGGTGTTCCCATCTTATCTTTTGATATGCTAATGTCTTGATTTTAAATAGTGCGGCCGTTTTGCTGTCACTTGAGAATCGTAGAAGGTGACGGTACCTATCTGGCTGGCTCTTGTCAAATATAAATTTTGTCACGCTTATAACTTTAATGTTGGGGAGCTTTTTTTGTCGACAATTTCTTGGTTAATCTCATCCAGGGTGAAGTTGCCTCTGATGCTCTTTAGGATCACAGACTTTATTTTCCAGTGTTTGGAGGTGTACGTGTAATAGGGTGGACCTTATTTTTCGACTTTCAAATTTTTTTCGGGACACCCCCCAGGATTGTGCCATTGGGTGAAAAAATAATGTGTATAAAATTTGAAATCGATCGGACAACGGGAAGACGTGCCTCATCGCAGTTGAAGTTTTTTTATTTTTGGAACTCGTTTTTCTCCATTGTAGTATATCGTTGATATACATTTTTATATATCGTTGAATTTGCCTTTTTACGCTCTATAACAATATAGAAACAAAGTATAAGATCACTTGAAAAAAAACATCATGACCTTGAAATCTCAAAAATTGATTTTCAGAAAAAAAAATTTATTTGGCATTCTTTTTATCTTGCCAAACAGTACAACTTTTGTCTAAGAATTTTTTTTATATCTTTATAAATAACAGATTTAAAAATTTTAATGGGGTAACTAATACGTTTATCAAGATTACATTGTTTTTTAATTATTTAATATTATAATTAATTTATACGCGCGGAGTAGATTGTGTAAATGGGCATGACAATTTTGAAAATGCCGTTATATTTGTATCAGGTAGGTAGTTCGAACCTCTAAGAATCCGTTAGGTTTCGACTTGCTCTGAACAGAAGATCCAGAACCGTAGGTTTAGGAGGGGCCAGGGCTTTGGAATAAAAAACTGAATTTCATAGTGTAAGGAATATGGAATTTCGACTGTCTTTCGATGTATTTCCAAGCGGTCATTTAGCCGTCGTCGTAGAGCAGGGGTGTCAAACTAGCGGCTCGCGAGCCGCAGTGGCTCCTTCTCCTCTTCGCCTGCTCCGTAGAGCCGTAGGAGAACGGCCCCCTCCACACCTACTTCTGCTGAATTTCTCCTCCGGGTGCCGCACTCTCTCCCTGCAGTGTGTCGTGCAACGCCTGGAGAAAAATAAGTGGGGGAACCGGCTGACCGGGGGCCTGACTCGTGCGGCTCTCGAAGTGGGGAAGTTCGACACCCCTGTCGTAGAGGGTCTTGGAAAAGAGAAAGTGTAAGCGGCAATTGGGGGTGTCATAAACCCTTCCGGGGACTGCGACTGGGCCTAAACAAGGGAGGCTCGAAGCGACTGCGTTGCCGAGGGGCATTCTTGAATGTATCATTGTCGACGACGCATCGTTGCTTTTTCGTGAAATACTGCGATACAAAACGATATACATTCGCTTTACAACGCTTTACATTCTGTTATACTTTTCAAATCTCTTACAATAGTGTCTATATCCTGACTGTGCAGCGAAGTAAATTCGAAAATTCGAATCAAAAATGCAAACTAGAAGCGAAAAATTGTTTCTATTGGATCATGACGAAAGTCAAATAATTGGTGCCAAGTTGCCATCTAATGTACAAGTGCTCCGAGTTTTGTTTTATAACATGCGTAAGGTGCAACTAAAACTTCGTGCGAGTGCTTCTTTAGTTTTGAAGGAAGTTGAGGTCATGTGGGAAAAAGCACGGATCCCTACAAAGAAAACGCAGCATAGCATTACAAAATTAGAATCGCTATACGATGATTGGAGGGCGGTACAACGAAATTCTACACGCCGAAGTGAACTTCAAAAAAAAAACGAGAGCAAGATTTTCTCGATAAAATGGATGACCTCTTCGATATTGCACACGCTGATGCATTACAATTAATACAAATCGAAGAAGACAAATTATTTTTGGAAAACCAAAGAAAGAAGGGACGACCTGGGTCAATGATTGGGACAGATCGCGTGGTATTCGAGCAAGAAAAGAAACAAGCAATACGAAAAGAGCAACAAGAATCCAGACAAATGCAATATGAAAGGAGTATTGCTGAAGGTACATATTTCGTACATCATATTTAATTTTTATACGTCTAAATATTGTGAATTATATTATTTTTATATTACTTTTACTATTTCTATTAACATTTTTATTTTTTTTAAACAAGTCAGAACAGTAGAATTTCAATCATCATCATCGTCATCATCCTCCATTGAATATCAAAGTCAGTTCCATGGCATTGAAAATGTTGGAATTGAAGATCCGGTGGATTTACCTGGTCCGAGTAACTCCAAAAGAAGGCGTGCTCAAAAACAATTTATAACGCCAAATCTGGTTGCCATGCTCGACAGATGCAAAGTGAGTGATCGCGATAGTATTGGTATCATCTCAACAATTGCACAAGCTCTCGGGCATAATATAGACGATCTAATAATAAATCGATCATCTATTCGCCGCCAGAGAACTAAACATCGTGCAGAACTTGCAAATAAATTACGCGAGAAATTTAATGATTGTGAGCTCAATGCAATTACAGTCCATTGGGATGGAAAACTTTTACCAGTTTTAGAGGGGACAGGAAAGATCGAAAGACTACCAGTGTTAATCAGTTCCAAAGGTGTGGAAAAATTACTAGGTATTCCAACGATTGCATCTAGCAGTGGAGACAACCAAGCTTCTGCGGTATATGATTTGTTAGAAGAATGGGGATTATCCAACAAAGTGCAAGCACTTTGTTGTGATACTACCGCCTCAAATACTGGACGCTACCAAGGAGCCTGCGTTCTTCTTGAACAAAAATTGGAAAGGGAAATTCTATATTTGCCCTGCAGACACCATATATATGAAATCATTTTACAAAGCGTCTTCAAAGAAAAAATGTACCAGTCTTCCGGTCCAAATGTTCCACTGTTCAAAAATTTTCAAAATGCTTGGACAACAATAAACAAATTGAATTTTGTATCCGGAATTGAAACACAATATGTCCGTCAAACAATTACAGATACAGTTATTCAAGAAACAATCAAATTTTCAACAGAAGTTTTACAAAGAGAGCAGCAACCTAGAGAAGATTACAGAGAATTTTTACAATTAATAATTATTTTCCTCGGTGGGACTCCACCAAAAAATATAAGCTTTCGAGCCCCAGGAGCTTTCCACCACGCTCGATGGATGGCAAAAGCTTTATATTGCTTGAAAATATATTTATTTAAACATCAATTTTCAATAACTGTGGAAGAAGAAACTGGAATTCGTGATATATGCGTCTTTCTCGCCACTTTTTATATAAAACCGTGGATTCGAGCTACAAAGACAGCGGAAGCTCCACGACATGATTTAGAGTTTTTGCAAAAACTCTATGCGTACCGCAAAATCGATAAAAAAATAAGCCTTATAGCTGTAAAAAAAATGTGCAACCATTTATGGTATTTATCACCAGAAACGGCAGCATTAGCATTTTTTGATAAAGCTGTGGGAAAGTGCACAAAATTACGAATGGTGGAAGCGCTTAATACTGAAGTCGACGAATCGTGCAAAAAATTTATAATTAATCCGAATGATGTAGGAAACTATATTGAAATAGGAATTGAACATTTTATTTCTCAAGCTTCAAAAAAATTTTTCGAGCGATTCGCAATTCCCATTGAATTTTTAAAAAAGGATCCTGATGTATGGGAAAATGAGAACGATTTTCTATACGGATTGAACATCGTTCAAGGATTAAAAGTTGTTAATGACACTGCTGAGCGTGGTGTTAAACTTATGCAGGAATACAATCAGGTATTGGTAAAAAATGAGGAGGAAAAACAATATATATTACAAATTGTTTCCGAACATAGGAAACAGTTTCCAGATGTAAGAAAACAGTCACTATTAAAAGAAATATAAAATATTTACTCGAAAAAAATACTTTTACTTTTTATTCCTCCAAATATTCCTTTTCAGATCTGAAACTACTTTCTTGAATTATGTATTACATTATAAGTATGTTATAATATACGTATTATATTATATTGGGAATTGTTTAAAAAGAAAAATCAAAATATCTTCATTTGCGAATATTTGAAAAAATTTCTTAGACAAAAGTTGTACTGTTTGGCAAGATAAAAAGAATGCCAAATAAATTTTTTTTTTCTGAAAATCAATTTTTGAGATTTCAAGGTCATGATGTTTTTTTCCAAGTGATCTTATACTTTGTTTCTATATTGTTATAGAGCGTAAAAAGGCAAATTCAACGATATATAAAAATGTATATCAACGATATACTACAATGGAGAAAAACGAGTTCCAAAAATAAAAAAACTTCAACTGCGATGAGGCACGTCTTCCCGTTGTCCGATCGATTTCAAATTTTATACACATTATTTTTTCACCCAATGGCACAATCCTGGGGGGTGTCCCCCCCAAAAACCTCAAATTTATTTTTCGACAAGAATAACTAAGGTCCACCCTAACGTGTAATGCTGTATTTTTAGCTCTACCAGCTTGGTACAGATGAGGCTATGTCATTCAGCACAGTTAACATATATTGTGTGATTATCTTTGTTTGTTTCATTAACCCAAAAAGTTGATTTGGTTATATTTAACGAAATTATGACGTTGATAATATTGTTGATGGACGAATTAATTGTATAAATTGGTGGCGGTTTACTTATCTTAATAAGGTTCAGAAGTATCGTGCTCTTCGGCATCCTATTCCATTTCATTCTCATCCGACAGTGATTGAAAACGATTACTAACTCTGTCGTCTTCCGAGCATATCAGAAAGGCCGTATCAGGTTTGCCAACCTTCTTGAGGATTACCCAGTCTTCCTGACTAGATGGCGTAGCCTGGGCGGCTATTGTGCTATCTAGCGTTACTGCAGAGCGCGTCCTTGCATCCTTTTTGCGCGCCTTATTGAGGTTAGGCGTCACACTTTTGTTTTTTGAGCCTATGTTGCTTTCCTTTAGGAAACTCTTGTACATATGATCTAGTTCTATAGAGTGTAGCTTGGGGGTTTTAGTGAATTTGGCTCTTGTGCTAGGGCCAGCTATCGCGTTCTCCTTGTCCTCGATGTCTGGAGAGTATCCACGCTTGGCTGGCTACATAACTAGTATTAATTGTTTATAAAAACTGCGCAGTGACGCGAAATATTCTACAAAATATCATCATTCTACCTTTAGACTGATTCATTAAAATTTCACATTCGTCTCAAGACAGACGTCCTCATTACGTATTTATAAATAAGGAAAGGCAAATCACAACTTGGAATATAATACCACAGGTTTTTGGATATAGCAAATTTTCTGACGTTTATAAGAGGACATTTAATCATCGTTGTAAATTTTCTTATAATTAACCAACCATAGTAATTGTAGGCCCAACATTGAATATTCGTTGGCAAACTGTCGAATGTTTTTTGCCGTAGGCCCTATGTTGGGAATTGGTAGGCGAAACACTAACTATATGTCAACTTATTCCCAACTGTTGGCTACCGTTGGCTAACCAACAATGCTACTAGGATTACTAAATAAAAACATTCTAATTTTTCTCTAATTTTGTTTCATTTGATCTAATATAGGGGAGACCGGGGCAGATTGTAACATAGGGTAAATTGTAACATAAGTAAAATCTTTTGAATGACAAATCTGGTAACCCACAGCATACGAGAGCTGCTTAACGATATTAGCACCTTCGATTTTAGTGCCACAAACGAGCGATATGTATTCATTTTGTGGTTATAACCCAGAATTTTGGTATTTAGAGCTCGTAAGTAACTTTTGTCTCAGCACTTTTATTTCAATTAACCGTCGTTAGAAACCGTTTGAATTTTTTGCTTCTTTGTCGCAAACGAATCAGTACACATTGTTTTATTATAATGTGTATGCATTTTAGTGATTTGATGCTTAGTTTTTCGTTGGCTGACATAAAACGCAAAAATTCGACCTCGGGGTAAATTGTAACATGTTACTATACCTACACCGCTCCAAATGGTGATAAAGCAAGATATTTGTTGACACACCGGAAAAAGATGCTCTAGACGAACAACGGAACAATCGAGAATCCAAAAAGTAGAAAAAAATATAAAGGAAGAAGTAAAGAAAGCGAAGAAGAAGATTTTGATAGAATCAGATGAATAAGCCATGACTGTTTAACTCATGTATATGAAATGTTTAATATTGATCTGTATTATCATTTACATTTTTTAGAAATGTTTATTTGTGTTCATATTAGTATTTAAATAAGTAAAACAGATGTGTTACAATTTACCCCGGGCTGGGGCACATTGTAACAAAGGTTCAGATTTGTTTAAGATGAAGCTAGATGTCTAAGTGTCCAAGATTTTGTCACGTACTGTCACGCAATCAGTTCACCACATATGTAAGTAGTAAATCACGCAATTTATTTCCTGATTGAGGCAAACACTTTCGAGAAAATACTCTGAAAACTTTTTTGTTACAATCTGCCCCAGTCTCCCCTAGTGATTTGTAAAAGTTCAGCTTAACCAAATAACATTAAACCGTGGGGATTTGAACTTTAACTTTAAAAAATTACAAAAAATCTTGCAAACAACGGAAACTAAGGAATGCAATAACAACCTCCGCTATTTCATATTACATTTCTTGTTTCGTAGAATTGTTGTTATCTGTAACGATTATGTAAATCACCTTGTAACCACTCAGTTACGAACGCAGCAAAAAAAAACAGTAAAACTGTACACTTGACTTTTATATATTACGGAATTGTGATTAATTTTTTAGTTCGATAAATTAGAATATAAATACATATAATTTGGAAGACAGTTGGGAAATTTGAAATAAGATAAATCCTTCAATAAATATTTGAAAATGTAATTTTTCTAACACATCCCTAAGGACTGGAGGTACAGTGACTGTGCTCGCCAAGCGTCTTGTTCACGTTCCACGTGTCACTGTCCGATAGCCATTTTGATCTGTAACATTCAATAGCCGTTTCTTATAGATTTGCATGCGCTGAACATGAATCCGCAAACTGTTTGTCGTCATCACCATCACCAGTTTCCGAGGCAACAATGGGAATCTCGAGACAATATCATATTTTCCTTGGAGAAAACAAAATGTGGCTTTTGCAGTCATGGAATTCCCCACCACGAGACCTTATACCGAGGAGTGGGGAGTGAGCATACCACGGTGGAGCTCGAGGGCGCACCGACTGTCCTAGGGCAAACTTAGTGTGCACCCCTGGTCTAGGAGAAAATCTGACCACCCCACGCGATGCAGCAAACATTTTTCCCCCCGAAAACATGAACAGAAGTGGTAAAACAGATTTTCTTTTCAATGCAGCAACGAAAGAGTTTGGCACAAGGCGCAAGAGGCGCCGAATAGCACTGCACTGTCCGCGGAGCACGTCACCAAAAATTAGTCGGGTTGATGGGCCAGAAGGTCTCGCCAGGGTCGCAGTTTATGACTGTATTGTTCTGCGAGTCAGCGTACAGTGGTCTGGAATTAAGAATTTGTTGACATTTGCTATAGCTCTTGAACTATAAAAGACATCGGAACGAAATTTGCGCCAAAAAATAGGAAAAAATTATCTCTTTCTAATGATGTATAACTTAATATTTTTTACACTAATTTATTTATGCTTTATTCAATTTTTTAAGTTAAGTGTTATAAAAAAAATTGAAAGCTGCTTATTTGGTACTTTATTTAATGTTCTTTTCGGTAGTTTAAGTCGCATGTTGAGGAAACATTTCGTTTCCAAGTTATAAGGAAAGTAGTGGGAAAAAATTAGTAACAATTCATGCATTTGTAGAATACCATTCATCTTTGCTGTTATTTACATAACTACAAAATGTGTCGGAAGGAGGTGAGAGCGTAACGCAGAAAGTCTTATTGCAGGAAATTTAAATGCTAATGGTAATTCAGCGGAAATTAAAAAAGAGATCCAATATTTTTAACGCACAATTTATTGGTGTTGGAATAAAATAAATTTAGTATGTTTATTGGTGAATTGAGATATTGTTAATGGGAAACTAATAAAATTAATGAATAGCGTGGGAACTACTGTGGATTTTAATAAAGTATTGCGAATATCTTTCACAAAAGATTGAAAAGTATCAAAGGAGATGCGTTTTCAGCGTACTTTCTTCACTAATGTGACTTGCTCTAAGTTGTAAGCAGTATGCCTTAATTTTCTTAAGTCTTTATGCTACGCTAATTTGACAAATTTTGTGAATTTACCTTATTTGACAAATTTTCAGAAACTTGTGCAACACAAGATGCTTCGCTGTCTATCTAACCTTCTTCAGACAACCTCCAAGCCTAGGCATCCACTTCATTTCTATCCAAGCTTGTGCGTCCCCTTAATTTCTATCCATGTCTGTGCGTCCCCTTCATTTCTATCCAAGCCTGTGCGTCCCCTTCGTTTCTATCTAAGCCCGTGCGTCCCCTTCATTTTTATAAGCTTTACATAAAAACTCCAATATAAAAATAGTTTGCTGGTATAAAAGCAATATATGATTTTGTAGAAATTTGTGCGAAACAAGATGCTTCTCTGTCGAACCTTCTCCGGGCAACTTCCAAGTCTGTGCGTCCCCTCCGTTTCTATAAGCTCTACATAAATAGTCTATTGAAATTTTTTGGCGACTTACCTTGTTAATTGAGACAATAATTCAGTCTCGTCTATAATATAAAAACTCGTGACATTTAAATAATTTGGACAAATTTCCTTATTTGACACTTGGTAGGTTATAACTGTTTGACATTAGCTAGGTTACGTTTACCTCGACAGATGTGCTCTCTGTCTGGCTACCACGTGACAACGATTCGTTACGCGATTGGCCAAAAGTGCCGAAACCTTCATCGAATCAACAACGTGGATATTGGAGACATTTCCTCTCCCTTTCGTGTTTCCCTCTTGCACACAATTGAGAACAGAAAATTCGCTAAATTGGAAATTTGCATTGAAATATCTCAGCTTATAAAGCACGTAGGAACAAAACGAAGGCACTTTTCTTATGTAAATCAAAGCCAATCTATCCATTAAGACCATTTAAAATCTAATCGGATCAGCCGTTATTGACATTCGATAATCTCAGTGTTCTTGATAGCGGGTCGCGGCGTAATATAGACACTCTGTGCCTCGCGCTGCGCATATACCTATATATACTTGGCGCGAGACATTACCGTGTCTTTTGATTATTTCTTCAGCTGCGGGATCTAGATTTTTTTATTACATGATTTTATTCGGATTGCTGATATATATGGCTCGGATGTTAATAGAATTTTATGTATTCCTATTTGTACATTTTTTAAAATCTTTGTAACGTATTTCCTATGCCTCTTCAGACAGTTATCCAGGTAGGTATGTTGCGTGTTCTATGATTTTTGCACCATGCATTAATATCGTGTGGACAGAAGCTGGCATGTAATATCAGCCATAGTGTGACACAAAATGCTTTTCAGTATCTTGCGTATACACCCGAAATTGTTCAACATCTATTCGATGTGTAGAAGAAATTACCTGTTATATAGTACGTAATTGTTGAATTAATTACAATTTCTCAAAATTGATTTGGTACAGGGAGCAATATTCATTATAGAAGATAGCATATAACCATAATGACAATTCAAAATATTATTTGATATTTTGCATATATACTGCTAAAACTTTATAACGTGTATTCGATGTGGAGCAAAAATTACCTGTAATATTCTATGGAATTTCTTAATTAACATTACATCAATTCCAGTAATTTCCGAAGCAAGTTCCGCGTTTCCAAAAAATCGCTGTGCTGTGTTTCCGTTGTTGCTTGTTCCCCATCCTTGTTTTACATAATCAACGTATAAGCCCATTTTTTCTTTAAATTGTTTTTGTATTTCTTCTTTCCTTTTATTTTTCATTTCTTTCATCTCATTTGTATTCGCAGTCCATTTTTTGAAGGGCAAATTATGAGATATATTTAATATACACTCCAGACACCTAATCCAGACGTGTAGTGATGACATTTCAAAGGAATAATTTGCACTAGTGCATACCTTGGATATTATCAGTTCTAAATTGTTCATTTGAATTGGTGTTGCATTACAACACTTCATAGCCGAAGAAGTGCTCGTAATGACGTTACACACTTTATTATCAACCACGGTTAATTGCATGGCACATTCTATTTGAACATTTCTTATCTTTAGTGGATCTCAACTTTTAATCTCTTCGTTGATGCGGTTAATTTCTTCATTAATAAGGTCGATACTTTACTTCATAAATTTAAATTTAATTGGTCGACAATACCAAGGCGACGAGGGCGTTGGATTTTCGCATACTATCTCAGAATTTAATTTATTTTCTAATCTTAAGGGAATTAAACTCGACAAAATGACCGCATCATCATCTGCATCTCAATTTGTATGTCTTATTTGTTTGTAACTCGGGTGTCCTGATGCTCCATCACAACCCCATTTGCATATAAGTACCAATTTTGTGTGTTCTGTGAATTTATTTAAACCTTTCAGTATTCTGGAAATTGTGTGGTCCAATAAACCCTGTCGATCCTCTTTCCCATACATTTTCGTAATTTCTATTTTATTGGCAGATAACAATTATTTTTCTCTACCAATAATTTGAAGTAAGAAGGCCATTGATTATTCCTGCATTTTAATGCTTCGTTTCGTATGTTTATGTACTAGAATTTTTGACAGTTCTGCTATAACAGATATAGATAAAGCTTTTTCCGTAGAAAATACTTTCTGTTTTGGTACGCATCCTTCTTTAAAAATACGTTGCACGCTCTTGTTATATTCGGTCGCCTCCGAATATTGAAGTAATCGTGCTTTTTGATGCTTACCACGTCTTGTAAAGCTCATTTTCGTTGCATATGATAACTCCTTTAACGAATAATTGTCGTTCAAAGACGGAGCTCTTCGAATTTTTTCCCTCGCACTACACTGCGAAAATAATTTCCTTCCTTTGTGAACAGATACAAGGCTTGACGGTTTTGCTGCAGTAATTGTTGATGGCATATCCTCTAAAATTGCATTTGCATACGAAAAAACTTGTAACCATTCATTATTTGATTTACAAAATGCTTTTCCATGTAATGGGATTGAATCCACTTCTGTTTTAACTTAAAACAAATTTTTTTTAAACATGTTTTTAATGCTTCCAAGTTTTTAGAAGAGATATCAGTATGTTCGCATATTTTTGTGTGCAAAAAAAAGTAATCACCTATATCTCTTTTGGAACTTTTTAAAGCAAGAAATAAATCTTTATTTTTTTGAAAAGTTTCCACTTTCACTAAATAAATAATATCTAGAATAATTTGAAAGTTTGGGCTAAGATGGAAATGAGTCTTGCGTGATTACATAGAGGAAGATATGCTGAAAAATTTTCCATTTGGTAGAATGTGGGACTCATTGGGATTTTAAAGATATCCTCTTTTAAAGTAAAGAATTTCGAAAATTTACCATACTGCATTCAGCATTATTTTTTTAATGGTTTATTTACATTAGTTACTAATAAAAGATGTCATTTTATCGCACAAGAATGCTCTTTAATTTAAAAACAAACGATTTTCACTGCTTTCCTCTACTATTATCCTCGGTGTTACCCTAGATCCTCTTTGGTGCTTTGACCAACATGTAGCTGTTTTGTGTCGTTCTGCTTTTGCTGGTCTACGGTTCCTGTATCCTTCACGTCGTATTCTGTCTACCCACACCTAGCTCTCTCTATGTCAGTCACTTGTTATTTGTCTTTCTGACTACGCCGATGTTGTGTATGGCGCTTGTCTCACTACTCGCCTCTCGTCTATAGTTCAACGTATCCAGAATTCATGTCTTCGTTACTCCTATAATGTCCGTAAGTTTGATCACATATCGCCGATTTTCTTCGCTCCGGCTGGCTCAATGTCAGACAGCGGTGGATCCTCCACCTGTGCTGCATCGTGCACAAGGCCCTGGAATCTGAAACGCCTATCTATCTAAGAGAATTGCTATGCAGTAACTTTTCTCGGCACTCTGTTTATGCACCATCTACAAGGCGTGGTGATGACCTGTCTATGCCTGCTCATCGTACGGTCAAATTTACGGCATCTTTCTCCTATTTATCCTGTTTTTACAACAATTCTCTTTCTTTGGAAATTCGTTCTCTGTCCTTTATCCCCGCTTTTAAGTGTGCTGTCCGATCTTTTATTCTCGTTCACTATCCGTAACACCCCTTGTCTTGTGGTTCTCTCTCTCTCTCTCTCTCTCTCTCTCTCTTCTGTTGTTTCGCTAGCTTTATTTCTGATTTATAATGTTTTGGGGTTAGGTTGCAAAACAGCAGATATGCTGAACCTCGCCCATTTCTCACATAATTTATGTAATTTGTGGTGAATGAAGTCGAATTATTATTATTATTATTATTATTATTATTATTATTATTATTCGACTTTCCTTATAAATTGGAAACGTAAAGTTTTCTCAACATGCCACTTAAACCACTCAAAAGAGTATTAAATAAAATATCAAATAAACAATTTTAAAAGTTTTTTATTACAATTAATTTAAAAAAATTTAAAAAGGAATAAATAAATGTAAAAATTATTAAGTTTTACATCATTAGAAGGGGATGATTTTGTCCTATATTTTAGAGGAAATTTCGTTTCGATATCTTTTATAGTTTAAACGTTATAGACAAATGTCACCAAATTCTTAATTCCAGATCACTGTGTGCCGCAAACAGGACAAAACATTCACATACTATTCATACGCTGAGTTTTGTTCGTGATTGCGGCGGAGTGGACACGACTAGAACCAGAGATGGGCAAAGATAATATCTACACTCCTCACGTTAATTAAAGGATCACCTCTGGGAGCCCGAAAAATAGGGGCAAGTTCAAATGGCCATAACTCCGGTAAAAATAGTCGTATCGATATTTTGAAAATATGGTTTGAAAGCGTGGAGTCTCTACTTTCAGCTGTTTTTTGTAAATTTCAGATGCATTGTTTTTTGGCAATGTTATAGCAATATAAAGAGCACTTGGTCAGTTTGAAAAATTTTTCTTTAACTTTGCGATGTTCCACGACGTGCACGAAATTTTTTACACAAATTTCACTAACACCACTCGAAAGCGGCTACTTTCCTGTGTAAAAAACGAGTAATTAATTTCCTGTACGATTTTTTTTGGCCGAGTTATTCAACTTTGAAGCAAAAACCGTTTTTTTTTTTATTTTAATTGCTTCTAGCAAACGAAGCGATCATCGTAGAACGTTCCTGAAAACCCCATTAGAAAGATCAGACTTTCCTCTTTAAGACGCATCTTCGGCTTTTTCGATTCGATTAAAATTTGGGTCTCTGATGTCCTTTCCAAAATATGCTTAAAAATTGCACAAATTCCATTTTCTCTTCAACTCGCTGTATCTGCGCGAGGGATGATCGGAACATCAATATCTTAAGCCCATTTTAAAGCGGAGAGTCTACCGATTCTTTTGAGTGCCCCCCCGAACCGGCTGTGATACTTTTTTACCTGTGGCCTTTATGTTTGAAGTTACCATTTCGGAAAAATAACGCTACAATGGTATTGTCCCGAACTGTCGTTCTCGCGATGGCGATCGGCTTTTGTTTCTACCCCCACCCGTCTACATACGTAGGAGAAAGCGAGCCGATCTACGGCGTCCTGTAAGCACATGTGCAGCTCCCTGATTCAACTTCTGTTACTGTCAGATACCACCGAATACGCTCTTAATATGCCACGGCGTTCGCTTACCGAAATTGAAGTAAGTCGTGTCATTGCACTTTTAGAGAATGGTTCTAGTCAACGGCAGGTTGCTCGTGAGATGGGTGTAAGCCACTCCGTTATTAGTCGAGCACATTCTCGATTTCAGCAGACTGGCCTGTTCGGTAGGCAACGCGGCCAGGGTCGCAAACGTGAGACAACCGCAAGGGATGATAGAAGTATTGTTAGACACGTTCTTCGACACCGTGACATATCTGCAATAGATGTGGCTCGCGATACGATCAATCGTAGGTTGCAGCGTGCTGTTTGTACGCAGACCGTCAGAAATCGGCTTAAAGAGAGGGGTATTCATTCCCGTCGACCAGTACGCGTTCCTATGCTAAACAGGACTCATAGGAGGTTGCGCTTAGACTATGCTCGCCGTTATATGCGATGGAGACAGATGCAATGGTCAAACGTTTTATTTACGGATGAATCCAGATTTGGTTTACATGGCAATGATAGGCGTGTACGTGTCTGGCGCTGTCGTGGGGAGCGGTTTCACCAGAACTGTAACAACTCCATTGTTGCTTACAATGGCGGTTCGATAATGGTTTGGGCCGGCGTATCCAGGTTTACCCGAACACCGTTGGTCGTGGTACCACCTCCTGGAATAACTTCTGAACGGTATGTGGCTGAGATACTCGAACCGCACGTCCTACCAATGCGCGCAAGAATTGGGAACCGATACATTATGATGCAAGACAATGCTCGTTGTAATACAGCACTATTTACACGACGATTTCTTTGAGAAAACCGCATTGCCGTGCTACCTCATCCTCCTGTAAGCCCTGACTTGAATCCGATCGAGCATGTCTGGGACATGCTTGGTCGTCGACTACGCCGATACAATCCTCGTCCCACGACTCTGCGACAGGTAGAGGTAGCATTACAACAAATTTGGCGCAGATTACCTCAACGTCTAATACGTCGCTGTATTAACATGAGACAGCGATTGCAGGCGGTTATTCAAAATCGTGGTGGTAATACACCATATTAAGATTTTAAATTACCTGCGATCCATCGATTCGCCCCCACCCCCAACACCACACACACACACACACACACACACACACACACACGAGGCATAGATCCGACCGAGCAACCTCCACGCGGTATCCCTTGGGTGATGCCAATGCCGGCGGTACTGCATTCACGGCCGCCACGCGGCCGCTGAAGCCACAGTCTTTTCCGAAACGGTAACTTCAAACATGCAGGCCACCGGTAAGCGTATTCGGTGGTATCTGACAGTAACAGAAGTTGAATCAGGGAGCTGCACATGTGCTTACAGGACGCCGTAGATCGGCTCGTATGTAGACGGGTGGGGGTAGAAACAAAAGCCGATCGCCATCGCGAAAACGACAGTTCGGGACAATACCATTGTAGCGTTATTTTTCCGAAATGGTAACTTCAAACATAAAGGCCACAGGTAAAAAAGTATCACAGCCGGTTCGGGGGGCACTCAAAAGAATCGGTAGACTCTCCGCTTTAAAATGGGCTTAAGATATTGATGTTCCGATCATCCCTCGCGAAGATACAGCGAGTTGAAGAGAAAATGGAATTTGTGCAATTTTTAAGCATATTTTGGAAAGGACATCAGAGACCCAAATTTTAATCGAATCGAAAAAGTCGAAGATGCGTCTTAAAGAGGAAAGTCTGATCTTTCTAATGTTTTTTTCAGGAACGTTCTACGATGATCGGTTCGTTTGCTAGAAGCAATTAAAGTAAAAAAACGGTTTTTGCTTCAAAGTTGAATAACTCGGCCAAAAAAAATCGTACAAGAAATTGATTACTCGTTTTTTACACAGGAAAGTAGCCGCTTTCGAGTGGTGTAGGTGAAATTTGTGTAAAAAATTTCGTGCACGCCGTGGAACATCGCAAAGTTGAAGAAAAATTTTTCAAACTGACCAAGTGCTCTTTATATTGCTATAACATTGTCAAAAAACAATGCATCTGAAATTTACAAAAAAACAGCTGAAAGTAGAGACTCCACACTTTCAAACCACATTTTCAAAATATCGATACGACTATTTTTACCGGAGTTATGGCCATTTGAACTTGCCCCTATTTTCCGGGCTCCCAGAGGCGATCCTTTAATTAATGTGAGGAGTGTAGATAGACTCGAATAAAAGATACTTTAAGTTTATTCGTTATTCGGAGCTTCGAATAACACGGTTTATCTTTATTCGAAACATCACGGATAAATAAATTTATTCGAAGCGAATTTATTCGACAGCGGAAGATAATTTTTTTATTCGAAGTGAATTCAGTCGAAAGATAATTTCTTGATTCGACGAACTTTTATTCGAATCGTCGAATAAGGTTTTTATCTTTATCCGTAGTTTATTCGACTTTTATTCGACGGCTTCGAATAACTTTCGATGCGCGATCTCGCCTCGAGCTGAGGACTTGGGCTGTTCGGCGGCGGCGTGTGATCTTGCTTCGAGCTTCGGCTGGAAAGCCATACATTGTTGCTTGCGGTGGATTATACTTATATTAATAGGATGTATGAAAAACTTCCATATTTTCTATCGTATCGGCATGAACGTTTCAATAACATACTCTTGAGATTTTTTAGATGAAAATGAATTTAAACACGATATAAATCGAATTATTTTTAGCATTATCACATTATAAATGTTACATTCATATTTAAAAAAAAAAGAAATACTGGACATAACCCATGTTTTTCAACGTTCGTCGTTATAAAGTATCGAGGCAATTTGGAGATACATATAACTTGCAGCGACAAAGTTTTTCCTTAATATACAAGAAAGATTTTCACCTATTTTCACACTGATTAATAAATAATTGTAGAAGATATGATGATATATATAATTATCGCACGGCGCCAACTGTCAACGCCAGTGCTAAAACTGCTAAATAGCGCCTTGTACGCGGCTATTGACTGTTGGTGGCGCATGCGATTTATATATATCGTAATTTATATGCGACATGATCATTTATTTCTTTATTTAGTCTGTTGTACTCTCGAATAATCGCAGAATCGTCCTTCTTTTCCAGTGCAATTCTTATTCTGCAAAAGCGCATGCTTTGCGCAGCAGGATTGACCCAAGAACATTCGTCTCACATATCACTGTTTAATTGTATGATTATCATGCTGCTTACAAAAAGTGAATGCTGGGCATTTGGCTCCTCATTTTCTGTATTTTCATACTGTTGATGGGGGTTTGTATGACCTGACGTGCTAACAAACCCTAAGGTGACAATTAATTTTAAATTCAGTAAATTATGCTGATCCCAATTTAAAGCCACTGCACTACACTAACGCTCCGCTGTTATATTGAGCATACCTTGTAATGGTACGATAACTTGTGTTTTCGATATTCTATAATTTTGCGGTTGACATTCAGTCATAGCTTCTCTGACACTTTGGTAGGTCAGATAAATTGCACAGTTCCTCGATCGATAATCTTTCACTAATCCTACATATCTACTTTTATTATAATCATGCTCGAAGTAGAATGCCAGCGCTGATCCTTTGGTGTGACGTGTCATCATTGTCATTGGAATTGGTTTATTCATTTACACAAGTAGCATGATATTTGCTAATTCTAGCTGCTAACTCAATAATTGCCAAATTATATGAGTTATTTTCTAGTAATTCTCCAGCCCGTCTGTACACAGTGCTTTTTTATGCTTCTTCAACCCGTCCAAATACACATGCTCTACCCGTATTTTCACATTTCTTACTTCTCTTTCGTGGATGACCTTATTATTTGTTTTTCCGTTTTAAATTTACTTTATTATCCATTCTAAAATAATATATAAAACATATATTTATAACATTTATTTTAAAAACAAGCGTGTCTAACAAACAAGTCTTTATTACGATGTATAATGCTTAGATAACTGAATCTTTATGCATTGATTTTTTTATTTACACGTGTTAATAGATTAATATGATATTGTAAAGTATACTTACGTGAAACTATTTAGTCGATGAGATTATGAAATTTCATTGTGGAAACAATATAAACACTCTACCACTTATATATAATACACAAGTGCGCGTATGTCACGATTAAAGATGCGTAAAATTCGCGTACAAATATGTTGAAATGTTCGGACACTGTCGTCAAAACTCAATTATGTAGATACTGCGTAGGCGAAAAAAAGCAAGTCCTTAAGAAGGTAGGAAAAGAAATGGAAATAAATAGATAAAAAGAGCTCGCTGTTTGAGATTGTCTGTGGTGAGCACGCCGGTTGAGTTTCAGGTTAGGACCGACAGTGAAAAGGTACAGTTTATGAAAAGCACAAGTCACTTTATTTTAAAATCACTCGTCGAGTGAGAGTGAGAAAGATGAGTAGTGAGCAGATGCTAGCTTTACATTGGCTGATCGATTGTGGATGAGTTGTGATTGGCTGATCGATTGTAGATCAGCCTGGTGTTCAGCTGCCTAGGAGGTGCTGCGCCGAGAGCGAGTGTGGCGGCTTTGGGAATTAATGCATTCCCAAACATTCTGCCCGCCATCATCAGCTGGACAGAAGATGGTGATGGTATCTGAAACAATTGAAACCGCCAACCTCGCGATTGGCATGATTAGTGCAGTTATAGCTGATGCGGGCTGAGTTGAGCCATTCCCCTTGGGCTGGATGTAGTTGAGGAGCGTCAATGAGCTGATCTCGGATTCACTGGAGGGACAGCCCTGCTTAAGCTGGATAAAG
This sequence comes from Andrena marginata, assembly GCA_963932335.1. Lineage (NCBI taxonomy): Eukaryota > Metazoa > Arthropoda > Insecta > Hymenoptera > Andrenidae > Andrena > Andrena marginata. Next base: position 26,946,917 of record OZ010662.1, read on the forward strand.
TTGTTCTCGTAGAGATGGTGACACAAATGGCGCATGAGCCACAGATGATGTTGATCTTGGGTGAGGTGAACCTTGCCCTTTCCACGTCTTGATTGCGATGTGAGTGACTTGAGTGCAGATGCACTGAGTATGAGCTCGTCTCGTTATTGCAAAATACACGAGGCGGTGAGGAGTTGAGCTGGTTCCCACGAAAGGTGAATCAATGTGATTGTAGTAATACACGCTGATCGTTCTTGTGAGTCACTGTTGGAAGAATAACAATTCCATCCAGGGTGAGAAACTGTCATGTGAGTCAGGCCGTGATTGTTGAATGGCGAGCAGTGAGTGAACAATCAGCTGTTCATTTCTGACAGGTGCTGTCAGTGATGAATGAAGTTGTGAGGGTGTGGCTCTCGAAAGAGGTAGTTGGCCCATCTGACGATGGACACGGATCCCCCTTTGTCAAGCACACACCATACAACGATGAAGTTGACCTCTCACTGGAACTCGTCGTCTGATGATCCAGTGGGTTAATCCGATGGAAATGGGACAAAGCTGAATTCTTCGGAGATGTTGATGTCGTGAGCGTGGTCCAGACTCAGACCTGAGAGACGTGAAAAGGCGTGGTTTTCCTTATGGGTGTCTTGATATTTGATAGAAGAGTTGCAGATTACTGCTGGTTTGAGCCGAAGAGTCGCGATGCCGTGCGTTGAATCTTGACTTCAACGTGCTCGTAGAAGGAGCCAGCCTCCAATGTGAATTAATCGCTTGAAGGAAGTCTTGAGGGCTAGGATGACTTGGTTCGCGAGTACTGCATTCGATAGGGATGCAGGTTGATGGTGAGTCTGTCATCTGCATGATTTTTGCCCATCTTCATCCCATCTTATCAAGATGAGATGGATGCGACTGAGATACAGCTTCTCAATCTTGTGATGGTTCTGAAACAAACTGAACTAGGGTGAGTGGATGTGGTGAGAGTTCAGGTTTGTATGTGGGCTACAAATGATGCTTGAATGTTGAATGTAGAGCGAGTCAGAGGGTCTTGATCTAGTCTCAGGTGAACTTGAATGTACCGAAAAACAGCTCGCCTCAGGATTATATGTATACATGAGGGTACAGGTGAGCCATGAATGGAAGAATTGTAAGTTCTTCTAATTCTAATACTGGAGAGTGTCACCTCGGGGTCCGAGAACAGCCAGCTGGCGCATGGTCTGCAGACGAGCCCCTTGTTGAAGTAGTGATGTGTGTTTTGAATGCGAGACTTCTATTGACCAGACTTCTTGACTGTTGTACAATGATGGTATGGCAGAGTTGTAAATTCTGTCTGCACGGCTGTGAAGAAGGCTGTAGCAACGACACAAGTTATAGTGCTCTGATCACCGGAGCAATCAATGCTCCTGGAGTTGATTAGCTGATGTTGAGGTTCAATCATTTGGAGTTAATGTGCTTGGAGCCTTCCATTGCACATGTTAGGTGAATTTTGATCATAAACCTTCCAGGGTGATGTTTGAGAAGTGATCCATTTGTGCATGTAGTTTGAGAATCCGTCCACACATGAAGAGTGGCGATATTAAGATGCGGGTTGATGTAATTTGGCTGGCACTCTGAGTCAGCCTTACTGCGTAGTGAGGTAAAGTTGCTAGCTTGAGGATGATGCGCGGTGCTGCCTATTCTATGGAGCACACTGGTGAATGCCTTGCAAGAAAGCATTGAGGGTCGACCCTTTGTGAGCTGTGGACGGTGAGACTGCAGTGACGAAAATCACTGCTGTGGTGACATGTCGATGAGCATCAGAGAGGTGTTTGATTCCACTGTTGAGCCTCTTCAGTCGTTAACCACTGAAAATATGAGCGCTTGCAAGCTTGTGAGAACCTTTCTGAAGTTGCGTCAGTGAGGAGTTGTTTGGGATGGTATCCCCCTTGGAATGACAGTGGATCATCCCAATGGAGCATGTGCGGCCACGACTCGTGCAATCATCCTTGGTTGAATTGTGACCAGTGATAGGATACTGAGTGGATCACAGATTTGCTACTTCTGAGAATGTTGAGAACTTGTTTGATTAGGAGTCGTAAATGACTTGGAAGGTGATTTGGAGTGGTAATTGTGATGGAGGGTTGAATGAGAACGTAAAGTTCGATGCTAACATTGAAGTTGAGGACAAGTTGTGGATAATGACGTTGCTTAGAATCTGAGTGGTCTGTCGGGCAGTTATCGACCAAGATGGTTAGGAGGACTCCCAACTGTGAGTCCAATCCTGAAGAGTGGTTGAATTCCTTGTGAGGTGCAAAATGAGACGCTGCCCGCGTCACACAGGTCTTTGCACGTGATGGTCGTTGACTAAGGTTGCAGTCGAGAAGTATCGTAATGAAGTAGATAGAGTTCCAATCTCCAATGGGCTGTTGAATGTCACTTGCGAGTTGAGACACAATCAGTGTTGTACAGATTGTGTAATTGCAAATATGCGAAGTGAGACGCTGCCCGTGTCGCACAGGTCTTTATCCTTGATGAGTTGTTCCACTGAGTCCGTCAGCTGTTTCAGCATTGCCATGTGTGTTGCTGATGCATCTCGAGTGCATGATTGATGGCTAGAATTGAGTAGCTGTTATCATTAGATGAAATTTATGGCGCTCTTACCATGTGAATGATGTCTTTGGACTCTTTTCTGGTTACATGATTGCTGTTACGATACTCAGTGGTTACGGTGAGGTGGTTGAGTATGCCTAGGTACAGGCATGAGCATTGATGAATGACCTGTACGTTACGTCCGAGGAGGGTTGATTAGTGTGAGCACAAAGAATCGCCAGGTTGATTTACGAGTGAAGTTCTCGTCATATTTGAAGCTTGATAGTTGTGATTGGCATCTGTGGTGTTGCTCCAGTGATGAAATGGATGAGTCTGAGTTTTGAAGAGTTCACTTCAACGTTCTTGATTGGTGGCAATTTTGATGCAACTCGAAGTTGCGTAGAGCTCTGAGTATTCAATGCCAAGAATGATGATGGAAGGTGGCATTCACTGAGCGTTGAGAATGTTGGTGAGAATCTTCATGGCGCAGGGGTGTGCTTGACGATTTATGAGGTTGATCATTGTGATGGACTGTTAACGGCCCTGACAGTTTTGTCTATTTGTCTGTAAGCAGGCGTACCTCTTCGAGGAGCGAACCATGAGTATATGTGACTGTTGCCAATAATGGCTTAGAAAACATTGAAACGACCCACCTGGGTGTTGATGATGAGTTTGATGAGTCCTGCGCCATGATTCCTGTGCCTTGAGTTTGAGGGTTGATGATGCCTCGTTGAGGCTGGTGAGATGAGACGACTTCATAGCGGGATGAGGGTGAGACACTTGAGCTGAGAAGCTGCTGCGGCTGCTTAATGCTGATTTTGCCATTGACGTGCAGGAGCTGTTATTAAATGCAGCATTGTGTGGTGAGCTGCTTGGCACTGTTTGCATCTCTGCTTTGATTTGCAATTGACGGTGGAGTGCCGACCACAGCAATTCCGAAAGAGAAGTTTCTCGGTGAGGAGCTTCCGCCTGTTGGGGACGGTCATCTGGCGAAACTTTGGGCACATCACTATGAAGTGAGATGAATCACAGCAATCGCACGGATATGAGGTGTCTTGAGTTGACACTTTTGGACTCTCCCGGTTGGAGGATGAGTTTGATTTGGTAAGGGGAGAGGGTAATCCCCTGCCTTTCTCCAACGTGTGAACCCTATTGAGTATGAACTGCTCTAGTCCAATCTGGATAGTTGAGTGATGACTCCAGTGAGGTCTCCCATGCCTCGCGGGTCTTACTATCAAGCTTACTCCAAACTTGATGCACCAACATGCAGTTTTGGATGTCGGCCTTGCACAGGGAGGTGAGTGTGAGCTTAATTTCCTGCGCCGTTGTGAGCAGCTCACGCAGTGAGTCTGCACTCGAGGAGGTGATGGGTGAGGCTACTTGTAGTTTATCAAGTTGCTGCTTGATGAGTGCCCTACGGTTCTGAAACTGTGCAGCAAGCAATTCCCAAGCTGATTTGAAGGTGAGCTTGGTGTCAGTCACTTCTGCCACCAGGTGCGCTGGTGCTTCCTTCAAGCTAGAGTGCAGGTAGCGTAGCCTGTCATCGTCACTGAAGTGAGCCTCCTTGATGATGAGTTCAGTGAATCGCTTGCTGAACTCTGACCATCTCCTGAAATCTCCATTGAAGGATGGCACAGTGATTGCAGGGAGAGCTTGTGAGCGGTTTACCTCCTGGTCAGAGGCTTGGGAAATGTTAAAGGACTTCAACTCCTCCTTGGCACGGCTGAGCTTGAGCTTGAGTTTGGAGTACCGTCGTGATTCTCTGGTGAACGTATTGGACGTGAAATAATCATGCTCGATGAGCAATGCAGGCCATTTCGATTCGAGATATGCTTGCTCGGTCACGAATGTCTGATGAATCTCGTTCACCTGAGCTATGTATTCCTGCACTTCTTGAAGGGTAATGTTGGGTGCACACGTAGGCAACTCCTCGTAGAGTGTCTGCAGGGATTCAAGGCGACTCACCTGAGTACAGCACTTGATCGTGAGCTCAGCGGGCAAGGAATGAGCCGACGACTTGCATTCCACAACCATGTGCTGAAATGTTGAAGCCTCGGGTTGAGATTGCGGAGGAGCATCCATCACGGCTGAAGCAGTGTCCAATGTTGGCGACGTTGGCCTCGTTGAGGCGTCTGCCCAATCTTCTTCGTTGGTACTCTTTGATCACGTTGAGATTGAGCGTGAGCTTGAGCTGAATTTTCACTTAACTGCACCTTTACCGTCCCCTCCGGCTTGAAGGACCAAAATGTTTGAGATTGTCTGTGGTGAGCACGCCTGTTGAGTTTGAGGTTAGGACCGACGGTGAAAAGGTACAGTTTATGAAAAGCACAAGTCACTTTATTTTAAAATCACTCGTCGAGTGAGAGTGAGGAAGATGAGTAGTGAGCAGATGCTAGTTTTACAATAATGATGACGACACGTCTTTCTCGGCACGCGATGTGAACAAGATTTCGTACATCAAAGGATGATCATTTTCGTTACGCGTCTTCTCGAACATGCTCGAGAGAGTATCGACGTGGAGAAATTTGGTTGGTTGACGAATAGACGTGGTGAGCTCTGATTGGCTGATCGATTGTGGATGAGTTGTGACTGGCTGATCGATTGTAGATCAGCCTGGTGTTCAGCTGCCCAGGAGGTGCTGCGCTGAGAGCGAGTGTGGCGGCTTTGGGAATTAATGCATTCCCAAACACTAGCCGATGGAGGAGAGGAAAGCCAGGTAATTATTTAGAAGTTTTCCATCCTCACCGATTTCAATGATTTTCGGATATATTGTCGGGAACACGATTCTAAACAACTTTTTCCTATACATGTTACCGCCACTCGACCTTTGTTTCCGAGATATTCGCGAAAAACTGCTACTACTACTACAATGTATTTTGCCGTATACCTATCTACAATACGTGTCAGGGGCAGTCTATGCGCCAGCATAGGATAAAACAAATGACGAAGCTCACCTTTGCTTCCGAGATATTTGCGTGAAACTTCTTTTGACTTATTCCGAAGCAACGAATTTCACTTTCCAACTTGTCCCGGGTATTAGGGCCCTATACACGGACGTTCTCACGCGCGTTCCGGCGTGTCACACGCCGCGCGGCACGCAAAAGTACGTGAACGCCGGAACGACGCTCCTTCCTGCACGCCAGAAGGTTATACTCGCCACTACTTAGAGACAGCGAGTTCGGCCTCATATTTGTACGTCGACTCCATCCACATGTTTCTTCCACGATCCACCGCAGAGGTGTATTGTGTACTACCTGTTCGATGTATATTATCGCTCATTGAAACGATCAGCAAGACACGATCGCGATATACGTTAGCGAAAAGTATACAAATTCCTCGATATACCTGGCTTATAGAGCATATCATAAATGCTGTTACTATAGGGTACACTGAAACATCTGTTTTTACGAAGTTACATTTGGTTGACCTGAAGGTGCTACAAATTATGGAAATGGTGTATGCCTCAGTTATAACGACTGTAAAATTTTACAAGGATACATTAAAAAATGTCCAAATGTTTCCCCGGCAATGCGATGGCAAATGAAATTGCAGTTAACAAATTCACTGTTGTGACGATCATAATTATGACTATTGACTGCAATAATTACCATGTCACTGCTTGTTTTAATATAAAAACTAGTATTGATAGACAATAAATACATATAGGTATGCAACTGATGTTATATCTAAGATAAATGATGAAGAGATATAATATGCAAGATGTTTTGAAGATGGGGGTAGTCTTCTGATTGCTCGTGATGCAGATCAAATTTTTCACCCACGCTCTTGCGTGGCGCATTTTCGACAGTGCGAAAATCCTAAGGCGCGCGACGAGCCTGGTTTCAAGTGCCGTTTTTTCCTTTTCTAACTACCTTTTCTGTCTCTTATGTAAACTCTTCTGGAGTCGAGGTTAGAGCGCGAGCAGGAACGCGGTGCTTTCTAGCACGCGGGCAGGAATGTGGTGCTTTCTTGAGCGCCACGCAAGAGCGTGAGTGAAAAATTTGACCTGCATCACGAGCAATTAGAATACTACCCCCTTCTTCAAAACATTTTGCATATTACATCTCTTCATCATTTATCTTAGATATAACATCACTTGCATACCTATATGTATTTATTGTCTATCAATATTAGTTTTTATATTAAAACAAGCAATGACATGGTAATTATTGCAGTCAATAGTCACAATTATGATCGTCACAACAGTGAATTTGTGAACTGCAATTTCATTTGCCATCGCATTGCCGGGGAAACATTTGGACATTTTTTAACCCTCGGTTGTCACACTGGGTCAAATTGACCCTGCGTTTTCTTAAGCAAAAAACCTTTTTGTCGAAACTCTTATTGCTTCAAATTTTTTTTATGCATGATTACACTTTAATTGGCAACTTTCAACGATGGGTATATATTCTACAATGTTCAAGCATTATCTCAGAATTTTTTAGACTTAATTTAACAAATAGTTTTTAAATAACAACTGATGGAAAATTGACAGGGTCAAATTGACCCAGTGTGACAACGACGTTCGAAAAAGTTGGTGTGACAACCGAGGGTTAATGTACCCTTGTAAAATTTTACAGTCGTTATAACTGAGGCATAAACCATTTCCATAATGTGTAGCATTTTCAGGTCAACCAAATGTAGCTTCGTAAAAACAGACGTTTCAGTGTACCCTATAGTCACAGCATTTATGATATCCTCTATAAGCCAGGTATATCGAGGAATTTGTATACTTTTCGCGAACGTATATCGCGATCGCGTCTTGCTGATCGTTTCAATGATCGATAATATACATCGAACAGGTAGTACACAATACACCACTGCGGTGGATCGTGGAAAAAACATGTGGATGGAGTCGACGTACAAATATGAGGCCGAACTCGCAGTCTCTAAGTAGTGGCGAGTATAACCTTCTAGCGTGCACGAAGGAGCGTCGCTCCGGCGTTCACGTATTTTTGTGTGCCGCGCGGCGTGTGACGCGCCAGAACGCGCGCCGGAACGTCAGTGTAAAGGGCCCTATTAGTATTGGTTGGGGCTAGATTAGGGGGGGGGGGGGGGCGCCCGCTCGCGTGCGCGTAAAGCATGGTAGCAACCCGATGTGAGTCAGTGTGTTGACGGGCATCCGCAAGTTTCTGGGTCAAATCTCTAAACTCACATCAGTTCGCTATCATGCTTTACACGCCCCTCGCACTAATCTAGCCCCAACCAATACTAATACCCAGGACAAGTTGGAATGTGGAATGCCGTGCGTCGGAATAAGTGAACAGAAATTTTTCGCAAATATCTCGGCAACGAAAGTCGACATTCTATTCTATTCATACGTACTCGTTCGTAGCCGCACAACGTTTGGCGATTCGATTTTGTTCTCGATTTGTTTTTAATAAACTCATATTCCTTGACGTACATACAGAAACAGTACATGAACGGCGGTCTCGTGCTGGCGCACACGCTGCCGCATCATGCACGTATGGGTCGAATTCAATGCAGTGATAGCAACAGTTATTTGCGAATATTTCGGAAACTACTACCGTGCGGCGGTAACATGTATAGGAAAAAATTGTTCAGAATCTTTATCTTGATAACATATCCAAAAATCATAGAAATCGGTGAGGATGGAAAACTTCTAAATAATTACCGAAAGCCAAAATGTGGGAAAACTCGGAGAAAGCGAAGGAGTTCGCAAAGGTCAAATCAGTTCACCAGGCCCAAAGAAAACCTTGACATAAAGAAAAGGAAACGTAGAAGTTGGAAGAAACTGAAAGAAAATAGTAAAGTGGTGACAAGGGCTCGCGCGGATCTGGTCGCCACATGTGCATGGACACTGTCCAGGCTCGTGCAAGATCACCAGATAAAAATAGTGGAAGGTTAGAAGGGAAAGCAAAGAAAGTTCGTTAGGAAATTGGAAACTGACAAAGGCGTAACAGCTGCAATCTCGTATGCATCACAACGAAACGTCCGATTTCTTTTCATTATACAGTAATTCGTCGTTATTGTCCCGTTTTTACTATGCGTAGTAATTCTGGTGACAATCCCCACCATTTCTTGGAATTTTTTCGGTCGAGAGTGAAAGAACGAAAGAGTCGACGGCAACTTCGAGTCAACTGTTTCGTTCCCTCTCGCTCGCTCTTCGGAATTCTCACTCGCGGCATCGGCCGCACAGAATAATGTCCGCATCACGTCGTACGCCCGACGCCAGCCCCGTTCGTCGGGCTTATAACGACGAATTACTGTACATCGAGACGCGTTACGAAGAGTAGTACATTTAATTTTTTTCTTACAGACAACTGCATGTATAAAAAGTGGAACGTGCTACTTTTCATAACGTGCGTCGATATGCTTTTCACGTATAGCAGAGAAACATTGAAATATTAAATTTGAAGGTGTAAAGGACAAAAAATAATTTCTTGATAATGGGAGCGATATAGCAACGCAATATCCTTTGCTGATTGCCTATTATCCCAAAGATGCAAACGAACCCTGGCCTAAATTATATAGAAATAATATGGAAAATTATAGTTTCGACAATATAGCAGAAAAAATAAGATGCTAGATATTTTCAATGGACCAGTGTATCCAACTGGTCCAGAAATCTCATTTATTCTAATACACTATCGACTGAAATCCTACAAAGAGGAGAATATGCAACAAGAAATTAAAAGATTAGTTGAAGTGAGGTAAGTAAATTCAAACAAATGAATACTTACGTTATTTGCTGCAAAACTGAATGTGTAATTTGCATTTACTTTAAAATACTTTTCAGCCAGTTTAACGAAGAAAGCGGATGTGACAGCAATGTCTTTAAGCACCAAACCTTGAACATTTTTCTTGTCACCGCTTAGGCATGGCTGTAATTTCTAGGCGGTTTATTGTGGGCAATTTGTAACGGCTCTAGGCTTATGTAAGACAGATGTCGCGGCCTGAGCCTACATCCCGTAATTTTTAGGTCCTTCGAATGGTTGAGATTTGCAAGACCCGTGATTCGGGGGTGAGAACAGTTTTCCCTTAGATAAGGACATCTTCCTACCGCTGCCTAATTCTGCATACCTATTTTTGTATCCAGCCAATGACAAGGCTAATTTTCACTCCACCTTTTTAGGAAACAACCAATCAGGGTTGCTTAGCGTTTTCCTTAGGGTCACTGAGCCCGTCATAACCCTTTCTGTAACCCTCCTTTTTTTGCATTTTACTTATTTAATTATATAGTAATTGTTAATGTAGTAGGCTTGCGGTGAGGCAGACACGGCGTTGTCAAACCCGCGGTGCAAGGCACGGTGTTGCCGGCGGTGTGTTGTTAGGCGGTGAGCGAGGAGAACTGTGCGGCGAGGCAGTCTGCGTTGAGCCAAGGCGAGGCTGCGTCGGGCCGAGAGCGAGACGATAGTCTGTTGCCTGTATATCCTCTTTTATTATCGAACTCATACCTATGTCACTTTTACCACACATTAAGTTATCCACGAGTACATTCATTTTTCTTTCTTAACTATCTCCTATCAGGTTAATTTGGCGTGTGATATGCGTATACGATTCGGCAATCGAGTTGTGTATAGTAACTACGCAACAGGTTACGACATGTAAACTCTTTATATAGCACAATTCAAAATATTCAAGTATTCTATTATATTTTTATATTCCATATGAATAAATATAATAAATAAATCTAAAATATTGTTACTAAAGCACGTAAACCAGAAAAAACACGTTTTTTTTTATTTTGTCAACTTAAATCACATTTTTTTTTGAATCCTAAAGGGCTAGACTAATTCCACGATCAGATTTGATTTGAGCGCCACAAAATCTGTAGGAAATGATGCATAACAAGTAAAGGAAAAACTTCAACCACAAATTATAACGGCGAAACCGAAATTTTCTTCGAAAATTTCGACAAAACATGTTTATCATACATTGCAAATATTGTTCCCTTAATCTGAAACATCTTAGCTTTAACCTCCAAAAAGATTCATCCCTCTATCTTATTTCTATCAAAAGTTCTACGATTTTGACAAAAAAAGGAGCAGTTTTTCCTACTATTTGTGCTACCTATTTGTTCCACCCAAATGCCTGTAACTAGTCAATTTTCCAAATTTTTACATCGGATTTGGTTTATAATATTTCTAAAACATCAATCTATGAAAATATATATAAAACAATACGATTTTTGACACTTATTATTATACACCCTTAACGTAATTATGAACCCCATTATGGTTATACGTCCTCGTAATCATAACGGGACAACGCTGTATAGCAATCGTAATAATTTATTTGGTCATACAATACCCTAGAAATTTACATAGTGTTGTTCTTCATATCGGTTGGAATAACAAGTAAAAGTTGTCGGAATGATTTCTTGCGGGAACATTAAAATTAGGTACTTTGTATTTATATGAATGAGCAGCAATGTGCATTTTGCTATGTATAGTAGGGACTGTCGGTTTTTAAAAACTGGGTTTAAAAGCCGTTTTTTCTTATAAATTTATAAAATTCGAAAACCGATTTTTTAATTAAAAAAAAACGTAGTAAGTAACAGTTTACTGTAAAACTAATATTCATGAGTTCATATTTTCGGAAGAAAAGTACTAGATGTAATAAAGATTTATAATTTATATTTTTGCGGATTTTAGTTATTTTAGTTATTTTTTTTATTTGGTTTTATATGCAGTGTATTTTATTGTGTTACACACTTCGCGTCTAAAAAAAGGAACACTACAATTTCCCGAAAATTTTGGTCATTTTCAAATAGCTGTAGCTCTGCGAAAAATGGGCAAAAAAAATATTTAAAGAACAGATTTTAACGCTTGAGGTTTCTAGTTTTTGAATGAATCACTCAATTTTTTCATCCATTATGATACCGTTGTATCAAGATGAAGCGCAGGACACGAAGTTCCAGAAATTGTTGCCTAGTCTGAACGTATGCATGGGCCAAAAGAATTTTTTTCCGGTAAATCCAACAAAGAGATCTTACACAACAAATATTTCTCTTTAATTTCATTTCTTTGGTTTTGTTGTATGATTTTTATTGACCGAGTTATTCGCAGTGAAATCATGAAAGGTAATTTTCACTTTGAACACCTATAACTTGCAAACTCATGATCGTAGACAAATTTTCATAACTGTTTTGGTATGCTAAGAAAGTTTCCTTTCAGAACCTTTAGTTGCCAATTTAATAAATCTTTTGCATATTTAATTTTTAGAGTCTTTTCAAAATGGATTTAATGCGATTAAAAATTATCTTATTAAATTGGCAACTCAAGGTTCTTAAAGGAACTCGCGACGAGGATTTTCTATCATTTTTCTAATTAGCCTTATGCTGAAAGTCAACGGACAGGCGGTCTGGCAGTCGAGACCGGGGACAGGGCCTGAGGGCACGTCCTCGAACATATCAAGTTTGGGAGTGTCCCCGACTCATCGCGACAAGGCAGAAACTCCCCCCATTACTCAACAACTTAATACAAAATAAGAAAATCGCAATCTGGCAGCGCTCCGTGGGGACCTTAGTGGTCTGGCAAACCCCCAAACATGTATAAAAAAAAAATAAATCGACTCACAGCGACGAGACTGAAATTTGGTGGAATAATTGTTTATGTTGTAAAAGGGTCATTCCATGCCAACTCGATCACTTTTTTCCCTCGATGTCTCGGATTTTGTTCAACCTTGAATATGTTATAGTCCTCGTGAAAATAGGGTGGGTTTAATTCATCATTTTGTCGATTTCGAGTTTGTTTAAAAAATATAGGGCGTTGAATTTTGCGATTTTTGCCTATTTTCGTGAAAATGGGTTGTACTTATGAATTTTTACCTCGGAAACTATTTTTCAGATTTAGTTAGTTCTTACGGCATTTTAACGAGGAAAGATCGGCCTTTCTGAATATTTTTGTTTCCGGTTAAAAAATCATTTTTACAATAATGAAAATTATAAATAAAGTTTTATTTTGCAAATTGAGGCTCAAGGTCACGATTTTAAAAATCTGAAAAAATTACCACCATATCCGCTGAAGAATTTTCTATAAAGTCAGCCTTTCTCTTGTTGGTAATTTGCATATTCAACGTCGCAGGAAGCTGTTAAAGACAGCGGCGCGCGCCGTTTCAGGTAAACGAGCCGCGCGCTCCGCTAATACGGTTGCCTGACCGTACCCTTCGCACCCTCTATTACTTCAATCAGGTCTACCAGCGGTAGAAACAATAACGACAGCTCACGTATCCATCCCGAGGGTGCCATTTATACCTGCAAAAGAATTTTACTAACCCACTCTTGGCTAAGATTGCAATAAACTTATACAGCGCTACACATTTCTGCTTAGGCATCGTCCTTTGATATTTTCAGTCTTCGAACAACTTTCGTATCGTGCGCATCTACTGCCTCAATATCTGTTTGTGGATTTCGAAAAATGGTGCGTCAGTGGTGTTGTAATCCCTTCAACAAAAAGGGACATGCACGATATACATATACACTTCGAAGAGTCTCATTGGAAATGTGTCGTTCATTTCCATTTCTTAGTGAAAAAACGTTCATTTGCAATAATTATCGCGTGAAATTATACAAGGAAAAGAAGGAACAGCCTGAAACTGCAATAGCAGAACCCGGACTATCTGGATTGTCGCGTATGCCGATAGAACATAACAATAGTGACAGTTCAAAAAGTAGCCAGTCATCCTTAATCGATCCTACCGAGGTGGTGAGTTCCACCAATGTATTAATGGCATCCGTAGGTGAGTCTCCATTAACAAGTAAAACTTTAAAATCTAGTAGAAGAACATTAGAAAAAATAGACCGCGCCCATAGTATTGTAAAATCATGTTTAGTAGATGCACAAAGCTGTTCAAGTAATGTTGTGGAAGATAGTAACGAAATAGTTAACCAATTAAACGATAAATTTATTGCAGAATCGGACAATAGTGAAAAAATCCGTATCCTTACAGTCCTACCGAACTCGTGGAGTATTCGGAGAATTTGTCGGGAATTTGAAAGTTCATACCACAGGCAAGACAAGCAAAGCGATTGCAAGCTGAGCACGGAGTAATGTCAACTCCAAATCCTAAGCATGGTCGTCAATTACCACAAAGTACAAAAACATTAATAGAAAATTATTACTGCAATGATGATATAAGTAGAATAATGCCCGGAAAAAAGATGTTATTTCTGTACTGAGAAATGGGTCTCGAACAAATATTCAGAAACGGTTGGTTTTAGGTAATCTTAAAGAAATTTATCAATCTTTTAAAGAAACATATTCTACAGAAAAAGTAGGCTTTAGTACCTTTGCGAGTTTACGTCCGCACGAGTGCGTTTTAGCTGGGGCTAGTGGTACGCACTCCGTTTGTGTTTGTGTAATACACCAAAATGTAAAGTTAATGTTGTCTGCGATTAATACAGCGGGAGTTGCACATCGGACCGCTTCAAATATTATAACGAATTATAAAGATATTTTAAAGTCAATTATATGTGACTCACCAACTTCTTCGTGTCATTTTGGAAAATGCAATTCTTGCCCCGGGTTTGATAATATTTATTCACAATTTGAAATCTTTTGTGATACCAATTACATAACAAATACCCATACTGATAGATCTTCTTTACTTACGGTTACATCTTCCTCTGACGAATTTTTACAACACTTGCGTGAAAAGATTGCCACTTTGCAGCCACACGATTACACCGCTAAAACGCAGAGTTTATATTTAAATAAAATGAAAGAATCGATAGATAACGGTGAATTCGTAATAATTGGCGATTTTGCTGAAAATTACAGTTTTGTAGTACAAGATGAAATACAAAATTACTATTGGAGTAAGAAACAAGTTACTATTCATCCTTTTGTAATGTATAGCAGAGATGATAAAGGTCAAACTCATTACAATTTTGTTATCATTTCTGAAAGCTTAGAACATAATACAGCTGCTGTTCACTTATTTCAAACACGATTACTGAAATACCTTACAGATATATTTTTAGGAAACCTTAAAAAAATAATATACTTTTCCGATGGAGCGGCTGCACAATATAAAAATAGAAAAAATTTCATAAATTTGACACATCACATTAGCGACTTCGGTGTTGCTGCGGAATGGCATTTTTTTGCAACGGCACTCGGTAAAGGATCATGTGATGGAATTGGAGGTTCCGTAAAAGACTTGCAATGCACGCAAGCTTGCAAAGACCATTAGACAATCAAATTCTTACACCCCGAGACTTATTTGAATGGACAAAGACATCTTTTACAAATATTACTTTCGATTACGTAAGTCAGGATGAACAAACAGAAAATGCTACCACCTTAGAAGCTCGCTTTGCAGCAGCATCACCTATGACTGGCACTAGAAGTTTCCATAGCTACACGCCAATCTCAGACAAAAAAATTTTATGCAAAACTTGCTCGTGTGATGAAGCTGGCACTGTGTTCAGCATAATGAAATAATTTCGACCGTTTCCTAACTTGCATCCCTTAACCTCACCATTAGAAGTGATCATATCCATGCCAACCTTCCTAATCCATCCTTATCCACTCCTGATGGAAATAACCCACCACCTTCTCGTGGTTTCCATCGAGCAATGGCACCTTTTCAACAATTAATCAACGAACAGTCAAGCTGGTACTTACAAATCTGATTATTATAAAAAAAGTAGCATTGGCCTAGTGTGGGTTAGTAAAATTCTTTTGCAGGTATAAATGACACCCTCGGGATGGATACGTGAGCTGTCGTTATTGTTTCTACCGCTGTTAGACCTGATTGAAGTAATAGAGGGTGCGAGGGGTACGGTCAGGCATCCGTACTAGCGGAGCGCGCGGTTTGCTTACCTGAAACGGCGCGCGCCGCTGTCTTTAACAGCTTCCTGCGACGTTGAATATGCAAATTACCAACAAGAGAAAGGCTAATTTTATAGAAAATTCTTCAGCGGATATGGTGGTAATTTTTTCAGATTTTTAAAATCGTGACCTTGAGCCTCAATTTGCAAAATAAAACTTTATTTATAATTTTCATTATTGTAAAAATGATTTTTTAACCGGCAACAAAAATATTCAGAAAGGCCGATCTTTCCTCGTTAAAATGCCGTAAGAACCAACAAAATCTGACAAATAGTTTCCGAGGTAAAAATTCATAAGTACAACCCATTTTCACGAAAATAGGCAAAAATCGCAAAATTCAACGCCCTATATTTTTTAAACAAACTCGAAATCGACAAAATGATGAATTAAACCCACCCTATTTTCACGAGGACTATAACATATTCAAGGTTGCACAAAATCCGAGACATCGAGGGAAAAAAGTGATCGAGTTGGCGTGGAATGACCCAAAAACTATAGAAAAAATAATTTGGCAGTCTATAAGTCATGATGATACCTTGCTAGACGTTTACAAATGAAACGAGCATGTAGTCAAATCTCTCATCCCGACATTGCATTAAATATTAATTTTTATAAAAGTTTGACGTTTAATATGAATTATGAAGAGGATATGATTACATTACAATTTTATTATAGTATAATAATAGAAAATTTATTAATAAACTATTTTACACTTTTACAGTACTTCATAGTCTGAAATATCGCAATAATAATTGTCTAATTCAGTTTCAGAATTATGATACATAAATCCATTCAATCTATTGCAGAGCTGTGAAAAATATCAGAAAGTGTTCCCGATCTTGGAAATACTAATGATGACCTTTTTTGCTTTGATCGCGAACAACTCGGTCAATAAACATCATATAACAAAACCAGAAAAACGAAATTAAGGAAAAATGTTTGCTCCATAAGAGCTCTTCTTTGGATTTACCGGAAAAAACTTCTTTGAATCGTGCATACGTTCAATCTAGGCAAAAATTTCTGAAACTTCGTTTCCTGCGCTTCAATTTGATATAACAGTATTATAGTAGATCGAAAAAAATAGTCATCTTGATTCAAAAACTAGAAATTTCAAGCGTTTTTAAAAATATTTTTTGCGACCATTTTACGCAAAGATACAGCCATTTGCAAATGATCAAAATTTTCGGGAAATTAATTCCGTTCCTTTAATTTTGACGCGGAGAGTATTTCTGTAGAACCATAAATATTAAGTGAACTCAAAAATTGTACGGATTTTAGTTATGTTATTTTTATTTATTTGGTTTCATATAGATATTGTATATTTTATTTTGATATATTTTCGTCATTCCATAAATATTAAAAAAACTCAAAAATTTTAAAATAAGTACAAATATTTATTTTCTGTTTTGATAATATTTTCTATGAAAATTAAAAAACCGGTTTTTAGGATTAGTGGAATGTGAAAATTGGTTTTTTCAATAGTCGGTTTTTGTATAAACCCAAATTTATAATGATTTTAATACTCTTATAAAATGTACATATGTGTTTATGCACAGAAATTTCTTATGACGTTCTGAGTACCACGAAAACGGGTATCATCGACTGTAAGAGTATAATTGCAAGTCACGTCGCGTTGGTGAAAGAAAAAGTTACAGCCGCCATCACGATGACGAGCATCAATGTTTGGGAGAGTCATGATGGTGCTTTGATTGATTCTCGACACTACACACCTTTGAAATATAATTCATAGGATATATAACTGGAAATATAACATGTCATCCTTAAACGGTTATCAATGGCAGAAGATACACATCTGTAAGAAGTGAGTAAGACAATATTGAATTTTGTGTTATATATTTTTGTCATATATGCTTATTTCCAGTGACGAAAAATCGGTATTGTTTCTGTTTCGGTAATTTTTTGAGGGCACCCGTTGGGTATTCGTCATGGTTCGAAGTGGGCCATATCTATACAGGGTGTCCCAAAAATGTCGGAGTTCCTTAAAAGGGGTGATTCAGTGGGTGATTTGAAACAACTTTTTCCTTAGCGAAAATATTGTCCGAAGCTTCGTTAACGAGATATTAACAAAAAAACCCGACCAATCAGAGCGCGCGCTTTCCGCCCGAGCTCCCGCGGTAGCGTTGGCTACACGGTAGGCGGCTGCGCTTGTACTACGAACGTACGAACAAGCAAGTGGCATGAATCGAAGGAAACTGCGTCACACATTTTTTTCTTAAAGCAGAATCTTAAATAATAATTATTTGAAGCGAGATGACAAGAAATTCGTAAATTTCGTTTTCAAATAACGCATAAACGAAAAGGTAATGTAACAGAAAATGTACGACAAGTGATCGTAATTCGTTATTGAGGTAAAAATCCGTAGTTTAATAACGGCCAACACAACTAAATTTAAAAAATAATATTAGGTGTATGAATAAATTCTTTCCAACTGGATTTACATAATCAGTACAAAGCTACCGCGGTGATATTCGTAAGCTGCCAGAAAAATGGCAAAAGGTAATTAATAATAGGGGAAATTATTTCGATGATTGAGTCGCTTTCATATTTTTTAAATCAAACAGTTATTGTACCCCAAAATCGGAAAGAATTTATTTCTACACCTAATAATCACCAATAAATTAAATAAAACTCACCCATTCGGACATTCCTTTCCTTCCTTTTCGGAAACCTATGTCACTGGGTCACTGTACCGATCCTGGTCATCGGTGGACGAAAAGATTTATGGTAGGGTAGCGCCCAGTGCTCAGCTGATCGCGGGTATTCGCAAGACACCACCCGAAGGTAAGGGTCGCAACGTCAAGTGCGTCCGGGTTAATGTACCGAATATTCACTTCACTGCACTGCTACTAACACTGATCACTTAATTTATTTTTCATGGAACGTGTTGTTCCTACGTTATAAAAATTGGTGGCCCCGAACCGGGCCGATTACCCATATCACTGCCTCGCGTCATCATCAACCCCGTCGAGCATAATTTTGACGCCAAACGCCGAATCGTACCCTTGCTTGGGGTTGGATGCGCGGGTATTCCAGTGCCAACGCTCGCACAGTAGCACTTGCGTCTCCGTTGTTCCGGGCGTACACCCAGAACATCGCGTAATAATCTTCAGCTGAGTACATTTCTGGGACGAGATTACTAGTTGACTGAGAGGATTTTTTCCCAAGCAACTTCCTCTACCCCCAAGTAGTTTCTCTCGTTCCATTATGAGTTTACTCCCACCAGGACAAGAGGCTTTAGATAAAAAGAAGCCAGCACATTTTAGAAATACACGTGTTTTGCAAAAGTGCAACGAACGAACCATCCTACACTTTCACAAGAGCCCGCGCTCCGTCCTTTTACTGACAATGTACCCATTGCTTAGAGATAGACAGCAGACACCACGTGTTTCGGTTCGAAAGGGTCCGAAGAGACGAGAAACAGAAAGTCTTCGAATTGTTAAAACGAAGAAAGGCATACCATTCCTGTTTCCGTTTTCCGATGCCCTGAGTTCACGTTTGCTACGAGGCGGAACCAGTTAAGCCATAAATTACCCAAAACTGTAGGAAATCGTTCTCTATCGCCGACTCGCGGGACAATACGGTCATAAACCGCGCCCCTAGCGAAATGCTCTGGCCCATCAGCCTGATTAATTTTTGGGAATTATTCAACATTGATACGGCTCGCGAAGAGACACGGGAAGAAAGAGAGCATGTAGTTCGCTGACTGCGCGTAGTCCTGCCTGCTTCGTCCTACCTTCAAATTAAAGACGGATCCCTTATCTCTCGAGTATAAACACGCGCTCGAATTTCAAAACAAAAGCACGCGTCGACGTATTCGGTGCGAGAGGCGGTGGGCTTCAAGTCCGATTGGCTCTAATCTAACCAATCTGCCCTGCATCCGTCCCAAACGGCCACTGTCCCGAAGAGGCCCTCTACACAGCAATATCTCCTCCCCAAGGCCCACCTTCTCTCGCACGGAATACGTCGACGCATTCTTTTATTTTGAAATTCGAGCGCGTGTTTAGACACGAAAGATAAGCAGGCCCGATTGGTTAGTTTGGGACCAATCGGACTTCAAGCCCACCGTCTCTCGCACCGAATACGTCGACGCATGCTTTTGTTTTGAAATTCGAGCGCGTGTTTATACTCGAGAGATAAGGGATCCGTCTTTAATTTGAAGGTAGGACGAAGCAGGCGGGACTACGCGCAGTCAGCGAACTACATGCTCTCTTTCTTCCCGTGTCTCTTCGCGAGCCGTATTAATGTTGAATAATACTTTTTAATTGTTAGTTCCCAAAAATTAATCAGGCTGATGGGCCAGAGCATTTCGCTAGGGGCGCGGTTTATGACCGTATTGTCCCGCGAGTCGGCGATAGAGAACGATTTCCTACAGTTTTGGGTAATTTATGGCTTAACTGGTTCCGCCTCGTAGCAAACGTGAACTCAGGGCATCGGAAAACGGAAACAGGAATGGTATGCCTTTCTTCGTTTTAACAATTCGAAGACTTTCTGTTTCTCGTCTCTTCGGACCCTTTCGAACCGAAACACGTGGTGTCTGCTGTCTATCTCTAAGCAATGGGTACATTGTCAGTAAAAGGACGGAGCGCGGGCTCTTGTGAAAGTGTAGGATGGTTCGTTCGTTGCACTTTTGCAAAACACGTGTATTTCTAAAATGTGCTGGCTTCTTTTTATCTAAAGCCTCTTGTCCTAGTGGGAGTAAACTCATAATGGAACGAGAGAAACTACTTGGGGGTAGAGGAAGTTGCTTGGGAAAAAATCCTCTCAGTCAACTAGTAATCTCGTCCCAGAAATGTACTCAGCTGAAGATTATTACGCGATGTTCTGGGTGTACGCCCGGAACAACGGAGACGCAAGTGCTACTGTGCGAGCGTTGGCACTGGAATACCCGCGCATCCAACCCCAAGCAAGGGTACGATTCGGCGTTTGGCGTCAAAATTATGCTCGACGGGGTTGATGATGACGCGAGGCAGTGATATGGGTAATCGGCCCGGTTCGGGGCCACCAATTTTTATAACGTAGGAACAACACGTTCCATGAAAAATAAATTAAGTGATCAGTGTTAGTAGCAGTGCAGTGAAGTGAATATTCGGTACATTAACCCGGACGCACTTGACGTTGCGACCCTTACCTTCGGGTGGTGTCTTGCGAATACCTGCGATCAGCTGAGCACTGGGCGCTACCCTACCATAAATCTTTTCGTCCACCGATGACCAGGATCGGTACAGTGACCCACTGACATAGGTTTCCGAAAAGGAAGGAAAGGAATGTCCGAATGGGTGAGTTTTATTTAATTTATTGGTGATTATTAGGTGTAGAAATAAATTCTTTCCGATTTTGGGGTACAATAACTGTTTGATTTAAAAAATATGAAAGCGACTCAATCATCGAAATAATTTCCCCTATTATTATTTACCTTTTGCCATTTTTCTGGCAGCTTACGAATATCACCGCGGTAGCTTTGTACTGATTATGTAAATCCAGTTGGAAAGAATTTATTCATACACCTAATATTATTTTTTAAATTTAGTTGTGTTGGCCGTTATTAAACTACGGATTTTTACCTCAATAACGAATTACGATCACTTGTCATACATTTTCTGTTACATTACCTTTTCGTTTATGCGTTATTTGAAAACGAAATTTACGAATTTCTTGTCATCTCGTTTCAAATAATTATCATTTAAGATTCTGCTTTAAGAAAAAAATGTGTGACGCAGTTTCCTTCGATTCATGCCACTTTCTTGTTCGTACGTTCGTAGTACAAGCGCAGCCGCCTACCGTGTAGCCAACGCTACCGCGGGAGCTCGGGCGGAAAGCGCGCGCTCTGATTGGTCGGGTTTTTTTGTTAATATCTCGTTAACGAAGCTTCGGACAATATTTTCGCTAAGGAAAAAGTTGTTTCAAATCACCCCCTGAATTACCCCTTTCGTCACACCCGGCGACCGTCTCTGAAGTTGGGCCCCCCTCACACAATAGGGCAGAGTCGCTCAGTCGGGAATCGTAGACCTCCTTAAAGTATGTATAAATTGTGCAAAAATTGCCCAGCAACATGTATCCATTGAGTCGCCAAGAGCTCCGCGCGATACTTTCTTATATCCACTGACTTGTATCCGGCGTTTTGTATCCAGGGACTTGTATCCGGCGATTTGTATCCGGTGACTTATGACCAAGACCGTTCCCCATCGAGTAGCTGTATCCCACAGAAATATTGCCAAATCGCTGGATACTAACGCTTTAATCTCAAAAGGGACGAATCGCCATATACAAATCGTTGATTAGAAGTCTCTAGATACAAGAAGGTATCTAGCGGAGCTCTTGGCGACTCCCTAAATAGTAGCGGACATAAAAGTTGCTACTTTTTCGAACCATTCTACGTCTATTAATTTTTAATATCAACTTAAAACTGCAGTATGTGCCTAATATACATATTCTGAAAGAGAATTAAAAACTGTATAAAACCCAGTTACCGTTGAATTTATTTAACTAACAATCAAAAACCCTACATAACGTTAAACATGATAACACATTTTTAAAGCCAACAAAAAGTTACCACTTTTGAACATTAACCTCTTAACTGGGCCATTTCTCGATGAAAAACGTTTCCAGTGTATTAGAAATTGAAAGCTTAATAATCATTACAGACTTATTAACCTTAAGACATTATGATTTGTGCTTCAACGAGTGAAGTTCCAAAATATTCATGACGATTCAACGCACATTATCCAGCGTGGAGTAATTTTCGAATGACGAGTTAACTCGACGTTCCCAGTCAGTGTGGAGATCTCGGGCGGGTTTTCTCGCGCATGCGCGGCGATTTTAGCATCAGTATAGTACAAGTTTCGATAAAATGAGGTACCTTGATCACCCCGCTGCTTTCCCGCCAATAACAATACACCTATTGGTTGCGCCCCAACATAGATACGGTACTGCAAAGGCCGCGCATGTGCGAGAAAACCCGAGATCTCCACACTGTTCCCAGTTAACAGGTTAATAAAAAAATCTAATATTTTGTAGGGACACCATTTGCTTTTAGGATAACCTAAAAAGTTACTAAACGTAGTAACTTTCTTGTCGGCCCCAAAAATGTTTTACCCTGTTTAATGTCACATAACACTTTTATTTGTCAGTTAAATAAATTCAACTTTAACTGAGTTTTATACAGCTTTAAATTCTCCATCAGACTATGCATATTAAACATACCACAGTCCTAAATGTATGCTAAAAAATAACAAAAATAGAACAAATCGAAAAAGTGGTAACTTTTTTGTCCACTAGTGTACATATTTCTGGGCGATTATTTCCCAGTTTATTCGTACCTCATGGGGGCAGACCACAGTAACGGTTCGAAATGTAAAGATGTTTTCGGGAATTTATTTCAACCAAACAACACAAGTAAATCAATCTATTGCTTAGTATGGTTAGTAATATACATATCGAACGGAAAGAAACAATTTTTCAATGAAGTTCATAAATCCGTTTCCTATATACTCTTCGTCAAAATGTGCGCTGCGGCAAAATCGTGCTTGTCGCGTTGACAGTGCCCAGGCCATATGGTTAATCCAAATTCATAAAGGCAAAAATATTTAGAAACTAGAAGCCTACCTCTATTAAAAAAAAAGTCAAAATCGAAAAAATTACAAAATGGCGAACCACTGAACAATCATGTTTTCCGGGTACAATATTAGGGAAATGTTGATAAAAAAAATAGAAGCAGGTCGTTAATTGAAAGAAACTGATCGTCATGTAATAGCGGCGGGTTTTTCGTACAATAGATGCCCTTGCTCATGTCAATTGGATGTATAGTTTTCTCTGTAGACTGTCAACGCGGTTGAAAAATGTCATTCTGAGGAAAACGTATTCAAAGTTCCGCTCGGCTCAGTCGCGCGATTGACACCGTATCGCGGAAAATACTATATCTCCGTCAATGTTGCGAATTTCTTCATAAAATTTGGAGAGAGCATTCTTGAAACGTACGTCTTTCAGAAAATGTGAAAAAGAAAAAATCGCTTTTTTTCAGTTTTTTACAGTTGTCTGCCCCCTTAAGGCTCCAGGACCCAGGTAATAACTGACCGCGAGACTGTTATGTTTCTAACCACAGCAAAAGGAACGGGCCCGGGTTTTAGAACCTAAGGAGGTGTACGGGTCCCGATCAGGGTTGGCAGGAGAAACACGCAGGCGTAGTACAGGGTGATTCTGGAGCTACGCCCGATAATGAATGCGGCCTGGTATCCCGTGGCCTAGAAGGGGTTTAAATACCATTAAAAAGTGAGAAATGTCTAGAATTTCCGAAATTCTCATCAGATCTTTGCGAAAATGACGCCAATCGATTCCTTATGTTTCGTCGATGAAACTAACATCAAGAACGACGTGTTACAAATATACTTTTAGGCGCGGCAAAGACTGCAGTAAAACTCGTCGCAGGACGGTTCTGGGGTAAGTGCCGTGGGGTTCATTACAGTCCTCTTACCAGAAAGCATCGCCTTCCCCACTCCGTGGCCAGATCCTCCAGGAACAGACTCCCTATTCATTAGCAATACGGCGTCGGGCCGCTTGCCATATTCTCTACCTCACTCTAAACAACCAATCCTTCGACACCCGATAGCTGGGAGACCCAACGTGGTCACCAGCCATCGCCCGTCGCCAGGACTGTTTAGTCTCGCGTACCTTCTACAATCAGGACCGCACACAGGCTAAGTCCCTGTCATAAAATCTTCGAAGGCAGGTCAGCATGGGGCCATCCGCCCTCGACCGCCCCCTAAAATTTGGTGACGCTAACAGACGTAATTCGGACCATAATGAAAGAAGTCCCATGGAAAATCGATTTATATCATTTCAAGCTGACTTCGTTAAAAATAGTCCGATTTACATAAAATTTGGTATGATTTTCATCGGAGAAACATAAGGAATCCATTGGTGTCACTTCTATGCCCATATGATAAAGAATAAAGAATTTCGTAATACGCTGAAATGAATATTTCACATTTTCACTCACGACTGCAGGGGGTCGACCACGATTTTCCGGGGTCGCCCAAGGATTCATACCTGATTCAGAAATATAATAATTCTTTTTTCTTTATCGTATCGATTTGGAAGTTACACCGATGGATTCCTTACGTTTTTCCGATGAAAATCATACAAAAGTTCATGTAAATCGGACTATTTTTAACGAAGTCAGCTTGAAATGATATAAATCGGTTTTCCATGGAATTTCTTTCATTATGGTCCGAATTACGTCGTTCTTAGTGTTAGTTTCATCGGCGAAACATATGGAATCGATTGGCTCATTTTCGCAAAGATCTGATGAGAATTTCTCACTTTTTAATGGTATTCAAACCCCTTCGGGGGTCGAAAGTCATAAAATTTGGTGAGGTACTGCGGGGGTTCTCCTCGCCACGTGGTACGAGGCCGTATCCATTGTCGGGCGTAGCTGCAGAATCACCCTGTAGAAGGAGAATGCCTACAACAATAATAAGACGCTTAAGATTAGAGCTGTGATTCCCGTCGGATCGGGTACTCGGGTCCCCGTGAGATACCAGGGAAGAAAAAAATATCCCGGTTAAACCGTCCTTGATACTCGAGATACCCAAGATCTCCTTTAGTACCGTTCCATAATTGAAGCCACACTGTGCGTCATAGCCTTCAGGTCGAAGGCTGCGACCCCTGAGGAGACAGGAATACCCATTAAGAAGTGAGAAATCTCCAGTTCCGAATTTCTCGTCAGATCTTTGCGAAAACGAAGCCAATCAATTCCTTATGTTTCTCCGATGTAAATAACGCCAAAAACGACGTAATTCGACCATAATGAAGGAAATTCCATGAACAAATGTTTCGCATAATTTCAAATTTACTTCGTTAACAATAGTCCGATTTATATGAAATTTGGTATAATTTTCATCGGAAGAACATGAGGAATTCTCGGTGTCACTTCTATATCGATACGATAAAAAGTTAAGAATTATTTTATTTCTGAATCAGATATGAATCGGCCAACCGCAGCGAATCGAGGTCGCCCCCCCCCGTAGTCGAGGGTAAAATATTCATTACAGTATATTAAGAAGTTCTTTATTGTTCTTCGTGTCGATATGAAAGTCACACCAATGAATTGCTGGCGTTCTCCCGATTGAAATTATACTAAATGTCATGCAAATCCGACTACATTTACACCAGTAATACAATCATATGAAGAGTATATTTTTTTTAACACATTCTCTTATTTTAGTGAGCAGGGAAGGAACTAAATTAACATAAAATTAGCTGGAAATGTTAGAGTATCAAATAAAGAGAAGTGGTAAGGAGAAAGTGCGAAAGCCAGAAAAGTCGCGAACAAGAATGACCTAAAGATCGTTTATGATTGTATGGGTTTCTGATTTTTTGAAGGTATGTACGTTATGGACGGAGGTCTGTCATGCAGATATGCAGTTGGAGCGCTCTAGCTGGTAATGCAAAAAAGTTACTGTTAGGCACGTAGGGAAAATTACAATAGTGAACGAAAGAAAACGTTCGACGGTCAATTGCTGCGTCTGCACACGAATCTACTATTACGAGGTAATAGCTTCGACGAAAGTCAATTCTGTGACGTACTGAATATTTTAAATTTATTAGAGGATAATGAGATACAATCTGAAAGTCTGATTGATCCTTTGAATACCTGATTAAGACTGTCCGCCCGCTCCTGTTAGCGGTCCGCTCCGGTGTTACGCATCCGCGTCGCACGCATATTCCATGTACCCCCTCTCCCTCATCTATACCAACAAAATCGATCACAATTTCAAATTGCTCATTCTTATTTTCACACTGTCATTTTCACTTTAACCATTGAAACTGGTCAAAGCCTGAATAAATGAAACAAAATCATCCACCACCACAATTTTGTGTTTAGTTAACCCTTTCACTGCTGACTAAAATACGAAAGCATGGTAAGAAATGCGTATTCTTTTTACGATTTGTATTGCTTGTGTCAAAGTGGTCCGTTCTTGGTGCTATTTTAATTGAGGAAAGAAGGAATAGATTGGCGTATTTAACTTATCTATAACTATTCAAATTTTCAAATCTCTTCCGCCTACAAAAAAATATACATACGCTCTGCGCTGTCCAATCCTTACAGGTTTTGTATGTAACCATTTCTTAGACAACGCATAATTTAGAAGTTATTTATGATGGGCGAAATTAGTGGACCACCATATACATATATTTTCTGGTGTTAAGGGGTTACGCCACACTGAGACATTCGAAATTAGACGATATTTTTTGCAGACACTATCAGGTTGAAAATTATTTCTTTACTTCTTATGCGTAAAGCATAAGTTTTAAGTTTGCCGTTTTAAGTGAAAAATTTAAAACATTATATACGAATAGATTATCGCACAAAAAATGATATGCTACATTTCAGATAATACCATTAAGAGTATGTCTACCAAGCTTGAAATAAATCAGACAAGTTGTTTTCGAGATATTTGATACACCGCTCTCGCAGAGGAGCTTCACGGGACAACCAATACCTCGGCCATTTTTTAATACTTTTGTGCAGTATTTGCACTAATACATGATCTACACATAAGAAGTAAAGCAATAATTTTCAACCTCATTGTATCTGCAAAAAAATCGTCTAGTTTTGAGCGTCTTAGGGTGGTGTAAGCCCTTAACGGGGGAGACCACTGTAAAAAATCTGAAAAATCGATTTTTTCTTTTTTACATTTTCTGAAAGCCGTACATTTCAAGAATGCTGTCTCCAAACTTTATGAAGAAATTCGCAAAATTGACGGGGATATGGTGTTTTCCGTGAAGCGGTGTCAAACATTGAACGCGTTTTCCTCAGAATGATATTTTTCAAGCGCGCTGACAGTCTACAGAGAAAACTATAGGTCCAAATGACACGAGCAAGAGCATTTATTGCACGAAAAACTCGTCTCTATTACTTGACGATCAGTTTTTTCAATTATCGACCTCCTTATATTTTTTTATCTACATTTTCCCAATTTTGTACCCCGAAAACATGATTTTTTTCAGTGGTCCGCCATTTTGTAATTTTTAACAATTTTGACTCGTTCTATATATTATTGTGTTTTTGAATTCGGATTAACCATATGTCCTGGGCACTGTCAACGTGCCTAGCATGTTTTTGCCGCAGCACAAATTTTAACGAAGAGTATACAGAAAACGGATTTATGCATTTCATTGAAAAAAAATTTTCTTGCCCTCCAATATGTACACTATTACCTATACTGAGCAATACATTGATTTACTTGCGTTGTTTGCTTGTAATAAATTCCCGAAGACACCCTTACATTTCGGACCGTTACAGTGGTCTCCCTCCTTAAGGGGGTAGTGGATTATTGGATACGTAAAATCTGTAGTGTCGTTGACGCTAAATTACTTTGATACCAAACAATCGTTATAGTCGTGCTTTTGAAAATCTATTGTGGGCAAGTTTGCGAGTATTTACAAAAAAAACAATCGTCGAAATTTATAAAATTATCGAAGGTATTTATCGTTGATGATAGTCCTGTACGGCGCGCCGCTGCTGGTGATGTACATCGATTCAGGTGAACCAATCATCTGATAGCAAAATGCTTTGAGGTGATTATTCTATACACATATATCTACAGTGTGGAAACTTGCCGATGAATTTGAACAAAAATTGTGAAAGTTACACACGAATCGATTTTTTTCCACATTTTTACGGGAAAAAATCGTATATAATTAGTTATAAAATGTTTATGTTTTACAAACATTCAATGTTGATGCGGAATTTCTACACAATAGAGAATGGAATTCAACAAGTTCAGTTAAAATTTGAAGTGAAAATATTCATTGACTCAAGAGTTATGGTGAACACCGTTGCTGAAAATGGTGTCTCGAGAAAACGGGCTTCAAAGTTAAGTGCCCTACGCCAATACCGCTCTGTGAGGCCGTTACTCGACAGTGCACTCAATTACGTTCGCTGCTATAACGTCGACAATTATTCAAATTTCTTCACTAAATTTTGTTTAAAATTTTAATAAAGGATAAGACTTTCAAAATGAGTAAAAAAAAGTAATCAATTTTCTGAAGCTGAAATAGTCCACTACCCCTTTAAATTTCGTAACCCGAGCTAGGATTTACGATGCAGACGTGACATTCTTTGATTTCTAGAACCGTGAATTTATGACCTTGAATTTATTTATTTATGATCATGGAAAACTGCGACTTCTAACTAGCTTCGGGGACTCGACTTTTTTTGCTTCTGAATGCCGTGTCGTAAATGCAGAAGGACAGGACTCCTTGCACACCATCTACTCAAGGTCCCTTTTCCAAAATTACTCACGTGTGCAACGTCCCTGCATTACCTGCTTACACACCCCCTTCCACTAGGCGTCTGCAAAATCAAGGAAACGTCCCAAAAAATGTTCATTAGTGTCTTCACACCCACGTCTTGCAATGCAATTAGCTACAAATTTTCTGGAAGGTGACCGGTGTTATAATCCTGGGGAGTATTTAGTCAGTCAACCGTCAGTCAAACGCCAGTATCGCAAATGAAGCCACGTAGCCAGATTAGTTCCACAGTTTAATATCATGTCAGTACTTTTTCACAACAATGGCTCCACGAAAATGTTGGGTGTTGAGGTATTGCACTGTGTCAGAAGACAACAAAATTATTTGTGGTTTGTGCAATTCTATATTAGCGTGCGGAGAATCCACTTTATCATTTTTAAAGCATTGGCGGTGCAAACATCGTGATCTTGTCTCCGAGGCTTCACTATCGCCGTCATTAAACAGTTTCGAATTTGAAGACGAGCTACCATCGACTTTCGTTGAACATTGCACGAAGAAAAGAAAAGCCGTAGAAGTATGCAATGCGAAGAGGCAAGAAGAAATCACCCAACCACTTTACTGGATGTTAGCAACCAATATGATATCCATATCGTTTTGGAACATCAAAGGGTTTGAGAATTCATGAAGATCCTAGAATCAGGATACAACTACCCGTGTCCTCAAACCGTCACAAAGCGGTTGCAATTATTGTATGAGGACAAACGAAAAAAGGTACTCGCAGAAATGTCCTCTAGCGAACATGTGTCATCAACCGTAGATGGGTGGTCGTCGAAGGCGCAAGACTCATACGTGGATACAACCGCTCATTTTATCAACAAAAATTGGCGGCTCCAAACTTATAAGTTGGCAGATCGTCATACGGCAATAAATTTACCACAGTTGTTTAGTTTAGTGACAAAACATTGGGAAATAGAGGATCAAATAATTGGTGTCGTGCATGACAATGCACAAAACATTTGTTCAGCAAAAGATTTATTACCAAATGTGTTATATAGTGTTTCCTGCGCTGCACATAGATTACAGTTGTGTATAAAGGACGGGATGAACAGTGTGCCTAGATTTGAAGAAGTGATTAAAAATGGGGCTAAAATAATCCAACATTTTAAGCACTCAACAGTAGTC
Organism: Andrena marginata; assembly: GCA_963932335.1. Classification (NCBI taxonomy): domain Eukaryota; kingdom Metazoa; phylum Arthropoda; class Insecta; order Hymenoptera; family Andrenidae; genus Andrena; species Andrena marginata. The sequence continues at coordinate 26,976,712 of OZ010662.1, forward strand.
ACAATCGCGTTGCAAAATAAACAACAACAATTAAAATTAAAAGTACTGAAAATTATACAATCATGTCCACAAGATGGAACTCAATATATTACATGTGCGACCGTTTAGCCAGTAATGGAAATGCAAATGTTCCGGTTTTAGGTGACAGGCAAGTCACAACATTAAATGTTGCGTTAAAATTGGAAATGCAAGAACAGGATTGAATTACATTAGATGAAATTATTACAATTTTAGAACAAATTGAATTAGCTACAAAAGAGCTATGTTCTGAGAAAAAAATTACAATATCTTTAGTTCTCCCGATTCTGCACGGATTAATAAATAATTTAATTAAAAGAGATGATTTCGGTGTACTGGTTCGGTCTATGAAATAATTAAATGAAAGCTATTTTGCAACTTTGAGAATTTTTATCAAATTCCAACGTTTCGGTCAATGATTATGACCATTCTCAAGGAAAGTTAGATAAAAAGAAAAAATACTGCGAATACTTTCATATTGAAAATTTTAAATTTAAACAAAAATCACGTTCATTGTTGGGAACGTGCGACACGCGAGTCGGTTGACCGGTGACTGAGATAAACAGTAGACACGAGGTAAGAACATCTAGATTCTAGATTAAGAGACACGGCAGTGTCTCGCGCCAAGTATATATACACCACAAAAAAATAGAAGACAATATTCAATCCCCCCAAAAATAGAACAAAATATATAATCACAAAAATAGAAGATAATAATACACAAAAAATAGAACAAAATATACAATCACAAAAAGATAGAAGATTATAATAATTACAAAATAAAAAAAAGGTGTGAAATCAAAATGAGCTGCAAGTACATAAAGGTGCTTTCCAACTGCGCTTACGATGACACAACTACATATACACAGCTAAAATGCTGTGATCATACATTCCATTACTCATATCGCGGACATTTTTTAATTAATCCGTCAAAAAGAATCCCATTTAAAAACATTGTCGTAAATTAATAACTTTACAAAATTAATAATATACCAAAATTACGCCAATTATAAGAATGGCTATTATACAAAGACAAAATTGTATTAAATAATATTAAGCAGACATATCTTTATACAAGTAAATATTTTAATACGAATAAATATTTTATTCAAAATACTTGGCGCTGCACCCCGAATTGGAGTTGCTAAACTGAAATAAATATATATAAATTGCATTAATCTTTTTCTTTCTTTCTTGTGCGTGCTTTCGTGAATGTGTGTATGTGTGCGGGTGCCTATGCTACGTATGAAATTAGAGTTAAATATATGTAGAATAGATCTGACTGCGTTTCTAATATGTATATGTATATATATGTTTATGTATTTTAGATTGTAAGGGAGTTATTATAAATTATTATTACTACTAAAACAATTAACATTTTTTCGGTTCCGCAGCGCCAAGTATTTATATATATATATATATATATATATATATATATATATATATATATATATATATATATAAATAATAGATTTCAAAATTTTAATGAAATAACCGATACTTTCGTTAAGAATACACTGTTCCAACAGATTTTATAAATATGGATTCTCTAGAATGGAAAAGTGATCCCAATTATAATATTGGATTAAATATAGTAAATAATTTAGCAGTAAACGATTTGACGGCCGAACGAGCAGTCAAACTCATGCAAAAGTTCAATTTTAACTATTCAACAGCCATCTGGACTTGTAACATTCATTACTCGTTTCTTATAAATTTTCGTACGCTGAATACGAATTCGCAAACCGTTTTTCGCCAACATCCTCAGTTTTCGAAAAATTAGTTTATTTAAAAAAAAATGCAAATTTTCAACTTGAACGTCTTGCGTATCGAAATAGTAATAGTTATTCGGTTGCTTGTTCCGTCAAAATTATTTTATAAACCTTCGGGAACACAACGATATAAGTTATTAATGCATTATTACTATTTAAATATATTTAAACCACAATCAAAGAAAAAATGCACCCGAAACGCAACCATTTTTGCAGATATCTGTCAATTTATTTTAAAAACTAAGAGTCTAGAAGAAAATCTGACTACTCCACGCGATGCAGCAGACATTTTTCCTTCGGAAAACATTAACGAAAGTGGTAGGTCACATTTCGTTTTCAATAACTGAGCGAAATAGTTTGGCAAAACGTATGGCGCCGACAGTGGTAGTCGCGCGCGTGTAAACGATTCTGTCGGCGAGCGGCAATGGATACGCCCGCCGCTGTTGCCTTCTGTATTGAAAACAAACCGTGACTTACCACTTTTGTTGGTGTTTTCCGGGGGGAAAATGTCTGTTGCATCACGTGCAATGGTGAATTTTCTTCTAGAGCCCTAGTTTTTAAAATAAATTGAAAAATATCTGCAAAAATTGGTGCATTTCGGATGTAGTTTTCCCTTTAATCAGTTATTTATAATTATACAAAAAAAATTTTAGACGAAAATTATACTGTTTGACAACATAAATATAATGCCAACGCAAAAAGTATTTTTTGATGGTTCATTTTTTGAGATTTCAAGGTCATGATTTTTTTGTGTAATCTTATACTTTGATTCTATATTATTACAGAGCGTAAAAAGATAACGATATATAAAAATGTATATTAACGATATACTGCAACGAAGAAAAACGAGTTACGAAAATAAAAAATTTCAAATGCGATGAGGCACAGTTTCTCGTTCTCCGATCAAATTCAAATTTTGCACACATTATTTTTTCTCCCAGTGGCATAATCGTTGGGGGGTGACCCCGTCAAAAATCTCAAAATTATATTTCGACAAGAGTAACTAAGGTCCACCCTAATAAACAGTCTTATGACGGGATAGAATTAAAGATAAATTCTACATAATAGAAACTATGCACACCTGCAATGCTTCAAGATGATGATTGAATTGGTCGAATTGGTTTAAATTTGAGTTTTCTGATATGAACCAAACTTACAAGAAGCAAATAGAGGATTGCAGCTAAATAAAATCGTTTAATAAAATCGTTTAATTAATATAATTAATATAATACTATGTCACAATAAATTTTTTTCTCTGACGTAGATCACACGTCATTATCTTCTGCTTCGATTATCTGTAAATATATATAAAATCCACATTTTAGTTATTTTAGTTACAACTTAACGTAGAACTTATTATATATAGAAATAGAGTGGCCTTTTGCTTTAGTGAGTGTAGAGACTAAATAATGTGTCCGAAGGAGGTGCGAGCGTATGGCAGAAAGTCTTGTTGCAGGAAATTTAAATGCTAATGGTAATAATTCAGCGAAATGAACACGGAGATCCAATATTTTTAACGCATAATGTATTGGTGTTGGAATGAAACTAATTTAGTATGTTTATTGGTGATTTTAAATAATGGGAATCTAAAAAATTAATGAATTAATGAATAGCGTGACAACTACCGTGGATTTTATTAAAGTATTACGAATGTCTTTCATAAAAGATTGAAAAGCATCAAGGGAGATGTGTTTTCAGCGTACTTTCTTCACTATTATGACTTGCTTTACATTGCAAGCAGTCCACCATAATCTATTTTCTTAATAAATCTTAAAGCTATGTCTTTAGACAAATTTTGTCGATTTACCTTATTTGACAAAGTTCCAGAAACGTGTGCGAAACAAGATACTCTATCTATCTATCTATCTAATCTTCTCCGGACAACCTCCACGCCTGTGCATTCCCTTCATTTCTATCCATCCAAGCCTGTGCGCCCCCTTCAATTCTACTATCCAAGCCTGTGCGTCTCCTTCATTTTTATCGAAGTCCTGTGCGTCCCCTTCATTTCTATAATATAATAAGCTTCACATAAAATAGAAACTCTAAATTGCTGGTATACAAATACAAATATCTGGCAATTTAAATTCAATGCAATTTTTACTACAATATATCACTTTGTACAAGCATGGTACAAAGGGTATAGCCGGATAAGATGGTCAAATGTGCCCCTGAACCGAATTTAAATCACGATGGGTCATTCGAAAGCTTATAAAAAAAGAATGATTTCCGTCAAGTTTCAACTTTGTATCTCGACCCCGGGGGTAGTGAAGGGTAAAAATAGACAATCAGGTTTTTGCCGAATTTCTCCTATACCAGCGGATGAAAAATTTTGAAAAAATTCAGAGGCATGTCTGTTATCGGTGCACATATTAGGGAATCGTGTCAGATTTTTAAATTGAAAAACCAAGCTGTGAAAAATAAAAAACGCCAAAAAATGCTGAAAAATGCCGGTTTTGTATCGAAGCAGTCTTGACACTATAATTATATTTTTACTGCAAGTCCGCATCATTGTTACTATTATCTTGAATTTTTTTCAGATTTTTCAATTTGGTGCGCCGCAGTTAAAAAAATTAAAAACCGATTTTTTCGCCGTTTTTTCCGTGCCAGGGTAACTTATACGTCGAACTGCTTCATGAAATAAGTGTTTTACGTGATCTTCAATGTTTCTACATACCGCAAAGCAACATATGAATTAGAGAATTTGGAAAAACCGAATCATTTGAAACTACGCTATGCTACTTACATTGAAAAGTATCAAGCATACTTTCCAACGGTGTCAGCGGCGCAGTGTTAAAGTGTCGAGCTGCTAAACCAATGCAAACTTTTTGAACGTAAGTTCGAGCCTCGAACTTACAAGTACCCCTTAGGTTAAGTTTTTTTTTCATTAACTATATATATTTCCTAATTATATGACACAATAATCAATATTTATTTTCAAATGTTTTAAGACTATTTTAAAAACATATTAACCTGAAATATACGTAATAATGAGTTTGGATTGCCTTTTATGCCACCGTTTGTATTGTCAAGTATCCTATCAATTACGGTATTGTTTAACATTTCCTACACTATATTAATATGTGAAGGTGGTTTTTAAATCTCTTACCTTTAACAATTATGGATGAATAACAACAAAAATCGTGTTGTTGTTTTGCTACTATTTAGCCTTTTTGTCTATTAGATCTTACGATTCTCTGCTTTTTCAAAATATATATGTTAAAATTTCTGTCACGGCTTCAATGTGCAATGGGTAAAGCCAATCATGATTGTTCGATTGATAAGGCATGTTTGGAAGAGTGCGATTGGGACCGAGGAAGGATGTTTATGCTAGAGTCTCGAGTGTGTTAGGAGTGTGAGGTTTGAATGATTTCTCAGAATGCATGTAGAAGATTTAGATAACTGAAGTGCGTGTCAAGAGTGTATGCTGTGGATGTGGATCACGGGCAGCGCAACAGCCGAATGCACAAGGGTAGTCTAGTAAAGAGTGTCACAGAGTTCGCGTCGTCATGGCTTTGGTCTTTACAATCTATAGTAACTTTTCAATTAGACTTGCTTTCACCCACCATATCTACAATTATTGTAACTTCTTTAAGTGTTTTTAAATATTGTTTTGTCGGTGTGCGTTTATCTGTGGGTGTGAAACCTACAGGTGTTATATTGATTATGCACCAAACTCAATAGGCTATTCACGAATTAAACGCTAGTGTTGTGAATGTGCAAATGGTAACCGTACCGTCGGGTGCTGTTCACATATAGCTGCAATAATTTATTATTTGTCACATGCTCGATACCTATCAAAAATTGTAAGGCCAGCAAAAATTCTCAGTAAAATATTCAACAATGAACACGTGACACCTGTAATTAACGAAGACAGCGATAAAGACTGAATACACCACACACGATTTTTGTTGTTATCCATCCATAATTGTTAAAGGTGAGAGATTTAAAAACCACTTCCACATATTAATATAGTGTAGGAAATGTTAAACAATACCGTAATTGATAGGATACTTGACAATACAAACGGTGGCATAAAAGGCAATCCAAACTCATTATTACGTATATTTCAGGTTAATATGTTTTTAAAATAGTCTTAAAACATTAGAAAATAAATATTGATTATTTTGTCATATAATTAGGAAATATATATAGTTAATGAAAAAAAAAACTTAACCCAAGGGGTACTTGTAAGTTCGAGGCTCGAACTTACGTTCAAAAAGTTTGCATTGGTTTAGCAGCTCGACACTTTAACACTGCGCCGCTGACACCGTTGGAAAGTATGCCTGATACTTTTCCATGTAAATAGCATAGCGTAGTTTCAAATGATTCGGTTTTTCCAATTGCTCTAATTCATATGTTGCTTTGCGGTATGTAGAAACATTGAAGATCACGTAAAACACTTATATCATGAAGCAGTTCGACGTATAAGCATCGACGAAGTATAGAATAGACCTATCACCTTATGGGACTTCGTGTCACCACCCGAACTGTGTTACCGACCCATAATTTGAGGACTGAATTTAGCGGCCTCTGTTCATGAACAGCGTCCAACTCCGGAACTACTCTGAAATGTGTTGAAATGCTGAAAGGTGTGTGCGTGCTTGTATACATGTGACTTGTTTAGCGCGAGAGTTTCACATAGAGGGCAGACTTTTGCTACGCTATGCTTTGGCTCGGTTTGTCAGCGACTCACGTGGATTGGCGTGGATTTTTCTCCGAAAATGTATTTCGGTGATATGGAAACTATATTTCGCCGAAACATGGCTCTTCTTGAAAGCTTATACAAGCTATAAATTGCAAGATAACATTGATTGTTAGTACTTTACGTGTAGTGGAACAGTTAACTAACATTTTCGCGTGTCGTATGTCGAAAAATATTAAAAATTGACGCTGTTACTGACATTCCTGCAAATCTCTGCACTCCGCGCATATCTAAATAGACGGTGCTCATCGTACGACACGAATAAATCATTGAGAACAAGGAATCCAAACGTTTTTGCAAAATTTATATTTGTAGTTTTCGGGACCCTAGGACATTTTGCAATAGTTTATTTATTACTTGGGAACGGTAGATTAGTAGTTAAAACTCTACGTTTCGTTACAAACTGATTGGCCCTTTTCTTATTAACTATTGTATGGATTTAAAAATTGTAAACAACATCTACGATGTAAGTACCCGAGCGTATCGCTTGCGTTAAGGTCTGTTTTCATTATTCCTAGAGTACATATGAGAAAAGTTATGGTATTTTTTAAAGCACAAGTAAAAAAAAGGTTCTGTTTTACGGACGTCGCGACTCGTGAGTGAGATAAAATTGGAGGGAAACGGCACGGAGGTCCTTTACGCGACAAACGATCATTCTGGCAGCGGCAACAAAGTATGATACCTACATTGTCTTCTTGCGTTCTCCGTGCGCCTGATTTTTGCATGTCGATGTCGGCCCACGGACAAGCTATGTTCAAATGGCCGTACCTATTGAAGCAGATTTCATTTTTTTCTATAAATTCTGCAAAAGTCGTAATCAGTAACTAAAAGCGGAAAACACATATGTACACATGCTAAGATAATTGTAAGATGAAATTTTTACATTCTCTGCTTATTTTTCGTCTTTATTCGAGCATTTATGGCAAATTAGTGAGATTTTTTTAATAATAGAAAAATCAAACACGACGTCATTCGAGCAAGTTAAATTCTTTTTACATCAACATGCTCCACTCAATAAGAGAAAAAAGTTTTTAAAAAACCATATGCCGCACCGATGCGAAGGAAGATATTGTTAAAGTTTACGCAAAAACTAAAGTGCTTATATCGTTTCCTTCTCGCCTTTACAAAAACAAAGGCGAAATGGTAATCTATATAATCGTAATCTATATAGTGATCCGGAGAAATATAGCTGGGCTTCGATACGCTTATCAGTTTTAAACAAATTCTAACTTCGTTCTCTTGGGGTGAGTTCAAGTCCATGTTGCACGGTTTAACTTTTTCATTGGTTTTACTCTTTGAACTAATTTTTTATCATACGATTTAATTGTTTTTTTTTCAATGTACCTATATCAACAAAAAGCATGCAGCCAAAGCAGAAATGTATTCTTGAGATACCGTTCTTACTAGTTTCCAACTATACTTTGAATTCCAAATTGTAAGTTATTTAAATAAATTTTCACATTATCACTTTATAGGACAAAGAGGAGGCGGAAGTACAGTAAACCCTGTTTTTGTGCGGTGGATAGGGACCGCATAAAAGAAATCGGGTAATTATGCAGAACAGGTGTTTCCTCACCGATTTCAATTATTTTTGGATATGTTGTCGGGGACATGATTCTGAACAACTTTTTCCTATACATGTTACCGCCGCTCCACCTTCGTTGCCGAGATATTTGCCAAAAACTATCGGTTGCATTCTGCCCATACCTACATACATTGTATGTACTTGTATGCAAATGACGAAGCTGGCCTCTGTTACCGAGATATTTGTGTAAAACTTCGGTCGATTTATTTCGACGCAACGCATTCCAGTTTCCAACTTGTCCCGGGTATTAGTTTGGTTTGAGTTAGATTAGGGCGGGGGGCGCGCGCCTGCTCGCGGGCGCGTAAATCATGGTAGCCAATCGATCTGAGTTTAGAGATTTGAACCAGAAACTTGCGGATGCCCGTCAACACCCCGACTCACATCGGTTCGCTACCATGCTTTACGCGCCCGCGAGCGGGCGCGCGCCCCCCGCCCTAATCTAACCCAAACCAAACTAATACCCGGGACAAGTTGGAAACTGGAATGCGTTGCGTCGAAATAAATCGACCGAAGTTTTACATAAATATCTCGGAAACAAAGGCCAGCTTCGTTATTTGCTTTGATTCGATGCTGGCGCATACGCTGCCACGGACGCGTACTGTAGATTTGTAGGTATACGGCAGAATACATTGTAGTAGTAGGAGCAGTTTTTCGCGAATATCTCGGAAACGAAGGTCGAGCGGCGGTAACATGTATAGGAAAAAGTTGTTCAGAATCATATCCCCGACAACATATCCAAAAATAATTGAAATCGGTGAGGAAACACCTGTTCTGCATAATTACCTTTGAAATAAATAAACAGAGCATCCCGAAGTCCAGATACATCGTTGTCAAGGAAACCACGTAATCAGAGTTCGTCCACACATGTATATGTACATTGATAGGAAACATTAAACTGGTGCTAACGCCGCTAAGATTCATATACCGCATAAAAATAAATCGCACAAAACTAATCGCACAAAAAGAAAATCGTATAAAAAAGGACCGCACAAAAACAGGTTTTACTGTATAAGCAACGGATTCATGCGCAATCGGAGTAATTGTAGGAAGGGCGTCGTGTTTGGCTTTCCTTTCATTTGGAAAATTTCAAACAATATGTTACAAATACCGTGATGGAAATAAAACAGAAAATATAAAAATTTCATTTTTCAATACTATAGATGATTTCATCTAACACGCGTTCCCACCTTTGGCTACTGATCGCTACCTGGCCACGCGAGCGAGCTGTGGCACGAATAATTTTTTTCGTATAAATAAGCGATCAGGCGTGGAAAGACGTAGCGAGACAAAGTATCAACGCATCGTCTGTTTCACGTTTGTCAGCACTCACCGATGCACGAAACTCATCAGTACTTAGGAAATACATACATACATACACATGTACATATTTAAGAACGTTAGAGGCGGTGCAATTTCAATTGTTAACATCCTGTCAAGTTTTAGCCATTTGCTTGAAAAAGTGTTATTGGCATATTTGGCTTGACAAGTAGTACGAACTGGTAAAGATTCGTTAAGAGCAAACGCCGGATTTAGCGAGCTCTGCTTGCAACTCTTGCGAGACATTTCAAGTCGCATCGATTTTTGTTTTAAAAAAGAAACGAACTTTTCGGGGGCCTTGACCTCAACAATCGATGAGAAAAAGACTGCACATCTACTGAACGTTCGCTAGCGTATTATTTGTTGGGCTTTAAAAACATATGTTATGATATTACCTCTTTCTGTACCAATCTTTTGCCCTACCTTCCTCATACTATACTGCGTCGTAATTGGTTTCATTTTAGTAGAAAAATCTGACATACAATACAGATGTTTGTATAATGATAAAAATATTAAAAAATTATTTTTCCATTAGAGGATACTGCATATTAATGCTCCTGTATTCCTTCCAAGCGCCAACCAACATGTTCTTATAAAGAGTCGGTAGCTTCTGAACAATTGTAGAAACCTATGTAAACCTGATACCTATGTTTCCATATTTAGAAGAGTGATAGGAACTAGAGCAAATACTGTATTGCGTTGTCTCAAGCATAAATGTAAAACGTTTATAAGACCGACTCGAAAAATCCGATCTTACCATATTTTATGGAAGAAAGAAAGTCAGAAAAGCATGTATTTAGCCGCGTAATATAACATTTTTAATAGTTTTCTTAGCAGGTTAGTCAATTGAATGCCAGGGTGACTTAAAGTAATTATTTAAACATTTAAAGACTGCAGTTCTTCGAAATATAAAAGAATTAATTATGGCTACAGGCCATATTGGCTAGTAATAATCCCACTAAATATAAAGAATTTAATGAAATAACTTTTCTCCCGCTTGGGACCACAAGTCAATTTTCCGCGTACCCAGGCTCAAAAATATCGTTTCAACCACCACTGATGTAGGGTGGGGAAAGTACTCCTTTCATGCGGTCGCCCAGGCTAGGGAAAATGCGCAGGCTGGATGCGCGTGATTATTATGTGGTCCCCTCCTCGAAGAGACAGAAAATATAACCTATATGCTACATGCCAATAAATGTTTATTGACTATTTCGTTCTTTTACGCTACATTTGTGAACTTTTTATAACTTAACATCCTTTCAAAATATTATTGTTACGCTGCAACGGTATATTTATGAAATTGGGTATAGCATATAGGTTATATTTTCTGTCACTTTGAGGTAGAGGTGTGACTATCAATAAATGTCGACAATATCGAAATGTTATCGATATTTTGATATATCGATAATATCGTTAAGATATTGAGGCGAATAGAAGCGGGCAGCTTAGAGCATATAAACATGGAGGAAGCATGCAATGGGCGAAAATGTAAACGGCGGTAGAAAGAGAAAAATATACATGAGGGACACCCTCTCTCTTTTTAATATAAAAAAAAATGCTGGCGCTAAAAAGAGAGGGGGTGTCCCACATGTATATCTTTCTCTTTCTATCGCCGTCTACATTTTCGCCTATTGCATGCTTCTTCCATGTTTATATGCTCTAAGGCGGGCAGCGGCTGAGATACGTATCACAACGTATCTACAACGGACGTCCGTTCCGTCGTGGAACAGAGATAGAAAAAATGTTGATTGTCCTCGATTCTTGATTAGAAAATAATCGAGTTATCGAGAATCGATTCCTAGAATAATCGGTAAAATAATCGATTCTTCAGAAAGAGAATCGATCGATTCTAGAAGAATCGGGTAGAATCGCCCTTCCCTAGTGCTGGCTGGCACCGTCGCCGATGGTGCTCACTTTTCGAACACCGTTCCCAACGGTGCTGACCTTTTTCCGTGCACAGGGATGTGAATTTAAGAATAGAAGCTAAAATTAGATACAATCGAATGAAAATGAAATTGATGCCAAAACCTCATCAAGCATAGAAATCTGTAAACATGAAAATTGATGCTAAAATCAATTTGAGACTAATAAAACACATGAATTTTGCAAACATAAACAAATTAAGCTAAAACTTACTATTTCGATGAAATGTACTCAGAAAATGACGTTATTAATAATTACGCTCATCGACTTCATAAATATACCGTTGCAGCGTAATAATAATATTTGGGAAGGATGTTAAGTAATAAAAAGTTCACAAATGTAGCGTAAAAGAACGAAAATATCATGTAGCATATAGGTTAAGTATATTTTCTGTCACTTCGAGGCTACAGAAAATCCGCTCGTCGAAGTGACAGAAAATATAACCTAACTAAGAGACTGTACAAATGTTTATTACGTGGTTGCATTTATATAATATTTCTGATCGAAATTTATGGAAATAAGTGCAAATTATGCTTCTATCAAAATGTATTAGTAAACGGAATTATACAACATGTTTCTAGAAAGTAGTCGTAACGTTCAGGCTGTTTTAGATTTTAAATGTTTCCGATAAGATTTCATTTTAATTCCTACCACTCGTAGCATTGTAATCTTATTTTAGACTGAATCGATAACGTTGGGTGTGACACGAAAATGGTAAGGGGGCTCGCGAGCCCCCCGAGCATGTGACACAAAATTACATTGCGTGATAGGTCTATCCTATACTTCGTCGATGGTATAAGTTACCCTGGCACGGAAAAAACGGCGAAAAAATCGGTTTTTAATTTTTTTAACTGCGGCGCACCAAATTGAAAAATCTGAAAAAAATTCAAGATAATAGTAACAATGATGCGGACTTGCAGTAAAAATATAATTATAGTGTCAAGACTGCTTCGATACAAAACCGACATTTTTCAGCATTTTTTGGCGTTTGTTATTTTTCACAGCTTGGTTTTTCAATTTAAAAATCTGACACGATTCCCTAATATGTGCACCGATAACAGACATGCTTCTGAATTTTTTCAAAATTTTTCATCCGCTGGTATAGGAGAAATTCGGCAAAAACCTGATTTTCTATTTTTACCCTTTACTACCCCCTGGGTCGAGATACAAAGTTGAAACATGACAGAAATCATTCTTTTTTTATAAGCTTTCGAATGACCCATCGTGATATGAATTCGGTTCAGGGGCACATTTGACCATCTTATCCGGCTATACCCTTTCTAGAAACTTATGCGAAAGAAGGTGCTTCTCTGTCGAACCTTCTCCGGACAACTTCCAAGTCTGCGACTCTACATAAAAAATCTATTAAATAAATTTGGCAACTTACCTTGTTAATTGAGATAATATTTCCGTCTCCCATTTAGTGTAAAAACTCCTGACATCTCAAATTTAGACCACTTACATTATTTGACACTTGGAAGGTTAAGATTGGTAGGTTATAAAGTTCAATGTATTTAAAAAATAGTTTGTACAATGATGGACGACGATCCCTGCCGAATAATCCCGAGAGTCGACTAACGAAGAACGAAACATGTGTTAGTTTCGTTTTGGCTGAAGGTGTGCGCGTATATACGTAGAAGAACGAAACATGTGTTAGTTTCGTTTTGACTGAAGGTGTGCGTGTAACGCGTATACGTATTATGTTTGACGAAAAATTTCTAGAAGAATCAGAAGAAGAAAAATTTTAATATTTCCGACTGATCCATGAGACAATATTATGATATCACTGTCATGCGTGGACCGATTTTATTGAAATTGGTCTCATTCCAAAGCTTATATGCGGTTTACATAAGAAAAATGCCTTTAAATTTAGAAAATATTGCAAGCGTCATGAGATATTAATGAAATAAGTTTCAGGTTAGGTTGGATTAGCCGGGCGACGAGTAAATGATAGGCGGTAGCGACAGTCGACATATCGACATATATAGGGTGTCTTTCCTGTACTTGGCGTCGAGACGCTACCGCGTCTGTTTTTAACCCGTGATTGATCATTCAGATCGTTCAGGCATTGAAGAGTTTGCACGTAACGTGCCGACTATCAAAAACTCACTCGAAGGACCATCCCTTCTGTTGGATAAGGGAGAAAATCAAAGTACAAGTCTAGCTCTAGTGAACGTGTTGTGTTGTATTCAAAATCTAGCTTCTATCTGCCCGCGAGGCGTACATTCTTTTCGCAAGAAGGCTACTAAGCCCAGTCATTGGCTGTCGAAAAAACCGGGGTGAGAAAATCGCTATTGCTATTGGTCGCCCGAAAACAGTGGGCAAAATAAAGACCGTGGTGGGAAAACATCGCCGGTGAGGGTAACTCGACTTTCCCTAAACGTGCATCTGGCAACACTCAAGGTCAAGTCCCTCTTAATTTTGACGAAGATTCGGGCCTAACCCTGAGAGGTACACATCTGCAACACAGACGACCAGGCCAGACCTCAAGTATTGCCTGCCGCAATAAATTTTACAACCCTGTCCGTGCTACAGCGAGCCCCGGCAAAGGGTGTCCAATTGATGCATCAACAGCGTCTCTAGATTACGCCGCGACCCGCTATCAAAAACCCTGAGATTATCGAATCTCAGTAACGGCTAATCCAATTAGAGTTTGAATGGACTTAATGAATAGCTTGGGTATGATTTACATAAGAAAAGTGTCTTCGCTTTAGGCCTACGTGTCTTATGAGCTGAGATGTTTCCATGCAAAGTTCCAATTTGGCGAATTTTATGTTCTGAAGAATTAAGAATCGTCATCGTCAAGTGTGGGCAAGAGGGGAACATGAAAGGGAGAGCAAATGTCTCCAATAGCCATGTCATTGATTCGATGATGGTTTCGGCACTTTCGACCAATCGCGTAGCAAATCGTTGTCACGTGACAGCTAGCAGACAGCAGATCTGTCGAGGTAAACGTAACCTAGCTAGTGTCAAACAATTATAATCTGTCAAGAGTGAAATAAGGAAACTAATTAAAATTTTTTAAATGTCACGAGTTTTTACACCATACAGGACACTGAATTATTGTCTCAATTAACAAGGTAAGTCATCAAAATTTTTTAATAGACTATTTATGTAGAGCTTATTGAAACGAAGGGGACGCACAAACTTGAAAGTTGTCCGGAGAAGGTTCTACAGAGAAGCATGTTCTTTCGCACAAGTTTCTGGAAATTTGTCAAATAAGGTAAGTCGACAAAATTTGTCAAACAAGGTAAATCGACAAAGTTTGTTGAATAAGGTAAATCGACAAAATTTGTCAAATAATGTAAATCGACAAAATTTGTCAAATTAACGTAGCATTAAGAATTAAGAAAATTATAGCGCACTGCTTGTAATGTAGAGCAAGTCACATATTGAAGAAAGTACGCTGAAAACGCATCTCCCTTGATACTTTTCAATCTCTTGTGAAAGATATTCCTAATACTTTATTAAAATCCACAGTAGTTCCCTCGCTATTCATTAATTTTATTAGTTTCCCATTAACAATATTTCAGTTCACGAATAAACATAGTACATTAATTTTATTCCAGCACCAATAAATTGTGCGTTAAAAATATTGGATCTCTTTGTTTATTTACGATAAATTACCATTAGCATTTAAATTTCCTCCAACAAGACTTTCTGCCATACGCTCTCACCTCCTTCGAACACAATATGTAGTCTCTACACGTACTATAGGAAAAATTTACTCTTCTTTTATAAGTTCTAAGTTATGTTGTAACTAAAAAATGTGCCTTTTATATATTTACAGATAACCGAAGCACAAGATGATGAAGTGTGATCTCCGTCAGAGAAAAAAATTATTGTGACATAGTATTATATTAATTAAACTTTAATTAAACTTTTATTCAGCTTTGATCCTCTGTTTGCTCTTTGCATGTGTGCTTCATATCGGAAAACTCAAATTTAAACCAATTCCACCAATCCAATTGTCTTGTAGCTTTGCATGTGTGCGTAGTTTGGATGAGAATATAATATATTGTTAATTAAAAAATATAACCCCGAGGGGGTGAAAAAATTATCCAGTCATCAGTAAACACTACAAAATGTGTGAAATCCCCACAAAATTACATTTTTTAAAAAAAGGTACAAAAAAGAGCGCCAAGTATATAATCCCATCAAAAAGAATCCCATTTGAAAATATTATCGTAAATTAATACCCATCAAAAAGAATCCCATTTAAAAACATTGTCGTAAATTAATAGCTTTACAAAACTAATGATATACATAAATTGCGCCAATTATCACAATGGCAGCAACACCAATTTGGAGAGCAACGCCAAGTATTTTGAATAAAATATTTATTCGTATTAAAATATTTATTTGTATAAAAATATATCTGCTTAATATTATTTAATACATTATTTTCTTTGTGTAAATAGCCATTGTGATAATTGTCGCATTTTATGTATATCATTAGTTTTGTAAAGCTATTAATCTACGACAATGTTTTTAAATGGGATTCTTTTTGATGTATATTAATTTAGGACAATGTTTTCAAATGGGATCCTTTTTGATGGGATTATATACTTGGTGCACTTTTTGTACCTTTTTTTAAAAAAAGGTAAAAAATATATATTAAAAGGACGAAACTCCAAAAACTGACAACAATACTGTCCTGATACCAACCGTTATTGTTTATGTGGTAAATAATCCATCACTCCTAGGAGTCAACGAAATCATCTCTTCTAATTAGATCAATTTTTACAGTCGAAATTAAATTCATATTATTAATAAATTATAATTATTTGAATAATAACAATGCCCGCCAGTGACCATAGTCGGCAATTCAAAAATACGTTAGATATATCTTTCCAAAATGGATTTGCGTTGGTGACAGATTCGGAAAATGTACACCGTGTTGCATCTTTCCTTGATCCACGCAGTAAACAGTTAACATTTGAAGCAGCCGCTATAAAAACAAAACTACATAATTATATAAAAAATATATTGAGTAATATTACTGCAGATGAAAATAACGCATCCGAATCTGTTCCATTTGCATTCGATATTATCTATCGAAGTCGTAACATAAATGTTACATCCGAATTTGCCATGTATTTAGAAACATATCAAATTAATCATAATTTGTATCCATTGGCATGGTGGAAAACGCACCAAAAAAGATTTCTGAAAATGGCGGAATTAGCTATGAAATACTTAAGCATACCTGCAACGTTCAGTAGTTTCGAATGGGTATTTTCGGCGGCGGGAAATATTGTGAATTCAAAAAGTAATTCCTTACTTACAGAAAATGTTGATTTATTAGTATTTTTATATAAAAATAGAGATGCATAATACGCAATAGGTAGTATTTTGCGTTGTATTTCCCGTGTATGCTTTGTAATTATGTGTGCGTGATTGAAAAAGTGACCTCTGTAAGTACCATAATTATTAATTGTTAGGTATAGTAAGTAATATAAATTTTCTTTTATATTTACATATTAATTATATGTATTCACTGTTTTCTGCTTATTACCTAATCTTACTAATCTTGCTTTGTAATATAAAATAAAAATATGTAGGCTTATTCGCCAACGTCCCGAGCGCTTCGTGGTAAGTGAGAAAACCTCGGACATCGTCGCCCATACTAAGGTAAAGGCCCAGTAGTTGACCATGAATCAATAGTTGACGTTTATTCAGAAAAACATGAAAACTAAGATTTTTAATAAGGTTTTATTTTTCATGTTAGAGAAGTGCACTTTGTTCAAAAGATCGTCACTTCTAAAAACCTTATTTTTCATGTTTTTCTGAACAAAGGTCAACTACTGATTCGTGGTCTACTACTGGGCCTTCACCTTACGTGTTGCGGCATGAGGCAACAGTTCCTGCTCTGCAGAGCCTCGATATTCGATAATGATCTGTTTGGATTTTGGACTATCGAGCGATTCAGGACAAACCTCATAAAAACTTGACGTTGTCGGCGATAACACATAAGAACAATATTATTTTCATTATCCCACTGCTAACTACCCTTATGCTTTTTCAATACCAATGAATTCACCTGAAAGTAATTATTCGTTACATATACTAAACTTCATGCAACAGACATTTTTCGTATTTTCTTCCATTTTTTTTTATATATGTACCTAAATAGAACCAAATCAGACTGTTTTTAACGAAGTGAATTTGAAATTATGCAAAACTATTATTTGTTTATGGAATTTTTTTCATTATGGTCCGAATTACGTCGTTCTTGGTGTTATTTTCATCGGAGAAACATAAGGAATCGATTGGCGTCGTTTTCGCAAAGAGCTGATGAGAAATTTGGAAATCCTGGACATTTCTCACTTCTTAATGTTATTCCAACCCCTTCGAGGGTCGAAAGCCATAAAATTCGGTAAGGTACCGCAGGGTGTTCACGTCGCCACGGGATGCCAGACGGCATCTCTCTGACAGGCGTCGCTCCAGAATTACCCTCTGTACTCTGTAAGTTCTCGGGTATCTCGAGTAACTTGGGTAGTTTTCCTAGGTTGCGCCTACCCGGGAATTTTCCTAGTCCCGGGTACCTGGTCCACAGCTACAGCTCTACTTAAGATTTCTGTCCGTTTCTTATCAAAATTTGTATATAGACTTTTTTCGTATTTTTGAATGACCTAAAAGTTTCGAGTTCGGCATAAAGTTTCCTGAGTACCCAAAGATGCCGTAAAAATTCCCATATCTAAAGAATTTAAAAATGTGTTAGGTAGTTATGGCCTAAAACGGGTAGGGTAGACCCGGACGAATTGGATCTAAATATGAATTTAGTCCATATTTCTTACATCGCGATAGAAATGAGCATTCCGATCGTTCATAGTACCTCGTCCCTCTCCCCGAACCTACTGTAATAACCCGTCAATTGATTTAAGTCATTGTTTGGAGCTGGCATACGTTTTCAGTGAGATGGTTGCGTGCGAACTTTACAATTTTGGTACGAATCTAACCTACGTAATCTGCAATTTCGTATCCAAAATAAAAAGTAAGCTTGAACATTCAAATGTGCTTATTGTTATTAGTTTGCACGATGTCCATGTTTAGTATTGCATGTATTTTAGGCTATTATATCATAATATGTTTACGTAATCTACAATCTTTGAAATACTTACATATGGGGCTAATCGGATCATGTTATGTGGGGCGAATCGGATCACTCTTCTTTTTTCATTTGAGTATTTTTATGATTACAAATATAATAATTGTTTATATACAGATGGTTCGTAGGTATATAAAAAAGAGCAATCAGGGATCATGGCGTCCAAAAAAAAATATAGCAAGCTGTGATAAAAATTAAATCTAAGCGTATGACGAAAAAAAAAATAAATTAATGGTTTTAAGAAGATGGCATTGTATGTACTGTGCTGAAAAATTAATCCGTCCACTTTCAGAAGATTTTCTGCGAAAAGTGCTGTCACGAGAATAAAATTGTGCTGACAGAGGCGGCAATATCCTTCCGATCTATGTGCTAAGTAGTGTCACTTGACTTCACTGCCATTAAAATAGATTTGTTTAAGTTGATTCTAAAGATTTTGTTATGAAAATTTCAGTTTTTCAAAAATTTCTGGGTATTTCTGGATTGCCCCAATTTAGGGGCAAATCGGATATTTCTCACTTTTTCGTTTTTTGTTTATAAATGAAAGATTTGTATGTTTACTTTCAATTTTTATGTATTCATGTTCAAGCCAAAGGTGTACTGGTCACGAATATATAATAAAAACTCAGTTTTTTACTGTTTGACTATTATTTGTTTTACCGTCAAACACAAAGTGATCCGATTCACCCTGGTCTACCCTATTATGTTTATCTTAAGGACCATTGGGGTTTTAAGCACTGCTGAACCCTAGGTTTTGATAAGTTTCTTTTCCTTTCTTCGAAAACAACATGACATGATCTAAGATAAAACAGGCTCCTGCTAACTACTTGCTGTAGGTACTAAAAAAAGTACCCGAAAGTTAGAAAATGGGTATTTCATTTTTGGGGCGGGGGGGGGGGGGGGGGTCAAATGCCGCTGAGAACGTGTGTGATTTAGGCCGTTCGAAATGCCCTTCAAGTGACCAATTAGACAAGGTATCCGTCTGGTACCCAAAAGTTGTAATATTTCGTATCTCGCAAGGAAAATTTTTTCTATGTGGTTTTCCAACAAAAATGGTAGTTACCTTAGGCGTCTTATTACATGTATAGGATAGTAATATTGGAAATGGGTTATTTCAATAAATAAGACTATTTATATTTAATATTTAGTTTTATTACGTGACCAGGAAAGAATGTCCTTTTATCACAATATACTAAACAGAAGTGAGCTCTTCTTTGACAACGGATTGTGTTTTGCCGTTGCCCGGTCTTGTAAGAAAATACGTTCTACAGACGCATGATTATCTTTTACTACATTCAGGTTTCCCTGAATGATGAATCACTTTTGCCTTTTTAATAATAATAATAATCCAACAAGTAATATCTGGCGAAGACAGGCTAAACAACTAGTAGCGATATATTTCCGGTAGTTATGCGGTGACAATGCATAGCGTGATTGGCGGGCACAAGTCGTTTAATGTGTGAAGTTTATTAGTTTATATACATGTGATGTCTCGCGTAGGGGGTTCTCCCGGCAATCCTGCTCTCGACTGAGCGACGCTACAATTGGGGCACTCCTGGCACAATCTGGCATCCCTGTCAGTCGAACTGTATTTAGGACGCAGTGGACGAGGAGCTAAGACAGTGCCAAGGAATTAAATATTTACCAGAAAGCATCTAACATTGGCTCGAATCAGTCACTTTTACTTCACAAACTGAATTTATATTAAATATACAATTACGATTTAATCATCCAGTCTGGGATACATTTTCGGTAACATTTACCATTAAGACGACACACGTAGTGCAATATTCTCCGGCAACCGACAAAGTAAAAGTTGTCCTGCCACCATCAGTAGTATATTGATTAAGCCATACCGAAACCAAAATACAGTTCTGTCCGGTTAACTAGATAAATTTAACCCGGATAGGTTGATGCAAAATCATACCCACTACTATTTTTTGTGTGAGAAGCTACTCGTCCGAGCACTCTGCTCGCGAGAATAGGGGACGGGATGAAACAAAGATAACGTTAGCCATTAACCTTTAGAGGGCCGAGATTTTTTCATTCAAATTGTAAATTTTATTTACTTAAAATTTGTGTATGTATACCACCAAAATGGCCGGCAAAGTGTAACAATTCTTAGGTGGCCACTGTAGTGGCCAGCCGGGCCCTCTAAAATTTAAGAAGTGAGAATGCGAAGTACCGCATTTCTCCTCGTATCTTCACGAAAGTGTCACCAATTGATTCCTTATGTTTTCCGATTAAAAGATACCAAATACCATGTAAATTGGACTATTTTTAACGAAGCTACTTCTAGGTACATTCCAAATCAATTTTTCACGTAATTTCTTCAATTATGGTACAAATGTGTCGTTTTTGGGGTCAATTTCATCGGGAAAACATAAGGAATTGATTGACGTCACGTTTGCAAAGATCTGATTAGAAATGCAGAATACCTACATAAACTTATGTAGATATGAAAAGAATTCTTCTTTGCTGTCTACTGGTTCAAAAGTTACTAATAATTTTGTATTATATTTTCAGTATTCATTAAACAGTACTAACGATCTCACAAGTGGACCTTCGGATTTGGCAATTTTTGAAAATTTGGATACTTTGTGTAAGTGAAGGTCTTCACTCGAACATTAATTTCCCAAAGCAGTAAGACGCGCTTTTCAGCCAAATTCGAGAAGATCGACTTTGAAAAGTTCTGATTTCTCTTATATACAGGGTGTACCTGCACCTATGGTCAATACTAGGGTGATTATACAGGCAAAAATAAGACGAAAATCAAGAGTGACAAAATTGTGGTAAAGGCTTCGTTTTCGAGAAAATTGACTTTGTATTTCACCTAAATACGTGTGCATAGTAAGCGCGTGCCCCTCAAACCCCCCGAACTCAGAATCTTTCAAAGTCGATTTCCTCGAATTTGGCTGAAAGCGCATCGTACTGCTTCATGTACACGAAGTATCAAAATTTTCTGAAATTGCCATACCTAAAGGTCCCTTAGTCAATGACTAAACGAATACGTAGTTCTTACATGCCACAGATTTATATTGCTACTTATATAATATAATTTATTATTAACTGACACAGTTGCACGTCAGTAGCTTTACATTAATTCTCCTTATTCAGGCTATAAATAATTTTCCAATATTGTTTCATTCTTCCGTGCGTAACCGCCAATAAGCCGTGTCAAACGACAATTCTCTTCGTACATATTGAAAATATCGTATTGAAAAAGAATTACCCATGGCTAATGGAAAATATGATATAATAATATCTTTTCTGACCTATATAGAATCCCTATCAATAGGAAAGAATATTAATAGTATCTAAGTACATTAAACTCGCGATTTAATCGCGAAATCAACGCAGACAAATAATTGTTCATTTATAACTATCACCTACATACCTAATCATTATACCTATATATTCATTAGGGTAATACGATCGCATGATGGCACGTGCGGAATAAGAGTCTCGAATGGCTCTCTGTCCCCCCTTCATTACCGATTTTCTGTTTTTATAAAATAAGGCTTGTTTCACATATCACGGCACGGCACGGCAATGGCACCGTTTATACGGCAAAAGGAACGAAGATCATATAAAGATCATTCACACGTGCCGTCCCCACATAGACGGCGAACGGCCGCCGTGATGTTGGGCCGGCCCGTTTCACACATTCAGGCCTGATTCACACATGCGCGGCACGGCACGGCACGGCACGGCACGGCACAGCACCGTTTATACGGCAAAAGGAACCAAAATCATACAGGGTGTCCCAAAAATGCTGCGGGTCCTTAAAGGGGGTGATTAGGGGGGTGATTGCAAACAACTTTTTCCTTTACGAAAATGCTCTCCGAGATTTCGTTAACGAGATGTTAAGCAAAAACGACGATCAATCAGAGCGCGCGCATTCCGCCCGAGCTCCCGCGGTAGCGTTGGCTACGCGGTAGGCGACTGCACTTGTACTACGAACGTATGTAGATTTACATAATCAGTCGGTACAAAGCTACCGAATTTCTATCGCAGTGGTATTCGTAAGCTGCCATCAAAATGGCAAAAGGTAATTAACAATAATGGAAATTATTTCGATGATTGAGTTATTTTCATATTTTTTAAATGAAACTGTTATTGTACCCTATAATCGGAAAGAATTTATTTCTACACCTATTATTCACCAAGAAATTAAATAAGACTCACCCATTCGGACATTCCCTTCCTTCCTTTACGGAAACCTGTGTCACTGGGTCATTGTACCAAGCCTCGTCATCGTTGGACGAAAAGATTTATGGTAGGGTAGCCTCCAGTGCTCAGCTGATCGCAGGTACATACGACACCACCCAAAGTAAAGTTTCGCAACGTCAAGTGCGTTCGGATTAATGTACCGAATATTCACTTCACTGCACGGCTACTAACACTAATCACTTCATTTATTTTTCATGGAACGTGTTGTTCCTACGTTATAAAGATTTATGGAAATGAATTTTCACTTGGCGTTAGGAGCCGTGGGTATTCCGTTGCAAATACTCGCGCGGCAGAACTTGTGTCTCCGTTGTTCGGGGGGTACAGAACATCGCGTAATACTTTTGAGCAGAGAACATTTCTGCGACGTGATTGCTAGTTGACTGACAAGATTTTTTCCAAGCAACTTCCCCTACCCCCAAGTAGTTTCTCTCGTTCCATTATGAGTTAACCCCCACCAGGACAAGAGGTTTTACGTAAAAAGAAGCCATCACATTTCCGAAAACTCGTGCTTTACAGAAGTGCAAAGAAATGCGAACTTAATACGCTGAAATGAATATTTCACATTTTCACTCTCGACTGCAGGGGGTCGACCACGATTTTCCGGGGACGCCCAAGGATTCATAACTGATTCAGAAATATAATAATTCTTTATTCTTTATCGTATCGATATGGAAGTTACACCGATGGATTCCTTATGTTTTTCCGATGAAAATCATACAAAAGTTCATGTAAATCGGACTATTTTTAACGAAGTCAGCTTGAAATGATATAAATCGGTTTTCCATGGAATTTCTTTTATTATGGTCCGAATTACGTCGTTCTTAGTGCTGGTTTCATTGGCGAAACATATAGAATCAATTGACTCATTTTCGTAAAGATCTGATGAGAATTTCGGAAATCCTAGACATTTCTCACTTTTTAATGGTATTCAAACCCATTCGAGGGTCGAAAGTCATAAAATTTGGTGAGGTACTGCGGGGGTTGTCCTCGCCACGGGGTATCAGGCCGTATCCATTGTCGGGTGTAGCTCCAGAATCACCCTGTTGCATACAGACACACAGGTTCGACACGAAATCGAACCCAAAGTTGACGTAGTGAACCCCCAAACCAACCATTGTATCTCCAATAATAACTTAAGGGGTTAGCTCGCATCAGTAAGGTCAGAAAAATCGATTTTTGGATTTTATCATTTTCTCAAAGTATATCATCCTGAAAATGTTTTCTGTAAATTTCAAGTCGATCCGATTAAAATTGTGGGAGATATACGACTTAGAGTGTACGCGCCGCGAAGCGTACCGCCGACCCCAGGTAGGCCCGCGCCGCGGCACTGACACTGGTCGTCACAGAGGGTGTTATAAACTTTATAGTGGAAATTTCCAGAAATTTTATGATTGAAATTTCCAGAAACCTTTAAGCTAACGTTGACGAAATTTCGGAAGGCTGCTACCAGTATAGCAGTCAACCTCGAGCTGTGTAGTTAAACGTTAGCTTCGGTAATTTTTCTGTAGTTTTCTTTATAATTATGGAACGTCAAAAGGGTTCCAGAACTTCAAGAAAATCTGATCAAGTTCGGAAATCAAGACCCAAAAAGCGGAAGAACGTGTTTAATCCTAAATCGGCGAAGTGCGAAGAAAGTGCGCTTAGTACATCTGCAAAAAAATTAAAGTTGCAAAAACAGATTGTGTCACCAGACACTAATATTGACTATAGAGTTTTAAACTTTGTTACCGTTTTTTCTACAATTTCCAATCTCATGAAGTGCAAACAGTGTAGTGGAAATGTTGAATTCCAAACCGCAAATACATGCGGCCTCGGATTCAAAATTTTAGTTTTATGTGACAAGTGTGTGCCTCAGTACATTCCTTCTTGCTCCGTCATTGAACATTCGTACGAAATTAATCGACGTTTTATATTCGCCATGAGGGTACTGGGTATAGGTTTTAGACGTGCTAAAAAATTTTGTGGTTTGATGGACATGCCGCCTTTTTTGCACGACAGTGCCTACAGACGTATTGCAAAAAATATAAATGCTTGTAGCAAAATCGTTGCTGAAACTCTTTTTAAAAAAGCTGTGAAAGAAGAAATACAGCAGACTTCTGAAGCCCTAAATGTTAAAGAAACGACAGGATTGACTGTATCTGGAGACGGAACTTGGCAGAAGCGCGGTTATACCTCGTTATATGGTGTGTCTTCCATCATTGGTCACTATACTGGCAAAGTAATTGACATTTTCGCGAAGAGCGCATATTGTAAAATGTGTGAAACGTGGCAAAAGAAAACAGACACTGCGGAATATGAAGAGTGGTACAAAACGCACCAAAGCGAATGTTCCGCAAATCACCAAGGATCATCCGGCAAAATGGAGGTAGACGCCATCACCGAAATGTTTCACCGTTCACAAAAAAATTACGGTGTAAAATATGTGAATTACATCGGTGATGGCGATTCCAAAACATATACGGGTATTATAAACTCTGCCCCCTATGGCGCTATTCCCATAAACAAAAAGGAATGCATCGGGCATGTTCAAAAGAGGATGGGAACCCGATTGCGCGAATGCAAAAAAAAAAAACGCCAGGGCTAGGTGGTAAGGGAAAGCTAACGGGAAAAATGATAGACAAGTTATCTGTATATTATGGTTTAGCAATACGACGGCACTGCGACTCACTGCAAAATATGAAAACTGCGATATGGGCAACATATTTGCATTATAGTTCGACCGATGAGGAACCGCATCACTACAACTGCCCAACAGGCGCTGAGTCTTGGTGTAGTTGGCAGCGTGCGAAGGCAAACCAGCAGCTAGCCTCATATAAACAAGATTACAAACCATTGCCTCGGAATGTTTTGATTGTCATAAAGCCGATATATGAACAACTCAGTAGCGATAATTTACTCGAAAGATGTCTCGGTGGCTTTAGCCAAAACAATAACGAAAGCTATAATCAGCTGATTTGGAAAATCAGTCCCAAAGCAATACCAAACAGCGCAGTTACTGTCGAAATAGCTGCGAATATCGCGGCCTGTGTATTCAATGAAGGATCGCAGGCATTACTTCAAATACTGCAGTCAATCGGAGTAAGATGTGGTTCAAATGCCCACAATTATATAGAAATGGAGGACGCAACACGCGTAAAGATCGCTGAGAAACGCGCGCAAAACAATACTCGAGAGGGAAGAATGCGTCGTCGGCAACAACAAATCGACGTACTGGAGGCAGCAGAGGCAGCAGAAGGACTACTGTATGGGCCTGGAATAGATGATTCAATGTAAGTTAAGAAATAATCTTCCTATTCGCATGTAAACTGCACTTGAAACTTTAAACGCGTTTTTCTCGAAACGGGTTTTTCGATTGCGGTGACCACGATTTCTCCAAAACCGCTTCACCAATCTTTCTGCAACTTTGTAGGTTTCTTCTAGACATTCAAATCTAGTCTTTAATCGAAGCATTTGTTTTTCCAATGCATAGTTTTTATTTTATGGATGAGAAATGAGTGTTTTTTTCATCGAAAATCGATCATTTCACTTAAAACATCTGCCATTTTGTCCCAGATTAATATTTTATAAAATCGAACGATTAAAGACTAGATAAATTATTGTACTAACTAAATCTTCTTCGTTTTTTTATTTCAGATAACCCAGTTCCGAATAATGTTGGTCACCGCAAAACGTGTTTCTAAAAACAGCTTCCGGGAAACCAGTTGTAATTGTGCAATAAATAAATATTTTTATACCAAAATATAATATAATAATCTGTTAAAGTGTCCCTCATTTGAATATAAAAACCATTGCATAATAATATGCATGTACTTTCTGAAATAAATTCCCAAAGAATCGATACATTTTCTACCTCCTGATGCGAGCTAACCCCTTAAGGGGGGAGCCTGGTGCAACTATCTGAAAATTGAGGCATTCCTCGGGAATTTTTTTTAAAGAAAGATTTAATCAATGTTTCTGAAACTTTCAGGGTATTCTATTATCAGATTGAGGTAGATAAAAAATTTTTCTTAAAAAATTATGGTAAATAACAGAGTTATAAGGGCATATGCCCAGTCTGTTGGCGATGTAATTGTTCCGCGGCGGGCGACGTAGCGTCCACTGTATTCATCAAGAACGAAAAATTAAAAAAAATTTTGTTTAAATTATATGTACTCGCACGTAGCTTAGGCATTCGTAATTTATATGATGCAAACTTGAACGAATGGGGGGCTTTTTGAATAAAAAGTTTACCTTCTTCGAACGAAATTTTTCTTAAATGTACAAAACCAGCTTTTTATTTAAACAATATCATTACACCAATAGTTCTATGAAGAAAATGGTCGCAAATATCCATACGCAAGGCCAAGTCGATCGGTTGAATATTGTTAGAGTTACATTGTCCACAAATTGTAAAACTGTCGGTTCGAGAAAACGCGTTTAATGTTGTCTGGCAACTTTTGCGTCACCTGCTGCTCTATAGTCGATTTAGTCTATTTAGTTGCGACCTACAGCGGTTGGAGCACGCGAAATGTGTCGGGGTCCCGGGCGTCACTCAGGCCATGTGGCCAATGAATGTACAAACATTCGGAGTGGGGAAGTTCGCCCAGGGCTGACCGCGCCGTTCGTTGTGAACGCATCTCTTTCCGCTGCGCTGTCACGGGGTTAGAGAGCCACCCTTCAACGGTCGGGGCCGAGAAGGAAGGGGTGACTTGCCAGCTGGTCCAGGGGACCACACCCCATTGGCATCTACTATGCACGGCCCGGGAAGACGGGCCTCCTCCCCAAGGAGGCAGAAATAGCTTTGGATGGTCACCTCATCATAGTACGCATTAACCCGCCAGGATTCTACCCCGTTTCTCGGGTGCGCGTCCAATTTTTATAGGTCCGGGCCAGCTTGTGGACAGACCGTACTCACGAGGATGACCACCTATGAGGGTGGGCGATCCCTACCTGAGACGCACGTGTAGGTGCGCCGGAGTCATTATTCGTTGCGCAAGCCACCCTCTCCGGCCTTGACGGTACCAGCCCGTCGCTAAACGAATTCGTGGTGTATAGAACCGTGTCTCGACGTCGCTCTACCAGATCTCCTATCCACCCCGTAAGCTCCCTTTTACTCGTCGTCCTGAACCCGGAGTTGCCGGGTCCACTTCACGTCCCCGCTAAAAGCATTCGGACTGCGTGAGCACGCGCGTACGATGCCTCCGGCTTATTCACCCTCGTAAGGCTAGCTGTCCCTCCCTCCTACTCCCATCCTCTTTCCCCATTGTATCGATTCCCTGGCACTCTCCCCTTTTATTCCTGTTTCCTGAGACTTTCTACTCTGTAGCAAAACTAGCTATAACTGCTTTAACCCGTAAGAGGTCGCACACGGAGGAAACCTCCGGGTATCGTATCATTATTAAATAATAAGAGAATGATAGCATTATTTCGCAAGATTTATGTTAGCATTATCTAATAACAAAAACTTATACCTTCTTCTGCGATATGTATAAGATTGAAAACGTATTTTTAGTTTAACAATTTATAAATATTTCTTACGTGACATTTGGTCCGCGATCTGTGGCGGGTTAAGCCTTCGTTGACACCCTGGGTGGGAGCCACCCTTAAGTCAACTTTGAAGCTCTGTATCTTTTACATAATCTAGAATGTCGGATTAGTGGCGCCATCTAGTGCTAGATTTGAAAGTTTACTACACTTTAAGGCTATTATTCAAATGTGGTAAGTGTCAATTGTTGTCCTGGGTTTGTTGGTAGCAAGATATGGGTGTGAACCACCCAATGTGTGTCAAAGTCGTTAGTTTTGGATGGTGAGAAAAGTATTGTGTTCTCGGCTGTTTTCACTCGCATTTATCGTAGTGTACCGTAGAATCATAATAATTATGCATTACATTAATTGCGTATTATGTATTACGTATTACAATATACAGCACCATGGCTTACAATTTGCGCTTTCGTACCGACGTATAAGCTATTATACAAATCGACGAGGAAGAGGAATATGGCGGTGTAGTCTCGGATGTGGAAGACGACAATGTATCTGAACATTCAGATGAAGATTATGAAACAGAAGATTCCAACGACGAGGACGCAGAAAGTGCGATTGAAGAACAGCGAGTCGTAGAATCACACGCATGTGGTAGACCTGTTTCCATTTTACGAGGAAATAATGGATTTGCATGGAATACACGGTTAGAACTCGAACTTCAGGAAGAAACGTTCACGAAAATGATCATGAAATTGTGTCTGGTCCTAAAGGTGAAGCGACAAAATGTAATGCGTCGATCGAATTTTCGAAAATACTTTTCAATCAAGACATGCTGAAAATTATAGTCGAAAAAACCAATAATAAAATTGAAGATATTTGTGCAATGATGATGGCTACCGGTTATGAAATACATACTTATCATCATCAAACTGATTGTGTGATCTTTTTGTGTGATGCCAAAAAATAGATTCATCTTTCTTTCACGTTGCTTGAGATTTGACAATAAAGGGACTCGGTCAGGAGAAGATAGATTAGCACCAATTAGAGCGATTTGGACTATTTTTATCAACAACTTTACTCGTTTTTATCAATCAAGCAAATTGTTAACTGTTAATGAACAGTTAATCGGGTTTCGAGGCCGCTGTAGATTTAGGGTTTACATGACAACTAAACCAAATAAATATGGCTTGAAAATAGTTACACTGAGCGACGCAAATACGTTTTATTTGATCAATGCCATTCCGTACTTAGGGAAGTCACAAGGACCGAGGAATGAACCTGTACCAGACTATTTTTTCCAAGAAGTCACAACTCCGGTTCATGGTACAAATAAGAGAGACTTCAGATACGTAGAACACGGATGATAAAATATGCAAATTCGGCAAGCAATAGCGATGCACACTTTGCAGCAATAAAAAAGACCGCAAAACAAAAATGCCATGCCCATCGTGCAGAATACCTATGTGTGACCTTCATCGGCTTTATTTATGTATTAGATGCGGTGGATTGGAGTAAAATCAATAGATTTGTTCATAATTTCTCAGAAAAATACAATGTTCAATAATATTCTTTCATTTCTTGCATGAAAATAAAACGTTTATATGAATATCTCTGTTTTTACAATTACCGAAGTAACTTACATTGTATATGCCAAATACCCTTTTTCCAAAGCCGACTTACAAACTATTTTTTCCCCCAAAATATTCTATCTAAACAAAAACTCTGTAGATTTGTAGCTTATAGTATTGAAATTTGTAACAGTTACAATTTTTTTTAAGATTTCCTTGGTTTTTTCGCGACATATGGTAATCTAGAATTTTTTTACAAAAACTGTGATAAAATTTCAATCGAATAACTATTGGAATATATTCTAAAGACCTTGAAATTAACCTATGATCTTTTTCATAACGATTGAAATCTTTACATAAGTATGGCAGTCATTCAACAATTGTTGAGGGTGTGAACCACCCAGTGTGCCAAAATTGATCGAAAAAGGAGGTGTGTCAACGAAGGCTTAATTCTTCGAATTTCGATCTGTATCCTAACCCAGATCTTTCGCATTGAGAGAGTAGTACGGCGTATACCAGTTGTAATATCAATTCAAAACAATCAACGCGACTGGTGTAACAAACCCCAAAACTGCCCGTTTGTTTTTCTTTAATAAACATAATTAATTAGTTAAATACATATATTCTTATTATTCATACGTTTATAAAGAGTGTTTAGGATTAATATTAATATTAGCTCAGGATACCGCGAGACGCGAGTGTGACGAAAGAGAGAATTGAGTGTAAAGGAGTGGGAGAATCGAACGCATGCGCGATCCTCAGTCGATCAACGGATCGACGAGAGCAAGGATCAGAAGCAATGATTGTAATTGGTGCGTGACAAATGAGAGAGGGAACCGAGCGTTTCACGCGTGCGCCTGCGCATTCACCAGTCGCTCAGTAGACCGACTAGAGAACGGATCGAGCGAGACGAGAATAATTGATGCGTAATAAACCAAAATCCATTCCTATTGGTGCGCTCCCAGTACCCCGAATATGTATAAATACGGGCAAGAAAGCCCAGAGAGAGACATTCATAATCACATGTCTGACCTATATGGTCTTAAGAATCATTTAAGGCTAATAGCTGATTCCAACCTAAAATTAATGCTCCAATTTTGGAGGCCGCTTTGCTAGACACTTGGTCGAGCCGATCGTATTAAACTTAGGCCATAGTCGCCAGGTTTAGCGAGAGGTTTTCTGCCTTTGAGGCCGCTTTGTAGGCCACTTAGCTGATAAAGCTAAGTTATTGATAATTCCTATTCTCAGGTTAGTAATAATACTCCTGAGCGACGAGGGAACAAGATTATTCCAGGTGACAATACCGCCCCTGATGTAACAAAGAAACAATTCAAATGATTCGCAACTTAACATATTCAATCTCCTAAATATATAACCTAACTCCTACATCCTAAGTTATTCTAACTCCTATATCGACCGAGAGTCATTGTCTATATACTAATTCCTATATCGACCGAGAGGCATTATCTATATACTAATTCCTTTATCGACCGAGAGTCACTATCCATATACTAATTCCTACATCGACCGAGAGTCACTACCTATAAACTAATTCCTTTCATTTGGTTAAACGTCAGTATTAGTTATTTAAGTTACATTACTCTAATTGATCATTCAAACGGGTTTTCTTTTGTACCGACCAAGTGTCGCAACCCAAGACGATCAACTTTACTTTTTGTAACGACCAAGAGTCGCAACGTAATTACTTTCTTTAATTTCTCTAGTATTAAGGCGTTAAATTATGTTTTCATGTATGATTTGGAGGTATTTTTCTTGAATAAATACCATTAAGTTAAATTCTTGTTCTAGAATTTTAATTCTTTATCGCACGCCACTCGAACCAATCCTGAAATCCTGTAAGGAGCGTTATACCACGCATAAAACCGTTACCCTGGGAACAATAAGGAATACGCGGACGCGGATCGGAAACCGGCTATCGGTTGGCGCGAACTCAAAAAATTTTCCTGTTTAGAGTGACCGCTAGTTCATACCCGGAATTATACGAATAAGAGGGGAGGAGAGAAAAAAGGATTTCCTATTTAAGTAAATAACCACTGTGGAACCGATGTTTGCCGAAACTACTTCGGTGTAGTTGGCGGGTCCTTTCGAGCAAGGGGAGACTTTTCTGCTATATTAGGTCTTTACCTAATACGTTCAAATCTTGACTGATCTTAGCAGGGCTGGGGGAGGAATCAAAGTGTCCGGACCTCAGGGTGCAGTCAAAAACTCCCGATGAAAGTGATATTCTCTCGTTGGATGACGAGGGAAAATTTCACCGAAATCGCAAGGGCGTCGATTCAGAGGAGTTGTTTGGGAGGATCATCCCGCACCGAGTCAAAAAGTAGTATAGGCCTAAAGGCCCGATTCAGTAGAATACCGTAGAAATTGGGAAACACTGACCACACCCTCCCTACTCGCTACGCTCGCGCACTCACGACGCGAAGCAAGATCTGGCTGGGGAAACAAGCTAGAATTAGCTATGGGCAGTAGCATAGTTCCGGTAATCCGGACACTTGGTTAAAATTAACACATCATTTTCGGTCATGTGGACCATTTAGAAAAACACAGACACAAATGAGATGCAGGAGGAAAGAAACTTTTGCGGTTAAGTTAGCCTGTAGCCGGGGGGGGGGGGGCATGCTGAATGAAGTCGCTGATAACGCTCGTCAGTCAGGTTTAGTAACGGCATGTTCTCGTCGATGGTACGAGCCTTGATCTGTGGAATCCTCCCATCCGTGCGGCCCAGGCCTAAAAGCTGGGGGGGGGGGGCTTTTCCGAAGGCAAAAATGATTCAATAACGGGTAATGCGATTGCCTTCGGGTAAGGCTATATCGGTAGATCGTGTCATCGCCTTTAGGGTCGTCTGACACAAAGGGGTAATGAATCGTCGACTGGCCACGCGTCCCCGCAAACACTAAAGTAACTAACTACCCAGGACCTTCTTACCATTTCAGTGTCATATGGAACGTTACCAGTAACGCCACGAAACAGATTGTAACGCGACGGAGATGGTGGCAAATGGATTGCAAATTCGTTTTCAGCGCACAAAAATCTATAAGAAACGATTATTGAATGTTATACAACAGAAAAAAAGTTGAATGTTGTTGGACAGTGTAATTAAAACGTTAAAATACCAACGAGGACCGAGATTTATAGTGGTGTAAGTCACTCGCATGGGGTTTATTCGTAAAATAATGTTTTGCGTTTACTGTTATTAAAAACTCTACCTATATATAGTAGTTGTGTAAACACATCTAAGGGCTCAATATACTACCATAATAAATATGTATATACACACAAATTTGAAAAAATTAATTTCTAATTATTTTACTTCTTTTATAATTTTTATTTTTTCACTTGTTAGCACAATGTATCAACAGCATCCAATCAGCATCAGCACATTTGTTATATTAATTTGTGCTGATAAGAGTGACAACACTTAAAATTAGTCGGACTTATACCAATATGTTTCGAAACGATCTGCTCTTATTCCTTAAGTGCTAAAGAGAAATGTTCTTATTTCTCAGCCGAGATTGAAGTTATAACTTATGTCACTATGAAAGTAAAGAGATGGAGCCTGTAAGACTTAAAAATTGGTATTAACTCAAAATTATCAAAATTTGGACTTACACCACTATGATTCTTAGCCCTTCAATTATAGTACGATTAAGAGTAAATAGTTAGAGGAAATTGCTGAATAGAGTTTTAATCGAACTAGCGGGTTGTGTAGGGTTAAGTGTAGATTCGAAAGGGAATCTGTGCCCGTTGTCACTGGATACAACCAACTCTTGATGAATATGATACAACGTGACTCTACGCGTAACTCTACTCTAGTTTTGTATCGCCAAAAGTTGAAGTTACAGGGTGTACACGTATATAGTTCCGAAATCAGGGGGAGATTCACTAAAAATCTCCATTAAGGAAATGTTTCACACTCCTGTTTTTAGTTGCTGTTCAGCTGGTCGAGATCAGAGATGTACATTATATAAATAAAAAGTTATTTAAATAACATATCAAATAAAAGAGATTTTATTTTTATTAGTCGTCGAATAAAAACAACTTTGGGTTATATTTATTCGAAGCGCCTCAAATCAGTTTTTATTCGACGGGATTCATTCGGTGGCCACGCATGATTTTTTTATTCGACTGGAATTCATTTAAGCTTCGAATGA
Organism: Andrena marginata; assembly: GCA_963932335.1. Classification (NCBI taxonomy): domain Eukaryota; kingdom Metazoa; phylum Arthropoda; class Insecta; order Hymenoptera; family Andrenidae; genus Andrena; species Andrena marginata. Next base: position 27,010,573 of record OZ010662.1, read on the forward strand.
TTTTCTCAGTTTCATTCGTATTTTGGTTCAAAAGTTATTCGAAGTTCGAATAACTTTGGGCAAGCCTCGAGAGCCTTTGATCGAAGCCGTCGGCTTCTCGAGCCCAACGAAATTGTATCGTTCATCTGTATAAACTGCAGCGCGAAGTTGCTCGGCGATGCATCATCGATTATACAGAAACGGAATTTCTTTATTGTTCGTCGTATCAATATGAAAGTGCTACTAATGGATTCCTTACATTGTCCGGACTAAATTGACAAAAAAATATTTACATCGGACTACTTTTAACAAAACGGGCTTGCAATCCTGAAAATTAAGTTTATGCCTAATATCGTTAATAATAGTTCAAATTATGTGAGGTTTCGTATCATTTTTATCGGGAAACCCTGAAAAATCCATTAGTAAGTAATACTTTTATCAACACGTATAAAAAATATGAACGTTTCATGCGGTCCGTCGATTTTATTGCTCTCGGTTGTCAGCGGGCGGTTTACTGGCACTCGAAGGTCCTCGCTCACAGCGAGAAAGCAAAACAGTGGAGTGGGTAGGTCTTTCCGGATAATCTGAGTCCTAAAACTTTTCAACAATCGGAAGACTGTATGTACAAACATATTCTTTCTGATGCTTTCGGCGATGCGGGCAACCATATGCGTGCGCGGCTGCATGTTGCACGTCCAAAAGTGTTCCTTTAATTAAAATTAGTAATTGAGTTTTTAAGTACAATTAAACTAGACCTCATTAAAATCATGCACAATTCATTAATTGTAAATACTTAGTTGACCAATCCATTTATTTTTCAATTGATTGATGCGAAACTCTGGTTAAGAACATCGCAACACGAAGCTAATATTCTGGGCCCTAGAATCTTCGGTATTGTCAATATTGCAGTTGAAATGCGTGCCTGGCCGTGTTAAGACCTGGGACTCTTCAGAAGCGAGCGCTCGACAGTCGAGGACCACGGGGCCATAAAAAACATGGATAACACTAGACATTAAGAACGGAAAAATGTGAAATTTTTCATCGGTTGTGCTCGAAAGTGACATCAATCGTCTCCTTGTGTTTACCCGACTAAAATGATACCAATCCTGACATAATTTGACCTACAATTAACGATAATAGGCATAAAATTAATTTGCAGGATTGAAAGCCCGTTTGGTTAAAAGTAGTCAGATTTAAATAATTTTTTGTCAATTTAATCGGAAGAATGCAAGGTATCCACTAGGGTAAAGAGTACAGTGGTTGGCCACCTGAAAGTGATTGGCCGTATTTTGAGAAATAAATGAATATAAAGAAATACCAATGGTATGCCTTTTTTTAATGAACATATTAATATTCCTTGTACTTTCTTGCTTCGAATGTAATCAATATTTCTCCACTCATTATATAATGCGATTATGTATAAAAGCAAATAGGATGACTCGGCTTTGAAGCTTGGAAATTACAGCCATTTAATCAAAAAACGATAAGAGTACAGTTCAAAGTTTGCGAATAGTTTACTGTATCTATGATATGTATATATCTCATAATCGGTATATATCGATATATAAAAGTTGAAACTTTATAAAAGAATTATTTATTTGTTAAAATTATACATATATTATAAAAAAGACAGGGGGCCAACAACTGTCATACGAATAATGTTGAATAATAGTAATTGGCTGGACGGCCAGTGACTGTTTTTTAACCATGTTAATGGTGAAACAGTAATTATCCGCCTGCTAAAAAACAGAAACAACCACGACAAAAACATACTAAATAAAATATATCCATTTTTATTGAATAATTTTAATCTTATTTCTATCACCAAATCAGGTAACATTTTGTATTAGGTTATATTATGTATCAAATAGTGGCCAATCACTGTCCAACCGATTGGACAATTACTGTCTTGACCATGCGAATAACTATATTTCTTCGTAGGAAACATAATTTTTGTATATTTTTATACATTCTTGATTTTTATTTTATAAACTCTATTTATTTTTAGATTATTAGGGGTTTTTTGTACTTATTTATATTGATTTCCATTTCAAATTTACTAAATTCACATTTACAATTCATTATTTATGTGACACTCTTACTTAAGTGGCCAACCATTGTACTCTTTATAAAGAAATTCCGTTTCTGTATAATCGATGATGCATCGCCGAGCAACTTCGCGCTGCAGTTTATACCAGGGAGTCGAGACCGATAGAATTTCGGTTTCGGTCGGGGTCGCGGTCAGTGAGACCGACCAATATGGCATTTACGGTTCTCTCGACCGAACTAGAGAGCGACCGAACGGTCAGGGGTTTTCTCTCGACCAAAACTCGAGAGAGAATTTCTCTCAGACTTTCGGTCTTGACCGGTCGGAAACGGTCGCGTTAATTTATGGACAGATTTCTGTTCCTCTCCATAAATTACGAGTCGGAACGGTTCGGAGCGGCTCGGTTCTGTTCGGATCGGTTCAACCTAGCTGAATAAGCCGGGAAGGTATGGATGCTATTCCTGCCGCTCACACTGTTTGTCACTCTCGTGAGGGGTTTGTTGATAGCAGACTTTTGCAGTTATTTGTTACTGTAACACTGTCCATTCCAAACTATGTCGATCTGCCGAGATATTATTGTATTTCAAACACTAGTTATGTATTATTTTAATAGAAGTAGTTCATATAAATAAATTATTGTTAATATATAAATAACAAGAGAATGGTTGAAAATATAATTCTTCATGTGATTATTTTAAAAGTATATCCAAGTGTGGAAAAACAGAAGATAGGAATGTAATAAAATTTAAATATATTTAACAATAGCATAAATAACAAATTTCACAGCAAAATTTATTATAATGTTTCAATTTTTATCTCTCGGAATAACGTGTGAAAATATTGTTTAACATCTTATGAATCAGTTGTAATAACAAATAACTGCAAAAGTCTGTTATCAAAAAACCCGTCACGAAAGTGACAAACAGTGTGAGCGGCAGGAATAGCATCCATACCTTTCCGGCTTATTCAGCTAGGTTGAACCGATCCGAACAGAACCGAGCCGCTCCGAACCGTTCCGACTCGTAATTTATGGAGAGGAACAGAAATCTGTCCATAAATTAACGCGACCGTTTGCGACCGGCCAACCGACTAGTCGCCCGACTGGTCATGCCTTCGGTTTGGTTTCGATTGGTCTCGTTAAAAGTACGGTCTGAGATTCCCGGTCGAGAGGCAATCGGTCTGGAGTTCGGTTTCCCTCCACAACCTCTCACTGTTACGGTCACAACAGCGGTCCCTTTCCGCTTCGGTTACTGGTCGCTAGACCGGTCGCGACCGGTCAGAAATTCGGTTTCTGCTTCGGTCTCGACTCCCTGGTTTATACGGGTGAACGATATAATTTTGCTCAGCTCGAGAAGCCGGCGGCTTCGATCAAAGGCTTTCGAGGCTCGCCCAAAGGTATTCGAACTTCGAATAACTTTCGAATAAAAATACGAATGAAACTGAGAAAATCATTCGAAGCTTAAAATGAATTCTTGTCAAATAAAAAAATCGTGCATAGCCGTCGAATGAATCTCGTCGAATAAAAAAGTGATTTGAGGCGCTTCGAATAAAAATAACCCAAAGTTATTTTTAAACTATTTTAAACTTTGGCTTATTTTTATTCGACGACTGTCGAATAAAATTTTTGTCTTTTATTCGAAATCAATTTATTATTTAAAATAATGTTGTGACCATCTCTGGTCGAGATTCTAGGGTATTTTCCTTTCCCAGACGTGAACTCGAAAATGATTTGAGCGAAAGAGAGCAGAAATATATTCTCCATACGTAACATAATAAATCTTCGTTTGTTGAGGACATTTTGGTCGATTGATAATATAGCATGTACTAAAATTAAAATCTTTTGTATAATTGTCAAATTTAGAAACATCGATTTCGTATCCACTTGATAGCGTTCTTAGTATAATTTGGAATTGGTAAATATAATGGTCAGTTAATCCCGCTATTCTGGATACTATTTCTGGATTTTGGAAATCTAAAATCAGATTCTGGAATCCATATCCCCGTCGGGGTTGATTAACTATAGTGTGGGGGTCGATTAACCCTAGTTCTTTTTGTTAAATCGCCTACTATAGGTATCTTCTTTCGATTTTACACAAGAAGTTTATTTTTTCCTTTCACTTCGTACACTCGAATATGAAGTCTGTAACTAATGTGTAAGCGACACTCTAAAAATCTAATACAAACGTGTAAAGTAGAAACTCCAAATTGATAATGTTTCGGTTCACCTATAAAGGTGATCTTTTTTGGATTCTAATTTAGGATAACATTTTCCTTTCACTTAAATAATTTTGGTCAAGTGGCGTATATTGAAACATTACGGGCTTTAACTTTTGATGAAACTACTATAGATAAATCATCTTCCTCGGTACATTTAATTACCTGATTCGTATTTTTAAAAGCCCGTTTATATTTCTTAGCCTTGTTGGAGTTGTATACGTTGCATTGTGTAATATTGAAGCAGCTAAACTTTTGCAACATTTCCTTAAGGGGAGATGATTCTCGTGTAACAGCCCCAAAAGTAAGTAATATTTATGATTTTTTTTTCAAAAAAACTATTGTTATTATTGGATTAAACTCTTTTGGGATTTAAGGCGGTATCTTTAAACTTGCTAATTTTTTTATGGCGATCCTTCTTATTATTTATTAATTATTGTGGAATCTTGTTAACGTCTTCAGCGATGTAACTCCTGTTGGCGTGTAACGCCTGTCACAGTCATCTGATTGCAAAAAAATGAAAATTTCTTAAACTTAGGTCGTTTACGCTGGGACTGAACCTAAAATTTTAATTTTAGTTTTTATTTATGATACTTTTTTTCATAGATATAAATTAAGCTTATGTCTAATAATTATAATCTAATATCTCTGTATCTATCTTTTTAGGAACAGTAAGTGTTCGAGGCGTCATCATCGTAGAAGCCAAACCTTGTTGATCCCTTATTTCTTACAGTGGAATATTTGTCATATCAGAACCTAAACAATCAACATCTGAAAATATATTTCTATCAAAAGGATAAATTCCAGTGTATGTGAAGTCAGGAACTGCTATTTCTAATCGAAAATTTTCGTGAATGCATCTCCAATGAGGCCCGCAATGTTGTAATCGGTTATTCAAGCTCCTGCGTTCGCTTTCATCCACATATCACATCGTTCGTAATAAGCACTTTTAAAAGGCATCATAAATGTTCCGTCTAATGGTTGGAGATTGTGAGTTGTGTATGGTGGAGAACTTATTAAGTGAATATTATGATTCCTACAAAAATTGACAGCATCCAACGTTGTATGGCTACTGTGGCCATCTAGAAGGAGAAGCACGGGAGTTTCTTTTGACGGACGGGCAAATTTTGCAAAATGCTGCAACCACTGCACTAAAAAAGTCGCAATTTATCGAACCCTTTGGTTGAGCAATACATACCTTCACACTCTGCAGGAGCATTCATCATTAGACGTTGATTTATTTTTTGCTTCGGGAAAATAAAAAACCGAGTTACAAAATTCCCATTGGCGCTCATGCAAAAGGGGACGGTAATATTCCTGCCCCTTTCAGCTGACGTGATCATTAATGGCAAACAACGATCAGACAGGCCCTTCACATGATTTATTAATTGTTCTTCATATTCTTGAGGGAATATTTTGGTAAATCTACCTAATTTAGGCTGCAAAGTAATTTCTTGAGCAGATTTTATAGATATTATTTTATCAAGCAATGTGCTTTTTGTAATGTAATAAATATAATGAAACAATATTCGCTTAATAAATAGTATGTAAAATGTACATACTATATTATTTAATACTGTAGGCTTTTTGTACGCAGAAGCGCCACCTAGAAAATGCATCAAGATCGAAAAAATTAAAGAAAATTCTTTTCGTACCTTAATCGCTTCTTATAAAAAAATCATAAAAGTCACCTGCTTTTTCAAGCGTTTTGACCGGAGCGTTGTACGTTCTCATAAAACCTACACGAGAATGTCGTTGGAAGATTTTTTGTTACCTACATATTGTAGGACACGGAAAAAGGAGAGCCCCGCCTGCCGGGACTCGAACCCGGGCCTTCCGCGTACTGGCCAGCCGCCTAACCGATTCCCCCACTGCGGCTTCCCCCAAGAGCTCTGCTAAATTTGCTCCTCTTAACCTACGACTTCCTACAATATATTAAATTATATCCAGGATAAAGTTGGATTCTGCCTTCAGTTAAGATACTGCCTTTAGAAAATCTATTAGACCTGAAGAACGATTGGCAAATACTTTCAGATTTCTTGAAACTGGTGATTTTTATAGTACCTTAAAATATATTTTCAAAATATCTAAACAAATTATTTTAAATATTAAACCAGAAGTGTGCCAAGCCATAATTTATTGAGAGTTTAATTCATTATATAAAGGTAAGTCATTTACTAATCATTATAAATAACAAAATATTTATTATGTGATCTATACATTGTGTGCCGTCCCACGTCCGGTTCGTACCCTAGGCCCTGGTGGGACGCACTGGCGTACGCACTTTCGCATGCGAGAGAAGCCCAGCGTGCGTGGCTGCCACGCGGCCGGCGCGTGGACCATACTTGCCGTGGGGTCTCGTGGCAGTGGCAATGCAGTATTTGTTTTATCATGTCTTTTATGACAGAAATGGTACTAGGATTACTTATCAATGGTCTGATTCCCTTATACCTTTTATGACTACTTTATTAACACGTGCTTCTCTGTTCAACAGTTTACAGCTTACTGGCCAGGGGGCCCTCGCGGCTCTCACACGTTCATTACATACATTACACACATTACATACACTCACATATATACAACACCTCCCCCTTTTTCTTAACGCTTCGAGATATGTCTAGTGTTTCGTCTTAATTGACCACCTGTTTCTTCCCTAACTACATAGGATCGTGGAGTGTTCCATTTTCTTACTATTTTCTCTGGGTTCCGTTGTTTCTTATTATAAATATATATCTTATCTCCCCCCTTAAAAGTAACTGTCTTTTTTGCGTATCTGTCATAGTCTTGCTTTATTATTTTATTCCGCTTTTGTTGTTTTTTTGTATATTTCAATAGGCATCTCAGGTATTAAGTGTTTCGTTGCTATGGGAATCGTTGCCCTCGTTTCCCTACTCATCAGCATTTGAGCTGCGCTGTAGAGTAATCATGCGACCGGCGCGTTTCTGTATGCTAATAACCCTAATTCTACTTCTCTCTTATCTTCGTTACATTTTCTTATAATTTGTTTGGCTATTTGTAGCGCTTTTTCTGCCATCCCATTTGATTGCGGATATCTAGGAGTACTTGTTATTATTTTGAATTGCCACGATTGAGCAAAGTTCTGTATTTCATATGACGAGAATGGCATGTTATTCGCTATCAGATGTTCTGGTATTCCATGTATCGCGAACATCGATTTTAACGCATTTATCAAGCTTGCTGCCGTTTTAGTTTTTAGTTGCTTAATGTCTATCCACTTACAAGGAAACATATCGAACCCGAAAATTCTGATTTTAATGAAACTCCGTACGATTGTAGAGCATGTCGGAGTATGTAAGAAACGATTTTTTTCTGCGGAAAAACACTCTGAGGGGGTGAAATCAGCCACCGAAATTTTCAGCGATTTTTCGTTTTTCGAGTATAACTTTGTAACGGTGCGAGGTAGAAGAAAACCGTAAATGGACAAAATGTTCAGTGTTTGATGCCGTATAACGCGCTGCAAAAGAAATGTTTGTACGTCCTCAATTTATAAAAAAATTAAAATTTTCGTTATTTTACAAACATTTCTTTTGCAGCGCGTTATACGGCATCAAACACTGAACATTTTGTCCATTTACGGTTTTCTTCTATCTCGCACCGTTACAAAGTTATACTCGAAAAACGAAAAATCGCTGAAAATTTCGGGGGCTGATTTCACCCCCTCAGAGTGTTTTTCCGCAGAAAAAAAATCGTTTCTTACATACTCAGACATGCTCTACAATCGTACGGAGTTTCATTAAAATCAGAATTTTCGGGTTCGATATGTTTCCTTGTTAGAAAAGTAGTCTACTGCTACTAAGTAATGTTTCCCCCCATACTCAAAAATGCCTGCCCCTACTTTCTGATACGGTAATTGAGGAGGAGAGTGAGGTATTAGGGTTTCTCTGGTTTTCGCGTTTGCATACTTCCTACATGCCTCACACTTTGATGCCATATTTTCAATGTCTTTGTTTATACCCGGCCAATATAATATTTTGCGGGCTCTCATTTTCATTTCTGTCATACCTAGATGGCCTTCATGTAGCCTGTTTAGCATGTCGTGTTTTAGTTCCTTAGGTATGATTATTTTGATTCCGCAAAATATTATATCATCAACTACATATAGATTATCTCTTTGTTTCCAGTATTCTGTCAATTCTTTCCCTACTTCTTTTTTCCCTTGTGGCCATTGTATTCTGCAATACTCTCTTGCTGCCCCTAATACTCTGTCCTTATCAGTACTTTGTTTTATTCTTAGTAGTTGCTCCTCAAATACAGCTATGTGTTTATAAATACTATGTACGGCATGGGTCAGATCTATTTCATCTTTCGTGTTATGAGGTAAATAATCTCTTGACAATGTATCAGCTATGTACATGTACTTTCCTGGTAAGTAATTAACGTCTAAGTTATTGTTTATTAGCTTCAGTCTGAGTCGTTGTACCCTAGCTGAGTCTATTTTTGAGATTTCTTTTTTTAACACCGTTACCAGTGGTTTGTGATCTGTATGTACTCTTACTTTCCTACCATAGACATAAGAATGAAACTTTTTAATTGCGAATACTATGCTAAGTAGCTCTTTTTCTATTTGAGCGTAATTTTTCTCTGTATCTGTCAGACTCCTCGAAGCATATGCTACTGGTTTATATTCTTGTAATAGACAACAGACTAATCCTGTTGACGACGCATCGGTTTGTATTGTAATCTCTTCCTTTTCATTGAATGTTTGCAATATGGGGGCTTTGCTTATTTCCGTTCTTAGGCTTTCGAATTCGCTCTGATGAAGTTCTGTCCAGCACCATTTTGCAGTGCCTTTCAGTAACTCCTTTAACTGCTCTGTCGTACTAGCTAGGTTTGATATAAACTCTCTTAAATAATTAATTACACCTAATACTCGTTGTAATTATTTCTTGTTCTTGGACTTTTGAGTGCTTTTATTGCCTCTACTCTGTCTTTAGCAATGGCCTTACCATCCTTTGAGAATACATAACCTACGTAAGTTACTACATCTTTCCTATGCTGCACTTTTGTTTTGTTGAATTTTACGTTATTCCTTCGCGCTGTCTTTACTACTTGTTGTAAGCTTCTATCGTGTTCCTCTATTGTTGTGCCTGATATTAATATGTCATCAGAGTATATTATAATATTTGGGATGTGTCCGAATATCTCTTCATTTTTCTTTTGAAATATCTCGGGTGCACAATTTAGCCCAAATGGAAGTCTGTTAAACTTGTAGCATCTCATTGGGGTGGAGAACGCACAAATTTTGCTGCTTTCTTCTGTTAATTTAACTTGCCAGAACCCATCTTATAGGTCAAGTATCGTAAAATATTTTTTCCCTGTTAATTTTTCAGCAATTGACTCTGTCGTGGGTATTTCGTAATAGGGCCGTTGTATTGCCTCATTTAAGTGAGTGGGGTCTAGACAAATTCTCAGTCTTCCATTTGGTTTTTCTCTAATTACGAGATTGCTTACCCAACTACTTGGGTTTTCATACTTGCTTATAATTCCCTGTTCTTCTAATTCCTTTAAATATTTTCTCAATTTTTCTTTTACTATTTTAGGTATCCTCCTTGGTGGTTTCGTAATGGGCTTCACTTCTGATTTAACAACAATTTCATAGGTCCCTGGAAACTCTCCTACCCCTGTGAAGACATAATTGTTTTTTACTATGAATTGTTTAGTATCAGCGCATGTCTCCTTTACCTTATTTACTACGCTCATTTGGTGCCTTTACACGGACGTTCTTTTGGGACACTTTTGCGCGCCACACGCCAGCGCGGCACGCATTTGGCGTGGCGTGCCGGAACGTCGGAAGGAGCGCGCTCCTTCTCGCAGGCCAGAAGATCGTACCCGTCACTACTTAGAGACAGCGAGTTCGGGCTCCCATTTCTACGTCGACTCCACATGCTTTTTCCAGGAACCAGCGCAGTCTTGTATTGTGTACTACCTGTTCCATGTATATTATCGATCTGCGAAACAATCGGCAAGACACGATCGCGATACACGTAGGTTCGCGAAAAGTATACGAATTCCTCGATATTCCTGGCTTATAGAGGATATCATAAATGCTTTTACTGTAGGGCACACTGAAATATCTGTTTTTACGAAGCTACATTTGGTTTACCTGAAGGTAAAAGTGATTTCGGCGCACTGGTTCGGTCAATTAAATTTAATTGACCGAACCAGTGCGCCGAAATCACTTTTATTAATTATTACGGTCGAAATAAAATTTTTAATTTTTTACCTGAAGGTGCTATAAATTATGGAAATGGTTTATTACTCAGTTATAACGACTGTATTGCGATCTGCATTCTTCTTGCAGACGAAAAGTTTCCACCTCATCGGAAGTTCTTGCTAGCATCTTGTGCGCGGTTAGAAGTGTGGCGCGCCGGAATTCCACGTTCTTGCGTGCGAGTAGAACCGTTGTCAGGCGTGTCGCGTCCAAAAAAGCGTGGCGCGCTTGAATTTTCGTCGCACGCAAACCTCGACTCAAGAGGCAACCCTACCGATAAGCCGTGCCTCGATGGGTTTCAAGGACTTCGACCCTCGAGCCCAGGGGGGCCGTACAATGTTGCCCCCTAAAAAGTGACGAATCAAAAATTCTACATTTTTCATCGGATCTTGGCGAAAGTGATGTGAATCGTTTCCTTATGTTTTCCCGATGAAAATGGTCCAAAAACGACACAAATCGGATCGTAATTAAGGAATCTTCATAATAAATTGATTTCCAAAATTTCGTTAAAAATAGTTCGATTTACATGAAATTTGGTATAATTTTCATTTGAAAAACATAAGAAATGCATCGGTATCACTTCCATATCGATACGATAAAGAATGAAGAATACAGCTTTTCTGTAACAGGTATGAATCCTCGGCCGACCGCAGCGAATCGAGGTCGGTGACCCACAGTCGAGGGTGAAGTATTCATTACAGCATGTTAAGAGATTCATTATTCGTCATCGTATCGATATGAAAGTAACACTAATGGATTCATGGCGTTCTTCCAATTAAAATTATCACAAATATCATGCAAATCGGACTACTTTTACACAAGCAATACAAATTATAAAAGGGGTAGGCATTTCTTAAACACACTCTCTTATCGTATCGATATTGAAGTGACATCAATCGATTCCTGGCTCATCCCGGAGTCCGACGAGAGTGCAACTTATCCAAAAGCATGATTAGATCGATGTAGACTCTGTGATCCGTAGGGTGATCAAAATAATTGTGAAAATTTTGTTTTATGAGGGCTGCTAGGATTTGGTGGTCCGAACGATGATCAGAATGAGCAAAGAACATTGCTGATTGGCCACATTTTCCTTGGAGTGGAAGGACTTTCCCTCTGCAAGTTCGACGGTGTAGGAGGGACCATCCTCCCCCTCTCGATAACATAGAGGTGTAAAAGTAGACATCTGCTTACCAAAACTAGCCAGATTGATCGGTCAGAGTCTCGCCCAGGGTCGTGGTTGATAATCGTACTGTCCCGCGGGTCTGCTGGGGGAACCCGCCGAAGGAGCAATATAAGGATTAACTCAGGAAGAAATTCGAAATCGGTGAAAAACGGCACGATGTCCATTTTCCCTTTTCGACATCTGGCAGGCAAATGTTTCCCGACGAAACCTTAGAAAACAAGCAATTAACTATTTAGGTAGAGTTGTAAACCAGGGTTGACTAACTGGTGGCTCACGAGTCACCGGGGGCCCCTCCGCCTTGCTGCCACGGCCCCCCATACCGACCAGACCCTAGGGTTGCCACCTTTTTTACAGAAAAATAACGTACGTTTGCTTTTGTGGGGTATACCAAAAAGTACGCTCAACAAATTAAAAGTACATTTTAATCTTATTAGTTTTTATTTCTTACAAACATATTTTCTATTGCTTTTAGCATTACAGAGTAAATTTTTATTATTTTGAAATATCTCCATGGCATCATTTCACTCAATGTTCATATTGAAATATATAAATTATTCGTTTCTTATTAGATTGAGAGAGGCTTTGTTTCTTTCTTCCCGCCACTTCACATTCATGACAGAGAAAACTTTCTCAGTAAATGCTGAAGTGGAAGGAACAGATACAAGATAATAATATTCCGTTACGTTTCACGTAATATCATTAATTGTGAAATAAAGTATTTTCGCGTACTTTATTGTTATTCAAAAGTATAGAGTACATTTACCTATAATAATGTAAGATACTTTATTTTAAATTTGGCCAATCAGCAATGTTCTTTGCTCATTCTGATCATCGTTCGGGCACCAAATCCTAGCAGCCCTCATAAAACAAAATTTTCACAATTTTCACAATTATTTTGATCACCCTACGGATCACAGAGTCTACATCGATCTAATCATGCTTTTGGATAAGTTGCACTCTCGTCGGATCCGGGATGAGCCAGGAATCGATTTGTGATAATTTTAATTGGAAGAACGCCATGAATCAATTAGTGTTACTTTCATATCGATACGATGACGAATAATGAATCTTTTAACACGCTGTAATGAATACTTCACCCTCGACTGTGGGTCACCGACCTCGATTCGCTGCGGTCGGCCGAGGATTCATACCTGTTACAGAAAAGCTGTATTCTTTATTCTTTATCGTATCGATATGGAAGTGATACCGATGCATTTCTTATGTTTTTCAAATGAAAATTATACCAAATTTCATGTAAATCGAACGCGTGTAATTTTAAAAAGAGGATGGCGCAGGCGAGACCACGCGCAACCTATCCCTTCTGGCCCCGAGTGCCTCCGCGATGTGTTTTGACGCTCATCGCGAGTAATCGCGTGTGATTTTTTAGTACAACAACGCGTGGGTGGAGCTGTATATGTAGATCAATTGTTTATAAAAATATATTAGCAGTGGATTGCTGATGAACGCGGCGGATTGATTGCAAGGTGTGCAGTAACCACACGTATTTCTACATACTTATAATGAAACTCAATTTAGTTTATCAATGGCTGAAAAAAAATTATATGTACCCTGCTCCCAGGACTATATACATATTTCTCTCCTTTAACCATGACTGTTGAGACTTGGAATATTTAAGTTTATTCCCTGCGCCTGGCGAACACCTGGGTCGGCAATTCCAATTGCCATAATCCTGGGACTCTCCGCGATGCCTTCACTAATGGGCCTTTTAATTTTTATTACTGGCCTAGACCTTACGAATCCCAGGGGGATGGTCACCAGTACCTTTTGTCACACCTTGACCAATTATATTTTGGCATAACCACCTCCACCCGGAATTTCAGCTACGGAGGGAGGAACCAATGTTTACGTTTTAAGGGAAAACACGGAGCCGAGGCAGAATCAAACGAAAAGTAAAGAAAGCGTTCGGACAGTGACTTGTGAGTGTACCGTGCCATTTTAATACACAGGAAAATGGCAGACACCTGGAGCAAGAAATTGACAAGCGAGCTTATCGATTTATACAGGCAAATGCCTTGCCTGTGGAAAATAAAAAGCAAACCCTATTTCAATAGGAATTTAAAAACACAATCTTACAAAAGGCTCATCGACTTGGTGAAACAACATTTTCCGGAAGCCGATAAGGAGTTCATTCAAAAAAGGATACAAAGTCTTCGTGGAACTTTCCGAAAAGAAATGCATAAAGTGACGCAGTCCAAACGTTCCGGCAAGGGGGCGGAAGAAATATACGTGCCTACCTTATGGTATTACGAAAAGATGTTGTTTACATTAGATCAGGAGACCCCAAGTGTAAGTGTGTCAAATATTGACGAAGATCCAGGACCATCTTTCCTGGAGGAATCTTCTGAGGTGGACGACACATCAATTAATAATTTAGAAGATGCAGAGGCATCAACCAATAATTTAGAAGATGCAGAGGCATCAACCAATAATTTAGAAGATGCAGAGGCATCAGTAATTGAAAAGGACCCCGCTGAAAGTGAAACCCAGCCTGATCGAGTAAGTTTATTTGTTTATTTTATTATTATTACTAATACGGGCTAAAAGTACTAACTATGTAGTAAAATCATTTGAATGTAGGGCTGAAAGTAAAGAAGAAACAGAATTTCTAATGAATAATATTTTATTGACACTTTTGCAATGGACACAAGAAAAGGAATGTAAACATTTTTGAAATTATAGTTTATTTTCTATTATACCGATTTCACACTCTTAGATTGACTATTGTGTTACAATTGTACAGATTTGTGCTGAATTACAATTGATTACTCCATACATTATAATTAGAAAGTAATTCAATTCCATCATATTGAAACAGTAATATGAACGCATGCGCAGGTTGACTTAATGTGCAAGGTGTTAAAAAAGTCATATTCACTTGTTTGGTGGGTGAATGTACACCTATGGACCGATAGAGATTGGTAAACAAATTTTGCTACGAAATTATTTATTACATTGGAAGTTAATGTTTCAACGATTCGATTGTGTACAGTTGCACGTAGAGGCATGGTCTAGCACTACCTACCACTTCTCTGCCGCATTGATAGTTTCTATACGAATGGTGGGGTCTGGCACAGTGGCCTAGTGGGCCTAACAAGGTCAATGCCCTTTGCACTATTTTCTGTCCCTTTAAACATCGTATTGTGTTTGTTTTACGTTTGGGAGTACGTACTGTACTCTACGTGCAACTCTACCTTGTAATAGACAATTTCGTAGCAAAGTTTGTTTACAAATCTCTACCGGTCCACAGGTGTACATTCAAACACCAAACCAGTGCATATTACTTTTTTAAAACTCTGTACAGTGTACACAAATGATTATTATTATCTATACATATACATATATATTAATACTATTTAATACATTTAATTCGCTTGTACAACAAATGAGAGAAAGGTACATAAAAGAAAAGGAGGCGTACAACCTAGAAACATCTCCTTCTTAGACACACGCTACACATAATATCCTTATGTTATGGCACAGTATATTAACCCTCGGTTGTCACACTGGGTCAAATTAACCCTGCGTTTTTTTAAGGGGTTACACCACCTTGGCGCTCGGAAAAATAGGAATAAAAATAAACCTTTTTTTTGACGCTGCCATTAAGTATATAAAATGATCATTATTTTACACATATATATAGTAGTTTTATGAACAATTTACAATATTGACGATTAAAAAAAAAATAAAAAATGGCGGAGATATAAACCGATAAGTAGGACCCTCTTTTGAAAATCTTTGCTGATGGTGTACATGATTTCTTTGTTAGGCATCGTCCAATACATACAAAATAATTTTTTTCTTATTTACAAGGGTAATAGCTAAAATGTGACGTAGGGAAAACTTTTTAATTTTTTTTTTGTGGAAGTGACAGTTGTTTGAAGAAAAAATCGAATTTTCATCGAAATTTTCAGTTTAAAACATTTATAACTTTCGAACATGGCACCCACCCAATCACAGAAATCCTACGTCACATTTTAGATACTATTATAAAAAATAAGTGTTGTACATTTTAACCAAATCGGTTAAGTAGATCTTGAAATATCGTGTACACCAGTTTGAAAAAAGTAGTTTCGAGAAAAACGCAATATCTCCGCCATTTTTTATTTTTTTTCAATCGTCAATATTGTAAATTGTTCATAAAATTACTATATATATGTGTAAAATAATTATCATTTTATATACTTAATGGCAGCGTCAAAAAATAAGTTCATTTTTATACCTATTTTTCCGAGCGCCAAGGTGGTGTAACCCCGCAAAAAACCTTTTTGTCGAAACTCTTATTGCTTCAAACTTTTTTTTATGCATGATGATACTTTAAATGTCAACTTTCACCGATGGGCATATATTCTACAATGTTCAAACATTATCTCAGAATTTTTTAGACCTAATTTAACAAATAGTTTTTAAATAACAACTGATTGAAAATTGAAAGGGTCAAATTGACCCAGTGTGACAACGACGTTCGAAAAAGTAGGTGTGACAACGGAGGGTTAAGGAAGGGAGCGTGCCCACCTGTGACGTCGGAAAACACAAGTATCTTGGGTTTTTTTGCAAAGACTGGAAGACTTTTTTATTTAAATAAACGGCTGTGTATTCGAAAGTATATATTTTAAAGCTCTTGTATTTTTATTTGCAATGCTATATATAAATAAATAAAGGATATATAGGCGATCTCCCGGCAACGTTTTTTTATTTAAGCACTTAGGGTTCGACCAAATTTCGTTAGTATATTAAAGTATCTACTGCTTAAACCTTCATTATCCCGAAAAATTAATATGCTACAAAATCGCGGCTGTTTCATAGTAAAAGTATCGACTTTCGCCACAGAATCGCTCTCATTTTTTATCATATTAAATCAGTTTCCATCTGTAAAATAAAAACTACTTCACGAAATTTAAAAAGCCACGATTGAGCACTAGATAATTTTATATACTAACTTTTGGTCAATTTTTTTATTTCTGATGAACCAGATCAAACCTACAGACACGATCACCCTAAAGTGCTTAAATAAAAAAAGCTGTCGGAAGATCGCCGATAATTCCTTTATTTATATATATAAATATATGTATATTGCAGTACAAATAATAATACAAGAACTCTAAAATATATATTTCCGAATACACAACCATTTATTTAAAAACAGTCTTCAAATCTTCGCAAAAAAAAATTCTTGTGTTTTTAGACCTGACAGATAGGCGTCACCCCTTAAGGGGACCTTCCGTTCTAAAAGTCGATTTTTTTAAATTTAATTTTTCAAATATTAATGTTAATTATCTTAAATCCTTAATAGACTAGTACCAGTAGTCAACCATATATCAGAAACAAAACATGAGAAATAAGGTTTTTAGAAGTGACAATCTGTTGAACAGAATGCAGTTAGAGTGCAGTTAGAGAACTGCACTTTATTCAAAAGATCGTCACTTCTAAAAACCTTATTTTTCATGTTTTTCTGCAAGTGGTCGACTACTGATACATGATCGATTACTGGTGCCTTTACCCTACAATGCAAAAAGTCCCATTAAATTATATATAGTAGTTTTCCTTCAATTAATTCCTAAAGATCTCCTCTTTTTTTGGGCTCTAGACCGGAAGATCCCCTTAATACAACAAAGACTTACTCTCTACCTGCATTCAACATATCTTCCTGCCACGGAATACTTCCTTCTCCTACAAAATATTCTTTGTACCGGTCCCTATTTTGTTTAGCAGAGTTGTTGATATTCCTGGGAATGGCGGGTTGCAAATTATCCATCTGTACTGCATTGTTCTGACAATCTCCCTCCATCTGCATACTACTGTTGTTCGCAATGACCGCTTTACTTCGTCTTCGCAAAATATTATGCAGAACGCATGTAGCCAACACCACATAGCATATATTTTCAACTTTCATATTTATGGGTGTATGCAGCACTCGAAATCGCGCAGATAATATGCCAAAGGCATTCTCAACGACATTCCTTGCTCGCGACAATCTATAATTAAAGATTCGTTTGTCGTGGTCTAGTTCTCTTTGTGAATAGGGTTTTAAAAAATTATTCGTTAAAGCAAACGCTTCATCGCCTAAAAAGGTAAAGTTTAGGTTATTCACGGTTTCGTGATTTTCTGGTAAATTCAATTGACCGTTATTTAATCGTCGCAAAAATTCTGTGTGTTCAATGACACCCCCATCCGATATTCTACCATTTTTTCCAACGTCGACAAAAATAAATTCATAGTTTGAATCCACTAACGCCATTAATACAATACTGTAATAATTCTTATAATTATAATAGAACGCTCCAGATTCCGGTGGTGGAACAATGCGAATGTGCTTTCCATCCACAGCACCTCCGCAGTTTACGAAATTCCATCTGTCATTAAAACCGGCCGCTACTTTCTTCCACTCGTCCTTGTTATTCGGGAACTATGACAAAAAAATACAATACAAAAATAAAAAAATTAAATAGGTAGCGCGCACAGAAATGATGTTGGCAGGGAAACGTATGTGGCGTGACCTGCGCACCGCACAAGTTTCATGAACAACAGACAGACACGGACTTATTGTTTTTGAATTTCTTTGCTATTTCTTATTTTATTAATTTTTTTTGTTTGAAGGAAGAAGAAGTGCCCATCCCATATAATCGCCCAGATACGGCTCCTAGAAAAGGTGGAAAGAAAAGGAAGCCGGAGCAAGATGCAAGTGAATTCTATCGAACGTGCACCGAAGCATTGAAGGCGCCATCCATCAGCAAAGTGGATATTAGTGAATTTGAGGCCATTGGTATAAAAGTTGGCAAACAATTGCAGAGAATGGACATTGAACAGGCAATTTATGCGGAATCAATTATAACCGCCGTTTTAAGACGGGGTCTACTTAAAAGTTTAAACCCGCGTACAGACTTGTGCGACAACAATTGCAATGTAATTGCCATGGCGAACTCCAGTGGAAGCACCGCAGGATCGAATTTTTCTAATATAGAGGGAAACTCAGGGAACTAGTTCCTGATATATGATTCTTATATTCAATTATGAATTTATGTTAACTTTAACGTTTAAACTAAGGAAAAATTTTAAAATTTTTAATATTATTTATAAGGTAAGGAGTAACAACGTGACTAAAGTGGCGGACGAAAAAAAGTTTACAACTTTTAAAATCGCATAACTTTTTTAGAATCAGTCCAAACGACATGATGTTTTTTTAAATATAGAAGGCTTAGTGTGCTAAGTTACGTGTTTTGTCGTTTAAATAAAAATGCAATTGGGCGGAATAGTAAAGGTTGTTTTTTAAACTTTTTTTCAATTATAATCAATTATTTCCCGAAATCAGCGATTTTCGACCTTATTCTGTGATGTATAAGCGTTTATAGCTCAGAGCAACCTTAAACGATTTCAATGACATTTTCAGCATGTATACAACTGACTTCAATCTACAAACGGGTTTTCATTACAGGCTCAAAAAAAAATTAAAAAAACAACCTTTACAATTTTTTTTCCTATTCTGACTAATAGCATTTTTTTTAAAACGACGAAACACACCACTTAGCAAACTAAGCCTTCTACATTCTCAAAAAAAAAAACTCATGCCGTTTGGACCAATTCTAAAAAAGTTATGCGATTTTAATAGTTATAAACTTTCTTTCGTCCGCCAATGTATATGCCATCTCTGTAGAGAAAAACTGTGCCATGCCTCGGTTCTATCATATCTATTGTAACATATAAGTTAATTTGGTGGTGGATTATTGTAAATAACAAGTGTATTATAATAAATATAACAGACACTATGGTACACGACGAAGAGAAACTTTTCCAACGCCTCTAATTAAGCGTTTTTGTTATTCTGTGTATATGTATTATTAATTTGTAACCCTTACCTTTAAAAACTCTCTTCGTAGGACCTGATACAGTGCTTTGCAAGTCTCGGGAATTATCTTGGATAATGAAGGAGCTGATATCCCCGTAGTAAATTGTAAATCTTCGTATGAACGTCCAGTTGCCAAAAATCGTAAAGTGGCGATAAGACGTTGTTCTGCAGTGATGCTCTGTCTCATGACTGTGTCCTGTTTCGTGATTCTGTTTTTCACTAATTTCAATAGTTCGTCGAACGCTTGAGAATCCATCCTCAAATAATTTTTGTAATCATCTGGGTAATCCTCTCTCAGTTCTCGAACAAGGGCTTGATCGTTAGAATTGGCGCGGTATAGTTTCATCCAAAGGCGCTTCCTTCTTCTGTCTCTTCTCCGCTCTGCTTCTGTTAAATATACAGCAGCGGCAGCAGCAGCAATAGCCAAGTTCTGGCGGCGATTGTCGTTTATCGCCAACGTCACACAGTTTTTATAATAACTGTCCCACACACTTGGCTGCCAACACGCCGAACAGAAATTTGAGTACTGCCGGAACCTCCACACACCACGCAGAACTGTGGGTAGTAGGTATTTTTTTTTTGTTTTCACCCCCTTCACTGATTCTTCAGGTGGTTCGGTGTAATGAACACACGTAACCAAACGCAACTTATCAATTAACAATTAAAAGCAACAATTAAATATAACAATTAAAAGTAACAATTAACAAGAACAATTAACAAGAACAATTAACAGTACCAATTAACGGTAACAATTAACGGTAAAAATTAATAGTAACAAGTAATAGTAACACTTAACAGTAACAATTAATAGTAACAATTAACAGTAAAAATGATATAATGCGTGCGCGATACGTGAAGTCTGAGAGCCGGTTCGAGAACAAGTGACCGCTTCGTGAATTTTTCGCCGGGTAAAAAGGAACGACTAGACAGAGTTAGAGATAGCGAAGAAGAAAGATAGTGACAGGCCAAAAACGGGGATGAAAGGGGCAAAACAGAGAAAAACATAGACAGGGTAAAGAGAAAGCGTGGGATAAGGAAAGTGTCCTTGGTTCGTAAACGCCTGAACGCCAAATGTTTCTGACGATGACCAGGCCTGTGCGAACCCTTGAAACTAGGTATGTATGTAGATGGAAGAAGAAACGGAAGAAAGTAATAAAGAGGTACATACAGGGTGTCCGCGGTAACAGTAAACAGTTGGATATTTCCTAACGTATTCGAGATAGAAAAACAATATTTATATGGGATTGCATGGTTTGATGGGGCAAATTTATTAGGCCAGACGATTTTTTTCTTACATTATTATTTTAAAAGATGCGATGGGCAAGTTCTGTTTTTTAAATCGGCAGAAATTAACCACCCGCATAGTTGTCAGGCAAATCAGTTTTGACCCTTTCTTAAATCACGTTCACTTCATAGAACGTGTATTGAAGATACACGCGTGTACACGTGCATCGAAATTCACGGATCGTAGTATCCGTGTACCCGTGTACTGAAATTGACGTGTATACATGTATCGAAATACACGGTTTCACGTGTATTAAGATATCCATATTTAATTTTTTAACTAACTATCCGAATGTTTAGATTTTACGCAAATACTTTGCGATAGGTAGGTACAGACATAATTTACTAGGTTGCAGATGAAAATAAATAACATCATGATTTTGGTTAATAAAGTTTAATCTATTAATCGTATATTAATCTATTTGAGACAACTACAACAACTGATTTTATGGTAACAGTGCGCATATGAGTTTTGTAAGGCGCTCGATTTGAAGCACTATAACTCCGGATATAACCACTATTTTTGCATACAATTTTTTTTTTCATATTCCCTAAAGATTGACAAATGAAGCCACAAAGCTGGAAGTAAATATATTTAATTCTTTGGTTTGAAAAAATTCTCGTTCACTTCCTACCGCTTGTAGCGGCTCGAAGAGTCTTGGCTGCCAGGCGCGCCGCGCGCCTCAGAATTTTCCGCACTGTCGGAAATTCCACGCGCCACGCCAAACCCTTGGTTTCAAGTGCCGCTTTCCTTTTCTAACTACCTTTTCTGTCTCTTATGTAAACTTTTCTGAAGTGGAGGTTAGCGCGCCACACTTTTTTGGACGCGACACGCCTGGCAACGGTTCTACTCGCACGCAAGAACGTGGAATTCCGGCGCGCCACACTTCTAACCGCGCACAAGATGCTAGCAAGAACTTCCGATGAGGTGGAAACTTTTCGTCTGCAAGAAGAATGCAGATCGCAATACAGTCGTTATAACTGAGTAATAAACCATTTCCATAATTTATAGCACCTTCAGGTAAACCAAATGTAGCTTCGTAAAAACAGATATTTCAGTGTGCCCTACAGTAAAAGCATATATGATATCCTCTATAAGCCAGGAATATCGAGGAATTCGTATACTTTTCGCGAACCTACGTGTATCGTGATCGTGTCTTGCCGATTGTTTCGCAGATCGATAATATACATGGAACAGGTAGTACACAATACAAGACTGCGCTGGTTCCTGGAAAGAGCATGTGGAGTCGACGTAGAAATGGGAGCCCGAACTCGCTGTCTCTAAGTAGTGACGGGTACGATCTTCTGGCCTGCGAGAAGGAGCGCGCTCCTTCCGACGTTCCGGCACGCCACGCCAAATGCGTGCCGCGCTGGCGTGTGGCGCGCAAAAGTGTCCCAAAAGAACGTCCGTGTAAAGGCACCAATTATCCCTAGCTGTCTGCAAGTTTCTAGTTCTGTCAGAGGCTCTAATTTTTCTCTTATTACTACAAATTCTAATTTGTACTGTTTCCCTTTATATGTACACGTTCCTTTAACCTTTCTTATTGCTGATAATATAAACCCTCCATATGTTTCTAACATTATATTTCGTCTCTTTATCTTATTTTCTATCCCTTTTTTCCGCATAAATCATATGGAAGAATATTAGTGTCTGCCCCTGTATCTACCTTAACTGTAATCTTACAGTCTCAAATTAGTATTTCTTCTTTCCACTCTTTTATTTGCACCGCAGCGCATTTGACATCGCTTGTTCTCAAGATGCTTACACTGAAGTCACTTTCACTATCACTGTCTGCCTGTCTTTTATTATTGTTCCTGTCTTTTGCATTTCTCTGTGTTTTACATGCTCGTGCAAAATGGTTGTATTTTTCACATTTTTCACATTTCCTCCCATAAGCTGGGCACTGTCGCGGGCCATGTGTTCTATCGCACCTTGTACATTGGAAGGTCATTGTATCCCGAGACTGATTTCTTGGTCTTTCTGGCACTGGTGACCCCGTCCTGTTGATCGTAGGTCGCCCTGTAGATCTTCCTCTTTTGTAGTTCTTCTCGTCCCCTCTCCTATTCTTGTTGTATTTGCCCTTCCCGCTGTGTTTCGCATCCTTGTGTGTTGCATTTACCTTCTGCGTGGTATTTCCTTGTATTTCGTCGGTTTGTTTTTTAGTGAGCTCATGAGTCTTGATCTGTTTGATCAGTGTTTCTAGCTGTAGATCCTGGCTTTTTAGTATGGTCTGTTGCAGCTTTATGTCTGTCATATGATATATTATATTATCTCTTATCATCGACTCTGCTAATGTGCCATACTTACCGTGTTTTGCCATTTTCTTCAGATCAGCCACGTAGTGTTCCAATGTCTCTCCTTCTTGTTTTTTTTTACTGTTGAACAGGAACCTTTCATATGTTTCGTTTCTTTGCGGCTCAGCGTAGTCCTGAAAAACTTTAATTATCTTCTCAGGGTCTTCTGTATCACCTTCTTTTAAATTGAACGTTTCAAATACTTCCAGTGCGTCACTGCCTATTAAATTGAGCCGTGTTGCTGCCTGTATAGCCTTGAATTTTATTCGCCTCGTTGTCGCTATCATAAATAGTTCGTAATCTCTTTTAAATTTTCTCGAGTTTTCTGCTACATTCCCTTCTAGGAGGAATGGTTCTGGTTTGTTTATTCCATCCATGGCGATTTCGTTGGTATTTTCACCTTCTGTTTCTTCGCTGTCTGTATTTTCCCTTTTGAGGTTAGGTTGTTCTTCTTCTCGTCTTGTTTCAGTTTCCCCGACAAAACTTATTTATTTTTCCTCTCCTGTTTCTTTGTACTTTATGTTTGATGATTTTTATTTTCCTTCTTGTTCTTGATTCTTTATTTTTCTTCTTTACACATTGTAATTCTCTTGCTTTCATTAGCACGTGGTCGTGGGGCCAGTATTTTCAGGTGTTGATTATTTTCTAGTATACTCTTCAACTATTGTGATTTTTCACAGCTACCGACTGCGCCATGCTTTATCATGTATTTTATGACGGAAATGATACTAGGATTACTTAACAATCGTCTGATTCCCTTATACCTTTTATGACTCCTTTATTAACTCGTGCTTTTCTGTTCAAAAGTTTACAGCTTACTGGCCAGGGGGCCCTCGCGACTCTCATACGTTCATTACATACATTACATACACTCACATATATACAACAGTACTTCCCCGTTGGGGGTTAGGTTCGGCGCACACGATGAGGACTTTTTGCTATCCCCATCACTTCTGCTTCACTCTGGTCCGGCGAAGGCGAGAGCCAGTGAGAGGCAGTGAATGCGAGTGAGGATGGTACGAGACAGACAACGCGTCGATATTTTGTCTCACTCCGTCTTTCTGACACCTGACACTCTGTCCTTTGCGTGCGCGATGGTTGTGAGCTCTCATCGTAAACACGAAGACGGCTTTCGCGAAAGCTTGACGCAGGCCCGGCTCAAGGCTTTTATTGCGTCCTAGGCAAACTTGTCAAATAGCGCCCTTTATTATATTACATTTATTTGAGATTACTTATGACTGTACTCTGAAAAATTAGGCAACTGTCTAGGGCGTATAGTTGACAAGGGGCGCAAAATGGTATTTTCATTGTTGGCATTGTTGTAAATAAACTTTTAAATGAAATACCACAAATTGAATTGCAACTGTTTTAAACTACGAATAAAAATTGAGAGTAAGGTCATGAATAATCTCAAATAAATGTATTGCAATAAAGGGTGCAATTAGACAATTTTGCCAATGACTCAAAAAACGCTCGTGCCGTGACTGGTTATCTAACCGTGGCGCGTATGCGACGAGCAATCACGATTTCATCTGAACGCTCGCACTCGTCGCGCACGCCGGCCGCGCACGAAAATCATTCCATCTAGCTCCCCCCTTCGGCCAGAAAGAAGCGAGAAATGATTGCTCGGAATTAGGGCTTCGTACACGATGACGACTCGACGCCGCACAGTGGGACAACCTACTATTTTTTGTGTAAAAATCGTAGAACCGTTGATCAGAATAAGATAGAGGGATGAATCTTTTTCCAGGTTAAAGCTAAGATATTGCAGAATAAGGAAAAAATAATGAGAATGTATGACAAACAAATTTTGACCTTGAAAATCTACGTCAAAGTTGACATTTTCGAAGAAAAGTTCGGTTTTTCTGATATAACGTGTGGTCGAAGTTTTTTCTAGACATGTTATACATCATTTACTATAGATTTTAGCCGTCTAAAATCGGGAGACTTTCGGATATTTATTCATAACTTCCGAAAAACAATAGGTTTTTAAACTAAAACATGTTTTTTACGTAGTTCATAATACAATGTAAAGACAGTAAAAAACAGGAACTCTGCATCAAGCCGTTGACTTGTAAAATATCCACAAAATGTACATATTTTCCGAGGGTTCAAACGGGTATACCCCCTCAAGGGGTTGCGCTCACAAGGGACATTCGGCAACCCAGAAATTCAGAAAATTATGAAACTTTGTGTGTAAGTAGAGTAATATATCCGTAACGCAATTCTATTTTTGTTGGTGCCATCAAGGTTGAAATCATACCTTAAAAAAAAATGCAGAATTTTTACCCTTGAAATATCTTCAGAAAGGTAGGAGATATCGAAATGAAGTTTAAATAGAAGGACATCATTTATGTATATATACAGAACTGCGTAAAAATAAGTTTCAAAATATCCGTACTTTTTCAAGTTACCCCTACCACCAATTCTTAAAATTAAGTTTTTGTATTTTTTAAATACATGCTGAAATACCTCTGGATATTTTCACACGTATAAATAGTGTACCTATGTGTTTTATTTTATTTGGCAAACAAATAAAACGTCTATTATCGAATTTGAAATACATTTTAAAAGTTTCCATTAATAAAATGGTTCTTTAAAGCCATATTTAAATAATTATTTTATCAAGCTTACAAGGGAAGGACCCCAAGTGGTCGGCTTGGATTTTAACGAGCTTTTGTAAGATGATAGCATGAGGTCCCTGATGATATATATAGAATACTAGCCGTAGTTACTTGACAGTTTTAAAGATATTAACAATTAAAGTTACATACTTGTTTACATAGTATGGTTGTAAAACTTATAATAGAAGCTGCGACAGCGAAGTGGGTAGGTGCGTGGATTGCGAATTCGACAGTCCTGCGATCGAGTCCTCCATTAGACGATGTTTTTTTTGCATTTTTGTGGTGCTAGCATCGTTAACGATGCAATATGTTGACCCGAACATGGAAAAAATTTCGCGCTCCGAATTTTTTCCATGTTCGGGTCAACATATTTGTGCGAATGTTTGTTCTCAAAAATGCGTGCCATTAAGACAGAACAGCGCACACGGCTAAGCGATTCCTCGCTTTCAACTTTAATACGTACAACGTCGACCAGCCTCCCCGTTGATATTTTAGATATGCCCAGCACGTCTAAACGTGCGCGAAAATGAAGTTTTCCCAAACGTATTTAAAATTTTGATAGTAAAACGAGTTTTTCTTATCCATTTTTATCGCGTGACACAGTAGAATAGGCCTACAGGGGATACCACTGACAAAAAAAAACGCATCGATAATAGTACCCCATGGGTGATGCAGAAATCTATTGATACGGGTGTCGCCCCAATGCGCCACGCGCGGTTCATATGGTACGGGTCTGAGGCGCTCGAAGCTCCTAGGCCCGCCGCGGGGGCGAAGACACGCGGCAGGAGAAAGGAGGCGTTGCCTCCGAAAAACGGCCGCTGCGTTCACTTTAGTTCCATGCCTGAGATAGATGATAGGAGATAGATTAGGTTTTTATATACATTGGTTTTTGGTACTTATACTTAAACTAAATGAGATCGGTGATTTAAGCATATGGATGATGTACAATCCCATACAGCACACTCTCGTTGCAGCATAGTTGCAGGATAGTTGCGGTGCAAGATGGCAACGACTCACGCAAGGATGCCGCAAATATGCAGCAAAAATTCTATGTCCGCCTGCTGCAAAGTTGCACAGCAACTTTGAGGCAACTTTGCACGGCAACTTTGAGGCAATGAATAACTGTTAATAAAAAATAAAAAAAAGTTATCGGTTACGACAGGACTTGAACTCCGGACCGCCGGCATGACAATCTGACGCGCTACCGTTGTGGCCACGGAAACTTCTTAGATGTAGATTACTGTAAGTGGTATATACACTGATTACTCCGTACGTTAAAAACACGTACCACCAGTAAAGTAGATTCTGACTTATGCTTGGAACTGATTAAATGGTTGCCTTCTCCGACATATATTTTATATTTTAGTTCATTATACAGGATGTCCGCGGGAACAGTAAACACCTGGATATTTCCTAACGTATTGGAGATATAAAAGAAATTGTTTACATGAAATTGCATGGTTGGAGGGGGCAAATTCACTGGGGCAGACGATTTTTTCTTGTATTATTATTTTATGAGATACGATGATCAATTTTTTTTTAAACGGAACTCTTTTTTTAACAGATCACATGATAGTGCGTTTCAAAACGAATTCAATAAAGTATAATGTATACACTTTATTTCAGCCGGTTTTGGAGATATTATGTTTTAAAATCTGCTAACGCCACAAAGTTGTGGCAAAGTTGCGACAAAGTTGCGGCAAAGCTGCGGCAAAGTTGCGACAAGACTGCGGCAAAGCTGCGGCAAAGTTGTTGCATAGTTGCGACATAATTGCGGCAAAGTTGCTGCATAGTTGCGGCAAAGTTGCAGTGCATTATTGTAACGCAACTATGCAGCAATTATGCAGCAACAATTCTATGTCCGCCCCGTGCAATGTTGCACGGCAACGTCGCAGCAACCATACATCGACATTGCGCTGCAACCATGCAACATCGCAAGGTTACTGCAACCATCCTGCAACTTTGCCGCAACGAAGTGTGCTGTTTGGGAAGTAATGAGGCTTAATTTTCTAGGTGGTTCGATAAAACTAACGATGTGGGTACTTATATCTAGTGAAGGTTCGGTTCGAACTGGTAGAGTATAATGTTATTGTAACCACCAATATTTGTCGGTGAATTTTAAATGTTTAAATTTTTGGTCTTGTGTAGAAAGCGGGTGCATAAATCGCAAAGCTGCGTCACTGGTTGAAATATTCCCACTATAGGCGATTGTTTTGTTATAGTTCTTTCTGGTGAAGTGATAAATAATTGGGATATTATTATTATTTTGGATTAGTCCCTTGTTGTCTAAGTATAGGAACGCTTTCGGAGGAATGTAGCCCATATCTTTAGTTTTTTCATGGTACATGGGGTTAGGATAGGTTGAACTGTAAATTAAACTATTGGTTTCTATATTGTGAATATTAGCCCAGTGCTTTCTTATTAGCTTAAGAATAAATATATCGATTCGGATAACATTTTTGGATGCCTTGTATAGTTTAACGTTACTTATTCTTTTAGTGAAGTTCGATTCAGGAGATCGGTATAAATTAGTGCAAGCTCTGATGCATTTTCTTTCGAAAATTCTATACTTTTCCATTGTTCTGGCAGTTAAGTTAAACCATATTGGACAACCATGGGTGAGTATGGGGCGGATTAAAAGTTTATAAAAGAGTATTTTTACATCATTTCTGAGATCTTTGGAGTAAAATAACCTTTTGTTCATGAAGAAAGCTTTCTTCGCTTTATCTAATTGAATGTTAATATGATGGTTGTAATTTAATTTGAAGTCTAAGTATATTCCGAGGTAGCGGACAACCTTTTTGTTGGGTATTTTTATATTTTTATCGGTTGGGTCATGAATGCCGAAGTTTTTTGAATGGGCGCGAACATCGTAGTTTGCATCAGATATATTCGATATGGCTGGCCTAAATAAGATGGTCTCACATTTTGTGACATTTATTTTTAATTTCCAGTTATAGAGATATAATTGTATTTTTTCAAAAAGGTCTTGTAGTTGGGTTTTAATTTTTGAGGGTTTATTATCCCTGACATATAGTAATATATCATCCGCAAATGCGATTGAGCTTTTATTGATTGCCTTATTTAGGTCGAACATCGTTAGAAGGTCGCTTAAGAATATGTTAAATAAGATAGGTGAGTTAACAGTACCCTGTTGTAGGCCATTTTTTATTTTGAAAATTTTTGATGATTTGTTTTCACCGTCAGTGACGATAAAACTTTTGCCGACTAATATGCTCATTACCATTTTTATTAGATGGATTGGGAAGTTTTTCCTTAGTAGTTTATAAAAGAGTCCGTCCAGCCAAACCGTGTCAAATGCTTTTTCAAGGTCTATAAATAATGCTCCCACACAGTCACCTGCATTTCTGGCCCAGCAGATGTCTGATGTAAATTTTGTGATAGCATGTGTTGTGGAGTGTTTATATCGAAATCCAAATTGAGCTTCAGGAATTATACCGTTCTCTGTGCAGTGAGTGTTAAGAGCATTATTTATTGTAATTTCAAAGATTTTGCTAATATTAGGCAGCAAACTGATTGGCCTATAGCCTGAGGGATCATTTCCGTCTTTTTCTTTTTTCCTTATTGCTATTAGCTTGGCCATTTTCCAAGCTGTAGGGAAATATGCCATATTTAGACAGTTATTAAATAAGATGCAGTAGTAGTAGTAGTATATATATATAAGGGAGGTAGATTTTTTAGTACAATGTTCGGAATGTTGTCAAAACTGGCAGATTTTTTGTTATTTAACTTTTTAAAGATGAATGTTAGTTCTTCTGTACACGTAAAGAGAGTATTTACAGGGTTTAATGTGTTAGGTCTGTCAGAGGTATTGTCGTTGGTGAAAGTGCATAAAGGATTTGAAAAGTGTCTGAAAGGTTGTCTGAATCATTTGAAAGGTGTTTGACTGCTTTGGTGATTAAATTGGTGAATTGTGCGTTTCCCATGTGGACATTTTGGGTGTGGACCGCTTCGAAGTGAGAGCCAAGAATGTTTAGTTTGTCATTGCTATCTGTAACTATTATATTATTGTTTTCATCTGATTGAGCGTAGGTAGTATTTATTTCTGCGTTAGATAATAATTCTATTTTGGACGCACCAACCCACTTCGCCACCGCAGCTTCTGTTATAGGTTTTATAACCATAGTATGTAAACAGGTCCGTAACTTTAATTGTTAATATCTTTAACTGCCAAGTAACTATGGCTAGTATTCCATATATATCTTCAGCGACCTGCATGCTATCATCTTACAAAAGCTCGTTAAAATCCAAGCCGACCACTTGGGGTCCTTCCCTTGTTAGACAGATTTCAATTATTTAAACAAGACTCATCGCTTTTTGTACATGCTGTATTGTTTGATTATACATTGAAAGAGTTATACGAATAGAAAACGGTAGATACATTGAAAATTACGGTTTCTAATTGATACAATAATGATAGTCTTCATAGAAATGATTATAACAAAAATACTTGTCACATCATGCACATCGCATAAAAACGGGCTCCAAATAAGTATTACATTTGGATATAAGATTTTCATGCCTGAAGTGACAGAAATCTACAGGATTTTGGAATGCGCTGGGATGCGTTTCTTGCTTAAATAATTGAAAGCTGTCTGAACTTCATATAAATAATAATTTAAATATGGCTTTCAGAAACCACTTTATCAAGGCTGTTGTCTCACTGGGCGTTGAGGTGTGTGCGTACACTTACACAAGCTAAGTTTAGTGTGTACGTATACGCGTGTAGAGAACAAACAGTATGTTACAAGTTTCGTCCTGGAATCGGTAAGAAGGAAGTTCTTGCGGGTATAGTTGCCTTCAGTAGACGTTCGTGCAGGGTAGTCCAGTGCGTTTAGACGCTAATAAGCACACTACGTTGAAATAATAATGAATTCATGAATTGTGTACTGTGGACAGCCCGAAAAATGACGGAGTGGAGATTCAAGGCTTCTCCGTCAGAGGCGTTAAGCCACGTATCACCAGCATTGGTTCAAATCTAAGCTAGCCGATAAATGTAGGAAAGACATACAGTATTGTCTCCCTATAGGCTCACTGGTCGGGACCGGCGTTGAGGCTATATCGGGTATAGAGCCCTAATTCCGAGTGTTCGTTTCTCGCTTCTTTCTGGCCGAAGGGGGAGCGAGATGGAACGCTTTGCGTGCGCGGCGGGCGTGCGCGACGGGCACGGATGCAAAGGACGGAGTGTCAGGCGTCCGAAAGACGAAGCGAGACAAAATATCAACGCGTCGTCTGTCTCGTACCGTCCTCGCTCGCTTTCAATGGCTCTCGCTCGCTTTCGTTCCATCTCACTCTCGTCTTCGCCGGATAAGAGTAAGACAGAAGTGGTGGGGATAGCGACAAGCCTATATCGGGTGCACCAAACCGAGCTTACAGGGAGACAATACTGTCGTTGTCGATACGTACCGAGAGTCGTATCGCGCCGTTGTCGCATTTCCCCCATTACTATTTTGTCGTCAGGGAGGTTTGAATGAATCACGGCGAAGCGGCTGGAGATTACAGAGATAGGCAAAGATATTGTTGCGCCGGGGTGTTTCCATCGTCGGCCATCCCGACGCAAAGGATTGTAATAACACACACGCGAGTACACATAGCACTACTCCGCTATATTTCGTTATACAAGACAATTACAACGTAGACCGACACGTCCGGTCGCGATGGCGTATACTGGAAGACAGTCTTCTTGTCGGCTTCCCCAGGCCATGCACAGGTCTATACCCGGTGCTCGCAACAATATTATCTGGAAATACTTAAATAAAAGATACTATACATTTATCCGTTATTCCAAGCTTCGAATAACAGGATTTATCTTTATCCCAAACACCGCGGATAAATCAACTTATTTGAAGTGAATTTGTTCAGTGAAAGATACTTTTTTTATTCTGTGAACGTTTTTTCGAATCATCGAATAAGGAATTCATCTTTATCCGCAGTTTATTCAACTTTTATTCGAAACCTTCAAAATTTCGGATAGCGTTCGGCAGTACGTTTATCTGAACAGGCGCGAACTCTCTTCGAGCTGAAAACTTGGGCTGTTCGGAGGTAGCTTGTAATCTCGTTTGGATAGGCATACTGTTTGAGAATAAGGTGGGTGAGCACGCTGGAAAGTGGGGTTAGGAATCGACGGTAAGAAAGTAACACGCGGTGTGCTGAGCTCTGAGCCAACACTGACTGAGTCAATTTATTTAAAGCAAATCGTACGAGAGTTTGATGAGCACAAAGTTGATCAAATCACTTGTGTGAGTTGAGCTGTGAATTGAGCACAAAGTTATGAACAAAAACAGAATTTCACACGTTGCGTGGCTAACACGAATAAACACGTTGTCGCGACAAGCGGTATGAAAGGTGAGTGAACAAAGGAAACGCAGAAAACCGTTGAGCGTCTTCTCGAACAATCCTCGAGAATCGATCAAGAAAGTACGCATTATGATTGGGCCGCTCGGTTTACGTGGTGAACGGTGATTGGCTGAGCAGGCGACTAGGATAATCGATTGCCGGATCGAACGTCGATCAGCGGCGTGTACCGCTGCCCAGTAGGTGCTGCGGTGAGCTTGGGTGCGGCAGAGCAGAGAATTAATGGAATCTCAAGCACATAGAGTGTTGCTTGTGGTCGATGCATTAATATGTATTAATAAAATATAAAACATGACGTGTCCAGTATTTCATAACATATTGCTGAGATATCCCAGATTAACATGAGTTCATACCCTGTATAAATCGGATTATTTCTAGTATTGTACTGGATAATCTATACTATTATATAAAATTGAAGTAGCATACTTTGAAATGCGGTTGCTCAGTAAATATGAACTGTACCCACAAGTATGTTACATCACTTTGTTCGTCTTGTCAACAGGAAGGTTCTAACGTTTTTATTTTATTTTTAAATAATGATGTTAAAATAATAGTAGTTCGGGACGCAACTGCCAGGCGACGACCGGGCGAGTGATTCTCGCTTGTGAAATAACACCGCGGCGGGGATATGTGGCCGAGGGCTCGGTCAGTAGGCACCCACTAAGGAAGGATTTTTGGAAATTCCATCCCCAAAGGAAGTTGTGACGTAGCGTCCCAGCACGAGGAAGCAGACACGTAGCGGCGCGCCCAGGAGTGAGCGAGAAGGCGAGCACCCGGGGAACCGCGACCAAACTCAGCCAAATCATACCGGATATCGCCGGTCTCGCAACGTGACAATTAGCTATCGCTCACTCCCTACTGCGCCGCTAGATCGCGTGTTTGATTTCTCGCAGCTGGAAATCACCGAGGATCGGAATATAAGCCCCGATACGATTAAGGTAGACAAGCCCAGGGTGGAACCAAATCTCCCGCTACCGAATCCGCCTATAGAGACGCCTGGACGTTGCCCGGTCTCTTTCCTCCTACCGTTCCGAAATAGAGACGCCTGGATGTTGCCCGGTCTCTTTCCTCCTACCGTTCCGAAATAGAGACGCCTGGAAGCTGCCCGGTCTCTTTCCTCCAACCGTTCCGAAACGAGACGCCTGGAAGTTGCCCGGTCTCTTTCCTCCAACCGTTCCGAAACGAGACGCCTGGACGTTGCCCGGTCTCTTTTCCTCTACCGCTCCGAAACTAAGTCGCCCAGACACTGTCCGGCCTCCACCGTTTCGTGAAGCGCAACCGAAGTGAACCGAATCACGACGACCCCCCCCCCCCCCCTTCTCTCACCTAGACGTAGAACATCATGTACATAGTATTCTTATGGAGTTGGAAATAAAGGAAGTAAATCGTATTCAAGAGGATTTCATCAAACCTTGGCATACCGACTGAGTGCATCCTCCTAAATTCTTTCCCCGGAGTAACCACCGTTACAAAGTGAAAAGAGGTAAAATGTATTTCCTCGGACTCACTATATCCTAATATCTCTTAGGCCCGATTACATATCAACTTCGTCCTTACACACAAAGATTACCCACATAAATGAAAAAAAAACAATTTAAGGACTGTGCCCCCGAATCAACATCGAAAGGAAGTGGTGAAATGTGTTTTCATGTAGTCCTCAATACCTCTTAGGCCTAAAGCGAAGCGCGGTGGTACTTTGCTGGTTAAATATAAATGCGTAACATTTCTAATCTAATAATGCTCAAAATAATCCGATTTATACCGTGTTTAAATTCATTTTCATCCATTAAATCTTAGTAGTATGTTACTGAAACATTCATGCCGACACGATCGAAAATGTGGGTATTTTACATTCTATTAAAGCAAACAAAGGTAATTATTTAGAAGTTTTCCATCCTCACCGATTTCAATGATTTTTTTATAGATTGCCGGGAACACGATTATAAACAATTTTTTCCTATACATGTTACCGCCACACGGTAGTAGTTTCCGGGATATTCGCAAATAACTATTGCTACCACTGCGTTGAATTCGACCCATACGTGCATGATGCGGCAGCGTGTGCGGCAGCACGAGACCGCCGCTCATCTACTGTTTCTGTATGTACGTCAAGGAATATGAGTTTATTAAAAACGAATCGAGAACAAAATCGAATCGCCAAACGCTGTGCGGCTACGAACGTGTATGTATGAATAGAATAGAATGTCGACTTTCGTTGCCGAGATATTTGCGAAAAATTTCTGTTCATTTATTCCGACGCACCGCATTCCACATTCCAACTTGTCCTGGGTATTAGTATTGGTTGGGGCTAGATTAGTGCGAGGGGCGCGTAAAGCATGATAGCGAACTGATGTGAGTTTAGAGATTTGAACCAGAAACTTGCGGATGCCCGTCAACATCGGGTTGCTACCATGCTTTACGCGCCCCCCCCCCCCCAATCTAGCCCCAACCAATACTAATAGGGCCCTTTACACCGACGTTCCGGTGCGCGTTCTGGCGCGTCACACGCTGCGCGGCACACAAAAGTACGTGAACGCCGGAGCGGCGCTCCTTCGTGCACGCCAGAAGGTTATACTCGCCAGTACATAGAGACAGCGAGTTCGGCCTCATATTTGTACGTCGACTCCATCCACATGTTTTTTCCACGATCCACCGCAGTGTTGTATTGTGTACTATCTGTTCGATGTATATTATCGATCATTGAAACGATCAGCCAAACACGATCGCGATATACGTTCGCGAAAAGTATATAAATTCCTCGATATACCTGGCTTATAGAGGATATTATAAATGCT
Source organism: Andrena marginata (assembly GCA_963932335.1). Lineage (NCBI taxonomy): Eukaryota > Metazoa > Arthropoda > Insecta > Hymenoptera > Andrenidae > Andrena > Andrena marginata. The sequence continues at coordinate 27,045,462 of OZ010662.1, forward strand.
GTTACTATAGGGTACACTGAAACATCTGTTTTTACGAAGCTACATTTGGTTGGCCTGAAGGTGCTACAAATTATGGAAATGGTTTATGCCTCAATTATAACGACTGTAAAATTTTACAAGGGTACATTAAAAAATATCCAAATGTTTCCCCGGCAATGCGATGGCAAATGAAATTGCAGTTAACAAATTCACTGTTGTAACGATCATAATTATGATTGCTCGTAATGCAGGTCAAATTCTTCACCCACGGTAGCGAACCGATGTGAGTCGGGGTGTTGACGGGCATCCGCAAGTTTCTGGTTCAAATCTCTAAACTCACATCAGTTCGCTATCATGCTTTACGCGCCCCTCGCACTAATCTAGCCCCAACCAATACTAATACCCAGAACAAGTTGGAATGTGGAATGCGGTGCGTTGGAATAAATAATCAGAAATTTTTCGCAAATATCTCGGCAACGATGGTCGACATTCTATTCTATCCATACGTACGCGTTCGTATCCGCATAGCGTTTGGCGATTCGATTTTGTTCTCGATTCTTTTTTAATAAACTCATATTCCTTGACCTACATGCAAAAACAGTAGATGAGCGGCGGTCTCGTGCTTGCGCACACGCTGCCGCATCATGCACGTATGGGTCGAATTCAATGCAGTGGTGGCAACAGTTCTTTGCGAATATATCGGAAACTACTGCCGTGCGGCGGTAACATTTATAGGAGAAAGTTGTTCAAAATCTTGATCTTGATAACATATCCAAAAATCATTGAAATCGGGGAAGATGGAAAACTTCTAAATCATCATCCAGAAAAGTAAAGAATCATTGAACAATCATATCATTATATTTTTTCACAATTAAATATAAATATTGCACTCAATGAGAGAAGATAATAAGTACTGCGAAGTTTAGATGGGATATTGATACACAAAATAATATTGTTTATCAAATTAAATATATAATTTCATAGCTATCAAATTAAAGAGATTTTATCTTTATTTGTCGTTGAATAAAAGTACCCCGGCGTAATTTTTATTTGAAACGCCATGGATAAATCAGTTTATTTGACGGGAATTCCTCCGTCGGCTACAAATAACTTTTCTGATCGAAAACCTTCATTCTTGAGGTCCCTCGAGGCCCGAGCCGATCGACATTGTATCGCTCACGCATCTAACCTGCCGCCTGGAATTGCTCGGCGATGTACATATCACCGATTATGTAGAAACAGATTTTCTTTGTTTTTCATCGTATCAATATGAAAGTGATTCGGTATATTGAATTGACAGAAAATAATTTAAATCGAACTACTTTGAACGAAACGTGCTTTCAGTTCTGCATATAAATTTTATATGTTATATCGTAAATAATTACAGTTAAATTTATGTCGTGTTTCGTATCGTTCCATCTTTCCTTCCAACACTCCCAGACCTCTCCATCTTTCATTATTGCTACGTTCAGCGAGGCTCTAACGCTAGACGTAGCTCTCGTTCCGTATTCCTTCAGGACTTCTCGATAGAAAGAGAGAACTCTGTAGCAACAGCGCGGCAGAGACAAAGAGAACAGAAGATGTGGCAGCTATGCGTCAAAAGTTCGTCTACACAGAATACCTGGAGATGTCACATATGTACAAGTTCTTTTGATCGACCGCAATAGTTTCATTAGGGTCCGTCTGATTCGATCGATTTGAATCATAACAAACATGAGACGGCGGCCTTAATGGAAACTGCTAAAATGAACTTCACATTCGGTAATAGACGTTTCGTTTGTTTGCTAAACAAAATATAATACATACACTATTTATATGTGTGAAAAGAGATCATCCAGAGGTATTTCAGTATATATTTACAAAATACAATAACTTAATTTTAAGGGTTGGTGGTGAGGGTAATTGGAAAAATATGGATTTTTGAAAATTATTATTACGCAGTTTTGATTATATAAAAAAATAATGTCCTTCTGTTTAAACTTCATTCCGATATCTCCCACCTTTCTCGAGATGTTCCAGGGGAAAAAAAATCTGCAATTTTTTCAAGGTCTGATTTCACCCTTGATGGCAGTAACAAAAATAGGATTGCGTTACGGATGAAGTAATCTACTTACCTACCGAGTTTCATAAAATTCTGAGCTTTCGGGTTACCGAACGTCCGTTGTGAACGTAACCCCTTAAATCGCATTCTTCTTCGAATTCTGAAAGCCTAGGAAAACTCTGCGAACACATTTGAATTCAACACGTTAAAATATGTAGGAAATGATGTATAATAATTGTGGAAAAAACTTCTATCACACGTTATAATGGAAAAACCGAAGTTTTCTTAAAAAATTTCCATTTTGATGTAGATTTTCAGTCAAAACTTGTTTGTCATACATTCTCAATATTTTTTCCCGTATTCTGCAACATCTTAGCTTTAACCTAGAAAAAGATTCATCCCTCTATCTTATTCCTGTCAAAAGCTCTACCATTTTGACAGAAAAAGGAGCAGTTTGTCCCACTGGGTGGCGTGTGGAATGCAAAGAGAACGACGAGATTTGAATGGAAAAATTGTATCTATTAATCCTGTTTAAACCAAATATATTCACTAATATTAGTAGAAACGTGTGGTTCCTTTGTCACATCCCACTAATTTTCACTCGGTAATATAATTAGAGTGTTCCCCATAAATCACTCCACAACTCCGCCAAAATCCCTAAAACTCAACTCTTACCCCTTTCCCCAACCATCGGGCCATTCAGAAGATGTACCTTAGCGATCCCCACCACGTGATAATCTAGTACGAAATACCCTTCCCCTCTGCGCCTTAAGAGGCACGATCTCCTCCCTCGCATTTAAATCTAACCAAGTCCCTCGTCCCAAAATCCCTCTTAACTTGAGACCACGTCTCACCCCCTCTCTACGACCCACTAAATCAGTGCCACTCTAACCCCTTTCCAACCAAAACACCTAAAATCCATCCAATGGATTGAGTATCCCTTTTCGAAAGCCCAAAACAGGAACCCCTAATATTATATAGCGACGTATATTTCGCGCATGAGTCATGGGTACATCCCAATTATATAACGCATATTTTGCACATGAGTCATAGTGCATACCGTGCATTCCCCTCATACCTGACATTCCGGAGCTCCATATAAATATATGGGTCACAGAGGCCAGAGCTCTATTCTACAGAAACTCCTCTACGGAAATCGCTTAGAAGTAAACAATTATTGAAACCTAAACCTATTCAGTGCTCATTAATATTCATATCAGTGCTACTCCTCTCATAAGGATTAGTAATCTACGGCATCTATTGTAAGCGATTATAATTAATTATTGTACCAGTGCATATCATCTCCATCTATATTATTTCTTACTGATTACGCGTTTCATATTTCACATTATTGCTTATCGCTTTTCTAAACTATCTATTGCTAAATGCTTATTGCTTTACATTATTAACATTGTTAATGCTTATAGCATTATATATTATTGTCTATTGCTAACAAGAAGTCAAGACCGAAGCAGAAACCAAAGTTCAGACCGGTCACATATCGGTCAAGTAACCAGTAACAGTAACGAAAGTGGAGAGACATTCTGACCGTAATAGCTAGAGGTTGCAAAAGGGAACCGAAGCTCCTGACCAATTGCACTTCGGTCGGGAATCGGGGACCGCATTCTGAGACGAACGGGGACCGGTCGCCGTCGACTGCTTAGGGCTCCGTGTCGATTTTGCTCGGGTGGGTTCGGTTCAATTCGAGCTAGCTGAATAGGCCAAGAATGTACGTATGCTGTTCCTGTCGCTCTCATTGTTTGTCTCTCTCGTGACGGGATTTGTGAAAGCAGACTGTTGCAGTTATTTGTTACTCTGACACTGTCGGTCCCAAACTTCGCCGATGTACCGAGGCATTGTTGTATTTGAAACACTATATTAAGAAGATGCTCGCCATCTTCCATCGGCTTTAATAGAAGTAGTTAATATAAAACAAATTATTGTTAAAATACAAATAACAAGAAAATGATTGAATATACATTTTTTCATGTGGTTATTTGAAAAGTATGTCCAAGTTTGCAAAAAAAGCAGACGATAAAAATGTAACAAAATGTAAATATGTATTTAACAAAAACTGAAATAACAAATTACACAGCGAAATTTATTATAATGATTCAATATTTATCTCTCGCAATAACATAAGAAAACATTATTTTACATCTTCTAAATCAGTTGTTGTATAAGTGTTACTTTTTCAATTTTTATTACGACAAACATGAATAAGGAAAGAGAGTGGTACATCAGAAAATACAATCCCGTAGAGTGGCCAAAAATATAAAGTACAATCTTTGCTTAACACAGAGTAGATATGTATCTTCTGTGATACGAGTAGTATCTAGGTACATCTGACATAAGACAAAGATAGCCCCATCATGATTGTAGGTTGCCATTGTTTAGTACCTGTAATAGAATCAATATTAGTTTCTTGGCAAAAGAATTTGTGGCGAAAGTAAATAATTATACAAAATAAGAATGGAACTTATCCTTTGATGATTGGTGAACAAGCCAAATTGTAATTATTCCTGTTGTCGTTATTAATCCTTCACGTGCCGAGCGTTGTTCTTCCTCCGTTTCGTTCCAATGGGAAGATTGCACTTGTTGTATACATTATACACTACACACGCACTGACACTTACACAACTTAAATTATATACAATATTTAATATTAATTAAGAATTAAATAAGCTGCTACATCTAACGACCATTATGTCGTCAATTACATGCATCTGTAAATTACAACGCAGATTTGACATAATATGTTTCACTCCTGAAAACAATCTTTCAACACTCACTTGTGTGGCGGGCACACTCTGAACTACACACGCTAATTTGTACAATTCTAGTTCCGCGGTTTTCTTAGATTCTCAATATAACAATATGTCGGTATCTTTGGAAACACGATTCCACGAAAGATAGGAATTTAAAATATTATTAATTATATCGCTTTCGGATTTCAATAATAATTGTTCCAAATCGTCGCAATCATTCTTGCACACATCGACACCCCTCGCTGCCACATTCTCTCCACTCTCTCCCGCAAGATCATGCAATCTTGCGGGTTGAAAATATAAAAGCATATTGCTATTTTAGAAGCTCGCTTTACAGCAGCATTAATACACCTATGGCACTGAACCATAACATTATATGACAGGGACTTTCGGGGATAACCCCTATTAATGTTCAACCAAAAGCAATTACAGAAATTCTTTCGCAGGCATAAATGACACGATTATGGCAGATATGAGACCAGTCGATTTTATGTTTTGACCTGATTGAAGTAATACGGGGGATCCGATGGTATGGTAAACCGACCGCAATAGTGCAGCGCGCGGCTCGCTTACCTGAAACGGGGCGCACCGCTGCCTTCGAACATACCATCCTACGAAAAAACTTATTTTGTAGACAGTAGGCTAGAAAGATGGTCATATTATTTAGAAATTAAAAACATATGATGTTGCAGCCAAAATTGGGAAAATAAGAATTTGCCTATAGATTTTGATGTTACAAAAATGAATTTCATAAAATAGGCATTATGTGAATAGGCAAAATTATCTAGATTAAAAAAGAAAATAATGAATGCAATACGATAAATAGTTTCAAAGATACAAGTTTATAAGTATAGTGTAGTTTCAAAAAGGGATATGCAAAAAGTAATCAATTCACAACCGTAGTTCTGAAACAAATTCGGAAACATCAAAATAATAACTACTTAACTCACTCTAATTTCACATCCACTAGGCACCTACATCATGTTTGATTTAGATAAAAATTCCTGACATTGACGTCAAAAAGTGATCGAGCGGGATGACCATGTTAGCTAGTGGATAGGAACTGACACATTCGTGTTGATTACGGTATACGAAAAGGTTATATTGCTTATAAAATGAAGTACATGTTAAAATATACAGGGTGTTCTACAAGTGCTGCAGTTCCTTGAAGGGGGTGACTTAGGGGGTGATTACAAACAACTTTTTCCTTTACGAAAATGCTCCAAGGTTTGGTTAACGAGATAATAACAAAAAGCACCGACAAATCGGAGCGAGCGCATTCCGCCCGAGCTCCTGCGGTAGCGTTGGCTACGTGGTAGGCGGCTGAGCTTGTACTACGAACGTACGAACAAGCAAGTCGGCATGTATCGAAGGAAACCGCGTTACAGTTTTTTTTTATAGCAGAATCTTAAATAATAATTATATGAAGCGAGAGGACAAGAAATACGAATATTTTGATTTCAAGTAACGCATAAACGAAAAGGTAATGCAATAGAAAATGTACGATAAGTGATCGTAATTCCTTATTGTGGTAAACATCCGTAATTTAATAACGGCCAACACAACTAAATTTAAAAAATAATATTAGGTTTATGAATAAATTCTTTCCGATTGGATTTACATAATCAGTAGGTAAAAACCTACCGAATTTCTTTTGCAGTGGTATTCGCAAGCTGCAAGAAAAATGGCAAAAGGTATTTACAATAATGGAAATTATTTCAATGATTGAGTTATTTTCATATTTTTTAAATCAAACTGTTATTGTACCCTAAAATCGGAAAAAATTATTTCTACACCTAATAATCACCAATACATTAAATAAAACTCATTCATTCGGAAATTCCTTTCCTTCCTTTTCAGAAATCTGTGTCACTGGGTCACTGTACCGATTCTGGTCATCGGTGGACGAAAAGATTTATGGTAGGGTAGCGCCCAGTGCTCAGCTGATCGCAGGTACATACGACATCACCCAAAGTAAAGGGTCGCAACGTCAAGCGCTAGCACTAATCACTTAATTTATTTTTCATGGAACGTGTTGTTCCTACGATATAAAAATTTATGGAAATGAATTTTCACTTGGCGTTAGGAGCCGTGGGTATTCCCTCGCAAATACTCGCGCAGAATCACTTGTGTCTCCGCTGTGCGGGGGGTACAACCAGAACATCGCGTAATACTTTTGAGCAGAGAACATTTCTGCGATGTGATTGCTAGCTGACTGACAAAATTTTTTTCAACCAACTTCCTCTAGCCTCATGTAGTTGGCAAGGGGCGTCAGGTAAAAAGAAGCCAGCACATTTTCGAAACATACGTGCGTCGCAGAAGTGCAACGAACGAACTCGTACACTAGCAAAAATGCCGGTTTATGACGGTATTGTAACCCCGCTCCGTAGAGGTTAGCTACTGGGTAGGTGACCGAGAGAAAGAGGCAAGGTGAACTGGTAAACGGATATTTATTCTTAAGGCTAGAATACAACGCGGTCCGGCCAGGTCTGTACTGGCTAACAGTGTGTACGGAGCTCAGGCTAAATCTTAAACTATCGCGGGGACTAGAGACTAGTCCACGGCAGCGCGGGGACGGAGCTTTGCTGTCGCGGCGCGAGATATGGTGCTTTTCGGAGTCTAGACGGTGGCGGCGCGCAGCGCGGACGCAGTGCGTGTCGGCGGTTGACGATGGAGTGGGGGGTACTGATCGTACTTGTGCCCTGGCTGTGGTCTCCACCAAAGGCCCGGACCGGGAAGTCTTGAGTCAGATCGCCCAGTGGGTAAAACCCGCGGGAGAAACGGAGACTGTAGGATGTCCTCTGGGACAGACGAAGTGTGACCCTAAAATCAACGGAGGATATCGACCTGCGTCTAGAGATCGGCGAACTCGCGTTTCTCCAGGAGCCGTGGAGGTTGAGGAATCCAAAAGTACGCACTAATACACCTTGGTTATACAAGAGATTACTGGGAAAGTTCTGTACCGTTCGCTCGTATCGCTCGTGGCAGACTCTGCCAAATAGGCCTATGCCCCCTGCTTATATGACCTCGCCCGCGGACTTCGGCAGCGACAGAGACGCTCATCGTGTAAGCCTCTCGCGCCGATTCTCGGAACCCGCGGACGAGTGGTGAGGGGCAGGACTGTTCCCGCGGCGCTGTCTCGCTACCTCTTTCGGACATGTGGTAGAGGTGAAGATCAGCGTCCCACCGATATAACTCGTTACAGTATTGTCCCGCGAGTTGGCGATAGAGAACTGTTTCCTACAGTTTTGGGTAATTGATGGCTTAGCTGCTTTCGCCTCGTAGCAGACGCGAACTCAGGGTATCGGAAAATGGAAACAGGAAACAGGATTTTCTTCTTTACAGTAACTCGAAGACTTTCTGTTCCTCTTCTCTTCGGACCCTTTCGAAGCGAAACACGTGGTGTCTGCTGCCTATATCCAAGCAATGGGCACATTAGCAGTAAAGGGACAGAGCCCGGGCTTTTGTGAAAGTGTACGATGGTTCGTTCGTTGCATTTCTGCGAGGCACGTGTGTTTCGTAAATGAGCTGGCTTCTTTTTACCTGAAGCCTCTTGTCCTGGTGGGAGTTAACTCATAACGGAACAAGAGAAACTATTTGGGGGCAGAGGAAGTTGGTTGGAAGAATCCTGTCAGTCAGCGAGCAATCACGTCGCAGAAATGTTCTCTGCTCAAAAGTATTTCGCGATGTTCTGGGTGTACCCCCCGAACAACGGAGACGCAAGTGCTGCTGCGCGAGTATGTGCGAGGGAATACCCACGGCTCCGAACGCCAAGTGAAAATTCATTTCTACAAATTTTTATAACGTAGGTACAACACGTTCCATGAAAAATAAATGAAGTGATTAGTGCTAGTAGCCGTGCAGTGAAGTGAATATTCGGTACATTAATCCGAACGCACTTGACGTTGCGACCCTTTACTTTGAATGATTTCGTATTTACCTGCGATCAGCTGAGCACTGGGCACTACCCTCCAATAAATCTTTTCGTCCACCTATGACCAGGATCGGTACAGTGACCCAGTGATACAGATTTTCGAAAAGGAAGGACAGGAATGTCCGAATGAGTGAGTTATATTTAATTTATTGGTGATTATTACGTGTGGAAATAAATTCTTTCCGATTTTGGGGTACAATAACAGTTTGATTTAAAAAATATTAAAACAACTCAATCATCGAAATAATTTTCATTATTGTTAAGTACCTTTCGCCATTTTTCTGGCAGCTTACGAATATCACTGTGATAAAAATTTGGTAGCTTTGTACCTACTGATTATGTAAATCCAGTCAGAAAGAATTTATTCATACCTAATATTATTTTTCAAATTCAGTTGTGTTGGCTGTTATTAAACTACGGATTTTTACCACAATAAGGAATTACGATCATTTATCGTATATTTTCTGTTACATTACCTTTTCCTTTATGCATTATTTGAAAACGAAATTTTCGTATCTGTTGTCCTCTCGTTTCAAATAATTATTATTTAAGATTCTGGTTTACAAAAAAACTGTAACGCGGTTTCCTTCGATACATGCCGACTTGCTTGTTCGTACGTTTGTAGTACAAGCACAGCCGCCTACCGCGTACCCAACGCTACCGCAGGAGCTCGGGCGGAAGGCGTGCGCTCTGATTGGACGGTGCATTTTGCTATTATCTCGTTATCGAAACCTCGCAGAGCATTTTCGCAAAGGAAAAAGTTGTTTGCAATCACCCCCTGAGTCACCCACTTCAAGGAACCTCAGCATTTTTGGAACACCCTGTATAGCGCGGAATGTTACACACGGTGTACTACTCACGTTCAGTTTCAAAAGTGCTCTAGCGGTACGCGTGACAAATCATCGCCACCGGCACGGGGGCGCGAGACGCATTGCCGTACATGCCTTCCCGATTGCCGATTGCTGGTGCGATCTACCGGCGTCAATTCGCATGCGCTAACAGACCATCCTGCTGTTATTCGAAAAATAAAAACACATAGTATTGTGTTTCTAATATTGAAAACATCATAAATGTTTGAAATTTCATTCATTATATCAATTGGTCCAAAAATTCTATTTCACGTACAATATGCATAGATATATTACAAATGATGAAAATTTGATTAACATTAACGTTTTACTTTTTGAAAAGCTTTGGCATTATCAACGTGTAAACATCTGAAAATTGACTATTGTTGGTTCCAAAACAAGTTGTTAATCCTTCAAACTTATCTATCATTAACTTTGTCTATTTATAACTAAACATTTTATTGATAAAAATATAAATTATTTCTGAAAATTATTTATAAAAATATTTCAGTGCGACTGTAAAAGTAATATTTCATTTATAAATATATTTAAAGTAGGTGTTTAATAAAATAAATTAAATTAATTGATTTTATTTTTATTTTCATTTATACTATGTATTTCGCTGTGGATTGCCAAAGATGCAAGGCCCGGTTACAAACGTATTAAAAAATAATTAAAATAACCTACTAAATAATTTTAGTCACGATATACGATTCACAACAGGGATAGTAAGAATTTGTCTCACAAATTTTAATCGAGCGTATTTCTATTTTCTTCCTATTTCTCATGAGGTGATGAATTGTAGTTGCCCGCATTTCTATCTCCCCCGACTTTGCGTCAACCGTATTGCAATCGTTCGAAACTCACGGTTGACCATTTTGCGAACCTCTCCATAAATTAATGCGACCGTATTCCTGACCGGTCTAAACTTTCGGTTGACGGTACTGTAGTTTGCAAAATTGTTTTCATCCGAATGTTGAGCGGGGAAAGGGGGCTACTTCGCTCGCACCGCCCCACTCTCTGCCGCGGAACTCACCAATTCTCCCGCTTGCTCTCTACGTCACGCGGTGCTGCTGACTGAATCGTTGACGTGCGCGTCAGCCAATAGCGACAATACGTGTGCTTTACATCTACCTAAGTGTTAGAGAACGTGGGCCTATGAGGATACACTCGATCGGACCACCAAGTTTCTGCCAGCAACATTTTTAAAAACAACAGTAAGTTTGAGAAAAATTTCCTCTCGGTTATCGGTTGAGAGAAAACTTCGGACCGCTCGTCACTCTCCGGTTCTTTCGAGAGAACCGTAAATGCCATATCGGACGTCTCGGTGACCCAGACTGCGACCATAACCGAAATTCTATCGGTCTCGACTCCCTGATTACTAATACTCACGTACCTCATGTTCATGTAGGGTAAATTCGGGAGACGCGGTCGACCTAATATAAAATGGCTATTAAAACTACTACAGAAATTACTTATTTTAATAGAACAAACTTATATGTTCAGAATTTTATGCTAATTCAAAAAACTGGTTGATATTTGCTTTAAGATAATATTTACTATAAATAGGCTTGAAAACTGAAGTCATGACATCTGACCACCTCTCCCGAGGTGCAGGGAGAAATGGTTTTCGTCGTTGGTAGAGAACACTCACATAATTATTCATAGAAAATTAACAAAGGATAACTCAAAATTATTTATGAGTGAATACAACTACAGATTTGGGGGAGTCACGTGATGTGTGCGAGAGAATAACGTGTGTATGCAGACAAGCGAAAGAAATAGACGAAAAATGTGGCACAAGTGCGTAGAAAATTACAAGGTCGGGTAGAAAAACGGTTCCGGTGGACAATATAATCGACAGTTAATAAAGAGTCAAAGGGAGGGATAAAAGGTGAAAAAGAGAAGGTGTGAAACTAGTGCACGAAGTATAAGGTACGTGGCGAGGATAAGTGACATCTAGGGGAGTGGAAGAAGTAAGAATTTAAAGCGGAGACAGCAGTAGGTAAAGAAGAGTGGAGACTCTAATGAGACGAGCAGGCGAAGGCGGGGAAGTGCAAAAGAAAACGAGAAGAAGGGGAAGACCATCGCGGGCAGAACATCTGGGAAGAAGAAGAGCAGACAGCGAAGGCTCGATACTGGACTCATTCAAAAGGAAACAGTTGAGGTTAAAAGCCGAAAAGGAAATAGAAGAAGAATTCTGAAAAGCGAGGAAAGACATAGAAATCAGGGACAACCAAAGAGCAAATTACATAAATGGAAACTACACAGGCAGAGACCAAAGAATGATTGCAAGGTTCAGATGGGGGAACGAAGAGCGGGGAAGCAAGTACTGCAAGGAAGAAAAAGAGACAGTATGCACACTATATAATGCGGATAGAGAGACGCTCTGTTACATGCTACAAGACTGTAAGGATTTGAAAAGAAAAAACTCGACGATCAGAGGGATACTAAAGGGAGAAGAAGAAGGAGAACAAGATGATTCCCCATAATCGATGTTTACAAAATATCGATTATGGAGGACCAAAAACCTATGTTTCAATATCGATAATGAACTCATTGAGGTTTATGGAATATTGATTATAGGGGAACAAACATCGATAATGAACTACCGAAGATAATATTCGCCTTTTTTTAAGCTAATTTCCGTACGCACAATCAAACGAACGACATTTATCGCTTTTCGATACATCGTTGAATCCCTATTGGCCCGTTCAGGCGCAACCGACGCAACGTTTTATGGTACGACATAAGTTTAGAGTGTTTAAACTGTTCGAAACGTTTGCAAACGTTTAATATTGTATTTGTCTGTGTAACGTTCTCGAACGAGACGTTGCTGTTTATTACAGGAGATTCCACAAGTAGAGCGGTTTACCTGTGAAATTGTGGGATTGGTTCGGGTGGCGTGCGATAAAGAAATGAATTTCACGAAACGAGATTCCTTCTTTTAACAATAACTAACAAATAGTTTATTCAGAAATAAATGGTTTTGACTCTATGGCGAAATAGAACATAATACGACACTGAGTCGTGCGATTTATGACAATTAATAGAAATAAAGTTATACATTACGACGTATCGGGCGGTAATAAAAAATATCTTTTTGATTTCGGTTCCTAACGCTAAGTCGGTAATAAAGAATGTAGTTATAATTGAGGTGTTAATTAGTATAGAAGATATAGTATAAAGATACGATACTAAATCATTAGTTAAGTATAAAGTGTCGACACGAAGTTGGTGTAATACAAGATATGACACTAGGTCGATTTGGAATGTTTTAGTTGAGAATTTGGGAGGGTTCCTTTTCTCGGATTGGTGGTAGCTTTCTGTTGCCTATAAGCTTGCCTACGCTTTCTAGGATGGAAGCTAAGGGGGCTAGTTAAAGCGACCTTTGATGGTAGTTGAATGTAGTGACTTCTTCCCTCAGATTGATAGTGGCTTCTGGTGCCCATCAGCTGACCCACGCTTTGGAGCATGAGGTGTTGAGGGGGCTAGCCACAGCGACCTCGAATGAAAGTTGAAGGGGCTAATTAAAGCGACCTCGTATAGGTGTTGAGGGGGCTAACTAAAGCGACCTCGTAAGGAAGTTTGGTAGTTGGTTTTAAGATATACTTTCTTTAGACTTTCCAACACAGAAGGGGGCTAGCAAAAGCGACCTAAGTCTTGTTGGTTCGGTAGCAGAACTGCCTTTCTGCTGTTGGCGGGCCTATATTTATACTGCTTGCCGGTACTTGGCCCACACCAATCACTGGCTGTGCGGTCTCGCGCACCAATTATAATTAACATCCGGTTCGCGCTATTCGCATACTACGCTCGGTTTATTTGGCGTCCGGTTTATCATATGGTGTGCGCACGCACCTTTGGTTCATTCGCAGCACTGAGTCTACTGTTTGAATATGCGGCAATGCGCATGCGTTGCGCGTCACGAGGTTCACTGTTTCCTGCCGCATGGGATATCGCTCGCACGTGGTTCGTGTATTCTTATTATTCATGCTACAAGGATAAAATGAATGAAAATAATGACTAACGTAGAATATAAACAGAAAAATGTACGGCGGTTCGTAGCGGTACGTTACATCTGTCCGTAACACCACAACTTCAAGCTAATGCCAAAACAACAAAAATGAAATAAACCGAAAATGTGGTAACTTTTTTGTCCAGTACTGTACATACAGTGAGTAAAAAAAGTATTGGCACACTTTTTAAAATCGCATACCTTTTTTAGAATTGGTCCAAACGACATGAGTTTTTTTTAGAAGGTAGAAGGATTACTTTGCTAAGTGACGTGTTTCGTAGTTTTGAAAAAAATGCAATTTGTCGGAATAGAAAGGGCAGTTTTTTCAACTTTTTTTTCTGAGCCTGTAATGAAAATTCAAAAAAACCCGTTTGTAAATTTAAGTAAGCTGTATACATGCTGAAAATTTCATCAAAATCGGTTAACGGTGCTCTGAGTTACAAACGTTTAAAGATCGCAGAATAAGGTCGAAAATCGCGAAATTCCCGAAATCAAGCGACTGATTTTTGGACGGTGCACGACGAATGGTGCTCTCGCGTGTGACAGACGCTATCAGGGAACATTTTGGTGTGTCCGTAAATACGATTCTGAACGCGGAGTATTTTTTGAATGAGAATACAGACATGAATAGTTTCGGAACGCGGAACCGCGTACTGTTCAGAACATTGAGCGTGCAAGAGTGGCATTCGAAGGGCGTGGTCGCTCCCACGTTAGTGGCGATCGAGGAGTTCCAAGATCGCAATAGTGCCCTGAGGACTGTGCTAAACCCCCTAGTAAACATTAATAAGCATAGACCTCTTCGCGCCAGGCAGTAGTCAATGGAAAGCATGGATAAACGTCGTACCCTCATTATTCGACAGTAATTCGTACGGGCGCTGTGACTCTCCCCGTAACGTTGAATCAGCTGACGAAGTTCAAACGAGACCCGAGAGGTTGAACGACGTGTCGGTAAACGTGTACACCTGCACCGATAAAAGCTGCATGCCGCTGCGTTTGACTGAGGATAAGCGGGAGAAACACGCGAACGTGTTACTGGTATAGGACACCAAGGACCCTCAACGATACCATTTCGGATGCATTCGAAGCATGTCAAGGCTCATATGGAAGCAACTCGGCAACCACAATGGCCATGTATTCGTTTGCGAAAGATGAGTAAAAATATTTCGATCGATATATTATTTATTCTTATGTTTATTATTAATGTTATTATCGTTGCAGGTGTCTCAGCTTCTTCCATTCGTGCGACCGATTGACAAAACACACTGTGGAATGTCAACGTCTGAACAAATGCGCCGTCGAATTAACGTCCACGAAGGATTGATTGTTGCAATTCAAGAATGGAGTCACACGTAAACACACCAGCAACACAGAGCGTACAGCGTGGGATGTTACATTCATTGTTCCACCGACTCGTCTCTGTGTCGTTATCGCGCGTATCGACACGAAACCGAGTGCGTACAGAGCTTCGTGCAGGAACTTCGAGACTTTTACTACAACGCGAATTTCAATCCCTGCCGAACGATCCGTTCAATCTGCTAATCAGGAATGGCGTCTTTCCATACGACTATACATAGTCGTACGCCGAGCTGAACGATACGCGTTTACCATCCCGGGAAGCGTTCTATAACCGTTCCACGTACAAACATTGGGCGTGTACAGCGATTTATATTTAAAAACGGATGTATTGTTACTCCCCGACGTATTCGAGGGTTTCCGCACATACTGTATCGCGAGTTACGATATGGATCCCGTGGATTATTTTACACTACCATGTTTCACGTGGGACACGATGCTCAAGTACACCGGCGTACGGTTAGAGCTTCTGACGGAAGTGGATATGTTACTGTTCCTGGAGCAGGGCATACGCGGCGGTATGAACCAGTGCTCGCACAGGTACGCGCGTACCAACAACAAGCACCTACCGGCAGCGATGTACGACAAGTCGAAGGCGTTGACGTATCTGATGTACTTCGACGTCAACAACTTGTACGGATGGGCGATGTCTCAGGCTATGCCGCTTAGGGTGTCCCTTACAATAGCGATTTTTTTAAATTTTAAGGCACCCGTTGCGAAGTTTTTTTATTTTTCTCCTTTTAATAATGCAAGTTTGTTCGCATAAATTCAGCTCGATCAGATGATATTTCATCCTGCCACAAGCGATTTGAATTTTGCAAAAATCGCATTTTTTATATATTCGTTATTTCTGTTTTATTGTACTTGTCCGAGGTTTATATAACATAGTTCTTATACAACAGGGTTTCTGAAGGATTTTTGACATGATATTATATGATATACAAAATACCGCGTATAAAAAATTAAGAAAACTAAACAAAATTTAAATAAACTCAAGATGTGCTTTTGAATAGAGCTTCTTTAGTACATGTTGAAGTTTCTCGACGTGAGGTCTACGTTACAATTAATAAATCGTGTAGATTTGCTTCAGAATGCCACACCCCTCTCTGTCATATCATTTGTTACATTCATTTTCGAAAAATCATACAAGCAACTTTGTAATCTTGCAGCGAATGCCAGGTTGCAGGATCATGACTTATGAATTTGTATTCCAATCCAAATCTTCAATGAATTTAATAGTATTTGGGGTTACAAAATCACTCAAATCTTTTTTAAGCCAACCGATAACATCTTTCGGTCTAAGTGTTATAATCCAGTACGTTTAAGAGCACATGATGAGGTTGAGCTGCTACTGGTAAAATCTTTTGGAAAAATCTTTTCCACCATTTTCCTTTTTACTGAAAGACATGCATTTCTGTCAAGAAGCAATAAGCCTACCAATTCCTCAGTCATGTACCACGAATGTCCAGTGAATTTCTTCAAGGCCACGTCAGATATGGACTTGTCAGTCTTTTCATAAAGTTTTAATTCTTTCAAAAACTGGAAGTCGTTACGGGGCGCGTTTATAGCATTAAGGTGGCCGTTCCAATGAGCGGCTACAGCCGCCAGCGATTGCGACCGGCGGCTACAGCCGCTAGCGACTGCAACTGGCGTCGTCGAAAATGGTATTTCCTATACCTAAGCATCGACGCCAAGGCCCCCACCAGTGCAACGACGCGCCGCACAGGCCCTTTTCGAGCACTTGAAAGAAGGGTCTGTTGTTGTATGAGGTCTCGAGGACAGTGAAAGACTAGCCTTTTTTTATATGTACATCGTGCTGTGTTTATCTGCCGGATTGAAGAAGTCAATGAGATTTGGGTGTTTCTTTTAAGATATCGGAATGAAATTTGTGGCAAAAAATAGGATAAACCTATTCCTTTCTAGTGATGTATAATTTAATATTTTTTACATCTATTAATTTGTTTTTTCTATTTTTTAACTCAATGTGATAAAAAATTGAAAACTGTTTTTTTTTGGTACTTTATTAGTGTTTTAAGTCGCACGTTGGGGAAACATTCGGTTTTCAAGTTATAAGGAAAAGTCGAATAGTAAGGGAAGTAGCCGAATATCGTTTTGTTTAAATTAATGATAAGTTATTTGCAATAAAAATCATATTTTATTAGTAATTCATTAATCCTCGGAGACCACAGTGGGTTACGCTAATCCAGTTCGCCCGGAAAATTGCAACACGTTTTCGTACGCCATATAATTCCATATATAAGATAGATTTACAAGAACAATTGATTTGTGACGCTCAAAATAATCCTATTACATACGATATAAAAATAGCCGGTGACAAAAATAGAAACGCACTTTAAAAATCAGAAGGTATTATACATCAGAACATAATATACATATATATACATACAAGATACATATATATACGACAAGATTTGTTATGAGTTGTATATTAACACTTTTTTTATGAACTTGCTCAGTAATATTCAGCATTTTCAACGCGAAATATGGAATGTTGCATTTTTCCCCTATTTCTTAGGATTCAGGCCCACTGTACGATATAGAATAGAGGTGATTACTCCATTATTGGAAAATATTGTCAAATCTTGTTTTCGCAGTTGCAAGGACAAATATATGTTGATTACACAAATTCGCGGAAGGTAACTAAAAAGCCGACAATTACTGATATTTTTTCAATGGGTTTCTTATGGAAAAATAACTGTATATAACGAATTATTTGCTATTACTTTGCAGAATCGATACTAATCATTTCTGGTCCCTTTAACTTTACTTTAACAAACTTTAAAAGACACGATTTAAAATTCTGCACAAAACAAAAAATTTGACATGTGTTTACACGCAGATCAGATGTAGCCGTCATGACATTTTTACCTTTTTTTATAAGAGCTCATATTATTAGTTTACAAGAAATATGTATATAAAAAAACATAATTCCATAAGTTATGGACTCTGAATTCTTTCCTTATTTCTGGATAATCTGTCCGAATGTGACGATGAATCGCAGAGCGGCTAGAGTCGCAGAGCGGCTAGAGTCGCTAGACTGCTTCTGGAGGAGTAGAGCGGCAGCCGCTGTGCGACTAGGAGATTCTGCCGTTATGGCGGAAAACAGACACTCATGGCATTGTGTTGTGTCTCGAGTAGCCTAGGCTGCTCATGAACCAGACGCGCATAGACTATAGCAATCTTGGCGCGGCCGTAGCAGTCGTAGTCGCCCATTGGAGTTGAGATGAATGCTTTCCATTGTACCAGTGTACGCGGCTACAGCCGCAGTCGCCCATTGGAACGGCCACCTTTAGGTGCAACTAAACAAATATTTTACATACATTAACACCACGAAGACACTCATTGTTATTAAACCTCTCTTTTCTCCGTCCGTCATTTTCACTTGATCTTTGAACAGGACCATTTTAATAGAATAAATCGCCCTTGACATGAAACGTGCGTTATGGATCGCACCCGGTTTGTAAAATTTGATTCCGTGTGGCGGAGTCCTTCCCAAGAAAATGCACGCGAGCTCCAGCAACTCTCTATAGTCGTCACAATAATGGTTTTCAGTTAACTTTTTCTCCACAAATTGAAGTAATTCATCTAATTTTTCTGTTAGGATTAGGGCAATCTCGTCGTTTTTTATTCCAGTTGAAAATTTCTTTTGGTCAATATGGGCCACTGAGTTTGTCATTTTTTAAAAATATAAATGCGTGGTCCCGACGAAACAGAGACCGCAGCTTCAAACACACTCTTACGAACTATCTCTGGCATGTGGTGTCTGCACGCATGATATAGAAGTGTATTCCCAAGTTGTTGCTCAATTAAAACGCATGCCCCTTTTTTCCGTCCCGTATTTGAACTTGCTGTATCTGTGCAAACAGTTTGTACCATGTCACAAATCCCCATTCTTTTAGTAGAAACACTACTGCGTTCACCTGCTCAGAGGCTGTCCCATTGAGAAGTGCCGGGGAGCCAAGTAGTTGCTCATGCATGCCAAGACTGGTAATCAGCACGGATAACCGTAAAGGTTTCTCACCTTTAGCAGAATGCGACTGGTCATCTACGCTCACATCGGTATTATCTCAGCCAAAAGAGCTAATGGCCACTGTACGCCATTCATTGATTTTTTTACGGGCACCAGGATAATAGATATTATAATGAAATAACTATACATTTATTTATATAGAAATTAAATTCATTCCACTTACCCATTATCACTTCTTGTTGACAAAGCTTCTTTCTTTTCAATAAATTGTTCTCCATCTCTGCTGCTCTTTCCTCTTTTTTCTGAAGGTTCATATTGTAACCCCGCTCCGTAGAGTTTAACTAACGGGTAGGTGACCGAGAGAAAGAGGCAAGGTGAACTGGTAAACGGATATTTATTCTTAAGACTAGAATACAGGGCGGCCCGGCCAGGTTTGTGCTGGCTAACAGTGTGTACGGAGTTTAGGCTAAACCTTAAACTATCGCGGGGAATTGAGATTAGTCTACGGTGGCGGTCGCGGCGCGAGATACGGTGCTTCTCGAAGCCTGGACGGTGGCGGCGCGCAGCGCGGACGCAACGCGTGTCGGAGCGCGGCGCGATCACGGTACGTATCGGCGGTTGACGAGGGAGTGGGGGGTACTGGTCGTACTGGTGCCCTGGCTGTGGTCTTCACCAAAGGCCCGGACCGGGAAGTCTTTATTCCGTTCGCCCAGTGGGTAAAATCCGCGGGAGAAACGGAGACTGTAGGACGTCCTCCGGGGCAGACGAAGTTTGACCCTAAGATCGACGGAGGGTATCGACCTGCGTCTAGAAATCGGCGAACTCGCGTTTCTCTAGGAGCCGTGGAGGTTGGGGAAACCAAAAGTACACAGTAATACACCTTGGGCATACAAGAGATCACTGGGAAAGTTCTGTACCGTTCGCTTGTATCGCTCGTGGCAGACTCTACTCAATAGGCCTATGCCCCCGGCCTATATGTCCTCGTCTGCGGATTTCGGCAGCCTGAAAAGGCATTCGTCCTTTAAGCCTCTCCCGCCTATTCTCGGTACTCGCGGACGAGTGGTGGGGGGCAAGACCGTTGAGGCGGCGCGGTCTCGTTACCTAGGTAGGGCGCGTCATGAACCCATACAACCGACACGTCCCTTCTGTCGTTGTAACATTAGAAACTGTCTGTCCATTTGATTCTTGATTGGAGTCATTGCGTCCACAGAAGCCATGTCAAACAACTCATCAAACGTGTTTTGGAAAGCAGCTTCTCTTGTGATTTGAATAGAATCACATTGCTTCGCTGTTTTTTGAAGTGATCTCCATTCGTCATACACATTATTTAGCTGAGTTACAATAAATCTTTTTGATCGACCAGGAATACGCGCCTGCTCACAAACTTGCATTATCTGTTGTGCTATGACAGAGTATGCTTTAGTTCGAGAGCCTTTTCCTGGCTTAGCCCGTAGGTGATAAATTAATAGTCTCAACACCTCCAAATTGGAAGGTAATCTTGCTCCACTCAACTTATCTTCTGTATGATTTATTAAATAAATACACTGTCTCAATTTTCTGTTTGTTGTACTACTCTTTTGAATATTTAAATCCATTTTAAGCGAAATTTTACTTATGTAGAAGGAAAGATAACCACAGAGGTGAGGGGAAAGTATAAGACCATTACAACATTCGTGTTCACGTCTCGGGACGATCTCTGCGGCCGGCGACGCCGCACCGATCCTCATTCTTTTAAAAAATGCGGCAATGCCGAAAGCCGATTATCGAATATCGTCGACC
This sequence comes from Andrena marginata, assembly GCA_963932335.1. Taxonomy (NCBI): domain Eukaryota; kingdom Metazoa; phylum Arthropoda; class Insecta; order Hymenoptera; family Andrenidae; genus Andrena; species Andrena marginata. Next base: position 27,066,170 of record OZ010662.1, read on the forward strand.
GTTGGCGAAAACACAGTCATGGCGCGCATTATTATTATCACTTCGCTATCATCCTTTAACGGGTTCGGACGTGTTTGTTTACGCTCATCGCACTTTGAATCGGATCGTTGGGATCTGTCGGCTGTGACGTTATCTTCATTTTAGACGATTTCTCTTGTTTTCTTTTGGTTCTCGCAAGTATTGAGTGCTAGTCCGAATCGCTGACCGTTGCGACACACTGTTTCCGTGTGTTTCCACTGTTTCGGGTTTTTCTCTCGAGTGTTTTTCGGTGCGTATTGCGTTATTCTATCGTGGGTTCCTGTAAGGTCCTCGTAACTTTCTACATCACATGAATTCCTTGACTATGTCTGTGAAGTGCAAAGCGTGTAAGTTGACGGAAGCGAACCCGCTTGAGTGTCCTGCTTGCGGTACTACCACCTACCATGGCGACTCTTGCTCGGGCAGCTCTGGACACCCCTGGCATAACGGTCAGCTACTGAATTGCAAATCACCCATCATGCCATCTATCGCCTCGAACTCGCCGCTGTCGCAGAACAGTCCGGGAGTTCCTGCTTTATTAGATTTCAGAGACCACATCCGAAGCGAATTTGCCAACGTGCGGAAGGAAATGTTGACCGAAATCAGTTCTGATATCAACAAGGTTCGGAATTCGGTATCCGTTTCAACGGAGTGTTTGCGGAGTATAGAAGATCGCTTCACATCCTCGGCCAACACGCTTTCTGACGCGGCTTCCTGTACTGACGACGTTGTGGCAGAGCTAGCTGAAAGAGAGAGAAGGTACACCAACCTAACAGTACATGGGCTGACGGAATACTCCAGTTCGCCGGCGCACCTAGCAGCTCCTAAGGATGCTGAGGCAATTCATATGGTCCTCGCCCAAATTCGTCCCTCGGATTTCGACTGTATCAAGACACGCAGGATCGGAAGACCAAATGGAACACCTCCTAGGCCGTTGTGCGTGACACTCGGTTCAGCAGTTTTGGTTAAGGAAGTATTGAGGAATAAATCCTCCTCCTCTGGTCCGCTAAAATGTACAGACGATAAGACCCCTCTGCAACGATCGAGTTTGAAGCGGCTCAGGGAGAATCTCAGCGAGCTTCACGCAAACGGCCACACCAACAAGACTATCCGTTACGTCAATGGTGTCCGCAGGATTGTCTCGACCTCCTCTATGCGTCGTTCAAAAAACTAACTTTCCTACATAATCTTAATATTTATTTTCAAAATGTGCGTGGCCTTCGTACCAAGTTGAACGACCTGTCTCAGGCCGTGGCGGATGGTAGCTCCCAATATAACGTAATTATTCTAGTTGCGACGTGGTAAAATAGCAATGTTCTGTCTGAGGGACTTGGTGTAACTGACTATTCTGTCTTCCGATTTGGCAGAAACTTGAGATCCAGTGATTGCTATAGAGGAGGTGCAGTACTGATTGCTGTCAAGAAATCCCTCCAGTGTTCGCGTATTTATACTTCTTGCGATCTCGTAAAACAAGTCTTTGTCAGAGTCAGTGCATCGCTCCTGTCTGTTATATTGGGAGCTGTATACATTACCCCAGGATCGAGACATGTAAAGTACTCCGAGCACTGTTCCAGTGCCGACGAGGTGTTAAGGCAATTTCCGCTGGCCAATACAGTACTATTTGTCGATTATAAGCTTTCCAGATGTGTCTGGGATGGCCTATCCCCGGTAGTAGCGGCTGCTGGTCTACCGCATGCGTTATCTGGTGAGGAATTGTCCGCGCATGAGCATATCAAGGAAATCTGTTACGTGCATAATCTTCGGCAGATTAACTCGTGTCCAAATTCTCCCGGTGATCTCCTTGATATTATTTTTTCTAATTTTAATGAAGTCTCGCTGCTAGTGGCTCCCGATCACCTCCTGCATGAAAGCAGACACCACGTTTATCGGTTCGAAAGGGTCCGAAGGGAAAAGAAGCAGAAAGTTTTCGAGATGATATATAGAAGAAAATGCATACCATTCCTGTTTTCCCTTTCCGATACCTTGAGTTCATGTCTGCTACGAGGCGGAACTAATTAAGTCATAAATTATCCAAAACTGTAGGAAACCGTTTTCTACCGCCGACTAGCGGGACAATACGGCCATAAACCGCAACCCTGATGAAATGCTCTGGCCGATCAGCCTGATTAATTTTGGGGTACTAGAATTTAAAAAGTATTATCCAACATCAATACGCCTCGCGGAGAGACACAGGAAGAAAATGGGTAGTCCGCTGACTGCGCGTGGTCTCGCCTGCGTCGTCCTCCCTACAAATTCGAAACAGGTCCCTTACTTCTCGAGTGTAAACACGCACTCGAATTTCAAAACAAAAACATGCGTTGGCGTATTCCGTGCGAAAGAAGTACGATTGGTTCTAACCTAATCAATCGGAAATGCATCCCTCCCAAACGGCCGCTGTCTTGAAATGGTCCTCTTCATGGCAATATTTCCTCCACAAGGCCCACTATCTCTCGAGTATAAACACGCGTTGACATATTCCGTGCGAGAGAAGGTGGGCAACAGTTATCAACAACAGTGCTGGCCGATATTGAATTACGGATTTTTATCACAATAACGAACTACGATCACTTTTCGGTTATTTCCTGTTACATTACTTTTTCGCGGCTACGTTATTAACACGAGGAAATTTACGTATTCCTCATCCTCCCACTTCAAATAATTATTACTTTCGAATCTTCTAATAAAAACACTGTGTATTCGACTTTTTACGTTACACGTGATTTTCATCCATTTATCCTTGATTCAGTATTCACTTTAAACAACAAACAAACCATGACAGCATGTTCGATTTTATTTGTTACGTCTTTTTCATTTGCCACTCTACGCAATTTTCTTCGATGTATGCCGAGTTGCTTGTTTGCAGGTCACCACGCGGCGCGTAGCCACGCTAGCGCGGGAACTCAACCGTCAGTTTGGCGCTCTGGTTAATCGGTGCTTTTTGTTATTATCTCGTTAACGAAACCTCGGAGAGCATTTTCGCAAAGGAAAAAGTTGTTTGCAATCACCCCCTGAGTAACCCCCTTCAAGGAACCGCAGCATTTTTGGAACACCCTATATGTATATATTTTTCCCTTCTTTTATTAAGATTAATTGTACGCATATACGAGATGAAGAAGGGGAATGAGAATAATTGAATAAACGGACAATGTATATATATATGTACATGTAATTATTCATTTCAGTAACATAGATCACGTTTATGATCGTGAATCATAGAATATCCTTATTGCGTATCCTCGAGTTCCGCGACGAATCTAATTCGAGCCGCTTCACGTATACCTGATTCCCCTTGCGCCGAATAATCTTCTCGACCAGATAAATGTCCCGATTCGCGATTGAATGTATTTCATACTTGTAGAAACCACACAAAGTCGGCTCTCCTGCGGAATCGCGCAGTATGTATGTTACCGGACACGTTTTTTGTGCTGTTGTGATTTCGAACATCTCGGTCGACCAGTTCGGAGTGTATCCCTTCTCGAAGAGGGTCTTGAACTTACTCACGCGTACGTTATCACCAACCTTGAATGAAAAAATTTTGACGTTTGCCTAGATTATACAAAATTTACAGACCTAGGTCAACTTTTTTTCAGAACTAACCCGCTACCGAAATTTTTTTGTAACTACCCCGCAAATGTTTACCTGCATTCCTCCTAACACCAACAACAACAACACCGCCAACATGACAGCGGCGTTCACGACCGTGTTGCGGCAGAGCGATAGATGTCCGCGAAATTTACAAATCGGCATGGGTAATGAGTTCTACAACGCGAAGTTGCAACGATGCGCGAAGGCACGTGGAGTTAACCACCACTCCACTTACAGCGTAATGACAGCGTCGATCGTGGAACGTTCCAACCCCACGCTGAAAAACCTAGCGTGGAAACAATTCTCCTTAAACACGTCATATCGCTGGGTCGACCTTCTACCTGCGCTCGTACGCACCTACAATCATCACAAGCATCGAACGATCAACGTCCGACCCATTGACATGACCCCCGTGTCGCGTTTGTCGTTGGCCCCAAATGAGCCCTTCTCTCTCTCCGCATCGAAAGGTGTTCCACGACGCGCGAAATACAACGTTGATGACAAAGTACGCGTGAGCAAGTTCAAGACCCTCTTCGAGAAGCGATACATTCCGAACTGGTCGACCGAAGTTTTCGAAATCACAACCTTACAAAGAACGTGTCCGGTAACATACATTCTGCGCGATTCCGCGGGAGAGCCGATTTCGTGTGGTTTCTACGAGTATGAACTATATTCGGTCGCGAATCGGGACATCTATCTGATCGAGAAGATTATTTGTTGCAAGGGAAATCAGGTGTACGTTAAGTGGCTCGGATTCGATTCGTCCCGGAACTCGTGGATACGCAACAAGGATATTCTATGATATACAATTGTAACGTTCGGTTGCCCGGAGACAACCGAATGTTAGTAGGTCCTTGAGAGGAGAGCGGCTTCCCCTCAAGTGTAGGATAGGTGGGGTTCGTTGGTACAGAGTTAAAGATTAAAATCCAAGCTTTCAACTTAACAATGCTATTTATTCAGTAACACTTAATTCTACTTTACAATAACAACTTAACAATGACTACAGCTATGATTATATATTTATATTTTTTGATTTTTTTTTGTATTTTTATTTATAAGTATGTGGAATAGATAGAAATATAGTTATGTTGCAGGGTATGGCCACTGCCGTCTCCGGGGCGAGCTCGTACTCTTGGCAACGTCTGCTGTAAGAACGGCCGCTGCCGTTTTCGGGGCGAGCTCGTACTCTTGGCAGATTTTTTACTGTATAGTGACTTTGTATGTTGCAGGGTACGGCCGCTGCCGTCTCCGGGGCGAGCTCGTACTCTTGGCAACGTCTACTGTAAGAACGGCCGCTGCCGTTTCCGGGGCGAGCTCGTTACACTTGGCAGAGTCTTTGTTCTATGCTCTTTGAGACCTTGCTTTTACCAAGAGCCTCGGCTGCTGCCGTTTCCGGGGCGAGCTCGATGCCTTTGTGAAAGCGAGGTTCTATAACCTTGAAATACACAGATAGAAGGAGCAGTATATATGCTACTGAAAATCCGCCGCTGCCGTTTCCGGGGCGAGCTGAATCTTGCTGGCTATACTTAGCTACCTCCAGACCTGTGTACTTGCCAGTTCTGAGCCTTCACTGCCTAGCTGTGCTGCGAGCACCTCCTTTTATACTCGAAATCTAGTGTTTGGCGCATGCGCAGTGAATCGCTGTTTCTTATTTCGCAATTTATTCGTTTTATCACATTATGTTTCTTTTCGAGCTTCCGCTAGTAATTATACCTTATTGTTCTTAATGTTCCGATGGCTTTTGTTTTCTTAATATTAGCTTAATTTATAAATTATATACAAAGGTATGTACAAAGGTCTGCGCAATAATACAACCGGTACCGTTTTACCTATGGTCGGTAACGCTGGGTTAGCGTTGCGTGAGACGTTACACAATCATAACCGTGGTCTATGTTCCTGAAATAAATAAATACATATAAATATATATACATCGTCCGTCTATTCAATTATTCACATTCCCCTTCTTCATCTCGTATATGCGTACAATTAATCTTAATAAAAGGAGGAAAAAATATATACATTTATACATGTATACTAACGCGTATAAAATATAATTTTGGCTATCCTATAGAATATATTAAATATTCTTAAATGGTATGAACAAAGGAAAGATAGAAACGCTTACAACATAAGATATATACATATGTACATGCAAGCACACAAACACACTATACAACGAGGGTCTCATGGGGCTCGAGGGACTCATATACATATTTTGTTTAAAAATCACTTGATAGTGCGTTTTAAGACAAATTCAAGACATATTGGGCATACCAATTTACTGACTTTTACTGGAAAAACACCTTGCTGAGTAACAAGCGCCGGGGGTGGTCTTGTTTGCATGTTAGGCATTGTCTCTCAGTAAATTTCAGTCATCTCAGTGTACACTCAGATGTCGAAGTGACAGGTACTTGTTATTGTCGTGCAACCGTTTATCGAAAGTTGGGAGACTCTTCAAATTGCAACTGTGCTAGAATCCGCTGAGGGGTGGAGTTGTCTGGGTAGACAAGTTCTGTCTTTTGATAAGCCGGTGTTTTGCCCGGGGTGATTTTACTCGTGGGCGGTCTTCGTGTTGGAAATCCTGCCAGCACCTTCTGCTCGTCCTCGGTCTCTGTTGTCGTCTAAGTGATTGATCTAGTTCAATGGCGCCTGTATCCAAGAAGTGTAGTGGATGTGGTACCGCTGTAGCGAACCCAGTTAAGTGCGAAGATTGTGGGAAAATTAGCCATGTGGGGCCCACTTGCCTCGCTCGTTCTTGTCATCCGTGGCATAACGGTAAACTTTTAAAGTGTCGATCCGAGGTCACCGTATCGCAAGTTGTTGTCAGTAGTCCTGAGCAACCGATAACGTCGCATTCGTCCTTACCATGCATGGATGAACTAAAGGATTTTCTGAAGGCGGAGTTCGCTATTTTTCGGCAAGAAATTATGTCGAAATTTAAAACGGAGATGGACGCCCTATCTGTGCGTGTCTGTGCGCTTGAAGCAAGCGGGACTGCAGCGGGAGGGCAGACATTGTCGTGTTCTCCTCTCGTTGACGCCGATGATATAATTGGTGAAATCCAGGATAGGCAAACAAGAGCTAATAACTTAATCGTCATTGGTCTACCGGAGCCAGATAATCCATCGGCTGAAATCTCCAGGGCTATTGACGTGGATGAAGTTCTGAACATCTTTAGAGCTATCTGTCCGGAGGTGTCGCAGGTGCAGAGGTGTCATCGCCTAGGTAAACCAAAGGGCTCCGCGAGTAGACCCCTTTGTGTGCGTCTGGAGTCCCCTGAGATTGCCAAGCAGATCTTGCGGAACAAGCACCGGTATAAAGGACCATGCAAGATCTCGGAGGACAGGACGCAGCGGCAAAGACAGTCACTGGACCAGCTGAGGGTGAAGCTGCGCGATCTTCGGGAGAATGGTGAACCGAACTTAACTATTCGGTACATAAATGGAATCACGAAAATTTTACCAGCCAGGCAACATCGTGATGCCTTGCCAAAAAACATCACCGGGAGCCTTTAATTTACTATCAGAATGTTCGTGGTCTGCGTACTAAGTTAGGATTCCTGTTGAAATCGCTGCTTTCTTCCTCTGTAACATATGATGTTATTATCCTTGTCGAGACGTGGCTAAACTCCTCCATATCTTCGCGTGAGCTTGGTCTGGCTAATTACACAGTGTTTAGGTGTGACAGATCCTTAAACACGAGCTGCCTCTCCAGGGGAGGGTGAGTCCTTATTGCCGTTAGGAGAACGATACCGTGTTGTCAAATCAGTCACAGCTGTGCTATTCTCGAGCAGGTCATTGTACGAGCTCACTTCGGTGGGAATAAGTATTTAACAGTCTGTGCTATTTATTTTCCGCCTGCGTCACAGCCAGCCCTATATGCAAATCATGTAGACTGTATCACCGAATTATATAATGCATACATCTCCCTCACGCGGTTTGGTTTGACAATAATGGTCTCTCGTGTATTAAGAAATTGGGGGTATCGCTCTCTGAATCCATGGCATTAGATTACCTCCTATGTGGTTTTAATTATTGCGATCTGGTACAAGCAAACTCGGTATTTAATGCGTTTGATTGTATGCTTGATCTGGTCTTTGTTGGCACTAGCAATGTTTTGGTGGACCTCGTCATTGATACCTTAGTTGCGCCTGATGCATACCACCCACCACTGTATGTTAGTTTCAGGGATGTGGTAACCGTGTTGGACATGTCTGGCGGGAACGAAGAATATCTTGATTTTAGGCGTGGGGATTACCCTGGGGTGCTAAGCTACTTGAATTGTATTGACTGGGACACCGAGGTCGGCGGTAAAGACCCTGAGGTTGCCCTGGAGCGGTTGTACAACCATATGAGTAATGCCATATGCGCTAATGTACCTGTAAGAACTGTAAGGCGATCCACTTATCCGCGGTGGTTTTCACCGAGACTTAAGTATCTGATACGAGAGAAGAAGAGTGCGCATAAGAGGTTTAAGCGAAGGAGTGCACTTAGTGATTACCTTGACTTTTCCTCTCTCCGATCACAATGTAAAAGATTGATGGATATTGATTATCGTGCGTATATGGACCGCGTTGAGAACTCCGTGCAGGACAATGTAAAAAGTTTTTGGAATCTTGTTAATAGTAAGCGGGGTAGTCCTGGTATCCCAAATAACCTGTATTTGGACCAGGCTACTGCCTCGACGCACGCGGCGGGTGCTGATTTGTTTGCATCATTTTTCGGTTCAGTTTATACTTCTGTGCCGTCTGTGGCGCCTGCCCTGAATGCAGTGTCAACCTCGGATTGTTGTCTGAATATAAATGAGATGTATATTTCAATTGGCGAGATTTATACCAGGCTCAATTCGCTCGATGTGAATACTGGTCCTGGCTTTGACGGGATTCCGCCTATCTTTCTGAAAAGCTGTAGTTTTATCCTTGCGAGGCCCCTCTGGCATATCTTTAACTCATCGCTTTGTGGTGGTAGTTTTCCTTCTTTATGGAAGACGAGTATTGTTACCCCGGTATTCAAGGCAGGCGATCAGCCGGATGTAAGAAACTATAGGCCTATTTGTAAATTGTCAACCATACCGAAGTTATTTGAGGAAATTGTCACTGAGAAATTAACACCGTATCTTACCTACGTGATTTGTGATGAACAACATGGATTTGTCCCGCAGCGATCTACTATCACAAACTTAGCGGTGTTCCATTGTGCTGTTTCAGCGGCCCTCGATGCAGGCTTGCAAGTTGACACTATATACACAGATTTTAGTAAGGCTTTTGATTCTGTTGACCACTCGATCCTTCTGCACAAACTTACTGCGTGTGGCTTTAATGGGCCATTCTTGTCCTGGATCAGGAGTTACCTGACGAATCGTGTGCAGGTCATCAGGGTGGGAAACCAGTTTTCCGCTCCTGTAGCAGTTGGCTCGGGTGTACCCCAGGGGTCGCACTTAGGCCCTCTTTTATTTATATTATTTATAAACGACCTTAAGGGGGTTTTCCGTAACTGTCGATTCTTGATGTACGCTGATGATTTAAAAATCTTCCGCACTATCGGGAGTGGACATGACGCGGTATTGTTGCAGGAGGACCTCGGTCGTTTTGAGAGATGGTGTACTGCCAACAGGATGGTGCTGAACACGGCTAAGTGTGTCCTCATGAGGGCTCATAGGTCTGTCCAGGGTATAATGTCATCTTATACCCTATGTAATGCCCCTCTGACTGAAGTAGACGAGGTCACTGACCTTGGAGTAAAAATTTCGTCGGGTCTTGACTTTCGCAAGCACTACCAAAGTTTGACGTGCAAGGCAATGAAAACTCTTGGTTTTATTGCAAGGTTCGCAAAACATTTTAAGAGGCAAAAATCGTGGAAACTACTGTACGTCGCGCTCGTTAGGCCTCAGCTTGAATATGCCTCGGTAATATGGAAGCCCAAACATAAGCATTACATCAGTTTAATCGAGAGAGTGCAGCATAAATTCTTGAGGCTGGCCTTGAGGGCGCTAGGCAACCCAATGCACTTTAGTGACCATGATTATGAACCAGCCCTGCAATCAACGGGTATTGCCACCCTTGGTGTCCGTAGACTAACAGCGGATCTGATCTTTCTTCATAAGATCATACATGGTCAAGTTAATTGTCCGGAGCTCGTGTCCGCATTGATGTTCCGTTCCGGGCACCGGAACGTCAACTCCGACCCAGGCCCCTTTTTGAATGTAAAGAACCAGGATATCGGAACTACACTGCCGACCCCTTAACTAGGGCCATGAGGAAGGCCAACATTAACCTCACCGATATTGACTTGTTCGCCGTATCCCTTGATACCCTTCGATTACTCTTAAACTGTCGATCTTCCGTCCGTATGTCACAGGCATAGCTGCGCTTAATTTTAATGTACACCAACTTGTTTATTTGCTATATTGTATGTATCTTCTGTATACTAAAGGGTTCTCCCGTTAATAATAATAATAATAATAATAATAATAATAATTTGTTAGCGCAATACCTCGAAAACCAGTTGAGAAAAGGTGCATACATTAAAGGTTGTTGAATTTGCCTCGAAACGCACTATCAAGTGATTTCTAAAAAATACCATCACATCTCCTAAAATAATAATACGAGAAAAAAATCGTCTTCGCCAATAAATTTGTCCCCTCGAACCATGCAATTGCATATAAACAATTTTTTTGTATCTCAAATTAGGAAATAATATTTACCGTTCTAGTACATACACAAGAAATATGTGAACTACACAAATATTTCAAACAAGGGTTCATTGGTACCAAATTAATTATTTATTGGTGTAAGCAATATGTCGCATTAAAAAATGGAATCATGTTGTTTTTGTTACATAATATCATATATTTTTTCTTTTTATATTCTTATACCAAGTTGCAAGTAAATTAGATAACATTATATCACATTGCTTCAAAAATAACGTGGCTTGTTACTTCCACAATTAGAGAGTATGTATGCTTTGCCCTGGCAATGCCCAAGACACACATAATATACAATTACATAATCTGATAATTCTTTATTCCAAATATCGTTCAGACGTATATGCACGCGTCCTGACACACACGTCCAAACGTGTGTTGGACACAGTACAGACTTCCATCGATAGATGTCGGGTATCACATTTAATCGCCGTTCAATTAGGTCGAATAACAAATAAATTCTTATTCGAATAAATCTGGCTCGAATAACGGTACAAATTTATTAATGAATCATGAATAATTTTTCATCGAATAAAATCGTTATTCGTTTTTCGCGAATAAATATGAGGGATTTATACGAATACGTATACGAATGAAAATTTAGTCGAATAATGCCCAACTCTGCCCCACGGAAGGGTTCTGACCCGATGGGCTAAGACGCATCGCTTGTCGTCGAACTGACTGAGAACGTTCTTTTCCTCACTCACGGAAAACACCTCATGCCGGTTGGAGCGAATATTGTTCTGCCGAATGACTTTCTCGGTGAGATCGTGAAGACAACGAATGTAATCGTCGAATTGCATATCGTTCGCGACCACCTATCCCCGCAAACCCTTAATTTCTTTAGTCTCACTCGTAGACCTCACTGCAGCGTTAAACGTTCTAGTCGCGTACATCTTAAACCTCAATCCAACGAACTCGGTCATCATGAGTCCCGGCACCTTTTTGTTTACGCGCGGCATACCGTACGGATTTTCCACCGCGTAATCACTCGTGTCGAATCGGGCGACGTCGCACTTCATCCTTTCATAAGCATCATCGCATTCCACACTATACATGAAAGTGTTGATGTCGGTGTACAGGGCCATGCACTGATCATCGAACTTCGCACGCATATATGCATAGTGAAATTCATACAAGCATTCTTTCGAAACGTCGAGCACACTTAGTCAAATGTACTATTGCCCGGCTGAAAGAAGATCTCTAGCAGGCGGCCTCGGGCGATTGAATCCGCCGCTGTGACGATTGGTCGCTAGTCACCTATTGGGGCACACTTCTAAAGACGGGGCACACGTATTTTGGTTATTGGTTGAAATAGGCACATACGTTGTCGCACCGCATGACGAAGAGAGCGAATAAAAGACATCGAGATCGAGTGGGATAGAGCAATCTGACCGACGATCTCCAAAGCAATAGCGTAAGCATCTCAGACGGTTAACCATCAATATATAATAACATAAAAATTTTCCTATTTTTCACAATATGTTCAGGAAAGTATTGTCATTGGTTTGGTATCAGGATAATACTATTATCTTTGGTTTGGTATCAGGATAATAGTTTCCTGAACATATTGTGAAAAATAAGGAAATTTGTATGTTATTATATATTAATGGTTAACCGTCTGAGATGCCTACGCTAATGCTTTTTCGTTCGTCGGTCAGATCGCTCAATCCCACTCGATCTCGATGTATTTTGTTCGCTCTCTTCGTCGCGCGGTGCGACAATGTGTCTACTTCAACCAATGACTAAAATACATGTGCCCAAATAGGAGACTCGCGACCAATCTTCACAGCGGCGGACTGCATCGCCCGAGACCGCCTGCTAGGGATCTTCTTTTGGGTCGGGCAATAGTATATCGGCTGCTCGAACTTCACTTTTTGTTTTCGGTACTTCGACCGTCCCACTGAGTCACCAGTCGCACTTCTACGTGATTCCGCACATTTTCCATTGTTTTATAAAAAGTCTTCTGAAATTCACTCGTGTTGCGCGTCCTCAAATCGGTGTTCAATTGGATGTAGTCGCGCAACCAATGCGACTGATCAAATCGCAACACCCGATGAATTGGCGTCACGCGTAAACCGTGTCGCACGCACTGTTTCAGGTAGCGATAGTAGATTTCGTATTGCTCCTTATTGTCGAGCGTGGTAAGCAGCTTGAACTATTTACCGTGTGGCGCGTGCTCGCGCACCGAACAGAATGGTAGGTCGGCGTGTGCGTTATGAATCTATTCGATGTCCACCTTCAACAGGTGTCCCTCAGATTCCTCGCCGCCGGGCAGGGATGATACGTCGTGCGCGACCACTGTCGTATCATCAACCCATCGAAACCCTCCTAGCGGTATTAGGGTGTCCCATAAAATTCGACTTTTTAATTGATTGCGAGAAGTTCTTTTAATTTTTTCCTTTTGACTTGTAAAGCACTCATTCAAAATTTGACTTCGATACGCTGAGTTTTGACAGTGCCACAAGATCCCCGATATGTGCAAAATAAGTGTAAGACCGTGCAACCCAATTCTTACGCGGGCGCGCGTGACAGGATTAAAGCGAATCCAAAAATAATAATAATAATATTTATTTTATGGGACAAGCCCATTACAACAAGTATGTGAATCACAATGATTTGCCCAGACAATATAACAACAGCAAACACTCTGTTCGAATCAGCAAAAAATAAGTAGATGTCAGAATGTGCTGGATTATTGTAATATCTCGAAGACAAACTCAATGAGATTTAGTTGAAGCTCTGTTTGTTTAATTTTAGGTTAAGAAAGACTAGTACACACGTGGCTTTTTCAATTGTGTTACGAGGTGAAGAAGAAGAATGTGATGAACATACACGGATAATATAATATACATAGAGCGGAAACATGCCATAAGAATAAACCCCCCATCCTAGTGACTTTGTGACAAGTCACTATAACCGCGACCCCAAGACGAGTATAAATGTTGAATGCATATATTCAACAGTAGAAATATATTTCTATATAAGAGTATAAAGAGTTCGGCGTGCCGGTCTGGCGTGTAAGTCTAGAGTGTAGGTCAGTATTACTCTATACAATGCCATCAATAACCAGAACTTTCTGAACGTTCATCTTAAAACTAGAGGGGGAATCGGCAAAGAAATCAATGTTCCCATGATACCTATTCGCGAAATCGCATATTCTGTGTAGGGGATCCGTGTGTCTGGCCCAGGAGGAATATCCCGGAGGTCTAAAAAGGGGAGTTTGCCTTGTAGAATGTACAGGCACACTAAAGTTGACCAGCCTCAGAACATGAGGGTTATCAATCAATCCGTTTAAAATCCTGTACAAGAAGGACAGGACAGTAACTCTCCTCCTGTGCTGCAGAGATCGGATACCCATTCTGCTCATAATGGGGCCATAGTCATGGTCGAAACCAGCAAGAGGCTAGCCACTTTTGTATGCAAATAAGCGCAAGAACCTATGCTGAACCCTCTCTAGTTGTACTCTGTATTTGTCCCAACGCGGCGTCCAGATCACCGATGCTTATTCAAGGTGAGGCATCACTAGGATATTATAAAGATATCGCAGCGTGGAAGGATTTGCGAAGTCCGCGCTATTTCTGGTTATAAACCCTAGGGCATTGTTTGAGATCGCAACGATATGTTGAATATGCGGTATGAACGAGAAGGATGAATCGATGAGAACTCCGAGGTCGCGCGCAATATCAACGCTAGAAAACTGGACACCAGCGATTTGATGAGGATACAGTGACGGATTCTTGCAGCGAGACAATCTCAAAATGTGACATTTGCTAACATTTGACACCATTTGGTTCGACAAGCACCACTCCGAGAGTTTATCAAGGTCCTCTTGGAGGGTTAAGGACTCGGAAGGGCACGAGATGCATTTGTAGATTTTGAGATCGTCCGCGAACAGCAGAAACTCACTACATGAGATAATATGGTGAATATCATCTATGAAAAGTGAGAATAGTAAAGGTCCGAGATGGAATCCCTGGGGAACTCCTGATATGATGGAAATCTTATGAGACAGAACGTCCCCGACTCTAACCCGCTGGACACGCCCGGTTAAATACGAGAAGAGCCATGCTAGCAGTTGACCCCTAAACCCGATGGCCGAGAGTTTGTCAATGAGCAAAAAGTGGTCCACTCTGTAAAAGGCCTTCCTGAAGTCGGTGTAGATGACATCAACCTGCAACTTCCTGTGCAAACCCCTGGCCACGAAGCCGCAAAAGACGACCAAGTTGGTGAAGGTAGACCTACCCGACAAAAATCCGAGCTGCTTGTCAGATAAAAAGTTCCTGGTTAAGACACTAATTTTCCTGGTGAAATATTATATTATGTTCTGATGTATAATACCTTCTGATTTTTAAAGTGCGTTTCTATTTTTGTCACCGGCTATTTTTATATCGTATGTAATAGGATTATTTTGAGCGTCACAAATCAATTGTTCTTGTAAATCTATCTTATATATGGAATTATATGGCGTACGAAAACGTGTTGCAATTTTCCGGGCGAACTGGATTAGCGTAACCCACTGTGGTCTCCGAGGGTTAATGAATTACTAATAAAATATGATTTTTATTGCAAATAACTTATCATTAATTTAAACAAAACGATATTCGGCTACTTCCCTTACTATTCGACTTTTCCTTATAACTTGAAAACCGAATGTTTCCCCAACGTGCGACTTAAAACACTAATAAAGTACCAAAAAAAAACAGTTTTCAATTTTTTATCACATTGAGTTAAAAAATAGAAAAAACAAATTAATAGATGTAAAAAATATTAAATTATACATCACTAGAAAGGAATAGGTTTATCCTATTTTTTGCCACAAATTTCATTCCGATATCTTAAAAGAAACACCCAAATCTCATTGACTTCTTCAATCCGGCAGATAAACACAGCACGATGTACATATAAAAAAAGGCTAGTCTTTCACTGTCCTCGAGACCTCATACAACAACAGACCCTTCTTTCAAGTGCTCGAAAAGGGCCTGTGCGGCGCGTCGTTGCACTGGTGGGGGCCATGGCGTCGACGCTTAGGTATAGGAAATACCATTTTCGACGACGCCAGTTGCAGTCGCTAGCGGCTGTAGCCGCCGGTCGCAATCGCTGGCGGCTGTAGCCGCTCATTGGAACGGCCACCTTAATGCTATAAACGCGCCCCGGAACGACTTCCAGTTTTTGAAAGAATTAAAACTTTATGAAAAGACTGACAAGTCCATATCTGACGTGGCCTTGAAGAAATTCACTGGACATTCGTGGTACATGACTGAGGAATTGGTAGGCTTATTGCTTCTTGACAGAAATGCATGTCTTTCAGTAAAAAGGAAAATGGTGGAAAAGATTTTTCCAAAAGATTTTACCAGTAGCAGCTCAACCTCATCATGTGCTCTTAAACGTACTGGATTATAACACTTAGACCGAAAGATGTTATCGGTTGGCTTAAAAAAGATTTGAGTGATTTTGTAACCCCAAATACTATTAAATTCATTGAAGATTTGGATTGGAATACAAATTCATAAGTCATGATCCTGCAACCTGGCATTCGCTGCAAGATTACAAAGTTGCTTGTATGATTTTTCGAAAATGAATGTAACAAATGATATGACAGAGAGGGGTGTGGCATTGACACAGGAGTATTTGGAACGAGTCAATTCTGAAGCAAATCTACACGATTTATTAATTGTAACGTAGACCTCACGTCGAGAAACTTCAACATGTACTAAAGAAGCTCTATTCAAAAGCACATCTTGAGTTTATTTAAATTTTGTTTAGTTTTCTTAATTTTTTATACGCGGTATTTTGTATATCATATAATATCATGTCAAAAATCCTTCAGAAACCCTGTTGTATAAGAACTATGTTATATAAACCTCGGACAAGTACAATAAAACAGAAATAACGAATATATAAAAAATGCGATTTTTGCAAAATTCAAATCGCTTGTGGCAGGATGAAATATCATCTGATCGAGCTGAATTTATGCGAACAAACTTGCATTATTAAAAGGAGAAAAATAAAAAAACTTCGCAACGGGTGCCTTAAAATTTAAAAAAATCGCTATTGTAAAGGCAGGGTCCCACTAGCGCAACCGCGCGCCGCGCACGTTTTTTTCGACGCGCAAGGCCGATTTGTTGCAGAAAGACGTTCCCACTGGTGCAACTGCGCGCCGCGCACGGGTCAGATTTACGAGTTTCTCGGATTTTCGAGGAGTTTGGAGCACTTGAAAGGGTCGACTTTTACGACGATCCGCGCGTCGAAAGCGATCGTGTGCGCGCTATGCAGGGATTTCTCTGCCACGCGCGCACGCGAATGCACGCTGCGCATCGTCGAAAAGACTGGAAAAATGTGTGTGTTTCAACGCAAATGTACTCTTTACTCCTACATATGTATAATTTGCATACGTGTTTTTATGGTCTATTATTTAGTTTATATATTAAAGCAAGCAATGACATGATAATTATTACTGTAAATAGCAACAATTATACTGCTGTGAGAGGTATACTTGTTTCTAGATACATCATAATTGTAATACACTATATATGCAGATACGTGACACTGAATTGTAATTGTATAGTGAGTCCGTTTTAACTGGATGCGGTGGAATATCTCGCAAGGAAATGAAGATATTAAAAAATTGTTGTTACGAAAGTTGCTTCATATGGAGGGCAACATTATGTGGTATAGATAGTTCTTCTACAGGTGGAGGAATGGAGCAGATTTAAAGAGCAACTTGGTTTTTTTAAACGAAACATTATATTTCATTATTCATACCATGCTAACGTTTGTTGGGGCAATTCAACTATGTATACCACTACGTTATTTCGTTATATGAAAGGTCATAAAATCATGAGGCCGCGGGGAATGAAGTGAACAAATCTTGTCCACCTTTTCGACGTAAAAGGTAGACTCGACATTATAATTTTGGGAGGCGCCAAAAGCTTAATTGGCCGAGAATACTGAATACCTTCATTTTATTTGCAACACACTTTCCAGCAATCGGTGACCGCGCCGTAGTAAACCCCTTCAAACATTTCAAGTAGTATGAAGTGTGAAGGCGTTGTTTCGGCTACTGGCACAACCGCCGGCGTTCGCTTTATTTAGATAAAGAAAACAAGATATAGAAAAGGAGGCTAGTTTTTCCACTGTCTCCGACGTGCGCGCCAAGCATTCGCGTGCGCGCCTGGTAGAGCGTCGGCCCATTTCGTGCGCGCGGCCTCATAAATTAGACCCTTTCAAGTGGACGAAAACGTCGTGCGCGGCGCGCGGTTGCACTAGTGGGACCCTGCCTTAAGGGACACCCTAAGCGGCATAGCCTGAGACATCGCCCATCCGTACAAGTTGTTGACGTCGAAGTACATCAGATACGTCAACGCCTTCGACTTGTCGTACATCGCTGCCGGTAGGTGCTTGTTGTTGGTACGCGCGTACCTGTGCGAGCACTGGTTCATACCGCCGCGTATGCCCTGCTCCAGGAACAGTAACATATCCACTTCCGTCAGAAGCTCTAACCGTACGCCGGTGTACTTGAGCATCGTGTCCCACGTGAAACATGGTAGTGTAAAATAATCCACGGGATCCATATCGTAATTCGCGATACAGTATGTGCGGAAACCCTCGAATACGTCGGGGAGTAACAATACATCCGTTTTTAAATATAAATCGCTGTACACGCCCAATGTTTGTACGTGGAACGGTTATAGAACGCTTCCCGGGATGGTAAACGCGTATCGTTCAGCTCGGCGTACGACTATGTATAGTCGTATGGAAAGACGCCATTCCTGATTAGCAGATTGAACGGATCGTCCGGCAGGGATTGAAATTCGCGTTGTAGTAAAAGTCTCGAAGTTCCTGCACGAAGCTCTGTACGCACTCGGTTTCGTGTCGATACGCGCGATAACGACACAGAGACGAGTCGGTGGAACAATGAATGTAACATCCCACGCTGTACGCTCTGTGTTGCTGGTGTGTTTACGTGTGACTCCATTCTTGAATTGCAACAATCAATCCTTCGTGGACGTTAATTCGACGGCGCATTTGTTCAGACGTTGACATTCCACAGTGTGTTTTGTCAATCGGTCGCACGAATGGAAGAAGCTGAGACACCTGCAACGATAATAACATTAATAATAAACATAAGAATAAATAATATATCGATCGAAATATTTTTACTCATCTTTCGCAAACGAATACATGGCCATTGTGGTTGCCGAGTTGCTTCCATATGAGCCTTGACATGCTTCGAATGCATCCGAAATGGTATCGTTGAGGGTCCTTGGTGTCCTATACCAGTAACACGTTCGCGTGTTTCTCCCGCTTATCCTCAGTCAAACGCAGCGGCATGCAGCTTTTATCGGTGCAGGTGTACACGTTTACCGACACGTCGTTCAACCTCTCGGGTCTCGTTTGAACTTCGTCAGCTGATTCAACGTTACGGGGAGAGTCACAGCGCCCGTACGAATTACTGTCGAATAATGAGGGTACGACGTTTATCCATGCTTTCTATTGACTACTGCCTGGCGCGAAGAGGTCTATGCTTATTAATGTTTACTAGGGGGTTTAGCACAGTCCTCAGGGCACTATTGCGATCTTGGAACTCCTCGATCGCCACTAACGTGGGAGCGACCACGCACTTCGAATGCCACTCTTGCACGCTCAATGTTCTGAACAGTACGCGGTTCCGCGTTCCGAAACTATTCATGTCTGTATTCTCATTCAAAAAATACTCCGCGTTCAGAATCGTATTTACGGACACACCAAAATGTTCCCTGATAGCGTCTGTCACACGCGAGAGCACCATTCCTCGGGCACCCTAAAAAAATTGACGCAGATCGACATAACCCACGTTAATGACAGTACCAGTCGAAATACAATTCGAAAACGCGCTTTCCACATCGTCCCATACGACCTTGGGTGCCGTCGATTGACCCGAACCTCCGAGCCCTACTCGCGAAAAATTTTCCCGCACGATCGCGCGCAATGTCTTTATTCGCGCGATCAGCCACGCCAGGCGTTGTTTCGATGTCAGGGACATTCATCCGTTGCACTGGTACTTGCCGATGAACTGTAGGCACGCGTCGCACTGATACACCCAATCTCGGAATTCCGCAACACTGCGTAATTGCTCGGACATCCGGGACAAAACCCTGTACGTATCCATGAACACCTTCATGTTCACCTATTCACAAATACTTTTGTCTACCAGACACGCACGATTAGAAGCGATTGGATGATACGGCTTTTCCAGGTGATGCTGTCCGTGTCCAGATATCGGAAACCCAACGGCAAAATGACGCGCTTCGAATGTCGTCGCACAATCGGAATCGGGTGCTTATCCAAAAATCTTGCTAATTCACCACACAAAAATGAGTTCACGGTAATAGTCATTGTTCGAAGATACAAAACATTGTACACTTCGACCGTGCCGTTCTCAATGTCTTGTAGAAGCGTTAACGGTATACGCACGACCACGGTAAAGTACTTCACTCGCTTGCGATGCACATTCTTATCGCCAACGATGCAATACAATGTGCATTTACCCGCAGTACTATATCGCGCGGTATGTAGTAGCAATTGACGATGCTGATGCGACAATTGCATAAATCCGTGTCGAAAGATGCTGATTACATTTGTTTTTAAATGGGTTCGATTGTATGGTTTCGCACAGTGCCCTAGGAGATTTTCCCTTTTTACCTACGATTTCTGCAAATAATAGTTTGTAATTAGTACATGAATTATAAGGAGTGACTAGGTCCTATTTAGTGGATGTTTCGGGAAAAACTTTGAAAAACCCGTTAGAAAGTGACAGCGAAAAGGTTTCCTTGTGTTGGTGTGGTGAGTGTTTGCTATGATGTTGTTGCGCCTTGATATTCAGATGCCACGAGTGATGGAGTTTTCATTTTTGCCATTAGGGGGTATGAAGCAATGTCGTAGTCTGCAATTTTTGCGATGATTTTTTTGGAGTAATTTGGGTTATTGAGTTTCTTGAGAGAGTTGCCAATGTAAGTTTTGATCAGGGGGGTGTTCAGTGTTTCGTGTAGAGCTTGAATTTGAGTATCCCTGGGTACGTTTAAAATGATTCTAAGGAATTTATTTTGCATAATATGTGCTTTGTTCATATGTGCGTTTACTGCTGTAGACCATATTTGGTGTCCGTACATAAGAACCGATCTGACACAGGCTATATAGAGTAGTTTGTTGTATTTGATATTAAGTGGGCTTTTGTTTGCAATAATTAGGTATACCATTTTGACAAGTGGGAAAGTTTTGTGAATTCTATCTTTTATTGCTTCGGATCAATTTAATTTGTGGTCTAAGACCAAACCAAGGTATTTAACAGATTTGAACCACTATATTTTGGTAGTTGCTATTTCGATCTCAGGGGGTATTTGATTTTTGTTCTATGAAATAATATTGCCTGAGTTTTATCCATGTTGTGTTGCAATTTCCAATTACTAAAGAATTTTTGAATTTCTTCCAAGTGAGCTTTAAGATAAAACGCCGCCATGCTGGGTCTCAAGAACAATGTAAGGATTGCTGTGTCGTCAGCGTAAATTCTGATTTCGGTTTTAGGCTTTTTTGGTATGTCGTTAATGAAAATAGTGAATAGTGTAGGACCCAGAATGGACCTTTGCGGGACTCCCGCCGCTATTTCTTTGTCTTCAGAATAAAAACCGTTTACAGCAACTAGGAACTTGCGGTCTGTTAAATAGTTCTGGATGAGTTTAGTTATCTGGATAGGAGTGTCGATGCGTTGTAGTTTTAAAATGAGGCCGTTACGCCAGACGGAGTCGAAAGCTTTGTTTAAGTCAAAGAGTGCCATTCCGAAGGTTCTATTCTTGTTATATTCTGTGGCTATATATTCTGTAACTCTATGCAATAGCAGAGTGGTTTGAACGGAAGCCGAATTGTTCGTTTATTATGACTTTTCTGACGTCGAGATGATTTTGGAGTGGCTGCAGAATTATCTTTTCCAGGATTTTTCCGAGTAAGCTGAGTAAACTAATAGCCCTATAGTTATCTGGAAGGGTTTTGTCCTTACTTGGTTTTTTAATCGGAATGACCTTTGCTATTTTCCATTGATTAGGTAAGTATCCAAGATTTAGCGCTGCTTTGAAAATATAATATAGCTACATGATTAACTTTTTTTGGAGGTTTTTAAGCTTTATAGCGGTGATTTCGTCGAGTGCAGGAGATTTGTTGGAGGTTTTTCTAATGATGTTTCTGAATTAGATTGGATTGACTAAACTGCCCGTCGTTTCGGTGCTGTAGGTGCTTAGGTGTATTTCAGTTGCGTTTATATTTGCATCGAGTTCCATGGAGGAGTTTAGAGTGGTGGCCCTATTATGTATTTGTTGAAAGATGTTAGCGAGAAGTTCGGTTTTTTCCGAATCAGCTGTTTAACAAATTACCTAGGGAAGCCTTTAGAGGCGGAAGTTTGGGTGACTTTGACTTAAGGTTTTGTAAGTTTTCCATAGAGAATTATCCTTGGTCGATAAGGACTTAAGTTTTCGGTGCCAGGAGTAGTTTTTGATTTGTAGAATTTCCT
The DNA here is from genome assembly GCA_963932335.1 of Andrena marginata. NCBI lineage: Eukaryota > Metazoa > Arthropoda > Insecta > Hymenoptera > Andrenidae > Andrena > Andrena marginata. The sequence goes on from OZ010662.1 coordinate 27,088,014, forward strand.
TTTTGATTTTGCCGTTGAGGGTGTTTCTGAGGAGTTTAAAGTATGGGTTCCCGATTCTCTGAAAATGTCTTCTGGCTCTATATCTCTGTTTGGTTAGTTTGGTGAGATTAAGACCGCTGACTTCTTTTGGATTTGACCTAGGAGCGGTTTTGGTTGCTTTGTTGTAAGCGATATTTACTGATTTGGTGAATCTATGTATTTGTGTATCTATTTCTACTATTAAGTTTATCTTTAGGTTGAGAGTATGTAGGTTGGTTATTTTTCGGTACATATTCCAGTCAGTGATTGTTTGAGCGTATTTTGGAAGAATAGCTTCGGTTGGGTCAATGATGAGCATGACAGACAGATGATTTGAAGACAAGTCATTTTGTGTCGCAAGTGGTCACGTATCCTATGTTGGATAGAAATACGTCGATCACTGATGGAGTTTTGTTCGGTTGCCTGTATGTGTAAGTCTGCGGATGGATTATTGTGTAGTTATTTTTGTCCAAGTGCTTTTTGAGTGCTAGTCTGTTCCGGTTTTGGGAGGTATTGTTCCAGTGAGAGTGTGTGGCCTTAAAATCTCCTCCAACGATAAAGTTGTGGCTGTGCGTATTAGGGTGGACCTTAGTTACTCTTGGTGAAAATTTTTTTGCAAGATTTTTTCACGCCGCCCCCTAAAATTATTCCATTGGGTAAGCAAATAATTCCCCTAAAAGATTAAGTTGATCGGATAAGAGGAAGACGCGCCTCATTCGCGTTAAAGTTGCAATAAATGTGAAATTTTGTATGAACAGAAAGGTATGAAGAAAAAAATTATAATGATGGTTAAACGTTCTTTTTATGCACAAATATTTACGATAATAGTGCAACAGTATGATTTTTTCAACATAATAACTAATTAATATTTATATCTTTTTAATTAATTATATTAAATTTTACGTATTTTATTGAAAGTGGCCATTCTTTTAATTTCTTTCTTATATTATTTGCAAGTTAATAATAATATTAATTTTAAAAATGGAGGAATGTTCGACATTAATATTTTCTATTTAATAAGAAGATAATATTTTTAATATGAAATGGTGAATATTATATCATAAATAGGTGAAGAAAAGAAAATACGGTTACTGAATTTACACACTTTTTAATACTCGCATTTAAAAACAATTTACAAATTTTTCATTAACGTAGTTTTTGTTGTCTCTGGATAGCGCTTTCGGTAGTCTGATACTATTTGCATTATAATTTGTTTTTCCTCCTCATTTCGCGATAATACATTATTATACTCTTGCATGAGTTTCACTCCTCGTTCGGCCGAATCGTTAACTACTCTTAAATTATTGACTATATTTAATCCAAAATTATAATTTGGATCATTTTCCCATTCTAAGGGATCGTTATTTATAAAATCTGTGGGAATTGCAAATCTTTTAAAAAACTGTAACGTTTTTTGGGAAACAAACCCTTCAATATCTTTGTCGATGTACTGAGTTACATTATTCGGACTAATTATTAATTTTTTGACGTCATTATCATTAACAGTATCTAAAGCTGCTACCATCCGTTTTCTGGCGTCATGCGTAATGTTGGAGTCAAAAAAGGCCAGCGCTGCCGCTTCTGGTGTTAAGTACCATAAATGATTACAAAATTTGCGCAATGCTACGCGACTTACATTTTTATTAATTGCACTGTATGCATATAAGTTTTTTAAAAACTCAAAATCTTGCCTAGGAGCTTTTGCAGCAACTGGAGCTTGGATCCATGCTTTTAAATACACTTTAATGAGAAAAATACAAATGTCGCGGATTCCATTTTCTTCATCCATTGTTAAAACAAATTCGTCCCGAAATAAAAATATTTTTAAAGAATATAAAGCCTTGGCCATCCATCGAGCATGGTCAAATGCTCCTGGTACACGGAAAGAAAACTTTGGAACTGTTCCATTAAGAAAAATTATTGATAATTCAAGAAATTCGCGATAGTCTTCTCGTGGTTGCTTAAATTCCAAACTATATGAGGCAAAGTTTATTATTTCTGCTATATTGTCAAGTGACTGTTGAACTATCTCATTTTCAACTCCGGATTTAAAATTTAATTTATTCATTTGAGACCAGGCTCCTTGAAAACGTTTAAATAAGGGAATATTAGGTCCAGTAGATTTAGATAATGTTTCCTCAAAAACGCCCCGTAAAACTATCTCGTAAATATGGTGTCGGCAAGGTAAATATAAAAGATCCCTCTCGATTTTTTGCTCCAAAATTACGCATGCACCTTGTAATCGCCCCATGGTTGACGCTGTGGTATCGCAAGAAAGTGCTTCTACTTTATCAATAAGTTCCCATTCAGGAAGTAAATCATAGACCGCATTGGCCTGTTCTTTTCCAGTGCCTGAAGAAATCGCTGGAATTCCAAGCAACTGTTCACTTCCATTAAAAGTTATTATTATTGGTAATCGATCTACTTGTTCTTTACCCATTAATGATGGTAACATCTTACCATCCCAATGTACAGTAATTGCATTGAATTCTTTTTGTTTAAATATAGTCTGTAATACCGCAGCTCTCTCAGCGCGCAAACGTGTACGACAGCGACGAATAGATGTTCTATTTATTATTAAATCATCGACATTATGATTCAGAGCTTGAGCTATTGCTATTATACTTTGGACTGCGTCACGATCACTCACTTTACACTTGTCTATGGTCGCCACAAGTTTTGGTGTTATAAAATTGTGTTTGCCGCGTTTCTTCTTGGGATTACTCGGACCTGGTTCGTCCGCAGATTTCTCCATGGAATCCTCCATATGACGCTCCACAGGATCCTCAATTACCTCGTCTTCATCTTCAATTGATGATGAATCTTCTAATTCCGCTAATTCTTCTTAATTAAATGATACATATAAGAATATATTAGTAAAGAAGCGTAGGTAATATTGAATACAACAAATTACACAACTATATAAAAATACATACCTTGTATATTTGCTTCATAGTTTTCTCGTCTCGACTTTTCTTTTTCCTCTTGAAGAATTTGTCTCCTTTCTTTCTCGAATAAGACGCGATCGCCTCCTATCATCGAACCGGTTCGTCCTTTCTTCCTTTGATTGATAAGGAACGCTTTGTCTTCTGCATTCCTCATCATTTCCAAAGCGTCAGCATGAGCAATATCGAAAAGGTTATCCAATTCTTCTAAAAAATCGTGCTCCCGTTTTTCCTGCGGTGGTGTTCGGCGTTTGCAGTTCAGCTGTATTGCCTTTCACTCTTGGTGTAAGGATTCCACTTTTCCAATACTCCGATCTAATTTTCGGGTTGGAATTCGCGCTTTCTCCCACAGAACCTCGACTTCTTTTATCACTAAGTGAGCACTTGATCGCAAATTTAATTTTACTTTACGCAGATTATAAAATAAGACGCGTAAAACTTGTCCATTTGACGGTAACTTTGTACCAATAATTTGACTTTCTTCGTGGTCAAGAAGGTATAATTTTTCTCTTCCTCTGGTTTCCATTTTTTATTTAAACTGAGAGATGATTGAGAAATGAATATTCACACACTCCTTTTAATACTCACGAAATGGCGATACTCGCTGATTGACGAATCAAACGAATATATAGAATAAGGTAGACTGTTTATGATGAACTTCACGACACGGTACCTCAGAGGGCTTGTTCAAGAGTGAGAGACCGCGACACCTTCGGAGGGCTATTTATACAGCCCTCGCAGAGAATTGCGTCCCTCAAGCGACGTCGAAAACGCGCGGGAAAAGTCGGCGTGAAAATGCGTGGACAGCGGAAGGTATCCACATCCGCACGCCGAAAAATACTGACCTGGGCGAGTCTGACTGTCAGATGGGTAACGCGGCCATATCCTGACTCACCCAGGCCCACGGGGAAAATCCCGAGGGTACCTACGTCTAACGGAAAGCTGTATCTAATACATGGAGGCATGCTAGCGACGAAGCCGCTATAAAACTTTCACTGTCACGAACGCTCAGAATAAACTAGCTGAATCAGTATTACTGCAAGGGTTTCTAGGTTTCTGCTTTTCCTAAACGGGGGCCTGCTCGATAGGTAGCGACCTAACCGGTCCTAATTCAGAACTCACGAAGGATCCGAGTTATATACCTGGGCACCTGTGACCTGTGACTGGATTTTCAAGACTAAGGGTCTTTCAACGTCTATTCAGTGTCGAACGTTGTATGTCATATTTCGGTGCTGCTACGGGTTAGTTAGTCTTAGCGTAAAATAGTCTTATATCGTACAAATGAAACTTGGGTTGTAATGCACGTATGAACAAAACAATACTAAATAAGTAAAGAATTATGTTATAGTCCTCAAAATATGAACTATTTCATTGAAATTTTCAGAAACATGCCACTCCTTACGCTTAGGGCGCGGTTACTTCTATTTCAAAACTTCGCATGCGATGAGGCGCGTCTTCCTGATGTTCAATCGATCTCAAATTTTGCACAAATTATTTTTTCATCAAATGGAACAATATTAGGGGGCGGCGTGCAAAAAATTTTTTGGTCGAAAAATAAGGTCCACCCTAATGCGTATTGAGGAGAGAGAGGTCAGCCGGAGAGATTTTATTGTTTGGACGAGAGTAGGCCGCTCCTATGATTAACTGAGGATTTGATTTTATTCGGAGAGTTAGAAACTCCGCACCCTGGATATCTTTTTGTTTGATGTTTTCAAATGGAATAGTTTTATGTATGAGGATAGCGACCCCACCTCCTCTGCTGTCTCTGTCCTTCATGAGTGTTGCGTAGTCTTTAATGAGTATTCTGTCCGTAGTTTGAAGCTAAGTTTCTGTGATTAACGCTATGTTTATGTCGTTTTTGTGAAGAAATGATTCGAACTCCAGAAGCTTAAGCTTTATGCTAGTGACGTTCCACAATAAAATTTTTCTAGGTAGGTTTATTATTTAGAGTCTAGAGCTTGTACTATTTGTATAATGGCTTTGACTTTATCGATGTTATTTGTGATAGGAAGGTAGAGTTTTTGGATGAGGTCTAGAATTTTCAGGAATTTTATCGAGTTTCCCTGAATATTTGAGTATATTTATATTGTACATGACGCTGTCCGTATGTTGCTGGCGAGGCTCGGGTATTCTTAGGTTTGTTAGTCCTTGAGTTACTTGAGCGTAAGAAATTTTGTTGACCTTTGGGTTTTGAATTTTAAGGGGAACGGTTAGGAATCAATGAGGAGTTTGAATTTTTGGCCTGGTGTATTGAGAGTCTGCTGGGGATAGAGGTTTAATGTCTCTTTTGCTAAGGAAGGCTAAGAGAGAAGGGCATTTGCTGTAGTTATCCGGGTGGTTACCAGTACAGTTAGCGCACGTGGCCGGGGTGTCGGGGGACTTTATGCATTTGCGAGAGTCGTGGGGCTCACCACACTTTAGAGACCTGAAACTTTTATTGCACATGAATTATGAGTTAGTTTGTCGATGTGTGGCTGTGGGCTTGGCACCTGAAGTACTGAATAACTGGTTTTTTATTATCAAATTTTTCCCAGTAAACTTTTACGTTCAAAATGTAGCGGACGGCCAGTACTCGAACTAACGTAGTACCCGCGACAAGTGTAATCTCAAAGATTGTGTGATTTTTAGTATTTGCTAAGGCTCAGCATTGTGTAACTCCTAGACCTAGGCTTTGTAATTCCTCAGAGATATCTTGTGGAGAAAAATTGGGGAGTCTTTTGAGAACGACCCCTAGAGCATTTCTGTTGCGATAGTATAAGTGTGGAATTGTATATTGTCTTGGAGACAAGCTTGCTTGAAGGCTCTAAATTTGTATGTTTCTGAAAACTGGACCTTTATTTTGTCCTTGTCATATTTAATTTGGAAGTTTTTACCATATGTATTTTTTATCTTTTCGATAAATTTCGGATAATATAGGTTGTTCCCGTGAATATAAATTAGTGGCAGTTTTTGTATTCTAGTCTGTCGTTTTGGCACTTGTGGCTGACTAGTGCGTGAAGAATGTTTCTGAACTATACATTCGGAAAAGATACTGAATATGTTTGTGGTTGGGGCTTTTAGGATTTGTTGTGAATCCATACCCTCTGTGTTTTCAACGGCGAGTAGCGTTTTCTTAGAATTAGAGAGAGAGAGAGAGAGAGAGAGAGAAAGAGAGAGAGAGAGAGAGAGAGAGAGAGTGATCTCTTGGACCTGACGATCATGTACGGTTCAGCGTCCGTCCTGAAATTCCTTTTCGAGGCGGAGTTTATCGGAGGTTTTGGTACTTTTCATGCTTGGGGATGAGCCCGGGATTTATATATGGGCGACACCGCCCGTCTTGATGATGAGGGTTCCGACGGTTCACCCGCTGGAATGTGGGTTTCTATTTATGTCGTTGATCGTCACGGGGCATGTCCCAATTTACGCGAACAATCGATTTTTATGACACTTTCAAGAAATTGAGTGGTATTGTCACTGGTAATGTCACTGGCACTGGCACTGGGTGTTAACACTGCTGTTGATGACCTTTTGAATATGTGCTGTTTGTCGAATGAATGAATGGGAATGTTTGTGAATCATAAAAATGAATGCAAATGTTTGCCTTTTCTATGTTTTGAGAATGAATTAAGATTATTTTGTCGTAATTAAAAGACTACTTTCCATACATTCAACCCTTGTTGCGTGGATCGCCGTGGAACATATATCAACACACTATTTTAATAGCGGTGCAGAGAAAACTGATTTCAAAAACCAGGTTTTAAACTTAAAAATTCAGAAATTACAGGAATAGACATAATGTTATAACTGATAATTATATTTAAAATACAATACTGTCGTTTTGTTCTTTTTCCTTTATTGAATTAATCATATTTTTATTTTATTTATATTTTTAGTGAAATAATAAACCGTAATACGAATCAGATTTGTTTTATTTATTTATTTATTTAATTCCGCGGATAAAAACCCTTTAGTTTACAATGGACAATTCGTAAAGTTAACAAATGGACAATGTAGTACATAAACAAACAATAGTACAAGAAAATAATGGAAATAATTAACTAATGCAATCAAAGATAGAATAAGAATTAACGGGCGTGTACATAGAGTTCCAGCGAGCCAGAGCCCGCAAACGATATTTAAAGGTGGCCAATGTACCGCTAAAAAAATCGACATGTGCGCTATACAGATTCGCTAATTTACATATTCTATTAATGGAGTTATTCATCTCATACGAAGTGTTGTGTGCCGATATGTAAAAAAGAGAAGGCGATGTAATAGAAATAATAGGTGCATAAAGGTTGACCAGAGCTAAAATGCCCGCAGAGTCGGGGTAGCCGTTAATAATACCAAAAAGGTAAGTAAGGTCGGATAGACAACGACGATGTTCCAATGTGAGAAAACCGCTAACTTCCAGAATAGAACTATATTCGTGGCATAGTCGAGACATCGGAGTGCCGAGTTTAAAAGCCAGCAGCCGTAATAATTTATGCTGAACGCGTTCCAATAACATAATATATTTATCCTGATAGGGATTCCAGACAGGAGACGCGTACAGTAAGTAAGAGACAACTAATGCATTACACAGGGTGATTGAGGTACCAGGATTAACGAAATCTGTCGATGCACGCATGATAACCCCAAGCATTCTAGTGCTGGGAAAAACATAACGAAGAATTGAAAGTAACTCCAATGTCACGAATATTTTTACGAGAAAAATGTAAAACGTGACTGTTTGAGATTGCCTGCGGTGAGCACGCCGGTTGAAAGTGAGGTTAGGACCGACGGTGAAAAGATGCACACAATACAGTTTTATCAGAAAATACTAGTCACTTGATTAAAATGCACAACGAGAAGATGCGAAAATGAGAATGTCTCGATTTGGCGTTACACAATATTTATATTAAAGGCTGCGGACCGCACCGAGAAAGCGTAAGAGATTTAATGCTACCGCATGGATGCACCACGTGGCTGCCTTGCCGTTATATTAATCGCCGGAGCGTGAGTGTTCAAAATGAAATGAGAACTGTTCACTGAACAAACTATGAGAACATTCGCGACGCGTTTGCACGACCGGTACACACTTGAGTTACACTGAACGATAATGCGGATGCAGAGTTGTAAATTCTGCTCCTCAGTGAAAAGAGATTGTTCACCATGTGCAACGAGGCACGAGGCGTCCACAATACTCGATTAATTGTGTGATGTAATGAGTGAACACTTTAAACAATGCGAACGACAAACGGAACGCGGTGATAAGTAGAAAATTAACGTTTTAGGAATATTAGTATGAGAGTTCAGTAATACTTGAAATTGCGAAGTGTGTGCGAACACAACAGGTAACGGTAATGAAACCAAAGAGAGCGTGAGGTAAAAAAATGGCGGACTTCCGTCCACGCGTCTTCTCGATTCCGCTGGAGCATCGATGCGGCGCGCTGATTGGCGAATCGATCTTCCTTGATTGGCGGATCGTTTATCGATCCGCATCGCTGATTTGCTAATCAATCGTTGTGCCGCGTCGCGGTCATGAGTTCGAGAGGTGCTGCTTCGAGAGTGAGTGTGGCGGCATTGGGTATTAATGCATTCCCAAACAGTGACACTTTGAGACATTCAGTGTCATTTCATTATCCCCGCACCAGTCATACAGCCTATTAAGATCGCCCTGTACAAGATTTACATCCTCGTCAGTCAGAATTCTTTTAAATATCTTCAGGTCATCGGCGTAGAGCAGGAAAAGACAATGCTGGAAAACATCGGAAACATCGTTAATGAAGATGTTAAACAATAGAGGACCAAGGTGCGATCCTTGTGGTACGGCTGAAGTAACTTGATAAGTCCTCGAGAAGCTGCCTTTAAATTTGACATTTTGGTATCTATTTGCTAAGTAACTCAATAACCAACCAAGTAAATTGCCTCGAATACCAATAGCATTTAGTTTTCGTAAAAGGACCGAGTGTTTGACGGTGTCAAAGGCTATACGAAAGTCAGTATAGATAGAGTCAACTTGATAACCACGCTCAAATTCATTTACAATATAATGATGGTACAGCATTAGATTCGTGGTAGTCGAGCGACCCGAAACAAAACCATGCTGCTCTTTAATAATAATATTCTTAGTAAGAGCTGATAGTTTATCCGTAATAATACTCTCGAAAACACGAGGCATGACATTTAAGATACTAACTGGCCTATATTTCGTAACATCAGTCTCATCATTTGCCTTGAAAATAGGCGATACGATACTGCCTTTCCACTTTGACGGAAAAATTCCAGATCTCAACGATATGTTGAAAATAATGCACAAGACCCTGGCTATGATATATTTACATGATTTAAAAAAGATCGGTGGAATAGTGTCATTACCCGGTCCTTTGTTGACATTCAGAGAGGAAATTTTATGAAAAAGTTCACCAATACTAATGGATAAGTCAGAGATATCAATATCATGGTTAGAATTGAAGGATTGACTGCACGGAGTCAAGCTATTAATATCAAAATTGTTATGACAATAATGACCGTCAAGATGCATCGGTTGCGGAAGAGAAAGATCTCTATTTCTCGAATTAATAAATTTCCAAAAACTTTTGATGTTAGTTGAAGTCTTCCCTTCGACTCTACGTACATATTCCAACCAACTTTTCCTTAAGGCAGTTTTGCATTGAGTCCTCAGGGCCGAGAAGCATAAATAGTCCGAGTATAAATTACTGTTTTTATAATTAATGTGCGCTATTTTCTTCAGACGAATTAAGTTTCTGACATGGGCTGAAAACCATTCGGGGTAAAGCGAGGATCGAATATAGAATTTAGGAACATGTGTGTCTATTGCATAATTGAGATGTGAATAAAGAAAATCCATAGCTGCATCCGCAGATAATCCATTTAAACTATTATCCCAGTCTACACTACCTAAGTAATCAGTGATGGAGCTGATGTCAGCAAGATTAAAATTGGCCTTACTCGGAAAAATTGATTGTGAAGGTCTCTCAATACGAGCAGAAATACATATGCACAGCGCAGGATGGTAAGAATTGCATGTCAAAAGATTCTCCAGTGGTATATCCACTCTGCACATGCTGTCATTGGTAAAAAGCAAGTCTAAAAATGATCCATACATCTTACATACATCATTTTTCTGGTAAAGGTGCAGCATTTTAAAATATTCACAAATAGTATCAGCTGGTGCGCGCACCTGAGAGACTGTTGACGTAAAATTTAAAGTACCCACTACATCCGTAAACCAAACAGTATGACGAAGGTTATACTCACCAATAACGTAAATGTTTGTATTTGGTCGAGCTGAAGATACATCCGTGACAGTTGAGCAGTGTTTCTCATATAATGTACAATCAGAAGATGGAGAAATATAAAGCGCACCAAAGATATACAAAGAGTCTCCAAAACGCACCTTAACAAAAAGCTGTTCAACACACCTCTCCTGTATGTCAATGAGTTGACTAGAGAATTTACCACTGACAGCAATGAGTGCTCCACCACCACGCAATAAAGAGCTAGTATGGGAATTCCTGTCCGCTCGATAAATCGTGTACCCATGCAACATTAATTCAGAATTAGAGAAATTCTCATTAAGCCAAGTTTCCACATAGATAATGACATCATATCGAACGCAGGAAGATGAGAGCGCAAGACAAAGGTCGGTCAGTTTAGTCCGAAGCCCCCGAACGTTCTCATAATAAACTAAAGGGTCACAAGCTAGTTTTTTCATGTTGGTCTGGAATCACGAGTCACTATTATAGGCACCCCTGGAATGTATCTAATCGCCTTGTCAACTACTCCAGAACCTATTAGCTGTTTCAGCTCTTCTTGAAGATTCCGCAAATGTTGGCGTTGCTTGAAAGTCCGGCCCTCGTAGATCTTAACAGGTCCAGAGTAAGCCCTCTTGTTTTTAAAGATTGTCTTGTCTTTCCCGTTACCGCTTTACCAATCCTCGAGGTTCTAATATTCGAAAAATCCAGGTGACTAACTTCCTTGAGAATATCTTTCATCGTGTCCACATCAGATGAAACGTGATCCAACGACGACTGAGCCGGTGGAAGCTCAGCTAAATCGTACATGATGATGTTACATGATTTCGACTCCCTCTCCCTGATTTCAGTCAACGCTTCCTCATAAAAAGTTGAGTCACCGATAGTTGTTGACGATGAGGAAATTTTATTCATTTTATTTTCTAACTCAGTAACACGTTGAGAGAGCCGCTGACAACCAGAATTGATATCCTCTATTTGTTGTCTATACATCTCACGAGCCTTTGAAAGGAAATTTCGAAATTCTGTCTTGATGAGGTCCTCTACTTTCTTCATCCGCAATTGCTCTATCAGGGTTAATTGATACGAGGAATGAAATCTAGCACAGTCCAAAAATTGACCATTAGCGCATAAATGACCAGTTTTGATGATGTACACAAGATGGGCTGCAATACCGCAAGTATTGCAACTAATAGGCTTTGCCACCGGAGCGGAGCACCCCTTGCAGATTTTTTTATTCATTATTGAGTTGAAATTGGTCCGAAAAAAAGACAATTGACCACTAAACTGTATAAAAGACTTATCGTTTCAAGCGATTTCCATTAATCCGTCCATTAACCAGAGAGCAATTAGTAAACACGTCTGTACTGTTTGACGACTCGACTGGTTTTCTAATAGTTTGAACCCCATATAAACCCAAAGCCGCGAAAAAATAATTTTGTCCAGCTAGCATATAGTATACTCGAACCACTGTGCGACTGGAAGAAAAAATTATCATGGTGGAGTGCAAAAAAAGAATTCAGTTTGTAATCGTTCTTGGTTGCGAGACGATTATCGGTGGGACGGAGATGGAGTTAGATTGCCGACTCAGTCGGTATGTCCGGGTTCGACGAATGAGTGGAGTCGTGGTTAACAAGTAACAATGTTTATTCAGTGATTGTTGTTGTACAAGTGCTTCCGGTCGCGGCGGAGGAGCTACGGGGCTCGTGATGGATCGGAACGACGCAACGGTTCACGGCGGCGGCAACTGTCGGCGAGCGGTAAGGAGCTAGGATGCAGATTTATGTAACGTTCTGCTCGGAATGACATAAGAGGCACGTTTGCAAGCTAATAAGAGCAAAGCGATTGCAAGCTGAGCACGGAGTAATGTCAACTCCAAATCCTAAGCATGGTCGTCAATTACCACAAAGTACAAAAACATTAATAGAAAATTTGTACTGCAATGATGATATAAGTAGAATAATGCCCGGAAAAAGATGTTATTTCTGTACTGAAAAATGGGTCTCGAACAAATATTCAGAAATGGTTGGTTTTAGGTAATCTTAAAGAAATTTATCAATCTTTTAAAGAAACATATTCTACAGAAAAAGTAGGCTTTAGTACCTTTGCGAGTTTACGTCCGCACGAGTGCGTTTTAGCTGGGGCTAGTGGTACGCACTCCGTTTGTGTTTGTGTAATACACCAAAATGTAAAGTTAATGTTGTCTGCGATTAAAACAGCGGGAGTTGCACATCGGACCGCTTCAAATATTATAACGAATTATAAAGATATTTTAAAGTCAATTATATGTGACTCACCAACTTCTTCGTGTCATTTTGGAAAATGCAATTCTTGCCCCGGGTTTGATAATATTTATTCACAATTTGAAATCTTTTTTGATACCAATTACATAACAAATGTCACTTTTAAAAGTTGGACCCATACTGATAGATCTTCTTTACTTACGGTTACATCTTCCTCTGACGAATTTTTACAACACTAGCGTGAAAAGATTGCCACTTTGCAGCCACACGATTACACCGCTAAAACGCAGAGTTTATATTTAAATAAAATGAAAGAATCGATAGATAACGGTGAATTCGTGATAATTGGCGATTTTGCTGAAAATTACAGTTTTGTAGTACAAGATGAAATACAAAATTACTATTGGAGTAAGAAACAAGTTACTATTCATCCTTTTGTAATATATAGCAGAGATGATAAAGGTCAAACTCATTACAATTTTGTTATCATTTCTGAAAGCTTAGAACATAATACAGCTGCTGTTCACTTATTTCAAACACGATTACTGAAATACCTTACAGATATATTTTTAGGAAAACTTAAAAAAATAATATACTTTTCCGATGGAGCGGCTGTACAATATAAAAATAGAAAAAATTTCATAAATTTGACACATCACATTAGCGACTTCGGTGTTGCTGCGGAATGGCATTTTTTTGCAACGGCACTCGGTAAAGGAACATGTGATGGAATTGGAGGTTCCGTAAAAAGACTTGCAATGCGCGCAAGCTTACAAAGACCATTAGACAATCAAATTCTTACACCCCGAGACTTATTTGAATAGGCAAAGACATCTTTTACAAATATTACTTTCGATTACGTAAGTCAGGATGAACAAACAGAAAATGCTACCACCTTAGAAGCTCGCTTTGCAGCAGTATTACCTATGACTGGCACTAGAAGTTTCCATAGCTACACGCCAATCTCAGACAAAAAAATTTTATGCAAAACTTGCTCGTGTGGTGAAGCTGGCACTGTGTTCAGCATAATGAAATAATTTCGACCGTTTCCTAACTGGCATCCCTTAACCTCACCATTCGAAGTGATCATATCCATGCCAACCTTCCTAATCCATCCTTATCCACTCCTGATGGAAATAACCCACCTCCTTCTCGTGGTTTCCATCGAGCAATGGCACTTTTTCAACAATTAATCAACGAACAGTCAAGCTGGTACTTACAAATCTGATTATTATAAAAAAAGTAGCATTGGCCAAGTGTGGGTTAGTAAAATTCTTTTGCAGGTACAAATGACACCCTCGGGATGGATACGTGAGCTGTCGTTATTGTTTCTACCGCTGTTAGACCTGATTGAAGTAATAGAGGGTGCGAGGGATACGGTCAGGCATCCGTACTAGCGGAGCGCGCGGCTCGCTTACCTGAAACGGCGCGCGCCGCTGTCTTTAACAGCTTCCTGTGACGTTGAATATGCAAATTACCAACAAGAGAAAGGCTGATTTTATAGAAAATTCTTCAGCGGATATGGTGGTAATTTTTTCAGATTTTTAAAATCGTGACCTTGAGCCTCAATTTGCAAAATAAAACTTTATTTATCATTTTCATTATTGTAAAAATGATTTTTTAACCGGCAACAAAAATATTCAGAAAGGCCGATCTTTCCTCGTGAAAATTCCGTAAGAACCAACAAAATCTGACAAATAGTTTCCAAGGTAAAAATTCGCAAGTACAACCCATTTTCACGAAAATAGGCAAAAATCGCAAAATTCAACGCCCTATATTTTTTAAACAAACTCGAAATCGACAAAATGATGAATTAAACCCACCCTATTTTCGCGAGGACTATAACATATTCAAGGTTGAACAAAATCCGAGACATCGAGGGAAAAAAGTGATCGAGTTGGCGTGGAATGACCCTAGTAGCATTGGAGTTACCGACTGGGGTTAATTTTGGTTTGCAGCAATGAGTGTAGGGCGGGAAGAATTTTCAAAAAACCGCATAATCTGAAACAAAAAGGATTAGTACAAGAAAACAAAGAGGGGATATGGAGGGAATATGAACGTGAGCTGCTAAAAGTCGCCTCAGCGGGCAAGAAGGTCGTGCAGAGGCGCGAAGCAGCAGTTGAGAGTGCGTAAGAAGTAGAGGCGATGATTGGCGGCTTGCAGGAGAGAAAGTCTTCCGTGATGAGGTGACTGGTATGCAGGTCTAAGCATGGGCTACGTGAACATGTGAGGGGGGAAGGGAGAGGAGGGGGGAGGGTAGGAAAGACGATTAGACAAAAGGGTGGAGAGGGAAGGTGGGGGAGGGAAATGGGATGAGGAGTGGTAGGGTTAGAGGGGTGAGTAAGGAATATATAGAGTCGTCGAACCGGAGGGCTGGGACGTGGGGTGTTATGTAGACATAGGAAACGGAATTTTTACCTTGTAATGGATTTTGAGTAAATCATAAGTCCCTGTTTGGCGGGCTAGGGGGTTAGTGTGAGTGCTAACGTCATAGCGGCTGATAAGGTCGTTGATATAATTGGGGATGAGAGGTACTCTAGTGTCTTGATGTAGAGCCGAGGTTGAGTAACTTTTAGGGGGGTGGATAATGGTTCTGAGAATTTTATTTTGAGTAATTTGGACCCGAGACCTGTTGGTGGGGGAGGTGTACCACCAGACCTGGGCGCCGTATGTAAGAACGGGTCTGATACAGACTTTGTAAATGTTTAAACGTACGTTTAGGTTTAGAGGGGATTTATAAGAGATGTAGGGGTATAAATGAGCTACAACCTTAAGACACTTGGCAATACGATCTTCGATGGCGGTGTTGGCATTGTCCTTAGCGATTTGACTAGAGGCCTCGTTGGCCAGTTTGGTCGGTGAGGAATTCAGATTTGTTTGGCCTTGAGGAGATTTGCCGGCAGTAGATGATGGAATTTTATGATTTGAGTGGGTATCGTTGGTAGGGGGCACCTCGTTGTGACTGAAGGCAGCGAGTACTGAGTATCTGTTCGAGATAGCAATATTTGGGGTCGACTCGACCTCCATGGTTTGTGTTGGGTTAGCCACATAGTCCACGACGTCGCGGACTGGGCTAAGGATTGGTGGAAGGCTATTTTCAATGCCCTGAATAGACTTTAAGGCCTTCTTCTTTTTTTTTTATTAGTAGAATTTTTTTTCCTGTCGGGCAGGCACTTCGAGGTTAGTGGTAAGGTGCGCTGGGTTGGGTTATAGTTCAGAGTTTTCGGATGAGGCGTAGTCAAGCTGGGAGTCCACGGGGTTAATAGCCCTGCGTTTGCCAGAAAGCATGGCAGAGTTGGTGTTAGGTTTATTAAAAATGGAATTACTTACCAGTTTTGCTGAGTTTAGGGTAGTAAGGAACGGGCCTTCATCGTGCTTAGAAGGCGAGGGGACCCCGGAGGGGTTCGTAATATCGGGTCCTGAGATGGTGGACCCCGATGAACTGCGTGGGGTGGAGTAGGTCACGCATTTAGGGGGTGAAAAACGGTTTGAGTAGAACCAGTGAATCTGAGCTAGAAGGCTCCTCAAGGGAGCAAATGTTTAGCACTGTACTGTACACAATTTCTAAGAGACAATAGCAGAACGTCCGACTAGTAAGGTTGCCAGCGTAGAACTGAACAGGCTCTTATATCGTGAGGCCGTACATTTTCGCACGCGAGAGCCGTCGTCGGGCCGCGGCCGCCTAGGGGTCGTGGCGCGAACTAGGCCCATGGTTTTGGTTCCGGGCGTTCGCACGGCTCGTGACGTGACTTCGTCACAAGTTAATGCTTGAACAAAAACTTGGTGTAACTGTGGATGTTCCAAGACAAGTTTCGGGTACTTCCAATGATGGGAATACAACGCGACGATTTTTCCGCACTTGGAAGACATTAGCAGAAAAAACAGAGGTGAATGAAAAACTTATTTACAAATTTTTTATAATTTTACCAGTTCTGTCGTATGGAAGCAGCGTAGACCCATCAAAGTTCCAATCTTTTTCTCTCGAAACGGCCAAATTTTTTATTAGGGAGAATGGATGGTATTCTATGCCATCATCAGTACACAAAATTTTAATTCGCGGAAAAGACGTTTTATTAAAAGCCCAGGAATCTAGGAACAAAGATTTTAAAAGAATCCGACAATTTAATATCAGAAAAAGTTCGAAGTTTTCGACAAATGAGGATATAATGCATAATTTATTAATAACATCGGATCCTTTAATTTCGATTTTGAGGTTCCAATGGCCAACTCCGTCTGTTGAACTTGTAAAAGACGCAAAATATCTTTTGTCTAATTATAAAGAAGTTGTAGAATATATGAAACAAGACTAACTTGTTTAAATTTGAATTGTTTAATTTTTAATTCTTTTATTTAATCTCATTTCAATGTTATATGAAAAAACTGGCTAATAAACTCGTTGTTTCGGAACCAGTAGTTCAGAATTTGTTCTTATTTAATCCCTAAAGAAAATTTTGGAAAACTACTATGTGACATTTTAGCAAATTTAATCCCGGACAAAACGAGCAAAAAAAGATAAAAATCGGTTGAGAATTCACTGGGATACGGAATTTTGTCCGCAAAAGTCACTTTGGAACCACTGTGCGCCGTTTCGTTTCCCATCCTGGCGGTGATTGGTTTGACGTCACCGCGTCATCGCGCGCATGCGTTCCCCCTCCCTAGGATGTGACTCCGAAGTCCGGAGGCAATTTCCTGTGAACACTGCTCGCAATACGGTTGTGTGCGCGACTGCTTGTCGTGTATGATGGAGAGTGCCGCCGCACAGTGGTCTGGAATTTTGAGTTTGGTGACATATGTCTATAGCTTTTGAACTATAAATGATATCGAAACGAAATTTGTGCCAAAATACAGAAAAAAGTCATCCTCTTCTAATGATGTATAACTTAAGGGGGCCGTCTCATTTTTGTTATGGTCCGAATCGATCGAAGCGTCCCTTGTAAACAGGCGGACGCTAATGAAACTACTGTGGTCGATAAAAAGGAGTGGTACAGAGGTGACATCTACAGGTACTCTATGTAGACAAATTTTTTGAAGCATAGTTGCCACATTTTCTGTTCTCTCTGTCTCTGCCGCGCTGTTGCCACAGCTCCTTCTATTGAGAAGTCTTCGAGGAATACGGCACGAGAACTGCGTCTAGACAGGGATCGGCGGGCTCCAGCTACCGCTGATGGAGGGGGGAACACCCACAGGAGTGGGGGTTATGTGTGCGTGACTGACGCACCGCAGTTCCGCACACATAACCACCGCTCCTGTAGGTGTTTCCTGCTGCATAAGCTGTAGCTGGAGCCCGTCGATTACTGCGTCTAGCATCAGAGCCTCGCTGAATGCAAAGGAGGACAGCAATAATGAAAGATAGAGAGATTGAGTAGTGAAGTTAGGAAACATGTCAATGAAACAATACTAATTTGCGTATTAATAGTTTTTATTTATACACAGGATGTAATATTTTGTATAATAAGTGCGCAAGTTCAGAGCATACAATTTGAATAAGGTACATCACCGAAATGTAATCGTAATGAAATTTATGAATGCTATAATTCTTTTAAAAAGATATGACACTTTCTTTTCATCTAACTATACATCAAATTATCTTGTATATCAACAAGAATTGTCTGTTGCTTAAATACAAATTTAGTAATCCTTTTTTTAAAACATCAATTTAGACAAAAGTATTTTTCAATTTAATACTTTTGTACATGCTTTTCTTCGGAATTGTTATTCCACGGTTGTAAAATTTTATCAATAAAAACTAATTATCAGTACTAACAATACGTATATTTTGGAATGTCTCATTAAACGATTTTATTTATCTACGATCCTCTGTTTGTTTGTATGTTTAATTCAAATCTGGAAACTCAATTTTAATCCACTTCCAACCATCCAATTATCTTGAAGCTTTTCAGGGGTGCGTAGTTTGTATGACAATACAAAATTATGAAAAAAACTCCGAAGAGGTGAAAAAATTACCCAGTCACCAATAAATACTAACCCATAACCACAAATCCAATCGACATAAAATCAACCACTCGCGTTCTTTACGAACTTTTAGCACCGTAGGATTCAAGCAAACTGTTAAACAGCATACAGAAATAAAAGATATTTGTAAAGAAGTTTGAGCTGTGAAATGTAAATGCACAAACACTAAAAAGTAGAAAATAAAAAAATATATAAAAAAATTTATAATAAACGATTTTATTAAAAATGCAATAAAAAGGAATAAATAATTATTTTCTTATACTTCAATTTCGATGGTGTATTCTCACTTTAAATAAAATCGTGGAGTAGGATATCTCGCAAAAAATTAATTTCGACACTTGATGCTGTACTAAATTGATTCATATTCTGTTATGAAATATCCTGCTCCACATTTTTATTTAAAGTTAAAAAACACCATCGAAATTGTAGTACATGAAAAGAATTATTTTTTAGTTGTTAGTGCCTTTTTGATAAAATTGTTTAACATAACATTTTTTTATATATTTTTTTGTCCCTAATCAAGTTACAGTCATCACAATAAATTAATCCAACTTGATTGGAGTATTGAAATAAGACATTCAAACTATCGCCCACTTGAAATGGACAATTACAAAAAAAAAGTGTATGTTTTTTAAGAATTATATTATCTTCTCTCATTCTGTGTAATTCCTCTTCTCCATTGACAGTTTCCCTACAATTTTGCCAGGTCGCTCATAACGAAATGCGGCGTAGGCAGTGTGAATCTGTAACACATTATGAAATACATTAGCAAATACTTCATTCTTGTTTTATAAGCGTCCAAAAGGGCCTAGCAGAGTAAGCATAGGGAAACGGCCCCAGCACCAATTTTACCATTTATGCTTATTAAAATAATGCTGTTTGCATGAAAAAGTACTACGAGTAATTTCAGACCTGTAACCCCTCCCGTAAGGATGATATAGGGACAACGACCCCAAACTTTATGATTTTTTTCGAGAACTACTTAAGATATTTGAATGCGACTAGTTGCAACTATTAGGTACTTACTAACTCTACTAAATCTATTTTTTTTCAAAATTTTGGAGTGATAATTAAGGGTAGAAATAAAGGAATCAATTATTTGAGGGTAGTTTTTGTAAACAACCCCTTGATTGACACCAACGGATGGCATGTCTGGCTTCTGTGCATTTGGTCCATAAACGGAATCTTTCTGGGAGGGCAATTGGTTGCGTACATATCGCGCAGCCTTCGTTTCCTTTCATTTTGAAGCTCTCCTTTCCTTTTTTTCTTCTTCTTTTCTTCCATTTGACGTACAACATCGGGCGTTTTCTTCTTCATTCTTCACTTGGTTACAGTTGTACTCCACCACAGCAGCAGCACATCTCTCTGTATACGATCCTTTTTCGGCGAAATTTAATCTTTTTCCGCCAGTGTACTTAGCAATTAGTCCGTTCAAACTTTCCTCGGCGTTATTAGTAGTATTATAGAGTAAGCTCTCCGCATGAGCTAACAGTGGACGATGTATTTCTTTTATGTCCTGGTACACTCCAATTTTCATAAATTCTGGACCGATGTTGCTTTCATTCTCTTTATTCTTTCCATCGCAGAAATATTTTAGTTGTGCACACTCTTTGTGTTCACCAAACACGTCGCTCGGAACATTCTTTATGTCGTCATGCAAATTCTTCGTTTTCCCGTCGATTGATACATTCTGATCGTATCTAAACTTTGCGATTTTTACGATGTCCGTGCGTATCCGGCGAATGCTATTTTCCACAGCTTGGTTCAATGGTCCAGGTGTTGTCTTCTTCACAATCGTTTTCATTTTTGTGCAAAAGTTTTGCAACAAATGATTCGTGTATTCAATCTTTTTTACAAGAATCTGTCTCTTATATGAGTCTGCATCAATAATCTTCTTATACACGCTACTGTCTCCATCATCAGCAATCAGAGTAGAATAAATGAGCCCACGTTTTTGTACGCTAGTGTTGAATCCTTGTTTCTTGTTTTTCGCAACAATCCGACAAATTCTGCAAATTTTATTTCGAACGCCGTAAAATAAAACTTTTTTCGTATGACAGCCAACTATCACACCTAATCCAGACGCAGAATCGTAACATCCACTGCGGTAGGATCTCTTCATTCAATTTCCGTCGGCCAGAACGGGAATGTGAGGGGTTCCTGATCCGAGAAGAACGTCGGCTCTTTCAATCACCAAACGTTTTTCTTCTTCAGCCGCTGGTAGCACTTCTTCTTCTGTAGCGGCAATTGCGGACTTAACGAATTCATCGTGATTCTTCACGAAGTCTCTCTTCGACATACAACGTATGTTCACTACTGCAAAAGTGTGTTCCAATTGGGCATAGCTGCCTTCACGTAAAATTGTTGCGCTAACGGCGCCCTGATTCCTATCCACTTCTTCAGCTTCGTCCGATTGCTTGTGGATTTCAGCTTTGTAATGGCATAAAGTGCACATTACGCTGAAGATGCTCTTGAAGCGACGCCGTTTACACCAGTTATTCGTAGGTGTTCAATGCCACAGTCTTTCCTATCTTTTGCATGCTTACCTATTTTTTGCAATTGAACAAGCACATTTGGGAAATTCATTATATCGTTGCTATTTAGGAGAAGCGATTGCTCTTGCAGCTCGTTTTTCGCAACTTTTTCTATAACGAAGTTTTCTTCTTCGTTACTTTCTATATCAAAATTTTCAAGCGCCTCTTTAGTTTCTCCCGAACTGGCCGTATCAGTATCGTTATCAGATGACAAGTACATTAACTGTTGATGCGTAGCATTTCGTCCATCGGATGTTGATGGTTCTTCTACTATACGCTCCTCGGCCACTTCTTCTGGACGTTGTCGCGTAAAAACGTAAACGCGAACCGTGAACGCGAAACGTGACTCCGACGTTTCGTCTGTGGTGCGTTCTGAAGCAAATGACGCTTTGCAAACTAGGCAACGGAAAATGTAAGTATTATATTGTATACTATTGCACTGAGTGACTCTCTGGCTAGAGTATTCAGAAGCGATGCCGCGAATAAGCCGCCCCTCGCGGAGTTTCGTGAATTTCGATGCTCGTGACGAGATTCACTACGGTGTATTGATAAATTCTTTATTCTTCATCGCATCGATATGGCAGCGATACCAATGAATTCCTGCCGTTCTCCCGATTAAAATCGTGTCATGTAAATCAGACTATTTTTAACGAAGTTAGCGTGGGGCCAATTTCATCGGCACGACATTGATTAACGCCATTTTTGCAAAGATCTGTTGAGAAATGCAGAACGTGGAAATCATCACTTCCACGAAACTCAGCAAGGCGCGGTTTATTGGCGGCATTGTAACCGAGAACTGGCTACATAGGAGTCAACATGACTCGATGCAGTCACAGTTCTTATTTTTGGATTAGTGTTGCCGAACACGAAATCGCCGGTCTGCCACGTCAGTCCGAGGAACTAACGCGGGGGTGGACGGTCAAACAGTTAAAATTTCTAGCGTAATGACGTCATTCTTGCAGTTCTGAAATTTCATATACATATACTTATTTCATATACGCATTTAATGAACGATATGTAAAATGGCAGACTACCAAGTGGGGGATAAGATTTTGGCAAAAGCGCGATACGTGGCTTGCTAGTGCAAGGGAGAAATATACATCTGTTTCTCCTTTGCACTAGTGGGACCGACGCTGGCCGCATATTGGAACGGCCCTAAAGGCTGCCGTACGGCAGACCGGCGATTTCGTATTCGGCAACACTAATCCAACAGTAGCAACTGTGACTGCATCGAGTCATGTTGACCCCTATGTAGCCAGCTCTTAGACTATTGTCTTTAAGAACTCTGGAAAGAGAATCACGCTGTACAATCTTACTATTTACTATAAAATAATACATTCATCATTTCATTTCCAGATGAAAGATACTGTCCCGGCACCGCAAAGTGAAGAGGGTGAAGAGAGAAACAGAAAGGAGGGGGAGGGGTCGAAAGGAAGAGAGAAGAAGGAGAAGAAGGAGGAGAAAGAGGAGGCAGAGGAGAAGATTAAGAAAGATATAGCGAAAGTAAGTTATGTTGAATGTGTGTGTGTTTCTCTGAAGTTTGTTTGGTATGAACGCCTAATATTTTTTGGATCCGAATATTTTTGGAATTCACTACATGAGCCGTTGTTTTTGAACGTGGTATAAGTCCATTTGTTGAAAAAATACTTCACTATGCTAAGTGTAAAGGAGAAATAAGATTGAAATATTAATAAGTTTGTTATTAGTAGTTACCTTAACGAAGTTATTTACTTTTCATACTAGTTTATTTATAAATTCATTATAATATAACGAAGTAAATAAGTAATGAAGACATGTATGTCTTCATTTCAATTATTATTTTTTACATTAAAAAATACATTTCACAAAAGCCAACTTCAATTCAAATATAAATTTCCAATTGTTATTGGTTATATTTTTCAAAATATGTTATTATTGAAAGTGGTATAAGTCGATCTGTAGCTAAAAAATCGTTTATTTTCATCAACATTTTAATCGATTATTATTCAATAATAAAATTTAACAAGTTTATAGTTTTAAAAACATTACCCGATTTGATTAACGAATTCGAATATTTTTAAGTTGATTCAAACGCAACCCTCTAAATATCTCAATGTATGAATACATGGACTTATACCACTTTCAAAAATAACGGCTCATATCTGCGGGTAGAACTAGAAAATATAATTTTTATGGTACTGTTTTAGATGAAAAAGCAACTGAAATAGTTAAAACATGGGGCATGGCATCGTGGAGGGCGAGGTGGAGGCCGCCTTGGAGGGTGCCGAGGAGGCCGCTGTGGAGGGTGCCGAGGAGGCCGCCGTGGAGGGTGCGGTGGAGGAAATCCCATCATTATCAATAATTATTAAACATTTTATGTAACAATATATCTAATATAATTATTCAATGATTCTTTATTTTGTTTGTTTTAACGGAATGTAAAACTTTCAATTTTTCTATCGTATCGGCATGAACGTTTTCAGTAACATACTGCGGATATTTTCCAGATGAAAATGAATTTAAAGACGGTATTAATCGGAAAGTTTTTAGCATTATTAGATTAGAAATATTACGCATTTATATTTAATTATATAATAGAGTTCTAGAAATAATCCGATTTATACCGTATTTGAATTCATTTTAATGTGGAAAATCTCAGCAGTATGTTACTGAATACTAAAAACGTCACGGTTTACATTTTATCAACATTGTATGCCTCTCCAACCGAGATTACAAGCCGCCGCCGAATAGCCCAAGTCCTCGCTGGTCGGAACCGGCGTTGAGCCCGTATCGTGAACAGAGTTCTAATTCCGAGTATATGTTTCTCGCTTCTTTCTGGCCGAAGGGGCAAGCGATATGGGACGCTTTGCGTGCGCGACGGGTGCGAACGCATAGGACGGAGTGTAAGGCGTCCGCAACACGGAGCGAGACAAAACATCAACGCGTCCTCTGTCTCGTACCGTCCTCGCTCGCTTTCAGTGTCTCCCGCTCGCTCTCGCCTTTGCCAGACAAGAGTGAGACAGAAGTGGTGGGGATAGCGAAAGGTCAACATCGTGTCACCAAACCGAGCCCGTAATGAGACAATACTGTAGTATCTTTTATTTGAGTTTATCCAGATATTATCTTTGCCCATCTCTGTTCTCCAGCCGCTTCGCCGTGATTCATTCAAGCCTCCTTGATGGCAAAATAGTGATAGGGGAAATGCGGCAACAACGCGATTCGACTCTCGATACATCTCAGCAACTATGTATTTCCTACATTTATCGGCTAATTTGGTCTTCCACCGGTTTTGATGGTACAAGGCACGAATATACCATCAGCGCCGGTGACCGAGAACCCTTGAAGCTTGATTTTGTCATTTCTCGAGTCTGCCTCAGTACACGATTCATAAATTCATTATTATTTCAATGTACGGTGCTTATTAGAGTTCAACCACACCAGACCCGTCTGCACGGATGTCTACTGGAGGCACCTACTTCCGCAAGAACTTCCTTCGTGTCGATTCCAGGGCAAAAGTTGTAATTGAAGGGTCGGATGCAATAAAGGGACTAGCGCTCGAAAATGGGAAAAATTATTGTCCAAACGCTAAGAAATATTGCAAAATTAAATATTGTTAAACTGTATTTTAAAAAAATATAGTGTTGTAAAGCTTGTCACGACACACATTTATTTTATTTACAGTTTGTTTATCGAATCATTACTATTCGAGCTCAAAATTATAAAGAAAAAACTTTTCATCGTCCAAAATCATTATTCCTTTAAACATAAATTGCAATAACTTGAGTAAATATTAAGGGATCGTTATGACACTTACAACATGACTTCAAAAAATCCTACCGAAGCTGTAAAATGTATGCATAAAAGCTTTATGTTAAAAAATGTAATAATATTTAATTAAAAAGAAATACTGGACATAACCCATGTTTTTCAACGTTCGCCGTTAACAAGTATCGAGGCAATTTTGAGGTACATATAACTTACAGCGACAATGTTTTTCCTTAATATACAAGGAAGATTTTCACCAATTTTCACACTGATTAAAAAATAATTGCAGAAGATATGACGATATATATAAATCTCGCGCACCACCAACAGTCAACAGCTGCGTATAATGCGCTATTTAGCAGTTTCAGCACTCGCATTGACAGTTGACGCTGTGCGAGATTTATATATATCGTCATATATTCTACAATTATTTTTTAATCAGTGTGAAAATTAGTGAAAATCTTCCTTGTATATTAAGGAAAAACTTTGTCACTGCAAGTTATATGTACCTCAAAATTGCCTCGATACTTGTTAACGGCGAACGTTGAAAAACATGGGTTATGTCCAGTATTTCTTTTTAATTAAATATTATTACATTTTTCAGCATAAGAGTTTTGTGCAAGTCCTTAATATTATCCTTTTGGCCTCCTCCTTTACCACATAATCCAGTGTTCGCCACTCCACCCCTAACGTCCACCTTATATACCTCTCCTCTACCGTCTCAACTTCCTCCCTTTCCTTCCACCCCAAATCTCTGTTCTACACCCAAACAACGTCCACACCAGTGTGTTAAAACGCCACATCCTCCTACTCCAGTTCTTCCCAAACATCATATTTCATGGTACTTCTATTTGATAAGTACAAAGTCAATTAAAGATTACACATTACACATCACGTGAGTTATTTTGTACATTCATTTTCTTCTTTGCTATCCAGATATTATTTATTTAGTGAAAATGGAAACTTTTCAAAAGAATAAAAATTTATATCTTGCTTTAAAAAGTTCCAAAAGAGATATAGGTGATCACTTATTTTTGCACACAAAAATATGCGAACATATCGATATCTCTTCTAAAAACATGGAAGCATTAAAAATATGTTTAAAAAATTTTCTTTTAAGTTGAAACAGAAGTGGATTAAATCCCGTTACATGGAAAAGCAATTTTTTAAATCAAATAACGAATGGTTACAACAAGATTTTTCGTATCCAAATGCAATTTTAGAGGATGTGCCATCAACAATTACTGCAGCAAAACCGTTAAACATTGTGTTTGTTCACAAAGGATGGAAATCATTTTCGCAATGTACTGCAAGGGAAAAAATTCGAAGAGCTCGGTCTTTGAACAACAATTTTTCGTTGAAGAAGTTATTATATGCAACGAAAATGAGCTTTACAAGACGTGGTATGTATCAAAAGGCACGATTACTTCAATATTTGGAGACGACCGAATATAACAAGAGCGTACAACGTATTTTTAAAGAAGGATGCATACCAAAACAGAATGTATTTTCTACGGAAAAAGCTTTATCTATATTTGTTGTGGCAGAACTGTCAAAATTCCAGTACGTAACCATACGAAACGAAGCATTAAAATGCAGGGATAATCAATGGCCTTCTTCCTTCAAATTATTGGTAGAGAAAAATAATTGTTATCCGTCAAAAATGGATCGACAGGGTTTATTGGACCACACAATTTCCAGAATACTGAAACGTTTAAATAAATTAATAGAACACACAAAATTGGTACTTATATGCAAATGGGGTTGCGATGGAGCATCACGACATTCGCGTTACAAACAAATAAGACATACAAATTGTGATGTAGATGATGATGCGGTGTTTGAGTCGAGTTTAGTTCCCTTAAGATTAGAAAATAAATTAAATTCTGAGATAGTATGGGACAATCCGACGCCCTCGTCGCCTCGGTTTTGTCGACCAATTAAATTTCAATTTATGAATTAAAGTATCGACCTTTGTAATGAAGAAATTAACCCCATCAACGAAGAGATTAAAAGTTTAGAACCACTAAAGATAAGAAATGTTCAAATAGAATATGCCATGGAATTAACCATGGTTGATAATAAAGTGTGTAACGTCATTACGAGCACTTCTTCAGCTATGAAGTGTTATACTTGTAATACAACACCAATTCAAATGAACAATTTAGAACTGCTAATATCCAAGATATGCACTAGTGCAAATTATTCCTTTGGAATGTCATCACTACACGTCTGGATTAGGTGTCTGGAGTGTATATTAAATATATCTTATAATTTTCCCTTCAAAACATTGACTACGAATACAAATGAAATGAAAGAAACGAAAAATAAAAGGAAAGAAGAAATACAAAAACAATTTAAAGAAAAAAATGGGATTATACGTTGATTATGTAAAACAAGGATGGGGATTAAGCAACGACGGAAATATAGCACAGCGATTTTTTGGAAACGCGAAACTTGCTTCGGAAATTACTGGTACTGATGTAATGTTAATTAAGAAATTCCATACAATATTCCAGGTAATTTTTGCTCAACATCGAATATACGTTATAAAGTTTTAGCAGTTTATATGCAAAATATAAACAAATATTTTGAACTGTTTATATGGTTATATTCCATCTTCTATAATGAATATTGCTCCCTCTACCAAATAAATTTTGAAAAATTGTAATTAATTCAACAATTACATACTATATTATAGGTAATTTCCTGTACACATCGAATAGATGTTGAAAAATTTCTGGTGTATACGCAAGATACCGCAAAGCATTTTGTGGCACACTATGGCTGGTATTATATGCCAGCTTCTGTCCACTAGATATTAATGCATGTTGCAGAAATCATAGAACACGCTTCACACCCAACTGGACAACTGTCTGAAGAAGCACAGGAAATACGCCACAAAGATTTTAAAAAATTTAGAAATAGGTATACGAGAAAAATGTCAAGAAAATCAGCAAATGAAGATTTATTTCATAAAATTCTATTAACATCCGACCCATATATATTAGAAATCCGAACAAATCAAGTAGTAAATTAAATCTAGATCGCGAAGCTGACGAATTATTATGTAAATAACAGAAAAAATAAATGTTATACTCAATACTACAAATGTATGAATTGTCACTAAATTTTTCGACCCGGACCACTTGGTTTTCTCCACTACCTTATCTGTGTGAAGTTAGCCCCCCTTTTTTTGAAAACTTAAATTTTCGATATTGTACCAGTTTGTACTAGGTTTGTACCGCGTTGTACCGTAGCGAGTTTTCAAAAATTCGAAATCGTTTTTGTGAAAATCAGAAAATAAAAAATCAAGCTAGCCCCCCATTTTTGGAAATTTCGATTTTTAGCGATTGTACTGCATTGTATATTAGGTTTGTACCGCGTTGTACCGTTCGTAGAAAGTGTTTAACCCTTTTGGTTTCCAAGAAAAATCGAAATAACCAAAGTGTCGAGTCGTACTACTGAGATAAAATAAATTGCGAAAAATTAAAACCTCGTGGTTGTACCAGTTTGTACTAACTTTGTACCGCAGTGTACTGCGTTATACCGTATTTTCAAATAATAATAAAATATACTTCATACTTACTTAACACTTTATGCAGAGAGAACATATCGGGAATTATGTTACTCGGGATAGCTTCTGATTTCGAATAAAAAATGTACAAACAACTATAAGCATACAGAAAGGAATATTTCCTGATCATTTCATAGTAACAAAAATATACGGTAAGGCGAATATTTTAGTATTTTAAATTAACATGTAAGAAACATATTTGTTTTACGTTCTCGGGTAACAATTTTTTCATGAATCATTATATACTAAATTTGCAATATTTAGTGACAAAACACAGACATAAACATATTCAAGACATAACAGTAATTTCATTGGCCACGTGGGGCATACTTAAAGGAAAGGAGGCTTTTTTCAATTCAGGCAATGTTCCAAATGTTGTTAAACCCATAAATATACGAGCAAACTGGACTCGAATACCATGTTTTGCACATTGTTTTCATCTAGCTATTAGGACTTCCTTAGAAAAATATGAGCGATATGAAATAATTCCTAAGAAATTGCGAACTATAGTTGGATTTTTCGCACGTTCAATATCTGCGAGAGAAATATTCATACAATTTTAAAAGTCTAGGGATTCCGACACAATGCCTCTGCAATTAGTACAAGAAGTAGACCCCCGATGGAATTCCACGTATATGATGTTTCATAGATTGTCTTAACTACAGACTCCCCTTAATATTGCACTATCGAACCAAAACATGTCGGACAAATTAAATCCTGAAGAATGGACGTTTTTGAAAGCTGTAACAACAGTTCTAGCACTCACGAAAGAAGTAACAGAATTAATGAGTGGAGATCTGTATCCCACATTATCATAGTACTATCCCATGTACATTGCGTTATTCAATGTCCTTCATCCTGAGAGTACGGCAAATGCAATAAATCACTGCAATGTTGTAACAACGTCCGCGATACATTGCAGGTAAATTATTTTAACTGTTTATTTCGCTAATGGCTTAGTGTAGAAATCGATACAGACTTTATTAAATGAAATAAGTATTTTATTTGCAGAAACGGTTCAATCACATTATAAGATGTGAAATTATAATTGTCATGCTTTTAGATCATAGATTTAAACACCGTTTAGTACTACAGAAAGAGCAGCGCACTGTTATTGATAAATTAAGTAAAAAAATAGATGAGATTAAAAAATAAATATGTTAGAGTCCATGTGAAAAATAAGGTGTGTTTAAATAATTATTTTACCAAATTCTAAATGTAGTTTTCCACAAAAATCGATTAAAATTGTGTAGGTACTTCGAGGGTCTTCATTTTTAAAACAATTTTCAATGTGGCAAAATTTGACAACTTGAATCTTTCTTATTTTCATAAACGCTTCGCGTGAAATGAACCGCAGTGTAAACGCACCGATAAATGAACACTTAAGGCTAAGGAATGAAAACTATTATAAAATTATTTGGATATGAAGCAAGAAATTAGAAAAAGTCTCTAATTAATTAGTTACAACACGGTACAAGCCTAGTACAAGCTGGTACAACAACGAGTTTTTAATTTTTCGCAAATTTTTTTTCTCAGTAATACGACTCGACACTTTGGTTATTTCGATTTTTCTCGGAAACCAAAAGAGTTAAACACTTTCTACGAACGGTACAAGGCAGTACAATCCTAATACAATGCAGTACAATCGCTAAAAATCGAAATTTCCAAATTTGGGGGGATAGCTTTTTTTTTATTTTCTGATTTTCTCGAAAACGATTTCGAATTTTGAAAAACTCGCGACGGTACAACGCGGTATAAACCTAGTACAAACTTGTACAATATCGAAAATTTAAGTTTTCAAAAAAAGGGGGGTTAACTTCACACAGATCAGTACTTTCCTTATAACTTAGAAACGAAATGTTTCCTCAACATGCGATTTAAACTAGCGAACGGAGCATTAAATAAAGTACCAAATAAACAGCTTTCAATTTTTTTATAGCAATTAACTTAAAAAATTGAAAAAAGAATAAATAAATATAAAAAATATTAAGTTATACATCATTAGAAGGGGATAATTTTGTCCCATTTTTTGGCGCAAATTTAGTTGCGATATCTTTTATAGTTCAAGAGGTATAGGCAAATGTCACCAAACTCTTAATTCCAGGCCCCTGTGCGCCGCCTTTTTCCTCCGAATGTAACTGATGTGCGAAAGGAAAGTGTGACAAACTTCCTCACTTCCTGTTGCGTGTTGGATGCAGAGAGCACGACGAGAATTGAAAGGAAAAATTTTATCTATTAAACCCGTTTAAACCAAATATATTCACTAATATCGGTAGAAACATGTGGTTCCTTTATAAATTATCCAGTATTACAAAAGATGGCACAGCTAAAAAGATGTGTTCATACATTCCATTGCTCATATCGTGGCCTTCTTAATAATGTGAAGATAAAATGTAAAATCTAGACATTTGCCTAGATGTCCGCGGCCTAGAATTCAAATACTTGGCGTGGCCAGGCAAGGTTAAGGTGTCGATGAATAAGAATTATTTAAAAACGTAAAATAATGATAAGTCTGCTGTTATTGTTTTAAATTGACAAATTATACGAAAGCTTGTGAGAAGAAAGGTATAGGTGTCGATGAATGGTCTTGAAATTATTTTATAACGCAATATAATAGAAATGTACTCATATTGTCTGAGTTTTAAATGGAAAAAATAACTGAAAGCCTGCGGGAGGGAAGGTATGGGTGATGATCTGAGAATATCTTGCCTCGCCACGCCACGTATTTGAATTCTAGGCCGCGGACATCTAGGTAAATATCT
The DNA here is from genome assembly GCA_963932335.1 of Andrena marginata. Taxonomy (NCBI): domain Eukaryota; kingdom Metazoa; phylum Arthropoda; class Insecta; order Hymenoptera; family Andrenidae; genus Andrena; species Andrena marginata. The sequence goes on from OZ010662.1 coordinate 27,119,048, forward strand.
AGATATTACATTTTATCTTCACATTATTAAAATGCCCATGATATGTGCAATGGAATGTATGCACACAACATTTTAGTTGTGTATATGTAGTTGTGTCATCTTAAGCGCAGTTGAAAAGCACCTTTATGTACTTGAAGCTCATTTTGATTTCACATTTTTCTTTTTATATTCTAATTATTATTATTTTCTATTCTTTTCTGATTTTTTTGACATTATTCTTTTCCGAACTCGACTTTTTGGCGTACTTTGCGTAATTTTTTACTTTTTTGAAGTTACAATTACGAAAAAAACTGTTCGTTTTCCGATGGTTCAACAACAAAAAAATACAAGAGACTGTGGAGTCATGGATATAGCAATTGGCGTTTCATTAGCATTTTGTCTTAAACCATAAAATGTTCACTATAATACGACACTTATGCGAAATAACAAATTAACCCCTTCGCGACCGTGGACGATATACAGGGTGTCCCAAAAATGCTGCGGTTCCTTGAAGGGGGTGATTCAGGGGGTGATTGGAAACAACTTTTTCCTTTGCGAAAATGTTCTCCGAGGTTTCGTTAACGAGATATTAACAAAAAGCACCGACCAATCAGAGCCCGAGATTGGAGGCCGAGTTCCCGCGGTAGCGTGGCCGCGCGCCGCGCTGCGACTACGAACAAGCAACTCGGCATGCATCGAAGGAAATTGCAGAGAATGGCAAATGAAAAAGACGTAACAAATAAAATCGAACATTTTGTCATGGTTTGTTTGTCATTTAAAGTGAAAAATGAATAAAGGATAAATGGATGAAAATCATGCGTAACGTAAAAAGACAAATACAAAGGTTTTTTTTAGAAGAATCGAAAATAATAATTACTTGGAGTGAGAGGATAAGGAACACGTAAATTTCCTTTTTTAATAACGTACAAACGAAAAGGTAATGCAACAGGGAACGAGCGAAAAGTGATCGTAGTTCGTTATTGTGATAAAAATCCATAGTTCAATAACGTCCAACACTGTTGTTGATAATGAATAACTCCGTTTAAAAACTGCGAAAAAAATTTACGTACGGAAATTTGGAGAATTATCACCGGAAATTAGCCATAACCTGCGTTAAATTTAAAAAATAATAGTCGCCAATAATGTACCTAAAACTCACCCTTTCGGAAATTCACCTGCAGCTTGAAAGTCTGTGTCACTAGGTCACTGAACCGATCCTGGTCATCGACAGACGCGCCGAATGCACAGCTGATCTCAGGTACACGACGCCATCCAAAGTTAAAGGTCGCAACGTCAAGTGCGTCCGGGTTAATGTACCGAATATTCACTTCACTGCACGGCTACTAACACTGATCACTTAATTTATTTTTCATGGAACGTGTTGTTCCTACGTTATAAAAATTGGTGGAAATGAATTTATACTTGGCGTTCGGAGCCGTGGGTATTTCCGCGCAAATTCTCACGCTGCAGCACTTGCGTCCTCGTTGTTCGGGGGGTGCAACCAGAACATCGCGTAATACTCTTGAGCAGATAACATTTCTGCGACGTGATTGCTTGCTAACTGACAAGATTTTTACGAAGCGACTTCTTCTACCCTCAAATAGTTTCTCTCGTTCCATTATGAGTTGACCCCCCACCAGACCAAGAGGCTTCAGGTAGAAAGAAGCCAGCACATTTTCGAAACACACGTGCTTCGCAGAAGTGCAACGAACGGACTATCGTGCACTTTTACAAAACTCCGCGTTCCGCCCTTTTACTGCTAATGTACCCATTGCTTCGAGGTAGGCAGCAGACACCACGTGTTTCGGTTCGAAAGGGACGGAAGAGAAGAGAAACAGAAAGTCTTCGAGTTGCTATAAAGAAAAAAATCCTGTTTCCAGTTTCCATTTTCCGATACTCTGAGTTCACGTCTGCTACGAGGCGGAACCAACTAAGCCATAAATTACCCAAAACTGTAGGAAACCGTTGTCTACCGTCGACTAGTGGGACAGTACGGTCATAAACCGCGACCCTAGCGAAATGCTCTGCGTCGACGAATTCCGTGCGAGTGAAGCCTTGGGGAGGAGATACTGCTGTGAAGAGGACCTCTTTAGGACAGTGGCCGTTTGGGAGGGATGCACGTGGTGTCTGCTGCCTACCTCGAAGCAATGGGTACATTAGCAGTAAAAGGGCGGAACGCGGAGTTTTGTAAAAGTGCACGATAGTCCGTTCGTTGCACTTCTGCGAAGCACGTGTGTTTCGAAAATGTGCTGGCTTCTTTCTACCTGAAGCCTCTTGGTCTGGTGGGGGGTCAACTCATAATGGAACGAGAGAAACTATTTGAGGGTAGAAGAAGTCGCTTCGTAAAAATCTTGTCAGTCAGCAAGCAATCACGTCGCAGAAATGTTCTCTGCTCAAGAGTATTACGCGATGTTCTGGTTGCACCCCCCGAACAACGAGGACGCAAGTGCTGCAGCGTGAGAATTTGCGCGGAAATACCCACGGCTCCGAACGCCAAGTAAAAATTCATTTCCACCAATTTTTATAACGTAGTAACAACACGTTCCATGAAAAATAAATTAAGTGATCAGTGTTAGTAGCCGTGCAGTGAAGTGAATATTCGGTACGTTAACCTGGACGCACCTGACATTGCGACCCTTAACTTTCGGTAGTGTCGTATACCTGGGACCAGCTGTGCACTGAGCTCGTCCATCGATGACCAGGATCGGTTCAGTGACCCTGTGACACAGATTTTCAAGCTGCAGGTGAATTTCCAACAAGGGTGAGTTTTAGTTACTTTATTGGTGATCATTCATTTTTAAATTTAACGCAAACGATGGCTTATTTCCGGCGATAATTCTCCAAATTCCCGTACGAAAATATTTATTCGGGCTTTTTAAACAGACTTATTCGTTATCACCAACAGTGCTGGCCGTTATTGAATTACGGATTTTTATCACAATAACGAACTACTATTATTTTTCGTTAATTTCCTGTTACATTACCTTTTCGTGGCTACGTTATTAACACAAGAAAATTTACGTATTCCTTATCCTCCCACTTCAAATAATTATTATTTTCGAATCTTCTAAAAAAAAAACTGCGTATTCGTCTTTTTACGTTGCACGCGATTTTCATCCATTTATCCTTTATTCATTATTCACTTTAAATGACGAACAAACCATGACAACATGTTCGATTTTATTTGTTACGTCTTTTTCATTTGCCATTCTGTGCAATTTCCTTCGATGCATGCCGAGTTGCTTGTTCGCAGTCGCAGCGCGGCGCGCGGCCACGCTAGCGCGGGAACTCGGCCGCCAATCTCGGGCTCTGATTGGTCGGTGCTTTTTGTTAATATCTCGTTAACGAAACCTCGGAGAACATTTTCGCAAAGGAAAAAGTTGTTTGTTATCACCCACCGAATCACCCCCTTTAAGGACCCGCAGCATTTTTGGGACACCCTGTATCTCTCTCCACAGTATCTGTCGTACGATGCTACGGACGAATTATCCCGCAACATTATATCGTTCGTACGATGCCACGGATGAGTTATCCCGCGACATTATGATGTCTGTACGATGCCACGGACGAATTGTCCCGCAACATTATGTCGTTCGTACGATGCCACGGACGAGTTATCCCGCGACATTATGAAGTCCGTATGATGCCACGGACGAGTTATCCCGCGACATTATGACGCGCGTACGATGCCACGGATGAGTTATCCCCCGACACAATATTGGGATTCGCTACGGTTGTGTATAGAAAATGTGTAAATAATTAATTTAAAATGTACATTTTATCTTGTGTGGTAAAATTTTTGCTTTTCAATTTTTCTACTAGAATCAATTTACTTAGTATCTACTTTCAGTGACTGTTAAAATCCTTCACGTCGTATTGCAGATTACAACTGACCTACTTTCTTCAACCATCTTTGTTTAGTGACGTCACGACCGCCAATCTCAATAGTCCGCACGACGTCAAAGCTTAGAGCATATATACATGGAGGTTTCATTGCCTAAGATTGACTGCCTCGAAACTGTCGCCAATATCACGCGAGAGAGAAAGACATGTGTGAACTCGTGCAAAAGAGAAGTATAGAGGTCCCCATAGTTCAGAGGACTCCGGCGCGGCGGAATACCTACAGCAGCGGTGGTAATGTGTGCGTGAATTGATGCCAGTGCGAAACCAGCCACGTGGCGGCGACACAAAACGAATGTGACGTCATTGCTGGACTCCTCAGCCGACTGAAAGTGAGCTTCGGCGGACTCCGGCCCGGTTGATCAGCCGGGGTCCACCGTCCACCGCTGCTATTGGTCAGAAGGAAACACCTACAGGGAGCGGTGGTAATGTGTGCGTGAGACGCACGGTGGGAGACGAACCGACATCACGGCCAACCAGTGTCGCCGGGAATATGTTGTCGACGCTGGTTGGCCGCGGCGTTACTCGTTTGGCGTTGGCGTCGGTGCGTCTCCAATCGTGGTATCTCACGCACAGTATCTGTACGCGCCCGTGGCGCATTTGGCTTGGCTTGGCGCTGGCGTCGGTAGATCTCGACGTCACATTCGTTTCGCGTTGTCGCCACGTGGCTGGCTTCGCGCTGGCATCAATTCACGCACACATTACCACCGCTCCTATAGGTGTTCGACCGCGCCGGAGTCCTCCGAACTCTGGAGTTCCCTTTCGACCGTAATGCGCATACACCGATATCGCCGGCGACAATCCGCTGTTACAATGACAATCGTTGTTTAAGCTCGTACTTACCTTTTGAAACCCGGTTATATGCATCGAGTTGAAATTAATGACCGCTTCTAGCAACTTTCACGATATCGGCGCATGCGCATTACGGTCGAAAGGGACCTCTATACTTCTCTCGCTCGCACATGTCTTTCTCTCTCGCACCATGTTGGCGACAATTTTGAAGCTTTCAATGAGACCTCCATGATATACGCTCTAAGCACCAAACACGAGATATCCCGCGCGTTTGTTTTCTGTTTTTACAGCTGAATAACGTTCTGAGCAAGGTAGGGTAAACGAATACGTACCAGTGAATGGACATTTTATATTAAAATGAGTAAACTAACAAGGGAAGGACCCCAAGTGGTCGGCTTGGATTTTAACAAGCTTTTGTAAGATGATAGCATGTAGGTCCCTGATGATATATATAGAATACTAGCCGTAGTTACTTGACAGTTTTAAAGATATTAACAATTAAAGTTACATACCTGTCTTCAGCGACCTGCATGCTATCATCTTACAAAAGCTCGGTAAAATCCAAGCCGACCACTTGGGGTCTTTCCCTTGTAAGCTCCAACAAAGATAATAATATAAATCAATAAGCATTAATTTGAAATATGAGAAACGTAAACAATACGAAATAATATAAATGAAAATGATATGCATTGGTACTATAAGTAATTATAATTGCTTACAGTAGGTGCCATTGATTGATAATTCCTTTGAAAGGAGTAGCACTGATATGAGAATTCTCTTTGTTCACTGAGATTATCAGTTTAGAATACTTATACTACAAGTTTTTTCCGTAGAAGAGAGCTTCGGCCTCTTGTATTTATGTGATTCGCCGGAATGTCAGGTATGAGGGGTATGCGCGCTACGCACCATGACTCATATGCAAACTATGCGTTTCAAAATTGGGATGTACTGATGACTCACGGGCGAAATATGCGTCGCAATAGAATATTAGAGTTTCTTATTTGGGGTTTCGGAAAATGGGTATTCAACCCTTTGGATGGATTTTTTGGTGTTTTGATAGGAAAGTGGGGAGCGTGGCTTTGATTTGGTGGGTCGTAGAGCGTGGGTGAGACGGGGTCTCGAGTTTAGAGGGTTTTATGGGACGAGGGACATGTTCGAATTTTAAATACGAGGGAGGAGATTGTGCCTCGTAGGGTGAAGAGGGGAAGGGGATTTCGTACTTGTCCATCTCGAGATGGGAACCGCTAAGGTACATATTTCAGATGGCCCGATGATTGGGGAAAGGGGTAAGAGTTGTGTTTTAGGGATTTTGGCGGAGTTGTCGAGTGAATTATGGAGAAGAGTCTAATTAGGACTGCTGAAAAATAGTGGGACGTCACAGCGTATATGAAGCAAAGAAATGCCCGTGGCTGGTTTCGGAACGACAGGAATGGCTAATCAGCGCTTTAAAGTATTAAAAAATGCAGCTTTTCGCCCACTATTCTAACGGAACAAGTGGCCCATAACCTGCCACACGGGAGTGAATGCACGGCGGGCTCCTTCTTTCTTTGTTAATTTTATGTTGTATTTTTTGTTTTTATAAATAATTTTTTCATTTTTTTGTTTTTTCATATTTGTATTTGTCAGAACGAAAAACTGCGCTTGCTATAGTTGCTATAGCCGTTCAAACTTTACAGCCAGAACGAAAAATGCACAAAGAATGAAATCATCCCTTGCATCGCTGCCGCACTCTTGGCAAGATGCTACGGCCTTGACTTTCACCATGTGTCTAATTATAAGGGTGTGACAGGGATACTTGCGGAATGTCCAGTTTAGAAACAAGTTGTTGTATTGAGAACTGGAGGCGACTTGATTTGAGCAGAAAACCAATCGATTATTTTATAATAGTCGTCTGCGGAGATGTTTATTTCCGGAAGTGGACGGGATAGTACGTGGTCACCCCTTTCAGCTAATTTTTGGACTTGCAAAATTTTGCGTAACGCACCTACACGGAATTCACACTTTTCTTTCGGAGAACATTTTCCGGGAGTACGAAGAAAGTATGTACGTCGTACATACTTAAGGTTTATGTCCCGATTTGGTTTGCGCTAAGATGCAACGGCTCTATTAAAGACAATCCAAAGTAAATTTTCAATACCATACAACAGTCACGGTACATGGCAAAAATGTACTTACGTGTGCTTGATGCTACAATTGCCCGTATTGCTTTTTTCGTGTTGCACATTGTTGTCCCGTGAATCGATGGCAGATTTTGAAACGAAGTCTCAGTCTAGCTGTAAAGTTTGCACAGCTTCTCGTTCTGGAAAATAAAAAAATGAAAAATAAAAAACAAACGAAATTATTTAAAAAACAAAAAATATAAAACATAAAAAACAAAAGAACAAGGAGCCCAATGTGCAGCTACCTCCGCATGGGGAGTTCTGGATCACTTGTTTCGTTAGGAAAGTGGGCGAATACCTGCATTTTTTGATACTTTAAAGTGCTGATAGGCCATTCCTGTCTCTCCGAAACCAGCCACTGGTGTTTCCTTGCTACATTTACGCTAAGGCTGGGCAACCCGCAGCCCATGGGCCGCATGCGGTCCGTTTTCCAACTTGCCTAGTCTGCTGGGCCGCAGGAGAACGACCACCACCATACTCTTTTAACTCATACACTACACTGTACTGGTGGCTTGCAGGCCGTATGTAGCTGCCTATGATGGGGGAACCGGCTGACTGGAAGTGGGAACTGTGCGACCCGCGGCGGCGAACGAGTTGCTCAGCCGTGATTTACGCAAGAAATATAGTCCCGGGTAAAAAAAGATAGAATCCACCAACGGAAAAAAGTCCAAATTTCTTGAGTTTCTTTTTACTCAAATTTTAAAAATTAAGGCCTTTGGTTCACACAGAAGAACTTATCCAATCGAGCTAAAACTTTTTACACGTTTTATTATTATTCTAGTGAACAAGTAGGCCAGTTTTCCGCACTATTAGATTCTGATCATTGAAAAAAGTTTTTTCCATTCCATACAGCCATTACACCTCGGTCTTATTGTACTTAACCGCAGGCGCCCTATGTCGGCGACGATGATTTTCAATGCCATTTCCACGAGGCTCTTCCATCTTCGTCCGGCGCTGCGGCCGCTACTACCGTGTCGTCGGCGTAGGAGAATAATGATACGCTAGCAGACAGCTCGGCTCGCAGGGCCGCGTCCTACGCAACGTTCCACAGGACCAGCCCCAGTACTAACTCCTGCGGGACGTCCCGGTGGATTTCCCTCATCACCTCGTCATTACGGCCGGGATAAACGACATACCTGGCCCGCAAGTAGTCCCCGATCAACTGGCATTGATAATGTTGAATGCATAGCGATGTCAAGCGACACCGCCGCCGCAACTTCGCCGGAAGTGACTGCCTCCTCCGACCGATCGTCGGTCTGCCCCGTCGGAAGTCGTATTTCCAGCCCGCCAGATCGAGGCCAACACGGGATAGGTGGTCATCCAGACAGGCAACTACTATTCGTTTCAGCAGTTTACCCGCCTCGTCTAAATGACATATCGGCCGGTCGACGGAGTGAGAAACCGCGAGCTTGCCGGTCTCGTGGAGCAGCACCAGCCTCGCCTCCTTCCAACATGGTAACAACCTGATGAGGCCCCCAGGACACCAAGCGCAATGACCCAAGCTTTGCCGGGATGCCGTCTAAGCCCAGCACCGTCTTCTTGGCGCTCGGACGGCGGACAGCTGAAACCAACTCGTCCTCCGTCACCCTCATCTCGCCGCGGCGCGCCATCCCACCCCTCTAACGGGTCAAGCGGCGCCCGAAAGGGAGGTCTAACACTCCCCTTCCCCGCAGGAGGCGGGGCAGGAAATAGCGCACTAAAAACCTCCCGGAGAAATTGGAGATCTAAGCCTCCCGCTGTAGGGGGCGTTCACGACTTCATTTTGCCGGTCACGGATCGATGTATGGGGAGGCGAGTAGGTCATCCCAGAACCGGCTCTTCTAGAGCTGTTCGTGTAGTCACATATTCGAGCAGCTTGAAATTCGGGCCGAGCCGGGACTCAGTTTTCGAGCCCAGGTGGGTACCCGTAACATCTGGGTACCTCGAATTTTTTCGGGTGGCTTAAAAAATCCGTTTTTCCAAATCGTTTCGGGCCGGTCGGAAGAACCAAGTAACTGGAATTGTTTCGGGCGGTTCGGAAGGAGGAGTAAACCGAAGTGTTTCGGGTGTAAAATCCGAGCACTTCGAATGTGGTTCGAGCTGTCCGACTGTATTAAGTAGGTGAAATATTTAGAACGGTATCGAATACTTTAAGAAATATTTACATGAATGAATATATTTATTTCATTTTCCACAATTTCATACACGCTTCTATAAATATTTCCCATCCTCATTATAATAAATTAATCTTAAGATTTTACATTAATTACATAAAAAATAATGAAATGACAAAAATTAATTGGGCAAGAAGTACATATTCAAACGTTTACAAGCAGATCGCGATTATCTCGTTATTCATTTATTAAAAAACAAAGGAAATGGGTGAAGTGAAAGTGTAACGAATTATATTGGTGGGATGCCGATCTTCCCCCCACCACTCGACCTCGATACGGCCCACCGCTACCGAGTGCGGCCGCAAGGTGGCCACGCGCCGAGCAGCACTCGCGTTGGTGAAGTTAGCGCTTATAGGCCAGCGCGGCGGGCCCAAAATCAGAGACTGCCACGAGCGTTAAGCAAACGGTTACACCTTTCCCAACGAACTCTTGTAGTACCTAAGCTCTTTCTGTGCGTATTTTTCATTCCTCCTACCTCCACGACTCTCAGAGGACAGCTAGTTCGCTGACCTCTGGATCGACATCCGCAGTCAGTTTTACGGACAGGTTATACCTGTCCCGGAGGACATCTTATAGCAGAATTCTCCAAGGTCGTTCACGCGTGAGCTTGGGATTCTCCCACACTCGTTCGCGTTGTCAGGGATACCGCGCGACGCTAACCGCGAAGACACTAGCCCGTTATGGCAGTCTTCATAGCGTCGCGCGGTCTCCTTGACAACGGAAGGCACGCTGCGCGACAGAAAGATTGGAAGGGGAAGCAGGCCCGTGAAGGGTCCCTACGCTGGAGAGCCCTGTCGTATAGCCTCTGTCTCTCCCGCGGGTTTTACCCACGGGGCGAACGGAGCCCATGCTTCCCCGTCAGGGCCATTGATGCAGACCACAGCCAGGGCACCAGAACGACCACAACCCCCGCTCCTCACAACACTGCGCTAACTCGCCACCGAATCTCACGCCGCGGTCGCGACGTGCCGTCCGCGACTCACCACCGGCGACGGTCTAGTTAACTCCTTAACTTAAGGATTAGGTTAAGCTCAACTACCTCACTGTTAGCCAGCTGGACTTGGCGGGGATCTCTTGTGCACTCGCTAACTGGTATAAAGTCCGTTATCCCCGTATACTTACGTCCATTCACTTGACGATCCTGAACTGTCGTCTTGACCTGGCACCTCCACTGTACCCCCGGTAACCGCTTCGGAAAGAGGTTACAAAAGTTAAACCAAAGAGAACGTGATAAACACGAAGAAAAGTAAAACAGATTTGAATTAATTAATTATTTTCAATTGTTACCGAATATTTCTATTTACTGTTTACCATTTAATTCTTCACATTATTGATAACCATCATTTATTTACATCTCAGCAGATAAATATTTATTAAAATATTCCTTATCGTTCGAAATATTGCACCCACTCAACACAATTGGACTGCTCGAACCACCCGAAACAATTCAGGCTAACCTCTTCTTCCGAGCCGCTCGAAAAAATTCGGGCAACCCGGTTCTTCCGGGCGGCCCGAAACGATTCGGACTATCCAGATTTTTCAAGCCGCTTGAAAAAATTCGAACTACCCGGATTTTTCGGGCTGCCCGAATTTTATGAGTACCCGGCCCGCCCCGGTCGATCGAGCTGAACCTGGATCGGCTCGCTTTATCCAAGTATCCGAACAGGTCTAGGAGCTGGCACGGTGGCCCCACGTAGACCTCTGTCCGAGGAAAACTCCCGGTGCAGATGCGACACCTCTTCCTTCGTAATCCGCCTTTTTCGGTGGCCGTTTATAGTTGAATTTGACGTAATCCTGACCTGATAAGTCCTCTCGAAGACATACTTTTTTTTAATTTTGACCGTCTTTAACTGCGTAACACTCACGTTATGCCGTATAGTTATGCGCGTATCGAGAGGTAGTTATAAAATTGTGACAAGTAGGATTTGCATTCATCTCAGAATTTTCGTCAGCTCCCTACTGCGCTTCAATGATTTTTCAAACAGTGTCAATACAAATGCATACAAATGTCCATGTAAATGATAAACTCGTCTATAGGGAAGAATGGGGAATCGATATCTTTCGCTGTCTAACTTTTGGCGGGCGTGCTTTTTCAGTCTTTTGTCTTTGCATATGCTTTTTCGCCTCCAACATGGCACATCAAGCTTACCGCGTTTATTACTTGTGCTTCGTTTACCTTTTGTTAAATAGACTATTGTGAACATAGAATTGTGTTACGGCCATTCCTCTCCAGTTTCCTCTAACTTTCATCACATAGTCTGATTTGTGAAAATATGCATATATCAATTATATAGTTAAACTAAGCAACCGTCTTTATTTTGCCCGATTGTGTGTTACGTCCCTACTTACTATTGGGGGCGCGACTTTAGGGAGTTTACGTAATTTATCCGCTTTTGACCTAATCCAAAGATTTTAAGCTCTGAGATAGTTGAGAGTGGTTTAGTGTGATTTCAACAGGGACTCGCGGGGTTCCCAAGGGTTCCGAAAATACCAAAATTTGTTGAATGCAATTACCTTTTTATAAATCTATTGGTGTGAGTCGCCAGGAGATGGGAGTGTCGGTTTCCCGTAGAGTATTGGTACCAGGTTTTTTAGATGCACCCACGGTCCTCTTGCTATCACCGTTTTTCCAAAGGGGTGAAGCGGCTCGGCGATTAAGACCCTTACAAGGGAAGGGCCCCAAGTGGTCGGCTTGGATTGTAACGAGCTTTTGTAAGATGATAGCATGCAGGTCGCTGAAGATATATATGGAAATAAAGATATTAACAATTAAAATTACGGACCTGTTTACATACTATGGTTATAAAACCTATAACAGAAGCTGCGGTGGCGAAGTGGGTTGGTGCGTGGATTGTGAATCCGATAGTCCTGCGATCGATTCCCCCATTAGACGATTTTTTTTTGCATTTTTATGGTGCTAGAGCATCGTGCACGATGCAGGGTGATAATTATCATAAATGTAGGAAAAGCATAAAACACCCCGACACCATGAACACATAATAAAAGCTTGTTTCGTGCATTGACATTTTTTAGTTTTTACTGCGTCCGGAAAAGCAACTTGATTTACGTTAAGAAATATTTCCCTTGAGGAAGTTAATTTGGATGCAAACCATGCGTATCTAATCATTTTTTAATGAATCGATGCTTGTAATTCTTGATGTACAAGTGTATGAATCGCGACCGGTTGTGAAAAGTTCATAGAAGTTTTGGAATCGTGCTATGTAGTTTTTGATTTGCCTATAGAAGTATACATCACACAGGGTTGGCAAAGTGGTGTACAATATATGGACAATAGTGTCTTTTTCAAACCATTATCTTAAAAAAGAGAAGTATTTTTATTGTTATTGGTTATTATTTTTATTTGTGCTTTTCCTGCATATATGATAGATAATTATCATCTTGCATCGTTAACGATGCTAGCACCACAAAAATGCAAACAAAAAACATCGTCTAATGGAGGATTCGATCGCAGGACTGTCGAATTCGCAATCCACGCACCTACCCACTTCGCTGTCGCAGCTTCTATTATAAGTTTTACAACCATACTATGTAAACAGGTATGTAACTTTAATTGTTAATATCTTTAAAACTGTCAAGTAACTACGGCTAGTATTCTATATATATCATCAGGGACCTGCATGCTATCATCTTACTAAAGCTCGTTAAAATCCAAGCCGACCACTTGGGGTCCTTCCCTTGTTAGCCACGCAGAGTTGAATTTGCTGGCGCACTTTTATATGTTAAAACCAATCTACGTAGCTGGTATTTTCGTCCGGCTCTATGACCTCTGGACATCGCCACCTTTTATATTTGAAATTGATTTGATTAGATTTTCTTTATTTCTAGGGATCATGGTTTGCGTCTAATACTCGATAACACCATGGGCGGCTATCCGCTTATAAGTGTCACTTTCGACAGATGCAAAACACGATCGCTTGTGAAACATTTCGATTGATTAATAATCGTTTAAGGGTTGAGTGTTTGCGCAAATCGCTTTTTACAACCACTTTATGATGACACCGTGGACGGCTTTCCGCTTGTAAGTTCCACCTTTGGTGGAAGTAAATTGCGAACATTTAAGAAACATTTTAACGATAAAACTATTAATCGCGGAAGTCGCGCTCCATACCCGATACCCGATGACGCCATGCCACATGACAAATCCTAGATGGGCGACCCCATCCCACAGCCTCTGCCTGGGAACTTCCAGGAAGAATCTTCCCATCGCGCTATCTAAGAGTTTTGTTTACGAGTTTAGAAGTTTCTCTGTTGCACACCCTTTAGGTGTCCTCCTTCGCGACTAATGCGTATTATTTTATCCGACTCCCTGCAGCGAGGATAGCAAGATTCTTATATTAATTCATATTTTATGTTTCTACGCTATTGCTTTCAATACGCTTTGTACGATCGGCTTCGTATAGTTTAATTACTAAGGGTTGAAGTTAAGTATATTTTATTGGTATCGGTGATCGATTAACGGGAAATAACAGGAGGGCAATCATCTGGCGAGGATCAGGAGCGCAGCTCTGCGAAGGTGTCGGCTTCGTTGACGAATGGGGCCTCTGACCCATCAGCTGATGTCCACTGGTGTTGGCTAGACCTCCTTGATGTGCGTGCGGTCGGCTAGTTGGTCGCTACCTCCTTTGTGCTGGCTCTCCTGCTCGCTGTTGCTGTCCGTGTATTTTTGATTCAATCTCTTCTTATCGTTGGTTACGGGGGTAGTGCCTTCTCGGCGATATATTGCATAATGTTTTCAATACGAGGTGGTTATAATACCTCAGGGTACAAAATAGTAAATATAATATGATTTCAAGGGTTAATTAATAGTAGCCTTTACGTTGCAGGACGTGACAGTGCTATTATTACATCACAGTGTATCCAGGCTGATGATAATTATTTTTATATTAGACTTAAATCTATTAAATTTAACATTTCTAATCTACGGTATTACAAAAACTGATGAAACAACGAATATTTTTTCGCAGATTGTACATCATCGACGCAGGAATTAAGACGGATATGCAGTTTACGTATCCCTCAATACCATACAAGGAAACAAATATCCAGAAGTCCGAAGTACTATATGTTTGAAAAAACGGGTTCGTAGTCGAGTGTGCGTATGTACGTGCGTACGCTCCCAAACCAGTACTTGCATGCGAAGGAAAAGAATAGGAGCTCACAGAGAGATTGGAATTCAAAGAAGGATGGTTTGGCTCGATACGTGATACAGAAAGAATATACAAGAATAAACCCATTTATAAATAGTCACGGAAGAGAAATAAGAGGGGGGAATTGTAGAAAGAAAGGCAGGGGAGAGAAAGTGAGCGAATTGATCAGTGTGAGAGGGAAGGGGAAATTAGTGGGTTAGAAACTGAGAGAAAACTAAAGAGACCGAGAGAGATTATGGTGTTTCCTTTGAAATGTAAAAAGATACTTAAAAAAGACAATGTATGAAATGAAACACAAATAAGAAAATGGAATCTCGAAAGTTTTAATTACACGGAAGAATGCAAAATATTTTAAAGAGGAAAATGAAAGCGAGAAGTTAGATGAAAACGAGTTGATGAAATGAACAAATAGTCTGAATGCCCAAATGGAAGAGAAATACCGTAAATGAATCTTAGACGATCAAATAATAAATAAATAAAAATCTTTGTATGTAAAACGAATTGTTTGAAAAACAAGTCGAAACTACTGTTGAAAAACAAAAAAGTAATTTATAATATAAAAACAAAAAAGCGACTTTACGGGAAGAAAATAATATAAACATAAGAAGTCACCACACTGAAGAAGATAAGTTTGAATATAAACTAGTTAGTTGTGAACTATTGAGAAAGAAACGGTAAAGCTTGTACTTAATAAAAGGAAACAAAAACGAATAAGTATTTTTACTTACTTTAGAACAGTATATACTTGAAGTTGATGAGTAAATGAAATCCAAAACCAGATAGAGCATACAGAAGAAGACTTGTATAGAACGCACAAAACATCTTTTTGCAATAGTGAATTTTCCAGACATGAATGTGACTTCAGACGCGGATATTTTTGGAAATGAGAGTTATAATGTGAGCAACGGTCTTGATTGTGGCGGAGAACCACATTCTTATGCAGTATGGGAGCGCGTGCTAATAGTAATTGTTGCCATTTTTCTTAGTCTTACAACCGTTGTCGGCAACATCATGGTGATGATTTCATTCAAGATCGATAAACAACTACAAACGATTTCTAATTATTTCTTATTTAGCTTGGCAGTTGCTGATTTTGCAATCGGTCTATTTTCCATGCCTCTCTTCACAGTTTATACCGTACTTGGTTACTGGCCATTAGGGCCGCATATCTGCGACACGTGGTTAGCATTAGACTACTTGGCCAGCAATGCATCGGTTTTGAACCTTCTTATCATCAGCTTTGACAGATATTTCTCTGTAACGAAACCTCTTTCTTATCGTGCCCAGAGGACAACTTGTAGGGCAGCCACAATGATTGGTAAGCTGTTCTTCATACTACATATGTGTTATGCGAACTATAAGTTTGATTTATAAATTAATACTTTTAATTTCTGAATGAGATGACTTATACGGGACCATACCGAACTTGAAAATTCAAGAAATTATGAAATTTTATGTATATCAATATAGGGTATTGCAAATCTAAAACATTTTTTCTCTTGATGCCCAAATTCCCTTTAAAGGAGTATGTACCATCTACCTCAAAGGTTGAGCTGTTTTTCGTTTTTGTCATATTTACAAATAATATATGGTGAATCATTTTTAAAGAAAAATTTCGTTTTGTAAGTAGGTCGCTTACAATTAGCTACACGATTGTAGAGCCTTTTTAAACAGAAGATTGTTTTCTACCCTAGTGAAAAATGATGGTATTCTTAATAGGACTGTCATAATATTCATAATACTGAAAATAGGTACGATACAACCTGTTGATATTTATGCTTTTTGTTTATGAAGAAATTTCATGAGAAAATTTATCGATCCCGTACTACAGTAATTCCCCGTTATGAGTCCGACGAACGGGGCTGGCGGCGGACTCATTGTGGGTTGCGGACATGATTCTCTCTTTCGTACCCGACGGTAACTTCGTGTCTGACTCTTTCGTTTCCTCTCGCTCTTTGTCCGGTTCTCTCACTCTCGTCCGTAGGCTTCCAAGAAATGGTGGGGATAGTCGCCGGACTGTCAACGGGGGAAGAAAACGGACTCTTAACGAGGAATTACTGTATCGTAAATACAAGTATGCTACTAGTTTACACATTGTCATGATACGAAGTGGAGAAAGTAAAAAGAAGATCGTATAGAATTACTTTAAACTGTCCATTACATACACTTCAATAACTAACTGATTGACGATTAGTTAGACTCGGTACAACAGTCGGTGTCGCCGCTTGATGGTTTAATATAGTACCTCGCTATACCTCTTCCAACTATCTACAGTAGATCCTGGTTAAATTTAAAATATTTTCTCGGTTAGGTTGATAAAAAATCATTTCCACTACCATTTCTTTTTTACTTATTAGTTGGGGACCATCGTAGTCGAGCGCTCGACGTCCGAGAGCAATGGGACCATAAAAGACAAGGATAAGAGTACATGTTAACAAGGGAAAAATGCCATGTTCCACATTTCTCATCAGATCTTCACGAAAGTGACACCAATCGATTCTTTGTATGGTGCCGACGAAAGTGATAACAAACCCGACATAATTCGGGTCATCATGAATGCAATTACATACAAAAATAATTTGTAGAATTAAAAGCTAATTCCGTTAAAAATAGTCCTATTTACATGGAGTGTGGCGTGTTTTAATCCGGATATAAGTAATACAGATATGTCTTTGGTATTCTTCTTTTCTTCATTTATATAGGTTTAATGGAATACTGTTCGAATTTGAAAATCACGTTGCGTTTTAAAATTAAAAACTAAAACATCACGGAAGTCATATATTTCAGTTTATTATGTCACGATTTGTGAAACTCTTTGAATGAAGGTTATTTAAAAAGTGTGTGGTGTACTTCTTTTCTACATTAGTCCAAGTTTAATTGAATACTGTTCGAATTTTAAATTCATGTTTCTTTGAAATTTAAATTCATGTTGTGTTTTAATATAACTAAAAAATCATGGAATTCATTGTTTTTAATCGACACATTCTTTGAAAGCCATCTTAGAGCTTCCTTTTGCACATTTGTAGATTTCAACGGAATAATGTCTCTTCGAAAAAGAAAAATAAGTGATAATGACGAAAGTGGCAATAGAATTTTGCAAACAGTATACCAGTAACGAAGGGGGCGATCATTGCGGGCTTGGGCGCCGAAGGCGCCAGGGCGACGGACACCCCTAGTCCTGTAAAATTCATGACACATTTTGAAGTTTTCCGCTCCCCAGTTTCGATGTGCCGTGTACATAGGTTCGCATGAGCGATGAATTTTGCAAAACGTGAAGTTCTTTATTTAACCACTGTATAAGGGTCTTAACGACTCTTATCCATGCGTTATTTTTTTTTATAGCGACTGTACTCAGTGAACTAACTTGTCTATGCACGCCGAAGACTTGTGCATTTTCTGTTTGCCCTCGAATTTTTCAATGTTTATAACTAAAAAATGGAGTCATAATCACAATTTCGTTAGTCGTCATTTTTAACTTATTTTGTCATATAGAATCGCCCAGTAAAAAATATTCCCCCTATTGCCGGAGACCCTGTACAGTAAATTCTCGATGTAAGATCGCCCAAGTTTGTTCGTTATATGATCTCGTCCAACTCCAACAACTGGGGGAATCCCCCTCGGAAGCAGTCAAACGTGAAAGGCGACACGAATTGCAACAAGAGAAGTAGTAGATATCCTAGGCTGATTCTAATCCATGGTGCAACGAGGGGTGAGGCGGGCGAGGGGTACCGCACCGGAGGCGAGGGGTAGGCGGGTGGGGGGAACGCGACCCGCGGAAGCAGGGATGAGTTAGTGGAGGGGGAAGCTGGCCCATGGAGATTCTGGAGGGGGAATGGAACCTGGGAGGAACGGGACATGGGAGCAGGTGGAGGGGGAAGGCGGGCTAATTCCACACACATGGACACACACACGCGCGCGTGAGAGGTGGGCGGGGGTGGGGTTACCACCGATGATTCGTCACGCGTCGTAGAAAGCGATCCGCAACCCTCTTATCGCCCCAAGGTCAGATCGCACCCCGATAACGGCGACGTTTGAAGAAGGAGCGCGAGGAAGAGGTACGATATTTTCGTATATGTCTCTGTCTCTGTTCCTCTCCCGGTCGGAAAAAGCACACGGCGGTACGACGCGTAGAACATGTAAGGTGAAACCTGCATGGTCCTACTGTGTAATAACCACGCCAAAAACACAGACCGATCGAAGGTCAAGTTCCGAGAATAATGAGGTACCTACGACGCGTAGAAGATGCAAGTCGAAACCTGCATGTTCTTATGGTGTGACGTTCGAACCAGGAGCGCGAGAGAGGTACGATATTTTCGTGTATCTCTCTGTCGCTATTCCTCTTTAGGACCATAGTCAAAACATACGGATAGCGAAGGTCAAGTTCCAAGAATAACGAGGTACGACACGTAGAAGATTCAAGTCGAAACCTGCATTTTCGTATCGCGTAATCCCAGAATAATGCGCAGCAGCATCGGTGCGCGAGCTGTCTCGGAACAGCGAAATTCAAAGCGGACAACGGCGGTGTTCGAACAAGGAGTGCGAGAGAGGAACCTACGATATTTTCGTATCTCTCTCTCTCTCATTCTCTCTCTCTGTCTCTCTCTCTCTCTCTCTCTCTCTGTCTCTCTCTGTCTCTCTCTCTCTCTCTCTCTCTCTCTCTCTCTCTCTCTCTCTCTCTCTCTCTCTCTCTCTCTCTCTCTCTCTCTAGGAACAGATAGGTGAAATTGTTAGGGAATTACCAAAGAAAAAGGGTACAGAAGAAGGAATAAGTAGTGATATATTAAAAGCGGTGTTTTGTGTAATACGGGAAGAATTCGTTAGTATAATAAATGAATCATTAAGCGGAGGCTATCCCAGAAGACTGGAAAACTTCTACGATAATGCGAATCCCTAAGGTAGAGAAACCAAGAAGGGCAAGCGAATTTAGGCCCATTAATATGCTACCAATGTATGGGAAGGTACTAGAGATAGTAGTCAAAAAACAAATTGAAAGGTATTTGGAGATTAATAATATTATAATGGAACATCAGTCGGGATTTAGAAGAAATTATTCATGTGAAACAGCAGTACAAACAGTCATTGATGAATGGAAACTGATAATTAGCGAAAGGAAAATGGTAGGAGTAATATTTATGGATCTTAAGCGCGCATTCGAGACGATTGATAGAGATAAGTTATTAGAGAAATTGTACCAGTATGACTTGAAAGGAGCGGTTCTTGAATGGTTTAGATCGTATCTAACAAACAGAATGCAGCAAGGGAAATGTAATGATGTATGCTCTAAGTTATTGTTAACGGAATATGGAGTGCCACAAGGATCGGTGTTAGGCCCGTTATTATTCATAATATACATAAATGATCTCATTAAAGTTTGTACGGAGGACTGTAATATAAAAATGTTCGCAGACGATACCTTAATATATGTAACAGGTGAGAGTTGTATGGAGGTGCAGAGGAAAATGAATGTAGCATTTAATGTAGTGGAAGAATGGATGAATTCTAACGGACTGAAGATGAACGCAGGGAAAACGAAATATATGATAGTTAGAAGTACAAGAAACGAGTTAAAAGGTAGTATGGATGTGAAATGCTTGGATAAAACTGAAATAGAACGGGTGGAAACGATAAAGTATCTAGGAGTAATGATTGATGATAGACTAGGATTTATACACCATTGTGACTATATGCTAAAGAAAATAGGGAAGAAAACAAGTTTTCTGAATCGAGTGGGAAATTATGTCACAGCTTATACTAGATGTGTTATATACAAGACAATCATAGCACCTCACTTTGAATATTGTGCGACGTTATTAATCAATATGGGGACAACACAGATAAGTAGGCTACAAAAAGCGCAGAGCCGGGCCATGAGAGTCATATTGCAATGTGACAGACGAACCAAAGTAGAGAATATGCTGCAAACGCTGCAGTTTATGGCTGTAAGACAGAGGCTGTATTATAATATGTGTATATTTGTTTTTAAGATTTTAAAAAATATATTTCCGGAGCATTTACGGAATAGGCTAAGAATAGTAGGCGATGAAAGTGCAATGCAAACAAGGCAAGCTGGGAATATTGCAGTAGAATTCCGTAACACGAGAAGTGCCCAAAAAAGTTTATTTTATGAAGGAGTTTTGATGTATAATGCACTACCAGATGAAGTAAAAGGCTGTGGAAGTTTAGACATATTTAAGAGAATGGTAAAGGAATTTGTTATAACAAATGTGTAACACAAATGTAATCGAAAATAGTTGAGAAAGCTAATAAATAATCAATCAATCAATCTCTCTCTCTCTCTCGGTCGGAGATCAGAAAAAACATACGGCGGCACGAGTTTTAGAAGATGTAAGGTGAATGGCGCGATAAGCGCGCCAAAAATATATCTCCGTAACGATGGAAGGTTGATTTCCGAGAATAATACGCAGTATCGTTTGCGCGTCTGTTCGCGCTAATGAGTGTAGGTAAACTACCGAGAAGAAGACGCATATGCGTAAAAGCGCCATATGACTTAAGGTACAATTCTAGGTATTATTCCATTGGGATGCAGGGGGGCGGGGAGAGTTGAGGTAGGGATGTTCGTATATATAAAGCAGCTCGCATTTTCGACAGGACAAAGTCGCGAATGGCAAGCCGTCGGAAAGAGTCCTTTATTTCAAGTGATTGCGTACACGAAAAGAACAAGATCATGGAAACGTTCAAGAACGCGTTTTTGACGTTGTTTCGGATGTCCGAGCTGTTGAGGGCCGTCGCAGAATTCCGCGATTGGATGGACAGATGCGAGGAGACCATACGACACATTGTTGCGTATCAACGAGGCGAACGAGTACCGGTGTGGGACAAGGAGCGGATGGTATCGTTGCTCGCGCGAACGCAAACATTGCGCGCGAAAGTGCTAGGACGGTTATCGCGAGTAGGGTGTGGGCTCGTCGCTCGTACGACGTCCCACCCAAGGTCGTGTGGGAGGACCTTGAAACCGCGTTCGAGAAGCGTTTGTGGAACGGGGCGGTGACAAACGTGGGGGCCGTGAACACGAATTCCGCGTTTAGCACGGTGTTCACTGATACGCTGCGGTGCTGCGTAATAGCGTTCGTAACGCGCGAAATCACCGTTCGACGGGCATTCTCAAAGAATTTGCGTGGACCGACGGCCCCCACGTTTATCACCGCCCCGATCGACAAACGCTTCTCGAACGCGGTTTCAAGGTCCTCCCACACGACCTTGGCCGCGATAACCGCCCTAACACTATCGCGCGCAATGTTTGCGTTCGCGCGAGCAACGATACCATCCGCTGCTTCTCCCACACCGGTACGCGTTCGCCTCGTTGATACGCAACGATGTGTCGTATGGTCTCGTCGCACCTGTCCATCCAATCGCGGAATTCCGCGGCGGTCCTCAAAAGCTCGGACATCCGAGACAACGTCAATAACGCGTTCTTGAACGTTTCCATGTCTTGTTCTTTACGCGTACACAATCACTTGAAATAAAGGACTCTTTCCGACACCTTACCGATGCTGCTGCGCATTATTCTCGGATTACGCGATATGAAAATGCAGGTTTCGACTTGCATCTTCTACGCGTCGTACCGCCGTATGTTTTTTCCGACCGGGAGAGGAACAGAGACAGAGACACATACAAAAATATCGTACCTGTCTCTCGCGCTCCTTCTTCAAACGTCGCCGTTATTGGGGTGCGATCTGACCTTGGGGCGATAAGAGGGTTGCGGATCGCTTCCTACGACGCATGACGAGTCATCGCTGGTACCCCCACCTCTCACGCATGTGCATGCGTCCGTGCGCGCGCGTGTGTGTGTGTGTGGAGCAAGCGCGCGTTCCCCCTCCACCTGTTCTCAGGTCCCGTTCCTCCCACGTTCCACTCCCCCTCCAGAATCTCCATGGGCCGGCTTTCCCCTCCACTAACTCATCCCCGCTTCCACGGGTCGCGTTCCCCCCACCCGCCTACCCCTCGCCACCGGTGCGGTACCCCTCGCCCGCCACACCCCTCGTGGCACCATGGATTAGAATCGGCCTAGGATATCTACTAAGACAACCATGAAATACGATACATGCAGGCGTGGCGTGTCGGCAGCTTCTTTGTAAGAAGACAACGTCTGACATTTAAGAAGTACAACCTTAGTGAAAAATTAAATATTGAAATTTTTCGGTTTATCCCTATGAAAATATTGGCTGTACTTTCGAAAGGCACCAGCGGCCGGTTGAGATGAAGCTTGGTGGGTATTACGAGGTATGCGCAAAGACCCCAAATATAAAATTTTAGCCTCGGCAATTAATGCGTTCAAAAGATACAGGGGTAATTGTGCATAAAGGGCCCTCGGGACGCTTATATATGTTGCATGAAACGTTGATATATGCGCCATGATACAGGTTTGATGATACATGTTCCGAAGCCTGGAGATCGGTTTCCGTGTTTCAGCAACAGAAGCGGAACTGGCTTCTTGCTCACCAGCTAAGTGTGTGAACAAAATGTACGTTTCATGAAATCTGTATCATGATGCTTGTATCAATGTTTCACTGCAACCTGTATTAGCATCTGGAGACGCTTTAAAAGAGTGCACCTTACCGTTTTATTTTAATCACTGTACCATGGTCCCCCGTCTTAACAGTATTTCTGTTGACTTATTCAGACCCAACGAATTCCACTTCCCTACTTGTCTCCGGTATTAGTATTGGTTGGGGCTAGATTAGTGCGGGGGTAGGGCGCGTAAAGCATGGCAGCGAATCGATTTGAGTTTGGGGATGTTAAAAATGAGACTGTGATTATAAGTATCGCACGGCTGTTTGCAACAATGTTTTTTTTCTATACGCATCGAAAACAAACATAAATGTTACCCTCCATCATGCGATGCAACGATCACAGTGAACGAGTGACCTCCCCTAAAGTAACTGTATCTTCCAAACGGGTGAATTCCTGAAGCTAAAATTTTATAATTGGGGTCCTCCCATATTCTTCCAAATACCCTTCAAATTTCATCTCGATCGGCCACCGGTGCCTTTCGGAATAATATTCAAAATATTTTTAAGCATATTAATCAGATTTTTCTAATGAAGATAAGACTGAACACAACATGATTTGAATAATTCTGAGTTATTTCCATACTCGACTGCCGTCCATTCTTTACTATTCGCACTCACTATATTTTCAGTGTTCCTCACTCGCTGGCTTTTTGACTGCCACTACTCGTAAAACGTAAAGGCAAGCCGGTGCACAGTGGGAGAACATGACATAGACGCTTTCAAAAATCGCTTTCCGCGCCAAATCGATATGCAAATCAACAAAACTTGGTATACTGGAGTATTAGGTATCTCTGATTATGAATCCATTGAGGGACTTCTAAGAAAGAAGATTGCGGATCCTATATGATCACTCAAACTAGGAAAATTCTAGTAAAACAGGGATCATGCGGACGGAAAACGTTGTTTCTTGAAGTCCTGAAGCTATAACTTCATATGTTAGGAATCTAAAATCGTATTCAAATATATTGCCCGGTGAGTTCCGTGAGGGGTATTCTCCCACCACACCGCGTGCCTGCCTGGCTGCTCTTTTTCTCTACGTTCTTACTTTCTATTAGTCTACGCCTGGTCGTCGTGCAATGGGGATTGGTGTTCGTGAGGTACGTACACAAGCAGCGAAGCATCCCCACCACTTTGAGCACATATGGGAGACTATAGCTATTTTGGGACTCGGAAAAACCGAGCCGAGCCGAGACCCAAACGGTTTTAGGTACCTCGATTTGTTCCCGCAGCTCGAATGTATTTCGGGTATCTCCATTTTTTCGAGCAGCTCGTATGTTTCGGGTAATTTGAATGTTTCGAGCCGCCCAAATATATTTTAGGTAGTCGACTGTATGGTAGAGTGTGATAACTTAATGTAGCTGGAATGTTTTGTAGGCACCGAATATAAATAACCTAACCCATAATGTAATTCGTTTAAACCTCGAGATACGCTCCTGAATAAGGCATTCATCCTGTTAGCATCTAAAATAATCGTCCATTTTAAGAGATAGTACTAATCGAGAGAAACGGTAGCGTCTCGCGCCAAGTATATATATATATGCGCAGCACGAGACACACAGTGTCTATATTACGCCAGGACCCGCTATCAAGAATCCTGAAATGATCGAATCTCAATAACGGTTGATCCGATTAGATTTTGAATGGTCTAAATGGACAGCTTGGGTTTGATTTACATAAGAAAAGTGTCATCGTTTTGTTCCTACGTGCCTTATGAGTTGAGATATTTCGATATAAAGTTGCAATTTGCCGAATTTTATGTTAAGATATTTTCTCCGTCGTCAAGTGTTAGCAAGAGGGGAACATGAAAAGGAGAGGAAATGTCTCCAATATGCACGTCGTTGATTAGAATGAAGGTTTCGGCACTTTTGGCCAATCGCGTAACAAATTGTTGTAACGTGACAACCAGACAGAGAGCACATCTGTCGAGGTAAACATAACCTAACTAGTGTCAAACAACCATAACCTTCCAAGTCTCAAATAAGAAAACTTTTCAAAATTTTTGAAACGTCACGAGTTTCTACACCATATAGGACACTGAATTATTGTCTCAATTAACAAGGTAAGTCGCCAAAATTTTTCAATAGATTTCTTATGTCGAGCTTATAGAAACAGAGGGTACGCACAGACTTGGAAGTTGTCGAGAGAAAGTTCGACAGAGAAGCATCTTCTTTCGCACAAGTTTCTACATAATAATATATTGTTTGTATACCAGCAAACTATTCTTACATTAAAGTTTTTATGTAAAGCTTATAGAAATTAAGAGGTCGCGCGGGCTTGGATAGAAATGAAGGGGCTGCGAAGGCTTAGAGGTTGTCTGGAGAAGGTTAGATAGAGAGAGAAGCATCTTGTTCCGCACAAGTTTCTAGAAATTTGTGAAATAAGGTAAATCGACAAAATTTGTAAAATTAGCGTAGCATAAAGAATTAAGAAAACTAAGGCGTACTGCTTGCAACGTAGAGCAAGTCACATTAATGAAGAAAGTACGCTGAAAACGCATCTCCCTTGATACTTTTCAATCTTTTGTGAAAGATATTCGTAATACTTTATTAAAATCCACAGTAATGCCCACGCTATTCATTAATTTTATTAGTTTCCCATTAATAATATTTCAGTTCACCAATATACATACTAAATTAATTTTATTCCAACACCAATAAATTGAGCGTTAAAAATATTGGATCTCTTCTTTCATTTTCACTGAATTACCATTAGCATTTAAATTTCCTGCAATAAGACATTCTGCCCTAGGCTCTCACCATTTCAGACACATTTTGTAGTCTCCACAGTTATTATAGCAAATGGCCACTCTATTTTTATATATGTTCTACGTTAAGTTGTAACTAAAATGTGGATTACAAATTTTTACAGATAATCGAAGCAGAAGATGGTGCAGTGTGATCTACGTCAAAGAAACAAATTTATTGTGACATAGTATTATATTAATTAAACGATTTTATGCAGCTTCGCTCCTCTGTTTGATTCATATCTGAAAACTCAAATTTAAACCAATTCCTCGAATCCAATTGTCTTGAAGCTTTGCAGGCGTGCGTAGTTTGGATGACAATACAATATATTTGAAAGAAAACCCTCGAGACGGTAATAGAATTATCCAGTCATCAATATACACTACAAAATGTGTGAAATCCCAACAAAATTACCTTTTTTTTTTTAAGAAAAGGTACAAAAAAGTGCACCAAGTATATAATCCCATAAAAAAGAATCCCATTTAAAAACATTGTCGTAAATTGATATCCCATGAAAAAGAATCCATGTAAAATAATAGCTTTACAAAACTAATGATATACACTAATGGCGCCAATTATCACACTGGCTATTTATACAAAGAAAAAAATGCATTAAATAATATTAACCAGATATTTTTTTATACAAATAAATATTTTAACGCGCATAAATATTTTATTCAAAATACTTGGCGCTGCAACACTAAAAAAATGTTAATTGTCTTGGTTAATAAATAAAATAATACAAGACAAGACACCACGGAGACAAGAAAGGAAAAAAAGATTTTAATGCAATTTATACATATTTATTCAGTTTAACAACACCAATTCGGAGAGCAGCCCCAAGTATTTTGAATACAATATTTATTCGTATTAAAATATTTATTTGTATAAAAATATATCTGGTTAATTTTATTCAATACATTTTTTCTTTGTATAAATAGCCATTGTAATAATTGGCACAATTTGTGTATATCATTAGTTTTGTAAAGCTATTGATTTACGACAATATTTTAAATGGTATTCTTTTTGATGGGATGTTAATATACAACATTGTTTTTAAATGGTATTCTTTTTGATGGGATGTTAATTTACGGTATTGTTTTTAAGTGGGATTCTTTTTGATGGGATAAGAAGTAACACGTGTAGTTTGATATTTCGGATGGGTCCCAATGGAGTATGGATATATATTACAGGGAATTCCTTATGTTCGTGACAAATCATTTATTTCTGTACGAGCCGGAGATTCTATTGAGCTGCCCGATGAACTTAAGTGGTTTGTGATATGAAACTATTTCATTGAAAGCGGACAATTGTTTTATTAAAGGAGGGAGTAGGAAAGAATGGGAACATAATATACAACAATTATTATGGGTTGAAATTGAATTCTTACGTGTGATAAATTAAGTGTTTAATAGAAACAGTATAGTGATTCAATACAGGAATACAAAATCATACAATGCCCTACGTTCTCGCAGGAAAGAAGTCGACTCAACATCAAAGAGAATCTGATAATATTCTGAAAGTGATTAAGTTTTTCAAAGAGATAAATTTGCTTGATCTCTTGTAATTGAGCAATAGATAGCTCTATGTATGGTCTAATTAATTTGTAACTAAATCTCCAGGTGTGTAACCGTTTTGTGGAAATGGATGGTTGCTAATGACTCTAGTGTAGATGCGACCATCTTAAAATAAACTCTCACATAATGCAAATAAGCATAAGCAATGAAAAATATAATAAGGCAGATAAACGTTAGTGACTAAATAATATGAGTGGAGATAATGTAGGTGATATGAGCTCGTACAATACGTATAAAGATAGCTTACAGTCGATGTCGTAGATTGATAATCCTTTTGGGTGAAGTTGCACTGAATTGAATATTCGCACTGAGTAACAATACAAGGTTTCAAGAAATTTGATAGGTGTCGAAGTGACTCTCGTAGCGGATGTTACCGACCTTCCTGTGCGCAGTCCATGTAGCGCTGGTATTTATATGGAGGTATGAAATGTCCGGTATGCGGGGAATGTACGGTATGCGCGACGACTCATGCTTAAAATATGTGTTATGTAATTGGAACCTTTTTACAAAAAGGTACAAAAAAGAGCGCCAAGTATATAATCTCTTCAAAAAGAATCCCATTTAAAAACAATGTCGTAAATTAATATAAATTTAATAATGTTCTATACTCTACAAAAATAATGTTCTAGACTCTACAAACATAATGTTCTAGACTCTACAAAAATAATGATATACAACAATTGCGCCAATTATCACAATGACTATTTATACAAAGAAAAAATCACAATAGTACAACGAAAAAATGTATTAAATAATATCAAGCAGATATATTTTTATACATATAAATATTTTAATACGAATAAATCACATAAAAAAATAGAAGAAAATATACAATATAAAAAAATATATGAAACGGTTCGCCACCATGCTTTACGCGCCCGCGAGCGGGCGCGCGCCCCTCGCCCTAAACTAACCCAAACCAAACTAATACCCGGGACAAGTTGGAAACTGGAATGCGTTGCGCCGAAATAAATCAACCGAAGTTTTACACAAATATCTCGGAAACAAAGGCCAGCTTCGTCATTTGCTTTAGTCCGATGCTAGCGCATACGCTGCCACGGACGCGTACTGTAGATAGGTATACGGCAGAATACATTGTAGTTGTAGCAGCAGTTTTTCGCGAATATCTCGGAAACGAAGGTCGAGCGGCGGTAACATGTATATGAAAAAGTTGTTCAGAATCATGTCCCCGACAACATATCCAAAAATAATTGAAATCGGTGAGGAAACACCTGTTCTGCATAATTACCGGTAATTAATAATAGGGGAAATTATTTCGATGATTGAGTCGCTTTCATATTTTTTAAATCAAACAGTTATTGTACCCCAAAATCGGAAAGAATTTATTTCTACACCTAATAATCACCAATAAATTAAATAAAACTCACCCATTCGGACATTCCTTTCCTTCGTTTTCGGAAACCTATGTCACTGGGTCACTGTACCGATCCTGGTCATCGGTGGACGAAAAGATTTGTGGTAGGGTAGCGCCCAGTGCTCAGCTGATCGCAGGTATTCGCAAGACACCACCCGAAGGTAAGGGTCGCAACGTCAAGTGCGTCCGGGTTAATGTACCGAATATTCACTTCACTGCACTGCTGCTAACACTGATCACTTAATTTATTTTTCATGGACCGTGTTGTTCCTACGTTATAAAAATTGGTGGCCCCGAGCCGGGCCGATTACCCATATCACTGCCTCGCGTCATCATCAACCCCGTCGATTATAATTTTGACGCCAAACGCCGAATCGTACCCTTGCTTAGGGTTTGGATGCGCGGGTATTCCAGTGCCAACGCTCGCACAGTAGCACTTGCGTCTCCGTTCTTCCGGGCGTACACACAGAACATCGCGTAATAATCTTCAGCTGAGTACATTTCTGGGACGAGGTTACTAGTTGACTGAGAGGATTTTTTCCCAAGCAACTTCCTCTACCCCCAAGTAGTTTCTCTCGTTCCTTTATGAGTTTACTCCCACCAGGACAAGAGGCTTTAGATAAAAAGAAGCCAGCACATTTTAGAAACACGCGTGTTTTGCAGAAGTGCAACGAACGAACCATCCTACACTTTCACAAGAGCCCGCGCTCCGTCCTTTTACTGCCAATGTACTCATTGCTTAGAGATAGGCAGCAGACACCACGTGTTTCGGTTCGAAAGGGTCCGAAGAGACGAGAAACAGAAAGTCTTCGAATTGTTATAAAGAAGAAAAGGCATACCATTCCTGTTTCCGTTTTCCGATGCCATGAGTTCACGTTTGCTACGAGGCGGAACCAGTTAAGCCATAAATTACCCAAAACTGTAGGAAATCGTTCTCTATCGCCGACTCGTGAGACAATACGGTCATAAACCGCGCCCCTAGCGAAATGCTCTGGCCCATCAGCCTGATTAATTTTTGGGAACTAACAATTAAAAAGTATTATTCAACATTAATACGGATCGCGAAGAGACACGGGAAGAAAGAGAGCATGTAGTTCGCTGACAGCGCGTAGTCCCGCCTGCTTCGTCCTACCTTCAAATTAAAGACGGATCCCTTATCTCTCGAGTATAAACACGCGCTCGAATTTTAAAACAAAAGCATGCGTCGACGTATTCGGTGCGAGAGACGGTGGGCTTCAAGTCCGATTGGTCCCAAATTAACCAATCGGGCCTGCTTATCTTTCGTGTCGAAACACGCGCTCGAATTTCAAAACAAAAGAATGCGTCGACGTATTCCGTGCGAGAGAAGGTGGGCCTTGGGGAGGAGATATTGCTGTGTAGAGGGCCTCTTCGGGATAGTCGCCGTTTGGGAGGGATGCAGGGCAGATTGGTTAGATTTGGGCCAATCGGACTTGAAGCCCACCGTCTCTCGCACTGAATACGTCGACGCCTGCTTTTGTTTTGAAATTCGAGCGCGTGTTTATACTCGAGAGATAAGGGATCCGTCTTTAATTTGAAGGTAGGACGAAGCAGGCGGGACTACGCGCAGTCAGCGAACTACATGCTCTCTTTCTTCCCGTGTCTCTTCGCGATCCGTATTAATGTTGAATAATACTTTTTAATTGTTAGTTCCCAAAAATTAATCAGGCTGATGGGCCAGAGCATTTCGCTAGGGGCGCGGTTTATGACCGTATTGTCTCGCGAGTCGGGGATAGAGAACGATTTCCTACAGTTTTGGGTAATTTATGGCTTAATTGGTTCCGCCTCGTAGCAAACGTGAACTCAGGGCATCGGAAAACGGAAACAGGAATGGTATGCCTTTTCTTCTTTATAACAATTCGAAGACTTTCTGTTTCTCGTCTCTTCGGACCCTTTCGAACCGAAACACGTGGTGTCTGCTGCCTATCTCTAAGCAATGAGTACATTGGCAGTAAAAGGACGGAGCGCGGGCTCTTGTGAAAGTGTAGGATGGTTCGTTCGTTGCACTTCTGCAAAACACGCGTGTTTCTAAAATGTGCTGGCTTCTTTTTATCTAAAGCCTCTTGTCCTGGTGGGAGTAAACTCATAAAGGAACGAGAGAAACTACTTGGGGGTAGAGGAAGTTGCTTGGGAAAAAATCCTCTCAGTCAACTAGTAATCTCGTCCCAGAAATGTACTCAGCTGAAGATTATTACGCGATGTTCTGTGTGTACGCCCGGACCAACGGAGACGCAAGTGCTACTGTGCGAGCGTTGGCACTGGAATACCCGCGCATTCAAACCCTAAGCAAGGGTACGAATCGGCGTTTGGCGTCAAAATTATAATCGACGGGGTTGATGATGACGCGAGGCAGTGATATGGGTAATCGGTCCGGTTCGGGGCCACCAATTTTTATAACGTAGGAACAACACGTTCCATGAAAAATAAATTAAGTGATCAGTGTTAGTAGCAGTGCAGTGAAGTGAATATTCGGTACATTAACCCGGACGCACTTGACGTTGCGACCCTTACCTTCGGGTGGTGTCTTGCGAATACCTGCGATCAGCTGAGTACTGGGCGCTACCCTACCACAAATCTTTTCGTCCACCGATGACCAGGATCGGTACAGTGACCCAGTGACATAGGTTTCCGAAAACGAAGGAAAGGAATGTCCGAATGGGTGAGTTTTATTTAATTTATTGGTGATTATTAGGTGTAGAAATAAATTCTTTCCGATTTTGGGGTACAATAACTGTTTGATTTAAAAAATATGAAAGCGACTCAATCATCGAAATAATTTCCCCTATTATTAATTACCTTTTGCCATTTTTCTGGCAGCTTACGAATATCACCGCGGTAGCTTTGTACTGATTATGTAAATCCAGTCGGAAAGAATTTATTCATACACCTAATATTATTTTTTAAATTTAGTTGTGTTGGCCGTTATTAAACTACGGATTTTTACCTCAATAACGAATTACGATCACTTGTCGTACATTTTCTGTTACATTACCTTTTCGTTTATGCGTTATTTGAAAACGAAATTTACGAATTTCTTGTCATCTCGCTTCAAATAATTGTTATTTAAGATTCTGCTTTAAGAAAAAAATGTGTGACGCAGTTTCCTTCGATGCATGCCACTTGCTTGTTCGTACGTTCGTAGTACAAGCGCAGCCGCCTACCGTGTAGCCCACGCTACCGCGGGAGCTCGGGCGGAAAGCGCGCGCTCTGATTGGTCGGGTTTTTTTGTTAATATCTCGTTAACGAAGCTTCGGACAATATTTTCGCTAAGGAAAAAGGTGTTTCAAATCACCCCCTGAATCACCCCTTTCAAGGAACTCCGAGATTTTTGGGACACCCTGTATATATATATTGTTACGTTTTCGCGTTGACATAATATAAGTTTAATGTGTAATAACAGAACGTGAACATCAACAAGGATAATAGTAATTAAATAACAGTAATTAATCAGATAGAGGTGTTCGGGACTACGTCTGTTCGAAATGGCGTCTGTATCTCAAGTGACAGCTTGACAGGCGATCGATCAGATCGCCTTCTTCTCACTGTCCCTTGTCTTCGTCGTGAGCACCAGCGGGCCATGGATTCAATCCATAGGGTGCTCGCAACACTGCTCCCCCCTCTCGAGAAGCGGTCGTCCCGACCGCTGTAACTTCTCCGCTGTCTGTAACCGTACCCTGGTCCGAAAGTGTGGACTAAGTGTTGTGTGGCCTCTTCCGACCGTCGCCTCGGCATTCGCCTTCACGCCCAAGGGAAAACCACTTAAAAACCTTGAGCAAAGCGTGGGTACATGGTTCCCCGTGTCGCTACCCTCCACTTGTGTCTTCGAACTTGCGTACTTCTTTCTTGGACTTCATCTTCTGTGATGGCACATCCTCTTCCTGGGTAGAGACGGGTACGGGGGTCTCGTCATCTCAGGGTCGGGGGTCGCGTGTCTGTCCTGGATTTGTCCTGGATTGTTTCTGGATGCAGCGTCAAAATTTCTTCTTGTTCGACGATGACATCCCCTGCGTGGGTCTCCGGGTTGTCCGGTCTTGGGATCTGTGCGTCTCAGCGTCCTGCATCCGGATCGTTGTGTCGCTCGTTAAGTTCGCCTGCTGTTGCTGTCGCTCCGGTTTCCCTTGTAGAAATATAAAGCGTTTTAGGGTTCGGTCGTGTCTGTAAAGAGATCGTTGGGGCCGCCCGAGCCGGAAAGCCAACGAGGAAGGCCGAGCACGCGAGCAGGGAATTGCAGCTAGTCACAAGTATGCAAGCGGCCCAGCCCCCACGGCAGCCGTCGGACTCGTCCACCCTGATGAAGCCCTTGGCTTCGTGATGGCCCCATTCCTCTTCTTGGCCTCTGGTGTTGTTCCAGGGGACCGTCCTGTGCGTCCGGTCAGCGCTCCCGTTTCCGCGACATCCCCTCCAGCCGATCCAAGCAGCGCTTGTCCGTCTGGTGATTGGGGATGCCATTTCCCTCCTGCTGCCCACCCTCTCTCCTTCTTTTTCCTGGGTACCCCGCGAGATCCTCCATCCCGGCCGTGCCAGGGGCTCGCAGAATCTCCTCCAGGGGGCTAGCGGGGCGCTTTCACGTATGTCCGCACCCCGCTGCGGACTGCCACGCTATTGTGACACATTCGGGGAATTCGGGAGCGCGTATCCCGACCGCGGTGGTAGTCCCCCGACACCTTGTCCCTCGTCGTGGGGTATCGTGTTCCCTGAAACAGACTCAAAAAAAGGGGGGCCGGGCTACGAAGGCAGCCTCCGCAGCCCAGTCCACCAGATTAGCTTAGTCTAATCTTCTTTCTTGAGTCCAGTGGTGGTCCAGCGACATTTTCACTCCTCTTGTAGTTGTCCTTCGTACTTCGCAAGGCGGCGCACGTGGACCACCTTGCACTTCTTCCTGCGTGATCGTTGGATCCTGTAGACGACGTCATTGATCCTGTCCACCACCGTGTAGGGTCCTTCCCAGTCGCACTGCAGTTTTGGGCACTTCCCTTTCACTCTTCGAATCCTGAGTGTTGGTGGTTGGCTCTTCACTCCAGGACTTCGTCTTCGAACTAACGCTCCAGGTGTACACCGGACTCATCACCCTGGGCTCTCTCTTATGGGTCGCCGACTCCGCGACGGTATTCGCCCTCGAACTCCCCGTCGCAGCGCTTCGTGGATCTCTCGACGGTATTCGCCCTCGAACTCCCTCCGTCGTAGCGCTTCAAGGATCTCTCGACGGTATTCGCCCTCGAACTCCCTCCGCCGCAACTTCGTACTCAGCTATCCCGCAACGGTATTCGCCCTCGAACTCCCTCCGTCGCGTCTTCGTACTCAGTTATGCCGTGACGATATTCGCCCTCGAACTCCCTTCGTCACAGCTCTGCAACTCTGCGCACTTCCGGCGCCTGTTCGTTGCAGCAGATCCGCACGCTCACACGACAACATTAGTCTGGTTCTGGGTGTTGTCGACCGGTGCTTCCCCCAAATCAGTTGAGCCCAGGTATCACCGTCCAACGGCCTCTCTTCGCTCCTTCTCTTGGTGTTGTTCCTCTCAATTTCTCCTTCCGAAGCAGTCCTTCTGGAGATGTCCGGCCTTTCCACACTGCCAGCAGGTCTTCTCCGTGTAGTCCGTTCGATCCTCGGGTTGTTGGGACCTCCGCTTCTTGGCCGGGTACCTTTCAAACGTGTTGGAGGGTTTAGCTTTCCGTTTTTCCGAGTACTTCTCTCGTGACTCGCCCGCGGGGCTGCGAGACATTCTCTCGACGGCCTCGATCTCGAGGGCCCTGGTCACGGCGGCCCGTAAAGATGTAAAACCGCCGAGTCGCAGTTCCCGCTGCGTAACCGAGCTCGACAATGCCGTTACGAATTGGGTCGCGGCAAGTTTGTCGCGGGTTTCTGCCGGGCATTCGGCGAAAGCGGACTGCGCTAATCGTTCTATTTCTGTGGCGAGCGAGGAGATGCTCTCATCTCTTCGCTGCCTATGGCTCTGGAAGAGTACATAGTTCAAATTCGATAGGTTTTTCGCCCCGTAGCGGAATTCCAGCGCGGAAACCAATTCCGCGAAGTTCTCGCATTGAGCTGCGGAGAGCGTCGTAAGGACGCTCCTTGCCGTGCCCCCGAGGGCAGCAATCAAGGCTGTAGCCTTTTTTTGGTCATTCCAACCATTCGCGCGCGCGATCGTGTCAAATTGTAGCCTGTACTCTTCCCACGAATTTTTCCCATCAAAAACTGTCGGTTTCACAGCGTACCCCAAGCGGAGCACGTGTGGTTCCGAAAAGGAGACAGCGGCAGGCGCAACGGCGGGTGTGGTGACATGCGCTGGGGGAACACTATTTACATCACTATTTATACCATTATGTACATCGCTATTTACATTACTATGTGTATCGTTATGTACATTGGCGACTGTCTCCCCACCCCGAGTATTCGTGCCGTTGTCAACCGAGCCGCGGGCACCCTGTAACAAGGAGACTACGACCTGGATGCGATTTTCCATTTCTGTCATCCGGGCCTCGAGAGCCGCCTGGGTTTGTCGGTCTGCGGCTTCTTTTCTTCCCTGCGCCGGTCTTCCCTCTGCCAGCGGGCCTCGTTGTCCCTCCGTAACTCCCGAATCTGTTCCGTGATGCCTAACTGGAGGGAGATGAACAGCTCTTGTATAGAAGGGTCCGTCGCTGCAGGAGAAGGCTTCGCGGAGGCCGCGGATGCGCGAGTGGGCATCCCACTTCGAGTGGGCATCCCACTTCTGACACCAGTGTTACGTTTTCGCGTTGACATAATATAAGTTTAATGTGTAATAACAGAACGTGAACATCAACAAGGATAATAGTAATTAAATAACAGTAATTAATCAGATAGAGGTGTTCGGGACTACGTCTGTTCGCAATGGCGTCTGTATCTCAAGTGACAGCTTGACAGGCGATCGATCAGATCGCCTTCTTCTCACTGTCCCTTGTCTTCGTCGTGAGCACCAGCGGGCCATGGATTCCATCCATAGGGTGCTCGCAACAATATTATATACTTGGCGCGAGACACTACCGTGTCTCTTGATATTTTGATTGGTCATGCGCGAAATATGCGTCGCAATAGCATAGTTGGGTGGTTTTTTGGGACTTTGAAAAAGGGGTACTCAACCCAATGGATGAATTTTGGGGTTTTTGGTTGGAGAGATTTGAGAATGGCTTTGATTTGATCTGTCGTATAGAGGGGGGAAGACGTGGTCTCGATTTAAGAAAGTTTTTGGGACGAGGGACTTGTTCGAATTTTAAATATGAGGGAGGATATCGTGCCTCTTAGGGCGAAGAGGGGAAGGGATTTCGTATTTGGTCACCTTGAGATGGGGATCGCTAAGGTACATCGTCCAGACGATCCGAAATTTGGGGGAAAGGGTTGAGTTGAGGTTTCATAGATAGTTACGTAATTGTGGGGAGATTTATAGGGAAGATTCTATACAGCAATAAAAGATATTTGTAAAGAATTCTGTACTGTGAAAATATAAGTCCAAAAATACTAAAAACGTAAAAATTGTTGATGTATTTTTTATTTTGAAGCGATGAATTAAGTAGCAACGAGAGAAGGAGAATGACGGGTATATAAAATTGAAAAATAATATATCTGCGCGAGACCGCACCTTGAATGAGCGCAAATATCTTAAGGGTATATAAAATTGAAAAATAATATATTTGCGCGAGACCGCACCTTGAATGAGCGCAAATATCTTAAGGGGGGAGCCCTATATAGGACGGCTAGGAATGAGGTGATTCTTGGGAATTTTTTTTTAAGAAACTGTTAAGCGGATCTTTTCTAAACTTTCCGAGTATTTTAGTTCACATTAAAACAATAAAAATTAATTTTTACGTTACAAAGTGTTCGGTAGAAATGAAGATGCATGAACACGTCCGTTAGGACTTGCGCACTGGAGTTGCAAATTGGAATAAGTACGTCAGCTATGCAGTTAATATTCCGGATACTATTGTTGAGGAAGTGCCTGTTGTTGTGAAGTCCCAAGATCACCAGATACTAATGGGTGCGTTATATTTCCCGCCTAGCTCTTCTATTGCAAAATACGAGGAGTATTCACATAATTTTCTCGAAGTTTTGAATACATTACAGCGGAATGGTATTGTGTTAACTGGTGACTTCAATTTACCCCATATTGAATGGACGAACCGTGCCGATATGCCTTTTTTATCACGCGTCGGAGCGTCTACCAACGACATTTCAGCTGCTACAGCGATCGCAGGTGCTATTTCTCATTTTGGTCTTATTGAAAACAATCATGTGAGGAACTACGTGGATCTTCACTCGATCTGGTTTTTATAGATCGGTATGAAATTTCGGTCACATGCGCAGAGAAGATACTCTTGAGAGCCGACCAAGATCATCCTGCTATCACATTTAGTATTAACTATAATGTAAAGTTTAGTTGCCTATCCCATGATGAATATCGTTACAACTTTAGAAGTGGAGACTACGCAATCATTAACTCATACTTGGGCGCGATTAACTGGGACCTAGTCCTTAATGGTTTGACAACGGATAACACTTTGGGTTTACTGTATTATCACATCAACTACGCCATTTCTATATGAATTCCATTTTTCAAAGTCAAAAGCTCCAAGTTTCCGGTATGGTTCTCACGTGAGCTTCAACTGCTAATAAGGCTCAAGAAGTCTGTGCATCGCAAATTCAAACTATCTAATATGCTAGAAGACTATCTGGTGTTCCCTCACCTGAGAACTGCATGGAAATCTCTTGCTGCCCGCTGCTACACTAAGTATGTCAATAATACCGAGGACTTTATTACGCTCGACAGCAAGGCATTCTGGAAGTTTATTAAATCGAAAAATGGTGACCTCAACATGCCTGCTACAATGATGCTGAACGGGCGGCCAATTTCAGGAGAATCCAATATAGCTAATTCCTTTGCGAACGTTTTTGCTCGAAATAAATGGTTCTTTATTTCCATATACTGACATAGTCATTATCCAGGGCGAAAATTTCAACCTCATAAATGAATTACCTATCAACAAAGGGCCCGGTAAAGATGGTCTACAGTCTCTGTTTTTTAAATCATCCACCTATACTTTAACTCGGCCTCCCTGGCTGATATGTAACCTTTCGCTTGCCTACGGGTGCTTTCCGGTTAGATTGAAGTACGGCCTAACTACGCCTATTCCGAAAAAAGGTTCGGCAGCAGACATGTCTAATTATAGGCCGATCACCATCCTTAATACCATCACAAAAATTTTCGAGCGTATTATTGCAGATAGACTATCGGCTGGCATTAATAACCTAATAGTTGAGCAACAACGCGGTTTTATGTCAAAACGATCAACGGTCACCAATTTATGTGCGATTCACTCAATTTGTTGCGAAGTCGCTCGAGGACTCTATTCAAGTTGATGTAGTGTATCTTGACATTCGCAAAACCTTCGACTCGATTGATCATGGCATATTATGCAATAAACTTAGGGAATTAGGTATTTTATTTTATTTTTTATTTTATTTATTAAACGGCTTAGCCCCAATATTGAACAGAAGTAATAAATATCAATACTGTACAGAACGCAATATACAAAGCAAAGACAAATACATAAATAAATGCCTGATAGCACTAACAAATTACATTTTATAGCAAGAATGTACGAAATGAGGAAATAACAGACCGTTTAAAGGAGCTGATAGAGGATCCAAAGAAGTTAATTTGGTCAGCTACCTCGTCGCCGCGCGTACATAGTCTAGAAATAGGGTCACTTATGTTGATATTCGTTCTATGGGCCTTGATATAAAATAGCGGAGTATGCCGCAACAGCCTGCTCGAAGCATAAAAATTAATTAACCACAGAAGTTGGGAGCAACTAACTTGACCATTAAGAACCCTAAATAGGAAGGTCAAATCTGCTAGCCGACGGCGCTGATGCATCGTCAGGAAGTTAAACCTGTGCAGCAACGGTTGGTAATCATGATCGAACCTATGCATAGGTTACCCAAGGCGGAACGACGCAATTCGCAGGAATCAGTGCTGGATTCTCTCGAGCGCAACGAGTAGGTAGGCTTGGTGAGGGAACCATATCACAGAAGCATACTCCAAAAAGGGCCTTAGCAAAGCGTTAAACAACAATTTGAAAGTTCGCAGATTCTTGAACCCATGCGAGTGCATCATTATAAAACCTACTTGCTTGGATGCTGCATTAGCGACTGTATATACGTGTAACTTAAAGGAAAAGACAGAATTGAACGTCATCCCGAGGTCACAGACGCTCTCAATGCCGGACAAATGCATCATATCTAGAGAATACAACTCTGTAGCATAGCTTATACTACTGAAAGAGCGGGAGATCCTAACCTAACCTAACCTGGCATTTTGATAAATTCAAGGAAAGCATATTAACACTGCACCAATCCGTTAATCCATCGAGTTCGCGTTGCTGACTCCGTGCATCTTCAAGGGACTTAATACGAGCAAATAATTTCAAGTCATCTGAGAAAAACAATGGAATAGCGAAATGAATGGTGTCCGCGAGATCGTTAATAAAAATGCAAAAAAGCACAGGTCCCAAATGTGACCCCTGAGGTACCCCGGAGGATGCCACAATAGGTTGACAGCGGCAACCACGAACCATTATAACTTGCGACCGACCAGACAGGTAGCTACGTAGCCATAATAACAGCCTTCCATGAAATCCAAAGGCTCGCAATTTGTTCCGCAAAATACCATAATCAACCGTGTCAGAAACCTTCCAAAAATCTGTGTACACAACATCGACTTGCTGACGCAAGTCCAAGGCCGAGGACACGTAGTTCGAGAAAACCGCAAGATTGGTCACTGTAGACCTACCCGGAAAAAAAAATTTTGTCTGTGACAATCTTTTCAAAAATCTTAGGGAAACAACTACGAAGAGAAATTGGCCTATAAGTAGAATAGCTATGACAGTTCTAACCCAGGTCCTCTGAGGGGAGCGCGGGGGCGGGGGGAAGTGAGGGCGCGCGGGGGAGCGCGGCGGAGGGAAACATGGGCGCGGGGCCTGCGGGGAGTGGAAGACCGGTTGCGCGCGCACGTGCCGCGGAGTGGGGGAAGCCGCGATGATGGAGGGGATCAGTCCCGGCCGAGCTGCCGCGGAGACCGGGGGCCCACCGTCGGAAACTTTTCAGAGGGGAATGACCCCCGAAAAATCTCTTTCATACCTAACCGAGGGGGAATGACCCCCCAAATATTTTTCCAAACCATTATGTGATGAAATTTTCCCCCAACACAGAGAAATAATAATTTATTTTTATTGGAAATTGTTTCGGAAGATCTCGGGAAAGATCGACGTTTTACGAACCACGTCTTCGGAGGAGGGGAAAGAGACAGAGCATCATTTTAAAGCTTAAATTCTAGGGAGGGAAAGAGACAACACTACATAGGGGTACAATCGCATGCATTCTAAAAATTTTCAAAATGATTTTCAATCGCAGCGTCTCGC
Source organism: Andrena marginata (assembly GCA_963932335.1). Lineage (NCBI taxonomy): Eukaryota > Metazoa > Arthropoda > Insecta > Hymenoptera > Andrenidae > Andrena > Andrena marginata. The sequence goes on from OZ010662.1 coordinate 27,158,876, forward strand.
GGGATCGGATGTAATATGAGTCCTCCCCTGGAGCAGCCGTGCGGGATGACGTCATTTTCACGGCGCGAAGAACGAAATAGAATTATGCAGCGTCGGCAGAATGTTTTTTTCCCCAACGCAGAGAAATAGTAATTATTGAAACGCTGAATCTTAAAATTAGGTGGCGAGGAGAAAGACGGATGAATAAAATTGGCAAATAATATGTGTTTAAGAAATTTATTTAAAATTAAAGAATATAATTTAACATTTCTTCCTACGAGCATCAGCTAGAATATCATTGATGGCACATGCTACTAGTTCGCAATCTACATAATAATCCTCGCAGTAATGTTCGCTATCGCGTATGATTTTAGCAGCACGACGCGCATCTAATGTTTCACAGGCAACATCGCTCTGCTGTAGCACGTTAACAAAAGTTTCAAATTTCATCTGCACATCTCTTACATTTTGATGCAGCCGTAGATACACATAGTCGAAACATGATTCAAGATTTAATAAAAATGTTACTGTATCCGGTATGCAATACAGCGGCTTATTATGTAGCGTCATCCTTACAATCGGAGAATTATAGATTTCACAAAAAACCACCGTTAATTGACCTATTTGCATCGAAGGTGATCCAGATAATCGTGCACGTTCTTCAATAGTCGTACGACTGCCGCATAGCGAACCCCATGTATCCCATGGTAACGTGAGAAACATCCCACGATTGTCGCCGAGAACCATTTCTACATCAATCGTAGGCCGTACTTTGATCCTAATTTCCAAGTATTTGCTGCCCATGGATGTTAATGCGTATCTTCTGACCATGATACGCGATGTTCGACGCGGGCTAAGAGAACAATCAAAGCTATGAAATTGCTCGCTCGTATTAGGAATAAACATAACAATTTTGAGATGTGAAAATTAAGCCTTACCAAACAACTGTATCCTCCCCGCATTGAGCCACACCATCATCTCGCACGATCGGAACGTAATAATTCATGCGTTCAACGTTTGCTTCGGCACTGGTACTGCACATTTTTGTTTTCAGAGCAGTTTTTGTTCCGTCGAAAGTCACTGAGGCTACTGAGCGATTGATTGAATAGCGTCCGGAAACTGGCTTAAATAGAGGTGCAATTGCTTCCCTCCACTATCACATTTTATTCTAAACCCAACAATTTTTCAAAAATGATTTTCAATCTTAACGCCGCAGCGTGTCGCGCGATCGTGTGTAATTTGACTCCTCTGGAGCAGCCGTGGTGCAACGTGACGTCATTTGACAGCGCGAAGAACGCTCGAACGAAATAAACGCGGAATCTTAAAATTAGGTGGCGAGGAGAAAGATGGATAAATAAAATGGAGAAATAATGTGTTTAAGAAATTTTATTTAAAATTAAAAGAATATAATTTAACATTTTTTCCTGCGAGCATCAGCTAGAATATCATTGATGGTACATGCTAACAGTTCGCAATCTACATGATAATCCTCACAGTAATGTTCGCTATCACATATGATTTTAGCAGCACGACGCGCATCTAATGTTTCGCAGGCAACATCGCTCTGTTGTAGCAAGTTAACAAAATTTTAAAAATTTCATCTACACATCATATGCAGTTTCATACAACCGCGGATACCCATAGGCTATACACAGCTCAAGATTAAATAAAAATGTTACTGTGTCCAGTTTGAAATACACCGACTTATTATGTAGTGTCGTCTTTACAATTGGAGGCGAGAATCATACAAAGAATTATGCGGAATCGATAGAAATTGGTGAGGTGAGAAGGAGGGAGACAGACAAGTAAATAGATTGTAATATATGTAAAATGATTATATATTGTTCCATTAATTAAAAAATAGAAATATAAAAAGAAAAAATATGAAAATAGCATATAAATAGTGTCTCGGCAGAACCATCTCTCTCTCCCTCTCTCTTTCTCACTCTATCAATCTCTTTTTTTCTCTTTCTCTTTTTTTCTCTTTTTCTCTTCTTCTCTTCTTCACATCAATCGCAAGACAATTTGAACATTCTCGAACAGCTGATGGACTTCCTATTTACTTTTCGCGACATCATACATACATACATACTCTTCCACACAACACCTCATATACATTCATACCCACTCACGCTCTCGTGACCGACCCGAGTGCTCAGTTACACAGAACAGTAATATCTCGAAAACATTCGCCGAAAGTGTTACGTATCTATTGTATCGCCTCAATTCTTATCTCTAATTAAACCGCACTATTCTCAACATTTTTGAGTTCTCTCTATACAAATAAAATATAAAAATATGAAATAAAAATATCAAATAAAAAGAAAAATGTAAAAATATAAAAATACAATATAAAAAGAAAAAATATAAAAATAGAGTATAAATAGAATACACAAATATAAAATAAAAAATAAAAATATAAAAATATAAAAATACAATATAAAAGAAAAAATATAATAATTTAATTTATTGCCCACTTTCGTGTTACAATTTAACGATCATATACTTTTTCCATTTCATTCCCGTGATTGCGTCAGTGTAAGTCCTGTCCTTCTAATGTATTCTGCTGTGTCTTAACAATTTTTTCTATTTTACAAGTGTTTCCTAATCTATTATATGTTACATAATCTTCTTTTATCACTTTCCTGTTCTTCCCATCTTTTCCATCTTCCTATTATCTCCTGCAGAATAGCCAAGTCTTTCCCTTCTCCTCTAATTACCTCTGTCCAATTCCTACCACTCTTTCCACTTACTTCACATGCTTGAACCACGTGTTTCACTGTTTCTTCCTCTTTCTTACAATGCCTACATACCCTTTCTTCTTTCATTAGCCAATATTTGCATGCCCTTGTTTCACTACCCTGTATGAATCTTCCTATCGTTTCTAATTCTCCTTTTTTCTTTTTCCCACTTAAGTATTCCGACCTATCTCCTGGCTTCCTTGCCACCTCTCTTAATTCTCTTAGGAATTTTAACTCCTATACTTTCATCTCTCTTTCTTGTTCTTGGGTGTCTTTACTTATCTGCCCTATTTTGGTCCACACTTCTTCCCCATTTAATTTCTCGTTTTCCATTTTTCATTTGACCATCCTCTCCCTTCCAAGAATTTGATTATCATTCTTTCCCTTTTCGTTACTTCATTTCCTCTCATTAGTCTTCCCCCACATTCATATCTTATCGATGCTTTATCCGAATTTATTAGCCTCTGTTCAAACTTCATTGCCCTTACTCCAATTTTAATTGCTATCTCATCTCTTCATGCTTCTTTTAACAACCAGTATGTTGGTGTTGATCTCTCCAATTTCATTACCCACCCTATGTATTTCGCCTGCAATTTTTCTATTTCCTCATACCTTCTCCATCCCCATATCTCTGCCCCATACGCCACGGTGCCTCTAACTAGCCCATCAAGCAGTTTAATTCTTCTTTCAAAGTCATCTCTGAATAATCTTTCTCTAATCCCCCCATACTTTTCCTAGTATCATATTCGCTTTCCTAATTACCTTCTTAATATGGTGTTTATCCTCGTTGTTCTCTCTCTCTCTCTCTCTCTCTCTCTCTCTCTCTCTCTCTCTCTCTCTCTCTCTCTCTCTCTCACTGTATAACATAAATATTCCATTTCTCTTCCTCTCTCCATTTTTCTTCATTCCAACAGAATCTTTCCTCTTTTCTTCTTCCTCCAGCTTTCTTGCATATCATTATCTTAGACTTTTGCACATTTAGCTCCAAGCCTTTCTTCTTTATGTATCTCTCGAATCTCTTTATCATATGCGTCAGACCCTATGCATTATTTGCCATTAACACAACATCATCCGCGTATGAAATTGTTCAAATTTTCCTTGTACCTATTACGACTCCTCCTTCAAGTTCTTTGCTCATTTCTTTTGTCCAGGCCTCCAAACGCGACACTGAAAAGTGTCGAGATTAACGGGCACTCTCGTCTAACATACTTTCCTGTTAAAAAAAAAACTTTCCTATCAGTTCCTTTTTCACTCGTTCAGTATATTTATATTTATTTCAGTATATTTATTTAATATATTTTTGTATGAAAGGAATGAATTTATCAATTTTTTTGTTTTTGCTATATTCAATAAAAATTGGAATTTTATGTTTATTAAGAATAGGTGTTTACCCTGTGATATTTGTTGGTTGGGCTTCAAATTCTAATTATTCAATATTAGGAGCGATTGTGTCAATTTCACAGTCAGTTTCTTATGAAGTGAGTTTATTTTTAACAATTTTTTCTATAATTTTATTAAATGAAAGTTATTCATTATTAGATTTATATAAATTTCAATATTATATTAAATTTAAAATTCCATCTGCATATCATTTAACATTCCATTTTTCCATTTGTTCTTCTAATCTTCTCCTTAGAATTTCCGCGTATATCTCGTAACCCATGTCCATCAAAGTTATGCCCCTATAGTTCTTAACCATTTCCCTTTCTCCTTTTATTTTTGGACACAGGACTTATTATTCCTTCTTTCCATACTTCCGGAAAGTCCCCTTTCTTCCATGTCCTGTTTATGACCTTTGTTTGATTACCTATATTTATGAAGATGATTGCGACCTCAATGTTGAGCTAAGATATAATTTAAATGCAGGAGTTTAAATTTTAAGTCTGTTCGACTTTTAATATCATACATGATTTGAGTTCATATCGACGTGAGCCAGATCGGTTTCTATCTATATTTATCTAATAAATTTTTGTATGAAATGTCTTAATTTATAATTTTTTTTTAATATATTCCATAAAGATTGGAATTATATATTTCTTACGAATACGTGTTTACCCTGTGATAATTATTGGTTGGGGTGCAAATTCTAATTATTCAATATTAGGAGCGATTGGGCCATCTAATAAAATAAAAGAAAATACAATTAAATAAGAAAAAAATACAATACAGTACAATATAAAAAACAATATAAACATAAAAGAAAATAAAATATAATAATAAAATAAAAGAAAACACAATAAAATAAGAAATATAATAAAAAAGAATATAATAATGAAATAAAAGAAAATAACATAAAATAATAAAATAAAAGAAATTAAATTGAAATAATAAAATAAAGGAAAATACAAGTAAAGAAAATTAATAAAAAGAATATAATAATAAAATAAAAGAAAATAAAATAAAATAATGAGAAAAAGAAAATACAATTAAATAATAAGTAATATAAAAAAGAAAAAAATATAAAAATAGAATAATAATAGAATATAAAAATACATTATAAAAAGAAAAATATAATAATATAATTTATTGCCCACTTTTGTGTCACAATTTAACGATCGTATACTCTTTCCTTTTCATTCCTGTGATTGTGTCAGTGTAAGTTCTACCCTTCTAATGTGTCCTGATGTGGCTTAACAATTTTTTCTATTTTACAAGTGTTTCCTAATCTATTTTATGTTGCATAATATTCTTTTATCTCTTTCCTGTTCTTCCCATCTTTTCCATCTCCCTATTATCGCCTGTAGAATAGCCAAATTTGTCCCTTCTCCTCTAATTACCTCTTTCCAGTTGCTGCCACTCTCTCCACTTACTTCACATGCTTCAATCATGTGTTTCACTGTTTATGCCTCTTTCTTACAAAGCCTACGTATCCTTCCTTCTTTCGATAGCCAATATTTACATGCCCTTGTTTCACTATACTGTATGAATCTTCATATCCTTTCTAATTCTCCGCTCCTTTTTTCCTTTCCCCCCATAAGTATTTCGGCTTATCTCCTGGTTTCCTAGCCATCTCTCTTAATTGTCTTAGGAACATTAACTCTTTTATTTTCATCTTTCTTTCTTGGACTTGGATGTCTTTACTATATGCTCCATTTTGGTTCACACTTCTTTTTCAATAAAAATATAAAAATGTAATAAAAAATATAAAATAAAACACAATACAATATAAAAATCAATATAACTATTACATAAAAGAAAAGAAAATACAATTAAATATAAAAAAAAATATAAATATAAAAGAGAAGAAAATGATATAATGAAATAAAAGAAAAATATCATTGTATAAGAAATATAATAAAAAAATAATATAATAATAAATATTAAAGAAAATACAATACAATACAATATAAAAAACAATATAAATATAAATATAAATATAAAAGAGAAGAAAATAAAATAATGAAATAAAAGAAAATACCATTTCTTAAGAAATATACAATAAAAAAATAATATAATAATAAAGTAAGAGAAAATGAACAAACATAATAAAATAAAAGAAAAAATATAAAAATAGTATATAAATAGAATATAAATAGAATATAAATTGAGTGTAAAAATATAAAATAAAAAAGAAATAATATAAAAATTCAATATAAAAATACAATATAAAAAGAAAAAATATAATAATAATAATTTAATTTATTGCCCACTTTTGTGTTTCAATTTAACAATCATATACTCTTTCCACTTCATTCCCATGATTGTATCAGTGTAAAATCGGCTCGACCATATCATTCTGAACGTGTACAGAACGTCTTCGCACCACTTTCAACGTGTATCGAACGTCAATCGTACCTCTTCGAATGCATATCGAATGTCTATCTTACCTCTTCGAACGTGTATCGTACGTGAATGGTACCACTTTCAACGTGTATCGAACGTCTATCGTACCTCTTCGAATGCATATCGAATGTCTATCTTACCTCTTCGAACGTGTATCGAACGTCAATCGTACCACATCGAACGTCTATCGTACCTTTTCGAACGTTTATCGAACGTCAATCGTACCACTTCGAACGTGTATTGGACGTGTAATGAACCACTTCTATTGTCTTAATCTAGCGTACATCACATGTAGGAGATTAGGTTGGGGGAGGTTGAAGAAAAAACATTTTCATATACATTAAAAAATTGATTGGCACAGTGTTTTGCGTGTCTGCCACATCGCAGAGTATTAATAGCAATAAGAAGATATTGCGGCAACACATCATGAACTAATATCTGGACTAACATCATGGACCGCAATATCTTCTTATTGCTATTAATACTCTGTGACAAACTTGGCTATTCTACAGTAGATAATAGGGAGATGGAAAAGATGGGAAGAACAGGAAAGAGATAAAAGAATATTATGCAACATAAAATAGATTAGGAAACACTTGTAAAATAGAAAAAATTGTTAAGCCACATCAGGACACATTAGAAGGGTAGAACTTACACTGACACAATCAGAGGAATGAAAAGGAAAGAGTATACGATCGTTAAATTGTGACACAAAAGTGGGCAATAAATTATATTATTATATTTTTCTTTTTATAATGTATTTTTATATTCTATTATTATTCTATTTTTTTCTTTTTTATATTACTTATTATTTAATTGTATTTTCTTTTTCTCATTATTTTATTTTATTTTCTTTTATTTTATTATTATATTCTTTTTATTAATTTTCTTTACTTGTATTTTCCTTTATTTTATTATTTCAATTTAATTTCTTTTATTTTATTATTTTATGTTATTTTCTTTTATTTCATTATTATATTCTTTTTTATTATATTTCTTATTTTATTGTGTTTTCTTTTATTTTATTATTATATTTTATTTTCTTTTATGTTTATATTGTTTTTTATATTGTACTGTATTGTATTTTTTTCTTATTTAATTGTATTTTCTTTTATTTTATTAGATGGCCCAATCGCTCCTAATATTGAATAATTAGAATTTGCACCCCAACCAATAATTATCACAGGGTAAACACGTATTCGTAAGAAATATATAATTCCAATCTTTATGGAATATATTAAAAAAAAATTATAAATTAAGACATTTCATACAAAAATTTATTAGATAAATATAGATAGAAACCGATCTGGCTCACGTCGATATGAACTCAAATCATGTATGATATTAAAAGTCGAACAGACTTAAAATTTAAACTCCTGCATTTAAATTATATCTTAGCTCAACATTGAGGTCGCAATCATCTTCATAAATATAGGTAATCAAACAAAGGTCATAAACAGGACATGGAAGAAAGGGGACTTTCCGGAAGTATGGAAAGAAGGAATAATAAGTCCTGTGTCCAAAAATAAAAGGAGAAAGGGAAATGGTTAAGAACTATAGGGGCATAACTTTGATGGACATGGGTTACGAGATATACGCGGAAATTCTAAGGAGAAGATTAGAAGAACAAATGGAAAAATGGAATGTTAAATGATATGCAGATGGAATTTTAAATTTAATATAATATTGAAATTTATATAAATCTAATAATGAATAACTTTCATTTAATAAAATTATAGAAAAAATTGTTAAAAATAAACTCACTTCATAAGAAACTGACTGTGAAATTGACACAATCGCTCCTAATATTGAATAATTAGAATTTGAAGCCCAACCAACAAATATCACAGGGTAAACACCTATTCTTAATAAACATAAAATTCCAATTTTTATTGAATATAGCAAAAACAAAAAAATTGATAAATTCATTCCTTTCATACAAAAATATATTAAATAAATATACTGAAATAAATATAAATATACTGAACGAGTGAAAAAGGAACTGATAGGAAAGTTTTTTTTTTAACAGGAAAGTATGTTAGACGAGAGTGCCCGTTAATCTCGACACTTTTCAGTGTCGCGTTTGGAGGCCTGGACAAAAGAAATGAGCAAAGAACTTGAAGGAGGAGTCGTAATAGGTACAAGGAAAATTTGAACAATTTCATACGCGGATGATGTTGTGTTAATGGCAAATAATGCATAGGGTCTGACGCATATGATAAAGAGATTCGAGAGATACATAAAGAAGAAAGGCTTGGAGCTAAATGTGCAAAAGTCTAAGATAATGATATGCAAGAAAGCTGGAGGAAGAAGAAAAGAGGAAAGATTCTGTTGGAATGAAGAAAAATGGAGAGAGGAAGAGAAATGGAATATTTATGTTATACAGTGAGAGAGAGAGAGAGAGAGAGAGAGAGAGAGAGAGAGAGAGAGAGAGAGAGAGAGAGAGAGAGAGAACAACGAGGATAAACACCATATTAAGAAGGTAATTAGGAAAGCGAATATGATACTAGGAAAAGTATGGGGGGATTAGAGAAAGATTATTCAGAGATGACTTTGAAAGAAGAATTAAACTGCTTGATGGGCTAGTTAGAGGCACCGTGGCGTATGGGGCAGAGATATGGGGATGGAGAAGGTATGAGGAAATAGAAAAATTGCAGGCGAAATACATAGGGTGGGTAATGAAATTGGAGAGATCAACACCAACATACTGGTTGTTAAAAGAAGCATGAAGAGATGAGATAGCAATTAAAATTGGAGTAAGGGCAATGAAGTTTGAACAGAGGCTAATAAATTCGGATAAAGCATCGATAAGATATGAATGTGGGGGAAGACTAATGAGAGGAAATGAAGTAACGAAAAGGGAAAGAATGATAATCAAATTCTTGGAAGGGAGAGGATGGTCAAATGAAAAATGGAAAACGAGAAATTAAATGGGGAAGAAGTGTGGACCAAAATAGGGCAGATAAGTAAAGACACCCAAGAACAAGAAAGAGAGATGAAAGTATAGGAGTTAAAATTCCTAAGAGAATTAAGAGAGGTGGCAAGGAAGCCAGGAGATAGGTCGGAATACTTAAGTGGGAAAAAGAAAAAAGGAGAATTAGAAACGATAGGAAGATTCATACAGGGTAGTGAAACAAGGGCATGCAAATATTGGCTAATGAAAGAAGAAAGGGTATGTAGGCATTGTAAGAAAGAGGAAGAAACAGTGAAACACGTGGTTCAAGCATGTGAAGTAAGTGGAAAGAGTGGTAGGAATTGGACAGAGGTAATTAGAGGAGAAGGGAAAGACTTGGCTATTCTGCAGGAGATAATAGGAAGATGGAAAAGATGGGAAGAACAGGAAAGTGATAAAAGAAGATTATGTAACATATAATAGATTAGGAAACACTTGTAAAATAGAAAAAATTGTTAAGACACAGCAGAATACATTAGAAGGACAGGACTTACACTGACGCAATCACGGGAATGAAATGGAAAAAGTATATGATCGTTAAATTGTAACACGAAAGTGGGCAATAAATTAAATTATTATATTTTTTCTTTTATATTGTATTTTTATATTTTTATATTTTTATTTTTTATTTTATATTTGTGTATTCTATTTATACTCTATTTTTATATTTTTTCTTTTTATATTGTATTTTTATATTTTTACATTTTTCTTTTTATTTGATATTTTTATTTCATATTTTTATATTTTATTTGTATAGAGAGAACTCAAAAATGTTGAGAATAGTGCGGTTTAATTAGAGATAAGAATTGAGGCGATACAATAGATACGTAACACTTTCGGCGAATGTTTTCGAGATATTACTGTTCTGTGTAACTGAGCACTCGGGTCGGTCACGAGAGCGTGAGTGGGTATGAATGTATATGAGGTGTTGTGTGGAAGAGTATGTATGTATGTATGATGTCGCGAAAAGTAAATAGGAAGTCCATCAGCTGTTCGAGAATGTTCAAATTGTCTTGCGATTGATGTGAAGAAGAGAAGAAGAGAAAAAGAGAAAAAAAGAGAAAGAGAAAAAAAGAGATTGATAGAGTGAGAAAGAGAGAGGGAGAGAGAGATGGTTCTGCCGAGACACTATTTATATGCTATTTTCATATTTTTTCTTTTTATATTTCTATTTTTTAATTAATGGAACAATATATAATCATTTTACATATATTACAATCTATTTACTTGTCTGTCTCCCTCCTTCTCACCTCACCAATTTCTATCGATTCCGCATAATTCTTTGTATGATTCTCGCCTCCAATTGTAAAGACGACACTACATAATAAGTCGGTGTATTTCAAACTGGACACAGTAACATTTTTATTTAATCTTGAGCTGTGTATAGCCTATGGGTATCCGCGGTTGTATGAAACTGCATATGATGTGTAGATGAAATTTTTAAAATTTTGTTAACTTGCTACAACAGAGCGATGTTGCCTGCGAAACATTAGATGCGCGTCGTGCTGCTAAAATCATATGTGATAGCGAACATTACTGTGAGGATTATCATGTAGATTGCGAACTGTTAGCATGTACCATCAATGATATTCTAGCTGATGCTCGCAGGAAAAAATGTTAAATTATATTCTTTTAATTTTAAATAAAATTTCTTAAACACATTATTTCTCCATTTTATTTATCCATCTTTCTCCTCGCCACCTAATTTTAAGATTCCGCGTTTATTTCGTTCGAGCGTTCTTCGCGCTGTCAAATGACGTCACGTTGCACCACGGCTGCTCCAGAGGAGTCAAATTACACACGATCGCGCGACACGCTGCGGCGTTAAGATTGAAAATCATTTTTGAAAAATTGTTGGGTTTAGAATAAAATGTGATAGTGGAGGGAAGCAATTGCACCTCTATTTAAGCCAGTTTCCGGACGCTATTCAATCAATCGCTCAGTAGCCTCAGTGACTTTCGACGGAACAAAAACTGCTCTGAAAACAAAAATGTGCAGTACCAGTGCCGAAGCAAACGTTGAACGCATGAATTATTACGTTCCGATCGTGCGAGATGATGGTGTGGCTCAATGCGGGGAGGATACAGTTGTTTGGTAAGGCTTAATTTTCACATCTCAAAATTGTTATGTTTATTCCTAATACGAGCGAGCAATTTCATAGCTTTGATTGTTCTCTTAGCCCGCGTCGAACATCGCGTATCATGGTCAGAAGATACGCATTAACATCCATGGGCAGCAAATACTTGGAAATTAGGATCAAAGTACGGCCTACGATTGATGTAGAAATGGTTCTCGGCGACAATCGTGGGATGTTTCTCACGTTACCATGGGATACATGGGGTTCGCTATGCGGCAGTCGTACGACTATTGAAGAACGTGCACGATTATCTGGATCACCTTCGATGCAAATAGGTCAATTAACGGTGGTTTTTTGTGAAATCTATAATTCTCCGATTGTAAGGATGACGCTACATAATAAGCCGCTGTATTGCATACCGGATACAGTAACATTTTTATTAAATCTTGAATCATGTTTCGACTATGTGTATCTACGGCTGCATCAAAATGTAAGAGATGTGCAGATGAAATTTGAAACTTTTGTTAACGTGCTACAGCAGAGCGATGTTGCCTGTGAAACATTAGATGCGCGTCGTGCTGCTAAAATCATACGCGATAGCGAACATTACTGCGAGGATTATTATGTAGATTGCGAACTAGTAGCATGTGCCATCAATGATATTCTAGCTGATGCTCGTAGGAAGAAATGTTAAATTATATTCTTTAATTTTAAATAAATTTCTTAAACACATATTATTTGCCAATTTTATTCATCCGTCTTTCTCCTCGCCACCTAATTTTAAGATTCAGCGTTTCAATAATTACTATTTCTCTGCGTTGGGGAAAAAAACATTCTGCCGACGCTGCATAATTCTATTTCGTTCTTCGCGCCGTGAAAATGACGTCATCCCGCACGGCTGCTCCAGGGGAGGACTCATATTACATCTGATCCCGCGAGACGCTGCGATTGAAAATCATTTTGAAAATTTTTAGAATGCATGCGATTGTACCCCTATGTAGTGTTGTCTCTTTCCCTCCCTAGAATTTTAGCTTTAAAATGATGCTCTGTCTCTTTCCCCTCCTCCGAAGACGTGGTTCGTAAAACGTCGATCTTTCCCGAGATCTTCCGAAACAATTTCCAATAAAAATAAATTATTATTTCTCTGTGTTGGGGGAAAATTTCATCACATAATGGTTTGGAAAAATATTTGGGGGGTCATTCCCCCTCGGTTAGGTATGAAAGAGATTTTTCGGGGTCATTCCCCTCTGAAAAGTTTCCGACGGTGGGCCCCCGGTCTCCGCGGCAGCTCGGCCGGGACTGATCCCCTCCATCATCGCGGCTTCCCCCACTCCGCGGCACGTGCGCGCGCAACCGGTCTTCCACTCCCCGCAGGCCCCGCGCCCATGTTTCCCTCCGCCGCGCTCCCCCGCGCGCCCTCACTTCCCCCCGCCCCCGCGCTCCCCTCAGAGAACCATGGTTAGAACTGTCATACCTATTCTACTCCTATAGTTTTTAATCTCGCTCTTCACCCCCGATTTAAATATGGGAGCCACCACGCTAGACCTCTAGAGCACCGGGAAGGACCCAGAATTTATCGAAAAATTGAATATTATCCACAGAGCTCTGGAAGCCCAAAAATACACTTTCTTCACCGCCCGCAGACTTATTAGGGTCTAGAGGCTTAATGGCATCAAACACCTCCGCAAGACCAATATTGAGGTTTGCTAAATGCACTACAGAAGCACCAACATGGTCAGAGCTAAGGGATACATTAGACGGTGGAACGAAGACCGAATTAAAATGCCTAGCAAAAAGGTTCGCGATTGCTTCTTCTGAATCCGAGCTCTCATCCCCAAGATGCATACGAGTCGGCAAGTGTGAGTCGCCCCTTTTGGAGTTCACATGCTCCAAGAACGCCTTAACATTATGTGAAATATTGCCTTCAAGCCTGGCAATGTAAGAAGCGTAGTTCAGTTTAGCCAACACCTTACAGCGTACACAGAGATAAGAGAAATTTAAAAAATCGCACTGCAGATTAGAGCGCTTCGAAGTGTGATGAGCCCGCTTCTTATTACTAACGGCTATCCGAAGTTCACGCGAATACCAACTAGAGAAGGACGTCTTAAAGGTATAATCCTTAAGTATGTACGAATCGATAGCGCAATACAAATGTGAGTAAAGTAGTCTAACGGCAGCATCAGCAAACAGTTTACACAGCGCGCTGTCCCAATCAATGTAGTTTAAGGCACTTAGGATAGAGTCGTAGTCAGCTCTAAAAAAGTCATGCTTGACAACGGCCCGCGAAAAAGATCCCCTAGCAATAGAACCAAAAGAAAAGTTTAAGGCTGGGTGATACGTCACCTCCGGCAGAATAGTATCATCAGGGGAAGAAATATCAAGCAAAGGGAAGTTGAAGAATATTAAGTCCAACATATTGCCGTTGAGGTTACGTTCCTTTTTTATATTGCAAACACCCATGAAAGTTAAAGCATTCAGCCATCACCGATACGGACAGATTGATATCCGAAGAGCCAGAATGTATAATTGAGACCAGCGCCGAGGCGGAGCCACACAGCCAAGAGACATGCGGCAGATTAAAGTCACCTAAAATGCACACGTTAATATCGACATCATGATCAAGCACCTCACCAATACTGTTACAATGCCCGGAATACATCGAGGCCGGCGACCCCGGAGGAATATAAACAGAAACAAAAACGTATGACGAGTCACCTATGGTAACTCTGACGAATAACTGTTCGATATTATCGGCAGACGAAAAGATCTCCGTAGAGCTTAAACCTCTTTTAACCGCAATTAGGACTCCGCCGCCTCGGGAGTAACTGCTAGTATCTGGGCTTCTATCCTTACGGAAAACGCAATAGTTATCCAAACCCAATTCGGAGGATGCAATATCATTTGAGAGCCATGTTTCCACTAAAATTAAAATGTCATAATCCACATGATGCGAAGCAATAGAGCTACATAATTTGTAGAGTTTCGTTCTCAGCCCTCTAACATTTTGATAATAAACCAGAGGGGCTACACTCAGTTTTTTGGGGTCGAACCCGCTCTCCTCTGCACAATCCTCGGTGTGCCATTCTTAAACCTGATGGTCAAAGATGGGTCGTCCGAGGCACGGAGACGTTCCTACAGGGTCCTGAGATGCTGCCATTGACGCTCCGTGTAGTCCATTAAAATCCTTGCAACTCCCTTATAGTTGCTTTTGTGACGGATGATAATACGGGCCGAGATGTGCGGTGGCAGCGACACAATAATCGGACGGGCCTTGTCCAAACTCGTCTTGCCGATTCTCCTGACCCCGATATTGACGTAACTGTTTGGAGTCACCACGTTCAAAATCTCCGTAACTTTGATGCGGTCTGTATTGACGGTTGGTGCGTTGGACTCCATTCCCACCGAAGAGCAGGCCTCTTCCACATTAAAAATTATCAAATTGTTTTCCCTGCTCTTCCTATCCTGGGATTCCGCCACAGCCGCTTCAATTACTTCAGATCTATCCAGTGCAGCTCCCGCGTCAATCTCATTGACTCTGGCCTCGATGGCGTCCACTCGTCTCGAAAGAGTTCTAATAGATGCACTGAGCTTATTGAACACTGATTTAAAATCCCGCAGCAAATCATCTCGACAGTTCTTGAGCTCCTCCCTCTGCTCCCTTCTGAGCTGTTCACCAAACTTAGTCAACTGCCGACTTAATAGGTCCTCTATCGAGCTGAGCAAGGCAGCGTTGGAGGCGCCGGAGGCTACGAACAAGGACGCAGGAGCCGCCACTGTCGAGTTATCCGCGCAATCCAATAGCATCCCAGATTTCCACGGATGACTGGTACGGCCGAGACAACCCGGGTGGGAAACCACCTCACAGTTGGGACAAGACAGAGGATTAACGACTGGTGCCCTGCAACCTTTACACATTTTCCTAGGCGACGGCGACATGATACTCGATAACAAAACAATGGGCGGGAAGAAGAAGAAGAGAAGCGAGAAACGCAAACGAGTATGGAAATAAAACTTATTCGGCGAAATATGACAGTTGAAGCCGACGCGCTCAAAAGCCATTGCCACGGAAGAAACAATAACACCAGGAGAGTTAATTACAGACACGTCTGTACAGTGTAACAGCTGACTGCTGACTGGTATGAATGATAATCATCTGCGCTGGAGGAGAAGCTATCTATACCGCCGGGGGCGATGACCGCGAACGAGACTGACGCATCGTCGATGCGAACGATCAATTTGCGATGATACCGGCTTCGCGAAGCTCGTCTAAGATGGAGGCAATTTTGTTATCTTGTTCGATGTGTCCGGTGTCGCGCGAGGCCACGAGCAATCGTAGTCTTTCGAACAATTCCTTCGGATCGTCCAAGTACACGTAATTGATCGCGTTATCGGACACCGTCATCGCGTCGTCGATGAATAATCCGCGATTTTCGTGCGTGATCCCGCCGACGTTGCGGTCTCCACTAATCAAAAACGACACGATCTTTCTATACTTGTAGCCCTTGTTGCCTAGCGTAGGCTTGCTAGCCGAATAGTCCCGTTTATGCACGTTCGTCGATAACAAGATGTCGCGGTACACTTCGCAATAGTTAGGTACCCGCATGAACAGCAGTTCGTACAAGCCTTGAGTACCCGCGTATTGCTTGCCCTTCACGCTAACGTGGTCGTCCTCGCCGATGGTGAGCACGGAATCACCGATCATCAAATGTTCATCGTCGCCTAAGTACTCACCGTACACGTTGTCGTTTAGTTTCTTGGTGTCGGTGAAGAAAATGTGTAGATATTCGCGAGACATTGGTCCGGTGGCGTTTTGGGTGTATGCGTCGAGCATGTCGAACGTGGAGGTGCTAGTGGTTTTTGGATCGAGAACTTCTCGAATCGTTTCATCCGTCTCACCCTGGTCCAGATCATGTTCCTCGGTTGCTTCGTAGACGGTGCTGTTGTCGTCGTCGTACGAATCCGAATCCGGAAGCGGAGTCGTTTCGGGTCCTATTGTCGCTCCGTCTGTGGACGGAGTAAAGAATAATCGCTTCTTCTTCTTCAAACGATGTTGCTGATGCTGTTGTTTCCGCTTGACAAGCAATGGTCGTGGCTTCGATGGCATTACTGGACTCGTTTTCAACGCTGCAGTGTTCTCGACCAAGTGTTTCAGCGGTTCGACGATCGGTCGTGCGCTCTGCTCCACAGTAGCTTTCGCCGTCATTTTACCGAATTTCAGGCTCATATACTTCTTTCGTATAGCGTCGCTGATTTTAGCAATTTTCTTCTTCGTCACGACGTCTCGCGGCTGTTGTCCACGACGCCGTTTCTGTTTCATTGCTTGTTGCTGCTGTTGTTGTTGCGTGATCTTCATGTTGACAGCGCTAATCGCTAGTCCGTTAGACATCCTCGTGTTGCTCGATGAAGGACTCGCGATCTATCGAGGTCCGCGCGCTACCATGAACTCGTTAAATCATCGTCGATACCGACCATCGTACATGGAACTGTCCTTGTTGATGACCACGAAGTCGTATCGCCATCTCTAACATCTCGCGCATAGGTCGTTGAACGCCTGGAACGTCATGTCCGTATTCACGGGATCGTTGTACACACGACGCAAGTTCGACCTGTCCTGTTTGAACAGCACGAGAAAACTTACATTGTCTCTGATCAAGTGTTTTGGTATTCGCACGTACGATTGGCACCGGTGAAAGCAATCCACTTTCGCGTGCCTTCCCAGAGAGAAGTATTCGGGTATCGCGGTCTGTTCGTCGCACGCCACGTCGTCGAACACAAAGATCGAATCGGGTCGAGCGTCTTTCGGTGGGACCATCTCAGCGATGTCCGAGTAGGGAAAGTATCCGAGTCCACCGACACGCTACAACACTCGTTCCAGATACCGATACTTTGGCTGTCGCAACGATTTCAAGTACACTTACACGTTCTCGAAGCGTAAACCGTTCGGACTCTGCATCAGGATGAGAATCACGTTTGTTTACCAGCACCTTTACGGGCCGCAGATCATGGATCGCACGCTGTTCGGCAACAATGAATCGTGCCTGCGCAGATCGACTTCTATCTCCCGCCAAATCCTCCAACGTGCTGTTCGCGGTTGCGCGAATAGCGTTCAGTTGTTTCGCGAATCGCATGTTCTCTCTTCCTCTCTCCTCATCGAGACCGTAACACCGCTGCTATTTATACCCGCGTTGCCTGTCGAGCGAATCAGATGGACTTCCGTCTGTCCTTGCATCCCCGTGTAACTGCATTTTCGCATGTATGGTTGTGATAACGCGTAGACCAACTAAGAAGAAGGAGAAGAAGACAGGATCGGGACTCATTAACGGTATCATTAACCGTTTACCCATAGAGCTACACATTCCGGGGTATCAGTTCTGCGGAACGAGGACGCGTTCGCTGAAGTGATTGGCTCGCGGCGACAAAGGTATAAATCGGCTGAACGCTGCTTGTCGGAAGCACGATATCGCGTACTCTCGTCGAAAAGATTTGGTCTTACGACACGAGGCGGATCGCGCGTTAGCCGAACGAACACGAGAACGAATGTTCGCGAACAACTCGACTTTCGGTGCAAAAGCAGCATCGACTGGAGTGTGGGCCGCGATGAAAGCTAAAACTAAACTCGCCATGGGTGTGAGAAGAAGAGGCAGAAGAAGAACTACGTGACGCGTAGTTCTTCTTCTTCCTCTAGTTATTTTTCCTTAGTTATTTTTTCGTAGGTTTGGGTTTATATGGGATTCAAATTGTTAGAAACCAAACCTGATTCGTATTACAGTTTATTATTTCACTAAAAATATCAATAAAATAAAAATATGACTAATCCAATAAAGGAAAAAGAACAAAACGACAGTATTTTACTTTAAATATAATTATCAGATATAACATTATGTCTATTCCTGTAATTTCTGAGTTTTTAGGTTTAAAACATGGTTTTTTGAAATCAGTTTTCTCTGCATCGCTATTGAAATAGTGTTTTACTATATGTTCCACGTCGATCCACGCGACAGGGGTTGAATGTACAGAAAGTAGAAACTTTCTAGTTTATTTTAATCAAACAATCGATCTGCAAAAATTTGCAAAACTATATTTTGTGAATTGTTTCGAGCGCGACGCTCGGTAGCACCACTCACAAGGAAACATATCGAAGCCGAAAATTCTGATTTTAATGAAACTCCGTACGATTGTAGAGCATGTCGGAGTATGTAAGAAACGATTTTTTTTCTGCGGAAAAAACTCTGAGGGGGTGAAATCAGCCCCCGAAATTTTCAGCAATTTTTCGTTTTTCGAGTATAACTTTGTAACGGTGCGAGGTAGAAGAAAACCGTAAATGGACAAAATGTTCAGAGTTTGATGCCGTATAACGCGCTGCAAAAGAAATGTTTGTAAAATAACGAAAATTGTAATTTATTTATAAATTGTGGAGTTACAAACATTTCGCTGTAATGCGCGTTTTTTATAAACAATTAATATATATGTATATATATATGTATATGTATTAATTGTTTATAAAAAACGCGCATATATATATATATATATGTATATGTATTAATTGTTTATAAAAAACGCGCATTACAGCGAAATATTTTACAGAATATTATTATTAAATCTCTTTATTGGACTATGACAGTTACGATATAACAATAATTGTGAATAGGCGAGGTTCAGCGTAAATGCTGAATATATATATATATATATATAACTAGAATGTAGAAGTATTTATAAGGAAGTATGTTGCGTAGGTGCCAATAACGGTTGCTTCGTAAACGGAAAGTCCTGTGTTCGATTCCTCTCCCCGTCACCGTCAAATTTTTTTTCCGAACCTGGGCCTGATAAAGACGTCTTTAAGACGTCTGAGAAAAGACACCTTAAAGATGGTGTAAGACGTCTTAAAAACATCTTTAAGACGTCTTGATTCGTGACATCCCAGATAGCACAACGTCTAGTAAAGTCTTAAAGACGTCCAAAAGGCGTCTTAAAGACGTCGTAAAGAGATCTTGTTACAAATCAAGACGTTCAGACATAAAATGGACATAAACTAGATGTCTCTAAGACGAGGTGTGCTATCTGCGATAAAACGTGCCGAAGCTTGTATAAGACGTGAAAACGACGTCTTCTGACTCCAGACGTCTTTAAGGTGTCTGTGTGCTGTCCGGAGACTATTTATGAATGTATATTCTATATATTCGCTGAATTAGCACGCTTTGACTGTAACACAAGCTATAGTAAAGTATTTTATAAAAAATAATTCAATCAAGATCAAGGATTACGATCGCAGTAAACAATTCGCTCAAGTTAAAAAAATCCCAGTCACGGTCGTGATTTAACTTCACTCACGACTGTGATCGTGATTCTACGATCACTGTGATAAACGACTGTTAGTGATTTTGCATTCTATCCCTAGTTTGCATTCTAATCCCGTCCCGAGTCCTGAGGTCTCTTCTACGAGAAATGATTCAATTTTCCTATTTTTCGGGTGTCTGTACTTTCTCTCGCGTGATCGGCGCTTGCATTATTTAAAGAGCCAACGAAAGGGGAACTTTTCATGTGTCATTTATTCATACTATATAAAAACAATTGCAATGAAATATGAGCTGGAAGAAAGATTCATTACACGCATGAGAACGAAATATTTTTGATACTGTCTCGCACTCATCTCTCCTTGTATTTAAATGAAAACAATCTCTCCTTGTATTTAGTCGAAAACAAGCAACTTTTGTTGGAAACACTTTTTCTTAAAACCATTCCAAACTATTTCTCGATATTTAGATTCTAGACGACAGGCAAATGGTCGGAAGCTATAATGGTTCCAAAATGAGAACAGAAAGTCACATTTAGTATCTTGACCTGCAGGAGTGGGTATCGTTTACACCACTTGGGTCTTTCCCCACCACTTACCCGATGACCGTCTACCCAAATTATTGTTGCAACGACGCGACCCTCAAAACCATTCTTTGCGCGCTGCCTGACAACTGACTCCTGCTACAATCACACACCCCAAAAATCAGTCACACTGAAATCGCGTCACATGTCACTTTCTCGAACAGTACTCGCTCCTACAGAACATACCTATCTCCTCATTCTTCACATTCATTGTACAGTGTGTAGAAAAATTATTGGTCGTTACTCTTAGGGGGTGAATTTACCTTTAGATCGGTCGACATTTGTAAAGAAAAGTGTCCGTGAAATTGTTTCTAACATTGAAAATTAAGGTTTAATTTTTTGGTAAACTTGTCGAAAAGCTACCTCCTCACCGATTTCAATTACCTTCACATATCGACGTGCGTTACGAAGAGTAGCGCGTTTCATTTTTACAAGCTTTTAGCTTTTATTTTGCTTCACTTGTGAATTTGTTTGTTAGTTTGTGAGGATGTAATCATGTAAGCTAATATTGGCCCACTTCCACGTATCCGATCGACTTGAAATTTGGCACATATACGTAATTCCGATGACAATACAATATTTTCATGTCTCAGACCAGATTATAAAATCAGGGAAGCAGATAATAAAGGGTTACCTATACAAGAGAATTCTCTCGCGACGCCTGGTACTCCGTGGACAGGTCAACCTCCCGTGGTGCCTCACTAAATTTTATGGCTTTCGACCCTCGAAGGTGTTGGAATACCATTAAGTGAGAAATGTCCAAGATTTCCGCATTTCTCGTCAGATGTTTGCAAAAACAACGTCAATCGATTCTTTATCGTTGGCCGATGAAAATAACACCAAGAAAGTCGAAAAAAATTGGTTTACATCAATTCAAGTTGACTTCGTTAATGATAGTCCGATTTACATGAAATTTGGTATGATTTTCATTGAAAAAACATAAGGAATCCATCGGCGTCAATTCCATATCTATACGATAAAGAATAAAGAACTATTTTATTTCTGAAACAGGTATGAATCTCCGCAGTCAAGGATTTCAGCATATTAAGAATACACCCCACGCTTTTATTGTTGGCTATATGAGTGAACTCTTCTAAGGCAGTCATTTAGGCCGGCATCAAAATTATTTTTTTCGTTTTTAGTACATTTGAATAAAACTTGTTTTTAAAATTTTTATTATTATAATTCTTTTTCTTACGGACAATTGCATGTAGAAAAAAGAAGACATGCTACTTGTCATCATTCTGAACAATATTTCCCTTTAAACTTTTTGGCGGTCGGCTTTGGTTTAGGAAATATTCGCAAAAAACATTACTTAACACTAGAATTATCGAGTTTAACACATACCACATCGGTTCGCTACCATGCTTTATGCGCCCCCGCCTTAATCTAGCCCCAACCAATAATAATACCGTCGACTGTGACACAGATTTTAATATATTATGCCGAAAGTTTTTCATATGTTTTTGATAACATATCTCAAGGTCATTGAAATCGGTGAGGATGTAGCTTTTCGACAAATTTACCAATTTTGTTTACATCAACGTATTCTACGCGTTGAAAAGGGAAAATATTTGAAAGAAGCCATATGACGCAAAATAACCCTTTAGTCAGGAAAAATTATTAAAGATTTTGGAACGACTTGATTGTGCAGAGTTACATATATATGTAGGCATGGGCCCACCACTACTCTGCTGCTTGATACGCGACACATTATAAGATTACCATAATTTATTAATAATTTTTTAATTAGTTATTATAGGAACTGTTCAAAATTATTGGTTTTATTTAGTGAAATACACGTGAATATGGTTATTATAATATATTTGCCTTTGCTCTTTGGACAATATAAGAAGGTCCTTGCTATACAAAGGTATACAACGCACTAACTCTATAGTTTAGCTCGCGGTAGTATCGTCGCTACCGCTCGTCATGAAAGACACGGTTGATACCTAGATGGGTAAGTGTGCTTGCCCATTTTTAACAAAAATGATAAATGAAAGTGTCTCTCTGTACACAGAGTATCCTGGGTATACATTTGCAAAAATTGAAAAGTTGAAAAAGTTAATATAAACCCATGTCCGCAAATAATTTATTAGGGAATTAAAAAATAGCAGAGACAGATACAATGCTTCTCCGATGTATAGGTCTGTATAGTTGCTGAGTGATAAACAAAGGAAGAAATTTTTATTTGCCTTTTAAAAATGCTGTATCAAGAGACACGGTAGTGTCTCGCGCCAAGTATATATAAATATATATGCAGCGCGAGCACAGAGTGCCTATATTATGCCGCGACCCGCTATCGAAAACCCTGAGATTATCGAATCTCAATAACGGTTGATCGGATTAGATTTTAAATAGTCTTAATGAATAGCTTGGGTTTGATTTACATAAGAAAAGTGTTTCCCTTTATTCCCACGTACTTTATGAGCTGAGATATTTCTATGCAAAGTTCCAATTTGGTGAATTTTATGTTCTGAAGAATTAAGAATCGTCAACGTCAACTGTGGGCAAGAGGGGAACATGAAAGGGAGAGGAAATGTCTCCAATATCCACGTCGATGATTCGATGAACGTTTCGGCACTTTCGGCCAATCGCGTAACAAATCGTTGTCACGTGACAGTTAGCACAAAGAAGATCTGTTGAGGTAATCGTAACCTAGCTAGTGTCAAACAATTATAACCTGACAAGTGTGAAATAAGGAAACTAGGTAAAATTTTTTAAATGTCACGAGTTTTTAAACAATACAGGACAATGAATAGTGTCAAACAATTATAACCTGACAAGTGTGAAATAAGGAAACTAGTTAAAATTTTTTAAATGTCACGAGTTTTTACACAATACAGGACAATGAATTATTGTCTCAATTATCAAGGTAAGTCACTCAAATTTTTGAATGGACTATTTATGTAGAGCTTATAGAAACGGAGGGGACTGTTACGTCCTGAAGGGACTTTTGTGAATCACCCTGAGCGGCTAGGATGATCCACGGGGTTCGTTGCTCTGTCGAGGTGCTAAAGCACGCCTTGACTATACTTACCATGAAGGATAGGAAGTAAAGGGGGTTGAATCAATGGTTACACGGAATTCAAGGGAGAAACAATAGATTAAAATATATTCTTGACGTAAATATTAAAGTAATGGTTAGAACATACTCTAGGGACGGCGCTCCGTCCCTGTTATCGCTGTGTGCTCGGGTGTCGGTCGAATATCGCACGGCACGCTTGCCGTCTAGCGTTTCGCTCGCTGTTTAGGTCGCTCAACTTAGAGTAGGTCGTGGTCGCTCGCTGTGCTCTCGGATGGCACTCGGAAGTTGGTGACCTGGGGTCCGTTGTACCTCACTATCTCTAAACGTCGTTCTTCTACGCGCTCCTACGTCGGTCACGATTGACGCGCAAAGGCACTCCTGGCTAGGCCGTTCTCGGTATGTCGGATGGAGTTACCCTTTTACGAATTACTATCGGCCGTTCGTACTTCGCGGAATCTACGCGGAGACGTGGTCGCGGTATCTAGACGGCCCTCTGGCCCGTCGTCACTTCCTAGCTCGAGCTCCCAAATCAGAATCTGTCTTCCGCGGCTCTCGATCGCGGGCCGAACCTCGGACAGTCCCCAGGAATGGGGGAAACTGCCCCGTCGGCACTTATCAATCGCTCCTTATTAGGAGATTCATAACTCGGGCCGTCGATGGTCACGTTGTCCCTACCGTTGTTGCTACGGGCTCAGCACAACGTGATTCCGCTGAATCGCCTTCCCGAAAGAAAACGACGCGAGGACAGCAAGCACGGGATGGACCTGAAGGGCCCATGTAACACCTCCCCATTTAGACACGAAACGGCCTCGCGAGGCTGTTTCGTTCTTCCGTGTGAAGCTGTCCACGCGTACACTTTCTTTAAACGGCTTAAAACTATAATTATCGCAACTAAAACCAAGGGATCGCAAAGGGGATTACAATCGATTCTTAGAGCTAAAGCGCGGGGATTTCTGCTGTTATCAGCGAGGTACTTCTTAGAATACATCGAAGTACGGCTCGGTGCCCGCGAAAATTCTCGATCGTTCCACGTGGGCTCTATACCCTGTCCTCGTAGATGGTATAACGGGTAGGTCTTTGTCTCTTTCTTTAAAGGCTCGCAATGTTGATTTTGACGTGCCTTACGAACACGGTATCCTATCCAGATAATGAGGATGAATATGAGAGTGCCTCCTAGTCCTGGTAATCCATAGGTAACATCTGTTGATAAATTTTCTGTCCGGTGGTGGGTTGCTATTTCTCTTGCTTGTCTCTCAATGTCCTCCAGTGCGATTGCATTAGTTTTCGCATGGGTATCTTGAAGGGTTCCCTGAGGTTCCTTTTGTTGATAGTCAGTTAAAATTTTTACATGCTGTTCCGTGAGGGTTGGCAGAATTTCCGAAGTGTTGATGCCAATAGATGGTTTGTAGATGGTTGTTAATTCCTCGATGTCCACTCCGGTTGCTCAGCTCTGGTCGGTGCCGATTTTGGCCTTACAATCTCTCCTCAGTTGTAATATTCGTGCCCCCTGTAGCACTTCGTATCCGGCTGCGTGCTTATTGCATCGAACCTGCAGTGCCAGGGTGTCCTTGATGGAATATATCCAGGTGTTGGGTGTGATCAACTTCTTCAGGTATGTTCGGCTTCCGGGAAGAGCTTGAATGTTGCAGCTATGCCACTTGATGCTTTGTGGTTGTAATAGGGCATTCGTTTCGCAAGTTTGCGCCAGCTGGCTGGGTGAAAGAACGGCCGGATGTAAGATACCAAGTTTCGCAAACGTAAGCGCGTCCGTAATCACAATTAACGCGGTCACGTATTCATCCACGTGCCTGGTCATTAGGAATATCCACGACAACAAGGCTAATTCTAGTTCTACTTTATTACTTCTTTCGAAGGAACCGTTAGTTTGTGGTCGGTATCCCGATGTAATTACGTGTTTAATTTTGATAGGTATATTTCGAAACGAGCGCGCGTTTTCGTCTTTTGCTGTGTCCCTGAGCGCTGCAAGTGCCGATGCAAACTCGTCGGGTCCCATTTCATGGTAGAGGCTTGCAGCTCCGACAACGCTAAATATTTTCCCTTCTCCATTATGGGGGGTAATTACGCGGTTTTTGGTTAATTCCTCGGATAATAATTTTGTTTCGTCACGGAGTCCGATAGATTTTAAGGTTTTGCTAATCTGGCTAGTTAGTATTCTGTCGGCGGATATGAAATGTACATAATTATCCGGAACGGACGTAAGCGTGTTCTTTACAATTTTTACTTCGCATAGCGTAGGCTTGTCCTCGTATTCCGGTGCGTCCCGGGCGTCTCCCCGGTATTCGGAGGATTCTCGCGTGATTGTCGGAAAATTCGAAGGGTCGGTGAATGGCTCGGGGTTTACTTCGTACCGCTCCGATGAGTCAGACATCTTAGTTGTGTAGGGTCTTGGACTCGTGCTCGACATTTCTTTAGGAGGCGATTGATTTTTTAGTTCGTCCAGTGTCTCTCCCCTCGGGACAAATCATAGTTGATTGTGGTATGTCCAGGGCTTCTTCGTGCAGAGGCACGTCCCACGACACTCTCTTCTGTGGGCCCGTTTGTGGTTTTGTCTCCGGACTGGCGTTTTCGGGAGGATTCGGTGTTTCCTCCTCTTTTCCGATGGGACTCTTCGTACTGATAATTTCCATCTCCGTGGCTAGGCCTAAGGGGGTGTCAATGCTTCGGACGGTTGGGTCTGAATTGTCTCCTTCTATGTATTCCCAGCGGGGCGGCTCGTCAAGGCTCTTCAAGAAGGCGAGTTGGTCGTGCGTATATTGGCCTGCGTACGGGCCCTCGGTTACCATAGGGGAGTAGACCTTTACGAACTCTCCTGAGTCTTCGCTTTCCGGCTCCAGATCTATTTCCCGGGGACTAACATCTTTGTGAGGGTTCGATGTTTCCTCTCTTTCTTTATAGGGGGAGTCTTCGGCGGTTCTCTTCAAGATGGTGATTTCCTCCTGTGTGAATGGGCCTGAGCTAGAACCGTCACTTGGGATGGTGGAATCTTCGTTGTCGCTCTCGGGCGTAGTTTCTTCCGTGGGTGTGGGGAACGCATGAAACACCGGATTTCGTGACGGCGCATCCGAGAAACGTCGCGGACTCGGGCTTCGAGGTAGTCTTGGGGCCTGCGAGGAGAACCCGGCCGCCTCGTTCCGGTTGGACGGGCGAACTCGCTGGTTGTTTAAATGATCGCGGTTTTCGGATGGCGTTTCATGTTCGGCGGGCCTTCCCTGCTCGCGCGGCTTGTATTCTCGGGACTCGCGAGATTCGTAAGTTCTTGGTTCGCGCGGTTCGTACTCGCGGGATTCATGCTGGGGCTCCGACGGTCTGCGTTCATAGTTCAGGGGACGTTCGCCTTGCCTCGTCAGCAAGACCGTTGGCTGGCGCGGCGACAGAGGTTCGCGATAATCCATCTCGTGGCGGTAATCTTCACGGTAAAACGGGTCGCGGTGATATGGATCGCGATAGTATTCATCCTGATAGCAAGGGTAACTGTAAGCAGGGTACGAGGGAAGGGGCTCTCGATAATAATCGTCTCTATAGCGGGGGGAGCTGGAATATGGAACCGGAATATGGAGAATGATGATCGCGGTACGAGTCACCTTCGTACGGCTGTCTCCATTCAGTCCATCTACGCTGAGGGTCATACGGTGACGGGGGACGCGCGTTCTGCGTGTACGCATACGCGTCATCGCGCGGCAAACCGAACAATTCTTGTTCTCGTCTTTGCATGTGCAACGCTAAATCGAACGCGTCATCCAATGATTCGGGGTTAGACAATGCTACTTTAGTCGAAATTCTTTGAGGTAGCGCGATGATAAAAGAGGTACGAGCCAATCGTTCCACGTCCGTCATGGTTTTCTCAATATTTTCTCCAATCAATTCTTTCGCTCTTACGATTACCTGTCTATACAGGCGGCTCGCACGGTGGATAAAGTCTATTAGACGCTCGTGGGGAAACATGCTTATACGTTCGAGTTCCAGCCGGAGCTCCTCATAACCGCGGCAGGGGGAATATCGGACTCTTAGAAGGAAGAGCAGATCGGCCACGCTTTGACAGTTTTTCCCTTCGACATAGTATCTAATAGGATCTTTTAGTTTATATATTAACTCGGTAAAAAAATTTTCTTCCTGGCCGGGCGGTACTCGCTTTGAAGCTCTCTGTATTGAGGCAGCGAAGTCGTCCAAGGTTACAAAATCAGGATCGAAACAGGGAATGCTGTCTAGCGCCCTATACACTCTCTCTTCATCTTCTCGGGAACGCCAAACGTCTATTGCAGACATTTCTAGGTCGTTCGTCCGGGATCCAAGAGATGGTCATTCGTCCGTCATCGGCGGTAAGGGAGGAGGTACAATAGGAGGAGCGTTAGCCGTGGATTGGGAATCGGAAAAATTTTGCGGCGGGGGGTGATCTCAAAATACCACCCGTCATTGCTATACAATGCTCTGCAAAGGATCTTGAGTAGTAGGAAGTATAGTCAAGTTACGAGCAGATAAAATTACGGTGGGTCGCGCTATGTAGCGACGACGCGCTCTCTTTTAAATGTATAATTAGTATATATATAAGGGAATAAAATCCCACTTCTGACACCAGTTTGTTACGTCCTGAAGGGACTTTTGTGAATCGCCCTGAGCGGCTAGGATGATCCACGGGATTCGTTGCTCTGTCGAGGTGCTAAAGCACGCCTTGACTATACTTACCATGAAGGATAGGAAGTAAAGGGGGTTGAATCAATGGTTACACGGAATTCAAGGGAGAAACAATAGATTAAAATATATTCTTGACGTAAATATTAAAGTAATGGTTAGAACATACCCTAGGGACGGCGCTCCGTCCCTGTTATCGCTGTGCGCTCGGGTGTCGGTCGAATATCGCACGGCACGCTTGCCGTCTAGCGTTTCGCTCGCTGTTTAGGTCGCTCAACCTAGAGTAGGTCGTGGTCGCTCGCTGTGCTCTCGGATGGCACTCGGAAGTTGGTGACCTGGGGTCCGTTGTACCTCACTATCTCTAAACGTCGTTCTTCTACGCGCTCCTACGTCGGTCACGATTGACGCGCAAGGGCACTCCCGGCTAGGCCGTTCTCGGTATGTCGGATGGAGTTACCCTTTTACGAATTACTATCGGCCGTTCGTACTTCGCGGAATCTACGCGGAGACGTGGTCGCGGTATCTAGACGGCCCTCTGGCCCGTCGTCACTTCCTAGCTCGAGCTCCCAAATCAGAATCTGTCTTCCGCGGCTCTCGATCGCGGGCCGAACCTCGGACAGTCCCCAGGAATGGGGGAAACTGCCCCGTCGGCACTTATCAATCGCTCCTTATTAGGAGATTCATAACTCGGGCCGTCGATGGTCACGTTGTCCCTACCGTTGTTGCTACGGGCTCAGCACAACGTGATTTCTACACGTGAGGCGATTCCGCTGAATCGCCTTCCCGAAAGAAAACGACGCGAGGACAGCAAGCACGGGATGGACCTGAAGGGCCCATGTAACAGGACGCACAAACTTGAAAGTTGTCCGGAGAAGGTTCTACAGAAAAGCATCTTCTTTCTCACAAGTTTCTACAGAATAATATATTGTTTTTATAGCAGCAAAATATTTTTACATTAGAGTTTTTATGTAAAGTTTATAGAAATGTAGGGGGCGCAGGGGCTTAGATAGAAACGAAAGGGATGCACAGGCTTGGATACAAATGTAGGGGGTGCACAGGGTTGGAGATTGTCCGGAGAAGATTAGATAGACAGAGAAGCATCTTGTTTCGCACAAGTTTCTGGAAATTTGTCAAATAAGGTAAATCGACAAAATTTGTCAAATTAGCATAGCATTAAGAATTAAGAAAATTATAGCGTACTGCTTGCAATGTAGAGCAAGTCACATTATTCAAGAAAGTACGCTGAAAACGCATCTCCCTTGATACTTTGCAATCTCTTGTGAAAGATATTCCTAATACTTTATTAAAATCCACAGTAGTTCCATCGGTGTTCCTTAATTTCATTAGTTTCCCATTACCAATATTTCAATTCACCAATAAACATATTAATTTAATTTTATTCCAACATCAATAAATAGTGCGTTAAAAATATTGAATCTCCTTATTCATTTTCGCTAAGTTACCATTAGCATTTAAAGATCCTCCAACAAGACTTTCTGCGCTCTCACTTTCTTCGGATACATTTTACAGTCTATACATTTACAAGGAAACATATGGAAGCCGAAAATTCTGATTTTAACGAAACTCCGTACGATTGTAGAGCATGTCGGAGTATGTAAGAAACGAATTTTTTTCTGCGGAAAAACACTCTGAGGGGGTGAAATCAGCCACCGAAATTTTCAGCGATTTTTCGTTTTTCGAGTATAACATTGTAACGGTGCGAGGTAGAAGAAAACCGTAATTGGACAAACTGTTCAGTGTTTGATGCCGTATAACGCGCTGCAAAAGAAATGTTTGTAACTCCACAATTTATAAATAAATTACAATTTTCGTTATTTTACAAACATTTCTTTTGCAGCGCGTTATATGGCATCAAACTCTGAACATTTTGTCCATTTACGGTTTTCTTCTACCTCGCACCGTTACAAAGTTATACTCGAAAAACGAAAAATTGCTGAAAATTTCGGGGGCTGATTTCACCCCCTCAGAGTGTTTTTCCGCAGAAAAAAAATCGTTTCTTACATACTCCGACATGCTCTACAATCGTACGGAGTTTCATTAAAATCAGAATTTTCGGGTTCGATATGTTTCCTTGTTAGTATAGCAAAGGGTCATTCTATATCTATATGTTTTACATTAAGTTGTAACTAAAATATGTGGTTTTAATATATTTACAGATAATAGAAGCAGAAGCGAAAGAGAAATTGACCCCACTGTACGAGCAAATGAAAAAAAAACAAGCACTTTCATGTATAATTCAATTTTAGAGTTTTAAGAAATATGTATATATAATTAAAATCGAATTTTGTTATGAATATGGAAAACTGTATAATTCAGAGAAAGAAAATAAATGGGACATAGTACTATACTAAATAAATGATTATATTAAAAGATTTTATTCAGCGTCAGTCCTCTGTTTGCTTCTTGTATGTTTGCTTCATATCTGACAACTCAAATTTAAACCAATTCCACCAATCCAATTGTCTTGTAGCTTTGCAGGTGTGCATAGTTTGCATGACAATATAATATATTGTTAATTAAAAAAAATAACTCCGAGGGGGTGTAAAAATTATCCAGTCATCAATAAACACTACAAAATGTGTGAAATTCCCGCAAAATTACCTTTTTTAAAAAAATGTACAGAAAAGAGCGCCCAGTATATAATCCCATCAAAAAGCATCCCATTTAAAAACATTGTAGTAAATTAATAGCTTTAGAAAACTAATGATATACATAAATTGCACCAATTATCACAATGGCTATTTATGCAAAGAAGAAAATGTATTAAATAGTATTAAGCAGATATATTTTTATACAAATAAATATTTTAATACGAATAAATATTTTATTCAAAATACTTGGCGCTGCTCTCCGAATTGGTGTTGCTAAACTGAATAAATATGTATAAATTGTATTAAAATCTTTTTCTTTCTTTCTTGTTTCAGTGCTATCTGGTGTTGTTTTATTTATTAACCAAGGCAGTTAACATTTTTTTCAGAGAGCAGCGCCAAGTATTTTGAATAATATATTTATTCGTATTAAAATATTTATTTCTATAAAAATATATTTAATACATTTTTTTCTTTGAATAAATAGCCATTGTGATAATTGGCGCAATTTATGTATATCATTAGTTTTGTAAAGCTATTTATTTACGACAATGTTTTTAAATGGAATTCGTTTCGATGGGTATTAATTTACGACAATGTTTTTAAATGGGATCCTTTTTGATGGGATTATATACTTGGCGCTCTTTTCTGTACCTTTTTTTAAAAAAGGTAATTTTGTGGGTTACTTTGAAATAGGGACATCCCGTATTTAAATTGTCACTGGTATTATAACTTGCATTCCTGCGGCTTATAGCGCTGCACTGTTATTTCATGCTTAGCCCTTAACGTAATGGGGCTCTAGAGCCCCAAATTCGAGTGACACAAAAGACAATAGAGTGAAAAGTCTATTCTATACCTGGTCTGTGTCCGTACGCGTGCGGGGATCGGTGCGTAGGCACGACGGCGACCGATTCGGGGAAACTAAAATCGCATCTTCGATGTACGGAAGAGGTACATCGTGGTCCCTGATTTCTGAGACAGAGGGTGGTACGTGATTTCTGAGAAAGATAAGGAATCATGACGTGCGACAGTATTGAACACGTTTTGCCATATACGTGCACGCGCTTCATGCCGTGTGTTTATATTTAAATACTGGGAGTGATACAGTCCGCGAGCAATGACGTAAACATAGAGCGATAATTATTGTAAATCAATCGTCGCGGTAGCCCATGGACTAAACACGACATTGTACCACGCCATGCCGTGTGTTTATATTTGGTCAGGATTGAACACGTTTTGCCTCCTACGTGCACGCGCTGCATGCCGTATGTTTATATTTGAATCATGGGACCGATACAGCGCACGTGCAATGGACGTAACTATGAAGAGATAAGGAATCATGGTGCGTGACAGGATTGAACACGTCCAGTGCGGATGCTGTAATTCGGCACCCTCTGGCATAGAAAGATAATATATAATTATTCGAGACCTAATTCCGGGTATTTAATTTACGTAGCCTCACCATAATCACCGTGAGAGAATGCGACGTTGCGTTCTGACGTCCCACTATTTTTCGCGCGGTATTAATTAAAGTCTTACTCATAAATCACTCCACAACTCCACCAAAATCCCTCAACTCTGACCCCTCTCCCTCAACCGTTTCGAGATGGTCAACTACGAAATCCCCTTCCCCTCTTCGCCCTACGGGGCACGATCTCCTCTCTCACATTTAAATCTAAAGAAGTCCCTCGTCCCAAAAACCCTCTTAACTCGAGACCACGTCTCACCCCCTCTCTACAACCCACCTAATCAAAGCTACTCTCACCCCTTTCCAAACAAAACACCCAAAACCAAACCAATGGGTTGAGTACCCCCTTTTCAGAAGCCCCAAATAAGAACCCCTGATATCCTATAGCGACGCATAGTTTGCGCATGAGTCATCAACATATTTCAATTATATAACACATATTTTGCACATGAGTCATGGTGCATACCGCGCATACCTCTCATACCTGACATTCCGGCGAACCATATAAATACAAGGGCCCCAGAGGCCGGAATCCTCTTTCTACGGAAACACTTCTAGTAACCTGTAGTAACAGCATCTTATACTAATAATCTCAGTCCATTGTTACGGCAACTACTGTAAGCGATTATAATTAATATTCGTACCACTGCATATCACCCTCATTTATATTATTTCGTATTGCTTACGCTTTTCATATTTCAACTAATGCTCATTGATTTACATTATTGTCTTTGCTAGTGCTTAGTGCATTTATATTTTATCTACTGTCAAATACTAATTGCTCTATAATAGCTATCATGTATCTCATATTCATACATATATATATTGCTATTGAACACCATTTATATAAATGCTTACGCGCTAATGCTTAACGCCCAACGCATTATTATATTAACTAACCGCTATCGCTTTAACAGTGCATATTTTCGCGCTTTAAAGTAAATAAACTCTCTTTATACTAAATAATGTTTCGAATTATTATCGATCCTTCGGTTACGAAGATTCCAAATCATAACAGGCTACTGCAACAGTTGATCTCGGTTCGTGAACGTCGGGAGTTCTAATAGTGTTTACAAGGCTTACTTCCGCATAGCTCTTGCACGACCATACGTCTAGAAGTATTTCGCGGAATACTACAGACGGCTTCTTATATTAATGCAGCGGTAAATCCAATTACCAAGTATAAATAAAAACCACCAGTGCTCCAAAGGGTGTCACGCAGGTGCGCGATTACTCGTTAAACCTTCCCTAGTCGCTCAGTGCTACGAAGCTGGCATTCGCGCCTGAATTCCTACTAGTTCAGTGTTACGAAGCTGATATTCGTGCCTGTGTCACGTCCTGGGTGGCGAGGTTTTAGGACAGTGACATTTTATGGGGAATATCGGGAACTCAAACACGAAACCCTGCTTCGTGTTCTAAGGGGTAGCCAGGGTTTAGGCAGGAAACCCTGTTTCGCTGCGCTAAGGGGTAGCAAACGCTTAGTCACGAAACCCTGCTTCGTGTTCTAAGGGGTAGCCAGGGTTTAGGCAGGAAACCCTGTTTCGCTGCGCTAAGGGGTAGCAAACGCTTAGTCACGAAACCCTGTTTCGCTGCTCTAATGGGTAGCAAGGGCTTAGGCACGAAACCCTGTTTCGCTGCTCTAAGAGGTAGCTAGGGCTTAGGCACGAAACCCTGTTTCGCTGCTCTAAGGGGTAGCTAGGGCTTAGGCACGAAACCCTGTTTCGCTGCTCTAAGGGGTGGCAAGGGCTTAGGCACGACACACTATTTCGCTGCTCTAAGGGGGAAGCAAGGGCTTAGGCACGAAACACTATTTCGCTGCTCTAAGGGGTAGCTAGGGCTTAGGCACGAAACCCTATTTCGCAGCTCTAATCGATAGCAAGGATTTAGGCACGGAAACTCTATTTTACAGCTCTAGTCGACCAAGGAAGGTTGAGAAGTAATCGCGCAACCCGAGGGACACCCGTTAGGGTATTCGCGGTTTGTTCTTAGGCCTTGATAATTGGCTTAACTACTACATTGAGAAAGAAACACACGCATGGTAGTTCTTCAAAATAGACGTAGTAACGGGTATACGGAACTCTGAGTGAAAGAAAAGTTGTAAACACTGATAAAAACTCCCGAGGTTCGCGAAGGATGAACAGCCGCTGCAAGGCCGGTTAGGATTCCTGGTATTCGGAGGACAATTGTGAGAATTCAAACGTTTAAGTAAATCGAACCGCTATTTATTCGGAAGAGAGTGAATAAACAATGCACTATTAGTGCGATAGCAAGTTACAATAATGCGTGGACAGCAAGCATTGGCACAAAACATTTATATAACGGTGGTTGCAAATATAAACATAAGATGAATTAGTATTAATGATAACAAGTTAATATTAAGCAATAGAGTTAAGCAATAATATAATTAGGCGGTAATATAAGCAATAGACACAATATATAGCAAAGAGCGTAAGCAAAACTAAATGATATGAGTGCAGTTAAGCGACATACATATAAGGTAATAAGCGTGATTAGATAAAATAATATAAAGCAATAAGTACAACAAAAGAAGGCAATATAAACCGAAGCGTAAGCAAATAAATTATATAAATGCAAATAAACAAAGAGAATAAATGTAAAGCAATAATCGCAAACAAAAGAAAACAATATAAAGCGAAGAGATAGTATAATGTGTGCTTACATTGATGTTGTAGGGTTGTGATTCTTTCTGGGAACGTTGTACTGAAGCGAATTCTTAGTGATAGGATTAGTGGTTGTTGCCGAACTAACAGAACTAACTGGACTGAGCATCCGCGATCCATGCGGCGCTGGTATTTATACAAAGCGATGGAATGTCGGTATGTGGGGGGAATTTGCGGTATGCGTGATGATTCATCCTTAAAATATGTGTTATGTAATTGGCGCGTATTGATGATTCATGCGTAAGGTATGTGTCGTTATGGCATATTTCGGGGCTTTGAAAAGGGAACACTCCACCTGTTGGATGGGTTTGGAGGATTTTGATTGGGGAGGTTTGAAATGTAGAGGTTTGAATAGGTTTGTTGTAGAGAGGGGTCTCGAGTTAAATGAGTTTTGGCGAGGGACTTGTCTAAGGTTTTGAATGTGGGAAGAGTTCGCCCCACGAAGGCCGAAGAGGGGAAGGGGATTTCAAATTTGTTCATCTGGAGATGGGGACCGCTAAGGTACATCGTCCAGACAACCCAGTGGTTAAGAATTGAGGTTTCATAGGTAGTTGTGGGGTTGTGAGAGAATTTATATGAAAGATGCTAATTAGGACCGGGCGAAAATAGTGGGACGTCACACCTGAATTCTTACTCACCCTCAGTGCTACGAAGCTGGCATTCGCGCCTGAATCTACTCACCCCCAGTGCTACGAAGCTGGCTTTCGCGCCTGAATCACTACTCACCTTCAGTGCTACGAAGCTGGCATTCGCGCCTGAAACACATACTCTCCAAGTGATACAAAGCTCGCCTTCGCGCCTGAATTCCTTTCTTCCCTTGTACCACGAAGCTCGCCTTCGTGTCTAACTTTCCCATATAACCCCACTATGCCATTGTCCTACAGACCTCCACCTGGGACGTAACAGCGTTCGTGTAAACATCAGACGATGAGAACATAGAGCGATAATTATTCGGAGTAGATTTCCAAGTATTTCATGTCGAGGAGGAGGCTGTAAGTCAATCGTCACGATAGCCTATGGAGTAAGCACGATATGGAATAAGGCACCACATGATGCAGTATGTTTGTAGTAGGTAAGTGGAAGCGGTGCGGCGACCGTTTTAGGGTGAAAAGAGTTCGATAAAAATCCATGGGCATCTGATTTACAGTATACCAATGTCAGTATCCCCAGAATACGCACGTCATTGTCTTCCGATGACGATAACAAAGGTGACACGAGCCCTTCATCCACGGTGTCGCAGTTGGATGACCAAATTCTTACGATCGAGATGTATAAGATCCGCAACGCGTTAAGCCCACCGTCATTATCCGAGATGTCGTGGAGCAGTATCATTTAAAACGGCATTATGCAATTGTCGCATCAGCATCGTCAATTGCTATGCCATATCGTTCTAAACAGTGCTGCGAGAAAATGTACATTGTATTGCATCGTTGGTCATGAGGACGTGCATCGCAAGCAAGTGATGTACTTTACCGCGGTTGTGTGTACGCCGTTAACGCTTCTGAAGGACATTGAGAACGGCACGGTCGAAGGTTACGAAGTATTGCATACGAAGAATTAAGTGAGGTGTTGTCAATTTAATAAAATACTCGTTGAGTTATAATGAGTGCAAACGAAAATACACTGAATTGTGATAACTGCACAATGAGAAGAAACTTCCACGAGACAGTATATGCACAATTAGACGCGGGCACATACACTGCCTCATGTTGATCACTCGCGATGATTACAATTTAATATAGAAGCGTTGAGTTTAGCTGAGCTGAGAATGATAAAAAATGCTCGACTACAGTACAGAAATTGATTCAATGTGCGTAACAAGAATTCTATTCGTAACACGTTGGACAAACACGCGTTGTGTCCGCTGTGCATGCAGTCGAGAGAACTTCTCAAGATGGCAGAGAAAAGACATTGCAGAGTCTTCTCTAACCGACTCGAAACCGTTTTACGCGACGGGTTGATTGGTTCATTGATGGCGTCTGATTGGAGGATCATGATCGATCAGCATTGCTGATTGGTGGATCGATCACAGATCCGCATCGCTGATTGGTGGATCGATAGTCGATCCGAGTCGCTGATTGGTGGATCGATAGTTGATCCGTGTCGCTGTTCTGAGTCCGCGAGGCGCTGCACCGGGAGCGAGTGTAACGAATTCATTCCCAAACAAAGGTGTTCATGGACACGTACAGGGCTTTGTCCCAGATGTCCACGCTTTTACGCTCTGTTGCGAAATTTCGAGACTGGGTGTATAAGTGCGACGCGTGCCTGCAGCTTATCGTCCAGTACCAGTGCAGCGGAGGAGTGTCGGTGGCCGCAAAACAACGTCTGGTGTCGCTGATCGCGCGAATAAAGACATTGCGCGCGATCGTGCGGGAAAAGCTTTCTCGAGTAGGGCTCAGAGTTTCGGCACGATCGAAGGCACCCAAAATTGTATGGGAAGACGTGGAATCTGCGTCTACAGCCCGTATTTCAACCGGTGCAGTCATTAACATTTTGTGCCCGGACCGACACCTAAGCGCGTCTACACAACACACATTCCGATTGCCCCAATCGAGCGGCCGGAAGTCGGCACAACCGCGTAAGGGATCTCGGAAACGCACCGAGACCCATCAGCACATGGCGAAACACCCAAAAGCAGGCCAAAGGCGGAGACCCCGATGGTCCCCGCTTCGCCCCGATTACAGTATAAGAACAATGTACGAGCAATGCGAGCTCAGACTTGATGTAGAATTGTTACGGGATCAATACCCGACTTGATACGAGACTCATGCCCAAGTAGGCACAGTGTAATAGTCACCCAGATCGGGACAGAATAAACCTGTTATCCTTACGGTGAGTTCCAACTCTTTAACCCGCAACGATCTCCTACCTCCGGGTTCAAACCGAATCCTTTCGTCCCGGCATAATCACCCGAACCTTCGGAGCCCGTGGACGACAATCGCCAAGGACGCCCAGGAGCATCCCGAGATTCGTACCCAGAATCTCGACCCCAGGCGCCCAGGCACAACAACATGTTGATCCGCGTCGATTTTTAGAGGGTGATCGACGAACTGTGATCTCGCCCGTCACGGACGCTATCATGAAACATAAGAGCGCGTCCGTGAATAGGATCTGAACGCGGAGTTTATGTTGGGGAAGAATACGGACATGAAAAATTTCGGTACGCGAAATCGTGTACTTAATGCAATCGAGCGTGTGCGAGTGGTACTCCAAGCACGTGGTCGCTCCCACGCTAGTGATGCTCAAGGAGTTTCAAGCAGCTTTTGAAGCAGCTCAGCAAATACGGAATATTTCGATCGATGTATTATTTAGTCTTGTGTTTTATTAGTATTAATGTTGTTATCGTTGTAGATGCCTGAGTTACTTCTACTCGTCTGAGCGATTGACCAAACACAACGTGGACTGTCAGCGTCTGAACGAGTGTGCCGTCGAATTGCCGTCTGCGGAGGATAAATGCGTTGCAGTTTAAAAATTTCAAGAATGAGGAATGGGCGCCATTCATTGTGTACGCGGAATTAGAGTGCATGCTGGAGGACGTCGAGCCTGGGACGCGGAGTCGTACATACACGTACCAACAGCACAGAACGTACACCGTCGGATATTACATTCATTGTTCCACCGATGCGTCTCTATGCCGTTATCGCGCGCATCGTCACGAATCCGAGTGCGTGAAGTGGTTTGTGCAATAACTGCGTGACTTTGCTGACATTGTATATTCATAGTTGCGGAACGCGAAATCAATGAACCCGTTGAGCAATCATCAGTGGCACACTTTTATCGAAGTAATTGCGTGTCAAGTGTACGGGCTACTCTTCGTCGGGGCGGATAAAAAAGTGCGCGATCATTGCCACGGGACGGGCCAGTACCGAGGCACGGCGCACGTGACTTATAACTTGCAATTTCAGTGATCGTATACGATACCGGTAGTGTTTCATAATCTGTCAGGCTACGACGCGCATTTCGTAATTAAGGAGGTCGCGTCCATGTTCGAGGGACAGATCGACCTGCTGCCGGTGAAGAAGTAGCGGTACATATCATTCACCAAACACGTCAAGGGAATCGACGCCGAGTACAACGATTGCAAGAAGGGATTGAAGTTTCGATTCGTCGATTCACTGAAGTTCTTGGTCGCCAGTCTGGAGAAACTCGCTTCGAATCTTGGCAAGGATTGGGACGCGACGCTCAAATACACCAGCGTACGATTAGAGCTTTCGACGGACGTGTACATGTTACTGTTCGTGGAACGTGGCATACGCGATGGTCTGAGCTAGTGCTCGCGCAAGTACGCGCATGCTAACAACAAGCACCTGCCTGCAGGGATGTGACGACAGGTCGAAGCCGTCGACGTATCTGATGTACTTCGCCGTCAACACCTTGTACGGATGGGCAATGTTTCAGGCTATGCCGCAAGGAGGGTTTCGATGGTTGGACGATGCAACAGTGATCACACTCGACGTGTCATCTCTGCATGACGACGATGGACCCGAGGGATACTTGTTACAGGTGAACATCGAGTATCCCACGGAGATTCACGACCCGCACGCCGACCTTCCATTCTGCCCGTTGCGCGAGCACGCGCCAGACGGAAAATAGACCAAGCTGCTTGCCACACTCGACGATAAGGAGCGATTCATAATCCACTATTGCTACATGAAACAGTGCGTGCGACACGGATTACCCGTTACGTGTGACAGCGTCAGGCCTTGGACAAGGTAAGGGCGAGACTATGGGAACTCAATCAGCGGGGAGACACGAATTGGACCATCCGGTACTTCCGCGGAGTGCCGACCATCGTTGAGAACAAAAGGACCCGGAACCCTGCCCTAAAAAACCATTAAGCTGCCCCATGGTCTATTTTCAAAATGTGCGTGGTCTGAGAACTAAGGTAGATGACTTGCGAATCTGAAGTCAGAAAGAAAACTGCGATATCGTGCTCCGCCGTCCTGTATGATATTCTCATCTTTGTCGAAACCTGGGTTAACTCGTCTATCTCTTCGTCTGAGCTTGGCTTAACTAACTGTAACGTCTTCCAGTTGGACAAATCCTCTCTTACTAGTTTCTTTCGAGAGGAGGGGGGTCTTTATTGTAATCAGAAACTCGTTGCCTTGCCGTGAGATTAAACATATATGTCATGATCTGGAACAGGTTTTCGGAAGAGTGCGCCTCCATACTAAGCACATCATTTTTGGGGCGTTATATCTCCCGCCTGCCTCTCATCCAGATCTCTATGAGTGCCACATCGGATGTGTCTCGGAGATATTTCATAACTTCAATGATGATGTTTTCTGTATTTGGGGGAATTTTAACCTCCCCCATGTAGTCTGGCCTACTGTTCCTGGCCCATTCTATTCAAAGAAACCGGGTACCACATCTCTAGAGTCGACGGCCATTGACCTCCTTCTAGAAGATTACTGCTACTGTGGCCTGACTCAGGTGAACAATATTGTTAACTCCCGTGATTGATTGTTAGACCTAATCTTTGTAAAGGAAATGGATGTTGCTGTTGATAATGCCGTTGATTTCCTAATCCCCCCTGATCCGTATCATCCACCACTGGGAGTGCGTTTGAATGGCTTATTGGCATCTACCTATCATAGCCGTGACAGTGTCACTTACCGTGATTTCGAACGTGGCGATTACGCTAGTATAACCACCTAAATAATATAGATTGGGATGCCGAGCTTAAAGGGATTAGCCTGGATACCGCTGTGGATCGTCTTTATTCCCATTTTTATGAAGTTATTACAGCTTTCGTGCCCGTAAGGGTGTATAAACGATCTCTCTATCCTCGGCGGTTTTCGCCACGCCTGAGATTTCTTATTCAGAATAAAAAGAGAGCGCACAAAGCCTACAAAACTTCCAACTCTTTCAGCGATTATCAGTTGTTTTCCCGTCTCCGCTCCCAGTACAAATTACTTACTAAACGTGACTATCGTGCGTATGTTGATGATGTCGAAAATTCTGTACGGTATAATGTTAGGAGTTTCTGGAGCTTCGTTGATGCTAAACGAGGTGACCGTAGGCTTCGCAGCTCCATGCGCCATGAAGGTACTACAGCCT
The DNA here is from genome assembly GCA_963932335.1 of Andrena marginata. Taxonomy (NCBI): domain Eukaryota; kingdom Metazoa; phylum Arthropoda; class Insecta; order Hymenoptera; family Andrenidae; genus Andrena; species Andrena marginata. The sequence goes on from OZ010662.1 coordinate 27,199,776, forward strand.
CGTCGGATTTTTCAATCGCCGATCTCTTCGCTACCTACTTTGGCTCTGTTTATACATCTCCTGTTAGGCAGTCAACGGCTTTGGATGTGAACCATACTTTCTAAAGCAACATAACGCTGAATGATTTTACTATTTCCATTGGGGACATTTCCCGAAGCTTAACGTTCTTGACACGAGTAAGCGCCAGGGTGCTGACGGCATTCCACCTCTGTTCTTCAAACAGTGTAGCTTTATTCTCTCGAGGCCTCTCTGGAATATTTTTAATGCCTCACTAACCAGTGGTGTTTTTCCCTCGTAGTGAAAGTCTAGCCTCGTTACTTCTATATTCAAGGCCGGTGATCGTTCTGATGTCAGTAACTATCGGCCCATTAGCAAGTTATCGGTATTGCCCAAGGTATTCGAAGAGATTGTCACCGATATGCTATCCTCTCAGCTGACTAGCTTCTTATGCGGCGAACAGCATTATTTCGTTCCGAAACGCTCTACATTTACCAATCTCGCGGTGTACCATAGCCTTGTCTCCATGGCCCTTAATGAGGGCCTGCAGGATCACTCCGTGATGCTTCACAAATGTGCTTCGTGGGGGTTTTGTGGGCCTCTTTTAACCTGGCTCGGAAGCTATCTGTCGGGGCTTGTACAGATTGTTAAGGTGTCAAATTGTCTTTCTTCTCCGATTAGTGTCACTTCGGGCATTGAGGCCCACTGTTCAATGTATTTATCAACGATATCGCTGAGGCGCTTTCGGGTATACAAACTTCTTGTTGTATGCAGACGATCTGAAATTGTTCAGAGTTATCCGGGGAATTGAGGGTGCTTGCAGTATGGAGAGTGATTTACTAAAGTTAGAGCAATGGTGTACTATTACAAGAACGTGGTTGCACACTGGGAAGTGTGTTGTGCTTAGAGCCTCTCGTACCAGATCCTGTATGAAATATTCGTACAAATTAAATAATGTTGAGCTTAGGGACGTTTCCCAAGTCATTGATCTTGGGGTTTGCATTACACCTTGCTTTGACTTTAGGCCTCACTACGTGCAGTGTACTAGTATGGCTTTGAGAACCTTAGGCTTTATCTCTAGGTTTGTCAGACACTTCAGAGACAGAGAGTTTCAGAAATTGTTATACGTGGCACTTGTTAGGCCTCACGTCAAGTATGCATCAACCATTTAGAGTCCTAGGCATGCAAAATGTATTAAATCGGTTGAAAGGGTGCAACATAAATTTCTGAGGTTTGCCACTCGTATCCTAGGTAATCCTATGGAGAGAACCGACCACGATTATGGCCCGGTACATGCATCCCTTAAGATGGTTACTCTGGAAGAACGTGGCACATTGCGGGCACGATTTTTCTATACAAGATTATCAGTGGCCACATAAGTTGTCCGGACTTGCTTGGCTTACAATTAGACTCGTTCAATGCTCTGGTGAGGAACATGCGGTCTAGACCTCTCTTTGTCTCGAAGCTTCCGAAATATCGGGATTACGCGATTGACCCTATTAACAGGGCGATGATTATTGCGAATCAAGACTTCAGTTGCATAAATCCCTTTCTTGGGTCTCTGACTTCGTTAAAGACGGTATTATATAGGATTGTAATTAACGTGCACGGAGGTACTTAGTACTTAGTTTATCGTTTAAGTTTAGTTAGTTAGCTTAGTTATCTAACTATTATTTGCTAACTTATTTGTAGTTCAGACTCTGTAATTTGCATCGATCTTATTTTTTTAAACTATGGGGATTCCCCGTAAATTAATAATAATAATAATAATCATCAGGTATTGGGATTCGATTAGTCGTATTGGATGCGGCAGTACATCGAATTAAATACCGGTTTGAGGATGCGAACCACGAATGAATTTCAGAAGACTCTGTATAAATTAATAAATAACGCGGTGTACAGGAAAACAATGGAGAATATGCGGAATCGCGTAGACGTGCGACTGGTGTCGCCGTGGGACGGTCGTAACGGCGCAGAAGCGCTGATCGCGAAACCGAACATTCACAGTCGTACGATCTTCTCCAAGCAGTTGTCGAAATGCGAAAACTGAAAGTGAAGTTCGACAAGCCGATATACGTGGGAATGAGTGTGCTCGACGTATCGAAAGAATGCTTGTATGAATTTCACTATGCATATATGCTTGCGAAGTTTGATGATCGGTGTATGGTCCTGTATACCGACACCGACACTTTCATGTATAGGGTAGGAGCCCTAATTACTGACACATTAAGGACTGACTCTAATATTATTGCATAGTATCTGTATTTATTGACTAAAAGTATAAGTTTTTTATTTTATTTATTATGGTTTAATATGTTTACTTCATGAAAAACATTTTGTGGGTCTTAGAATTACTATTTTTGTATATAAATTCATTAATCTAAAAAAATATTTCGAGATCTATTACTGACACCTCTAAAACGTGTGTGACTGACTTACGAACACCCCAATTACTGCCAGCTAACCAAATACTGACACCGCTATTACTGGCAACTAACCAAATATTGACGCCACTATTACTACCAGTTACACACATACTGCCATCACATTTACTATCACTTTCCAAAATTCATTTTTTTGCTTTAATTCAATTTCAGAATACATTTGCATTATATATTCTCATAAAGCATTACATATATTTTTGGCAGCATTGTAAATGTATTGAGAATATAAGAAATACACAAAGTTTCATGTGGTGAACAAATACCTATTTTATTTTTATTAAAATTTAACATTTTTTAACATTTTTTACTTGGGTACTAATTGTACCTTTGTTTTATACATTACAGCTTCAGTTATATTTATAACAAGTAGGTATTTGAAGTCTTTTAATTAATATTGTAGTCTCATCTTTGGTTTAATTAATTCCTAGCTCTTATATTTAAAAATATCTATGTAATTCTAGAAAATACTATATTTAAAAGTAACGTTAAATAAAATTCTTATAACTTTGGTTTTGCTAATCATTAATTACGTACTATAAAAATATATATACGAGGTATGTAACAGTGTAATAAACAATATTTAGAAATAATAATTTAAATTACTAAAGTATTGCTGTTTATTGAAATTGGCTTTTTGTTTTCTTATTTTACTTTTGCTCCTGTTTTAGCTTTTGGTTTTTTCTCCAACTTCTGTTTCTTGTCTAATTCAATTTTCTCTTTCTTTATTTTGGTTTTCATTAATCGCATTTTTTCTTTCTTCTTTCTCCTCTCCTAACTTCTTTTTCTTCTCATCTTTATTATTTTTGTATTGTAACCACAGGTCCCCTGTTGCAATAGATGGCAGCTTTTCTTTGTTCGGTTTTGGTTCCCTTAATGAACTACCGCTAGATGGGACAAAGGGAGACGGGCATTACGTAATAGAGCACATGTACAAAGCATACAAAGAATAATACAAGTCGATTAAGATAAATAATTAGTGATAATTGTAAACTGTAATTGTTGTTTCCTTGTTTACAGGTAAGAGTGTAAATAATGTAAATAATTGTTGCGAAATAGCGAATAAAGTTTTAAAACCCTTGTTTACAGAGAAACATATTTCAGTCATTGATTTATCACTATCCACAATAATACAAAGAGGCTTATAAAACGACAATTTTGCTTACAATGGCGAAAAGATTGCTAATTTGTATTTAAATCTGTGGCATCACCAAAGGATAAGAAAACAACTGTAATCGCCATAACCTCAATTAAAACAGAGGAGACTAAAGAATATGCGTTGCCACAAGATATGATGTCTATAAGTGAACACGAAGAATTGACGAACACAGATGTTTATAAGAGAGTGAGAAAAAGTTTGACTCAAAGAGGTCAAGAGAGAATAGTGTGGATTACACTTACAAAAGAATTGGAGAAAATATATTTGGATACAGAGGGTAATATAATGTTTAATGATGTATATTTAGAACAGATAACAGAAAAGGATAGGGTAGTGGAATCCACACAAAAGAAAGAGAGCCAATTGAATTTGAAACATGTAGCAGAGAAGTTCATGACTGAAAAGTTTACATGCAAACATTCAAATACAAAACAGTGGCTAGACACATTTGAAAATGAATGTAAGAGATTGGAAATTCGGGAAGATAGTACTAAGATTGAGATGCTGAGGTTATTCCTTGAAAAACCATGTTTAGATTGGCACTCAGCAACTTTAACAACATTGACAATGGAGTCTCAATGGGATGAATGGAAAAAGAAGTTTTTAGAAACATTTGCAGAAAAGGGATGGAGTACAGGAATGTATGCTATAACTTACAAGTATAAGGAAGGTTCACTGATGGAATATGCTATGAGGAAAGAAAAACTAGTGCTAGACATGGACAATGATATTAGTACACAGACCCTAGTGATGCTTATAGCAGCAGGATTACCTGAATTCATCAGAAATAAAATAGATAAAGAAAAGTGCAAAGGCTCAACTGAACTACTACATGAAATCAGAAAATGTGAAGGCCTAGTAAATAAAAATAGTTTCACAAAAAAGAGGGAGGAAAGACAAGAGAATAAGAAGAAATTTGAAGAGGAAAAACCATGCAAAAATTGTGAGAAATTAAACAAAGGTATCAGGTATCACCCAGATGATTCATGCTGGTTTAAAAAGAAAGATGGAAATGAAGCTAGAGTAATAGGAAGCAACTCGGTAATAGAAGTAGACCTAAATACAGAACAAAAAAACGAGTAATCACACCATTGATTAAAGTAAAAATATTATTGGAAGAAACACTAGAGATAGACGGAACATACGATGCAGGTTCCCAAGTCTCTCTAATAAATTCAAAATTAGTTAAAATAAGAAAAAAGACAGAAGACGTAAATAGGATATGTTTAAAAACAGTCAATGGTGTGACACAAACAAAAGGATTGGTAACCATAAAAATAAAAATTTTTGAAAAAGAAGAATACGTTGATGTATTCATTGTAGAAAGAGATGATTTTGAAGATTTTCTTATCGGCTTAGATATGATAACAAAATTCAAACTAATTCAGAATGAAAATTTACAGATATCTCAGAAGAAAGAAATACAAATAGAGAAAAAGATAAATACATTGGATAAAAATGAAGAAATAGAAGAAGTTAAAATAAATTTTAACGAACATGTAAACGAAGACGAGTTCAAAATGAATTTTGATCACTTGGATAGTATAAAAAAGATAAAAATTGAAAAACTGGTAGAAAAGTATAATACAGCATTTGCAAAAAATAAATATGATGCAGGCACTGTTACAGACTATGAAGCTCGGATAGACTTAAAGGTCGATAAATATTGTAGTAAGGGACCATATAGATGCACTATAGAGGATAAGAAGGAAATAGAAAACCAAGTGGCAAAATTGCTAGAAAATAAGTTAATAGAAGAATCTTACAGCCCGTTTGGAGCACCAGTAACTCTAGCATTCAAAAGAGAGGAAAACAAACGATCAAGATTGTGTATAGATTTTACCGAATTGAACAAAATAATTATACCACAAGCTCAACCATTCCCATTAATAAATGATTTAATAATGAAAACAAGAAACTGCAAATACTTCACCACATTAGATATAAATTCCGCTTTTTGGTCAATTCCACTACGCATTGAAGATAGACAGAAAACAGGATTTGTTACACAAGAGGGGCACTTCCAATGGACGTGCCTACCGTTCGGCTGAAAAACAGCACCAGCCATTTTCCAGAGAATTTTATCCAATATCTTAAGAAAACACTATTTAAAAGACTTCTCCGAAAATTACATAGATGATATCTTAATTTGTTCAGAATCATTCAAAGAACATATAGAAAAAGTAATAAAAGCAATAGCAAATGAAGGTTTTAGACTAAAATTTAAAAAATGCACATTTGCAGCAGAATCAGTGAAATACCTCGGACATATAATAGGACACAATACACTAAGACCAGTGAACGATAATTTAATTTCAATAAAAAAATTTCCCACTCCGAAAACCCAAAAGAATATTAGACAGTTTCTTGGAAAAATTAACTTCTATCATGAGTATATACCGAAAAGTTCGATATTGCTAAACCCGTTACACAAACTATTACGAAAGAATGAGAAATTTATATGGTCTGAAAAGTGCGAAAGATCCTTTACAGATATAAAAAAGTTACTATGCTCTCAACCAGTGTTGGAAATATTTTATAAGGATTTACCAATAAGAATTTATACAGATGCATCACTAGAAGGTATTGGTGCAGTATTTAAACAGGTACAAAATAATGGTAAAGAAAAGCCAGTAGCGTATTTTTCAAAAAAATTAAATGAGTCACAAAAAAGGAAAAAAGCAATTTATTTAGAATGCCTGGCAATTAAAGAAGCGGTAATATACTGGCAACACTGGCTGATTGGAAGGAAGTTCACAGTATTTTCAGATCATAAACCACTAGAAAATATGAATATAAAATCTAGAACGGATGAAGAACTTGGTGAGTTGACTTATTATTTGTCACAATATAATTTCGAAATTAAATACATTCCAGGAAAAGATAACGCCGAAGCAGATAGTTTAAGTCGAAATCCGGTACTAGAAGACACTGAAAATAAGGATGAAATTCTGAAAATAGTAAATTTGATAAAATTGGATGACATCAAAATAGATCAGAAAAAAAACGAAATGATACAAAAAATGAAAACAAAATTGATAGAAAAAGATGGAGTATTCTACAAAAAGATTAGAAATAGAGAAAAGATTATTCTAGCTGAAGAATTAAGTATAAGTATGATAAAAGACATACACACCGAATGGTGTCATATAGGAATCAGACAAATGATGAACAAAATATGTCCCTATTATACAGCTAGAAATCTAACATCTAATATAAAAAAGATATGTAAAAATTGTGAAATATGTATAAAGAATAAATCGAGAGGTCAAATAAAATATGGACTGATGTCTCACTTGGGATCAGCAACAAAACCATTTGAATTAATGTCAATAGACACCATCGGAGGTTTTGGAGGCCAAAGATCAACAAAAAGATATCTTCACTTGATGGTTGACCACTTCACAAGATACGCCTTTATTTCAACATCTAAAACATAAAATGCCACTGATTTCATAAAATTAGTTCAGAAAGTGCTGAAAACTGATGAGATAGGGACGATACTGACGGATCAGTATCCAGGGATAAACTCTAGAGAATTCAAAGAATTCCTAAGAAATAATAATATTAAACTAGTTTTCACAGCAGTAAACGCACCGTTCTCGAATGGGTTGAATGAAAGACTGAATCAGACTCTAGTCAACAAAATAAGATGTAGAATAAATGAGAAAGAACATAACAAAGCGTGGACAACGATTGCAAGGGAGTGCGTAGATAAATATAATCGAACGGAACATACAGTCTCTGGATTTACACCACAATATCTGTTAGACGGTACAAACACAAACATCCTACCAGAAGAACTAAAAGAAGAAATAAATAATGAAGACTGGATAAGGGATAAAAAAAAATAGCGTTAAAAAGAACAAAAACATCACATGACTATAATAAAAAAATATATGACAAAAACAGAAAACACCATGAGTTCAACATAGACGAAGTAGTATATATAGAAAACGGAAATAGACTGAATAGGAAAAAGTTAGATAATCTAAGAACTGGACCATTCAACATAGTAGAAAGAATATCAAATTCAATATATAAAATTAAGACTGGAAAGAAGAAATCAGAAACGAGTTTGTTTCATATATCAAAATTACTTCCGGCATCGGACGTGGAAGAAGATTGAAAATATTGGGAATTTTCACCCCGGGCGGGGGGAGATGTAACGAAAGTATACTCCCGTTAATCCGAACCATAAAAAAACTTCAAAAAGTAAAAAAATTACGCCAAGTACATGAAAAATCAAATATATCACAAAAAATAGAAGGTAATAATAAAATCACAAAAAAATAGAAGACAATATACAATCCCCCAAAAAATAGAACAAAATATATAATCACAAAAATAGAAGATAATACACAAAAAAATAGAACAAAATATACAATCACAAAAAAATAGAAGATTATAATAATTACAAAATAAAAAAAAGGTGTGAAATAAAAATGAGCTGCAAGTACATAAAGGTACTTTGCAACTGCGCTTAAGATGACACAACTACATATACACAGCTAAAATGCTGTGATCATACATTCCATTACTCATATCGCGGACATTTTTTAATTAATCCGTCAAAAAGAATCCCATTTAAAAAAAATTGTCGTAAATTAATAACTTTACAAAATTAATAATATACCAAAATTACGCCAATTATAAGAATGGCTATTATACAAAGACAAAATTGTATTAAATAATATTAAGCAGACATATTTTTATACAAGTAAATATTTTAATACGAATAAATATTTTATTCAAAATACTTGGCGCTGCACTCCGAATTGGAGTTGCTAAACTGAAATAAATATATATAAATTGCATTAATCTTTTTCTTTCTTTCTTGTGCGTGCTTTCGTGAATGTGTGTATGTGTGCGGGTGCATATGCTACGTATGATATTAGAGTTAAATATATGTAGAATAGATCTGACTGCGTTTCTAATATGTATATGTATATATATGTTTATGTATTTTAGATTGTAAGGGAGTTATTATAAATTACTATTACTACTAAAACAATTAACATTTTTTCGGTTCCGCAGCGCCAAGTATTTTGAATAAAATATTTATTCGTATTAAAATATTTACTTGTATAAAAATATGTCTGCTTAATATTATTTAATACAATTTTGTCTTTGTATAATAGCCATTCTTATAATTGGCGTAATTTTGGTATATTATTAATTTTGTAAAGTTATTAATTTACGACAATTTTTTTTAAATGGGATTCTTTTTGACGGATTAATTAAAAAATGTCCGCGATATGAGTAATGGAATGTATGATCACAGCATTTTAGCTGTGTATATGTAGTTGTGTCATCTTAAGCGCAGTTGGAAAGTACCTTTATGTACTTGCAGCTCATTTTTATTTCACACCTTTTTTTTATTTTGTAATTATTATAATCTTCTATTTTTTTGTGATTGTATATTTTGTTCTATTTTTTTGTGTATTATCTTCTATTTTTGTGATTATATATTTTGTTCTATTTTTTGGGGGATTGTATATTGTCTTCTATTTTTTTGTGAATTTATTATTCCCTTCTATTTTTTGTGATATATTTGATTTTTCATGTACTTGGCGTAATTTTTTTACTTTTTGAAGTTTTTTTATGGGGATCTCACTTCTTTTTACAAAGATAATTGGCATAGTAGGGACAGACTTTAAATAATTTTTAATGGGGGGAAAAAAAAGTGGAAAATTTGAAATCGACCGGAAGACGGGAAACCGGGTCTCATCGCATTTGAATTTTTTTTTGTAATCGTTTTTCTCCATTGTAGTATATCGTTAATATACATGTTTATATATGGTTGAATTTGTCTTTTTACACTCTGTAATAATATAGAATCAAAGTATAAGATTACTTGAAAAATTATGACCTTGAAATCTCGTAAATTTACCGTAAAAAACATCTTTCGTTGTAATTATTTTTACCATGTCAAACAGTACAACTTTTGTGTAAGGAATTTTTTTCATATATATATATATATATATATATAAATAAAAGATTTCAAAATTTTAATGAAATAACCGATACTTTCGTTAAGAATACACTGTTCCAACAGATTTTATAAATATGGATTCTCTAGAATGGAAAAGTGATCCCAATTATAATATTGGATTAAATATAGTAAATAATTTAGCAGTAAACGATTCGGCCGAACGAGCAGTCAAACTCATGCAAAAGTTCAATTGTAACTATTCAACAGCCATCTGGACTTGTAACATTCAATACACGTTTCTTATAAATTTTCGTACGCTGAATACGAATTCGCAAACCGTTTTTCGCCAACATCCTCCGTTTTCGAAAAATTAGTTTATTTAAAAAAAAAATGCAAATTTTCAACTTGAACGTCTTGCGTATCGAAATAGTAATAGTTATTCGGTTGCTTGTTCCGTCAAAATTATTTTATAAACCTTCGGGAACACAACGATATAAGTTATTATTGCATTATTACTATTTAAATATATTTAAACCACGATCAAAGAAAAAATGCACTCGAAACGCAACAATTTTTGCAGATATCTGTCAATTTATTTTAAAAACTAAGAGTCTAGAAGAAAATCTGACTACTCCACGCGATGCAGCAGACATTTTACCTTCGGAAAACATTAACAAAAGTGGTAGGTCACATTTCGTTTTCAATAACTGAGCGAAATAGTTTGGCAAAACGTATGGCGCCGACAGTGGTAGTCGCGCGCGTGTAAGCGATTCTGTCGGTGAGCGGCAATGGATACGCCCGCCGCTGTTGCCTTCTGTATTGAAAACAAACCGTGACTTACCACTTTTGTTGGTGTTTTCCGGGGGGAAAATGTCTGTTGCATCACGTGCAATGGTGAATTTTCTTCTAGAGCCCTAGTTTTTAAAATAAATTGAAAAATATCTGCAAAAATTGGTGCATTTCGGATGTAGTTTTCCCTTTAATCAGTTATTTATAATTATCCAAAAAAAATTTTAGACGAAAATTATACTGTTTGACAACATAAATATAATGCCAACGAAAAAAGTATTTTTTGATGGTTCATTTTTTGAGATTTCAAGGTCATGATTTTTTTGTGTAATCTTATACTTTGATTCTATATTATTACAGAGCGTAAAAAGATAACGATATATAAAAATGTATATTAACGATATACTACAACGAAGAAAAACGAGTTACGAAAATAAAAAATTTCAAATGCGATGAGGCACAGTTTCTCGTTCTCCGATCAATTTCAAATTTTGCACACATTATTTTTTCTCCCAGTGGCATAATCCTTGGGGAGTGACCCCGTCAAAAATCTCAAAATTATATTTCGACAAGAGTAACTAAGGTCCACCCTAATAAACAGTCTTATGACGGGATAGAATTAAAGATAAATTCTACATAATAGAAACTATGCATACCTGCAATGCTTCAAGATGATGATTGAATTGGTGGAATTGGTTTAAATTTGAGTTTTCTGATATGAACCAAACTTACAAGAAGCAAATAGAGGATTGCAGCTGAATAAAATCGTTTAATAAAATCGTTTAATTAATATAATTAATATAATACTGTGTAACAATAAATTTTTTTCTCTGCCGTAGATCATACTGCATCATCTTCTGCTTTGATTATCTGTAAATATATATAAAATCCACATTTTAGTTATTTTAGTTACAACTTAACGTAGAACTTATTATATATAGAAATAGAGTGGCCTTTTGCTTTAGTGAGTGTAGAGACTAAATAATGTGTCCGAAGGAGGTGCGAGCGTATGGCAGAAAGTCTTGTTGCAGGAAATTTAAATGCTAATGGTAATAATTCAGCGAAATGAACGCGGAGATCCAATATTTTTAACGCACAATGTATTGGTGTTGGAATGAAACTAATTTATTTAGTATGTTTATTGGTGATTTTAAATAATGGGAATCTAAAAAATTAATGAATTAATGAATAGCGTGACAACTACTTTGGATTTTATTAATTAAAGTATTACGAATGTCTTTCACAAAAGATTGAAAAGCATTAACGGAGATGTGTTTTCAGTGTACTTTCTTCACTAATGTGACTTGCTTTACATTGCAAGCAGTCCACCATAATCTATTTTCTTAATAATTCTTAATGCTATGTCTTTAAACAAATTTTGTCGATTTACCTTATTTGACAAAGTTCCAGAAACTTGTGCGAAACAAGATGCTCTGTCTATCTATTTAATCTTCTCCGGACAACCTCCACGCCTGTGCATTCCCTTCATTTCTATCCATCCAAGCCTGTGCGTCCCATTCAATTGTACTATCCAAGCCTGTGCGTCTCCTTCATTTTTATCGAAGTCCTGTACGTCCCCTTCATTTCTATAATATAATAACCTTTACATAAAATAAAAACTCTAAATTGCTGGTATACAAATACAAATATCTGGCAATTTAAATTCAATGCAATTTTTTACTACAATATATTATTTTGTACAAGCATGGTACAAATTTCTAGAAACTTATGCGAAAGAAGGTGCTTCTCTGTCGAACCTTCTCCGGACAACTTCCAAGTCTGCGACTCTACATAAAAAATCTATTAAATAAATTTGGCGACTTACCTTGTTAATTGAGACAATAATTCCGTCTCCTATTTAGTGTAAAAACTCCTGACATCTCAAATTTGGACACATTACATTATTTGACACTTGGAGGTTAAGATTGGTAGGTTATAAAGTTCAATGTATTTAAAAAATAGTTTGTACAATGACGGACGACGATCCCTGCCGAATAATCCCGAGAGTCGACGAACGAAGAACGAAACATGTGTTAGTTTCGTTTTGGCTGAAGGTGTGCGTGTAACACGTATATACGTAGAAGAACGAAACATGTGTTAGTTTTGTTTGGACTGAAGGTGTGCGTGTAACGCGTATACGTATTATGTTTGACGAAAAATTTCTAGAAGAATCAGAAGAAGAAGAAGAAGAATCTTAACATTTCCGACTGATCCATGAGACGATATTATGATATCTCTGTTATGCGTGGACCGATTTTATTGAAATTGGTCTCATTCCAAAGCTTATATGCGGTTTACATAAGAAAAATGCCTTTAAATTTAGAAAATATTGCAAGCGTCATGAGATATTAATGAAATAAGTTTCAGGTTAGGTTGGATTAGCCGGGCGACGAGTAAATGATAAGCAGTAGCGACAGTCGCCATATATAGGGTGTCTTTTTCTTTCCTGTACTTTCTTTCCTGTACTTGGCGTCGAGACGCTACCGCGTCTCTAGATCTTGCCGCGCTTCTCATGCTCCGCGCGCCTTTTAATGAACTACCGCTAGATGAGACAAAGGGAGACGGGCATTACGTAATAGAGCACATGTACAAAGCATACAAAGAATATTACAAGTCGATTAGGATAAATAATTAGTGATAATTGTAAACTGTAATTGTCGTTTCCTTGTTTACAGGTAAGAGTGTAAATAATGTAAATAATTGTTGTGAAATAGCGAATAAAGTTTTAAAACCCTTGTTTACAGAGAAACATATTTCAGTCATTGATTTATCACTATCCACAATAATACAAAGAGGCTTATATCTGTATCATTTTTTCATCCATATTCCCATCTTTTTGGGCTTCTTTGAATGTATTATTTGTTCCAATTTCTGAATTTTCAGTTCTATTCAAATAGTCAGAATTTGGGTTTGAAAGATCCTACACAATTCAAACAAAGTTGTGTTTTCCAGTTTTCCGTTCCAAATTTTTTATTCTCATGTTGTTTGAGATTAAGGTGGTTGAGCACGCTGGTAGAAAGTGAGGTTAGGAGTCGACAGTGAAGAGGTGCACACAACACAGTACTTAAAATGAGTACGTCGATTTATTTAAAATCTCTCGTTAAGAGAGCGTGAACATGAGAATATGAGTTTTGCGAGATTTATTATAATAGTCCGACGCAACTAGAAACACGTGCGGACGCCGCCACGCTTTGAATCACACACGGCGTTCCACACTAGATCAATGAGCACAATGATGAGAGCGCTTGAATGAGCTTAACAATGAACTTTGAGTGCACTACTAAATGCTACAATGAGTGGAGAATTGAGATATTCACACTGTTAAAGTAGACAAAATGTTGAATCGTACGCGACGCTTCCAACTCTTTACGCAACGTGAACAAGAGCGATTACAATAATGGATGATCATTTCCGTTACGCGTCTTCTCAAACATGCTCGAGAGATGATCGACGTGGGGAAATCTAATTGGTTGATTAATTGTCATGAAGCGTTTTCTCGAACCGAAACCGCTTCATGCGATGCGCTGATTGGGTGATTACTGGACGCTCTGCGTTGCTGATTGGTGATCGACCCTCGATCCTCGTCGATGGTTGGTGCATCGATCGTCGATCCGTGACTCTGTACCATTGAGCTCTATACTAACTGGAGAGTGAACAGACCAATGGCGGCCGGTCAGACAAGGAAAAAAAATTAGTAGGTGGAGCTTTCTCTGTCTTATCTATAGTGCATGTCAATGAACTTACAATAGCCGCGCGAACACGGATGTAAAAATTGTAAAACATATCCGACGAAGAATATTCTTACGAATTATGATCGGAAAATAAACAAAAGGAGCAAATGTGTTAAAATTACTCAGATTATTATTTTGGGAGTCATAATAGATATTTTGTTAAGGGGATTCCATTGATTTGGATGAATTTTTTAACGCCTCGAATTTAACGACTCCCCAATGCCGTCTGCAATGATTAATTATAAAACAAAAAATTTATTTCTATAGTTTAAGACTTCCTTAACCCTTTCGCTCCGAACGCCGGATATATCCGGCAGCCATCTGACGCCCTGCATGGCCGAGTGCCGGATATATCCGACGGCACGGAACGAGCCGTCGTTCCTAGCGCCGGCTTTAGTCGGCACCTCCAACAGTTTAAACAAAAAAAAAAATAGTTATAAGCACTTTCGTGGAAATGCACGCCGTACCGAAAGGGTTAATACAATGCAAAAAGTCCCATTAAATTATATGTAGTAGTTTTCCTTTAATTAAATCCTAAAAATCACCTATTTTTATGGGCTCTAGACCGGAACAGCCCCTGAATCATGATACAAGAATGAAACAAAGTTTATATCTTTACTTACAGACGCAAATAATAAACTGAGAGTTGAAGAAACGTGTGTTATGTATTCTAAACATTGTAAAATGTACGTAATTTTTTTTAAATTATATATATTTTTACATTTGTACACATTTTTCTTTATTTTGGCATATTTACAATTGTTATAAATGTATAAATATCCGGAGTTATGCATTGTAATTTCATATATACATATTTATACAATTCAATACATGGTAATCATTAATGTATATTGTATGTATGTTGTCCAATCCTAATGGGAAAGGTGATCTTCAATCTGAATGCCTGGAACATAAGAACTATAAGCAATAATATTATTTAATTGTTGATCTGAAATGGATTAATATAAATGCATTGTTAAAGTATTTATTATAAATTAATATTAAAAAGCACAAAAAAGCACCAACCTCCATGCAAGTAAAATCCGTAGTCCCATCACATATTTACGCATTAATTATACTGCGAACGCTTATACAACTATAATATATTTAGCCATGCAAAATATATGCAAAGTATATACAAAATACAAACACAGAGAACACAAAAAATAAAAAGTCTATACAAATTAAACATTCGCAAACAGTATATTTTTGTGTAATTGTTGTCTTAAGTGAAGGCGTGCGCCCATGTGCCTTTCTGTGGCCTTTTTCGCGTACGTCATTATTCGAATCGTACTGTATGTATTCACTATAACTTTCAATAATTGAAATTCATGTAGTTCGTGTACACCGTCGGTTTCAAGAACGGGGTGTGGTGGTGTGAATAGTGACAGTATGGTACTCGAAAATTTTTCAAACACTATTGTACATATCCGTTGTTTGAAGCGAACATTTGTATATCCTAGATCGATTTCTGCACGGAAAGCTTTTTCGGCATGGCTGACAATATTGTAAACGTTTTTCGATGCAAAGCACAATTTTCCTCGATTCACAAAAGCGGTAAAACTACAATATTTGCTTCTATTAATTGTATATAAATGGTCGGTCTTATCGAATTCAAGCAAAAACTTTTCATTTTTTGTTGTTGTTGTCATTCATCATCAAATCACACATGTCCGGCATTTGTAATTTGCATCCCAACAAATTTAAAGTTTTAATATTTGTGGCGCATCCGTCACAAGTGATTGAACGTACAGTAATGCCAATTTCTTGCAATATTATTATGGCTTGATGTACTATTTGAAATTGTAAATCTGCTATTGTTTTGTTGGTGAAAAAAAATGCTATAGGAATTTTAAATTTTCTACTATACGAAACTATTTGCAGTACTAAGACTTCTGTGGCTATTTCGTTTGAATCTACATGGGCGATGCCACCGTAGTCAATGTATCCGCGGTATTTATCACATTTTTTATCGTATACAATTTCGCTACGAATACTCATAGCGTCAAATATTAATGCCACATCTTTCAAATATTCATTGGTTTTTACATTTTCTTGCAGAAATGCAATCATTTCGTTACTAAAACCCGGTTCACAATTAGATGTACTTAACCATTTTCTTAGCATTGAATCATGAGGTAAATTTAGTTTCCCACGAACGAAATGGTATGCTTTCGGCGAGTAAAAATATAAAGTTAAAGCAAAGCTTTTTATTTCTTCGCTATAGCGTTTTCTATTTTTAGGAATAGATGAATTTTGCATCTCATTCTCTAGCACATCCAACGAAAATCCACTAAACCTATTCCGCAATACCTCCTCTACTGACTGGGTGGATATACCATTTTCCTTTAAATTTTCAATGACGTCAGTCATTGTATTCCAGCGAGCATCCCGCCGTAGTAACTGCTTCTGTAATACATGTACTTTATGCCGCAATTCTTGCACTGTCTGCGTTGGAGGCAAACACTTCTCTGTCACTTGAACACCAATGTCCTTTTTTGCTAAGCTCCCGCACTGTGCATGTAACAATAAAATTTAACTATAGGTTTCAATTCAGATTTCATACATACAATTATGTAAACATCATGAGAAATTTGTACCATTGTTTGAACGCCCACTTCCTTTTTTTTTTGTGACATTGCATTGTTCTTGTGACTTCCCTGGCGGCTCCTCTTCACCAAATATTGCATTAGAATTAGAAGTCGAAGGCCCATAATTGAGTGCCTGTAAAATGTATTTTCCATAATAGTACCTTATGGAAAAGATGATATACATTATATAGATATTTACATACCTCATTTGTGGAATTACAATGAAAATGGTGGTTGAATAATGTTGGCACCGCTTGCCGCTTCAGTGTACGCCGCATATTTGTCAATGTTGCAGATTGGAAGCAGTCAGTAGTAAAATGTTCACTACATATTTTACTGTATTTGTTTACTTTAGGTAGTAAACTCGGAGGAATTGCCGCCACAAATCTTTCGCGTACCTCCACTTTTAACGGGAAGCTGAACAAAATTACATTTCTTATAAGTAGTAATCAAACATACTTTTCGTTACTAAAAATATGCAATTACAGTTTCATTTTCACTTACCTATGAAAACTAACACCCTCGCTTATCTTCCACTCACTTTTGCAATTCTTAATGCAGCACGTATAGACCATTT
Organism: Andrena marginata; assembly: GCA_963932335.1. NCBI lineage: Eukaryota > Metazoa > Arthropoda > Insecta > Hymenoptera > Andrenidae > Andrena > Andrena marginata. The sequence continues at coordinate 27,216,996 of OZ010662.1, forward strand.
TATCGAACTACAAAAATGCCAAAATGCTAACTGATGCTAACCAATGCTAACAAGTAACAACGATCATGGCGTCAGGCGTGGCGTCCTGCGTGGCGTCTATACCCCCACCACACGCAAATTTACTACAGGATACTAGAGATAGAGAGGGATAGTAGGAAGAAGAAGGATATACTGACACACTATTTTTCCCTCTCTCTCTGATCGCTGTCGCCGCTACTTCTTCCCACTGCTATTCCCACTCCAGTTAGTATAGAGCTCAATGCTCTGTACTGAGTCCGTGAGGAGCTGCGCCAAGAGCGAGTGTGGCGTCTTTGGGAAACAATGCATTCCCAAACACATTTCCTGAAAGAATCAAGGGTATCCCTACTTATTTTTTCTTCTCTATACTTTAAAACGTTTTTATCTTGCTCATTAAAACTTTGTACTGTTTCTAAAATATTCGTTTTTGTTGTAACCAGTTTCGATCAATCAATAGCGTTTACATTAAAAGGGTATAAACCACATCGCCTGAATGAATTTATTAGAATATCTTTTAAATTCAAATTGTTTAAAGTTTGATGCAATAAATATGCAAAGTCTTCTTTTTGTACACTTAATTGGTCATTTTCTATTTTATAGCTTTCCACGACTTTCATATATTCATTTTTCAGCGGCCTGAACATTAAAACGTGTAGTGGTTACAATATATGGGTACAATTCGGACACAAAACAATTAATATAATTTGATGTTCCGCACAGAACATACTAAGTGGTTGCATTAAATATGACACGTGTCCATTAATAAATAAAATTATGGACAATTGTATACCCATTTTCATTAACCATGGGTGAAAGACATTCGCGATATATTCAAAAAAATTTTGTCCCCTCATCCACCCATTATCGGACACCCCAATACCCCAGCCTTGTGGGATCTTCCTCACTATATATCCTGGCATTCGCTAATACGCGAATAATATTAGCGGTGGCACTATATCACCAGCAGCATTGCCCATAATTAAAGTGGTTATACCTTCCTTTTCATTATCGTTTGCCCTGCTGTATACATTTTTACTGCCTTTCTTGACTATGGCAGTATTGTTTCTAGGATTTAGTAACAACGCTGTCTCATCCGCATTGAATATTCTCTTCGGTTCAAAATCTTTTACATTATTTAATGTAAAGTAAGTTTCTATTTCATTGAACCATTCCCTAATATAATTCTCACTCACTTGAGCCCGTCTGTGTGTCAAATTTTCAACGACTCTTTCAGCCAATTGACTGTGGCGATTCATGAACCCTTTATACCACTGACGCCCGAGTCTGTTGTTCTTAAATGGGTTTTCCCTGTTAGTTACAATTTGTTGAACACTGTTCAGTAGCTGTTCTTTTGTGACAGGAGCTGCTATGCTGCTTCTCTCTACAATCCATTTTGTCAGAAGACTTTCTTCGTACTCTAAAAGAATGGTCGGTGGTCCTGGCTTTTGGTCCGCATATTTTTTATCTCTTTTAGCTATTAATGTCGACCGAGGTATATTATATTTCTCGGTGGCTGCCTTTACGGACATTTCACTTCTGATGGAGGTTAAGGCATTCTGTACGTCTTCTTTGATGTAGCGGCATCTTTTCCCGTTTGAGCTCATTGCCTACAAAATAATATGAACTCGTTTTAGATTACATTTCAATATTTAATATACCAATGTATCTTGTAATTTTATATATAGGTAGGTACACGCTAGCTTGGATATCCAGGATAGCTTGCCTAGGCAGTCGGAATCGGAACACTAGAATAGGTTAGGTTGCACGCGACTGTAAACGATATGGGTGTCAGTAATGGCGTCATGCTTTATTTGCCCGGCTAACTACTGCCATGGCAATAATTAAAAACTGATTAAAACGCTTGTACCAACCACTGTCATCCAAATATTAAATAAAAAGGCTTAATTAATCGTTAAATTACGATCGTTGTGACTTTCTATGATACTTATATTGTTTAAAAAATGAATGTTTATTATGTACATAATTTAAATATTGTAATTATAGCCCTTTCTTTAGTGCCCTGTTTTCTCTTTCACTATTAAGAAAGTCGCCATTTCCACTGTTGTTATCAACTTAAAATTTTGTATCGTCTTATAGAAATTAATGAAACAAAAAATGAAGTGGTGCCTTTTCTAGCTTATAGATTATAGGTTGAATTACATAATTCTTTATGTGTATGACTTTACAATGTTTATTTATTCGTTATTTTAGGTAAAATAGCTTAGAGTGTCAGTAATTGGGTAAAACGATGAAGTGCGACGTCGCCCGATTCCACACGAATGATTACGCGGTGAACAATTCGTACGATATGCCGCGTGTAAACACAAAGGTGCCGGGACTCATGAAAGATGAGAATAACGGTGCCTTGATGCCCGAGTTCATCGGATTTAGGTCTAAGATGTACGCGACTAGAACATTTTACGCTGCAGTGGGGTCTACGAGTGAAACTAAAAAACTGAAGGTTGTGCGGAAACACGTAGTCGCGAACTATGTACACTTCGACGATTACATTCGTTGTCTTCACGATCTCGCCGAGAAAGCGGTTCGGCAGCCTCGTACCGCCCACATACTAAGGATTGGAGTTAATATACATCGGTTCCGTATTGAAGCTCGATTTACGGGATATAAAGGGAGGGCAAATTTGTAGCGATGATCAGGAGCGCAGCTTCGTGAAGGTGTCCATTCCGCTGGCGGAAGGGGCCTCTGACCTATCAGCTGGCGTCCACTGGTCCCCTTTGCGTGCGCACGATTGGCTAGCTGGTGTGCAGCTAGTAGGTGTGCGGCTACCTCCTTCATGCTGGTCCTCCTGCTCATAATTGCCGTTCGTTGATTCTTGACTTGATTTCTTCTTGTAGATTACGGATTACAATGCCTTATCGGCAACACTTGTATACTAGGTGATTAGATAATAGTAGACTCCACGTCGCCGGACGTGACAAGTGATATCCTCGATTTTGCTTCGCGTACGGACGCATCTCCACCAAATCGGCCTGTCACGAGTCATCGTAGCTGCGAATCACGATACGTTGCCGCGGGATATTTCGTCTGGCGGGAGCGTGTAATTCGTTCACGAATTGTACTCGCTCCTTGCGCATGCTTCGTGTGTGGACGAGGGATGGTCTCGACGTTCCAGGGACGTTAGGAGTGATATGGGTTCCTCGAGTGCTAGCAAAACGCAATCGGTGTACGTCTTTCGAGGTCACTCATTATTATTAGACGTTTCGGAGCTGCATCCACTGTTGTTACCGTTAGTGATCATCGTCGTCGTCGACCCTTGTTCGCTTTTCGCCGCTCCTTCCGTTTGTACAGATCCGTGGTTGTTATCGCAGTCGGCGGCGGCGACGCCGTCGTGAACTCTTCGAATCCGCCGTTCAAGTGTTCGAAGCGTCGTTCCATCGCGTTATTTAAACCGTCCTCTAGCCGAGACAACTGTGCGTTAACGATATCCGACATCGTTCGTTGTACTCGCGTCTTGAGTTGAGATTGTTAATACTCGGCGTACAGTCGCGCGTTTGCGATAGCCGTTTCGATTTTTCGGGTGAAGCGTTCGTCCACCGCGGGCAATAACCTCGTCATTGTCATCGCCGCTTCGTAGTTTTTGTTATTGTTGTTGTTCATATTGCATAACGAGGTGCCAAATTTGTTCGCTGACATAACTTTGCGTGCGCGCGCGCGAATATTACTGACGCTACGATCGCCGGAACGCTCAATATAAGATATATCCGTCCTCGCGAAGTTGCTCCACGATGAATGCGAGTTCGTTATCGTGTCACGTGTGACCAGCCGCGGGTGATACTGTGAGCAATCCAAGTCTATCGACCAATTCATTCGGATCGTCCCAGTACACATAATTGATCGTGTTATCGGTGACAGTCATCGAATCGTCGACAGGCAATCCTCGACCTTGTCGCGTGTCCGCGCCGCCGCCCCTATACTTGCCCGTAACGCGTTTGACACCCGATGCTCACACCCTGCCGATCACCGAGAATATGATTTTCTTATACTTGTACTTCTTGTTCCTAGGGCTGTAACGAATATTTGAATAATCTAAGTATTCGAATACCACAGAATGCGAATAATTTTTTTGAATATTCGAATGTTCGTTTATTCGGATCTATCGAATTTCTGATTGTACCGAAGAGGAATCTGAACATGAAATATTCGTCACAGTTTATCGTGAAATTCTTTTCATACTGTCCTTTACAATCATTTTTTTTTCAAACAATAAATATGTAACTTTATTAATCTTTGTTAAATTTATACAGTTTGAAACGAAAACAACCAAGAATTATTAGTATTACAATTTTTATAATAATGAGTGGACAAACCCGACGGAGTCGGCCAAGAGCCCCCTCCTCTAGGGACACCCATGTCCCATCATAATCAGGTAACAAACAGTATAAGCAGACTTTGTTGTAGGAAGCTAAAACTCCATAAACAATTTTAAGAAACTATAATATTTGTATTTTTCCCTCGTTACTATAACGTTATTTCTCTAAATTTATAGACTACTAGCTGACCCGTTACCCGGTTTCACCCGGGAATTATTATTATTATTTATTATTTTAGATAGCATATTTATAAATAGCATATAATATAATGTAGGACGTATTTAATGTATATTCAAAATTTTATTAAAATACGTTCAGTCGTTTAGGCGTGAAAGAAGGACAGGGTCATTCCACGCCAACTCGATCACTTTTTTCCCTCGATGTCTCGGATTTTGTTCAACCTTGAATATGTTATAGTCCTCGTGAAAATAGGGTGGGTTTAATTCATCATTTTGTCGATTTCGAGTTTGTTTAAAAAATATAGGGCGTTGAATTTTTTCGATTTTTGCCTATTTTCTTGAAAATGGGTTGTACTTATGAATTTTTACCTCGGAAACTATTTGTCAGATTTTGTTGGTTCTTACGGCATTTTAACAAGGAAAGATCGGCCTTTCTGAATATTTTTGTTGCTGGTTAAAAAATCATTTTTACAATAATGAAAATTATAAATAAAGTTTTATTTTGCAAATTGAGGCTCAAGGTCACGATTTTAAAAATCTGAAAAAATTACCACCATATCCGCTGAAGAATTTTCTATAAAATCAGCCTTTCTCTTGTTGGTAATTTGCATATTCAACGTCGCAGGAAGCTGTTAAAGACAGCGGCGCGCGCCGTTTCAGGTAAGCGAGCCGCGCGCTCCGCTAATACGGTTGCCTGACCGTACCCTTCGCACCCTCTATTACTTCAATCAGGTCTAACAGCGGTAGAAACAATAACGACAGCTCACGTATCCATCCCGAGGGTGTCATTTATACCTGCAAAAGAATTTTACTAACCCACACTTGGCCAATGCTACTTTTTTTTATAATAATCAGATTTGTAAGTACCAGCTTGACTGTTCGTTGATTAATTGTTGAAAAAGTGCCATTGCTCGATGGAAACCACGAGAAGGTGGTGGGTTATTTCCATCAGGAGTGGATAAGGATGGATTAGGAAGGTTGGCATGGATATGATCACTTCGAATGGTGAGGTTAAGGTATGCAAGTTAGAAAACGGTCGAAATTATTTCATTATGCTGAACACAGTGCCAGCTTCATCACACGAGCAAGTTTTGCATAAAATTTGCTTGTCTGAGATTGGCGTGTAGCTATGGAAACTTCTAGTGCCAGTCATAGGTAATGCTGCTGCAAAGCGAGCTTCTAAGGTGGTAGCATTTTCTGTTTGTTCATCCTGACTTACGTAATCGAAAGTAATATTTGTAAAAGATGTCTTTGCCCATTCAAATAAGTCTCGGGGTGTAAGAATTTGATTGTCTAATGGTCTTTGCAAGCTTGCGCGCATTGCAAGTCTTTTTACGGAACCTCCAATTCCATCACATGGTCCTTTACCGAGTGCCGTTGCAAAAAAATGCCATTCCGCAGCAACACCGAAGTCGCTAATGTGATGTGTCAAATTTATGAAATTTTTTCTATTTTTATATTGTACAGCCGCTCCATCGGAAAAGTATATTATTTTTTTAAGTTTTCCTAAAAATATATCTGTAAGGTATTTCAGTAATCGTGTTTGAAATAAGTGAACAGCAGCTGTATTATGTTCTAAGCTTTCAGAAATGATAACAAAATTGTAATGAGTTTGACCTTTATCATCTCTGCTATATATTACAAAAGGATGAATAGTAACTTGTTTCTTACTCCAATAGTAATTTTGTATTTCATCTTGTACTACAAAACTGTAATTTTCAGCAAAATCGCCAATTATTACGAATTCACCGTTATCTATCGATTCTTTCATTTTATTTAAATATAAACTCTGCGTTTTAGCGGTGTAATCGTGTGGCTGCAAAGTGGCAATCTTTTCACGCAAGTGTTGTAAAAATTCGTCAGAGGAAGATGTAACCGTAAGTAAAGAAGATCTATCAGTATGGGTCCAACTTTTAAAAGTGACATTTGTTATGTAATTGGTATCAAAAAAGATTTCAAATTGTGAATAAATATTATCAAACCCGGGGCAAGAATTGCATTTTCCAAAATGACACGAAGAAGTTGGTGAGTCACATATAATTGACTTTAAAATATCTTTATAATTCGTTATAATATTTGAATCGGTCCGATGTGCAACTCCCGCTGTTTTAATCGCAGACAACATTAACTTTACATTTTGGTGTATTACACAAACACAAACGGAGTGCGTACCACTAGCCCCAGCTAAAACGCACTCGTGCGGACGTAAACTCGCAAAGGTACTAAAGCCTACTTTTTCTGTAGAATATGTTTCTTTAAAAGATTGATAAATTTCTTAGAAACCAACCGTTTCTGAATATTTGTTCGAGACCCATTTCTCAGTACAGAAATAACATCTTTTTTCCGGGCATTATTCTACTTATATCATCATTGCAGTAAAAATTTTCTATTAATGTTTTTGTACTTTGTGGTAATTGACGACCATGCTTAGGATTTGGAGTTGACATTACTCCGTGCTCAGCTTGCAATCGCTTTGCTTGTCTTGCCATGTGGTATGAACTTTCAAATTCCCGACAAATTCTCCGAATACTCCACGAGTTCGGTAGGACTGTAAGGATACGGATTTTTTCACTATTGTCCGATTCTGCAATAAATTTATCCTTTAATTGATTAACTATTTCGTTACTATCTTCCACAACATTACTTGAACAGCTTTGTGCATCTACTAAACATGATTTTACAATACTATGGGCGCGGTCTATTTTTTCTAATGTTCTTCTACTAGATTTTAAAGTTTTACTTGTTAATGGAGACTCACCTACGGATGCCATTAATACATTGGTGGAACTCACCACCTCGGTAGGATCGATTAAGGATGACTGACTACTTTTTGAACTGTCACTATTGTTATGTTCTATCTGCATACGCGACAATCCAGATAGTCCGGGTTCTGCTATTGCAGTTTCAGGCTGTTCCTTCTTTTCCTTGTATAATTTCACGCGATAATTATTGCAAATGAACGTTTTTTCACTAAGAAATGGAAATGAACGACACATTTCCAATGAGACTCTTCGAAGTGTATATGTATATCGTGCATGTCCCTTTTTGTTGAAGGGATTACAACACCACTGACGCACCATTTTTGGAAATCCACAAACAGATATTGAGGCAGTAGATGCGCACGATACGAAAGTTGTTCGAAGACTGAAAATTTCAAAGGACGATGCCTAAGCAGAAATGTGTAGCGCTATATAAGTTTATTGCAATCTTAGCCAAGAGTGGGTTAGTAAAATTCTTTTGCAGGTATAAATGACACCCTCGGGATGGATACGTGAGCTGTCGTTATTGTTTCTACCGCTGTTAGACCTGATTGAAGTAATAGAGGGTACGAGGGGTACGGTCAGGCATCCGTACTAGCGGAGCGCGCGGCTCCCTTACCTGAAACGGCGCGCGCCGCTGTCTTTAACAGCTTCCTGCGACGTTGAATATGCAAATTACCAACAAGAGAAAGGCTGATTTTATAGAAAATTCTTCAGCGGATATGGTGGTAATTTTTTCAGATTTTTCAAATCGTGACCTTGAGCCTCAATTTGCAAAATAAAACTTTATTTATAATTTTCATTATTGTAAAAATGATTTTTTAACCGGCAACAAAAATATTCAGAAAGGCCGATCTTTCCTCGTTAAAATGCCGTAAGAACCAACTAAATCTGACAAATAGTTTCCGAGGTAAAAATTCATAAGTACAACCCATTTTCACGAAAATAGGCAAAAATCGCAAAATTCAACGCCCTATATGTTTTAAACAAACTCGAAATCGACAAAATGATGAATTAAACCCACCCTATTTTCACGAGGACTATAACATATTCAAGGTTGAACAAAATCCGAGACATCGAGGGAAAAAAGTGATCGAGTTGGCGTGGAATGACCCGACAGACAAACAGACAACGTTTCACTTTTATATACAGGGTCAACGTTTTATCCTGCAACCCGCGCTCGCGCGAACAGGTAAAATGGCAACAGCGCCTAACGGACACAATCCAATACAGCCATGCACCTTCCCGGCGTACCGAGAGCTGCCAGCGACCGGACAGCAGTGATACCCGAGCATCGAGAATATTGGGATGGCCTCTTTCAAATAACGTCGCAAAGAGCTATTCAGAATTTCACGGCCCGGATTTAAAAATTTGGGGCCTTTTTCGTATAACTTTTGAACTATAAAAGATATTGGAATGCAAATTGTTCCGAAAAATGAGGAAAAATATTCCCTCTTAATGATGGATAATTTAACATATTTTAAATTTACTTAATTTTTCTTCTATCAATTTTTTTACCATAATTGGTGTAAAAAGCTTTTGCAAACTGTTTATTTCATACTATCTGTAATGCTGTTTTTGAAATTCGTAATGTTGATAAACAATAGGCTAGTTGTTTCTGTATCATTACTTTCATAAATTGAGAAATTAAATTTTTATTCAATTATGTGTTAGTTCAACAGGCCTCAAAATCTATTGTTCTGATTTTCTTTTTTTTTATGATTTTATCCTTAATGCAATGCATACCTAGATAAGACATAAGGGATAATTAATGGCACGTGGTACGCGATGTAAGTGACGTTGTCATTCGGCAAATTAATTTTAAGTGACAGGTTGAAAATATCATAACGAAAAGAACTCATTGACCTGACTGATGACCAGACAAGGAAAAAACCTTGTTGTCCGTATGGTGATTTCAACGAGAATAATGCGTTGGCAATGAACAGACACGACTGTGTTTTCGAATGATGTCTGCATCACGAACGGTTGACGAGAAAGGGTGCTGTTGTTGACTTAACCATAAATAGTATATAAATAAATTGTATACAGATATGATGATAAAATTAGTAGTTAATTTATTAAATTTATTCTTTAAAGAAAAAAAAATAAATTAAAGAAACTTGCCGAATTTAATATTTCACCTGTTTATCAAAAACATGTCCTGTTTATAATTTAAGGTCTGTTCTGTTCAATGAATTATTTTTTAAATCCCTGCAGTACATTGACCGTACAAAGGTAGTCTTTTTATTTGAGACTTCTATGAATGAGTCGATGGAATATTTACTGTCTCTGGTATAAATTAGTAATTTATGTAAATATGAACCGAAACACAAGCTGAAAGATGACTTTAGCAAGACTCGCTAATTTTTCCGGCGTTCGGATGATAGATGCGTTGTCCAGAACTTTGGGAGGTTACAAATTCCAATTGTTTACACTTTTGAAGAAGAGGAGGCAGCTCCCCTCTGTTAATTCGTTAGTGGAGGGGGTATTTTCGCCGTTTTGATGAGGTGGACGAAATGTACAACCAGCTGTTCCCAAAAACTAACCGGTATGATCGGATAGAGTGTCTCTCGAGGGTCGCGGTTTATGACGGAATTGGTTACCAAATGACCACCCGCTGACACAGCAATATACGGATTAACTCGAAGCGAAGAAAGACGAATCAGAGAATAAAATTACTACTATTGCTATTAATGAGCATTATGATTCAACAATTAAACACACTGGGTCCCTAAATTTAAATAGAATTTATACCTTTCGTTGCAAAATTTATAGAATCAAAGATTAATAAAATTCCAAATTTATCGTTTGAAAACAAATAATTGTAAAGGCCAATATGAAAAGATTTCACGATAAAGTATGAACAAATATTGCATGTTCAGATTCCCATTCGGTACAATCTGAAGTAGTATATCCATGCCGTTTCCAACTCCGGTCTTCTAAGGGGAGCGCAGGGGAGCGCGGCGGGGGAAACATTGGCCGCGGGGCCTGCGGGGAGAGGAAGACCGGTTGCGCGCGCACGAGCCGCGGAGTGGGGGAAGCTGCGATGATGGAGGGGATCAGTCCGGGCCGAGCCGCCGCGGAGACCTCTCCAGACCTGGCCCATCCCCGAAAATTTTTTATACCTAACCGAGGGAAGGGCCCACCCCCGAATTTTTTTCCAAACCAATATGTGATGGAATTCCCCCCCCCCCCCCCCCCAACACAGGAAAATAATAATTTATTTTTATTGGATGATGTTTCGGGCAATGTCGGGAAAGATCTGCATTTTTGCGAACCACATATTCGGAGGAGGGAAAGAGAGAGAAATACATTAAAAGTTAAAATTCTAGGGAGAGGAAGAGAGAGTAATACTTAGTGGTACAGTCGCTTTTGTTTTTTATATAACAGTATTTCAAGCGTCGCAGCGTATCGCGCGATCGTGCGTAATTTGATTCCTCTGGAGCAGCCGCGCGGGATGATATCATTTGGCACGAAGAAAATGTAATACTTTTTAGGAACCGTCGAATCTTAGAATTAGTTGGTGAAGAGAGAAGGGGGATGATGGGTAAATAAAATTGAGAAATAATATATGTTTAAGAAATTTTGTTTAAAATTAAAAGAATATAATTTTAACATTTTTTCCTACGAGCATCAGCTAGAATATCATTGATGGCGCATGCTACCAGGTCGCAATCTACATGATGATCCTCACAGTAATGTTCGCTATCACATATGATTTAGCAGCACGACGTGCATCTAATATTTCACAGGCAACACCGCTCTGCTGTAGCACGTTCACAAAAGTTTCAAATTTGAGCCACACCAGCATGATCGGAACATAATAATTCATGCGTTCAACGTTTGCTTCGGCACTGGTACTGCACATTTTATTTTTCAGAGCAGTATTTGTTCTGTCGAAAATCACTGACAAGGAAACATATCGAACCCGAAAATTCTGATTTTAATGAAACTCCGTACGATCGTAGAGCATGTCGGAGTATGTAAAAAACAATTTTTTTCTGCGGAAAAACACTGTGAGGGGGTGAAATCAGAACCCAAATTTTCAGCGATTTTTCGTTTTTCGAGTATAACTTTGTAACGGTGCGAGGTAGAAGAAAACCGTAAATGGACAAAATGTTCAGTGTTTGATGCCGTATAACTCGCTGCAAAAGAAATTTTTGTACGTCTAACAATTTATAAATAAATTAAAATTTTCGTTATTTTACATATAATTTCTAACCGTGAGGATTGGGGACGATCTTCTTCCGTCTAAAAGTTATAATTCGCACTGGTTTACTAAAATGTAACAGGAAAAAATTTTGGTTCATGTGTTTATTTGTTTACAAAAATTTTCCGCCTTTGTCCATATTACTACCATCTGCCACTTGACAATCAAGGATTTCGATGAAACTTGGTATACAAGCACACCATTTGGAACTATTTGACAAGTATTTGTCTTTCTTGGCGGAAATTCATGTTTACGGGGTGAACTACTCCCTCAAGGTTTAGGGGTGGGAACCTTCTAAACCGTATAACCGAAAAAGTAATAGACATAGAAAGAAATGTTGAATACAAAAATTACTTAAATTTTTATGATTTGATAGTCATGAATTTGAGTCATGTATAGAGTATTATGATACGTTGCGAACAGCGTCTATCATTGAATGCAAGCCTAACGCTCATAATTCACAATCCAACAAAGAATGCGGTTCGAAGTGTTCGCTTTCGGAAATAAGTTTTTCATAGTTTGTGGTCGGTGTCGTAGCGGCGCGTATAATGGCTACAAAGGAAGCGTATTTGCTGCTGACGGAATCTAGAATTTCCGTCAACCACGAGAACGCATGATTGATACAGCAATCGTATTTAAACATTTGACGTATCGTAGCTTAGGTCATGTATATGGTGGAAGTGCTATCCGATAATTTGACAATTCATTGACCGTTGATTTGCGTGAAGTCTACGCGTAAATGATCATATTGCATATTGTTGTCGCCGGTAGCGGTGGCATCGGCGGTACTACCGTGCAAAGATGCGCCAAACTTGTTCACCGACATGCTGGGTGGACGGTAATGTCCGACCTGGGCCGTGAAAACCTCGTCGCAGATCGAGAAACAGCGATACGTGATATTCGCTATGCAAACCGATCGAAAGAATAATCTCCAGAAAAGCGCGAGCAGATTCGATGCGTGCAAACTCGCGATCGTACGATTGTTTCTGAATTCCGAGACGTATCCGTACGATGACCTGAAATTATGAAAAGCTTATTTCCGAAAGCGAACACTTCGAACCGCATTCTTTGTTGGATTGTGAATTATCAGCGTTAGGCTTGCATTCGATGATAGACGCTGCTCGCAACGTATCATAATACTCTACACATGACTATTTCTTTTTCTAATAAATACAACACTTCTTCATACGAATACCTGTATTGTCTAATACCGTCCACGATCTTTTCCTACCTGCGGTAGATGTACCTTCTCCCATAACCTATGTAACGTTCTTTCAATCTTCATTTCTTACACTAGGTATGTACGATCTCGAAACATCTATACCTCTTACTACGCATTTCGAATAGTATCACACTGTCTACAAAAGTATTCGATTACATCGCTTTTTTCTTGTACACATCATATTCTGCTGCTACGTGATCGCTTCTAAGCGCATGTATGTGTATTCTTCTCGAAAGTTTACCTGCACTCATTATCGCGAACAGAAGCGCACCGACGCTGCTGCGTATTGTTCTCGGAAGTCAACCTTCTATCGTTACAGTGATATGTTTTGGACGCGATTATCGCGCAATAACAAAATGTAGGTTTCGAATTGCATCTTCTACGCATCGTACCGCCGTATGTTTTTTCCGAACGGAAGAGGAACAGAAACAGATACGAAAATATCGTACCTCTCTCTCGCGCTCTTTCTTCAAACATGGCCGCTATCGGGGTGCGATCTGACCTTGGGGCGATAAGAGGGTTGCGGATCGCTTCCTACGACGCGTGACGAGTCATCGTTGGTACCCCCCTCCCCCACCTCTCAAGCGCGCGCGCGTGTGTGCGTGTGTGGTGAGCGCGCGTTCCCCCTCCACGTGCTCCCATGTCCCGTTCCCCCTCCAGACTCTTCATGGGCCGGCTTCCCCCTCCACTGACTCAACCCCGCTTCCACGGGTCGCGTTTCCCCACCTGCCCCCCCCCCCTCGCCTACGGTGCAGTACACCTTGTCCCACCTCACCCCTCGTTGCACCATGGATTAGAATCGGCCTAGGATATCTACTCATGGGTTCACTTCCTCCAGGAATCACGTGATTTTGTCCACACACAACTTACTTACATCCTCTGCTTTTATAATTTCCATACCGAATATCCTCCTTCGGGTTTCCATTGTACGTGCATACTTGCTCAGAATATGCACCGGGTCCTCCCTGCTAACCTCGCATAGCGAGCACATTTATGTTTCGCTAGCCATGATCCTATGTAGATGAGCATTCAATAGCGTGTACCCGCTTAGAATGCCTACCACATTTCTTGTTTTAACTCTTTCCATTCCTATCAATTATCTAGCCCTGTCCGTTTTCGGTACGGAGCCCATTGGCTTGGTGTAGCTGGAACGTTTTGTAGGCACCGAATATAAATTATGGGGGTCTTCTAGTGCAACGAAGCATTTTCTCTGCGTTTTTTCGGAATTTTTTATGAGCTTGCAAAAGTTATTGCTACCCGGTTTATTTGTACGTACTTATCTATATTTCGATTACATTCTTAATTTTTTTAGCACGAGAAGATTAAAATTAACTTAAGTGGAACACTTTGTAGTTGCTTTTGAAAAAAAGCGGTGCCTATACGGTGTCCACTATTGGACCGTTTCTGATCATCGGAAAGAAAAAATTCAAAAGGATTCCTTATTTGTATGTCCTTGGCTATAGCCGGTACCAGAATGGAAGAAAGATATTGAGAATTTAGAAAAGGACGGCACTTTGAAGATTGAGTTTCGATTTTCACACATTTTCTCGACTTTTTGAGATAGTTTTGAGGCTGTCAGAATGAACAAAATTAAATATTTTCACACAATTGTGGTAGGGGCGATAGCCACACGTGTGTTGAAGATGTATGCAGAAGTTGGCCTTAATTGGTCAATTTTGAGATATCGTGGACACTATTTCGAAAAACGTGGTTGCAAGAAAAACGTGTTTAAAGATTGAGCCGTACCAATACCTATCTTTCAAAGCCTATAACTCTATAAGTATTATGAATTGGACAAAATCCTTTTCCACACATATTTTTTGCATAACAGATACTTATAGAAAATTGGAAAAAGAAAAATTCGATTTTTTTGACTCGTTACACTAGAAGATCCCCTTAAGTTAGATGTTTAATATGAGATGTATAGGATAAATCCGGGAGACGCGGCCGGGTCGGAGAGATGATCCAAATAGTTGATTCTTAAGGCACGGTTAAACACGTGCAATGCGCACTACAGAACACCATTAAGGCATAGTTAAACATGTGCAACAGCGCGCATTGTGCGCTGCACACCGTGCGCAGCAAAAATCACGTCCACACATCTGCAATTCGTGCCCGAATTTGCACTTGAGACCCTTCAAAAAGGTCGGTTTTTACGGCGTGACGCGTACTCCAGCCGCGCAACTGTTCGTCGAAAGTGAAACGCAGGCCTTCACACGCAAGCGAATGCTCGGTGCGCAGATCCCGTGGTGCGGTCACCCCCCGTGATGTCCCACCGAATTTTATGGCTTTCGACCCTCGAAGTGGTTGGAATACAATTAAAAGTGGGAAAAATCCAAGTTTCACATTTCTCATCAGATGTCTGCGAAAACGGCGCTAATAGATTCTCTATGTTTCGCCGATTAAATTAACACCAAGAACGACGTAATTCGGAGAATAATGAAGGAAATTAGATTAAAAATTGATTTTCATCATCTCCATTTAAATTCGTTAAAAGTAGCTCCATTTACATGAAATTTGCTATGATTTTCGTCGGAAAAATATAAGGAATCCATTGGTGTCACTTCCACATCGATACGATAAAGAATAAAAAATTATTTTTTTTGAAACTGGTATGAATCCTTACACGACCGCAGCGAATTGAGGTCTGAGGTCGCTATCCCCTGCTATATCCTGCCACTGTGGCACTGCCCGTAAACAGGTGACCCTCTAGGACCATCCGCCGGCAGGTATACCACAGGAAATGTATGCGTGACAAGCTTGAATAAAATGTTCATATTTAATATATATATATGTATATTATACAACTTGGAAACAAAAAGTTACCTCCACATGCGACTTAAATAGCGCAACCGCCTCGTGAAAGAATATGGCATTGCGTTCGCGTACGCATCCGCCTATGGAAACATAGAGCAATAATTATTCGAGTATCGTTTCGAATATTTCAAAGATTGGGACCGCCGTGACGGGTGCGAATGCTCTTATCGCGGACAGGAGAATCCAATACACGTTGTAACGCAACGAGCAAGTGCGACTTTACATTACTCGATTGAGGTCCATCCTGCGCGTCCGGTAATGACGGGGGTTTCCCCAATAAATATCAACAACATCATCAACAGTGTAATATGCGGTACGTACGTGTTACTATACACTTTTCACTTACTTCATTCGCTTACTTCTTTCACTGTAAACGCCAACGAACGATGCATTAATTTCGTGTACATGTTTCTTACAGTTCTGGATCCACAACGCCAAACACGTTGAAAACACCAAAATCATCAATCGGATCCTGGGGCGTTATTATCCACTAACCTCAACAGCTTATAAACGTCTAACTATTGGAATAAGCATTGGCATGGATTCATGCCGCGTTGAGATCGCCATAACCGACAACAAAGGTAGCGAGGTATGCTTTTCAATGTCAACGTGGAAGCTCCTACTGCGAAACGAGGCGGACATACTCCAACGATTACGCAGCAACACATCATCGCCCCAAACCCACATCGTAATTGACCATTTACGAATAGAATTCACGCGTATGCATGATGATCAACTTATTAAAATCATCGATAATCGCGGTGTCATATATATGACTGAAGCCACGATGCGTAAACTATTCGCGTACAAACATTGTATCGATCATATGTTCACCTGGTTGACCGAAAATATATACTCTGTAAGCAGTAAATACGCAGCCATCGTAGACGTTCTACGTAGTGCTACCGCGCCAACAGATTATGTGAAATTAATTTCCGAAAGCGAATACTTCGAACAGCATTCTTTGATCGATTGTGAATTGATAGCATTGGGATTGCAATCCATGTTGCGCGATGTACACCACGCCATATAATAAAGGTTAACAATTTTTAAATAAATATATTTTTATTCAAAACAGTCAGTGTGTGAGTTTATTCACGTACATCCATAAATGCGTACTTGAATTATAAATCAGTATTTGTCTAAACGTCATTCGTATGGGTGGGATATTCTTGCTTGCGATGAATAAATCAGTTGTCGTTGTCGTTGCTCACTCCGCCACTGCCACCGATGCTTTCATCTGCATCATTGTGCTCGTCGTCGCCGTGGTTCTCATCGCTATAGAAACAAAAAATAATTCATACATATTCATTCTTTACATATGACGCGTAATGTAGATGCAATGCGTGTACAGAGATCGTTATGATGCTTCGCGAGCCAGGACGCTTGACATTTCTCGAACGAATTCAGATGATACCAGATGTATAGTGGTTCGAAAATCCAGTGGCAGATCGTCGACGGTTTATCGGTATTGCTGTTTGTACGAATCGCGACCTCTTTCACGACGAAGTCGCGTTCGGCTTTGAAACCTTGTATGTGGACAACGGCGAACATCGTTATTCGTATAAGTAGTAGCGGTAGTAGAGGACTTCCGTTTCCGGTCGCGAGCGTGGCAGAAGTGTGCGTTTGGTGGTGCGATTGTGTGAAGGAAGTGTGAGTGAAAGGGGGTAAAAGAGGATAGGGAGTGAGTGGTGAAGGTAGGGGAGAGGTGAGGGAGAGGGAAGGAGTAAAGTGAAAAGGGCAGGAATAGTGGAGGACGAAGTGCAAAGCAGGACAAGGGAGCGGTTTGGAGGTAAGGTAGGGGGATAGGTTTCTTGTGGCGGGAAGAGGTAGGCAGAGGAGTAAGCAGAGGAATCTAGCGGACAGGTGAGGAATTAGGAAGAGCGGACAGGAAGGCGGGATTTTTGAACGGAGTAAAAGGAAAAGGAGGTAGGAGTAGAGATATAAGGGGAAGGGTCGAGAAGACGGCGAAGGATATAGACTCGAGAGGGGGAGGGCAAATGGCGGGTGATAAGGAAGAGGAGGGAAGGGGGGAGGGGACAGGAAAGGAAAAAGGAAAGCTGAAAAGTGAGGGAAGACAAAAGAATGACAGTGGGAGTAGCGTGGGCAGCTATGCGGGTAGTATGGATAGCTGCGGGGGGAAAAGAGGAAGGTGAGGGAGGAGGAAGAAGGGTCGGAAGAGGAAAAGAAAAGAGTAAGTTTCAAAAGGAGTGGAAAGACTGTGAGATCGCCGGAAGGAGGGGAGAAAGGGGGGGGGGAGCGAAGAAAGAGTGGAGACAGGGAGTGTGATGGGGATGCTGAAGGAGTTGATGAAGGAGATAAGGGAGGAGAAAAAGGAAATGAGGAAGGAGATGAGGGAGGTGAAGGAGGAGATGCGGAAGGAAAGGGAGGAAAGAAGAAAGGTGATGGAGGAATGGAGAAAAGAAAGGAGGAAATGGGAGGAGGGAAGGAGGGAGGAGAAGAGGAGGAGGGAAAAGATAGAAGAAAGGTTAGAGAGGATGGCGGAGAGGGATGGGAGGGTGGAGGAAATGTTAGGGAAGATAGAGAAATGGGAAAAGGAAAAGTAAGGGAGGGGTAGTTTGGAAAGGGGGGAGGGGGAGAAGTGGAGGACTGTTTGTTAAGAATGAGAAGGTTGGAATTAAAGCAGGACAAGAAGGAGAGGGAGGAGAGAAGGAATAATGTGGAGGTAAGGGGGCTGGGGGAGGGAGTGGAGGAGGGAAAGGAGGTGAAGAAGTTGTGGGCGACGATGGAATTGGAGGAGGGGGGATAAGGGAGGTGAGAAGGGTAGACGGAAGCGGAAAGGAAGGGAGCGGGTTGATTTTGGTGAAGCTGACGGGGAGGGAAGAGAAAATAAAGGTGATGGAGGCAAGGAAAAAACTGAGGGGAAGGAAGGAGAGAATAGATGATGATTTGACGGAGGAGGAGAGAAAGGCGAGATGGAAGGTAGAAAGAGAGGCGATGAGGGAGAGGGAGGGGCTAAGAGGGTACAGGTGGGATACATGAAGATATGGGTGAACGGAAAGATGAGAAGATGGGATGAACTGAGAGAAAGATGGGTGGAAGAACAGGGAAACGAGAGATAAGGGAAAGGGGGGAGGGAGAGGAGAGCAAGGGGGAGGGAAGGCGGTGTATGTACAAGATTGCGTTCTGGAATGTGGCCGGGCTGAGGAACAAAGACGAGGAGTTTTGGAAAGGCCTAGAGGAGTGGGAAGTGATAATGATGAGTGAGACGTGGATGGAGGATGGGGGTGGGGAAATATAGAAAGGAGGCTGCCCAGGGGATATGTCTGGTTTAGGCAGTGGGCACGGAGGGAGAAGAAGAAGGGTAGAGCAATAGGAGGAATGTTGATAGGGGTGAGGAAGGGGTTGGAAGTGGGAGAGGAGGGGGAAGGAGGAAGGGAAGGAATCATGTCCGAAAAGGTGAGGATGGGGGGGGAGTGGTGGAGGATAGTGGGGGTATATGTGAATGGGGACCTACAGAGGAAGCTGGAAGACATAGGGGAGTGGATGGAAGAGAGGGAGTGGGGAGTGAGGGGGTTAATAGGGGGGATTTTAACGCTAGGACTGGGGAAGAAGGGGGGCGGGTGTTTGGTTGGGAGGACGGTGAGGGAGGGGGGCGGGGGAGTAAGAGATCGAAAGATAAGGAGGTAAATGGTGATGGGAGGAGGTTGTGCGACTACCTGGAAGAAAAGGGGTGGACTATCCTAAACGGGGGTGTGCAGGGGGATGAGCAGGGAGAGTGGACATTTACAGGAGGGAGGTCTAGCACGGTGATAGATTACGTGATTGGGAATGAAGACACGCGGGAGAAGGTGGAAAGGGAAGAAGTAGGAGAGAGACTGGACTCGGACCATCAACCGTTGGTTGTCTGGGTGAGGGGGGAGGGAGAGGGCGGTGTAGAGAGGAAGAAAGGGGGTACGAAGAAGGGAGGGGGAAGAGGAAATTGGACAGAGGAGGGCAGAAAGGAGTTCATGAGGAGATTTGGGAGGAGGGAGGAAGGTAAAAGGGGGTAGAGGAGGAGTGGGGAGAGTTGAGGGAAAGGATAAAGGTAGCGGTGGGGAAGTCGGAGGTGGGTGGGGAGAGGAAAAGGAAGGGAGGTTGGTGCGATGAGGAGTGTAGGGAGGAGAAGAGTAGGGTGAGGAAGGAGTTGAGAAAGTGGAGAAGGGAGGGAGGAAATGGGGAGGTTTACAGAGAAGGGAAGAGGGTATATGGAAGGATGTGTGAGGAAAAGAAGAAGAAGGAGATGGAGCGTTGGGAAGGGGAACTGGAAGGGGTGAGGACAGAAGGAGAGGTGTGGAGGGTGGTGAATAGAGAGAGAGAGGGGAAGGAGAAGGAGGGTGAATGAAAGTATAAAAATGGAGGAATGGGATGAGTATTTTAGGGGACTGTTGGGAGGGGTAGAGTGGAGGGTGCTGAAAGGTGAAGGGAGGGTGAGGGAGAGGGACGGAGAGAGGGAAATAGAAAGGGAGGAAATAAGAAGGGTGCTGAAGGGTCTAAAGAACGGGAAGGCGGGGGGTGGGGAGGGGATACAGAATGAGGTGTGGAAGTACGGGGGGAGGAGGTGGAAGAGTCGTGGGTACTGTGCAACAGGGTATGGAGGGGGGAAGGGTGGCCGGAGGGGTGGAAGGAAGGTGTCGTGGTTCCGGTGATGAAGAAAGGGGCCGGGGAAAGGGTGGAAGACTACAGGGGGATCACCTTAACGCAAGCGGCGTATGAGATATACGCGTCGGTACTGGCAGAGAGGTTAAGGGTTGAGGTAGAGGAAAAGAAGCTGCTGCCGCCGAGTCAAACGGGGTTTAGGAGGGGGGTAGGCTGTATCGACAACATATATACGCTGAACTACCTGATAAACAGGCAAATAGGAAGGAAGGAGAGGCGGTTGGTGGTATTGTTGGTCGATATGAAGGCCGCGTTTGACTCGGTGGACAGAGAGGTGCTAGCTAAGGCTATGAGGGACAGGGGGTGAGGGAAGGACTGGTAGTGAGGTGTGAAGAGGTTCTGAGGGAAACGATAGGAAGGGTCAGGGTAGGGGAGGAGGAAGGGGAGAGGTTTTGGACGGCAAGGGGGGTTAGGCAGGGGTGCCCGCTAAGCCCAACGCTGTTTACGCTTTTGACCGCGGACATGGACGAAGAGCTGGGGAGGGGAGGTTGGAGGGGAGTGAGGCTGGGGGATAGGAAAATTTATACGCTGGCTTACGCGGACGATGTGGCGGTACTGGCGGAGGATGTAGAAGGGATGAAGGGGATGATGGGAAAATTAGAGAAGTACGTGGAGGGAAAGGGGTTGCAAGTTAATATAGGGAAAACGAAGGTGATAAGATGTTGAAGGGGGGGGGGGCAGGTGGAGAAAGGTAGTGTGGAGGTGGAAGGGGAAGGAGTTGGAGGAGGTAAGGAGCTTCAGGTATCTAGGGTACACATTAATGGGGAATGGGGGACAGGAGGAACATGTGAAGGAAAGGGTAAGAAAGGGGGCTGCGGTGATGGGGCAAGTATGGGGGATTGGAAAAAGGAAATTTGGGAAGGACTGGGGAAGAAGGCTTTGGCTATTTGATAAGCTGGTGTGGGCGGTTGTTAGCTATGGGGTGGAGGTGTGGGGTTGGAAAGGTAGGGAAAAGGTGGAAGGGCTGCAGGAGAGGTACCTGAAGTGGGTGTTGGGGGTGGACCGGAATACCCCAGGGTATATGGTAAGGTAAGAATTGCAGAGAGGGATGATGAAAGGAGGGGCGGGAATGAGGGCATGGGGATACGAGAGGAAGCTAGAGGAGGGGAAGGGGGGGGGAGTTGGCAAGAGAATGCTGGGAGGAAAGGAAGAGGAGGATGAGGAGGGGAAGGGTGCTGCAAGGGTGGGAGGGGGAAAGGGAGCAGTATTATAAGGACAGGGGGTGGACAGTGGAGGAGGTAGAGAGGGTGAGAGATAGAGGGGGATAAGGGGGGAGGAGTTGGTGGAAAGGGAGAGAAGGTTGCAAGAAGAGGAGAGGTGGAGTAGGATAAGAGAGGAGAAGTCGAACATGCGGTACGGGAGGGTGAAAGGGATGGTGGTACCGGGGTATCTGAAGAAAGGGTGGGGGGAGGATAGGTGGAGGAGGGTGGCGAGGTTTAGGCTAGGGAATGAGATGAAAGGGGGGAGATACTGGGAGGAGGAGGATAAAAGGAGATGCAGAATGTGTGGGCAGGAGGAGGAGTCGTGGGAACACGTGTGGGAGGTCGGTACACGATGGGGGATTGAGAGGGGATGGCAAGAGGTGGTGATGGAGGTGTTAGGGGAAGAGGGAGAGGGGGAGGAATGGATAAGGAAGTTGGAGGAAAGAAGAGCGGTGTGTGAGGGGGGTTGGAGGTGAGAGTGGAGGAATGGGAGCGAGAGGGGAAGCGAGTGGAATCGGAGGTCCGGGAGGCGTGGGAGAGAGAGCGAGCGAGCGATCGAGCGAGCGGGGGTACGGGTTAGGAGAGAGATAGGGATAGGTTAAGTTAGATTAAGGTAATGTTGAGTTGGTAGTTATAGTTTTAGTTTTAAGGTGGAGATGTGAAGGAGAAGGTGTGTGGGAGATTGTAACCCCTAGGGGATCAATAAAAGGATTACTACTACTAGTAGTAGTAGTAGTAGTAGTAGTAGTAGTAGTAGTAGTAGTAGTAGTAGTAGTTTGCGTACCACATTTGTTAAAGGGCTGTATTCGACTACACGATCGTGTATGATCAAACAGAAGGCGGTAGTATTAGCGGGAACATTTTCTTTGCATCCGAAATCTATTCGCACGTCCACCGTAGCGCTCTTCAACGACTCGTTTTGCCTAGAACAATCTATGCCCGCGATAGGCGCGTATTGCAAGAATTCGGTCGCATTCAGCAACGGTTCTCTGCGATCGTAGTACCAACGGCCGAACTTCGCGTACATATCGTACAGGAACGCGTATTTATACTTATCGAAATCTAAATTTAAGTCGTCGTACGGATGCGTCTCGGAATTTACGTACAGTCGAAAGTTCGTCAGATTATTCTGGTCGAATATGCTCGCAGATTTAACGCGCTGATTCTATCGATCGGTTTGCGTGCCGAATATCACGAATCGAGGCTTCTCAATTTGCGACGTAGTTTTCACGGTTCACGTATGTTTCGTTGTCGCTTACAGCAACGGGTACTCGTGCAGGCTCCACGATCTGAAACTTATCGCGATCGGCCGACCGCTTTCCAAGATATGCAGCATCGATAGTTTATTCACATCCTCCAAAACGACGTGGGGCATTCGCCACTGCACCTTACGTATCTCCAGTTTCGGCCACGCAGTGGCGGAGGTGCAGTGCCTCGCGTTCGTATCGACTCGCGGTCGTATAAGTATCAGCTCGTGCCCCGCGTTCATCACGATGTGTTTGTAATCCTCGCAGAATCCTAATAACACGTTCAGGGGTACGCAGAAATTGGATGCGCTCGAATGAGAAATGTCTTTATCGTAATTGATGGCATAATTCCAACCGGCATTCGAAAGCACTTTGCTTCTTTCGGCTGACAACGAAACGTAATTTTTCAAGGTGGTAGTGATTCCTGGATTTCGGCAACGATCGACGTCGGCACCGTTCAATTCGTATCATATCTCAACGAACATAAACGCAACGCAATTATAGTCAAGAACAGCGGTCGCGGACGTTGCCGTGCCTTTCGCGTCCTGCGCCGTCAACGTGCGACAATCTTCGATGTAGAGAAAACTTTCGCATGGAAGCGTGTACAGGTCTTGATGCTGTATGGGGATTCTTATCTCATCACTATTGTCGAGCGTCGTGTTGGCGTACAGATTGTACCTGTGTATCTCAATCTTCGTGATGCGAATGTCGAAGGTTGGCGTATTCGCCACGTCCAGAATAATCGACATCGTGGTTGCGTGTTTAATAGGCGACGATGATTACTAGCGATCGTAGGAAACGTGCGTTTCGACGAATCAACGGCTTTCTTATGCTTCTTACCGGTCCTCTTCTTATCGCTCCTCCCGTCTTTATTCTTCTAATTACGCCTATCGATAAAGGGTTGCGCCGATGACGTGAGACAGAGACGGCAGGAGTAGCCGCGGCAGTGACGATTGATGATTCGTACGTGCGATCTAACACTAACATACTACACACGTGCGCATATACGTCCCACTACCTATCGCGTGGACGTCGTTGAACGTGCAAACGAATCGTTATTTCTTCTCCACGGAAATCTATAGGACGATCGTGTTGATCGACGATGCACAACGTTAGATCGTGTATTGCTCGTGCGACGATCGGCAGGTAAATGACGTGTCGCGGAGTTTCCGATATCTTATATCCTGGCGGCACGCGAGGCGACAATTCATGGATCGTGTGTACAGGTTTATCGTTGCTGTACGCGCCGGTAGTGATATTGCACATTACTCTGATCACGTTAACGTTTATAATATTCACGGGGACGTCGGGCTCATGCGAGATTCTCGGTAATAAGACGCGATTCGGGGAGAATCCTAGCAACGAGCCCACATTGTTAGGTTTTGTAAAGTTCAAAAAGAACGGAGTCTACAGCTCGCTTTTCATGGTGTTGTTAGCTCGTAGTATTACAGGGTACTTATCGTCATTGTCGTTTTCGTTGTTACCGCGTCTTCGAGGATATCGATCGAGTAATCGTTGCTTCAGGCACAGACGATGATTAAATGTCGTCTTATAAACGTCAGAAAATTGGGTACATCCAAAAACCTGTTATTATATTCCAAGTTGTGATTTTTCTTTTCTTATTTATAAATACGTAAATGAGGACGTCTGTGTTAAGAAGAATGTGAAATTTTAAGGAATGAGTCTAAAAGTCAAATGGTGATATTTTGTAGAATATTTCGCGTCACTGCACAGTTTTTATAAACAATTAATACTCTGTATGTACCTTGAAATTAGAAATGTTTACAAGGAAGTGCGTTGAGTAAGTGCAAACAGCGGGTGCTTCGCAAGCGGAAAGTTTGGGTTTCGATTCTCCTCACCCGCGATTTTTTTTCCAAACCAGGCCTGAAAAATACGTGCTTAAAATGTATTTTGAAGTTCTTTAAGACGCCTTCTGCACATCTTTAAGACGTCTTTTGGAAAGAATATAAATAATTAGGCAACAGTAGGAAAGCCTACCTTGGCCATCTGTTGTTGGCCCAACCTGAAAAACGTGCCAAATCTAACTGTTGGCCAACTAATACAATGTGCGTGGCCCAACTGTATGCCAACAACAAATGCTGCTAGGGGATTAGTTGCCTCATAAGTCCAATCTATGCATACACTGCATTAAAGATAAAATCATAAAAAAGAAAAGCAGAACAATAGATTCCGAGGTCTGCAAACGCATTGTTGGACGTGGCCGAAACCGCGACGTCGGACCCGTCGACATCGATAAAAGAACGAGATGATCGGCGGCCGACAAAGGCAGTCTCCACTCTCCTGCAGAGACAGGCAAAAAATTATTTGAAGTAAAAATTTCGTACACAAATTTTTATTTCAAATAATTTTTTGCCCATCTCTGCACTACAACCACGCGCCGTCCCGCCGTTTGGAGAGCTTCCAGCGACCGCTGGACAGTAGTGATCCCTGAACGTCGAAAATTTTGGGATCGTCGCTTTCAAATTCACGTAGCAAAGAGCTATTGGGAATTTCCCGACACAGGTAAGCGAGACGCGTGCTCCGCTTTTATGATCGGTTTACCACTCGCACTCTAGATTACTGTAATGAGGTTCGAAAACAATGTCGACTGGTCTGGTACCCGTCTCAATTTCAATATTTTTAGCTACGACAGGGTTGACCGCGGCGCTATACCCCTCTACGGAGAGACTTTTCGCCATCTGCGTGTAAAAGCCGTAATAATAGCGCATGGTTTCAAAGAATGAAAAATCAGAATTAAAACCGACTTCAAAAAAATAAAAATGCGCTAAAAAGTAAAAAATAATTTTGTTCTTTATTTAATCTACGACACTCAATTGTTTTACATCGGCGTCTCATCAGTTGCACTGTGTAAATCTGGCGCCGACTTAAAACAATTGAGTGTCGTAGATTAAATAAGGAACATAATTTTTTTACTTTTTAGTGCATTTATATTTTCTTGAAGTCGAAAAAATCAGAACAATAGATTCTGAGGTCTGCAAACGCATTGTTGGACATGGCCGAAACCGCAACGTCGACCCCGTTGACATCAACAAAAGAACGAGACGATCGGCGGAGGTAGTCTCCTCAGGAGACTCTTCTGCAGTCGCTCGCATAGGACGGTCATGTCGAGCACTTTATGTACACCAAACCTTAAATATATTCACTTCTTGCAGTCTAAATACCATACTCCTTTCCCCTCCTATACTATTCAGTTTCCTCTGTCAAATAAAAAAACTTTGATATGAAACATCTTTTTGCTTTTTTAATAGTTAGAAAAATAATATCGTGTGAAAAATAATATACGAACAAATCGGACATACTGTATAAACTTACTGAAACATCCGAACGTCAGTTAAAATTAATCAGTTATCGTCAGTTAGTATATAGTTTAAACAAATTAATTTTTTTAATAGTTATGGAGGAGAACGAATTCCTTTTTCAAAAAATATGTATCGAATATTTTTGGCTACTCTACAAACTTGCAAAATTGCACCAAAATCGGTGTGTACGGATTCGATACGTTCCTTTTAAGTAATATAGTACAGTAGAAATATATTATTATTATTGTTATTATTGTTATTATTATATATCTGTATTATATCGTATAGACTATCATTAATGTATGCGCAAACACATGATGAATGGATTGGGTTCAGCAACAGGTGCTTTTAAAAAACATTAAAGCGCTCTTTTTAGAAATTACGTTATTGCAAGCGAATTAAATTTGTTTTGCGTTAAATAAACCGGAATAGGACAGCAAGGTTAAAAGGCAAAATATGTGATATCGTTTTATTTTCATTCTCCTTTTTCTTCCGTTGAACGGAATATATTGATAAGACGTCTTTTAAATTGTTACTCTAACAGAAACATTTGTAAATCGCGGGCTTCAACTCTCAAAACAGAACCTAGTTTTACCAGTGCTGAATTCTAATTCCTACCACGCGTAGCGTTACAATCTGTGTCGAGACTTCACCGGCAACGTTGCATGCGACACTAAAATGGTAAGGGGGTCCTGGGACCCCCCAAACCGGTGACAGAAAAATACATTGGTTGATAGGTCTATTCCATACCTCGTCTGTGGCGATAGCGTCTAATTCGTAGGAGCCGTGGGGAATCGTAATGCATTCATAAGCGGCATCGACGATGAAATCGTTGTCGATGTCATAGTTCTTGACGAAGTAGAATTTGTCGTTGCTCGAGTCGATGTTCGGTATCGTTTGAAACGCCTCCAAGTCGGCGAGTCCTAGTTTGTACTGTCCGTCGCTCAAATCTATCGGTGGAAAATAATTGACCGTGAGCATGCTGCGCCGACCCGTTAACGCGAGCGTGAGGGTCATTCCACGCCAACTCGATCACTTTTTTCCCTCGATGTCTCGGATTTTGTTCAACCTTGAATATGTTATAGTCCTCGTGACAATAGGGTGGGTTTAATTCATCATTTTGTCGATTTCGAGTTTGTTTAAAACATATAGGGCGTTGAATTTTGCGATTTTTGCCTATTTTCGTGAAAATGGGTTGTACTTATGAATTTTTACCTCGGAAACTATTTGTCAGATTTTGTTGGTTCTTACGGCATTTTAACGAGGAAAGATCGGCCTTTCTGAATATTTTTGTTGCTGGTTAAAAAATCATTTTTACAATAATGAAAATTATAAATAAAGTTTTATTTTGCAAATTGAGGCTCAAGGTCACGATTTTAAAAATCTGAAAAAATTACCACCATATCCGCTGAAGAATTTTCTATAAAATCAGCCTTTCTCTTGTTGGTAATTTGCATATTCAACGTCGCAGGAAGCTGTTAAAGACAGCGGCGCGCGCCGTTTCAGGTAAGCGAGCCGCGCGCTCCGCTAATACGGTTGCCTGACCGTACCCTTCGCACCCTCTATTACTTCAATCAGGTCTAACAGCGGTAGAAACAATAACGACAGCTCACGTATCCATCCCGAGGGTGTCATTTATACCTGCAAAAGAATTTTACTAACCCACACTTGGCCAATGCTACTTTTTTTTATAATAATCAGATTTGTAAGTACCAGCTTGACTGTTCGTTGATTAATTGTTGAAAAAGTGCCATTGCTCGATGGAAACCACGAGAAGGTGGTGGGTTATTTCCATCAGGAGTGGATAAGGATGGATTAGGAAGGTTGGCATGGATATGATCACTTCGAATGGTGAGGTTAAGGTATGCAAGTTAGAAAACGGTCGAAATTATTTCATTATGCTGAACACAGTGCCAGCTTCATCACACGAGCAAGTTTTGCATAAAATTTGCTTGTCTGAGATTGGCGTGTAGCTATGGAAACTTCTAGTGCCAGTCATAGGTAATGCTGCTGCAAAGCGAGCTTCTAAGGTGGTAGCATTTTCTGTTTGTTCATCCTGACTTACGTAATCGAAAGTAATATTTGTAAAAGATGTCTTTGCCCATTCAAATAAGTCTCGGGGTGTAAGAATTTGATTGTCTAATGGTCTTTGCAAGCTTGCGCGCATTGCAAGTCTTTTTACGGAACCTCCAATTCCATCACATGGTCCTTTACCGAGTGCCGTTGCAAAAAAATGCCATTCCGCAGCAACACCGAAGTCGCTAATGTGATGTGTCAAATTTATGAAATTTTTTCTATTTTTATATTGTACAGCCGCTCCATCGGAAAAGTATATTATTTTTTTAAGTTTTCCTAAAAATATATCTGTAAGGTATTTCAGTAATCGTGTTTGAAATAAGTGAACAGCAGCTGTATTATGTTCTAAGCTTTCAGAAATGATAACAAAATTGTAATGAGTTTGACCTTTATCATCTCTGCTATATATTACAAAAGGATGAATAGTAACTTGTTTCTTACTCCAATAGTAATTTTGTATTTCATCTTGTACTACAAAACTGTAATTTTCAGCAAAATCGCCAATTATTACGAATTCACCGTTATCTATCGATTCTTTCATTTTATTTAAATATAAACTCTGCGTTTTAGCGGTGTAATCGTGTGGCTGCAAAGTGGCAATCTTTTCACGCAAGTGTTGTAAAAATTCGTCAGAGGAAGATGTAACCGTAAGTAAAGAAGATCTATCAGTATGGGTCCAACTTTTAAAAGTGACATTTGTTATGTAATTGGTATCAAAAAAGATTTCAAATTGTGAATAAATATTATCAAACCCGGGGCAAGAATTGCATTTTCCAAAATGACACGAAGAAGTTGGTGAGTCACATATAATTGACTTTAAAATATCTTTATAATTCGTTATAATATTTGAATCGGTCCGATGTGCAACTCCCGCTGTTTTAATCGCAGACAACATTAACTTTACATTTTGGTGTATTACACAAACACAAACGGAGTGCGTACCACTAGCCCCAGCTAAAACGCACTCGTGCGGACGTAAACTCGCAAAGGTACTAAAGCCTACTTTTTCTGTAGAATATGTTTCTTTAAAAGATTGATAAATTTCTTAGAAACCAACCGTTTCTGAATATTTGTTCGAGACCCATTTCTCAGTACAGAAATAACATCTTTTTTCCGGGCATTATTCTACTTATATCATCATTGCAGTAAAAATTTTCTATTAATGTTTTTGTACTTTGTGGTAATTGACGACCATGCTTAGGATTTGGAGTTGACATTACTCCGTGCTCAGCTTGCAATCGCTTTGCTTGTCTTGCCATGTGGTATGAACTTTCAAATTCCCGACAAATTCTCCGAATACTCCACGAGTTCGGTAGGACTGTAAGGATACGGATTTTTTCACTATTGTCCGATTCTGCAATAAATTTATCCTTTAATTGATTAACTATTTCGTTACTATCTTCCACAACATTACTTGAACAGCTTTGTGCATCTACTAAACATGATTTTACAATACTATGGGCGCGGTCTATTTTTTCTAATGTTCTTCTACTAGATTTTAAAGTTTTACTTGTTAATGGAGACTCACCTACGGATGCCATTAATACATTGGTGGAACTCACCACCTCGGTAGGATCGATTAAGGATGACTGACTACTTTTTGAACTGTCACTATTGTTATGTTCTATCTGCATACGCGACAATCCAGATAGTCCGGGTTCTGCTATTGCAGTTTCAGGCTGTTCCTTCTTTTCCTTGTATAATTTCACGCGATAATTATTGCAAATGAACGTTTTTTCACTAAGAAATGGAAATGAACGACACATTTCCAATGAGACTCTTCGAAGTGTATATGTATATCGTGCATGTCCCTTTTTGTTGAAGGGATTACAACACCACTGACGCACCATTTTTGGAAATCCACAAACAGATATTGAGGCAGTAGATGCGCACGATACGAAAGTTGTTCGAAGACTGAAAATTTCAAAGGACGATGCCTAAGCAGAAATGTGTAGCGCTATATAAGTTTATTGCAATCTTAGCCAAGAGTGGGTTAGTAAAATTCTTTTGCAGGTATAAATGACACCCTCGGGATGGATACGTGAGCTGTCGTTATTGTTTCTACCGCTGTTAGACCTGATTGAAGTAATAGAGGGTGCGAAGGGTACGGTCAGGCAACCGTATTAGCGGAGCGCGCGGCTCGCTTACCTGAAACGGCGCGCGCCGCTGTCTTTAACAGCTTCCTGCGACGTTGAATATGCAAATTACCAACAAGAGAAAGGCTGATTTTATAGAAAATTCTTCAGCGGATATGGTGGTAATTTTTTCAGATTTTTCAAATCGTGACCTTGAGCCTCAATTTGCAAAATAAAACTTTATTTATAATTTTCATTATTGTAAAAATGATTTTTTAACCAGCAACAAAAATATTCAGAAAGGCCGATCTTTCCTCGTTAAAATGCCGTAAGAACCAACAAAATCTGACAAATAGTTTCCGAGGTAAAAATTCATAAGTACAATCCATTCTCACGAAAATAGGCAAAAATCGCAAAATTCAACGCCCTATATTTTTTAAACAAACTTGAAATCGACAAAATGATGAATTAAACCCACCCTATTTTCACGAGGACTATAACATATTCAAGGTTGAACAAAATCCGAGACATCGAGGGAAAAAAGTAATCGAGTTGGCGTGGAATGACCCGTGAGCGACATTGTATCACTACAACCACTGTAGGTTACACTAGCGAGACTGAGAGAGAGAGGGAGAGTGAGTCAGAGAGAGAGAGAGAGAGAGAGAGAGAGAGAGAGAGAGAGGAGAGGTAGAGAATGTGACTCGAACGTACGATTTTGCGTCAATTTGTACGCACACGTGACCGCAATTTGTCTGGTCGAATCATTGAAAGCGATCGTGATTGTACTTGATCGTGTTCGTAGTTGTTCCCCGTCCGAAATAATCGATCAGTTCAGCGGGTGGTCGCAAATTTCCAAATCTGTCGAAATACTGCACGTGCGATCCGCGTTTCGCGTACGCCACCCAGTAGGTGCCTTCGCCGTGTTTCTCGTCTATATTCGCCATGCCGCACAGTGGGACGGATCGACGTTTCGGTAGGCATTCACTTGAATTCTTAAATATTTCGTCATTTATTGATTATAATCTAAGAGTACAGGTAATATATTGTATAAAAAATATAATATTCATTTTTTTTCTCGTCGCTGTTTTTAATAATGGGGCTTCAAGTGTCCCTCCATGTTGATTTCCACATATATACATCCATATATATGGATCGGGGCTTATTAATAAATTATTTAGAACATCATGATTTGTCATTTTTCGGCTGCTCTCTCTGCGTATAATTCGCAGTAGATTTTAAAATCATTATTTCGGGCGTTCTGGGCTTCCTCAGTTAAATATTCTAAAAAAAATTTTAGATTTCCATTTTTAGAAAATAATCAGCTTTTACACATTGGAATAGTTTCAGTTAGTCTTTTTCTTGTAATGAAAAATATAAACACTTATATTCTATTGTCTAATTAAGATTTTTTGTTACCATTTTCGTATTTTTCTAAATTAAAAAAATTGTCCGCATTTGTCCGTAAATTCAAGCATACCTCATAATTCTGGATGGATTCAATTTCACAAAATTCAATTATTCATATCCGACCGCATCCGACCCTTTGAAATATTGATATTTTTTGCACAAACGCAGGTGCAAGTCAGGAGAAATATACTATTTTGCTCCAATTTTTTATTTGCAACAATAATTACACTAATTTTTATTTATTATTATTACAATAAAAATACATGCTAGATAAATAAGAATGAATCGTGTATGTAATCAGAGAGTATATATTGTATATATATATATATTGTACAATATATACAAAAATCATTTAAATCTCTAATATGAAACTTAAATAAAATACAGAACTTGATTAAGTATCTGAATCATCAAGCAAAGACAATGTTTCTGCCCACATTTGTTTTCTCCGCTCTCTTCTTATCAATGGAATTCTATATGTTGATATATATGGATCGGAGCTTATTAGTAAATTGTTTAAAACATCCTGGTTTGTCATTTTTCGACTGCTTTTTCTTGCGTGTAATTCGCGGTAGTGCCTAAAATCTTTATTTCGGGCTTCCTGGGCTTCCTCTGTTAATTGCCCGATTGGTAAAATGGCATGTGCGATAATGGCTTGGCCATGAATTAATATTTTATGTACAGTTGGAGGCATGTAATACCATCCATACAATTCAACGTACTGTCTTGCCAAGTTCATTGCAAACTCTCCAAATTTTCTTTTATTTAACAACTGACTATCGTTTGTCAGCCATTAGCTGAATAACAGTTACCAAGTTATAGCTGTGTGACACGTCAGATATATTTCATACCAATGGATAAATTGAAAACCAATAGAGATATTTTTCTTCTATTTAAAAGAGATGAAAAAATAGTGATAGACCATACTATGTTAGTGGAAAGTTGTTTACGTTGTTGTCCTCCGTTGAACGAAAATCAATTAAAAGATTTGCAACACCTACTTCGACTGTTTTACGTTAAATCTAAAAAGCGTTGGATAGAATCAAGCTACAATAAAAAACGTTTTCTCGAGAAAAACAAGGACTGGTTGGACCGTGACTACAATTGGCCAAGTTTTGTGTGTAGCAATAGTAATAATTCATTATGTTCTAATGACGAGCCACGAACATTAGGCAACAAAATGTTCGAAGGATGTTCTGTGCGAACAAAAAAAAGGAGAACTGAATCTATACGAAATGAATATAATGTCGAAGAATTGACTTTTGCAACTCAAATGAAATTGAGAGCAGAAGGAAAGGCAAGTATATGTAAGATTCTTGATTTTTTATTAGAAAACCCCGACAAAATAAAAGATGTCGAGGATTTTTGTAAAAATGTAAATAAAACTAAAAATATAAAGTCGCGTGAAATTTCGAAAGAAAAAGGTCTTTCCCTGTTAATAACAACAAATTTGTCCAAAGGGCAATATAATTTATTGAGAGAAACTGGCCTTAAAGAAGGAATGAATATTTATCCGTCATATTTTAAAATTAAACAAGCAAAAGAAGATTGTTACCCTTCTAAAAATTGTATATTAGTCGACGAACAAAAGGCAAAAATAAATATACAGGCATTACTTGATCATACATCTTCACGAATTTTGAAGGTTTTACAAGAACAAACCCCAACTTTGGAACTGACTAATAAGCAATTAGTATTATTTACTAAATGGGGCTGTGATGGGGCATCTGGGCAGTCCCAATACAAACAAAAAATTATTTCTGGACAAGATTTTGACGACTCTAGTGTATTTATAGCGAGTCTTGTACCACTGAAATTGGTAAATGATGAAAATGGAGATGTATTATGGCAAAACAATACACCATCTTCTACCCGATTCTGTCGACCAATATTTTTCCAATTTATAAAATAATCTAATGAAGTCATTTATAATATAGTTCAAGACATACAAAAAGAAATTGATCTCCTGCAAAATACAAATTTAAATAATGCGATCGGAGTGAAACACCATCTTATTATGACAATGGTAGACGGCAAGGTATGCTCAACAATCTCTGCAACATCGTCGATGAGGTGTTACATTTGTGAAGCTAAGCCGACAGAAATGAATTGTCTTGAGAAAGTGGTTTGTAAGCCTATTAAAGAGGATATGTTAAACTTCGGGATGAGTTCACTTCATGCATGGATTCGATGTATGGAATGCCTCTTGCACATTGCGTACCGATTAGACTTCAAAACGTGGAGTGCTTCGACACCCCAAAAAAAAATATTAATGAAACAGAGAAAAGAAAAAATTCAAAAAGAATTCAGAAACAGTCTTGGCCTTATTGTAGATATGGTTAAACAGGGATATGGAACATCTAATGATGGTAATACTGCTAGGAGATTTTTTGAGAATCCTGAAATAACCGCCCAAATTACTGGTTTGAATGAGGACCTCATTAAAAAGTTTTCAATTCTTCTCCAAGCCATAGCTTCTGGTTTAGAAATTAATAAAAGAAAATTTGGAGAGTTTGCAATGAACTTGGCAAGACAGTACGTTGAATTGTATGGATGGTATTACATGCCTCCAACTGTACATAAAATATTAATTCATGGCCAAGCCATTATCGCACATGCCATTTTACCAATCGGGCAATTAACAGAGGAAGCCCAGGAAGCCCGAAATAAAGATTTTAGGCACTACCGCGAATTACACGCAAGAAAAAGCAGTCGAAAAATGACAAACCAGGATGTTTTAAACAATTTACTAATAAGCTCCGATCCATATATATCAACATATAGAATTCCATTGATAAGAAGAGAGCGGAGAAAACAAATGTGGGCAGAAACATTGTCTTTGCTTGATGATTCAGATACTTAATCAAGTTCTGTATTTTATTTAAGTTTCATATTAGAGATTTAAATGATTTTTGTATATATTGTACAATATATATATATATACAATATATACTCTCTGATTACATACACGATTCATTCTTATTTATCTAGCATGTATTTTTATTGTAATAATAATAAATAAAAATTAGTGTAATTTAAAGTTAAAAACATTCAATTTGCACAATTATTGTTGCAAATAAAAAATTGGAGCAAAATAGTATATTTCTCCTGACTTGCACCTGCGTTTGTGCAAAAAATATCAATATTTCAAAGGGTCGGATGCGGTCGGATATGAATAATTGAATTTTGTGAAATTGAATCCATCCAGAATTATGACAAATGCGGACAATTTTTTTAATTTAGAAAAATACGAAAATGGTAACAAAAAATCTTAATTAGACAATAGAATATAAGTGTTTATATTTTTCATTACAAGAAAAAGACTAACTGAAACTATTCCAATGTGTAAAAGCTGATTATTTTCTAAAAATGGAAATCTAAAATTTTTTTTAGAATATTTAACTGAGGAAGCCCAGAACGCCCGAAATAATGATTTTAAAATCTACTGCGAATTATACGCAGAGAGAGCAGCCGAAAAATGACAAATCATGATGTTCTAAATAATTTATTAATAAGCCCCGATCCATATATATGGATGTATATATGTGGAAATCAACATGGAGGGACACTTGAAGCCCCATTATTAAAAACAGCGACGAGAAAAAAAATGAATATTATATTTTTTATACAATATATTACCTGTACTCTTAGATTATAATCAATAAATGACGAAATATTTAAGAATTCAAGTGAATGCCTACCGAAACGTCGATCCGTCCCACTGTGTGCCGCATTCGTTTGGTCGTACGCGCGCGGAGAGCGTGTCGCGCATAAACACCCCTCGAAAGAACGGTTCATCGATACACTCGCGCTCTAATTGCAGGTTCGTTAAAGGTTGTTGTTGTTGTAACTGATGTCGCGTTATCGCCGCCGCCGCAAGCCAGGTCGAGCGGAGTTTCTTTTCCTCGGTCGTGTACCGGTTAATAATTCTTAATTTTTTTTTAAAGAAAACAATTTAAAGTTGTGAAAAAAGGAAAAATTGCTTTATTCAAAGTATGCACCATCGCTAGCTACACAATTTTCCATCTGTCCTTCAATTTGTGGATGTCCTCCCAAAAAATCGTCCACATTTATAGGCGAACCAGTCATCGAGCCATTTTTTGACATTTTCGTAATTTTTGAACTGTTCCTGGGAAAGTGCGTGAGCCATCGATGAAAACAGGTGGTAATCGGAAGGGACCACGTCTGGTGAGTAGGGCGGGTGGAGCAAGAGTTCCCAGCCAAGTTCAGAAATTGTGCCTTTAAGCGCTTTCGCTGTGTGTGATGAGGCGTTGTTGTGTTGCGAAATGACTTTTCCGTGTGTTTTAGCCCAATGTGGGCGGTTTTCGATCAATGCACGGTTCAAATTGATCATTTGTTGACGGTAGCTACCGGTATTAACAGTTTCACCTGTTTTCAGAAGCTCATAATACACGACACCCTTCTGATTCTACTAAATGCATGACATTGTCTTCTTTCCGAAGCGATTCGGATTTGCGGTCGATGTTCATGATTGTCCTGGGTCAACCCATGACTTTCTGCGTTTTGGATTCTCAAAATAGATCCACTTTTCGTCTCCAGTCACGATGCGATGAAAGAAAGATTTTCTTTCATGCCGAGAAAGCAAAACTTCGCACACCGTTTTTCGCTTTTCCATTTGTCTGTCATTGAGATGATGTGGTACCCATTTTCCGAACTTCTGAATCTTTCCCATGGCATGCAGACGATAAAAAATTGTTTGTTGTCCAACATTCAACTTCTCTGCCATTTGTTGAGTTTGCGTATCGTCTTCGTCTAACAGTGCTTGTAATTCGGCGTCTTCAAATTTTTTCGGCTGGTCTGGGCGTTCTTTGTCTTTCAAGTCGAAATCACCATTTTTGACACGTCTAAACCAACGAACACAAGGATCTTGCGTTAGGATATCGACACCGTAGGTTTCCAGAAGGATACGACGGCTTTCACTCGCGTTTTTCTTTTGATTAAACAAGAAAAGCAGTACGTGCCACAAATGCTCTTTATTTGGTTGGACACTAGACACATTTACCACAAAAAAAAATATGACGCTAACTCGAAATCGTTTGAACATCAATGGCGTTATGAAGGGTGTTATCATAGCAACAAAATAACATAAGAGATTAGACCGTAAACATGCCCTTGCGTCCAGTGTCATCTAATGCTGAAATGAAGAATTATTAATCGGTACACCTGGTACATTCCTCGCCCTACCATCGCCAGATTATGACGCAACGTTTCTTCCAGTTGTTTTCGCGCGGCCTCCGCGTGTTTGACCGCTTTGGTGATACCACAGACCAGGTATAGAATAGACCTTTCACTCTATTGTCTTTTGTGTCACTCGATTTTGGGGCTCTAGAGCCCCATTATCATTTCCGTGTCGCATCCAACGTTAACGGCTAAGCATGAAATAACAGTGCAGCGCTATAAGCGGCAGGAATGCAAGTTATAATACCAGTGAGAATTTAAATATATGGTGTCCCGATGTCAAATTAATACAGCATTTTTAAAAGGCAAATAAAAATTTCTTCGTTTGTTTATCAATCAGCAACTCTACAGACCCATACAATGGAGAAGCATTGTATCTCTCTCTGCTATCGTATAATTCCCTAATAAATTATTTTGCAGACATGGGTTTATATAAACTTTTTCAACTTTTCAATTTTTTTCAACTGCATACCCAGGATACTCTGTGTACAGAGATAAACTTTCATTTATCATTTTGAACAGTTCCTATAATAACTAATTAAAAAATTATTAATAAATTATGGTAATCTTACGATGTGTCCCGTATCCAGCAGCAGAGTAGTGGTGGGCCCATGCCTACATATATATGTAACTCTGCACAATCAAGTCGTTCCGAAATCTTTAATAATTTTTCCTGACCAAAGGGTTCTTTTGCGTCATATGGCTTCTTTCAAACATTTTCCCTTTTCAACGCGTAGAATACGTTGATGTAAACAAAATTGGTAAATTTCTCGAAAAGCTACCTCCTCACCGATTTCAATGAACTTGACATATATTATAAAAAACATATGAAAAACTTTCGGCATAATATATTAAAATCTGTTTCATAGTCGACGATATTATTATTGGTTGGGGCTAGATTAGGGCAGGGGCGCGTAAAGCATGATAGGGAACAGATGTAGTATGTGTTAAACTCGATAATTCTAGTGTTAAGTAAAGTTTTTTGCGAAAATTTCCTAAACCAAAGCCGACCGCCAAAAAGTTTAAAGGGAAATGTTGTTCAGAATGATGACAAGTAGCAGGTTTTATTTTTTCTGCGTGCAGTTGTCCGTAAGAAAAAAATTATAATAATACAAATTTTAAAAACCAGCTTTTATTAAAATGTACTAAAAATGAAAAAAATAATTTTGATACCGGCCTAAATGACTTCCTTAGAAGAGTTCATTCATATGGCCAACAATAAAAGCGTGGGGTGTATTCTTAATACGCTGAAATGAATATTTCACCATCGACTGTGGGGCGCCGACCTCGAATCGTTGCGGTCGAACGAGGATTCATTCATATCTGTTTCAGAAATAAAATAGTTCTTTATTCTTTATCGTATCGATATGGAAGTGACGCCGATGGATTCCTTATGTTTTTTCAATGAAAATCATACCAAATTTCATGTAAATCGGACTATCATTAACGAAGTCAACTTGAATTGATGTAAACCAATTTTTCTCGACTTTCTTGGTGTTATTTTCATCGGCCAACGATAAGGAATCGATTGACGTTGTTTTTGCAAACATCCGATGAGAAATGAGGAAATCTTGGACATTTCTCACGTAATGGTATTCCAACACCTTCGAGGGTCGAAAGCCATAAAATTTAGTGAGGCACCACGGGAAGTTGACCTATTCACGGAGTACCAGGCGTC
Organism: Andrena marginata; assembly: GCA_963932335.1. Classification (NCBI taxonomy): domain Eukaryota; kingdom Metazoa; phylum Arthropoda; class Insecta; order Hymenoptera; family Andrenidae; genus Andrena; species Andrena marginata. Next base: position 27,255,395 of record OZ010662.1, read on the forward strand.
GCGAGAGAATTCTCTTGCATAGGTAAGCCTTTATTATCTGCTTCCCTGATTTTATAATCTGGTCGGTAACATGAAAATATTGTTTTGTCATCAGAATTACGTATATCTGCTAAATTTCAAGTCGATCGGATATGTGGAAGTGGGCCAATATTAGCTTACATGATTTCATCCTCACAAACTAACGAACAGATTCACAAGTGAATCGAAATAAAAGCTAAAAGCTTGTCAAAATGAAACGTGCTACTCTTCGTAACACACGTCAATATGTGAAGGTAATTGAAATCGGTGAGGAGGTGGCTTTTCGACAAGTTTACCAAAAAATTAAACCTTAATTTTCAATGGTATAAACAATTTCACGGACACTTTTTTTTTACAAATGTCGACCGATCCCGAGGTAGATTCTCCCCCTAAGAGTAACGACCAATAATTTTTCTACACACTGTACAATGAATGTGAAGAATGAGCAGATAGGTATGTTCTGTAGGAGCGAGTACTGCTTGAGAAAGTAACGTGTGACGTGATTTCAGTGTGACTGATTTTTGGGGTGTGTGATTGTAGCAGGAGTCATTTGTCAGGCAGCGCGCAAATAATGGTTGAGAGGGTCGCGTCAGGGCAACAATAATTTGGGTACACGGTCATCGGGTAAGTGGTTGGGAAAGACCCAAGTGGTGTAAACGATACCTACTCCTGCAGGTCAATATACTAAATGTGACTTTCGCTTCTCATTTTGGAACCATTATAGCTTCCGACCATTTGCCTGTCGTCTAGAATCTAAACATCGAGAAATAGTTTGGAATGGTTTTAGGGCTGCCGTCTCAAGTTTGTTATGGTCCGAATCGATCGAAGCGTCCCCAATAAACAAACGGACCCTAATGAAACTACTGCGGTCGGTAAAAAGAAATTGTACAGAGGTGACATCTCCAGGTACTCTATGTAGACAGTAGTATAGCTAGGAGAGTTCTAACCCAGGTCCACTGAGGGGAGCGCGGGGGCGGGGGGAAGTGTGGGCGCGCGGGGGAGCGCGGCGGAGGGAAACATGGGCGCGGGGCCTGCGGGGAGAGGAAGACCGGTTGCGCGCGCACGAGCCGCGGAGTGGGGGAAGCCGCGATGATGGAGGGGATCACTCCGGGCCGAGCCGCCGCGGAGATCTGGCCCACTGTCGGAAGGGGGGAATGACCCCCGAAAAATCTCTTTCAGCCCAACCCAAATATTTTTTCAAACCCCCACCCACCCCGAATTTTCCCCCATCGCAGAGAAATAATTTATTTTTATTGGAAATTGTTTCGGAAGATCTCGGGAAAGATCGACGTTTTACGAACCGCGTCTTCGGAGGAGGGAAAGAGACAGAGCATCACTTTTAAAGCTAAAATTCAGAGGAGGGAAAGAGACAACACTACATAGTGGCAGAATCGCATGCATTCTAAAAATTTTCAAAATGATTTTCAATCGCAGCGTCTCCCGCGATTGTATGTAATATGAGTCCTCCTCTGGAGCGGCCGTGCAAGGTGACGTCATTTGGCAGCGCGAAGAACGAAATAGAATTATGCAGCATCAGCAGAATGTTTTGTCCCCAACGCAGAGAAATAATAATTTTTTTGTAATGTTGAATCTTAAAATTAGGTGGTGAGGAGAGAAGGGGGAGAAGGAATACGGGTGAATGAAATTGACAAATAATATGTTTAAAATGATAATATATTGTTACAAAAATAGTATATACATATAATATAAAAAAATGAATATATAAAATATAAAATATAAAGTAGAATTGAATATTAAAAAAAGAATTTAAAAAATGAATATAAATATAAAATAGTGAATATAAAACTAAGATATAAATATAAAATATTAAAAAAAGAATTTAAAAACTGAATATAAAATATTGAATATAAAATTAAGATATAAATATAAAATACAATATAAATGAATAGAAAATATAAAAATACAATAAAAAATACAAAATATAAAAAGAATATAATAATAAAATAAAATAAAATTAATATAAAATATAAAAATAGAAAAATAGAAAAATATAAAAAAACTATTCTAAAAAGGGGAAGGTGGTGACGGGGGTGATGGGGGCGACAGGGGCGATGGTTGGGACGGCGCCCGCGGAATTTGGTAAGGGGCCCACCTCGACCCAACCTGTGGCTACTGCCCTGGCACCCGCGCAGCCATCTGCACCCCTCGGGGTGCAACGCGGACCGCTAGGTCCACCAGCCAAGCAATTACCCATGACAGGTCCTACAACACACACACACATCGATATAATATTAACGCATTAAACATGGAACACGCAAAAAAACAATGCACTACATACCTGTGGTGGCGGTGGCGGCGATGAAGGCGGCGACGACGATGGCTGCGGCGGCGAAGGTGGTGAGGGGAGTGGTGAGCCCCAATCCGGCGACCAAACCGGCGACGGTGGTGGCGACGGTGATGGCGAGTTCTGGAAAAATAGAAACCCGCGATATAATATTCACTCGATTTAAAAGGTTAAACGCGATAAATGTAAAAAAAAACATTGGCGTGTACATACCTCAGAGTCGTCTCGCCATGAATCCCACTCCGACGCCAATAAATAATATCCCATTTTGTTAGAGGGTTGAAAAGTGTCACACAAAAAGTTTCAATGTTTAAACGACTATTGTGAGGCACAGTTTGAATGCAACTGGACTCGCTACATCTCGTGGCCCTCGCATCTAAACTCCTATCATGAAATGAAGAAGTGCATAGCTTTGCAAAAGTAGGATGCCTTTGTTCTTCACCATCTTCATCATAGACCACCTGCATTTTCGCTGACCATCCTCCTCCATGTACTTATCTTCTTCTTCGCTGACCGTCCTCTCCTTATTCCCACGCATCTTCTTTCCCTTCTTCTTTGACACATCATTCGACTAGATCACACCACTTTGAACGTGTATCGAACGACATTGAAAAGGTTTCGAACGTGTATCGAACGGCCTCGAACGTGTATCGAACGTCTACCGTACCACATCAAACGTCAATCGTACCACTTTGAACGTGTATCGAACGTCAATCGTACCACTTTGAACGTGTATTGAACGTCAATCGTACCACTTTGAACGTGTATCGAACGTCAATCGTACCACTTTGAACGTGTATCGAACGTCAATCGAACCACATCGAACGTGAAACGAACGTCAATCGTACCACTTTGAACGTGTATCGAACGTCAATCGAACCACATCGAACGTGAAACGAACGTGAATCGAACGTCTACCGTACCACATCGAACGTGAATGGTACCACATCGAACGTGAATGGTACCACATCGAACGTGTATTGAACGGCTTTGAACGTGTATCGTACCACTTCGAACGTGAATCGAACGTGAATCGTACCACATCGAACGTGTATCGAACGTCAATCGAACCACATCGAACGTGAAACGAACGTGAATCGAACGTCTACCGTACCACATCGAACGTCAATCGTACCACATCGAACGTCAATCGTACCACATCGAACGTCAATCGTACCACTTTGAACGTGTATCGAACGTCAATCGAACCACATCGAACGTGAAACGAACGTGAATCGAACGTCTACCGTACCACATCGAACGTGAATGGTACCACATCGAACGTCATTGAACGGCTTTGAACGTGTATCGTACCACTTCGAACGTGAAACGAACGTGAATCGTACCACATCGAACGTCTATCGAACGTGAATCGAACCACATCGAACGTGAAACGAACGTGAATCGAACGTCTACCGTACCACATCGAACGTCAATCGTACCACTTTGAACGTGTACCGAACGTCAATCGTACCACTTTGAACATGTATCGAACGTGTAATGAACCGCTTCTAAATAATTTCAACTATCGTCTTAATCTAGCGTACATGTAGGAGATTAGGTTGGGGGAGGGCGAAGAAAAAAAATTTATGCATTAAGAATTGATTATATTTTATTTATGCCTCAGGCGTTTAGACCACCAGTTGAATATTTTAAATACATTTTGCAAGGCGCAGTGCTCTGCGTGTCTGCCACAACGCAGAGTATTAACTACATTTAGCTTATTTAGGGATTTTATATCCTCGTAGTCAATGTCCAGCGTCTCGATGATCACGTCCGCTCTCGTATTTTCATCCAGGAAATCCGCAAGCCAGTCGCGTTTCTGCAGCCCTTTAACGTATACTATATGGGATGTGTCATCTTCTTCGTCGATCGCATCAGCTACAGCTTTCGTAATTAGCTGTTTAGCCATACTGTACGGAACGTCTCCATCGTCCCAACGTAGTCCATGATGTTTTGCCACCAACCATCGGATGCTTGATTTATCGGATTTTGTAAGAAGATATTGCGGCATTGAACTCCCAAAAATATAGTGCGAGAGAATTGTCCCCTTGCATAGGAGAGCCACTTCCTTGACGACAAATCTTCCATCGACGATGAACACTTGCAGGTCAACAAATGTTGGCACGACCATTATCGGTACAATTTAGAGGTCCGCTCGCTTCCAAGACAGACGGGAGAATGCAGTTTTTCTCGTAAAGCATCTCGATTTTCATGATTAAATTTTGTGTGAATTTCGCACAGGAGAGGGCGGGCAAGTAGCGTGGCAATTTAATTCATTTTGCGCACCACGTTTGTCAGTGGATTGTATTCAACCACCCGATCGTGCAGAATCAGACAGTAGGCTGTAGAATTTACCGGCACATTCTCTTTACACTCGAATTCTATGCGCACGTCCACGTTGCCATTCTTGATCGACTCATTTTGTCGCGAGCAATCAATCACCACGATGGGGCCAAATTGTAAAAATTCAGCCACGGTGAATAATGCCTCGTTGCAACTATGTCCATAATACGATTTACCGAACTGCGTATACATGTGATACAAGATGGCATGCTTATTTTTGTCAAAGTCCAAGTTCATGTCATCGTATGGGTAAAATTCCGAGTTGAGAAAAAGTTTTACATTGGTCAATTTACAGTTGTTGAACTTAGTAACGTCTTCGCTCATCACATTCCTTCGACCAGTCTGTAGAGCAAGGATCACGCATCGCGGCTTCTCCAGCTGTGCAGATGCCTTCACGGCCCACGAATGCTTGGTCGTGCTCTGTAAGAGTGGATACTCGTACAGATCCCACGATTGAAAACAAATGCTCAGGTTTTGTCCACTTTCCAAAGTACGTAGCAACGATAGCTTATTAACGTCGTTCAGCGTCACATGAGGCATCCGCCATTGTAGTTTAAGTAATTCAATTTCTGGTTCCAACATCGGTGATCCTATTAGAGCATTGTTGTCGTTGCGCGATCGTATTAAAATCAGTTCGTGACGCGCATTAATAATCATGCGTTTGTAGTCCTGGCAAAATCCCAGCAAATATTTGAGTGGGACGCAAAAATTGAAATGGTTTTTCACTATTAGCCCATCGCGTCGTTTCAAGCCCCATCCAGCATTCTCCATATTTTTGTCTTCGTCCGATGTCAGCGATACATAGTTTTTAAGCGTGCTAGTTATTCCAACGTTTCTGTTGCGATCAATCTCCACACCATTCAGCTCGTATCGAATCTCATCGAATAAGAACGCCATGCAATTATTTCCCAACATCACCGTTAACGCATCGTTTGGCTTATTTATCTTCAATTTCCCCTCCACATAGAGGAAACTTTCGCACGGTAATGTGTATAAATCCTGCTGCTGTATCGGTGTTCTTATCTCATCGCTGTATCCAAACGTCGTGTTGACGTATGGGTTGTATATGTGAGTCTCGAGCTTGAGGATGCGATCATCAAACGTCGGCTTCCCTCCAATGCTTAGAATATCAGTCATTTTTCAACTTAAATGCGTACAATGAATCCCAATGATTTAAAAATGCAATGTTTGCTGCACTGAGCTTCTTCTTTTTAGCGTGATCGGAGTTGTTGCAGTTGTTGGTATTGTAAACAATTTCACTTGGAAGAAACGGGTTTCTGGAGTCGTTCAATACAAGCATCTCTTTCGCACTACACGTATTATCGTCGTCGTCGTCGTACGTGCAGTCTGATGGTAATCTCTTCACCTCGCAAATCGAGCAATCGTCCGTCTTGATCCACAACGCGTATCGTTAGATCCGTAATGATCCGTGCGATGATTGGAAGGTAAATGATCTGCGGGGGCGTTTCCGATATCTTATATCCTGGTGGGACTCTCGGAGAAAATTCATCTATCGTATGTACACGCCTCCCATTGTTGTACGCACCAGCGGTCACGCTACATTCTATGCGAATAATGTTCACGTTCACGATATTAATTGGATCGTGCGATTCATGCCATCGTCCTGGTTCTAATACCCGATTCGTCGAGAAACCCAGAAGCGATCCAATGTTATTGGGCTTTGTAAAGTCTACGGCGAACCAGCAGTACAGTTCGCTTTTCATGGTGTTGTTGTTGGGACGCAACACTATAGGATACGCATCGTTGTCGCCGTCATCGGTGACGTCGAGATTTTTTTGAGGATATCGCTCGAGTAATCGCTGCTTCAGGTACTTGGCAATGGCGTCTAGTTCGTAGGAGCCGTGGGGAATCGTAATGTATTCATGAGTGGTGTCGACGCTGTTGTTTTTGATGTCATAGTTTGAGAAAAAGTAGAATTTATCGTTGCTCGAGTCGATGTTCGGTATAGTGTGATAAGTTTCAAAGGCTGTTAGACCAAGCTCGTAATCATCGTCGCTCAAATCTATGGGTGGAAAGTAGTTTACCGCGAGGGTGCTACTCTTGCCGGTTAGAGTGAATGTTAACGACATATTCTGCTCGAACTGCTCGACTGTTACTGAATCAGAGTGGTGGGAAGTCAATCCTTAAATTCGGTGCCGATCGTTTGTAGAAAGCGTAGACATAGTTGTCCGCAATTGCTCTGATCATACTTTTGATAAGACGTACGATTGTACTCAATTTTCACAGCATCTTTATCCAGATATTGTATGAATTCCTTAGGCGGTCGAAGATTCCCAAAGCTGTCGAAATATATAGCTCGACTCCCTCTCTTCGCATACGCCACCCAATGAGTCCCAGGCCCCTCGACATTGTCCAAATTTACGATACCGCTCTCGTTTCGACGTACTCCTCCGGCTGGTAACGCGTTACGCATAAAAACACCTCTAAAGAATGGAATACGCATACGTTTTGCCAACTCCTCCAATTGTGCATCGGTAGTTACGCCCGCAGGCATTTTTATTTTCTTTTCGGCGTTTTTTTTTTCGTTTCGATATTCCCTGTCCGCGCTTGTACGGTGCGAGATAAAGTCCCCGACCTTCCATGGAGCGATTATGACGTTGCATTTCCTGCAGCTGATGTTGCGCCGCCTTATTATCGTTTACCGCCTTGGCGATCCCCGCCGCTCCGCCAGCCAATGATCCGAGAACACCTAGCAACGGTAGAAGTGGTAATATACCACCCCGTTTTGCTACCGGAAGAATCCGCTTTTTCGGTGCTCTCTTTGGAATCCTTTTGCGGATTTTTGTTTTCATCCCCATTCCGATCTTCGTCTTGGCCTTCATAGCTGCCCAAACAGCCGTAACAGCACCTCTTTCACCCAGAGTCGAGTCTCGCGCAACGATGCGTTTTCGCGCTTTGTCAGCGAGTATGTTATCTGCCGCGTGCCTTTCGCCGAGGTCGTTGCTACGCGAATACGCAATATCGTGTTCTCGACACGCTGCGTCCAACGGATTGATGCCTCGATCCCCTCTAGCTAATCGTTTTGCCAGATGAGTTCCTGGGCCGCAAAACTGGTATCCCGGAATATGTAATTCGATAGGTAGCGCGTTTATCGCCCGATTTAACAAACCACTGCCTTTCTTTACTCTCGTCGGCGACATTCGCTACAGTTTTTAATCAATGGTTCTGGACCGTCGATATGCGTTCGCTGCCAAGGGCGATTATAATGTTCCAGACACCGACGATACTGCTGAACCTCAGAATCGGCTTTTATATGCTCGGGGAGTCTGTCCCACAACTGATCAATGTGCCTGCCAAACTCTCGGAGTAGAATAATCTTTGGTATATATTTCAACTGCTCAGAGGTTAGGTCTTGAATATCACAATTATCCAACAGGATCAGAAGCATTATGAATACTGAACCGTTTTGCTTCGGTGCGGACCTATAAATAGGGCGCTTCGACGTATCAAAATCATTTTTCACAGTTCACGGAGAGGATGCGATTCGTGCGACAACCTGTGACGATACGCGTGACAAATTTTGATGATAAATCGCGAGTGATGTCTTCGAAAACAAGACGCAGACATGGTAGCATGCTGCCAAACACTATCCGCTGCGTCATTTGTGGCCCATCAAATTGCGGAAAGACCAACGTGCTGGTCAGCTTGTTGGAAAGTCCTCACGGCGTCCGGTTCGAGAACGTGTACGTGTACTCCAAGTCGTTGCAACAGCCGAAATATCAGTACTTGGAGAATTTATTGACTCCGATAGATGAAATTGGCTACTTTACGTTTTCGAATAACAGTGACGTCATCCCACCGAGCGAATCGCTTCCGAATTCTATTTTTATCTTTGATGACGTGGCATGCGACAAGCAAGATACGATAAGGGAATACTTTGCAACGGGGCGCCACTCGAACGTTGACTGCTTCTATCTCTGTCAGACATATGCAAAAATTCCCAAACATCTTATACGCGACAATGCGAATCTGCTGATTCTGTTTAAGCAGGATGGTACCAACTTGAAACATGTGTACAACGATCACGTAAACACTGACATGCCTTACGAGGATATCTGCGCTTTGTGCCGTAATTGTTGGCAACGGGAGTATGGTTTCGTGGTAATAGACAAGGATAGCGCCATGTCCAATGGACGTTATAGAAAGGGATTTAACGAGTTTGCCGTACCGTGAGATGGTCAATCGTCATCAACACGTCGGTGGGAAAGCAACGTCTGCGGCACAACGATGATTGATATCGATACTCTGGAGATTAAGGATCGCGAGAGAATAGCGAAGGAAATTGCAAAAACCAGCGATTCCATTCGCCGGAAACATCAGGCTTTGAAGACTGGCAAGATGAAGGAAGATATCGCGTTGGAGAGATACTTTATACCTATCGTCGAACCCTTGAAACATATTGTGGAAAATACCACAACAGCAGAAGCTGACACATCACCGCTGATGAGTACAGACGTTGAAGGGAATGAATCATTAACGCCTAAAAAAATCCATCCGAAAGGGAACACATCGCGCAAGGCAAAGAGGAAACAACACGGGCCATTGGAATATTCACCCATAACCTCGACACCAGTTCAATCGAAGCGGAAACGACAAAATGCTACATCAAACGATTCTCCGGCTCCTCCCACACCAATAAATACATTTCCCAATGTGCAATCGCTCTCAGCCGTTGATGACGCCGTTTTTGAAACTAGTCCCGATGAGTCGTTTGTAACATCTATTAGACAGCAATTCCAAACATCCGAGGGACAAAAAACGATCCGCAGTCATTTCGGCCCGCTGGGGCAAAAATACATGAGTGCAATCCTAAGTAGTGATAAGGATACAGCAATGGACTATGTGTACGGTGTATACTTTGACAATAGTAGAACGATGCTTGGGGATAAGGCTTTCGATATAGACAAGGATGATAATATAATCATAGATGGTGTAAAATACAGAGGAACACCCGGCCTTTACGAATTGATTTTTATGAGAATTCCCGACGATACTGTATACACCGATGCCGATAAACAAAAATACAAAAGTATACTGCTGACAACGAATGCCCACAGACGCGGTCATGGTGCTAAAAATCCCATATTGGGCAACAAGGGATACAAGTACAAACATGTAATTGCACCGCTAATTCCCCGTGCATCAGCTAGTAGGACAGGGAAAGGTCTAACGGTACCGCGAGTCATGGTGGTAAACGATAACAAAATCGATTACGTACACTGGGACGATCCCAACGAGCTGGTGGATCGATTCCGTTTGCTCGAAGCGTCGCGTCAGGCGGGTAACAACTCTCACGATTCCGAAATTCTATCGATTATCGAGGAACTCCGCGAGGTAGGCCTCATTATATAAAACCGCGCGCCGATGATGTGCGCAGTATGCATCGAGATGCCAATCAACAAATTTGGGGTATCGCTCGAGAAGAGTGGGGCAGCTAGAATGGACTATTACAAATGGAGCGGTTTGCTTCGAAATTACATGCGAGATAACGCTCTTTGCGTAACCGGTGCAGACTTTGATGCAAAATCACGCAAGATACGACGCGTAGCTGAGCCGGTGGCCGACACCGATGCCGTCAATAAACTATACGTGGAAAAGAGCATTAAACTTTTGAGAGAGCAGCAGGAAGAATTAGAGAGGAAGCTGGTCGTGTTTCAAAGAGATATGCTGACGTTGCAAAACAGTGTTCAAAAGATATCGCAAGTGTCGATTTCTATCCCGCAGCCGGACAATGAAATTAGTAAAGTTAAAGAGGCTATAACCGCTTTTGCTTGTCCAGAATTTTCTCGGACCAACGGGAAGCACTTAATGCACGTACCTGATAATTATCGCATCATTCGTGTCCAAGACACCTCTGCGATCAAACATGCAGCCATTATCGAAATCCAAGAGTAAAGAAAACCATGGCCACAAGAAGCTACAACTCGTTGAGGAATTGCACGCTCCAGCTCGAAGACATTTTCCGCGGAGGCGCGTCATCGTGCATGGATACGATGATCTGTGGCAAGCTGACATTGTAGAAATGCGTCCATACTCGCGATTCAACCAGGGTCACCACTACATACTCACCGTCATCGATGTGTTGAGCAAGTATGCGTGGGCATTACCGCTCAAGACTAAAAGTGGTGCTGAGGTGACTAAAGTGTTTGCAAAGATATTTAGAGAGCGATATCCGAAAAATTTGCAAACCGATCAAGGAAAAGAATTTTACAACACCGATGTGCAGAAACTCTTGACAAAGCACGACATTAATCATTATTCGACGTATTCGGTGATGAAGGCCTCTGTCGTAGAACGTTTCAATCGAACTTTGAAGAACAATATGTGGAAACTGTTTACGCTGAATGGAACCTATAGATGGACCGATGCGCTACCAAGTCTACTTGCAGAGTATAACGCACGAAAACATAGAACCATCGGAGTGCGTCCTTGCGATGTTACCCCTGCGATCGCCGACACGCTGCTAGCCACCGTATACAGCAACATAAAGATCGCTGCACCAGCGAGATTCAAATTGGGCGAGTTTGTGCGCGTGAGAAAATTTAAAACCATCTTCGATAAAGGCTATACGCCGAACTGGACAACGGAGGTGTTCAAGATAGCCAAAGTACAGACAACTAATCCCGCGACGTATCTGCTGGACGATTCCTGTGGAAAACCCGTTGCCGGAGGATTCTATGAACACGAGCTGCAACGTGTCACCGATCCTGATGTGTATCTAGTGGAAAAACTGTTGCGTAGAAATGGGGATAAGGTGTACGTCAAGTGGCTGGGGTTTGATAAATCACACAATTCTTGGATAAATAAAAATAATGTATTGTAAAAATAATAATACATGGTTCAATAAATAGAATGATACATATACATGTGTGAACATTTTTTGTTTACACATTAATTCTGCCATTTATAATTTCTATACATGTATGAACAATTTTTATGCAATAATTTCGCTATTTATAATAATTTCTATACATTTGCAAACAATAATTCTACTATTTATAAGAAACAAGTTAATAAAGAGCGATGGCGAAAAGCAAACAATAATTCCACTATTTATAATAAATACAATAATTCCACTATTTATAATAAATACAATAATTTCTATTTTACAATGGAATTTGGTAATGGCCCCAGGGCAGAGTGTCGGTCGAATCGGGTACGATATACCACTTGTTGTCGTGTGGGCTTAGAGCGATTTTAGATTCCGAAATGGTGTACACTTTATGCAATTTAGACCGTATGCATGATTGTCTGCGAGCCATTTCGATCTCCCTTTGCAAACACCAGGCGTAGTCGTCGAAAGTTATCGTTCTGGCTATGACGTTGGTCTTGACGCCTTTCGCCTTTTTCGTATCTTTTTTGCCGTCTACGCGAAGTGCATACATTTTCGCCCAAAGACCTACGAATTCGGTCATTATCGCACCGTTATTTTCATCCTTCATCAGCCCCGGAACCTTCTTATTTACGCGCGGCATATTATATACATTGTCAGTAGGATAATCGCTTGTGTCGAATCTATCGATATTGTGTTTCATGGACTCGTAGATATCGTCGCATTGAATGTGATAAATGAGGCTGTCTGTGTCGGTGTATAGAATTTTAGAATTTGATCCATGCTGGGGAGACATGTACTCGTGGTGAAATTCATACAAACAAATTTTTGATATGTCCAGAATACACATACCCACGTATATCGGTTTGTTGAATTTCACCTCGAGATTCCGCAATTCAACAGCTATTCAATTTTCCGAAAAAACACTTCTGCTGTGGAAATTCGGTTTCGCGATCACTGCCTCCGCGCCATATCGCCCTTCCCAATGTGTTAAAAGTTTTACATCCACATGGTTTCGTACATTTTCCATAGTTTTGCCGAATACCGCGTTGTTCATCAATTTGTACAAATTTTTTTCAAAGTCGTTTGTCGCGTCTGTTCTAAACCGTGTATTGAGTTCGATGTAATCGCGGAGCCAGGGAGATTGAGAGAATTGCAGGACGCGGTGTATTTTTGTAATACGAAGACCGTGACGCGTGCACTGCTGCAGGTTGCGGTAATGGATGACGTAACGCTGCTTATCGTATACCGTCGCGAGTAACTTGTCCTGCCTGCTGCCAGGTGGTTTGGCACGCGTCGGGCAGAACGGTAGATCGGCATGAGCGTCGTGCAGACGTTGTGGATATTCCAAATCTACCTCGAGAATGTATCCCGTGGGTGAATCGACCGGGATTGAAGACACATCAAAATTTGCAGCATCTTCGACCCATTGAAATTTAGCGTATGGTAGGGGCTGACACATTGCCCATCCATACAAATTGTTCACGTCAAAGTACATCAAGTACGATGACTCTTCCGATGCGTCATAAGATGACATGTACTTGTTATTGGCATGTGCATATCGTCCAGAACATTGGCTTAAACCCCCACGTATACCGCGTTCAATAAACATAACCATATCGACGTCGGTGAGCAATTCGAATGTAATTTTGGTGTGTTTTAGCATAGCATCCCATGTGAAACCAGGTAGAGTATAATAATGTGCTGAATCTAATCCGTAACTCTTGATACAACTTTCGCGAATATTTTCAAAAATATCTGCCAATAACAAGACATCTGTTTTCAAATACAAGTCGCTGTATTCGCCCAAGGTTCCAATCCCGAAACGCTGCCAGACTGTCTCAGCGTGTGCGTAATCGGTCTCGGATACAGTCTCACCCGTTAACGAACTGTAGAATGACTCGCGCGGCGGTAAGCATGGATCCTGCAGCTTGTTCGCGCAATCAAGGTGTTCGTACGGAAATACACCCTTTCGCGTCAATAAATTGAAATCCTCAACGGATAATGTTTCAAATTGGGATCGTAAAATTTTTAATTGATTTGTGCTAAGAAAAGATACTAATTTGTCGAGACTTGTGTTGAGAAATTTGTACGAATCGATGAATCGCAATTTAATACAATTTCGCGAGTCTGAATCGGTCGTATCTTCGACATTTTTTGTGAACGAAATATACTTTTCTTTAGTTATGGGTAATACATCAACGTGACCGTCGAAAGCGGTAGCTATTTCCTCGATAATGAAATGCGAATCATAGCCGGATAAATTATGAAAAACTATGGGGATGTAAAACGCATTTTTATAATTTAAATTGCACTCCGAATGTGCTGGACCTCTAAACCGTCCGGAGAGATGACAATGATCGCGAACTCGTACATCATCAACCTCGAATGGTTCTTCGCAAATGTGACAGTGTGTTGCATCGCGAAATGTCGTCCACTGTTCGGTGGTTAAATCATGCATGGGAACATTACTGGTCAAGATGGGTTTGGCGAAGTTTGCAAATTTTTTCAGTTCGTCTACGAACCATGAAACACAATCCGCGTCGCGGCGACATCGATACGTCGATAGCGATGTATCGTACGAACAATGCATATAATATGCAATACTGTGAACTTTATGATGTTGATATGCGCGCAATTTGTTGTCCGCCTCACCCGTTTGGTGGTTAGCCCCTGTTTTTGCGATGATGCACTCCAGATCTGCGTACATCTCGAAGGGGAGCCGCTCCTTCCTACAGTGGTTCTCGAAGCTGAGGAAATTTTTGCCTTCGCTGGGCAGCACGATGGCACAGTCGTTCATCTGCCCACAGTCCACTGCATGCGCCTCCAACTTCTCGGCAGATCCGAAATAGTGCATGCATCTGTAATAAAACAAAAATTTTTTATTTAATTGTTTCGCGAGACATTTCAATATTTCACAAGTTTTCTATACGTACCGATCACAGATGAATTTTTTCCCATTGTGTCTGCTCAGCTGCGTGCTCACAAGCCGGGACAAGTTCTTGATGCATGTAAAATGCCCTACATCGCCGTGCTCTTGATTCGGCGTGTAGAACAGGTTTACGTGTCGATCCCTCTTTTGGCTGTTGAGGCGCAAGGGAAAGACCGTCTTCGTCTTCTCCGCCTCGAAGCTGTACACGTTGACGGAGACGCTGTTCTGCCGCTCAAACTTCCCAATTTGCGCCAGGGACATTGGGAACTCAATGCCCTGGAGATTTAGCACGGAAGCATAGTGCGGGTACGAAATTGGGCGATCAGCGTGTCGTTCAGCGGGATGGAGAGCGGCGATCACTGCCCACGCGAAACAGGCATTGTCCGGGGATTGTGCACTGATCGTGGCTTTCTTCAAAGACAATTCCCGCGGCAACTTGATGTGACACCCGGCACGCAGCGGATTGTACTTGTTGACATTGACGGTCAGGTTGAGGATTCTCGTCAATGCCCATCCGCTGTCGCGTTCCTGGAACTCTTCCAGCGATGCCAGGGTGGGTTCGATGACACATCGTTGGTACCACTCCTGTAGATCGGATGTGCCGAAGAGTTCGCAGTTCCGGGTATTTATGCTTTTACAAGCATGCTTGTCACCCGCCACAAATTCACCGTTAAACACAGTGTTCACTTTGAGGTGTTGATGTTTCCTCAAAGCGCCCCGCACCTGCTCCAGCACAATGGTCCCCGCATCCTGGAGGAAGCTGCGCGGCTCGATGTAGTTCGAATTTAACACGGCACCAGTTAATACGCGGGTATCGAAAGCAGCGTCTATTTCGCGCCACAAAAGTCCTGTGCTCGAATGTCCGGCACCTTCGCGCACGAAACGGCCACGCAACGAATGTTTTAGTCCTTCGAGCTGCGCGATTCGAGCAACCAACGATTGTCGAACACCGATCGATAATCGCGGGCGTTTCACACGGCTCTGTTCTTCCAGCGATTCGATACACTCGTTGCACCGTTCTTCCCACGCGAGGTACTCTTCACGGGAAATCATTCGTGCAGATTGATCCAGCAATTGGCGGGTTACTTGCGCGAATTCTCCCATGGTCGTAAATGCAATGTAAATGTCTTTTCCTTGCAACACGTTGCAACGATTTGAGGCTTTGTGCAGTTTGGAGTGCATATTTATATCCTCATCATGATTTGGTATCTCTGTCTAACTCTTTTGGCGTACCCCCTCCCTCGAATGCAAAAACGACGATCCATGATTCATTCGTATGACTAATTGGCGCGCAAGATCATCCGACACAGTTTCTGCTGATTCCGCAAAATTCTAAGATTCGACGTTCGACACGTGTCGAGACTTTCATCCTTGAGGATGGGGCTCAAATTACATACTGCGTCGTTAAGATTGAAACACATTATGGAAAAATTTTTGGGTTTAGAATAAAAAATGGTGTGGGGGGGGAAGCAATTGCACCTCTATTTAAGATGCCTCCCGAACGCTATTCCATCAATCGCTGAGTATCCACAGTGACTTTCGACGGAACAAATAGTGCTCTGAAAACAAAATGTGCAGTACCAGTGCCGAAGTAAACGTTGAACGCATGAATTATTACGTTCCGATCGTGCGAGATGATGGCGTGGCTCAATGCGGGGAGGATACAGTTGTTTGGTAAGGCTTAATTTTCACATCTCAAAATTTTTATGTTTATTCCTAATACGAGTGAGCAATTTCATAGCTTTGATTGTTCTCTTAGCCCGCGTCGAACATCGCGGATCATGGTCAGAAGATACGCATTAACATCCATGGGCAGCAAATACTTGGAAATTGGGATCAGAGTACGGCCTACGATTGATGTGGAAATGGTTCTCGGCGACAATCGTGGGATGTTTCTCACGTTACCATGGGATACATGGTGTTCGCTATGTGGCAGTCGTACGACCATTGAAGAACGTGCACGATTACCTGGATTACCTTCGATGCAAATGGATAAATTAACGGTGGATTTTTGTGAGATCTATAATTCTCCGATTATAAGGATGACACTACATAATAAGCCACTGTATTTCAAACCGGATACAGTAACATTTTTATTAAATCTTGAACCATGTATAGACTATGTGTATGCGCGGCTGCATCAAAATGTAAGAGATGTGCAGACGGAATTTGAAATTTTTGTTAACGTGCTACAGCAGAGCGATGTTGCCTGTGAAACATTAGATACGCATCATGCTGCTAAAATAATACGTGATAGCGAATATTACTGTGAGGATTATCATGTAGATTGTGAACTGGTAGCATGTGCCATCAATGATATTCTAGCTGATGCTCGTAGGAAAAAATGTTGAATTATATTTTTTTAATTTTAAATAAATTTCTTAAACACCTATTATTTGTCAATTTCATTCACCCGTGTTCCTTCTCCCCCTTCTCTCCTCACAACCTAATTTTAAGATTCAACATTTCAAAAAATTATTATTTCTTTGCGTTGGGGACAAAACATTCTGCTGATGCTGCATAATTCTATTTCGTTCTTCGCGCTGCCAAATGACGTCACCTTGCACGGCCCCTCCAGAGGAGGACTCATATTACATACAATCGCGCGAGACGCTGCGATTGAAAATCATTTTGAAAATTTTTAGAATGCATGCGATTCTGCCATTATGTAGTGTTGTCTCTTTCCCTCCTCTGAATTTTAGCTGTAAAAGTGATGCTCTGTCTCTTTCCCTCCTCCGAAGACGCGGTTCGTAAAACGTCGATCTTTCCCGAGATCTTCCGAAACAATTTCCAATAAAAATAAATTATTTCTCTGCGATGGGGAAAAATTCGGGGTGGGTGGGGGTTTGAAAAAATATTTGGGTTGGGCTGAAAGAGATTTTTCGGGGGTCATTCCCCCCTTCCGACGGTGGGCCAGGTCGCCGCGGCGGCTCGGCCCGGAGTGATCCCCTCCACCATCGCGGCTTCCCCCACTCCGCGGCTCGTGCGCGCGCAACCGGTCTTCCTCTCCCCGCAGGCCCCGCGCCCATGTTTCCCTCCGCCGCGCTCCCCCGCGCGCCCTCACTTCCCCCCGCCCCCGCGCTCCCCTCAGAGGACCTGGGTTAGAACTCTCCTAGCTATACTACTGTAGACGAATTTTTTATGCATAGTTGCCACATTTTCTGTTCTCACTGTTTCCGCCGCACTGTTGCCACAGCTCCTTCTGCTGAGAAGTCTTGGAGGAATACGGCACGAGAGCTGCGTCTAGGCAGGGATCAGCAGGCTTCAACTACCGCTGATGGAGGGGGGAACACCTACAGGAAAGGTGGTTATGTGTGCGGAACTGCGAGCGTCAGTCATGTACACATAACCACCGCTCCTGTAGGTGTTTCCCTCTGCATCAGCTGCAGGTGTAACGCGTCCGATTGCTGCGTCTAGTATCAGAGCCTCGCTGAACGTAAAGGAGAATAGCAATAATGAAAGATAAAGAGGTTGGGTAGTGAAGTTAGGAAGCATGTCAATGAAACGATACTAATTTGCGTGTCAATAGTTTTTATTTATACGTAGAAGGATGTAATATTCTGTATAATCAATGTGCAATTTCAAAGCATACAATTTGAATAAGGTACATCACCGAAGTGTAACACGCCGATCGTAATGAAATCTAAAATGCTATAATTCTTCTAAAAACATAAGACGCTTTCTTTTCTATCTAACTATTCATCAAATTATCCTTTTTATCAACAAGAATTGTCTGTTGTTTAAATACAAATTTAATAACGTAATCATTTTGTTAAAACATTAATTTGGACAAAAGTATATTTCAATTCAATACTTTTATACCTGCTTTTCTTCGGAATTGTTATTCCACGATTGTAAAAATTTATCAATATGAACTAGAGATCAGCACTAACAATACGTATATTTTGGAATGTCTCATTAACCAATTTTATTCAGCTACGATCCCCTGTTTGTTTGTATGTTTGATTCAAATCTGGAAATTCAATTTTAATCCACTTCCAACCATCCAATTTTCTTGAAACTTTGCAGGGTGTGTAGTTTGGATGACAATACAAAATTATAAAAAAAACCAAGGGGGTGAAAAAATTACCTAGTCACCAATAAATAATAACACCTAACCACAAATCCAATCGACCTAAAATCAACCACTCGCGTTCTTTACAAACTTTTAGCACTGTATGATTCAAGCAAACTGTTAAACTGCATACAGCCATAAAAGATATTTGTAAAGAAGTATCAGCTGTGAAATGTAAATCCATGAACACTAAAAACTAGAAAATAAAAAAATTATAATAAATGATTTTATTAAAAATGCATTAAAAACTAAAAAAGAATTAATTTCCTATACCACAATTTCGATGGCGTATTTTCACTTTAAATAAAATCGTGGAACACGATATCTGGCCATAAATTCATTTCGACACTTGATACTGTACTAAATTGATGCATATTTTGTTATGAAATATCCTGCTCCTCGTTTTTATTTAAAGTTAAAAAACACCATCGAAATTGTACTACAAGAATACAAGTATTTTTTAGTTGTTAGTGCCTTTTTGACAAAATCGCTTAACAGAACATTTTTTTATATATATATTTGGTCTCTTATCAAGTAAACAGTCATCACAATAAATTAATCCAACTTCATTGGAGAATTGAAATTCGACATTCTAGCTTTCGCCCCCTTGAAATGGACAATTACAGATAAAAAAAGTGTATATTTGTCGAAGAATACAGTATTGTCTCGTTAGCGGCTCGGTTTGGTGTACACGATGTGGACTTTTCGCTATCCCCACAACTTCTGTCTCACTCCTGTCCGGGGAAGGCGAGAGCGAGCGAGAGGCACCGAAAGCGAGCGAGAACGATACGGGACAAACGACGGGATGACGTTTTGTCTCGTCCCGTCTTTCGGACGCCTGACACTCCGTCCTTTGCGTTCGCGGCCGTCACGCAGGCAAAGCGTTCCATCTCGCTCCCCCCTTCGGCCAGACAGAAGCGAGAAACGAACACTGGGAATTAGGGCTCTCTTCACAATACGGGCTCAACGCCGGTCCCGAACAGCGATCCGCTAACGAGACAATACTGTAATATTATCTTCTCTCATTCTGTGTAATTCCTCTTCTCCATTGACAGTCTTCCTACAAGTTTGCCAGGTTTCGCTTATACCCAAAGATGACGTAGGCAGTGTGGATCTGTAACACATTATGAAATATATTAGGAAATACTTTGATGTTTCATAACCGTATAAAATTTTACTGTAGATTTATAAGCTGTTAAACTTTGCCTGAAATACGGTACTTATTATTCCATTTGTCCTGGCATTACTGTCCCATACACCATGTTTGCAGTAATTTGGTAAAAAGTCCGCATGTAACAAATGATCGCAGACTTTTCGGTAAATTTGGTATAAAGGTAAAAGTTTGTTTCAATAATTCGTCGAACATCGTGCATACCTGCGACGCCCGTGTGTATCAGCCTGGCGTATTTTAACCGAACCGGATTCCTCCTGTCTGCTCCTGTGAACTCAGAAGTGTGTTTGAAAAAATTAAAGGGTGAATTATATTTATTATTTCCCTCGGCACTTTCTTGGGAAAGCGACGGCGGCGTCGATTGACTCGCGTGATCGTAGGATCCGCGAGTAAAAGTGCCATTGCTGGCACTTGTGACCACTGACAAAATCAGTGGTACCGCGCTTTATAGCGCGGTGCGACGCCGGACCAATACAATAGTTTCACTATTTTCGGAGGGAGACCTCTTTCGCTTTTTCAAGCTCTTCGGTTTTTCTTTCGCTCTCTCTCTCTCTCTGCTAGTATGAATTGAGGCTCCCGAATAGGCATGCACCTATTGTGCCGACTATCTATTAATTCGGGTAGCATGCATTCTAAATAAAATTGAACAAGTTTTGGCTCCATTTCTCTGTTCCAAAAAGCATCGTCTCTCTCTACTTTTATAGATTTAAGCCCCTTTGGGGTCCAAAGGCAAAATATACAGTACTTTCTGTCAGTAATATGTAACTGACCTTGTACTTGATAAAAATAGTGATGCGCTTTGTTCATTGAAATACCTGTTTTACGTATGAACATGCGCCGGACAGTATGATTTGATTTCCACAATACCCTATTCACCGATGATTCCATCCGGTGAAGCTCCTAAGAAGGGGATGCAGCTGTCGATGAAAATTCCACATTCTGCAATATCCGTATATTGCTTCTTCAATTCTTCGCGAGCAATTTTCTCGCATTCTTTCCCGTATTCCACCGCGGGTGCACTAATTATCTTCGGATACAGAAATGATTTCGCAAAGCGTGTCAGGTCGGCGACGGCACACTTTTCCAAAATTGGATGCTGTCAACAATTTGGACCTGTACTGCAACCATCTGCTGTTCTTTGCTTGTCCGATGCTTTCGTCTTCAATAGCATGTCTTTGCTCTTGCCAATCATTGAGCATTTGCATATGCTTTTGTCGCTCCAGTTCATACATTTCGGATGATATGTCTGGCTTCTGTGCATTTGGTCCATAATCGGAATCTTTCTGCGAGGGCAATTGTTTGCGTACATATCGCGCAGCCTTCGTTTCCTTCTGTTTTGCCGCTCTCTTTTCCTTTTCTTTCTTCTTAGTAGTATAGCTAGGAGAGTTCTAACCCAGGTCCTCTGAGGGGAGCGCGGGGGCGGGGGGAAGTGAGGGCGCGCGGGGGAGTGCGGCGGAGGGAAACATGGGCGCGGGGCCTGCGGGGAGAGGAAGACCGGTTGCGCGCGCACGTGCCGCGGAGTGGGGGAAGCCGCGATGATGGAGGGGATCACTCCGGGCCGAGCCGCCGCGGAGACCGGGCCCGCCGTCGGAAGGGGTAATGACCCCCGAAAAATCTCTTTCAGCCGACCCCAAATATTTTTCCAAACCCCCACCCACCCCGAATTTTTTTCCGACACAGAGAAATAATTTATTTTTATTGGAAATTGTTTCGGAAGATCTCGGGAAAGATCGACGTTTTACGAACCGCGTCTTCGGAGGAGGGAATGAGACAGAGCATCATTTTAAAGCTAAAATTCAGAGGAGGGAAAGAGACAACACTACATAGTGGCAGAATCGCATGCATTCTAAAAATTTTCAAAATGATTTTCATTTGCAGCGTCTCGCGCGATTGCATGTAATATGAGTCCTCCTCTGGAGCGGCCGTGCAAGGTGACGTCATTTGGCAGCGCGAAGAACGAAATAAACGCTGACTCTTAAGATTAGGTGGCGAGGAGAAAGACAGGTGAATAAAATGGTACAATGAAGTGCGTTTAAGATATATATATATTGTTACAAAAAAAACGATTATAATAATAAAAAAGTAAATAAAAAGTAAATAAAATAATAATAATATAGAACAATAAAAATACATAATAAAAGAAAAAATATATAATAAAAATAAAACGAAAAATGTAAGAATATAAGAAAATAAGAGACAAATAGAAAATAGAAATAGAAAATAGAAATAGAAATATAAATCGCCCCCTTCTGGCAACGACAGCATGGGCGGCGTTGGCGATGGTATGAGCCAGCGCTGGGAGCATTTCCCGGTCCATCTGGGGCGGCGGTGGCAGTGGTGGTAGGTTCTAAAACATGTAAACCCCGATATAATATTGATACATTCCGGACATTATCCAATCACAATATCACTTACCTGCAAGCCATCGATGGCTGCAACGATGCGGTTACCGTCATCGGTATCACTGGTGGTGTCGCCGTCATCATCATCGGTGGGGGGTGTCGTCGTCATCATCAGTATCGATGTCAGAGTCCTCGGTCTCGTCGACCTGCAAATCCTAGAACATAGAAACCCGCGATATAATATTCACGTGTTAAACGTAAAAACGTACAAAATATTGCAAAGTATATACCTCCAGAATGTCTTGATGTGGCTCGCCGTCCCACTCAGGCGCTATTCGTAATAAGCCCATTGCTTTATTATCAAAGATTCGAATGCAACTGGTCTCACCGCATCCCCAAGCTCTTGCATGGAACCCTTATCTTGAAACCGAGAAGTGCGTAGCTTTGCAAAAGTAAGATGCTGTTGTTCTCCACCTGCATTTTCGCTGACCATCCTCTCCTTATTCACACACGTCTTCTTCCCCTTCTTCTTTGACACATCATTCGACTAGATCACACCACTTTGAACGTGTATCGAACGTGTATCGTACCACATCGAACGTCAATCGTACCACATCGAACGTCAAT
The DNA here is from genome assembly GCA_963932335.1 of Andrena marginata. NCBI lineage: Eukaryota > Metazoa > Arthropoda > Insecta > Hymenoptera > Andrenidae > Andrena > Andrena marginata. The sequence goes on from OZ010662.1 coordinate 27,278,064, forward strand.
TGTACCACTTCAAAACGTGTATCGAACGAGTATCGAACGTGTATCATACCACATCAAACGTGAATCGTACCTCATCGAACGTGAAACGAACGTGAATCGAACGTCAATCGTACCACATCGGACGTCAATCGTACCACTTTGAACGTCTATCGGACGGGTATCGAACGGCTTTCAACGTGTATCGAACGTCTACCGTACCACTTCGAACGTGTATCGTACCACTTTGAACGTGTATCAAACGTCAATCGTACCACTTTGAACGTGTATTGAACGTCAATCGTACCACTTTGAACATGTATCGAACATCAATCGTACCACATCGAACGTGTATCGAACGTCAATCGTACCCCTTTGAACGTGTATTGAACGTCAATCGTACCACTTTGAACATGTATCGAACATCAATCGTACCACTTTGAACGTGTATCGAACGTGAATCGTACCACTTTGAACGTGTATCGAACGTGAATCGTACCACATCGAACGTCAATCGTACCGCTTCTAAATAATTTCAACTATCGTCTTAATCTAGCGTACATGTAGGAGATTAGGTTGGGGGAGGGTGAAGAAAAAACATTTATGCATTAAAAATTGATTATATTTTATTTATGCCTCTGGCGTTTAGACCACCAGTTGAATATTTTAAATACATTTTGCAAGGCACAGTGCTTTGCGTGTCTGCCACAACGCAGAGTATTAACTACATTTAGCTTATTTAGGGATTTTATATCCTCGTAGTCAATGTCCAGCGTCTCGATGATCACGTCCACTCTCGTATTTTCATCCAGGAAATCTGCAAGCCAGTCGCGTTTCTGCAGCCCTTTAACGTATACTATATGGGATGTGTCATCTTCTTCGTCGATCGCATCAGCTACAGCTTTCGTAATTAGCTGTTTAGCCATACTGTACGGAACGTCTCCATCGTCCCAACGTAGTCCATGATGTTTTGCCACCAACCATCGGATGCTTGATTTATCGGATTTTGTAAGAAGATATTGCGGCATTGAGCTCCCAAAAATATAGTGCGAGAGAATTGTCCCCTTGCATAGGACAGCCACTTCCTTGACGACAAATCTTCCATCGACGATGAACCCTTGCAGGTCAACAAATGTTGGTACAGCCATTATCGGTACAATTTAGAGGTCCGCTCGCTTCCAAGACAGACGGGAGAATGCAGTTTTTCTCGTAAAGCATCTCGATTTTCATGATTAAATTTTGTGTGAATTTCGCACAGGAGAGGGCGGGCAAGTAGCGTGGCAATTTAATTCATTTTGCGCACCACGTTTGTCAGTGGATTGTATTCAACCACCCGATCGTGCAGAATCAGACAGTAGGCTGTTGTATTTACCGGCACATTCTCTTTACACTCGAATTCTATGCGCACGTCCACGGTACCATTCTTGATCGACTCATTTTGTCGCGAGCAATCAATCACCACGATGGGGCCAAATTGTAAAAATTCAGCCACGGTGAATAATGCCTCGTTGCTACTATGTCCATAATACGATTTACCGAATTGCGTATACATGTGATACAAGATGGCATGCTTATTCTTGTCAAAGTCCAAGTTCATGTTATCGTATGGGTAAAATTCCGAGTTGAGAAAAAGTTTTACATTGGTCAATTTACAGTTGTTGAACTTAGTAACGTCTTCGCTCATCACATTCCTTCGACCAGTCTGTAGAGCAAGGATCACGCATCGCGGCTTCTCCAGCTGTGCAGATGCCTTCACGGCCCACGAATGCTTGGTCGTGCTCTGTAAGAGAGGATACTCGTACAGATCCCATGATTGAAAACAAATGCTCAGGTTTTGTCCACTTTCCAAAGTACGTAGCAACGATAGCTTATTAACGTCGTTCAGCGTCACATGAGGCATCCGCCATTGTAGCTTAAGTAATTCAATTTCTGGTTCCAACATCGGTGATCCTATTAGAGCATTGTTGTCGTTGCGCGATCGTATTAAAATCAATTCGTGACGCGCATTAATAATCATGCGTTTGTAGTCCTGGCAAAATCCCAGCAAATATTTGAGTGGGACGCAAAAATTGAAATGGTTTTTCACTATTAGCCCATCGCGTCGTTTCAAGCCCCATCCGGCATTCTCCATATTTTTGTCTTCGTCCGATGTCAGCGATACATAGTTTTTAAGCGTGCTAGTTATTCCAACGTTTCTGTTGCGATCAATCTCCACACCATTCAGCTCGTATCGAATCTCATCGAATAAGAACGCCATGCAATTATTTCCCAACATCACCGTTAACGCATCGTTTGGCTTATTTATCTTCAATTTCCCCTCTACATATAGGAAACTTTCGCACGGTAATGTGTATAAATCCTGCTGCTGTATCGGTATTCTTATCTCATCGCTGTATCCAAACGTCGTGTTGACGTATGGGTTGTATGTGTGAGTCTCGAGCTTGACGATGCAATCATCAAACGTCGGCTTCCCTCCAATGCTTAGAATATCAGCCATTTTTCAACTTAAATGCGTACAATGAATCCCAAAGATTTCAAAAATGCAATGTTTGCAGCACTGAGCTTCTTCTTTTTAGCGTGATCGGAGTTGCAGTTGTTGGTGTTGTAAACAATTTCACTTGGAAGAAACGGGTTTCTGGAGTCGTTCAATACAAGCATCTCTTTCGCACTACACGTATTATCGTCGTCGTCGTACGTGCAGTCTGATGGTAATCTCTTCACCTCGAAAATCGAGCAATCGTCCGTCTTGATCCACAACGCGTATCGTTAGATCCGTAATGAACCGTGCGGTGATTGGAAGGTAAATGATCTGCGCGGGCGTTTCCGATATCTTATATCCTGGTGGGACTCTCGGAGAAAATTCATGTATCGTATGTACACGCCTCCCATTGTTGTACGCACCAGCGGTCACGCTACATTCTATGCGAATAATGTTCACGTTCATGATATTAATTGGATCGTCCGATTCATGCCATCGTGCTGGTTCTAATACCCGATTCGTCGAGAATCCCAGTAGCGATCCAATGTTATTGGGCTTTGTAAAGTCTACGGCGAACCGGCAGTACAGTTCGCTTTTCATGGTGTTGTTGTTGGGACGCAACACTATAGGATACACATCGTTGTCACCGTCATCGGTGCCGTCGAGATTTTTTTGAGGATATCGCTCGAGTAATCGCTGCTTCAGGTACTTGGCAATGGCGTCTAGTTCGTAGGAGCCGTGGGGAATCGTAATGTATTCATGAGTGGTGTCGCCGCTGTTGTTTTTGATGTCATAGTTTGAGAAAAAGTAGAATTTATCGTTGCTCGAGTCGATGTTCGGTATTGTGTGATAAGTTTCAAAGGTTGTTAGACCAAGCTCGTAATCATCGTCGCTCAAATCTATGGGTGGAAAGTAGTTTACCGCGAGGGTGCTACTCTTGCCGGTTAGAGTGAATGTTAACGACATATTCTGCTCGAACTGCTCGACTGTTACTGAATCAGAGTGGTGGGAAGTCAATCCTTAAATTCGGTGCCGATCGTTTGTAGAAAGCGTAGACATAGTTGTCCGCAATTGCTCTGATCATACTTTTGATAAGACGTACGATTGTACTCAATTTTCACAGCATCTTTATCCAGATATTGTATGAATTCCTTAGGCGGTCGAAGATTCCCAAAGCTGTCGAAATATATAGCTCGACTCCCTCTCTTCGCATACGCCACCCAATGAGTCCCAGGCCCCTCGACATTGTCCAAATTTACGATACCGCTCTCGTTTCGACGTACTCCTCCGCCTGGTAACGCGTTACGCATAAAAACGCCTCTAAAGAATGGAATATGCATACGTTTTGCCAACTCCTCCAATTGTGCATCGGTAGTTACGCCCGCAGGCATTTTTATTTTCTTTTCGGCGTTTTTTTTTTCGTTTCGATATTCCCTGTCCGCGCTTGTACGGTGCGAGATAAAGTCCCCGACCTTCCATGGAGCGATTATGACGTTGCATTTCCTGCAGCTGATGTTGCGCCGCCTTATTATCATTTACCGCCTTGGCGATCCCCGCCGCTCCGCCAGCCAATGATCCGAGAACACCTAGCAACGGTAGAAGTGGTAATATACCACCCCGTTTTGCTACCGGAAGAATCCGCTTTTTTGGTGCTCTCTTTGGAATCCATTTGCGGGTTTTTGTTTTCATCCCCATTCCGATCTTCGTCTTGGCCTTCATAGCTGCCCAAACAGCCGTAGCAGCACCTCTTTCACCCAGAGTCGAGTCTCGCGCAACGATGCGTTTTCGCGCTTTGTCAGCGAGTATGTTATCTGCCGCGTGCCTTTCGCCGAGGTCGTTGCTACGCGAATACGCAATATCGTGTTCTCGACACGCTGCGTCCAACGGATTGATGCCTCGATCCCCTCTAGCTAATCGTTTTGCCAGATGAGTTCCTGGGCCGCAAAACTGGTATCCCGGAATATGTAATTCGATAGGTAGCGCGTTTATCGCCCGATTTAACAAACCACTGCCTTTCTTTACTCTCGTCGGCGACATTCGCTACAGTTTTTTAATCAATGGTGCTGGACCGTCGATATGCGTTCGCTGCCAAGGGCGATTATAATGTTCCAGACACCGACGATACTGCTGAACCTCAGAATCGGCTTTTATATGCTCGGGGAGTCTGTCCCACAACTGATCAATGTGCCTGCCAAACTCTCGGAGTAGAATAATCTTTGGTATATATTTCAACTGCTCAGAGGTTAGGTCTCGAATATCACAATTATCCGGCAGGATCAGAAGCATTTTGAATACTGAACCGTTTTGCTTCGGTGCGGACCTATAATAGGGGCGCTTCGACGTATCAAAATCATTTTTCACAGTTCACGGAGAGGATGCGATTCGTGCGACAACCTGTGACGATACGCGTGACAAATTTTGATGATAAATCGCGAGTGATGTCTTCGAAAACAAGATGCAGACATGGTAGCATGCTGCCAAACACTATCCGCTGCGTTATTTGTGGCCCATCAAATTGCGGAAAGACCAACGTGCTGGTCAGCTTGTTGGAAAGTCCTCACGGCGTCCGCTTCGAGAACGTGTACGTGTACTCCAAGTCGTTGCAACAGCCGAAATATCAGTACTTGGAGAATTTATTGACTCCGATAGATGAAATTGGCTACTTTACGTTTTCGAATAACAGTGACGTCATCCCACCGAGCGAATCGCTTCCGAATTCTATTTTTTCTTTGATGACGTGGCATGCGACAAGCAAGATACGATAAGGGAATACTTTGCAATGGGGCGCCACTCGAACGTTGACTGCTTCTATCTCTGTCAGACATGTACAAAAATTCCCAAACATCTTATACGCGACAATGCGAATCTGCTGATTCTGTTTAAGCAGGATGGTACCAACTTGAAACATGTGTACAACGATCACGTAAACACTGACATGCCTTACGAGGATTTCTGCGCTTTGTGCCGTAATTGTTGGCAACGGGAGTATGGTTTCGTGGTAATAGACAAGGATAGCGCCATGTCCAATGGACGTTATAGAAAGGGATTTAACGAGTTTGCCGTACCGTGAGATGGTCAATCGTCATCAACACGTCGGTGGGAAAGCAACGTCTGCGGCACAACGATGATTGATATCGATACTCTGGAGATTAAGGATCGCGAGAGAATAGCGAAGGAAATTGCAAAAACCAGCGATTCCATTCGCCGGAAACATCAGGCTTTGAAGACTGGCAAGATGGAGGAAGATATCGCGTTGGAGAGATACTTTAAACCTATCGTCGAACCCTTGAAACATATTGTGGAAAATACCACAACAGCAGAAGCTGACACATCACCGCTGATGAGTACAGACGTTGAAGGGAATGAAACATTAACGCCTAAAAAAATCCATCCGAAAGGGAACACATCGCGCAAGGCAAAGAGGAAACAACACGGGCCATTGGAATATTCACCCATAACCTCGACACCAGTTCAATCGAAGCGGAAACGACAAAATGCTACATCAAACGATTCTCCGGCTCCTCCCACACCAATAAATACATTTCCCAATGTGCAATCGCTCTCAGCCGTTGATGACGACGTTTTTGAAACTAGTCCCGATGAGTCGTTTGTAACATCTATTAGACAGCAATTCCAAACATCCGAGGGACAAAAAACGATCCGCAGTCATTTCGGCCCGCTGGGGCAAAAATACATGAGTGCAATCCTAAGTAGTGATAAGGATACAGCAATGGACTATGTGTACGGTGTATACTTTGACAATAGTAGAACGATGCTTGGGGATAAGGGTTTCGATATAGACAAGGATGATAATATAATCATAGATGGTGTAAAATACAGAGGAACACCCGGCCTTTACGAATTGATTTTTATGAGAATTCCCGACGATACTGTATACACCGATGCCGATAAACAAAAATACAAAAGTATACTGCTGGAAACGAATGCCCACAGACGCGGTCATGGTGCTAAAAATCCCATATTGGGCAACAAGGGATACAAGTACAAACATGTAATTGCACCGCTAATTCCCCGTGCATCGGCTAGTAGGGCAGGAAAAGGTCTAACAGTGCCACGAGTCATGGTGGTAAACGATAACAAAATCGATTACGTACACTGGGACGATCCCAACGAGCTGGTGGATCGATTCCGTTTGCTCGAAGCGTCGCGTCAGGCGGGTAACAACTCTCACGATCCTGAAATTCTATCGATTATCGAGGAACTCCGCGAGGTAGGCCTCATTATATAAAACCGCACGCCGATGATGTGTGCAGTATGCATCGAGATGCCAATCAACAAATTTGGGGTATCGCTCGAGAAGAGTGGAGCAGCTAGAATGGACTATTACAAATGGAGCGGTTTGCTTCGAAATTACATGCGAGATAACGCTCTTTGCGTGACCGGTGCAGACTTTGATGCAAAATCACGCAAGATACGACGCGTAGCTGAGCCGGTGGCCGACACCGATGCCGTCAATAAACTATACGTGGAAAAGAGCATTAAACTTTTGAGAGAGCAGCAGGAAGAATTAGAGAGGAAGCTGGTCGTGTTTCAAAGAGATATGCTGACGTTGCAAAACAGTGTTCAAAAGATATCGCAAGTGTCGAATTCTATCCCGCAGCCGGACAATGAAATTCGTAAAGTTAAAGAGGCTATAACCGCTTTTGCTGCGGAGCAGCAACTTGTCCAGAATTTTCTCGGACCAACGGGAAGCACTTAATGCACGTACCCGATAATTATCGCATCATTCGTGTCCAAGACACCTCTGCGATCAAACATGCAGCCATTATCGAAATCCAAGAGTAAAGAAAACCATGACCACAAGAAGCTACAACTCGTTGAGGAATTGCACGCTCCAGCTCGAAGACATTTTCCGCGAAGGCGCGTCATCGTGCATGGATACGATGATCTGTGGCAAGCTGACATTGTAGAAATGCGTCCATACTCGCGATTCAACCAGGGTCACCACTACATACTCACCGTCATCGATGTGTTGAGCAAGTATGCGTGGGCATTACCGCTCAAGACTAAAAGTGGTGTTGAGGTGACTAAAGCGTTTGCAAAGATATTTAGAGAGCGATATCCGAAAAATTTGCAAACCGATCAAGGAAAAGAATTTTACAACACCGATGTGCAGAAACTCTTGACAAAGCACGACATTAATCATTATTCGACATATTCGGTGATGAAGGCCTCTGTCGTAGAACGTTTCAATCGAACTTTGAAGAACAATATGTGGAAACTGTTTACGCTGAATGGAACCTATAGATGGACCGATGCGCTACCAAGTCTACTTGCAGAGTATAACGCACGAAAACATAGAACCATCGGAATGCGTCCTTGCGATGTTACCCCTGCGATCGCCGACACGCTGCTAGCCACCGTATACAGCAACATAAAGATCGCTGCACCAGCGAGATTCAAATTGGGCGAGTTTGTCGCGTGAGCAAATTTAAAACCATATTCGATAAAGGCTATACGCCGAACTGGACAACGGAGGTGTTCAAGATAGCCAAAGTACAGACAACTAATCCCGCGACGTATCTGCTGGACGATTCCTGTGGAAAACCCGTTGCCGGAGGATTCTATGAACACGAGCTGCAACGTGTCACCGATCCTGATGTGTATCTAGTGGAAAAAGTGTTGCGTAGAAAGGGGGATAAGGTGTACGTCAAGTGGCTGGGGTTTGATAAATCACACAATTCTTGGATAAATAAAAATAATGTATTGTAAAATAATACATGGTTCAATAAATACAATGATACATATACATGTGTGAACATTTTTTTACACATTAATTCCACCATTTGTAAATTCTATACATTTGCAAACAATAATTCTACTATTTGTAAGAAACGAGTTAATAAATACAATAATAATAATTTCTATACATTTGCAAACAATAATTCCACTATTTATAATAAATACAATAATTTCTATTTTACAATGGAATTTTGTAATGGCCTCAGGGCAGAGTGTCGGTCGAATCAGGTACGATATGCCGCTTGTCGTCGTGTGGGCTTAGAGCGATTTTAGATTCCGAAATGGTGTACACTTTATGCAATTTAGACCGTATGCATGATTGTCTGCGAACCATTTCGATCTCCCTTTGCAAACACTGCGCGTAGTCGTCGAAAGTTATCGTTCTAGCTATGACGTTGGTCTTGACGCCTTTCGCCTTTTTCGTATCTTTTTTGCCGTCTACGCGAAGTGCATACATTTTCGCTCTAAGACCTACGAATTCGGTCATTATCGCACCGTTATTTTCGTCCTTCATCAGCCCCGGAACCTTCTTATTTACGCGCGGCATATTATATACATTGTCGGTGGGATAATCGCTTGTGTCGAATCTATCAATATTGTGTTTCATGGACTCGTAGATATCGTCGCATTGAATGTGATAAATGAGGCTGTCAGTGTCGGTGTATAGAATTTTACATTTTTGTCCATGCTGGGGAGACATGTACTCGTGGTGAAATTCATACAAACAAATTTTTGATATGTCCAGAATGCACATACCCACGTATATCGGTTTGTTGAATTTCACCTCGAGTTTCCGCAATTCAACAGCTATTAAATTTACCGAGAAAACACTTCTGCTGTGGAAATTCGGTTTCGCGATCATTGCCTCCGCGCCATATCGCCCTTCCCAATGTGTTAAAAGTTTTACATCCACGTGATTTCGTACATTTTCCATAGTTTTGCCAAATACCGCGTTGTTCATCAATTTGTACAAATTTTTTTCAAAGTCGTTTGTCGCGTCTGTTCTAAACCGTGTATTGAGTTCGATGTAATCCCGGAGCCAGGGAGATTGAGAGAATTGCAGGACGCGGTGTATTTTTGTAATACGAAGACCGTGACGCGTGCACTGCTGCAGGTTGCGGTAATGGATGACGTAACGCTGCTTATCGTATACCGTCGCGAGTAACTTGTCCTGCCTGCTACCAGGTGGTTTGGCACGCGTCGGACAGAACGGTAGATCGGTATGAGCGTCGTGCAGACGTTGCGGATATTCCAAATCTACCTCGAGAATGTACCCCGTGGGCGAATCGACCGGGATTGAAGACACGTCAAAATTTGCAACATCTTCGACCCATTGAAATTTAGCGTATGGCAGGGGCTGACACATTGCCCATCCATACAAATTGTTCACATCAAAGTACATCAAGTACGATGACTCTTCCGATGCGTCGTAAGATGACATGTACTTGTTATTAGCATGTGCGTATCTTCCGGAACATTGGCTTAAACCCCCACGTATACCGCGTTCGATAAACATGACCATATCGACGTCTGTGAGCAATTCGAATGTAATTTTGGTATGTTTTAGCATTGCATCCCACGTGAAACCAGGTAGAGTATAATAATGTGCTGAATCTAGTCCGTAACTCTTGATACAACTTTCTCGAAAATTTTCAAAAATATCTGCCAATAACAAGACATCTGTTTTCAAATACAAGTCGCTGTATTCGCCCAAGGTTCTAATCCCGAAACGCTGCCAGACAGTCTCGGCGTGTGCGTAATCGGTCTCGGATACTGTCTCACCCGTTAACAAACTGTGGAATGACTCGCGCGGCGGTAAGCACGGGTCCTGCAGCTTGTTCGCGCAATCAAGGTATTCATATGGAAAAACACCCTTTCGCGTCAATAAATTGAAATCTTCGGTGGATAATGTTTCAAATTGGGATCGTAAAATTTTTAATTGATCTGTGCTCAGAAAAGACGATAATTTGTTGAGACTAGTATTGAGAAATTTGTACGAATCGATGAATCGTAATTTAATATAATTTCGCGAGTCTGATTCAGCCGTATCTTCGACATTTTTAGTGAATGAAATATACTTTTCTTTAGTAATAGGTAATACTTCAACATGACCGTCGAAAGCTGTAGCTATTTCCTCGATAATGAAATGTGAATCGTAGCCGGATAAATTGTGGAAAACTATGGGGATATAAAACGCATTTTTATAATTTAAATTGCACTCCGAATGTGCCGGGCCTCTAAACCGTCCGGAGAGATGACAATGATCGCGAACTCGTACGTCATCAGCCTCGAATGGTTCTTCGCAAATATGACAGTGTGTTGCATCGCGAAATGTCGTCCACTGTTCGGTGGTTAAATCATGCATGGGAACATTACTGGTCAAGATAGGTTTGGCGAAGTTTGCAAATTTTTTCAGTTCGTATACGAACCATGAAACACAATCCGCGTCGCGACGACATCGATACGTCGATAGCGATGTATCGTACGAGCAATGCATATAATAGGCTATACTATGAACTTTATGATGTTGATATGCGCGCAATTTATTATCATCACCCGTTCGACTGTCCTCTGTTTTCTCGATGATACACTCCAGATCTGCGTACACCACGAAGGGGAGCCGCTCCTTCCTGCAGTGGTTCTCGAAGCTGAGGAAATTTTTGCCTTCGCTGGGCAGCAGGATGGCACAGTCGTTCATCTGCCCACAGTCCACTGCATGCGCCTCCAACTTCTCGGTAGAGCTAAAGTAGTGCATACATCTGTAATAAAACAAAAATTTTTTATTTAATTGTTTCGCGAGACATTTTAATATTTCACAAGTTTTCTATGCGTACCGATCACAGATGAATTTTTTCCCATTGTGTCTGCTCAGCTGCGTGCTCACAAGCCGGGACAAGTTCTTGATCCATACAAAATGTCCTACATCGCCATGCTCTTGATTCGGCGTGTAGAGCAGGTTTACGTGTCGATCCCTCTTTTGGCTGGTGAGGCGCAAGGGAAAGACCGTCTTCGTCTTCTCCGCCTCGAAGCTGTACACATTGACGGAGACGTTGTTCTGCCGCTCAAACTTCCCAATTTGCGCCAGGGACATTGGGAACTCAATGCCCTGGAGATTTAGCACGGAAGCATAGTGCGGGTACGAACTTGGGCGATCAGCGTGTCGTTCGGCGGGATGGAGAGCGGCGACCACTGCCCACGCGAAACAGGCATTGTCCGGGGATTGTACACTGATCGTGGCTTTCTTCAAAGATAATTCCCGCGGCAACTTGAAGTGACACCCGGCGCGCAGCGGATTATACTTATTAACATTGACGGTCAGATTCATGATTCTCGCCAATGCCCATCCGCTGTCGCGTTCCTGGAACTCTTCCAGCGATGCCAGGGTGGGTTCGATGACGCATCTCTGGTACCACTCCTGCAGATCGGATGTGCCGAAGAGTTCACAGTTCCGGGTATTTATGCTTTTACAAGCATGCTTGTCACCCGCCACAAATTCACCGTTAAACACAGTGTTCACTTTGAGGTGTTGATGTTTCCTCAAAGCGCCTCGCACCTGCTCCAGCACAATGGTCCCCGCATCCTGGAGGAAGCTGCGCGGCTCGATGTAGTTCGAATTTAACACGGCACCAGTTAATACGCGGGTATCGAAAGCAGCGTCTATTTCGCGCCACAAAAGTCCTGTGCTCGAATGTCCGGCACCTTCGCGCACGAAACGGCCACGCAACGAATGTTTTAGTCCTTCGAGCTGCGCGATTCGAGCAACCAACGATTGTCGAACACCGATCGATAATCGCAGGCGTTTCACACGGCTCTGTTCTTCCAGCGATTCGATACACTCATTGCACCGTTCTTCCCACGCGAGGTACTCTTCCCGCGAAATCAATCGTGCAGATTGATCCAGCAATTGGCGGGTTACTTGCGCGAATTCTCCCATGGTCGTAAATGCAATGTAAATGTCTTTTCCTTGCAACACGTTGCAACGATTTGAGGCTTTGTGCAGTTTGGAGCGCATACTTATACCTAGACTGCAATTTGCTATCTCCGTCAGCGTCCTCCCTCCCCTCATATGCACAATTTTCGCTGACACAGCTTAATTCTTTCTATGATTCATTCGTATGACTAATTGGCGCGCAAGATCATCCGATGAAATTTTCTGCTGATTCCGCAAAATTCTAAGATTCGACGTTCGACATGTGTCGAGACTTTTATCCTTGAGGATGGGGCTCAAATTACATACTGCGTCGTTAAGATTGAAACACATTATGGAAAAATTGATAGTTTTAAAATAAAAATGGTGTGGTGGGGGAAGCAATTGCACCTCTATTTAAGACGCCTCCCGAACGCTATTCAATCAATCGTTCACTATCCTCAGTGACTTTCGACGGAACAAATACTGCTCTGAAAACAAAATGTACAGTACCAGTGCCGAAGCAAACGTTGAACGCATGAATTATTACGTTCCGATCGTGCGAGATGATGGCGTGGCTCAATGCGGGGAGGATACAGTTGTTTGGTAAGGCTTAATTTTCACATCTCAAAATTTGTATGTTTATTCCTAATACGAGTGAGCAATTTCATAGCTTTGATTGTTCTCTTAGCCCGCGTCGAACATCGCGGATCATGGTCAGAAGATACGCATTAACATCCATGGGCAGCAAATACTTGGAAATTGGGATCAGAGTACGGCCTACGATTGATGTGGAAATGGTTCTCGGCGACAATCGTGGGATGTTTCTCACGTTACCATGGGATATATGGGGTTCGCTATGTAGCAGTCGTATGACCATTGAAGAACGTTCACGATCACCTGGATCACCTTCGATGCAAATGGATAAATTAACGGTGGATTTTTGTGAAATCTATAATGCTCCGATTGTAAGGATGACACTACATAATAAGCCACTGTATTTCAAACCGGATACAGTAACATTTTTATTAAATCTTGAACCATGTTTAGACTATGTGTATGCGCGGTTGCATCAAAATGTAAGAGATGTGCAGATGAAATTTGAAACTTTTGTTAACGTGTTGCAACAGAGCGATGTTGCCTGTGAAACATTAGATACGCATCATGCTGCTAAAATAATACGTGATAGCGAATATTACTGTGAGGATTATCATGTAGATTGCGAACTGGTAGCATGTGCCATCAATGATATTCTAGCTGATGCTCGTAGGAAAAAATGTTAAATTATATTTTTTTTAATTTTAAATAAATTTCTTAAACACATATTATTTGTCAATTTCATTCACCCGTCTTTCTCCTCGCCACCTAATTTTAAGATTCGATGTTCTTCGCGCCGTGAAAATGACGTCATCCCGCACGGCTGCTCCAGAGGATTCAAGTTACGCACGATCGCGCGAGACGCTGCGACGCTAAATCTGAACGCTTTAGAATACTCTTGGCTTTAAAATATTGCTCTCCCTTTCCCTCCTCTGAATTTTAGCTTTAAAGTGATGCTCTGTCTCTTTCTCTCCTCCGAAGACGCGGTTCGTAAAACGTCGATCTTTCCCGAGATCTTGCGAAACAATTTCCAATAAAAATTATTATTTCTCTGTGTCGGAAAAAAAATTCGGGGTGGGTGGGGGGTTTGAAAAAATGTTTGGGGTGGGCTGAAAGAGATTTTTCGGGGGTCATTACCCCTTCCGACGGTGGGCCCCGGTCACCGCGGCGGCTCGGCCCGGAGTGATCCCCTCCATCATCGCGGCTTCCCCCACTCCGCGGCTCATGCGCGCGCAACCGGTCTTCCACTCCCCGCAGGCCCCGCGCCCATGTTTCCCTCCGCCGCGCTCCCCCGCGCGCCCTCACTTCCCCCCGCCCCCGCGCTCCCCTCAGAGGACCTGGGTTAGAACTCTCCTAGCTATACTACTCTTCTTCTTTTCTTCCATTTGGCGCACAACCTCGAGCGTTTTCTTCTTCATTATCGCATTCAATCGCGAGTGCACTTGGTTACTGTTGTACTCCACGACAACAGCAGCACATCTTCCTGTATACGAGCCTCTCTTGGCGAAATGTAATCTTTTTCCGCCGATGTACTTGGCAATTATCGCGTTCAAACTTTCCACCGCGTTATTATTGATGTTATAGAGTAAGCTTTCCGCATGAGCTAATATTGGACGAAGTATTTCTTTTACGTCCTGGTACACTCCAATTGTCATGAATTCTGGAACGATGTTTCTTTCATTCTGTTTATTCTTTCCATCGCAGAAATATTTTAGTTGTGCACACTCTTTGTGGTCACCAAACACGTGGCTCGGAACATTCTCTATATCGCCATGCAAATTCTTCGTTTTTTCGTCGATTGATACATTCTGATCGTATCTAAACTTTGCGGCTTTTACGATATCCGTGCGTATCCGGCGAATGCTACTTTCCACAGCTTGCCTCAATGGTCCAGGTACAGTCTTCTTCACAATCGCTTTCATTTTTCTGCAGAAGTTTCGCAACAAATGATTCGTGCGTTCAATTTTTTTTACGCGAATCTGTCTCTTATACGGATCAGCATCAATAATCTTCTCATACATGCTGCTGTCCCCATCAGTAATCAGAGTAGAATAAACAAGCCCACGTTTTTCTACGCTAGTGTTGAATCCTTCTACTATAGCATCGCTTTCCATACCAGTCGATGCTCGAGATGTGTTCCAGTTCTTGAAACATGTGTGCATTCAGGGTTCTTTCTCGTTTTCCGTAGCAATCCGACGAATTCTGCAAACTTTATTTCGAACGCCGTAAAATAAAACTTTTTTCGTGTGGTAGCCAACTATTGCGCCGACTCTAGACGCAGAATCGTAACATCCACTGCGGTGGGATCTCTTCATCCAGCTTCCGTCGGCTACAACGGGGATGTGAGGGGTCCCTGATCCGGGAAGAACGTCGCCTCTTTCAGTCGCCAAACTTTTTTTTTCTTCAGTCGCTGCTGACATCTCTTCTTCTGCAGCGACAATTGCAAACTGAACGAATTCATCTTGATTCTTCACGAAGTCTTTCTTCGACATGCAACGTATGTTCACTCCTGCAAAAGGGTGTTCCAGCTGGGCATAACTGCCTCAACATGAAATCGTTGCATTAACGGCACCCTGATTGCTATTCACTTCTTCGGCTTCGTCCGATTGATTGCGGATTTCAGCTTTGTAATGGCATAAAGTGCACATTACGTTCAAGATACTCATGAAGCCACACCGTTTGACACCAGTTATTTGTAGGTGTTCAATGCCACAGTCTTCCCTGCGTTTTGCATGCTGACCCATTTTCTGCAATTAAACAAGCACATTTGAGAAATTCATTATATCTTTGCTATTTAGGAGACGCGATTGCTCTTGCGATTCGTTCTTCGCAACTTTTTCTATAACGAAGTTTTCTTCTTCGTTACTTTCTATATCAAAGTCTTCAGGCGCCTCTTCAGTTTCTCCCGAACTGGCCGTATCAGTATCTTCATCAGATGGCAAGTACATTATCTCTTGATGCGTATGATTTCGTCCATCGGATGTGGATGGTTCCTCTACTATACGCTCCACGGCCACTTCTTCTTGACGTTGTCCTACGTCAGTGTCTTCTGCCGTTTTTGCGTTAAGGGCTGAAGACCTTCTCTTTTGGCGATGTACTTTCCGCTTCGAACATCTCTTTGCGGACGGACGTAATTTTCGCGGACGAAACGGAGAATTATTGTCCATATCTTCTTGCACATCCTGCATATTCACATTTAGAGTGTCACTCATTTTACACTAAACCAACAAACACAATACAACAACGCAACACAACTCAGAATCCTACAGCCCGTTACGAAAAAACGTAAACGCGAACCGTGAACGCGAAACGTGAATCCGAAGATTCGTGTGGTGTGTTCTGAAACAAATGACGCTCTGCAAACCAGGCAACGCACACAGTCGGTCGGGGAACGACGTGGCACCAGCTACCACTGATGGAGGGGCAAACACCTATAGGAGTCGTGGTTACGTGTGCGTAACTGATGCAGGCGCAGTTCACGCAACACAACCACCGCTCCTGTAGGTGTTTCCCCCTCCATCATTGGTACTTCGAGCCCCGCCGATCCCTGGTTATTTTAGTCCAGTGAAATTAGACTAAAATCTGCCCAATCTACGGACTAATTCCCACCAAGCTGAATTTTGGCATGGGCCTGTATTTGGTCGTTTTAAACAATATGTCAAAAATCCCCAACAATCCGACGCCCGCTAAAAATTTTACAGAGGGTTGAATAATAACCTGTTTTTCGCCAATATGTTGTTATCTAGCAGTTTTGCAACAAAAATAGTTATTATACAATTTATAGCTTAGGAAATTCTCTACAAAAAAGGTTCTACGAGTTTTTTCGTAGGAGTAACCATTTTCATGTATGTCGCGTTACCACGTTTCAACCCCCATACATTTAACAAGGGAAGATCTTGAGGTGGTTATTGAAACGTGGTAACCCGACATACATGAAAATGGTTACTCCTACGAAAAAACTCGTAGGACCTTTTTTGTAGAGAATTTCCTAAGCTATAAATTGTATAATAACTATTTTTGTTGCAAAACTGCTAGATAACAACATATTCGCGAAAAACAGGTTATTTTTCAACCCTCTGTAAAATTTTTAGCGACGGTCGGATTGATAGGGATTTTTGACATGTTGTTTAAAACGACCAAATAAAGGCCCATACCAAAATGTAGCATGCTGGAATTTATTCCGAAGACAGATCCTAATTTCACTGGACTATTTAGGAGCCCGGCGACTATCCCCCAGAGCTGGGCATTATCTAGATAAAAAATTATTTAAGATTGTGTAAGATAACTTTTATTTTCGATGAGAATTTATTCGACGAATAACGATACTTTTTTATTCGAATGTTTTATTCAAATAAATGCAACGAATAAATTTTTCATCCGTAATAACTTTCGTCCTTTTGTCCGCTCTCGCTCGTTCTCGGATTCTCTCATACTCGAACCAAGAATTCTAAGAAATTGTGGGGATAGTCACCGGGCTCCTAAATAACCAAGGATTGGCGGGGCTCGAGGTACGACTGCTGGAGAGGGAAACACCTACAGGAGCGGTGGTTATGTGTGCATGAACTGCGTCTTCGTCAGTCACGCACACATAATCACCGATCCTGTAGCTGTTTCCCCCTCCAGCAGCGCTAGCTGGAGCCCGCCGATCCCTGCCAGTCAGTCAGTTGCAAGCAAAGAAATGTGCACGACGCGATCAGAAATCTCTGAATTAAAATGCAGAAATCGGAAAATGTAAGTATTATATTGTATACTATTATACAGAGTGACTCTCTGGCTAGAGTATTCAAAGGTGATGTCTCCAATAAGCCGCGCCTCGCTGAGTTTCGTGGACGTCGAAGCTCGCGACGAAATTCATTACGGCGTATTAAAAAAATATTTATTCTTCATAGCATCGATATGGCAGTGATACCAATGAATTCCTAGCGTTTTCCCGATTAAAATCATGTCATGTAAATCGGACTATTTTTAACGAAGTTAGCGGGGTACCATTTGCATCGGTACGACATCGATTGATGCCATTTTCGCAACGATCTGTTGAGAAATGCAGAACATGGAATTCGTCACTTCCACGAATCTCAGCGAGGCACGGTTTATTGGTGGCATTTTAGACCGAGAGCTGGCTATATAGGGGTCAATGTGACTTGATGCAGTCACAGTTCTTATTGTTGGATTAGTGTTGCCGAATACGAAATCGCCGGTCTGCCGCGTTAGTCCGGGGAAATAACGCGGGGGTGGTCGGTCAAACAGGTAAAACTTCTAGCGTAATATCGTCATTCTTGCTGTTCTGAAAATTCTGGCGTTCCAATATGCGGTCGGCGGCGGTCCCACTAGGGCAAAGAAGAAACAGATGTATACTTCTCCCTTGCACTAGCGCGCAAGCCACGTATCGCGCTTTTCATTGCCGTCTGCCATGGTCTTATCCCCTACTTGGTTGTCGCCATTTTGCATATCGTTCATTAAATGCGTAAACAATAAGTATATGAAATTTCAGAACAGCAAGAATGACGTTATTACGCTAGAAAGTTTACCTGTTTGACCGTCCACCCCCGCGTTAGTTCTCCGCACTGACGCGCCAGACCGGCGATTTCGTATTCGGCAACATTAATCCAACAATAAGAACTGTGACTGCATCGAGTCACATTGACCCCTATGTAGCCAGCTCTTAGACTATTGCCTTGAGAACTCTAGCGAGAGAATCACGCTGTACAATCTTACTATTTTCCATAAAATAATACATTCATCATTTCATTTCCAGATGAAAGATACTGTAGCTGTTATATCGGCGGAAAGTGGAGAGGGGGAGGAGGTAAAAGAAAGAGAGGAGGAGAAGAAGGAGGACAAGAAGGAGAAGCTAGAGAAATATATAGCGAAAGTAAGTTATGTTGAAATTATGTGTGTGTACAGTATTGTCTCCGTATGTGCTCGCTGGTCGGGACCGGCGTTGAGCTCCTGTCGTGAACAGATCCCTTATTCCGAGTGTTCGTTTCTCGCTTCTTCCTGGCCGAAGGGGGGAGCAAGATGGAACGCTTTGCCTGCGTGACGGCCGCGAACGTAAAGGACGGAGTGTCAGGCGTCCGAAAGACAGAGCGAGACAAAACATCCTCACGTCGTCTGTCTCGTACCGTCCTCGCTCGCTTTCGGTGGCTCTCGCTCACTCTCGTTCCATCTCGCTCTCGCCTTCGCCGGACAAGAGTGAGAAAGAAGTGGTGGAGATAGCGACAAGCCCGTATCGTGTGCACCAAACCGGGCACATACGGAGACAATACTGTATTATTATTGAAAGTGGTACAAGTCGATCTGTAGCTAAAAAAACGTTTATTTTTTTTAATATTTTTATTGATTATTATTCCGTAATAGGACTTCCATTTCCGGTTTGAAAGAGTCGAGACATGTGAGTGAGCGGCGCGAGTGAAAGAAACGAAAAAGGTGTTAGCAGGGCGTGCAGGGAGTGGAGAACGGGAGGGTAGGGTGACGGGGAACAGGGAGCGAAGGGGGAGAAAGGGCGAGGAAAAGGGGAGCGAGGTAGAAAGGGAACGGCAGACAGGGAGCGCGGAATTTGAGGTTAAGGTAAGGCGAGAAAGGATAGAGCGGGAGAAGAAAAAGCGGCAAAGCGCTGAGAGAGAGGAAGGTAGTGACACCGGGCGGCAGGGAGTGAAAGGAACAGAGGAGCAGTAGATAAGGAAGAGAGCAGAGGTAGCGAGAATAGGTAAGAGGGCGAGAAACAAATGTCGGGTGGGAAAGAGGGTGAAAAGGGTGAGGAAAAGGGAAAGGAAAGGGCGATAGGAGAGAAGAGGGGAGAGGAAAAGGGGGAGGAAGAGGCGAAAAAGAGAGGCAGAAAGACGAACGCGGAGAAACATACGAGAGAAAGGAGTCTGATTGGAGGAAATACACTGGAGTTAACAGAGATGTGGAAGAGGAAAAGAGAGAAGGATGAGGAGAGGCGGGAGGAAGGGGAGCGGGAGAAGAGGCGTTCATGAAGAGTAGGAATGTGCAGAGGTCGCCAGAGAAGAAAAGGGCGAGAGAGGACGGAGCGCTGGAGAGCTTGATTAGGGAGATGAGAGAAGAAATGAGGAAGGACCTAAGGGAAGTAAAGGAGCAGGGGAGGGAGGTAAAGGAGGAGCTGGAAAAAGTTAGAGGGAAGATGGAAGAATGGGAGGAGAGGTGGAGAAGAGAAAGGGAGGAGATGGAGGATAGAATTACAAGGTTGGAGAAAAGGATGGGGGAGGCGGAATTGGAGGAGGAAAGGCTAAAGGAAGTGGAGGAGAGACTAAAGGTGATGGAGACTTGGAGGGAGCGGGAGGGGGTAGGAAGTGAGAAGGGTGAGCGAAGAGAAAGGCCAGGGCGGGAGAGAGCAGGGGACGAGTGGGAGGCAAGGGTGCAGGAGTTGGAAAGAAAATTGGAAACGAAAGAGAGGGAAGAGAAAAGAAGGAACATAATAGTGAAGGGGGCAGGCAGGGAAGGAACGGCGATGCAGAGGGCAAAAGAAATTTTGGCGGTAGTAGGAATACAGGGGGGAATTGAGGGAGCGAAGGAGTAAGAAAGCAGGAGACGATAGAGGTGATGTTGGAGGTGAGGATGGAGTCTATGGAGGCAAAGAGAGAGGTAATGAGGAACAAAGGAAAACTAAGGGGAAGGAAAGAGAGGTTGGCAGATGACCTGACATGGAAGAAGAGGAGGATGCAGTGGCAGTTAAGGAGGACAGGAGAGGAGGAGGAAGCGAAGGGAAAAAGAATAAGGGTAATGTATGGGAAGATAGTGGTGGACGGAGCAACGTGGTTCTGGGACGAGCGGAGGGAGGTCCTAAGAGATTGGAGGGGGTGAGAAAAATGAGGGGTGCAGAGGGAAGTAAGGGGGAGAAGGTGGAGGGAGGGAGGAGGGAGGAAGGACACATAGAAAGAAGGAGTGAAGAAAGAGAGGGGACAAAAAACTAAGAAGGAAGAAAGAGGAAGGGGGGAGGGAGAAGCAGGGAGAGGAAAGGAAAAGCTGGAGGATAGCCTTTTGGAACATAGCGCGGGCGACGAATAAGGACGAAGAATTCTGGAAGTGTTTGGAGGAATGCGAGGTGGTAGTTCTGATGAAGACATGGGTGGAAGAAAGAAGATGGAGTAGTGTTAGGCGCAGGCTACCAGAAAGTTACAAGTGGAGAGCCCAGTGGGCGAAGAGAAAGAACAGAAAGGGGAGAGCGATGGGAGGCTAGTTGATAGGAGTTGAGGGAAGAGATGGCTGGAAAGGAGAAGCACGGACAAGGGGAGGAGGAAGGGCTGATGGTGGAGAGGGTAAAGGCGTGGGGGGGGGGGGCAGGAATGGACGGTAGTGGCGATATATGTGAACGGGGATATGGAGAGGAAGTTGGGAAGGCTCAGAAGATGGATGGAGGGACGGGAAGAGGGAAGCAGGGTGATAATAGGGGGGGACGTCAACGCGAGGACAGGCATGCAGGGGGCAGGGTAGAAGGCGGAGAGGAGGAGGAGGAAGGAGGGGGAAGAAAGTCAAAGGACAGGAAGATAAATGGGGATGGTAGAAAATTAATCAAACTGGTGGAAGAGACAGGGTGGGAGATTCTGAATGGGAACATGGATGGGAATGAAGAAGGGGAATTTATGTATACGGAAGGAAGAGGGGAAACGGTAATCGACTATGTACTGGGGGATGAGGGGACAAGAGAGGGGATGGAAAGGATAGAGGTATGGAAGAGGCTGGAATCGGACCACCACCCGATGGTGATCACGATGAGAGAGGGGGGAGTGGGGGAGAGAGGTAAGAAAATGAGAGATAGGAGGTGGGAGGAGGGAGGTGGACAGGATGGATGAAGGAGGAATTCGAGAACGGGATGGGAGAAGTGAGCATAGAAGGGGAAAGGATACAGGAGGTGGTGAACAAGAAGACGGAAACGATAAAGGAGGTGATGAGGAAAGGGGAGGAGGCGGGGAAGGGAGAAGGGGCGGAAGGGGGAATGCGATAGGAAAAACGAGGAGGAGAGGGAGAGGCTGATAAAGGAGGTGGCAGAGGCAAAAACGGAAAATAGGGTGTGGGAGATAGTCAATAGGGGTAGGAAGAAAAGGAAAGGGGTGGACGAAAGGATAAAGAAGGAGGAATGGAAAGAACATTTCATGGGGCTGGTAGGAGGAGTGGAAAATAGGGTAAGGATGGGAGGAGGGGAGGATAGGAGAAAGGTGGAGGAAGAGGGAATAAGTAAAGAGGAAGTAAGGAGGGTAGTGAGGAAGCTGAAGGAAGGGAAGGCAATGGGAGGGGACGAGATTCCAAACGAGGCCTGGAAACACGGGGGAGAGAGGGGAGTAGAGATAGCGTGGGAGATTTGCAGAAGAGTATGGGACGGGGAGGGGTGGCCACATGGTTGGAGAGAGGGCATTATTGTACCGCTGGCGAAGAAAGGGGGCGGGACGCGGGTGCAGGAGTACAGGGGAGTAACCCTGATGCCGACCCTATATAAAATTTATGCAGCGGTCCTGGTAGGGAGGCTAGAGCAGGAGGTGGAGGGGAAACGAATGATTCCAGAGAACCAGGCAGGGTTTAGGAGAGGGAGAAGCACGGTGGACCACATTTACATGTTAAACCACATAATAGGAAAGCAGATATAAAAGGAAGAAAGGCAAGTTGGTGGCGCTTTTCGTCGATCAGCGGGCGGCTTTCGACACGTTGGATAGGAGGACACTCTGGGAGGCAATGGAGAAAAGAGGGGTGAGGGAGGGGTTGAGAGAAAGAGTAAGGGAGATATACAGGGAGACGACAAGCAGGGTGAAGGTGGGAGGGGAGCTAGGGGCGGTCTTTTGGACGGCGAAGGGCCTGAGGCAAGGGTGCCCTCTGAGTCAGATATTCTTCAACCTGCTGATAGCAGACGTGGAAGAGGAGATTAGGAAAGAAAAATTGGGAGGGATAGAAGTAGGAGGGAGGAGAATATGCTGGTTGGCATATGCGGACGATCTGGTGCTGCTGGCGAAAAACGAGGAAGAGATGGGGAGTATGATTAGGCGACTCGAAGGGTATCTGGAAAGAAAGAGGATGGAGGTAAATGTAGACTAGACGAAGGTGGCAAGGTTTAGGAAGGGGGGGAGGAAGAGAAAGAAAGGTGGATTGGAGATGGAAAGGAAAAAGGATAGAGGAAGTTTAGATACCTAGGGTACGTGTTCAAGAGGAACGGGGGACAGGAAGCACAGATCAGAGACAGGGTGAAAAAGGCGGGGGTAGTAATGCGACAGGTCTGGGGAATTGGGAAAAGGAAATTTGAGAAGGACTGGGGAAAGAGGATGTGGCTATTCGACGCACTGGTGTGGACGGTGGTAAGATACGGGGCAGAGATTTGGGGGTGGAAAGAAAGGGAAGAAGTGGAGAGGATGCAGGAGAGGTTTATAAGGTGGTCACTGGGGGTGGACTGGAGGACGCCGGGATATATGGTGAGGGAGGAGACGATGAGGAAAAAGCTGAGGACGAGGGCAGGAGGAAGGGCTTGGAGATACGAGGAGAAATTGGGTAGAGGAGAGGGAGGGCAGCTGCTAGGTGGTGCCTAGAAGAGGTAAGAGAAAGAGAAAGGGAACGGGGGGAGGAACTGTCGGCGTGGGAGTTTCATGGAACCCTAAGGGGAATTCATTAAAGCTATTACATACATACATATTCCGTAATAAAATTACACAATTTTGTAGTTTTAAAAACTTTACCCGATTTGATTTACGGATGCCAATATTTTTTTGATTCAAAAACATACCCTTAAATATCCCAATGTGTGAATAAATGGACTTATACCACTTTAAGAAATAACGGCTCATATGTAGGCGTAGAACTAGAAAATGTAATTTTTATAGTACTGTTTCAGATGAAATAGGAGATCAAAACTTTAAAATATCGGCGCCGAGGAGGCCGCAGTGGAGGCCGCCGTGGAGGCCGCCGTGGAGGCCGCCGTGGAGGCCGCCGTGGAGGCCGCCGTGGAGGCCGCGGCGGCGACCCATTTTTTATTAACAATTTTTAATTTTAAAAAATAAACTTTTAAATATACCATTATAATTGCTCAATGATTGTTCATTTCGTTTGTTTTAATGGAATGTAAAACTTTCACATTTTTTATCGTATCGGCATGAACGTTTCAGTAACACACTGCTGAGATTTTCCAGATGAAAATGAATTTAAACACGGTATAAATCGGATTATTTTTAGCATTATTAGATTAGAAATGTTACGCATTTATCTAGGACAGTTTTAGAAATAATCCGATTTATACCGTATTTGAATTCACTTTAATGTGGAAAATCTCAGCAGTATGTTACTGAATACTGAGTACGTAACGTTTTACATTTTATCAACAGTATATGCCTCTCCAACCGAGATTACAAGCCAACGCACAGTGAGACATTTCGGATTGAAACACGGCACAAAACATTTTCTCCCCGAAATCATGTATTTATCGTTAATTTTTTCATTTCATTCAGTTAGGACGTATATTTGTGATCCTATTGGTACAGAAAAATTAATGAAATTTATTTATTTAATGGGGCATAGTACTTTTTTACAAATCTTTCACATGTAAAAATACTTCACTTACATTGAATTTCAATGGCAGAAAAGACATTTTTGTAAAAAAAAGGGTTATAGACCCCTTCTCGTCCCTCTAACTACCCCAGTTAAACTCCCGTTAAATGTGACGGCCGCGAACGCAAAGGACGGAGTGTCAGGAGTCCGAAAGACGGAGAGAGAAAAAACATCATCCTATCGTCTATCTCGTACCGCCCTCGCTCGCTTTCAGTGACTCTCGGTCGTTCTCGTTCCATTTCGCTCTCACCATCGCCGGACAAGTGTGAAACAAAAGTGGTGAGAATAGCGAAAAGTCCACAGATTGTACATCAAACCGAGCCCGTAATGAGACAATACTGTAGTATCTTTTATTTCAGTTTATCCAGATATTATCTTTGCCCATCTCTGTTCTCCAACCGCTTCGCCGTGATTCATTCACGCCTCCTTGATGGCAAAATAGTAATAGGAGAAATGCGGCAACAGCGCGATTCGACTCTAGATACGTCTCGGCAACTATGTCCTTCTTCCATTTATCGGCTAGATTGGATTTCCACCGGTTTTGATGGTACAATGCACGAATATACCATCAACGCCGGTGACGGAGAATCCTTGAAGCTTCATTCTGTCATTTCTTGAGTCTGTCTCAGTACACCATTCATAAATTAATTATTATTTCGACGTACGATGGTTATTAGCGCCCATACGCACCAGACCACCCTGCACGGATGTCTGCTGAAGGCAACTGTACCCGCAAAAACTCCCTTCTGGCTTATTCCATGACGAAAGTTGTAATTTACGGTTTGTTTACTACATGCGTATACGTACACGCATTTCCTGACTTGTATGAGCGTGCGCACACATTCAAGGCCCGGTGAGACGGCAACCTTAAGAAAAAATGTTTCTAACAAAAGTTGCTTGTTTTCTAACGTGGATTACGAAAATAATTGGTTCCACCCCCGCTTTAAATACAAGGAGAGATGAGTGCGAGCCAGTATCAAATATTTCGTTCTCATGCGTGTAATGAATCTTATTTCCAGCTCATATTTAATTGCAATTCTTTTTGCATAGTATGAATAAATGACATATGAAAAGTACCCCTTTCGTTTGCCCTTTAAATAATGCAAGCGCCGACCCCGCGAGAGAAAGTACAGGCACCCGAAAAATAGGAAAATTGAATCATTTCTCGGAGAAGAGACCTTAGGACTTGGAACAGGACCCCCGAAATAAGAAAATTTAGGCTCGCTGCACTCGCGCAGGTTCTACTCGATGTTTGGGTCTTTAACCGTCCCATTGAAAGGATGGCACATCCACATAGCGCGAAGCACTGTAGCAGTGCATCCCTATCACTTACACTACTGTGACTTGCTGTAGCCCTTCCCCTTGAAGGTGTGAAATAGTTAAAAGAGGCAAGACAGGTAGCTGAAAAATAAAGTCGCACCAACTTCGATATAATATGTACTCTACGAATGCTTAAAATATTTCCAAAAAATTGTTTGAACTGTTTGGAATATTCATTGCATTCTGCTGCGTGATAAAATGAGTTATTTATTTAATTTCTGTATCATGTTTTAATATATATATTAATATGTTTGAATTTATATTAAGTGACGTTCATTTGGTTTATTACACACACCTCACATGGAATGTTTATACTTTCAAGAGTAAAAAAGTGCCCTTTCAATTTCATACTTATTGTTATATTTTATTATTTCCGCATTTAACGATCGGCTATCCGAAATGAACTGAACATAGTTTCGAATATGTTTCATGATCAAAGTAATAGGATGGACAATGTTGAATATCTCAGAAACAATAAGTATTAGGATTAATGCACTTGAGTAATTTCATACTCAGAATTCACTATTCTATTGAATTTGACAGTCCATTTGAAAAAATAAAATTGACCTCCACATCCGGTTTTTCCCTATAAAGAAACTAGTTTCGCTGTGTTTTGTGTTTCTTACAACTAGACAACTTCTATAAATAATATTTTTGCTTATTACTTGAAATAATAGATATTTGAGGTGAACCGAGTTAGTGGGACACCCTGTATAACACAGCTTCTATACTTTTCTCGGTGATACCGGTAGCTGTACCTGTGTCAATGCTAGAAACACATTATGCTTTCCGCACTCACCGCTCGAAAATCGGAGAGGGCGCTCGAAAACCAGTGGTTGTTTTAGAATATCGGTACTTTAGAACGGTGACACTGAAGACAAGAGAGTGAAAGGTCTATTCTATACCTGGAATGTGGTACGGAGATTTCGCAGCGGCGACGCGTGCCCAAAGTACCTTAAACATCCAACAGGTGGCACCAATACGAAATGTATGAGAACCCTAGGGAATTTACCGACGCATACCCAAATACCGCTGCGGGCCCAAATACCCAGGCGGACTCAGAGTACCTTAAACATCCAATAGGTGCCGCCAATACGAAATGCGATGCCATTTTAATATTTTGAATGTAATCCATCTCCTGGGACATTATCCCCCCTCACCAAGGAACTCAGCTTTTGCCATGATTTTAGGAGTATAGGGACGGACTAATAGTTACGATTTTAGGCGAAGGGGGGTGAGCAGCTTTGGGGAGTATTTGGTGCCGCATTGGTGACTGGTTCTGTCTTTCTCCCTGATTCGAATTGCTTCTGATCATGGGTTCTAATTCACTCTTACTTGATGAAAATACGATTACGCTTGCGCGATCACAACCAATCGGCAATGAAGCACCAGCCCCTACAACACATTTGTTGCAGAAATGTCTCAGTTACGTTGCGGTTTAATATTTAGAACATTGCACAGAATGTTGCTGAAACGTTACAAGTAAATTGCTATGTCCGCCCCTGTGCAACATTGCAGGAGATATTTCTGCAATATTGCTGCAGGATTTGACAGCGATGGTCAGGCAACATTTCTGAGATTTTACAGCAATGGTCAGGCAACGTGTCAGGCAATATCCACATTCACATATATTCCCTCGGTGGTGGCCTGTGGAATCTTGGACTGTATTTTGTGTGTCGATAATTCGGGATCGTTTCGCGTAATTCCGGATTTATTGCGGATTTATTGCGGAAATCTTGCTCATAAGTTGCGAACTCCGCTCCTAAACGATGATCACGGAATACGGACTTACACATTTTCACTCGACGTTTTTATCATCTATAATCAATTTAATGGCAATAGGAGGGACACTGGCAGTAATTGGCACATGTAACACTTATTTGCAAATCTCTTTTGTTGCTGTATATAGTTTATGAGTTTGTTTAAACTCTATAGTATTAATTAAATAATTGTATTAATTATTTATGTCAGATAATGTCCACGTTCGCATATATCCCCTCGGCGGTGGCCTGTGGAATCTTGGACTGTATTTTGTGTGCCGAGAATTCGGGATCGTTCCGCGTAATTCCGTATTCATTGCGAATTCGTTGCTGAAATGTTCCACGTGGATTAAACCGCAATATATGCGCAATATTTCACAGCAATTTGTGCGCAATATTCTCCAAACATTGCACAAACATGGCTATTGCAATATTACACAGTAATGTGTGCGCAATATTGCCGGAATATTTCACAAACTTGGCCATTGCTATATTGCACGGCAATGTGTGCGCAATATTCCTGAAACATTGCACACACGTGGCCATTGAAATATTGCAGGGCAATGTTTCCACAATTTTGCAGTAATATTGCAATGCAACCTGCAACCAAACAGCAACATTGCAATGTACTGCAACGTTTGTGCAATGTTCCTGTAACAAAGTGTGCTGTAGGGGATAGTACATACCACGTGACCATAGATCCCTGCTCCCTGGTGTTGCTTCACCACCCACAAACATTGCTATGTCCCTATATTCCTATGTCCATGGCTTGCGCGTGCTACGCGATTTTAAAATTTTGGAATCCCTCTCCCATGTGACGTCATCCCCCTCACCGACGAACGCGGTACCCTCACCCTCTCGCCCACCTCGCCTAAGAGTGCTGTAACACCGTCCCTCCTCACCCCCTTGCTCACAATTGATCCAGAATCCGCATAGCCTAACTACTCCAATAATTGTATTTATCTGTTAGAAAATACTTTTTAAATGGTTGTAAGGCGCTCGCTCCAGTACGGTTCTGGGGTAAGTGCCGTGGGTTTCATCACAGTCCTCTTACCAAAGGGCATAGCCTTCCCCACTCCGTGGCGAGATCCTCCAGCAACAGAGTCCCTATTCATTAGCAATGCGGCATCGGGCCGCTTGCCATTCTCATATTCTCTATCTTAATCTAAACAACCAATCTTTCGACACACGATAGCTGGGAGATCCAACGTGGTCACCAGCCATCGTCCGTCACCAGGACTGTCTAGTCTCCTGCACTCTCTAAGTCCCTACCATAAAATTCTCGAATGTATGACAGCGTGGGGCCATCCGCCCTCGATCTCACCCTTAAATTCAGTGACGTTAACATATCGGTGCACGGTATCGTTTATTGTTCTAGGAATACGAACTCGAACTGTTTTTGTGTGTTCAAGCTGCACTTCGCGCCTGTCCTTCTACGAAGAGAATAAAGGAGATACACCGAGAGTGAGCCAAAGGAACAATATGATGCCGAACGACGTGCCGGTGTATCAGTCTGTCGACGGATAGCGAATTTAGCGATTCTTAAAATGCCATCCCATGACGCATGTCTCGGCGCACCTGTAACCTCGTCAAGTCTGTTTGGCGAGCGCAAGTTGATGTACCATGGGGCGTTCCCATGATGCGGCTAGATCCACCGTATCTTGCTGTTTGATCCGCGTCAATAAAACAGCATTGTCCAGCGTAAGGGCTCATGACGCACCTGCTTCCCCTTCCAACCGTTTTTTCGCGTGTCGAATTTTCGTTGCGAAGGGGACCGCGCAGCTCTAAAAAGACGACCATGATAGGCTTACGCTTCACTCTAGGTCAACCGATATTAAGGAGACAGATACAACGCACATTACACAGAAATCAAGGATGACCAGAAAGCAAATTATCTAAGCGGAAACTACAGAAGCAGAGACCAAAGAATGATTGCAAGGTTCAGATGTGGAAACGAAGAACGGGGAAGCAAGTACTGAAAGGAGGAAAAAGACACAGTATTCAGAGAATTCATATTTTCTATACACAGAGAATTCAACGATCAGAGGGATTCTAAAGGGAGAAGAAGGAGCGGAGTGGATGCGAATGGTTCTGGAAAAAAGGGGAAGAAAAGAAGAACAAGATGAAGGAAGGCAAAAAATAAACCTATTTACTACTACTACGTTCCACGACAGCGTAATTGGAGGAAAATAAATGATTAAGCTATTGTGCGAGAATTAGGAATCAATAAAAATCTTAATCTTATCAATTCGTTAAGTGAATTGAAGTATAAGGGGCAATACTCAGGGTACATTAATCAGATTTCAAAGGATCATTGCTTTTACTGGTCTCCTATGCAAATGGCATTGTATAAAACGTTAATTAAAACGTGCAGGCAAATAGAAATAGACGCGACTGGAAATTAGTGAAAACAATAGAAAAACTAAATGGTGACAAGAAACATATTCTTATACAAAATTATTATAAAAGGCGAAAATGGTCGAGCCACCAGCAGGGCGATTCTGGAGCGACGCCTGCCAAAGAGATGCCGCCTGTTACTCCGTGGCGGGTCCAACATCCTGCTGCAGTGCCTCATCGAATTTTTTGGCTTTTACAATACAATAAAAAGTTAGAAATGTCCAAGATTTCCGCATTTCTCATCAGATCTCGACGAAAACGACGTCAATCAATTTCTTATGTTTTCCCGACGAAGATCGCACCAAATTTCATGAAAATTGGATTATTTTTAACGAAGCGAACATGAAATTATATAAACCAATTTATTATCTAATTTCCTTCATTAAGATCCGGATTACGTCGTTCTTACTGTTAGTTTCATCGGCGAAACATAAGGAATCTATTGGCGTCGTGGCCATTTCTCACTTCTTAATAGGTACTCCAACCTCTTCGAAGGCCAAAAGTCATCAAATTCGGTGATGCACTGCAGGGGGTTGTTGTTGGCACGGGGTGTCAGGTGGCACCTCTTTGAGTCCAGTCGCTCCAAGAACACGCTGTATCCAATTGAAATGAAACAATTAAACTTTTTACAAAATTGAAAAATAGAATTTATTAAATAAAATGTTTAAAAATTAAGAGTGATATTCTTATCGCCCCATCTTCCTCCTCCTCCTCCTCCTCCTCCTCCACCACCGCGCCTGTAGCCACTTTCTCCCCCCCCCCAGCCTCTATACGGGCAGCCTCTTCCTCCCCCCAACCTCTATACGGGCGGCCTCTTCTTCCCCCCGAGCCTCTATAAGGGTGGCTTTTTCCACCCCACGCCCTACGATATGGCTCTCCACGGCCGCGGGAGTGGATACATTTTTTCATTAATTTTTCTAACTGAAACAGTAACATAAACATTAAGACATTTCTTAAAACGGAATAACATTCTAACAATGCAACGTTTCGCACAAAGTAGTTTAGTATGAAGTAAGCCATAGAACCACATTCCACATACTTACTTGGTTCAATTGCTTTTGAATTCTTGCGACCTGCCCCTCGTTATTCGTCTCCGGGGGGGGGGGGGGCTGCACCCCCCCTTCCACCGTTTCCGCCACCACCTCCGCCACAGGAGCATTATCCCCATAAGCGCAATTTCCATCTGAAAATGAAACAAAATATATATAAAAAAAATTCATGTTAAAGGATTTTATTTATCTTGATCGAAAATGCACTGAAAACTAAAAGAGACTTACTTTCTTGTACTACAATTGCGATGATGATATGTGACTTTAAATACAACCGTGGGGCAAGATATTTCATAACAGGATATGAATCGATTTATTACAGAATCAAGAATCGAAATGAGCGATGAAAAGCGATGAAATATCCTGCTCCACGATTTTATTACCGAATAAGGCATATCACCGTCACAATTGCAGTACAAGAAAATAAGTATTTTGTAGTTTCCAGTGCACTTTTGACCAAGTTACATAAAATTGTTAATCTGATATTTTCTTTGGTAGTAGTGCATAAAAATTGTGCTCGGCTTTAGTTTGCGAGATATTTGCAAGAAATGTGATCGGTAGTAGGTTGGGGGTGGATGGTTAATTTTTGGGAAATTTATAAATTTTGTATCTTAAATTATGCACAATTATGCACCTTTTATGCACAATTACTACTTTTTTAGATTTTTGTTTATTAACGAAATCGGCTTTATATTATGCAAATAAATTTTTTATGGGGGCCATTTTCATCGGGACGACATAGCGACGTGGGTTACGGAAAAACAGCACGTTTCATTTACGAAAAACAACACGTTTCAGTTTGCCACCTAAAGAAGCACATTGCATCGTTTCTATCGAATATTAGCACGTTTGGTCTTCTGCTGCGAAAACTAGCATCAGGCCGTTCCTGCCGGGGCTGCCGAAAGTGCCCGCGCACTTGGACGATCAAACCCAGGAGCGGCCGCAGGCCGTTTATTATATAGAAAACTTTGACAAATAAGAATAATAATCGAAGCTTTTTTGCATGATAAATGTTTGAAACTATGTACATACCATATAGATATAAAGGTAAACACTGCATATTAAATTCATAATTAAAGAATATTAAATTAATAAGGACGGCAATATTGTTTGTGCACCTGAGCGGCACAAAACCCAGGAACGGCCCTGACTAGCATATTCCAGTGCTTCGCCACGAAGAATAGCACACTTTGGATTATACGGTAGAAACTGTCACGACGGAGCGCCGATGGACGAGCAGGACTTTGGAGAAGGTTACAATGTACGCGCGTTACGTGATTCCGTGTTGCTGAGCGGCCCACGTGCCATTGACTACCACTGTCGACGGGGCACGTGTTGCCAAACTCTTTCGTTTCTGTATTGGAAACGAGAGGTATTTTACTATTTCTGACGATGGTTTCCGGAGGAAAACTGTCTGTCGCAACGCGTGGAGCGACTAAACGGCTATTGAACGTTACAAGTCCGAAAAAATTTAAATTTTGTCCAACAGTAATAATCTTACAATAATAGGATAGTAGTTATTTATCGTCCTACGCACCGAAGACAGACGTGCTGTTTTTCGTAACGCACGTCGTTATGCCGTCCCGACGAAAATGGCCCATTTGAAAAATCTATTTGCATAATCTAAAGTAAACCTCCTTAAAAATATTCCGAGTAAAAGAGGCGCGACTTATTCGCGGAATCGCCTTTGATAACTTTAACGGAAGAATCACCCTGTTTAATAGTATACCGTTTTAATACTTACATTCTACATGTTGTCCATTTTTCTCGTCTAACAATGAGTTGGATGGACAATGGAGAAGAGAGTGGATGACTCTGAACAGGGATACCCTGATGTCTCTGATGCACACATTGTTACTTGGCGTCGATTGGTTTGAAGCTAAAACCTAGCTTGGCGCCGATTGGTTTGGCCCAACAGCTAGCTTGGCGCCGATTGGTTTGACGTCCCGACGTCATCACGCGCACCAGTGACAATCTTGGGTCTGTTCCGATTCGCGCATTGAGCGCAAGAAATTGGTGGCATCGTACGATTCCCTAGAATTTCTCTCACTTGCCACCAATACGATGCCACTTGCGGTGCATGAGGCCCGCAAGAACTACAGGAATTTGGAGTTGTAACAATTCTAGGGAATCGTACGATGCCACCAATTTCATGCGCTCCATGCGCGAATCGCGACAGACCCCTTATGTGTCAGCGACTTTTCTGGCAAGTGGCAACCCGAGACTAATTCTTCTCAGTCAAGAAAGTCCCTTTGTCGTCGCTGACGAAAAGTCCGTACGTAAGGGTAAATTCAGACCAGCGATGCGGCGCCGTTGCGATTTCGCACCGGTACATATGTGTATTGGCAAAGGAATCTACCACCGCGGGAACGATGGTGCTAGTATGACATAACAAATATGGACGACACTAGTATACCGTTTACTATATGTTTATATGGATCCAGTAGTATAAAAGTTTATTTCAAAGTTATTAACTTATAGTACGAATGTTGACAATACATTTAGACACAATTTTGGAATATGTACAAGTATGTATAATGTGGGTAATTTTAGTTACTCCACTTTTTGGCACATTTATAAAAGTTTGAATTGAGACAATTGTTCATTGTAGCGTTACAAATTGTTGTACAATATTTTTTCCGCATACAATTCGTCGATACTGTGAAAATTGGTAGATCGCAATAAATGGTATACTTGCGTCGGCCATTACTATTAGTTTGCGTACCGACCGCTAGTGTCGCGTGCTAATGTTCTATATACATATGTACCGCTGTGAGATCGCAACGATGCCGCATCGCTCGTGTACACACGGCTCAAACGATTGTGGCCGATCGAGTTTCGATTGCATTCGAGCTCACTAGGGCTGGCTTTTTTACATCGCTACGATTCTACAGTATTTCGTGAATATGGTGGGGGCAGTGCCAAGCCACAGGTTCCAGTCTAGAACACTTCCAATTCATGTTGAAACACCACTGTGGCACCATCTGCCTATGATTGTCATAATTATATAAATCCGCGCGATCGGTTCTGTTCGCGATGCTGTAGCGAAAATTACACAAAGGATAAATGTCAAATGACTTTTATTGCAATGAACCTAAAAAAAATCATAATAATTTTGCCACTATAAACGATAAACTTGTGATGTCCAAAGTAAATAAATCAACGGATTTATATATAAATCCATTGATTATTATAATGGAAACACAAATAAATAAAGCGGGAAACTAGAGTAGTAATGAAAAGAATGGAAACGAATGTTACGTATTTCGTAGAGATGGCAAGGGTTAGGAAACCAGAATACTCAGATGAAAGTCTTGTCCAAAGTAAATAAATCAACGGATTTATAATGGAAGACACAAATAAATAAAGCGGGATTTATAATGGAAGACACAAATAAATAAAGCGGGATTTATAATGGAAGACACAAATAAAGAAAGCGGGATGGTGGCAAAATTATTATGATTTTTTTTTAGGTTCATTGCAATAAAAGTCATTTGACATTTATCCTTTGTGTCATATTCGCTACAGCATCGCGAACAGAACCGATCGCGCGGATTTATATAATTATGACAATCATATGCAGATGGTGCCACAGTTGTGTTTCAACATGAATTGGAAGTGTTCTAGACGGGAACCTGTGGCTTGGCACTGTCCCCACCATATTCACGCAATACTGTAGAATCGTAGCGATGTAAGAAAGCCAGCCCTAGTGAGCTCGAATGCAATCGAAACTCGATCGGCCACAATCGTTTGAGCCGTGTGTACATTGACCCTTAATGGCGGGAACTCCTAGCTGCCGGTGGGTGAAGTATGCATCTGTTTCTCCCTAGCACTAGTGGGGTCGCAGCTACCGGCATGTAGGACATCCCGCCTTAAGGCCGATCGCAGCGACCGGCAGCGACCCCATAGACAGATAGTTACAATTCGCTACTTAGCAGTCTTAACACTTGCTTTGACTGGTGCGGCCTCGCAAGATTAATATATTTTCAAATTTGTATTGGGTAACTAACCAGCAAGGCAGGCGCGAGGATGCTTGGCACCCTTATGTAAGAATTATTTCCCCAGATTTCTACACAGATTTCCTATTTAATATGTTTTGTATTTATGGTGTACAAAAAAAGAATTACATATACATTTTATTTCTGTGAAAGTTGGATTTCTTTATTATTAAGCGTCCAATATACTATTTTAGCGCCAACTTCGACTAGCGGCCTTCTGCGTAAGTAGTTACTTTGTAAGGCGGACGGCACCACGTGTTGCTGCTGAAATCGAAACACGTGCCCCGAAAGTCAGTCATTGTTCACAGACCGCTCGGGTGAGATCGTGCGTTGATTTACGGTTTGTGAAGTAATTGTGAGAGTTATATTACTTATCGTTTTGCGATTTCATCGTGGTCATTTGTGAAAAATGCCTAGAAAAGCGCCGATACAATCCGGCGTTATTCTGGATGTGTTGCAGAAGTGTGAGAAGTGGGAAGTGTTCGATGAGGAATATAAATTGAATTGTCGCACCGATAAAGTGTGGGAAGAAGTGTCTTTAAAAAATTGTGATAAGTTGTCACCAAACACATTAAACGAAGAAAAGAAGAAATGAAATATTAAAAAATGGAAATAACTGTAATTTGGTTAATATTAATGGCGAAAAAATATATATTCAAAATACGTGTGCATTCGATTCATTGGTTGAAGTATTAACCAGTGCGTATTGCAATTATACTAAATTTAAAAACTGGATCGATAAAAACTCTGACAATATATTTTCTATGTTCGTCAAAAAATACGCTAAGGAGAATATTAACAACTCCGTGTATGAAGAGCGAGGAACTATTTTATGCACAATATTCGAAAGTCGCATTAATATTGTAAATTGTTTTACAAATGCCAATGCGCTGTTTACAAAACTTGTAACAGACGTTTGCAGTGTCGAAGAAACTAGAATCTGCGACAAATATAAAGTAAATTCTAGAAAATTTTTTGTAGTAGATTTAATTAGTACACTCACAAGCGAAGATTTTAAACAAAATTTTGCTTATTTTGTTGCGCAATTCTTCGGTATACAAACACGCACGTGTAAAACATGTCAAACAACACAGCAATTAAAGAGAGAACCAAAATCATATGTGTTCATAGACACCGAAATCTTTTTCCAACTAAACGAAATAGGTGGAATATTTTTAAATAACTTACCTGAAGAGTTTTAAATTGAAGATGCAATATACGTTTTAAGTGGCATCGTAAATTATAGCTCAGGGTATTATACAGTTTATTGCCGTAATACAGCAGGAATATGGACACTACACAATGACATTAGTCAAAAATTGCGTACAATCACAAATCCAAAAACGGTAAAAGTATTTCCGACGACAATGATATTTATAAAAATATAAAAATTCTGTTAAAACTTTAATTCAACAGAATATATGATAATGATACTTTAAAATAGTAAAACTATTGAATCAGTCCGGCGGCGTACCGCTCTGTAAAGTGCGGTACCACTGGCTCCGCCAGTGGTCACAAGTGCCAGCCATGGCACTTGTACTCGCGGATCATACGATCACGCGAGTCAAACGACGCAGGCGTAATTTTGCCAAGAAAGTGACGAAGGAAATAATAAATTTAATGCACCCAATTATGTCGATTCTGAAAGGTGACCAAACGAAATCTTTGGGTGGACAAAAGTCTTCTACATCTACACTACCGAACTGCATCGTTGGACAAACAATTTCATCGTTTAATTAATAAAAAATCGAACTTATACGCGATCGCTTCGCCAGGACCTTTCTTTTTCGCGATTTTTATTAATAATTCCATTCTGGGGGTTGGACAAATGAAAATTTTTGGTGGACAAACGATGCTAGATCGTGAACAATTGTATCCGTCTGTTAAAAATTTGAAAAGTGTTTATGGATGTTGCTGATGACAAATTTTCTTAAATTATTCATAACTTTTTTTGAAGGGTGGACAAACGAAATTTTTGGTTGGACAAACGTGGACAAACGATGGACAATCATTTCCCCACGTCAAATTATTAAAAAGTTTTCATGGGGGTGCTGGTAAGAAATTTTTCTTTGTTCATAACTTTTTTTGAAGGGTGGACAAACGAAAATTCTTGTTGAAAAAACCTGGACAAACGATGGACAAACGAATGCCATCGGGTTTTTTTTAAAAATTCGAATTTGGGGGTGCCAACTTCACAGAGCTCTATCTTGCTGTTATTTGTGTTTATTTTTTCCAATCAGCGCGATAGTTGGGTGTTTACTGCGGATGCAATTATCTTTTTTATTTGTTCTAAAAGTGTATTTTGTGATGAATGTTCTGCGGAATCGCTCGGGTCTAATTCTGACGTACTAGACCGGGGTATTATTCGAGAGTATTGAACTAAAGGACACTCCTTTTCTTATAACGTTATTGAGTGCTTTTGATTTTCTTTCTCTTTCTAATTTGGTTAATACGTTTTTTCAATTATTTTAAGTAGTAAAAAAACTATTCACGACAGAGTTAAACCAAATATTTACAAGCCTTGACCTGCAAAAAAATAATAACTATTACCTGCTAGCAGGCGATCTAAATGCCAAGCACTCAACTTGGAACAACCCTATCGAAAGTAAAAGAGGTACCTCACTCCTCAACTGGATCAAACAACACCAGCTAGATTACAGTCTCATATTACTAAACACGATAATCCCTTCCTTCCCCAGAAGTGAGGCATTTTTGGACTTCTGTTTGGCTGACAATCGGATCAAATTTCATGACACACCTACCCTAGGCAGACTTGACACATTTGATTACGATAGCGATCACAGAGCAGTGAAAAGGTATATCTCTCTACATCTACATGACCCAAAAGAAATAGATGAAATAAACCCCGCGATAAAACATGACTACAATAAAGATGACTGGAATAAATTCAAAAACTACTTAACAGACAGAGACGAGACAAATATTTCAAGTAATAGAAGCCTTACAACAACCGAAATTGATAAATACATACAGCAGCTTTACAATAACATCACAGAAGCAATAGATTATGCAGTACCTCGTGTTAAAAATAACCGAAACTCCACGGACAAATATATCACCCCACAAATAAAGAAACTCAAAAAACAAAAAAGCTACCTAATTACTTGACTAAACACCCTAACACGAATAGCCAACTACACAGCCGCGAATGAACACCTCATTGCAGCTTCCAAACACATACTAAAATTAACCACATATGAAATCAAGAAAGCTTTCAGTAATTCACATCTACAACCCCAAAGAACTCTTCCCAACAGTTAATAGTATTTTCCGTGCTAAAGAGTACCATACAATAGACACCCTCAAAATTCCAAAAACTAAAACAAACTTGTTAGAAAAGACAGATATAGACCCAAATAATATACAAACTGACGACAACGACAATATTATTATTACAGACACTACAAACAAATTAAACATCATCGGTTCACACTTTGAAGCTATTCACGACCGAAACGCACACATGGGTAATCCACCCATACAGCACACTTTGTTGCAGCTGTATTGCAGGAATGTTGCTGCAATATTGCGTTGTTGCAGCTTGCATTGCAATATTGTAGGAACGTTCCTCCAATATTGCCTTGCATTATTGGAGTAGCAATGATTCTACAATATTGCAGCAATATTGCAAGAATGTTGCCGTGCAATGTTCCGTTGGCAACGATCGTACAATATTTCTGCAATATTGCGCGCACATCGACGTGCAATGTTCCAGTGGCAACGATCCTACAATATTTCGGCAATATTACGTGCACATCGACGTGCAATGTTCCACTGGCAACGATCCTACAATATTTCGGCAATATTGTGCGCACATCTATGTGCAATGTTTCAGTGGCAACGACCCAGCAAAATTGCCTACATATTGCCGTGCAATACTGTAGTGGAAATATTGTAGAAACAGTACAGCAATATTCTAAAGCAACTTTGACTTTGACGAAATTTGAGATGTGACGTCGAGTAGATTCTACAGCATGTTTCCTTTAACTGGATATGCTATAATTTCTCGTTGGCCGTTGAAGATATGAAAAAAGTGTTATTGTGAGAGTTGTTTATACATGAATTCAAATTATAGAAATGATTTGAAAATGAATTTAATTTGTTTAGATAGAGTAGATACTATATATTTTAATGTGTGAAATTATTATTATTATTATTATTATTATTATTATTATTAAACGTCTTTATTGCACAAACACGTGTATATAATGAAGCAAGAGAAAAGAGAGATGAAAAGACAAATGCAAAGGTTTAGTCTAAAGACTACTTTCCAACCTAACCTAAACTGACACCGGGTAAAGTTAGAGTCCGCGCCTACAGTGTTAAAAATCCCTAATAGGTTTGTCAAATGAGCCTTCGTTTTTGCATAATTTGAGTTTAAAGTTTTGCACGGTAGGAGTATAAGTTCGAATACGTAAGCAATCTTATCAATCAGCGGTTGTAGCTGTGGCGGTAAAGTGTTCGTCTACGATTCTACAGGTCCTCAGTTCGAATCCCCCTGGGGTAAAAATATTTTCTATGAGAAAAAAACACACGGGCGTTATACTACTACGATTCTGCACACATTCATGTCATCGCGTCCCTCACTGCCCGAAACGGTGCGGGAATGTACTCCGGCAATATTGCTAAGACGGACATAGGAGGGAACCTGCAACTGCCCTGCAATGATACAGTGCAACATTGCAATCTCGCACTGCAATATTACAGAGAGGTTGCTGCAATGTTATGGTCCTGTGTGAGCACACCTAATCAACCTAATTGCCAAGAATATAGATAAACTAAAATCAAAATTATACAAAGATTCAAACGATATTATATCAATATGCACCTTCAACAACACGAATACAGCTGACAGACCTGACGAAAGTAGTATTCCAGAAAACTTCTTCAGGATAGTAGAAGACTTGACTCATCCTCAAAAAACTAAACAGCAAAAACTCATCCAGTTTCGACAGCATCCCAAACATAGCACTAAAAAATTACACTCCTTATACATACTCTATTAGGCTATCTTATTCAATAACTGTTTGAACATTTCTTATTTTCCCACAATCTGGGAAACGGCAAAGCTGATAGCCATAAGAAAAAAAGGGACAGACAGTAGTGACCCCGCGGGATGCCGGCCAATTAGCCTCCTGCCCAACATAAGTAAAGTCTTTAAAGTAATAATATACAAGGCACTAAACACTTTCTGCTTAGACAACAATACTATACCCGAAACTCAATTCGGTTTCAGATTTAAGCATTCGACAATCCATGCGATTACCAAGTTTACTTCAGACCTATGTTGGGCCAAAAACACAGGTGACTATATCGGAGTACTATTCACAGATTTGGAAAAGGCCTTTGATACTGTCTGGGTGGGCGGACTTTTCTTCAAACTACTAAATAAAAAATTTCCAATTCACTTGATAAAAATAATATGGAACATGTTAAAAGACAAAAAATTTATCGTAATGGAGGGTCAATGTAAGTCATCAAAAATCTTCAAAATTATGAACGGCCTCCAACAGGGAACTGTTAACTCACCCATCTTTTTTAACATCTATATAAGTGATTTATTACGAATGTACGATTTGAACAGTAATAATAAAAAGTTCGCAGTAGCTTTCGCCGATGACATCTTAATATACATCAGAGACAACAAACCCTCAATAATAAACACCCAACTACAAGAAATATTTGACAAACTACAAGGGCACTTCCACATGTGGAAGCTAAAAATAAATGTCCTCAAATGCGAAACTATCCTGTTCAGACCGTACATTTCTATCACATCAGACGGTAACTACGACGCGCGAACTCATACAAAAAAATTTAGTATTCATAATTCAAATAATGCAAATATAAAAATACCTAACATAAAAGTTGTCTGTTACTTAGGAGTATACTTAGACTTTAAATTAAACTGTAATTAACATATCGATATTCATTTACATAAAGCGCAAAAAGCCATTTTTATGAATAAAAGACTATTTTATTCCAAGGAGTTGAAAAACGAAGTAAAAATACTACTATACAAACTACTAATCCGTCCGATACATACCTACGGCTGTCCCATATGGTTCAACCTAAGCGCTCGCACAATGGAAAAATATCGCTTATTCGAGAGAAAGTGTATTAGAGCCTGCACCAACATATATCGCTCACCAGAATTAAATTACAAAAAGAGAGTCAGTAACGTCAAACTATATGAAGCAACAAAAAACATCACTCGTATAGATATATTTACCCTCCATCTAATAAAAAATCACTGGGCAAACGTGTGCAGGGTAAACACCAACAGTCTAATTTACAGCATCATCTACCCAAACACGTTATACTTTAATAAGGCGAGAATGACTGGATACATCCCCCAGAAGCGTTCCCATACCTCGACGGCATGGGACTAATCTAAGACAAAAACAATATACCCATCATATATCATTATAACAGGAAAATCGATAACAAATTTCTACCCTATGATAAGAATATGAGTATTAATGATTCTAGAATGCGTTTCACTCACACACTTACAACACAAGATCGAAAAGATAACCATAGAAAGAACACCGCAAAGTACTGATGGCTCCAATAAATTAAGACAAGAAAAAAAATATAAATAAGTTAGACTAGAACAAATGCATCTGCTTTACCAGATCAAAATTTAGCACACAATTTAATTCTCATCAACCAACCACAAAACAGAATGACAGGATCTTATATGTAGTTAGAATGAGCATAGTTTTATTTTCTTTTTTATTGTAACGCCTCGCAATACGCGTCAGCGGTTACAGCAGTGATAAAAAGGAAAAAAAATTGTCTTTTTCCTTTCTTTCTTCTCTCTTCCTCTTACTTGTAAAAACTCTTATTGTGTGTAACAGTACCGTGCCATTCTGTACAAACATAAACCCAACTAAGTTAAGTAAATGTAAGCTGTCATATAAAATGATGATGTAGTAATAAGTGCAATTTTAAACTCACACTAGCTTTAAGACTATGCGTGCTCCGCTCTCGGAGCCTTGGGTTTCGCTTCATCCCCCCAAAAAAATTCAACTTTTGTAAACGTTATGTTTATTGAACCGATGTAAATATACCATTTAAGTGGCGCAATAAACGTTTGTTAAAAGAAAAACGCTGCTGATCAGCACGCAGGCGGCTCGGGTTCGATTCCCGGCGTCGTGGCTCTCTTTTCCCGTGGCTACCGAAACACGTAGGAATATGACGTCACTTACCAATTCCTACATTCATGACAAAAAATTATGCGAAAACAAGCTTACAATGTCAACAATATAGTGCTCATAGAAAATTAACTTTTAGTTTACCAGATTATTTTTTAAAAAATAAAAGAAACATACCGCTAAAATCTTTCAGATTCGCTCGTTTGTTATTTTAAGACGTTTTGCAACACAACACGTTAACCAAACAAATGTAAGCCATTATCTGATTCCCACAGCTCTTTTTCATTCCCCGTTGTACTTTTACACCTTTGCCGATGGAGTGAAACACCCACTATGACCTAATATGTCAATTAGCCCATATTAGATCCTAGGTCATATTTACACCACTTAGTCTAATTAGATTTCTTAGTCTAATTAGACCCTAAAGGGTAGGCTAGGTCGAAAAGGGGCAACAATAATTTTTTGTAATCTTATTTAACACAGTGAACAAACTGTGTGAGGTGTGTCAAAGCACACTG
The DNA here is from genome assembly GCA_963932335.1 of Andrena marginata. Lineage (NCBI taxonomy): Eukaryota > Metazoa > Arthropoda > Insecta > Hymenoptera > Andrenidae > Andrena > Andrena marginata. The sequence continues at coordinate 27,320,547 of OZ010662.1, forward strand.
ATATCTTTTTATAATTTCAAAACTACATGCAGCCGCGCCGCCGGGTGGGAGGGGCCAAGGGGTGGTTTTTCAAATTAATATTTTTTATCGATCATAGAACGCAATCGGTTTCTACAAAGCTAGTATGTAACCAAAAGTTTTTTTTTTTAATTATCTCAATTTTTCACTGCGCCCCGCTAGCAAAAAGGAATGTGTATTATGTAGACGATAGTGCCGATACCTATAGGTCTGGGTTGGGTATCGGTAGGGTAGTATCTGGTGGGTTAAAGCATAGACGACAGTGGGGTAAAACGGAACGCTTAATTTTGGAGGGTGATAACATAAAATCGGAACGAGATAAAGACACGGGACTTCCACAGAAGTCATCAGTGGACCTTAGACTATAAGAAAAACAAAACCATTGTTAAGAAAAATCTTTGGGAACAACGGAAAATGAAATTTTCCCGAGGTATTGAAATTTTCGCCTCGCTCAAGTGGTGGGGTGAAACGGAACACGCACTTGAACACCATGTAAACGTACAACATCTTTATTTTTATGATTTAAAATGTATTCATTTATTTTAAAAACTATAAATATGTGTTTTAGGTATAACTATTACAAATAAAATATAACAAAAGTATATATTATATACATAAGGAAAAATATTTTACCAGAGAACATAAAAATGACTGAAAATAACCAAATACACATCGACTTTTACATGAATAATGAATATCAACACGTACATGGAGAATTTTTTAGTTTTTAGTGCATTTTAAATAAAATTGTTTAACTTAAAAAAAAATTCATATATTTTATTATTTACTTTTTAGTGTCTAAGTTTTGATTTGTGGTTATATGCGATTGCATATCGATTGAATTGATTTGATCTATGGTTATAGGCTGATTTCAAGTCGTTTGGATTTGTGGTTATGGGTTATATTTATTGATGACTGGGTCATTTTCTCACCCCTCCCATTTTTTTCTTTCATAATTTTGTATTGTCATAACAGCTACGCACGCCTGCAAAGTTTTAAGACAATTGGATTGGTGGAGTTTTACCCCACTGTAGTTGTGTTCCGTTTTGCCCCACATGCAGTCATTTAGTAATCATTTAATATTTAATACTTCAGCGTGAGGTAAAGAACTTTTTAATACGTCAAAATGTAGCGTAAGAACTACAGAATCCAACGATGTACTTACCGTTAATAATTTTCGAAATTCAAGTGCCAAAAAGTGGTCGAAAGTACAACACAATATTGAAATGTCGATACCGGAAAAATAACGTGTACACGGGTTTATGGTCTGTCACAAAATGCTGTGAGGACCCTTTGGTCCCATGTCACGCGAGACCAACTCATTCGCAACTCTTATCTACGAGAAACATTGATGTTCCGTTTTACCCACCCGTTCCGTTTTACCTCACTTTCCCCTCCCATGAGGAGGCGGTCCCCACAGCCATTTCCTCCCCTCTCAGGGAGGCCCATCTTCTCAGGCCGTGTAGGAAGGTCGGTGCGGTCTTCGCGACTGCGTGGCACAGTTTCTCCTCCCCTGGCGGACGCAGGGAGGCCCTTCCTCTTCCCGGGCAGTGCAGTAAGAATGGGGAGGTGCGGTCACCGAAGACCGGGAGGCGCGGCAAGCCCTGGGGAATCCTCCGCCCCCGGAATATTTGTACACTCAAAGCCATTGTACAATGGCTGAATGGTTCAAATGATGTCCAGGCCCAGCGGCACATGCCAATGCTCCCCCCGCCTACGTTGCTACTAATTAACTAGGTATCGGTAATATTTTTTTATTAAAATTTACTGGGGAAAGATCCTTTTCCAGCGCCCCTATGTGAAGCGCTTTAGATTCCAGGCCTTAGGGCACTCTTCAGCAAACTGCAATTTCTGTTACGATTTTTACCAACACCAAGCGTACGCGGATACCGTAAACGTGTTACCGTGTCAGGGAGAGTAAATTGATTTCAGAAGGATATTTTAACAAAAAACAATGAAAAACTGTATTTAATAACAAAACTGAGAAAACAAGTAGACAAGTGGACCGATAAACTGTGAATAACAAGATTGTTGTGTGAGTCAAATATGAATGCATACGGTTTCTTCCGTATGACCTGTTGGTGAAGACCTTTTAGTTTGACTGTTTTGTATTGACTGCTTGACGAACTCGTCCGATTTCTTGATACTAGTTCGGTGGTAACTGCATTCAGTCGCTTGGATACCATTGTGTCGATGTGAACCAATCGGGCAAATTCCACAGCACAAATCGCGCTACTTATTCCCTGCGGTCTCGACGCGCCTTTCCGGGAAATGGGCTAGATTTGGCGGGAGTTGCTCTGGCTGGAATTTTGGCTGCATGATCTTTCTTACCTGCCCGCATACTGGATGGCTCGAAAGCGCAAAGGCACCCACATCTGCGTTGCAAGTGCGGGCGCTTTAACCAGTGACCTTTCCGGAGGTGCAATGAGGCTGCCAGGCACGTTGGCCTGCCTTGGCGTTTACAATGATCTTTAATTGCCGCGTAACAAATTGGCCCGTACAACGGCCAAACCGTTCAATCAAGTGTGCAACGCAGATATGAGGATCCTAAGAATGCCTGATAATAAATCATTCCTCCTAACACTTAACAAAGACCAGAGACTCTTTTCCGCGACTCTATGCAATACGGAACATGGGTAGTCTCTGAATTTTGGGACACCGTGTATAATATCTTCTTCAATTATCCGTTCAAGAATGAATTTTTAACATCGTAATGTTTTAGCATTAGTTATGGTCTAATCTATTGCGAGATTATTTAAAAAGAAAATGGCGGATCCAATATGGCTGCCCAAACTGGGCAAATTCTATTAAAATAGGCATCATACGGACCAAAAACGTTATTTATCGGATTCCTGAAGCTATAACTTTATATTTAGTAGTCTAGACAATTGTATTATAATGTATATACATATTGCTTTATAATGTAATACTAAGGAATAGTTGCTAAAAAATGGCAGATAACAGTAAGAAATCAACATTGTTTACTAACTTATTAAAATCCACAGCAACTGCTGCAAATACATAATTAAACTAACCATTGCATATCTGTCAGAGACGAAAATAAAGATTATTGACAAAAAAAATGTATTGGAATTGTTTATAAAAATTTGTTTAAACAATTTTTAACAAAGTAACAGTAAAATCCATTTCATACAATTAAATTTATCATATTTTGTTGTAAAAGTACCATGGTTTTTTCTTACAAATGTTGCGTACTCAAATGCCTAAAAACAAATTTTAGAATTTTGCCCTAACCAATCCCGAAGGTTGCGAAATGTGTAATATCGGTTTGAAGAGGTTAGCTACCGGACGGGTGATCGAGAGAAAGAGGCAAGGTGATTTGGGTAACGGTCGTTTATTCTTTAAATTAACGCGGCGAGTCCTGGTGTGTACGATGGCGCGTATCGCGGTCGCGGCGCGTATCTCGGCGATTATCGCGATCGACGGTGACGATTCGGCGGAAGTGGAGTGGATAGACGATTTGACCCTTCGGTGTCCTGGCGGGCCAACCCTGCCGTTAAACCCTGGTCGGAGAGTCTTTAGTCCGGTTACGCCGTGGGCACAACCCGTGGGTGAATCGGAGACTGTAAGGACGCTCTCGAGAACGGAGATAAATCTTTTCGGGAGATCGATGGCGGATAACGGTATGCGTCCAGAGGATGGCTCACGCTGTCCTTCTGGGAACCGGGGAGGTGGAGAATTCAAAAAGACACAGAGACTCAGTCTGTCGACGCACGAGAACTGGTGCTAACACGGGCGCTTGTCTTTCGCAAGAACGAGTGTCTACACAAGAACGTGGAATCGCACAAGAGGTCTCCGGAAGAGGTGTACTGCTCGGTACGCTCGCTCTAGGCGGTCTCTGCCAAATAGGCCTATGCCCCCGGCCTATAGTGCTCGTTCTTTCATCCTCTCGCGGTTTCCTATGTAGTTTCCTATTGTATTTTATTTTATTTTGTTTTCTTTCCTTTCTTGTCCTTTTCTTTTCTTTCTTTCATTTTTCTTACCTCCCAACGGCTTTTTAGGTTAGGTTGTAGAGCAGCAGTTAATGCTGAACCTCGCCTACTCGCCATTGTAATTTAATTCAATTTAATTGTAATGGTGCAATAAAGACATTTAATAATAATAATAATAATAATATGTCCTCGTCCGTGGATTTCGGCAGCGAGAGAGACACTCGCTGTGTACGCATCTCGCGCCGATTCTCGGTACCCGCGGACGAGTGGTGGGGGGTAAGACCGTTGGCAGAGCGCGGTACGCGTCCTCGCGGCCGGGCGCGCGGTGGGGGGCAAGATCGTCGTACCACCGACAATAACTCGTTAGAAATGTTTTTCACAGATTCCTCAAAATCTTTAGGTTGGATTAAATACCAACTTGGTTTTCACTTACGAAGGTTACCCAAATAAATGCGCAAAAACAACTTTCAGGATAATACCCTAACTAGAGCTGTTGATTCCCGGGAGATCGGATACACGGGTACCCGTGAGATACTCGGGAAGAAACAAATTTCCCGGGTAGGCCCTACCCGGGAAAACTACCCAAGATAATAGACACATCCGAGATCTCATAGAGTACCGTTCCACAATTGAAGCCACACTGAGCGTCACGGCCTTCGGGTCGAAGGGTTTGGCCCCCGAGGAGACAGGAATACCCATTAAGAAGTAAGAAATCTCCAGTTCCGAATTTCTTATCAGATCTTAGCAAAAACGACGTCAATCGATTCCTTACGTTTCTCCGATGAAAATAACACCAAGAACGACATAATTCGGACCATAATGAAGGAAATTACGTGAATAAATGTTTTGCATAATTTCAAATTTACTTCGTTAAAAGTAGTCCGATTTCCACGAAATGAGGTATGATTTTCATCGGAAAAACATAAGGAATCCATTAGTTTCACTTCCATATCGATACGTTGTTTATCAAAAGCTTCTTAATATACTGTAATGAATATTTTACCCTAGACTACGGGGTCCGACCTCGATTCGCTGCGGTCGGCCAAGGATTCATACCTGATTCAGGAATAAAATAATTCTTAACTCTTTATCGTATCGATATAAAAGTGACACCGATGTATTCCTTATGTGCTTCCGATGAAAATCGTACCAAATTTCATGTAAATTGGACTATTTTTAACCAAGTGAATTTGAAATTATGATAAACGTTCATAGAATTTTCTTCATTATGGTCCGAATTACGTCGTTCTTGGTGTTATTTTCATCGGAGAAACATAAGGAATCGATTGGCGTCGTTTTTTGCAAAGACCTGATGAGAAATGCGGAAATCCTGGACATTTCTCACTTCTTAATTTTATTCCAACCCCTTCAAGGGTCGAAAGCCATAAAATTCGGTGAGGTAAAGCAGGGGGTTGACGTCACCACGGGGTGCCAGACGGCATCTCTCTGGCAGACGTCTCTCCAGAATCTACCTCTGTACTTTGTAAGTTCTCGGGTATCTCGAGTATCTCGGGTAGTTTTCCCGGGTAGCGCCTATCCGGGAATTCTCCTCATCCCGGATATCTCACGGATACCCGGGTATCTCGGGTACTCAGTCCACCACTACAGCTCTAACCCTAACCAAGCCCTAGTGGCTGAAAAGGATTATAATGTGTGTTTATGGTTTCCACAAAATCTCTTCAGTCCGATTCGGTATCGATACTTGGTTTTAGCTTAGCAACACAAGTGCCTAAAACCAATTTCTAAATTTTACTATCGTACTCGTTTCTCAACGCAATATTCAGGAATTTATTTAAAAAAAAACTATATTTTTATACTATCTGGCGTTTCGCCAGCATATTAAGGTACGTTTGAAGTACTAGATAGAATTTCGTCGAGCTTTTTTATCGCACATATACATAGATATAATCGGTGGCGCAAGTTTCTTCAAAAAAATTTTTTCCGACGGGCGTCTATAAACGCTCGTTGGCATGAATGTCCATATACATTTTCGTACGTTTTCGCTCTAGATTCATAAAAAGAAGTTTCATCAAAATTATCGACCTCATAGCGATAACATCACCTAATTAGCATATGGCAAATGCGGAAATCTTCTACTTGCATCTGTTACCGATATATGTACGTTGGACGCCTATTGGCGTCTTTAGCGACGAAACTGTGAAACAGAAGTAAACTAATAAATCCATGTTGACAGTGACTCGCACTCAACTAAATCACTTGATAGAATAGAATTTTTTAATGCTTGTGAACGCATCACTCGATAAATCGATAGGCTACGTTTCGACTATGCCTAATATGTACTTTGAGAGTCGTTGACATTTTGTCATGCCGAGAGATGTTCAAACATTGCCTGACTTTGGCATCATATTTTTACGCCATTTACGACATTTTCTGGAAACAATTGGAAGTATTTGCTCAGAGTCTTCAAATGTTTGAAAACAATGTGAACTCAACAGTCGTTTTGTACCTTAGAGAGTATACAGGGTCATCGTTTAATCCTGCAACCCGTGCGCGCGCGAACTTGTAAAATGGCAACACCGCCTAACGGACGAATTCGACTACAACCATGCACCGGCCCAGCGAAGAGTTGCCAGCCGCTGCTGGACAAGAGTGATGCCCGAGCTTTGAAAATTTTAGCGTCGCAAAGAGCTAGATATTGGGAATTTCCCGGCCCAGGTAATCGAGCGACGCGCTCCGCTTTTATGATCGGTTTGCCATTCGCACCCCAGATTACAGTAATGAGGTTTGAAAATAATGTGACCTAATCTTGTACCCGTCTCAATTTCAAAAATTTTAACTACGACAGGGTTGACCACGGCGCTATACCCTTGTATGGAGAGATTTTCTGCCACCTGCTTGTAAAAACCACAATAATGGCACATCATTCCAAAAAATGGCATTAACGGAAGCCGGTATAGGCGTGGCGTTGACTAGCTAAAACATTCAAACACAAAAATTCTAGAAAAAAAATTCAAACACCGCTACAAGCAAAGACACGTCCCATTAGTTACCCCTTACGTCTTATTTAGGTATGCACCGCATTAAGGATAAAATCATAAAAAACAAAACCAGAACAATAAATTTTGAGGTCTGCAGAACTAACACATAATTGAATAAAAATTTAATTTCTCAATTTATAAAAGTAATGATACAGAAACAACTAGCCTATTGTTTAACAACACCCCGAATTTTAAAAACAGCATTAAATACATTATCAAATAAACAGTTTCCAAAAGCTTTTTAAACAATTATGATTAAAAAATTGCTAAAAGAAAAAGTAAGTAAACGTAAAATATGTTTAATTATCCATCATTAAGAGGAAATAATTTTTCCTCATTTTTCGGCGCAAATTGCATTCCTATATCTCTTATAGTTCAAAAGTTAGACGAAACAGGCCCCAAATTTTTCAACCTGGGCCGGAAAATTCTGAATAGTTCTTTGCGACGTTAATTTGAAAGAGACCAGCCCAAAATTCTCGAAGCTCGGGCATCACTGCTGTCCAGCGGTCGCTAGCAGCTCTCCGAACGCCGGGACGGTGCATGGTTGTAGTGGAATGCGTCGGTGAGGCGGTGTTGCCATTTTATAAGTTCGCGCGCGCGCAGGTTGTAGGATTAAATGATGACCTGTATACATGGAGACATTGAGAGCTCGAAACTTTCGCCAACATCGCGTGAGAGAGAAAGAGATGTATTTCTAGATGGTGTGACCGAGAGAGGTAGAAGGGAGAACCAGAATCGCCGCAATACGCATACGCCGGTGTATTCCCCTCGCTCGAAACAACTGGAATATGTCTTTCTTCCTCGCATGATGTTAGTCTCCAACTAGCTCCACAGGAGACATAAGGCAATAAGACCACCATTAGTATATGCTCTAAATTGTGTACATATGCACGGGTAATTCTCTCGCTAGAGTCTTCAAAGGCAACTCGCACTTGCATCAGGCGGACTTTTAGTCGAATACGAGGCCCTGGACCACATGGAGGAGGTCGCGACGAGCCCGGGGTGCGACACCCCGGCGACGTGTGTCTACCTCCGGCACTACTCGGTCGTGCGAGAAACGAATGGAAAACTTCACGTCGTGTTCAACGCCTCGAGCCCGACCTCTAATGGAACGTGGCTTCATGATCACCTGCTGATCGGGCCGAAACTACAGCAGGACATTGTCACCATCCCCCTCCGGTGGCGCCTTACTCCATTCGCGGTCAAGGCTGACATCGAGAAGATGTATTGTCAATTTCGCGTACACCCAAGCGATGCGGATCTGCAGTGCGTGTCGTGGCATCGGCGCATCGGAGCCGTTCCGTGGACTTTCCGTCTGCAGACAGTTACACACGGCACCGCCGTCGCGCCCTACCTCGCTCAGCATGTGCTGCGACAGCTCGCCATCGACAGCGCGGGAGGGGGGGGGGGAGTATCCACGCGGGCGGTGCGTCTTCGAGGGGAATTTCTACGTCGATGACGTGCTATTCGGCTCGGACGAGGTCACGTCAGTCTCGCTAAACGCGATAAACTCTGCCCTTTGCGCGCGCGTAGTGGTTTCGTGTTGCGGAAGTGGCCAGCAAATCACCCATCGTTAAGCCTCGAAGACTGTGCCGTTGCCGCGTCACCGGTGCACTCGGCGCCGAAAGGATCGGAATCGCACGCCGTCCTGGGGATCCAGTGGGTTTCCCAGGAGGACGCGTTTCACTATCGGATTGTACCCCCTTTCGCCTCCGTGACTACGAAACTTCCCGTCCTGTCGGGGGCGGCGCGGATGCATGACCCGCTCGGCTGGGTATCACCGAGGGGGGGAGGGGGGGGGGCACGTTACCCTCATCGTAGCGAAAACTAAGGTCGCGCCGGTCAAGACGGTCAGCATCCCGCGTCTGGAGCTGTGTGCCGCCACATTATTCGCTCGCATTCTCCGGCGGGTAGCGTCCGAGGCTTCTTGACTCACCGCTGCCCTGCACGCCTGGGTGGACTGGCGAGTGGTGCTTTCTCGGCTGCAACGGCAAACCCTCTCACTGGAATGTGCTCGTCGCAAATCGGGTAGTGGAAATCCAATCCCTGATTGAACAGCTGGCAACGTGGAGGCATGTCCTGACCTCTAATGGAGGGGGGGGGGGCTGTGTGGATTCCGAGATTGCTCTTGGAGTGATCCGGACAAGTCGCCGCCCGTGAAGGAAGAAGCGCGAATGGCGGCGGTCCAAGTTTTCGCCGCCCAGTCCGTTAGAACCGCTCCCTTATTCTTGCTCCTCCTGGCCGCGACTGCTTCAGGTCACGACGCGTATCCAGCGGCTAATACGCCGGGGGGGGGGGTCAGACAGCGGGGATTCGCGAGTACCGGAGCTGCGGGGGGTACGCGACTGGTGGATTGGGTGGCTCAAGGGTGCGGCGTTCGTCGGAGACATCGTCGCGATTAAGGGGGTCGTCTTATGTGACGGCTGGCTTTTCTTTCGCTTTTTGGGAAACTTTTTTTGACGAACCATGAAAACACAATACCTTGGAATTTGTACTACATATTTATTAACATTTGAAGAGTTATTCAGAATGTTTTGAAGTTAAAATACGGAGTGGAATTGACTTTACAGCTCTCGAAAGAGACATGGTGCGGAAAAAATGTTGGTCGACAGCTGACATGATTCCGGCTGTCCTGTTAATCTGAAATCAAAAAGTCAAACGGCACATTAATTTGTAGACTTGTGGCTACAGCCGGTACCAGAATGAAGTCAAAATATTGGAAATTTAATGTTTGGCACAGTTTTGTAAATAAAGCTCCGCTTTTCGTCAATGACAATTTTCGTTCAAAACTGTGCCAAACATTAAATTTCCAATATTTTTACTTCATTCTGGTACCGGCTATAGCCACAAGTCTACAAATTAATGTGCCGTTTGTCTTTTTGATCTCAGATTAGCAGGACAGCCGGAATCATGTCAGCCGTCGACCAACATTTTTTCCGCACCATGTCTCTTTCGAGAGCTGTAAAGTCAATTCCACTCCATATTTTAACTTCAATACATTCTGAATAACTGTTCGAATGTTAATAAATATGTAGTACAAATTCCAAGATATTCTGTTTTCATGGTTCGTCAAAAAAACATTCCCCAAAAAGCGAAAGAAAAACCGGCCGTCACATAAGACGACCCCCTTAAGAAAGGGGTACCAGTTTGTCGCTCGAGCCCACTTCGGCACCTGACTCCCTTCGTCGACGATGACAGCCTGGATTGCGTGGGGAGGGGGGTGAGCCATGCCCTGCTTCTCGACGACGCGCGGCATCCAATCGTTCTCCCGAAGCACCACATCACCCGGCTGATTATCCAACACGCACACCTCAGGGCGCTGCACAGTGGACCCCAGCTGACGCTCAGCGTCCTGAGGAACAATTTCTGAGTGCCACGCGCTCGGGACTTAGTTCGACGGGCGGTGCACCACTGCACCGTCTGCGCCCGACATCGAGCTGCCGCCGGTATGCAAATCATGGGCGACCTCCCCACTGCGCGGATATCGCCGTCCCGGCCGTTTAATTAGATAAGAGTCGACTTCGCCGGACCCATAATGACGCGTCCGGGAAAGGGCGATGGGTATCGAGCCCACAAGGCACATATCGCCTTGTTCGTATGCCTCTCGACCCGCGCCGTGCATCTGGAGCTCGTCACCGACTACACCTCGACAAGCCTTCCTCTCCGCGTTTCAACATTTCGCGTCCAGGCGTGGCCGCCCAGTCACATGCATAGTGACAATGGCGCGACTTTCTAGGAGGCCGCCCGAAATTTTGGGGCTGCGATTCGCGGCGCAGGGGAATTGCCGGTGGTCGCAGCGTTTACTGGCGCGAAAGAGATACAGTGGTCCTTCATTCCCCTCGCAGCTCCTCATTTCGAGGGTTTGTGGGAGGCCGGGGTTAAAAGTGCGAAGCACCATTTACATCGCGTTGTGCAGGATCACAGGCTCTCCTACGCGGAGATGACCACGGTCCTGTGCATCGTCGAAGTATGCCTCAACTCGCGAATCCTCGGCCCCGCTCCAGCCGAGGTCGACGACTTCGCGCTGACCCCTGGCCACTTCTTGACCGGCGCCCCTTTTCTTCCGCTCCCCCCGAATGCCCCGTCCAGCGGTTCCGCGTCTCTTCGCGGTCGCTGGCAGCTCGTGCAGCGTATGCGCGACCATTTCTGGAGGCAATGGCAGGCCAATTATCTGAACTCTCTCCAGTTCCGGCGTAAGTAGACTAACCCCCAACGTTGCCTTTGTATTGGCGACCTGGTGGTACTCAAGAACAACGACTCGCCGCCGGCGCAGTGGCGGCTCGGCCGTGTCTCGCAAGTCCACCCTGCTCTCGACGGTCGAGTCCGAGTGGTGTCCAAGTGGCGAGTTCACGCGCCCCATCACCCGCGTCGTGCTCCACCCGTGCGTGTCCGAGGCAGACGAGAGCCGCATAGCGAATTGAAAAAACCACCTGTAACGAGTTCCGAAGTTATGCGCTGCCGCTCCGGTCTACCACTGCGAACCCTCGTGTCAAGGCAGGCGGCCGCCGGGCGAGCGCACGTCTCAGAAATTCGGACCGCATGTCGGGCGGAATGTCGGACGGAATGTTGAGGCCGCAATGTCGGACGGAATGTTGAGGGCGCAAGAAACGCACCGCGTCGCGCGTTTAAACCTGTGTCCGCTGAATCATCGCAACAGCTGATGAATCAGCTGTGGCCCGTTGGTATTGCGTTGTTGACGCCAACTGTGTAGAGCACGCATTAAAGGAGTTTCTACTTGCGCCAGTGTTATCAAGAATTGTTTTCACGCGACCGCTTACGCCAAACGCCCATGCGTTACTGTATTATAGTTGCGTGTTGTCTTCGTGTTGTACAAGTGGTTGTGACGTCTGTGGTCAGTATTCGACCACGAGGAAATAAATCGTGTCAGTCCCAAAAGAATCGTCTTTCTGTTGGATTTCCTTTCCATCGAGCCATCCCAGCGCCGGCATTTTTACCAGTTCTTGGCGAAATAAAAAAGTATGGAGTGAACTGGATCAAATTTTCTCGGCATTTCGTTTAGTTTATGTCTTATGTCATTTCAAGAGGTAACATTATGAAAATTGCTGTCAACTGAACTAACAAGGGACCTTCGGCAACCCGCAAATTCAGAAAGTTATGCAACTCGGTGTGCAAGTAAAGTAGTTCATCCGTAACGCAACTTTATTTTTTGTTGGTGCAATAATTCAATTTTTGGGGGTGAAATCACCCATTGAAAGAAATGTAGAATATTCTTCTCCGTGGAATATTTTGAGAACAAAAGCGGGATCCTTTTTTATATCTACAAAACGGGGTAAATATAATTTTCGAACAAAATATATTTTTCAAATTAACCCCACCACCAACCCGTAAAATTAAGTTCTTGTATTTTGTAAATATATGCCGAAATATCCCTGTGTAAACTCTTTTCATACATATATGTATAGTTTATGTGTCATTTTTTTTTGCAAACAAATAAAAACCCTGTTACCGAATTTGAAGTCGATTTTAGCAGTTCTCATTAATAAAATGGTTTCTTAAAGTCATATTTAAATTATTAGTTCTATAAAGTTTAGACAGCTGCCAATTAATTAAGCACGACAGTACGTAAAATTGCATCCAAGGTAAAACTCATTAAAATTAATCAATGACGTGCATGAATCATTATGATAACAGCAGATTCATACATGCATTACTTAAAGTGTAATTTTATTAGACTATTTTGGAAACCACACGATAAATAAATAGTGCGTGAAGATTTACAAAGACTTTGCAAAATATATACGTTATCATTAAAATGACGCAAAATCGCATTGATGCCGACAACATTGTCGAAACTTCCGATTTGCATAATGCATGTATATAAATTTTAAATGATTGTAAATCAAGTTTATTTACCTATTCCACTAACAGCATATATATAATATCGCAGGTAAATACTATAATATTATATTAAAGTTATTCATATTAAAATTAATTTTAACATTATAGCAGTTTTCATTAATGAAGTAGTCGCATAAAGCAATATTTAAACATTTGTAGTCTCTTTTTGTACATGCTGTATTGTTTGATTATACACGGGAAGAATTATACTAATAGCAAACGATAGATACATTGAAAATTACGGTTTGTAATTATTACAATAATGATATTCTTCATAGGAATGATTGAAACAAGAATACTTGCCACATCATGCACATCGCATAAAAGCCGGATCCCCGGGAGACCGGGGCAAGTTGTAACACGGGGTAAATTGTAACATAAGTAAAATTTTTTGAACGACAAATCTGGTAACCCACAGCATGCGAGGGCTACTTGATGATATTAGTGCCGTCGATTTTAGTGACACAAACGAGCGTTATGTAGCGTCATTTTGTAGTTATAGCCCAGAATTTTAGAATTTAGAGCACGAAAATAAATGTTGTCTTAACATTTTTATTTCAATTAACCATCATTAGAAACGGTTTGAATATTTGCTTCTTTGTCGCAAATGAATCAGTACACATTGGTTTATTATAATGTGTACGCATTTTAGTAATTTCATGTTTAGTTTCTCGTGTGCTGAGATAAAAAGCAAAAATGCAAACTCGGGGTAAATTGTAACATGTTCCTATACTTACTTCGCTTTAAATGGTGATAAATCAAGCTATTTGCTGACACAACGGAAAAAGATGCTCTAGACGAGCAACAGAATAATCGGGAATCCAAAAAGTAGAAAAAAAAGTATAAAGGAAGAAATAAAGAAAGCGAAGAGAAGATTTTGATAGAATGAGATGAAGAAGCAATGATTGTTTATCTTATGTACATAAAATATTAAATAATGACCTGTATTTTCATTTATATTGATTAGAAATGTTTATTTGGGTTCACATTTGTATTTAAATAAGTAAAACAGATGTGTTACAATTTACCCCGGACTGGGGCACATTGTAACAAAGGTTCAGATTTGTTTAACATAAAGCTAGATGTCTCAGTGTCCAAGATTTTGTCAAGTACTTTCACACAATCAGTTCACCACATATGTAAGTAGTAAATCACGCAAATTATTTCCTGATTGAAGAAAACACTTTCGAGAAACAACTCTAGGAACTTTTATTGTTACAATCTGCCCCGGTCTCCCCTACTACATTTGGGTCTTAGCTTTTCATTACTGAAACAGCAGAAGTCTACAGGATTTTGAAATTCGCTGGGATGCGTTTCTAGATATTCGCCTTTAGGGGTACCTAAAATTGCACCCAAGGTAAAACTTATTAAAGCTAAACCACGCGGTAAATAAATAATGCGTTAAACTTTACAGTGACTTTACATCATTTTATTTCTAATTTATAATATTTTTGTGCCATATTCATATTTCGATAAACATGTTTATGTACTCGCGTCTTTTGACTAATATAAATATTCCCGAAGATGTAGCTACTGGCAGTTACATTTCTGGCAGCAGTCAGTTACCATTTAATTGAAAAAAGTCAGTGATCATTGTTTGAAAGGCTTTTCTTTAAAATACAGTCGATTAATGTTGCTAACGTAATAAACATGTTAGCCCCTACGTTTCAAATTGCAAGTATAACACAGATACCTATAAACTCCGTAGACACGGAACTGCACAATGAAATTCGGAACATTCTAAAAAAGTTTCAGAACATACATTCCCTACCATTAATTGAATATGATTATGTTTTCGGTTTTGCCAATCCATCAGAACCACCATGGTGCATAAGTTGTAAAGTACATTATGACTGCAGAAGAAGAAGAAGCAGAAGACAGTTTTGACTCTGCAGAATGCACTGGTGATGATGAAGGTGGAAAAGTTGACTTATGTTATAAGAGAAAAGCTAATACGTTTTGGAAAAGCGGAAAAACGGCTCGTTGAATGCTTACAAGTGTACAGAAAAATTATCGCATGGTTAAATCTTTGCGGCAGCTATACAGGTGGGAAGCGAGTGTAGAAAGAGGTGGAACAAATGCAGATAAATTTGCATTTATTGCGGAATACGTACTGCAAAAGTTTGAAGAAACTTGTGACAGAAGATCTATTGTTCATGACATGAAGATTGTGGGCCTTGGAGGCAAAAAACCAGGTGGAATTACCCCAATTCGTGGCAGGTAAATGGTGGAGTTGGAACTTTAAAATTGTGCGTATAATTGTGTCCCGCAAGGTAATAACATTCAGGACACAATTTACGTTTGAAGATATTGACAACATCAAAAATATCGCAGAATTGTTTGTTTCTCGCGTGTTTCTCGGAGTTGAAGAAATTTATAATGCAGACGAGAGTGGCTTCAACCTTGAAATACATTCTGGGCGAACATTGGCGAAATTTGGAACGTAAACGGTAAAAGCAACGATTCAATCGGCATCTTCTACAACACATAGCTACACTATAATGCCAATTATATCAGCAAGCGGGCAACTTCTTTCACCACTATACATAGTTTTGAAGGAGTCTATAGGAACAATTGGTCCCATAGTACAAAAAACTCTATTCCGCCCGTTAATATTTACATTGGAGCTTCAAAGCCAGGAAAACTCACGTCTGAACATTTTAAAACTAGGTTTAGCGAAGTCTGTCTACCGAATACTGGCCGTAGAAGCGTGCTCACACTTGACTCGCGGGCAGGGCACTGCCCAAATGAGTTACAGCAATTGATTTCACAAGATAAGGAAGTAACTTTTTCAATGTTTCAAAAAAAAAAACAACAGTTATCGTTCAGCCTTTAGATGTGTGTGGATTCCGGATTTGGAAAAATTTTGTGCGGCCATTTTCGGATAATGTGATTCTCCAAGAGAAAGTCAATTTGCACTTACGCAATGAAATAATTAAATTGCAGTGCCTAACCCACAACCAATTTTCTTCGCGCAGATTCTAAAAACCTTTCTGAATATGCTTGGTTTAAAAGCGGATATCTAGAAACGCATCCCAGCGAATTTCAAAATCCTGTAGGCTTCTGCTGCTTCAGGAATGAAAAGTTTGTACCCAAATATAGTATTTGTGGGGAACCGGCTTTTATGCGATGTGCATGGCGTGGCAAGTATTTCTGTTTTAATCATTTGTATGAAGAATATCATTATTGTAATAATTACAGACCGTAATTTTCGATGAATCTACCGTCTTCTATTAGTATAATTCTTCCCATGTATAATCAAACAATACTGCATGTACAAAAAGACACTACAAATGTTTAAATATTGCTTTATGCGACCACTTCATTAATGAAAACTGCTATAATGTTTTAATTAATTTTATTATTAATAACTTTAATGTATTATTATAATATTTACCAGTAATATTATATATATGTTATTAGTGGGATACGTAAATAAAATTGATTTACAATCATTTAATATTTATATACATATGCATTATGCAAATCGGAAGATTCGACAATGTTATCGGCAACGGTGCGATTCTGCATCATTTTAATGATAACGTATATATTTTGCAAAGTCTTTGTAAATCTTCACGCACTATTTATTTATCGTGTGGTTTCCAAAATAGTTTAATAATATTACACTTCAAGTAATGCATGTACGAATGTGTTGTTATCATAATGATTTATGCACGCCATTGATTAGTTTTAATGAGTTTTACCTTGGATGCAATTTTAGGTACGTACTGTCATGCTTAAATAATTGGAAGCTGTTTAAACTTTACATAACTAATAATTTAAATATGACTTTAAGAAACCATTTTATTAATGAAAACTGCTAAAATCAATTTCAAATTCGGTAACAGAGATTTTATGTGTTTGCAAAAGAATATGACATATGAACTATATATATGTATGAAAAGAGATTACACAGGGATATTTCGGCATATATTTACAAAATACAAAATCTTTATTTTTAATGGTTCGTGGTTTAATGATTAACTTGAAAAGTATGTATAGTTCGAAAATAATATTTACGTGGTTTTGTAGATATAAAAAAAGGATCCCACTTTTGTTCTCAAAATATTCCACAGAAGAGAAAATCCTACATTTCATACAATGGGTGATTTCACCCACAAAAATTGAATTATGGCACCAACAGAAAATAAAGTTGCGCGACAGATGAACTACTCTACTTGCACACCGAGTTGCATAAGTTTCTGAATTTGCGGGTTGCCAATCATCCCTTGTTAGTTTACACTGTGTTCTACTAAGAAAATAAGAGAATTAAAAGGGAGGCGTAATAAGAAGATAATCTTTGTTTTCAGGATGCGCATGGGGAATTTCACTACTGCTATGGCCACCCTGGATTTTCGCTTGGCCATATATTGAAGGACAAAGAACAGTACCCATTAACGCCTGCTATATTCAATTTATTGAGACAAATCACTACATCACATTTGGTACTGCAATAGCCGCGTTTTATGTGCCTGTTACTGTGATGATTATTCTTTACTGGCGTGTATGGAAGCAGACCAAACAGCGACAGAAAGATCTTTCATATTTGCAAGCTGGGGAGCAAGATGTCAGCAAACGGAGTAACTCTAGGTAAATTGCTCGATTTTCTTCTAAAAATGTATAGTTATAATTATGTTTAATCCTTCCACTATGGCCCATGCCTCATTAAATGTATTCAAGTTGTGCTTTGGACGGAAGTTACACTTGTCACAACATTGACCGTCTCCGAGCTATTTAGGGTAAATTCCACCACATCTATCCGTCTATTTCTTGTCATTTCTCCGCGTTCATTTGGTCCAAATATTTGCTTTAACGCCAGAAATTGCAAGCAAAATATAGAGATATCAAGTCTACAAGACGAATATATGCGGCAGAAAAAATGGGGAATAAGTGCATGCAGAGGAAAAAACGAAATGGAAATAGGTAACCCATTGACAACCATAAGCGTACATATCAGTGCACTCTCCGTGGACTAACCATCAGCACTACTATTTATAATATTCATTTATTTTAGGTTGTACCAGTTGATCAGCAATTGCTGTCAATAAGATGCAATTGTGTTCGTTGTCCTTGTCGGTGTAAGTGGCGATTTGTCACGGACGATTACTTGTAATCTCTCGAGAATACCTGAGAATTTACGAGAAATATAATCTGATTTTTTATTTGCAGCGGCCATCGGCGTGACCAAATACGAACATTTGGCGTGCAAATGGTCAGCTCGGTTCATTGCTCCTATTTTGGAGAAAGCCGCTTTCTGGTCGTTTCGTGATTTCAGTTTAGTAGATATAGTACGCCGGGTCTGGACCAACGCAGAGCGAGGGGGTGAAGTGAGGCGGGGGTACCGCACCCTTGACGAGGGGGTGAAGCGGGGTGGGGGGTACCGCATCGAGGGCGAAGATTAGGCGGTTGGGGGGAACACAACCCGTGGAGCCAGTGGAGGGGGAACTCGCGCGCGCTCACACACACAAGTGCGCGGAATACCGCCGATGACTTATCCTCCCGGTCCGTGATCAAAACATTCGGATGTATGACGCGTAGAAGATGCAATTCGAAACCTGCATGGTTATCGCTCCAAAAACATATAATGGTCGAAGGTCGACTTCCTAGAATAATGAGGTATGACGCGTAGAAGATGAAAGTCGAAACCTACATTTTGCTGTCGCGCGAACACCGTACCAAAAACATATAGCTGTAACGATGGAAGGTCAATTTCCAAGAATAATGCATATGCTATGCGAGTGGAAATATAGATGTATCGACGCTGCGTAGCTCATGTGATTGATAGGTATACGAGTACAGTTTCATTGCAGGAGAATGTATCTAGTACAGACTGAAAAACAAAAGAGCGCTAATTATGGAATAAGTTACATCTACAGCAGGTAGGAAAGGATCGTGTAAGGTAGCAGACTGTACAGGTATTTGTATAAAAAAGTATTGTATTTAATGGTTAAGCAAATAGACATGTGCACATTATTGAGGTACGCTGCGAGCATCGCGCGTCATTGAATCTATGCCTAACGCTAATAGTTCACAATTTAACAAAGAATGCGGTTCGAAGTATTCGCTTTCGGAAATGAGGTATTCATAATCCGCCGTCGGTGTCGTAGCGGTGCGTATAAGGGTTAAGAATTTCCGATAACCACGAGAACATATGATCGATGCAGCGATCGTATGTAAAGATTTGACGTATCGTAGCTTCGGTCATGTATATGGTGGAACAGCCATCCCATATTTTGGCAATTCGTTGACTGTTGATTCGCGTGAAGTCGATGCGTAAATGATCAACGATGATACGATCTTGATGCGACGGAGTTGCGTCGTTACGGAAACGTTGAAGTATCTCCGGTTCTTGCTGCAGCAGAAGTTTCCACGTAGACATGGGGAAACACAGGTCTTTGGATTTGTTGTCGACTATAGCGATTTCAACGCAGCACGAATCCTAACCGATGCGAATTCGAATTGCGATGCGTTTATAGGTAGTCAAGGTCAATGAGTAATCACGCCCTATGATTCGTAAGACGGCTTTCGTCGATGTTGATATTGCGGATTTATCGCTCTAAAGGCAGGGTCCCACTAGTGCAACCGCGCGCCGCGCACGACGTTTTCGTCCACTTGAAAGGGTTTAATTTATGAGGCCGCGCGCACGAAATGGGCCGACGCTCTGCCAGGCGCGCACGCGAATGTTTGGCGCGCACGTCGGAGACAGTGGAAAAACTAGCCTCCTTTTCTATATCTTGCTTTCTTTATCTAAATAAAGCTAACGTCGGCGGTTGTGCCAGTAGCCGAAACAACGCCTTCACACTTCATACTACTTGAAATGTTTGAAGGGGTTTACTACGGCGCGGTCACCGATTGCTGGAAAGTGTGTTGCAAATAAAATGAAGGTATTCAGTATTCTCGGCCAATTAAGCTTTTGGCGCCTCCCAAAATTATAATCGAGTCTACCTTTTACGTCGAAAAGGTGGACAAGATTTGTTCACTTCATTCCCCGCGGCCTCACGATTTTATGACCTTTCATATAACGAAATAACGTAGTGGTATACATCGTTGAATTGCCCCAACAAACGTTAGCATGGTATGAATAATGAAATATAATGTTTCGTTTAAAAAAACCAAGTTGCTCTTTAAATCTGCTCCATTCCTCCACCTGTAGAAGAACTATCTATACCACATAATGTTTCCCTCCATATGAAACAACTTTCGTAACAACAATTTTTTAATATCTTCACTTCCTTGTGAGATATTCCACCGCATCCAGTTAAAACGGACTCACTATACAATTACAATTCAGTGTCACATATCTGCATATATAGTGTATTACAATTATGATGTATCTAGAAACAAGTATACCTCTCGCAGCAGTATAATTGTTGCTATTTACAGTAATAATTATCATGTCATTGCTTGCTTTAATATATAAACTAAATAATAGACCATAAAAACACGTATGCAAATTATACATATGTAGGAGTAAAGAGTACATTTGCGTTGAAAAACACATTTTTCGAGTCTTTTCGACGATGCGCGGCGTGCATTCGCGCGCGCGCGTGGCAGAGAAATCCCTGCATAGCGCGCACACGATCGCTTTCGACGCGCGGATCGTCGTAAAAGTCGACCCTTTCAAGTGCTCCAAACTCCTCGAAAATCCGAGAAACTCGTAAATCTGACCCGTGCGCGGCGCGCAGTTGCGCCAGTGGGAACGTCTTTCTGCAACAAATCGGCCTTGCGCGTCGAAAAAAACGTGCGCGGCGCGCGGTTGCACTAGTGGGACCCTGCCTTAAGAAACACGCGCGCAGATTTGATGATTCGAACGGTTATATTCGAAAGGCGCTGTTTAATAGGAAAATTCGTATCGTTGCAGCGGTTGAGATGGTTCTCACTCATGTGGGATGCATCTTTGAAATGTCGGTTAAACATGTTGAATACGCAGATGAGTCTACTGAACGGTTGCGGATAGTAACTGTGCAGGCACGAACGTACGCGATGTAATGTGGTCCGCAAGACTGATCAGTGCCTCTTTTATGGCCTCTTTTAGTGGTTTACACTCACACATGTGCAAAAGAACAGTTTGTCGGTGATGGAAGTGCTAGCCATCGTCGTTGCAGGAGGGGGAGGGGGAGGGGGAGGGGAGGGGGAGGGGGAGGAGGAGGAGGAGGAGGAGGAGGAGGAGGAGGAGGAGGAGGAGGAGGAGGAGGAGGAGGAGGAGGAGGAGGAGGAGGAGGAGGAGGAGGAGGAGGAGGAGTTTATTTATGCATTAAGTGTTCATAAAATATGTAAGATAAAAGAAAAGTACTATATAATATAGAAGATAAAAGAAAGTGCGGCATTAGATTTCACAGAGCGCATATTTCCAAATCTCCTGCACATTTTCCAGTGCACACATACCACCACCGCCGCTGTGGAAAGCGTATCGTACAATGTTCGTTGTAGGCATTGATTTCAGGTTAGGAACGACCGTGTTAGGCAAAATTCCACAATAATCATCGCCAACGTCGGAGCCATCGGTATCGTCGGCGTCGTCGTCGGTGTCATCGTCGTCGTTGTTGTTCCTCTTCTCGTACATCTCAACGATATCTACGATGTTTGGAACTGGTCGTAGGAGCAGTTGTTGTATCCAGATCTTTTTCTCCAGTCCCTTCATGAACACCACGTCGACGGTTGCGAGCTCGCGAGCGACCATTCTGGAAGCCTATGGTACGGTACCCAACCGTCGGACCAGCGAAGTCCGTGATGATGCGCCGTGAGTCAGGTCGGTTGACGCTCCTCGAACGGTGACAGGCAAGCGTAGAAGTACGGTGATTCGAAAATCCAATGACAGATCGTTGTTTCCGTGTTGCGATTGTTTGCGAGAATCGCAATTTCCTTAGCGACGAATGTGTTGCGTTCAGTCATAAAGCCTTGTAGGTCGACCACGACGGATAACATTGTTCGGCAGTAGTATGTAGTAATATGTAGTACAACAACAACAACAACAGTCACCGGCGGCTGCAGATAAGCGACTGACGTTTTTTTGAATATAACGTCATCAGTATAGTAGTCGTTGGAATCAAGTGATTTTTCGCACCACGATTTTTCAAAGGACTGTATTGTACTATACGATCGTGTATGAGTAGGCAATACGCTGTGGTATTAGCGGGCACGTTATATCTGTACTCGAAGTCGATTCGCTGGTCCACCGTTGCACTCTTCACCGACTCGTTGTGCCGAGAATAATCTATGATCGCGATAGGGACGTATCGTAAAAATTGGACCGTGTTCAGGAATGGTTCGCCGTGGCTGTAGTACGAACGGGTAAATTTCGCGTACATATCGTACAGGAGCGCGTATTTAGATTTATCGAAATCCAGGTTCATGTCGTCGTACGGATACGTCTCGGAATTCAGAAACAATAGTACGTTCGCGAGTTTGCACGGGTTGAATCTGCTCGCGCTTTTCAAGAAAGTATTCTTTCGAGCGATTTGCATAGCGAATATCACGTATCGCGATTTCTCGATCTGTGACGAGACTGTCACGGTCCACCTGTGTTTCGTAGTCTTTTGCAGCAACGGATACTCGTACAAGTCGCTTTGCAGGAGATGTAGCATCGACAGTTTGTGAGTATCTTCTAACGCGACGTGCGGCATACGCCATTGTATCATACGTATCTCGAGTTTCGGTATTATCGCGGGTTTTAGGGTGGCCGCGTATAGCGCGTCCGTATCGAGTCGCGTGCGAATCAGGATCAACTCGTGTCGCGCTATCAGCACGATACGATTGTAATCTTCACAGAATCCTGGTAATGTGTTCATGGGTACGCAGAAAATGAACGACGCGCTACTAAAAATGTCGCGGCCGTGTGCCATGGTATGGTCCCAACCGGCGTTCATCAGCGCTTTGCTGCTGTCGATGTACAAAGATGTGTAATGTTTCCTGGAACGATCGATCTCCACTCCCTCCAATTCGTATCGAATCTCGTTGAATATGAAAGCGACGTAGTTGTTGTCTAGAAAAACTCTCGCAGCTTTCGCCTCCTGTTCGGTCACCGCGGTTGCTATCACAGAGACGCGTCTTTCGACGTAGAGATAACTTTCGCACGGGAGGGTATACAGATCTTGTTGCTGAGTAGGTATTCGTATCTCATCGTTATTCTCGAGCGTCGTGTTGGCGTACGGATTGTAAGCGTGCACCTCGATCTTCCTAATACGATTGTCGAAAGTCGGTGTAACGTTCGGTTGTCCGGGGACGACTAAACGCTAGCAGGTTCTCGAGTAGAGAGCGGCGTCCCTCGAGAATAGGATAGGTGGGGGTTCGTTGGTAGAGTAAAGGAGTAAAATCCAACTTAAACTTAACAATGACTTTATTAAAACAACACTTATTCCTAATAACGAGTATAATATTGCTTACGACTACGATTATATACTTTATGTTTTTGTGTTTTTACGTTTTTTTATCTCTTATTATATGCTACGTGGCTAAGTATTTATTGCAGAGCACAGCCGCTACCGTTTCCGGAGCGATCTGGTAGACTCTTGGCAATGTCTGTAGTAAGAACAGCCGCTACCGTTTCCGGAGCGATCTCGTTCTTTTGACAGAGTTTCGGTTCTATGCTCCAACAGACCTCGCTTTTACCAAGTGCATCAGCCGCTACCGTTTCCAGAGCGATCTCAATGCCTTTGTAAGAGCAAGGTACTATAGTTTTCAAATGAAATAGTCCAAAGAGGTGCACCAGTAACTTTTGTACGCTGGAGATCAGCCGCTACCGTTTCCGGAGCGATCTCAATCCCACTGGTTGAAACTTAAGCTTCCTCTAGGTCTAAACATTCGTCAACTAAAGAGCGTGTTTTTGAATGTAGCCTGACTGAGCGCTCTGCTGCGTGCGCCTCCTTTTATACTGGAAAATTGGCGGGCTGGCGCATGCGCAGTGAGTCGATATTCGTTATTTTGCAGTTTTCTCGCTTATTATATAATATTTTGTTTTATTGCTTTTGACAGTACTTATATTTAATTATTTCTAACGTTTCTATAATATTTGATTCTTTAATCTCTGCTTAGTTTAATATTAATGTATAAAAGTATGTACAATGGGTATGCGCGGTAACATAGGCTGGTTGCGTGGTAATGTAGTACTGTTCTATTTTATCGACGGTCGGTAACGTCGGGTTTGAGTCCCCGTGGGACGTTACACCTCCCCCCTGGGGGATCTCTCGTCCTCGAGAGATTTGTATGAGGCGGGTAATAGAATAGATGATTATTTAGATATATGTATGGTTATTTATTTATAAGTTATTTATTTTTATTTAATGGGTTTGTAAGGGCTGGCTGCGCCTGTTCCAAATAATCCAAGGACTCGCCATATTCTTCTCCTTGGGTCTTCTTTCGGGAGGGATCTATACATCTCCCAGTCTGGTGCTGGAATATCTATTTTGGCTAATATTGGCCATTTCGGTGCTGGTATTTCTGGGATTTTGAAATCAAAATCCGGTGTCTTCGGGATTTTTATATCCGGAGTCTTCGGAAACTCCGGTGTTGTTGGGAGAGTGTCTGGTGGTGTGGTTGGCGGAGTGTGAAGCTGTGTCTTGAATTTGGAAGGAGTTTGTTAGTTTTTTGGAAAAAAAAAAAATTGAAAAGGTTTTAGATATTCTACCGTTGCTTCTGGTGATCCAGGGAATGGGGTGATTAGCGAGGGAATTTCTATTATTTCCCTGAGTATTTTATCTAGCTCTTCGCTTTTCTTATTCTTATAATGTCGACTGCCTGAGCGCTTCGGCATCTTGACGATGAATGAAGTATGGCGCAAGCGCGAGTTTGAACGGAACGTTAGGGCCTCTTAAGTGGTACCCTCTAGCGGATTTTTTTTTAAATTTTTACGTTTGCAGCTTTGTAGACTATGCAACAATATACTACTGATGCTATTATTTTAGGTTATTTTTTAGGAGGTTATGCAATTTTTTATAGGTTATGGATTATTGATTATTATTTGTGAAAAAAATATGTTTATTATTAAAAAAGATATATAAAACTTATGTACTAGGTGTGAGTGTTAATTACATTTTGTTTGTGTGGGTGGTGTGTGTATGTAGAGTGTAATGTAAGAAAAATATATAAAAATGCTTAAAAATATGTGTGAGTATTAATTACATGTTGTGTGTGTATGTAGAGTGTAATTGTGAAGTGTAGTGTGTTGAATAAAAAATATGTTATAAGGAAGCCTCCATACATTGTTTACATTCCCTAGCCGGTCTGGCAATGTATAAGGTCCGGTGGCAAATTCGGCACCTTCGCCACCGTATTAAATTCTGTGTTGCCACTAGGTGTTCACCAAGTGGTTCTTCGTCCACTACGTCGTACTTTTGTGTACATATGACACAGATAATTCCACTTTTGTGGTTGTATATCCCCTCATCATAGTATCGTTTCAGGCAGAAGTGGTTTTCCATTTTAATAATATGACTGAATATCTTGTAACAATGATGAAATCCTTTGTCCGTCGTTCCTTATATAGGCTTCCTCTGCAGGTTTGCAACTTTGTATAATTAATTTCGCTTTTGTTTTTAATTTATTATTATTTAAAAGTTTTATTTAAAAATTTTATTTTTCCATTTTATGCAGTGGTATTTTCTTGAATTTCCTCTGGTAGATAAGCCTTTTTTACTCTGTTCATATGTACGATTCTAGTTTGTTTTAATGTTATTGCTATCTTCAGATTACTATTCCCTATGACTTCAGTAATTTGGTATGGTCCGCTATATTCGGGTCCTAGTTTTTCGCGCCTTGGATTTAATAACCAAACCCAATCTCCTGCTTCATATGTTTGAGGTTGTATCTTCCGGTCGTAGTAATGTTTTTGTCGAACTTTTGATTCTTCCAAGTTATTTCGCGCCATTTGTCGGATGTGGTGTAGTTTATGTATTAATTCGTCGACATAGTCTGGATATGTCTTGATATTATCTGTTGGAGGTATACTTGAAGGAAGACGTGCTTTTCTACCGTAGACAAGTTCGTGAGGCGTAAATTTCGTGCCTTCATGAGTGCTTGTATTATACGAGAACATTGCTTGAGGTAACCATTGGTCCCATTGTCTTTCCTTTGATACATAATGTCTTAAATATTCAATAAGAACATGATGACTTCTTTCTAGTGATCCATTAGATTGTGGATGGTATGCAGATGTTCGATATTGTTTGATCTGGAGTGTCCTGGCTAATTTTTTCATAAGGGAGCTCATAAAATTTGGCCCTTGGTCAGTCAGAATTGCTTTAGGACTTCCGAATTTACAGATAAAATGTTCTGTAAATGCTTTGGCTATGTCCTTTGCAGTTATATTTGTTAATGGTATTGCAAGAGAGTATTTGGTTAGGTTGTCTTGAATTGTAAGTATATAACTATTTCCATTTTTTGTGAAAAGTAATGGTCCTACTATGTCCATAGAAATTTTATCAAAAGCATCCAATGGTGTGTCTGTCAATATCATAGGCTCCTTATTTTTTACTCTTACTAATTTAGTTTTCTGACATTCTAGACATGTCTTAACAAATTGTGCTATTTCATATTTCATGTTTTTCCAATAATATATGCTTCTTATTCGATGGTATGTTTTAGTAATTCCTTTGTGTCCTCCTATAGGTGTTTCATGGATTTCTTTGATAATTTGCTGCCTATCTTGTATGGAAGGAGTTATAAGAGTACCTTTACAAAAAATAAATTGAATGTCCTCGTTTATGAATATTAGTTCTATTAAATTTCGTAATTGCCTAAGCGAAATTTTATTTTCTTCTGCTGATATATACACCTTTGTGGCTTGTTTAAGTACCAGGTATGTGTAGAGTGTTTTTAATGATGTATATAGATTTTCTTCTGTTGGGTAATTTGGTATGACAAGTCCAACGATTGTACGTTTTCCACTTCTTATTGTTACTGATTCTCCGAGTTTTAGTGGAAATGGAATTTTGTTAGCTCTTATATTTCTTTCTTTATATAATTTTTCTCCCATTGGTCCTATTGGTTTACCTTCTGTATTTATAAATGTTATTACGTAATCCTTTCCCATCCATAGATGATCTTCTACTTCAATATTTTGTTTTTTGACAGGTATATTGGATATTACTCTTGGTTTGCCTGTGGTATGTTGTGGGGGTGGTGTGGGTGGCACAGATAATGGCAGGGGAGTCAATGGTGGAAGAGATAATGGTGGGAGTGATAATAATGGGGATGGAGGTGGTGAAGGAGGAGTGAGTATTTTCCCTTGCTTGATTTTAATGGGAGTTATAGGAGCAGTATCTGTACTAGAATTTAATTTTTGTTTCTTCTTTTTAGGTGTATGGTGAGTACTTTTGTCTGTGCTTGACTCTGCATTGATTTTGGGAGGGTCTTTATAATTGTGTCTTGGTACTATGGTTGTTTCATCTATTTCTTCTATTAAGTCCTCTTGAGGTTTCTTAACGTAAGGTTTTTTTATTGCTTGTGTCTTGTCTTGTGTTGTTTCTTGAAATGATATTCCTTCTTGAGGAGTCTCATGTACTTGTATAGGTACCGAAATTTGGGGGGGTATATGTACTTCAACAGGTACTGTGATTTGGGGGGGGTATATGTGTTTTTATTTGAGGAGATTCTATGCTTTGTTTTTTTGTTTCTGGTTGTGATGAAGAGGTATTTCTTTTTACTTTTCGTTTTAACTGTTGTCGTTTTGTTCCTATTGCATCACTCTCGTCGTACGAAGAGTCGGAATCTGACGAACTAAGTTTATGCTGTTTATGTGGAGCTGGGTTTCCTGAGGTCGAGGCGGTTGTTTCTCTTTGTCGTGTATTAGGTTGATGAAATTGTTTTTGTTTTTTGTTCTCGTGTGAGTTTGTTTCTGAATGTGCTCGCTTCGCGTTTAACGGTAATGCTATTGGATTTCTAGATAAAGCATCTGCGTTCGTATTATATTTCCCCGGTTTGTACAAAATTTTGTAATCGTATTCCGCTAGTTTGATTTTCCATCGCATTAGTCGTGATGTTGGATTTGAGAGAGTTTGTAGCCATTCTAAAGGTTTATGATCTGTTATAAGATAGAATTTTCTACCATAGATATAAGGTCTGAAATGAAATACCGCGTATAATATTGCTAAAAGTTCTCGTTCTGTCGGTGAGTAACGAGTTTCTGCGTCATTTAGAACTCGAGATGCGTAAGCTACTGGTAAGTCTTTTCCTATTTCTCCCTGACTAAGAACTGCACCTACAGCGATACCTGAGGCGTCTGTCGTTATGTTGAACGTTTTTTCAAAATCTGGATACTGTAATATGGGTTCCTTGCAGAGAGTTTCCCTTAAAGTTTCGAATGCCTTTTGTTGTTTGTCCGTCCATTCGAATTTATAATCCTTTTTGGTGAGATTGGAAAGTGGTCGTGCAATTTTTGAGAAATCTTTTATAAATCTTCTGTAATATCCGCTTAGTCCTAAGAATTGTTTTACATTTTTGACAGTTGTTGGTGTTGGAAATTCTTTAACTGCTACTATTTTTCGTGGATCGGGTTTAACTCCATATTCGCCTATTATGTGTCCTAGATATGTAACTTCTTTCTTCAAAAATTCACACTTATCGGGTTGAAGATGAAGATCTGCTTCTCTTAATCTATCCATTAATCGTTTGAATTTGGTTGCATGTTCCTTCAGAGAGCTAGCATATATGACTATGTCATCTAAATACACGAAGAGCTCTACTCCTTGAAGTCCGGTTAGAACTTGATCCATAAGTCTTTGGAAGGTTGCTGGTGCATTTTTAAGTCCAAACGGCATTCTATTGAATTCATAATGCCCGTATATTGTAGAAAAGGCTGTTTTATGGCGATCATCTGGATGCATAGGAATTTGGTGAAACCCGGATGCAAGATCAAATACAGAAAAATATTTTGCACTTCCTAATTGATCTAATATATCAGTTATATTTGGTAAAGGATAAGCGTCTCCAATTGTTTTTTCATTTAATTTTCTAAAGTCTATTACTATCCTAGGTTTTCTTATTCCTTCAGAATCTTCTTTTTTTAATACTATCCATATCGGTGAATTATAAGGGGATAAAGATGGTTGTATTATTCCTTTCTCCAATAATTCTTTGGTTTGTTTTCTTACTTCTTCCTTAAATGACTGAGGATACCGATACTGTTTCGTAAAAACAGGAACATCGTTTTCCGTTATGATTTTATGGTAAGCTTTATTTGTTGCTTCCAACTTTTCTCCCGGAATGTGAAATCTATCTGCATGTTCCTTTATCAGTTCTTCAACACTGGCTCGTTCTTCTGAATTTAAATGGTCTAGCCTTAGTAGACGTAATAACTGGTGGGTTCTATTGGTTGCCCTATATATATCTGATGATTTTTCTTCTACAGGTACTTCAATAAATGGTTCTAATTCGACCGATGGTACAGGAATTTTAATATCCTTTGTGGATGTATTTATTGCAAATAGACATGCCATGCCGTTATTATTTGACACGATTGCGTTTCCCATATGTAAATTAGGATGAATGTTAATTTTAGGAATATATCCTGTGCTAGTCTGTGTATTGAGAACTCGTACATATATTTGACTTCTTGTTCTGGCTGGTATTGTAACCATTTCTGGATCAATGAATGGAATAGTTTCTGGTCCAATAGTTATTGCTGATCTTGTATAATCGATAGTTGCTCCGTTAGTTTGAAAGAAATCTGTTCCTAATATTCCATCCTGTCTGATAGGAAGGTCCTCTACGACGTGGATGACAACTTCTGTATTTAAAGTTCTTATTTTGATGTACCCTATAGTGCTAAGTAGACCGTCCGTGATGCCATTCAAATCAAATAGGGTGTCCATGAAGATTGGAATGTCGGGAGAAACAGCGCATCTTTTGATTACATTTAGGTCTGATCCTGTGTCAATCATTAGTGTTGCTTGTCCCCCGTTAAACCCTATATCAGAAAGAAAGATGCTAGGTGGTTTCCTTATTTGTTCTGTTTTGAGTCTAAGTATGGCTTGTCTACGTACCATACGGGGTTGTGCCTCTTCTTTTCCTTTTCTATCGAAGTACATTTTTTTTCTGCATTGGTCTATTGTGTGGCCTCGGAATTTGCAGTATTCGCAGGATATACTATCGTAAGCTCGGTTTCTACATTCTTGCACCGTATGTCCCGGTCTCCGACAATAATCACAATATGTGTTGGATTGAGGAGTTCTATTCGTGTAACTTTGACTTCTACAATCTTGCGTCGTGTGACCCGTTCTTCGGCAGTTGCCACAATATTCGTTGGACTGAGGGGCTCTGTTGGCTTGGCTCCTACAATCTTGCGTCATGTGACCTGCTCGTCGGCAGTTGCTACAATATTCGTTGGGTCTTGCATTGTAACTTCGACGTCTACAATCCTGTGTCATGTGACCTGGCTTTCGGCAAAAGTCACAGAATGTATCGCTCTGATTCTTGTTTAGGTTCCTACATTCTTGTATAGTATGTCCTGTTCTTTTACAATGTTGACAAGTTTTTTGTTGCCAGTCAGTGCGTGAAACTTGCTGACTACTGCAGGTGGTGACGTCATGGCCGTATCCGAGGCAGTTTATACATTGATTAGCTTGAGATACTCCTGTTGCTATTTTTGTTCTTATTTGATACTCGTTGTATTCTGCTTCTGCTTTAATGGCGACGTTGATAGCGCGATCAAGACTGGTGTAGGTGCATTCATGTATTCTATTGTATATTTCGATCTTTAAACCCGTTAGAAAGGCTTTAACAGCATTTTGTTCCGCGTTTATATTAAATTGAGCTTCATGCCCAGGTACTTCTATAGTGTTACAATGTCTGATTTGTAGAAGTAAATTAGATACGCGGCTGCTATAGTCTACTGTTGTTTCGTTTGGTAGTTGCGCGATTTTTGATAATTCGCCGTATAATTGGATTGATGTGTGTAATGGAGCGAAACGTGAGCTTAGTACAGAAATGAGGTCGCTGATTGTATTATATTCTCCGCTTAAAACTACTCTCGAAGCTTGTCCGTAAAGCTTATTTTTTATGAGTTGAACTAATCCATATTCTGCATTAGGATTTACCATGCGTCGTGCATGTCTACAACTTTTAACAAATTGATGTAGTGGTATATTTCTACCATCGAAAGAAGGTACTGTATCGGCTGTATCGCGTAAACTAATGTGTGGTAAATGAGGATATACATTCGTAGCTGTATTCATATTAATTTGAGGATTTGAATTTCCTGGAATGTTGTCATTTTCAATAGTTTCTGACGTTTCTGGAGTGTCTATATTTCCTGGAGTTCTTTGAGTCTCCGTATTAATTGCTAAATTAGCCATTGCTTCTCCAAGTGTGTTAGGCATTGTGAAGTTTTAAGTCTCTATAGAATTTAAGAAAAAATTTTCTAAGAAAATACTCACTTTTGGAGTTATTTTACTAAGCGAAAATATCCTTCTCAACGAGATATCCCACCGCTGTCACCAAAAATATATCCAACCTGTAACGTTCGGTTGTCCGGGGACGACTAAACGCTAGCAGGTTCTCGAGTAGAGAGCGGCGTCCCTCGAGAATAGGATAGGTGGGGTTCGTTGGTAGAGTAAAGGAGTAAAATCCAACTTAAACTTAACAATGACTTTATTAAAACAACACTTATTCCTAATAACGAGTATAATATTGCTTACGACTACGATTATATACTTTATGTTTTTGTGTTTTTACGTTTTTTATCTCTTATTATATGCTACGTGGCTAAGTATTTATTGCAGAGCACAGCCGCTACCGTTTCCGGAGCGATCTGGTAGACTCTTGGCAATGTCTGTAGTAAGAACAGCCGCTACCGTTTCCGGAGCGATCTCAATCCCACTGGTTGAAACTTAAGCTTCCTCTAGGTCTAAACATTCGTCAACTAAAGAGCGTGTTTTTGAATGTAGCCTGACTGAGCGCTCTGCTGCGTGCGCCTCCTTTTATACTGGAAAATTGGCGGGCTGGCGCATGCGCAGTGAGTCGATATTCGTTATTTTGCAGTTTTCTCGCTTATTATATAATATTTTGTTTTATTGCTTTTGACAGTACTTATATTTAATTATTTCTAACGTTTCTATAATATTTGATTCTTTAATCTCTGCTTAGTTTAATATTAATGTATAAAAGTATGTACAATGGGTATGCGCGGTAACATAGGCTGGTTGCGTGGTAATGTAGTACTGTTCTATTTTATCGACGGTCGGTAACGTCGGGTTTGAGTCCCCGTGGGACGTTACATCGGTGTACTCGTCACGTCCAGTATGGCATATATCGTGTTAGACGTGTATGTTTATATATAAATTATATAATAGTATGTTACGATGAAGCCCATTGTTCGTAGGAAACGCGCGTTTCGAAGAGTCAACGGTTTGTCGCTTCTTCTTCCTCTTGTTCCTGTTCTGCTCCCTGTCTTTATCAGCGTTGCCTGTGGCGGTGGAGGGGTTTCGTTGTGACGATAATGCGTTGCAGAGACCAGAGGAGCGGTTGCAGCAGTGACGGTGAACGATGATAATGAGTCGTACGTGTAATCGAACACCAACATGCTACATATGCACTCACGTTATCATATCGCGCGAACGTCATTGCACGTGCAAGCGAATCGTTATTTCCTCTCCGAGAAAATCTATAAGACGATCGTATTGATCGACGATGCGTACCGTTAGATTGTGCATCTTTCGTGCAACTATCGGCAGGTAAATGACGTGCCGCGGAGTTTCCGATATCTTATATCCCGGGGAACGCGAGGTGAAAAATCGCGAATCGTGTGTACCTGTTTGTCGTTGCTGTACGCACCGGTAGTGAGGTTGCACGTTACTCTGAACACGTTAACGGTTATAATGTTCACGGGTACGTTGGAATCGTGCCAGATTCTTGGCAATAAGACTCGGATTGCGGTGTCCTTGTTGTTCGCGACCAAGTAGAATGTATCGATGCTCGAGTCGATGTTTGGTATCGTGTGAAACGTCTGCAAGTCGGCGAGTCCTAGTTCGTACTGCGCGTCCTTCAAATCTATCGGTGGAAAATATTTAACCGTGAGCACGCTGCTCCGACTCGTTAACGTGAGCATGAGCAACATTGTACTACCACTACCGCTAACGAGACTGAGAGAGAGAAAGTGACTCGAACGTACGATTGCGCGTCAATTTATCTCGGGTAGCGTAGAGGCTAAAATCCAAGAGCTTTTTGTCCCAGAAATTGTACGCACATGTGACCGCGATTGGTCTGGTCGAAATGTTGAAAGCGATTGTGATTGTACTCGATCGTAGCCGTAGTTGTCATTCCCCGTCCGAAGTAATCGATCAATTCCGTGGGCGGTCGCAATTTCCCGAAACTGTCGAAATATTGCACGCGCGATCCGCGTTTCGCGTACGCCACACAGTGCGTGCCTTCCCCGCGATTCTTGACAAGATTTACGATACCGCATTCGTTCGGTCGTACGCGCGCGGGGAGCGTGTCGCGCATAAACACCCCTCAAAAGAACGGTACGTCGATGCACTGGCGCTCTAATTGCAGGTTCTTCATCGGTTGTTGTCGCTGATAACGCGTTATTGCCGCCTGCCGCACGGTCAATCTCCCGGAGTTTTTTTTCCTCGGCCGTCGTCTCAGGTTCATGCCAGCGCCGCGCTTGTATGGTGCCAAATACATTCCTCGCCCTTCTATCTCTCGATTATGACGCACCGTTTCTTCCAGCTGTTTTCGCGTTGCCTTCGGGTCGTTGACCGCTTTGGTGATACCCGCCGCTCCACCGGCTAATGCCCCGATAGCCGACGGAGCGGGCAGGAGAAGCGGAAGAAAGCCTCCGCGTTTCGCTATGTTGTCCTCTGGACTTGCGTTTCCGTCTCGTGGTTCTTCTTCCTCCTCTTCGTCTGCTTCTCATACCCATGCCGAGTTTAGTCTTAGCTTTCATCGCAAACCATACTCCAGTGGCCGCTGCTTTTTCACCGAAAGTCCGGTCGTTCGCGAACATTCGTTCTCACGCTCGTTCAGCTAACCCGCGATCCGCCTCGTATCGTCCCTCCAAATCCTTTTGACGAGAGTACGCGATATCATGCTCCCGACAAGCGGCGTCCAGCGGATTTATACCTTCCTCGCCGCGAGCCCATCGCTTCAGCAAACGCGTCTCCGGTCTGCAGA
This sequence comes from Andrena marginata, assembly GCA_963932335.1. Taxonomy (NCBI): domain Eukaryota; kingdom Metazoa; phylum Arthropoda; class Insecta; order Hymenoptera; family Andrenidae; genus Andrena; species Andrena marginata. Next base: position 27,354,484 of record OZ010662.1, read on the forward strand.
ACTGATACCCCGGAATGTGTAGCTCTATCGGTAAACGGTTTATAATACCGTTCACGAGTCCCGATCCTGTTTTCTTCTTCTTCGTCGTTGTTGTTGGTCTACACGTTATCACAACCATACATGCGAAAATGCAGATACACGGGGATGCAAGGACAGTCGTAAGTCGACGGTTCTTCGAATGTGATGGGTTCAAGGAGCGCTACGATTCTGATTCACTCGACAGATATCACGGGCATAAATAATGGTGGCGTTACGGTTTCGGCGGGCGAGAGTGTGTGAGAGAGAGAGAGAGAGAGAGAACATGCAATTCGCGAAACAGCCAAACGCTATTCCGCGTGACCGCGAACAGGATGTTGGAGGATTTGGCATGGGACGAGAGTCGTTCGCGCAGACACGGTTCGTTGTTGCCGAACAGTGTGCGAGCCGTGATGTGCGGTCCATCCGGGTGCGGGAAACGAACGTGCTTCTCAGCCTGTTGGAGTGTCTGAACGGTTTACGCTTCGAGAACTTGTACGTGTACTCGAAATCGTTGCGACAACCAAAGTATCGGTATTTGGAGCGAGTGTTGTCGCGCATCGGCGGACTCAGTTACTTTCCGTACTCGGACACTGCCGAGATCGTCCCGCCAAGAGACGCTCGACCCGATTCAATCTTCGTGTTCATCGACGTGGCACAGCGAACCGCGAATACTTCTCCATGGGAAGGTACTCGAACGTGGATTGCTTTTACCTGTGCAAATCGTACGTCCGAATATCGAGACACTTGATCAGAGACAACTTGAATTTTCTCGTGCTGTTTAAACAGGACGGGACAAACTTGCGTCGCGTGTACAACGATCACGTGAACACGGACATGACGTTCGAGGCGTTCAACGACCTGTGCGCGAGATGTTGGAGACGACGATACGATTTCATAGTCATGGACGCAGATAGGTTCATGTACGACGGTCGGTATCGACGAGGATTTAACGAGTACGTGGTAGCGCGCGAACCTCAGTAGATCGCGTGTCCTTCATCGAGCAACGCCAGGACGTCTAACGGAGCAGCGTCTAGCGGTGTCAACATGGAGATAACACAACAACAACAAGCAATGAAACAGAAACTACGTCGTAGACAACAGCCGCGAGACTTTGAGACGAAGAAGAAACTTTCTAAAACAGCGACGCTATACGAAAGAAGTGTATGAGCCTAAAACTCGATAAAATAACAACGGAAGCTGCTGCGGAGAAGAGCGCGAGTCCGATCGTCGAACCGCTGAAAAACTTGGTCGAGAACACGGCACCCTTGAAAACGAGTCCAGCGATACCATCGGTTGTCAAGCAGAAACAACAGCATTGGCAACAGCGTTTGAAGACGAAAAAGCGATTATCCCTTACTCCGTCCACAGCCGAAGCGACGATGCGACCCGAAGCGACTCCGCTTCCAGATTCGGATTCGTACGACGACGACGGCGACGACAGCAGCACCGTCTACGAAACAACCGAGGAATACGATCCGGACCAGGGTGAGATGGACGAAGCGATTCGAGAAGTTCTCGATCTGAGAACCATCACTGTCGACAACCTCGACGCGTATACCCGAAACGCCACCGGACCTCTGTCGCGCGAATATCTGCGCTTGTTCTTCACCGACACCAAGAAACTGATCGACAACGTGTACAGCGTGTACCTCAGTGACGAGGAACAGCTGATGATCGGTGATTCCGTGCTCACTATCGGCGAGGACGACGACGTTAGCGTAAAGGGCAAGCGATACACTGGTACTCGAGGCTTATACGAACTGCTGTTCTTGCGAGTGTCTAACGAACAAGCGTACACGAATGATGATCGCGACATCCTGTTGTCGACGAACGCGCATCGACGGGATCATTCGGCTAGCAAGCCTACGCTAGGCAACAAGGGCTACAAGTACAGGAAGATCGCGTTGGTGTTGATTAGTGGAGACCGCAACGTCGGCAGGACCACACGCGAAGGTCGCAGATTACCCATCGACGACGCGATGGCGGTCACCGATAACGCGATCGATTACGTGTACTGGGACGATCCGAACGATCTGGTCGATAGACTACGATTGCTCTTTGCGTCGCGCGACGCGGGATACGATAACCAAATTGCCTCCATCTTCGAGGAACTTCGCAAAGCTGGTCTCGTCGTAATTTGATCGTTCGGATCAGCGCTGTCCAAGGTCGCTCCCGCGGGAGGTTGGGGTTCTCCCACTCTCGTCCGAGTTGTCAGGGATACCGTGCGACGCTAACCGCGAAGACGCTTGCCCGGATAGCCCGCCGTGGTAGCCTTCGTAGCGTCGCGTGATCTCCTTGACAACGGAAGGCACGCTGTGCGAGAGAAAGATTGGAAGAGGAAGCAGACGCGTGAGGGGCCCCTAGGCTGGACACCGCTGATTCGGATCGACGATGCGTCAGTCTCGTTCGCGATCACCGCCCATCCAACATGTCGATGAACAAGATTGACGCATCTTTGCAGGGCACCGCCGATGCTACTGCTACTGGCGATAGTGATCAACACGTAGAAACGATTCGCTCGCAGAATTTGTACGTCGCGAATTACGTTCGGGGGAACGCGCTGTGTCTGGAAACCGATCGGTGAACGTTCGACGCGATGGAACGCATGACACGACGCGTGGCAAATCCAAAGGATGATACCAACGCTGCGACAAAACGATACGTGGACGACATAGAACAAAAGTCAATTTCTGAAGTGAATGGCAGCTTGTTGGTAGTATGGCACATTTAATATATATATATATATATATATATTGATTTATTTATTTAAATAATTATACGGGATATACCCATGGTTTAAAAAAGACAAAGCAGAGAAATTAACTAAAGAGTCTATACAATAAATTTGCCAAGGATACACGGCTGTAACAAACCCCAAAACTGCCCCTTTTCTTTTTCTTTAATATACCTAATTAATTAGTTAAGTACATATATTCTTATTATATTCTTATTATTCTTACGTTTATAAAGAGTGTTTAGGATTAATATTAGTATTAGCTTAGGATACCGCGAGACGCGAGTGTGACGAAAGAGAGAATTGAATGTAAAGGAGTGGGAGAATCAAACGCATGCGCGATCCTCAGTCGATCAACGGATCGACGAGAGCAAGGATCAGAAGCAATAATTGTAATTGGTGCGTGACAAATGAGAGAGGGAACCGAGCGTTCCACGCGTGCGCCTGCGCATTCACCAGTCGCTCAGTAGACCGACTAGAGAACGGATCGAGCGATACGAGAATAATTGATGTGTGTGAAGTTAGCCCCCCTTTTTTTGAAAACCTAATTTTTTTGTTGTACCAGTTTGTACTAGATTTGTACCGTGTTGTACCGTTGAGATCTTTCAAAAATTCGAAACCGTTTTCGAGAAAATCAGAAAAAAACAATTTTTGGGCTAGCCCCCCTTTTTTGGAAATTCCGATTTTTCGCACTTGTACTGAATTGTACTAGTTGTACCGAACATTGTACCGTTCCGAGCTTTCAAAAATTCGAAATCGTTTTCGAGAAAATTTGAAAATAAGAAAAAAAGCTAGCCCCCCATTTTTGGAAATTTCGATTTTTCGCAATTGTACTACATTGTACTAGTTGTACCGAACATTGTACCGTTCGCAGAAATCGTTTAACTCTTTTGGTTTGCGAGAAAAAACGAAATAACCAAAGTGTCGAGTCGTACTACTGAGAAAAAAAAATTCCGAAAAAATAAAAACTCGCGGTTGTACCAGTTTGTACTAGGTTTGTACCGCGTTGTACCGTTCGAAGAAATCGTTTAACTCTTTTGGTTTGCGAGAAAAATCGAAATAACCAAAGTGTCGAGGCGTACTACTGAGAATAAAAAATTCCGAAAAATTAAAAACTCGCGGTTGTACCAGTTTGTACTAGGTTTGTACCGCGTTGTACCGTTCGAAGAAATCGTTTAACTCTTTTGGTTTGCGAGAAAAATCTAAATAACCAAAGTGTCGAGTCGTACTACTGAGAAAAAAAAAGTTCCGAAAAATTAAAAACTCGCGGTTGTACCAGTTTGTACTAGGTTTGTACCGCGTTGTACCGTTCGAAGAAACTGTTTAACTCTTTTGGTTTTCGAGAAAAATCGAAATAACCAAAGTGTCGAGTCGTACCACTGAGAAAAAAAAAGTTACGAAAAATTTAAAACTCGCGGTTGTACCAGTTTGTACTAGGTTTGTACCGCGTTGTACCGTTCGAAGAAATCGTTTAACTCTTTTGGTTTGCGAGAAAAATCGAAATAACCAAAGTGTCGAGTCGTACCACTGAGAAAAAAAAAGTTCCGAAAAATTTAAAACTCGCGGTTGTACCAGTTTGTACTAGGTTTGTACCGCGTTGTACCGTTCGAAGAAACTGTTTAACTCTTTTGGTTTTCGAGAAAAATCGAAATAACCAACGTGTCGAGTCGTACTACTGAGTCGGCAATGGGCTCCTTCCTCTAGGCCAGAGTTGGGCAATATCTAAATAAGAAAATTATTTAAATCATAAATCGAATAAAATATACTGTATCTTTATCCGTTATTCGAAGTTCGAATAATCCAAGAGTATCTTATTCGAAGTGCCAACGGATGAAACGTTTATACGCAGGAAATTCATTCGACGAGGCAACGGTACTTTTTTTTCGAAAGTTTTCCACTCCGAGGTTCGAATACTTTTTTCTACTTTACCTGTACCTTTATTCGAAGGTTTCGAATACTTTCGGCAGGCGCCTGGGTCGTTCAAGGGCTGTGGCGAGCGAGGCAGCGGTCCCCCGCTACTGTCGCCCGCCACGTGTCACCAATTTTACAGAAATTAAAGTTCTTTATTTTTCATCGTATCAATCTGAAAGTAACATCGATGGATTCCTGACATTCTCCCGATTAAAAGGACAAAATATCATGCAAAACGGACAATTTTCAACGAAGTAGGCTTTAAATTCTGCAAACCAATTTTTCGTGTAACTTTGTTAATTATGGCCCGAATTATGTCGGGTTTGGTGCCATTTTCATGGGGAAAACACTAAAACACAAGAAGTCGATTCATGACACTTTCGTAAAGTGCCGATGAGAGATATGGAAATCCACTTCGTAATGGTACAGGGTGATTCTGGAGCTACGCCCGTCAAAGAGTTGCGGCCTGGTACCTCGTGGCAAGGACAATCCCCCGCAGTGCCTCGCCGAATTTTATGGCTTTCGACCCTCAAGGGGGTTGGAGTGCCTATTAAGAAGTGAGAAATCTTCGACTTCCGCATTTCTCATTAGATCTTTGCGAAAACGACGCCAATTGATTCCTTATGTTTCGCCGACGAAACTGACACCAAGAACGACGTGATTCGAAAAATAACAAAGGAAATTCCACAAAAAAGTCATTTCCATAGCCTTAAGCTAATTTCGTTAATAATAGCCCGATTTACATAAAATTTGGTATGATTTTCATCGGAAAAACATAAGGAATCCATCACTTCCATATCGATACGGTAAATAATAAAGAATTATTTGTTTCTGAAACAGGTATGAATACTCGTTCGACCGTAACGAATTGAGGTCGACCCCCCGCAGTCGGGAGTGAAAATGTAAAGTATTCATTTCAGCGTAGTAAGAAATTCTTTATTCCTTATCGTATTGATATGAAAGTGACACCAAGGGATTTGCTCCTTCGCATCATGCAATTCCATATAAATACATTTTTTAACATAAAATATTCAGTTCTAATTACTCCGAATTACAATTGCTAAAAAATTATTAAGTTAAAAATATAAGATTTAAATTATCTGTACAGTTTATTTAAAACATAAATTTTGTCAATTTAAAGTAAATTTTTAATTTTATAGCTAATATTAAATTTACAAAAAATTAATTTTTAATATCATTAATAGATACCTACTGAGATACTGATGTATCGTTTTACAACAAATTCAACCAAGCGTAATCAGATTATGAATAATTTGTCAACGTAAAATACAGACCAAACTGTGAAATACGGATATTTACTTAGAATTCTTCAATTTCGTCTTTTTAGTACAAACTAAATATACTTTATTGAACTCGCTACGCGTAGGGGACAGGGACTTCAGGTATACATTATCGTGAAGGATGTAAAAATGTATTATATTTCGAGCCTAATGGAACCTGTTGTTTTCGAAAAACTAGCCAGGTTGATCGACCAGAGTGTCTCATCAGGGTCGCGGTTTATGATCTTATTGTCCCGCACTTCGACAGTGAGCAACGGTGGGTACGGGTGCGAAATTACTCTGCACCTACAGTTAGTAAAAAAAGTATTTATACACTTTTTAAAATCGCATAACTTTCGTAGAATTGGTCCAAACGACGTGAGTTTTTTTGAGAAGCTAGATGGATTAGTTTGCTCAATGATGTGTTTCGTCGTTTTGAAAAAAATGCAATTGCTCGGAATAGCGAAAAAAAAAATAGTAAAGGTCGTTCTTAAAACTTTTTTTTGTGAGCCTGTAATGAAAATTCAAAAAACCCGTTTGTAGATTTAAGTAAGTTATACAGGGTGTCCCAAAAATGCTGCGGGTCCTTAAAGGGGGTGATTCGGGGGGTGATAGGACACAACTTTTTCCTTTGCGAAAATGTTCTCCGAGGTTTCGTTAATGAGATATTAACAAAAAGCACCGACCAATCAGAGCCCGAGATTGGCGGCCGAGTTCCCGCGTTAGCGTGGCCGCGCGCCGCGCTGCGACTGCGAACAAGCAACTCGGCATGCATCGAAGGAAATTGCACAGAATGGCAAATGAAAAAGACGTAACAAATAAAATCGAACATGTTGTCATGGTTTGTTCGTCATTTAAAGTGAATAATGAATAAAGGATAAATGGATGAAAATCGCGTGCAACGTAAAAAGACGAATACGCAGTTTTTTTTAGAAGATTCGAAAATAATAATTATTTGAAGTGGGAGGATAAGGAATACGTACATTTTCTTGTGTTAATAACGTAGCCACGAAAAGGTAATGTAACAGGAAATTAACGAAAAATAATAGTAGCTCGTTATTGTGATAAAAATCCGTAATTCAATAACGGCCAGCACTGTTGGTGATAACGAATAAGTCTGTTTAAAAAGCCCGAATAAATATTTTCGTACGGGAATTTTGAGAATTATTGCCGGAAATAAGCCATCGTTTGCGTTAAATTTAAAAATGAATGATCACCAATAAAGTAACTAAAACTCACCCTTGTTGGAAATTCACCTGCAGCTTGAAAATCTGTGTCACTAGGTCACTGAACCGATCCTGGTCATCGACAGACGCGCCGAATGCACAGCTGATCTCAGGTACACGACGCCATCCAAAGTTAAAGGTCGCAACGTCAAGTGCGTCCGGGTTAATGTACCGAATATTCACTTCACTGCACGGCTACTAACACTGATCACTTAATTTATTTTTCATGGAACGTGTTGTTCCTACGTTATAAAAATTGGTGGAAATGAATTTTTACTTGGCGTTCGGAGCCGTGGGTATTTCCGCGCAAATTCTCACGCTGCAGCACTTGCGTCCTCGTTGTTCGGGGGGTGCAACCAGAACATCGCGTAATACTCTTGAGCAGAGAACATTTCTGCGACGTGATTGCTTGCTGACTGACAAGATTTTTACGAAGCGACTTCTTCTACCCTCAAATAGTTTCTCTCGTTCCATTATGAGTTGACCCCCCACCAGACCAAGAGGCTTCAGGTAGAAAGAAGCCAGCACATTTTCGAAACACACGTGCTTCGCAGAAGTGCAACGAACGGACTATCGTGCACTTTTACAAAACTCCGCGTTCCGTCCTTTTACTGCTAATGTACCCATTGCTTCGAGGTAGGCAACAGACACCACGTGCATCCCTCCCAAACGGCCACTGTCCTAAAGAGGTCCTCTTCACAGCAGTATCTCCTCCCCAAGGCTTCACTCGCACGGAATTCGTCGACGCAGAGCATTTCGCTAGGGTCGCGGTTTATGACCGTACTGTCCCACTAGTCGACGGTAGACAACGGTTGCCTACAGTTTTGGGTAATTTATGGCTTAGTTGGTTCCGCCTCGTAGCAGACGTGAACTCAGAGTATCGGAAAATGGAAACTGGAAACAGGATTTTTTTCTTTATAGCAACTCGAAGACTTTCTGTTTCTCTTCTCTTCCGTCCCTTTCGAACCGAAACACGTGGTGTCTGCTGCCTACCTCGAAGCAATGGGTACATTAGCACTAAAAGGACGGAACGCGGAGTTTTGTAAAAGTGCACGATAGTCCGTTCGTTGCACTTCTGCGAAGCACGTGTGTTTCGAAAATGTGCTGGCTTCTTTCTACCTGAAGCCTCTTGGTCTGGTGGGGGGTCAACTCATAATGGAACGAGAGAAACTATTTGAGGGTAGAAGAAGTCGCTTCGTAAAAATCTTGTCAGTCAGCAAGCAATCACGTCGCAGAAATGTTCTCTGCTCAAGAGTATTACGCGATGTTCTGGTTGCACCCCCCGAACAACGAGGACGCAAGTGCTGCAGCGTGAGAATTTGCGCGGAAATACCCACGGCTCCGAACGCCAAGTAAAAATTCATTTCCACCAATTTTTATAACGTAGGAACAACACGTTCCATGAAAAATAAATTAAGTGATCAGTATTAGTAGCCGTGCAGTGAAGTGAATATTCGGTACATTAACCCGGACGCACTTGACGTTGCGACCTTTAACTTTGGATGGCGTCGTGTACCTGAGATCAGCTGTGCATTCGGCGCCTCTGTCGATGACCAGGATCGGTTCAGTGACCTAGTGACACAGATTTTCAAGCTGCAGGTGAATTTCCAACAAGGGTGAGTTTTAGTTACTTTATTGGTGATCATTCATTTTTAAATTTAACGCAAACGATGGCTTATTTCCGGCAATAATTCTCAAAATTCCCGTACGAAAATATGTATTCGGGCTTTTTAAACAGACTTATTCGTTATCACCAACAGTGCTGGCCGTTATTGAATTACGGATTTTTATCACAATAACGAGCAACTATTATTTTTCGTTAATTTCCTGTTACATTACCTTTTCGTGGCTACGTTATTAACACAAGAAAATGTACGTATTCCTTATCCTCCCACTTCAAATAATTATTATTTTCGAATCTTCTAAAAAAAACTGCGTATTCGTCTTTTTACGTTGCACGCGATTTTCATCCATTTATCCTTTATTCATTATTCACTTTAAATGACGAACAAACCATGACAACATGTTCGATTTTATTTGTTACGTCTTTTTCATTTGCCATTCTGTGCAATTTCCTTCGATGCATGCCGAGTTGCTTGTTCGCAGTCGCAGCGCGGCGCGCGGCCACGCTAACGCGGGAACTCGGCCGCCAATCTCGGGCTCTGATTGGTCGGTGCTTTTTGTTAATATCTCATTAACGAAACCTCGGAGAACATTTTCGCAAAGGAAAAAGTTGTGTCCTATCACCCCCCGAATCACCCCCTTTAAGGACCCGCAGCATTTTTGGGACACCCTGTATAACTTACTTAAATCTACAAACGGGTTTTTTGAATTTTCATTACAGGCTCACAAAAAAAAGTTTTAAGAACGACCTTTACTATTTTTTTTTTCGCTATTCCGAGCAATTGCATTTTTTTCAAAACGACGAAACACATCATTGAGCAAACTAATCCATCTAGCTTCTCAAAAAAACTCACGTCGTTTGGACCAATTCTACGAAAGTTATGCGATTTTAAAAAGTGTATAAATACTTTTTTTACTAACTGTAGGTGCAGAGTAATTTCGCACCCGTACCCACCGTTGCTCACTGTCGAAGTGCGGGACAATAAGATCATAAACCGCGACCCTGATGAGACACTCTGGTCGATCAACCTGGCTAGTTTTTCGAAAACAACAGGTTCCATTAGGCTCGAAATATAATACATTTTTACATCCTTCACGATAATGTATACCTGAGGTCCCTGTCCCCTACGCGTAGCGAGTTCAATAAAGTATATTTAGTTTGTACTAAAAAGACGAAATTGAAGAATTCTAAGTAAATATCCGTATTTCACAGTTTGGTCTGTATTTTACGTTGACAAATTATTCATAATCTGATTACGCTTGGTTGAATTTGTTGTAAAACGATACATCAGTATCTCAGTAGGTATCTATTAATGATATTAAAAATTAATTTTTTGTAAATTTAATATTAGCTATAAAATTAAAAATTTACTTTAAATTGACAAAATTTATGTTTTAAATAAACTGTACAGATAATTTAAATCTTATATTTTTAACTTAATAATTTTTTAGCAATTGTAATTCGGAGTAATTAGAACTGAATATTTTATGTTAAAAAATGTATTTATATGGAATTGCATGATGCGAAGGAGCAAATCCCTTGGTGTCACTTTCATATCAATACGATAAGGAATAAAGAATTTCTTACTACGCTGAAATGAATACTTTACATTTTCACTCCCGACTGCGGGGGGTCGACCTCAATTCGTTACGGTCGAACGAGTATTCATACCTGTTTCAGAAACAAATAATTCTTTATTATTTACCGTATCGATATGGAAGTGATGGATTCCTTATGTTTTTCCGATGAAAATCATACCAAATTTTATGTAAATCGGGCTATTATTAACGAAATTAGCTTAAGGCTATGGAAATGACTTTTTTGTGGAATTTCCTTTGTTATTTTTCGAATCACGTCGTTCTTGGTGTCAGTTTCGTCGGCGAAACATAAGGAATCAATTGGCGTCGTTTTCGCAAAGATCTAATGAGAAATGCGGAAGTCGAAGATTTCTCACTTCTTAATAGGCACTCCAACCCCCTTGAGGGTCGAAAGCCATAAAATTCGGCGAGGCACTGCGGGGGATTGTCCTTGCCACGAGGTACCAGGCCGCAACTCTTTGACGGGCGTAGCTCCAGAATCACCCTGTACCATTACGAAGTGGATTTCCATATCTCTCATCGGCACTTTACGAAAGTGTCATGAATCGACTTCTTGTGTTTTAGTGTTTTCCCCATGAAAATGGCACCAAACCCGACATAATTCGGGCCATAATTAACAAAGTTACACGAAAAATTGGTTTGCAGAATTTAAAGCCTACTTCGTTGAAAATTGTCCGTTTTGCATGATATTTTGTCCTTTTAATCGGGAGAATGTCAGGAATCCATCGATGTTACTTTCAGATTGATACGATGAAAAATAAAGAACTTTAATTTCTGTAAAATTGGTGACACGTGGCGGGCGACAGTAGCGGGGGACCGCTGCCTCACTCGCCACAGCCCTTGAACGACCCAGGCGCCTGCCGAAAGTATTCGAAACCTTCGAATAAAGGTACAGGTAAAGTAGAAAAAAGTATTCGAACCTCGGAGTGGAAAACTTTCGAAAAAAAAGTACCGTTGCCTCGTCGAATGAATTTCCTGCGTATAAACGTTTCATCCGTTGGCACTTCGAATAAGATACTCTTGGATTATTCGAACTTCGAATAACGGATAAAGATACAGTATATTTTATTCGATTTATGATTTAAATAATTTTCTTATTTAGATATTGCCCAACTCTGGCCTAGAGGAAGGAGCCCATTGCCGACTCAGTAGTACGACTCGACACGTTGGTTATTTCGATTTTTCTCGAAAACCAAAAGAGTTAAACAGTTTCTTCGAACGGTACAACGCGGTACAAACCTAGTACAAACTGGTACAACCGCGAGTTTTAAATTTTTCGGAACTTTTTTTTTCTCAGTGGTACGACTCGACACTTTGGTTATTTCGATTTTTCTCGCAAACCAAAAGAGTTAAACGATTTCTTCGAACGGTACAACGCGGTACAAACCTAGTACAAACTGGTACAACCGCGTTTTAAATTTTTCGTAACTTTTTTTTTCTCAGTGGTACGACTCGACACTTTGGTTATTTCGATTTTTCTCGAAAACCAAAAGAGTTAAACAGTTTCTTCGAACGGTACAACACGGTATAAACCTAGTACAAACTGGTACAACCGCGAGTTTTAAATTTTTCGGAACTTATTTTTTCTCAGTGGTACGACTCGACACTTTGGTTATTTCGATTTTTCTCGCAAACCAAAACAGTTAAACGATTTCTTCGAACGGTACAACGCGGTACAAACCTAGTACAAACTGGTACAACCGCGAGTTTTTAATTTTTCGGAACTTTTTTTTCTCAGTAGTACGACTCGACACTTTGGTTATTTCGATTTTTCTCGCAAATCAAAAGAGTTAAACGATTTCTTCGAACGGTACAACGCGGTACAAACCTAGTACAAACTGGTACAACCGCGAGTTTTAAATTTTTCGGAACTTTTTTTTTCTCAGTAGTACGACTCGACACTTTGGTTATTTCGATTTTTCTCGCAAACCAAAAGAGTTAAACGATTTCTTCGAACGGTACAACGCGGTACAAACCTAGTACAAACTGGTACAACCGCGAGTTTTAAATTTTTCGGAACTTTTTTTTTCTCAGTAGTACGACTCGACACTTTGGTTATTTCGATTTTTCTCGCAAACCAAAAGAGTTAAACGATTTCTTCGAACGGTACAACGCGGTACAAACCTAGTACAAACTGGTACAACCGCGAGTTTTAAATTTTTCGGAACTTTTTTTTTCTCAGTGGTACGACTCGACACTTTGGTTATTTCGATTTTTCTCGAAAACCAAAAGAGTTAAACAGTTTCTTCGAACGGTACAACACGGTATAAACCTAGTACAAACTGGTACAACCGCGAGTTTTAAATTTTTCGGAACTTATTTTTTCTCAGTGGTACGACTCGACACTTTGGTTATTTCGATTTTTCTCGCAAACCAAAACAGTTAAACGATTTCTTCGAACGGTACAACGCGGTACAAACCTAGTACAAACTGGTACAACCGCGAGTTTTTAATTTTTCGGAACTTTTTTTTCTCAGTAGTACGACTCGACACTTTGGTTATTTCGATTTTTCTCGCAAATCAAAAGAGTTAAACGATTTCTTCGAACGGTACAACGCGGTACAAACCTAGTACAAACTGGTACAACCGCGAGTTTTAAATTTTTCGGAACTTATTTTTTCTCAGTGGTACGACTCGACACTTTGGTTATTTCGATTTTTCTCGCAAACCAAAAGAGTTAAACGATTTCTTCGAACGGTACAACGCGGTACAAACCTAGTACAAACTGGTACAACCGCGAGTTTTTAATTTTTCGGAACTTTTTTTTTCTCAGTAGTACGACTCGACACTTTGGTTATTTCGATTTTTCTCGCAAACCAAAAGAGTTAAACGATTTCTGCGAACGGTACAATGTTCGGTACAACTAGTACAATGTAGTACAATTGCGAAAAATCGAAATTTCCAAAAATGGGGGGCTAGCTTTTTTTCTTATTTTCTAATTTTCTCGAAAACGGTTTCGAATTTTTGAAAGCTCGGAACGGTACAACACGGTACAAACCTAGTACAAACTGGTACAACCGCGAGTTTTTAATTTTTCGGAATTTTTTTTTTCTCAGTAGTACGACTCGACACTTTGGTTATTTCGATTTTTCTCGCAAACCAAAAGAGTTAAACGATTTCTTCGAACGGTACAACGCGGTACAAACCTAGCACAAACTGGTACAACCGCGAGTTTTTAATTTTTCGGAACTTTTTTTTTCTCAGTAGTACGACTCGACACTTTGGTTATTTCGATTTTTCTCGCAAACCAAAAGAGTTAAACGATTTCTGCGAACGGTACAATGTTCGGTACAACTAGTACAATGTAGTACAATTGCGAAAAATCGAAATTTCCAAAAATGGAGGGCTAGCTTTTTTTCTTATTTTCTAATTTTCTGGAAAACGGTTTCGAATTTTTGAAAGCTCGGAACGGTACAATGTTCGGTACAACTAGTACAATTCAGTACAAGTGCGAAAAATCGGAATTTCCAAAAAAGGGGGGCTAGCCCAAAAATGGTTTTTTTCTGATTTTCTCGAAAACGGTTTCGAATTTTTGAAAGATCTCAACGGTACAACACGGTACAAACCTAGTACAAACTGGTACAACAAAAAAAAATTAGGTTTTCAAAAAAAGGGGGGCTAACTTCACACACATGAATAATTGATGCGTAATAAACCAAAATCCATTCCTATTGGTGCGCTCCCAGTACCCCGAATATGTATAAATACAGGCAAGAAAGCCCAGAGAGATTCATTCATAATCACATGTCTGACCTACATGGTCTGAAGAATCATTTAAAGCTAATAGCTGATTCCAACCTAAAACTAATGCTCCAACTTTGGAGGCCGCCTTGCTGGACACTTGGTCGAGCCGATCGTATTAAACTAAGACCATAGTCGCCAGGTTTAACGAGAGGTTTTCTGCCTTGGAGGCCGCTTTGTAGGCCACTTAGTTGATGAAGCTAAATTATTGATAATTTTTATTCTCAGGTTAGTATAATACTCCTGAGCAACGAGGGAACGAAATTATTCCAGGTGGCAATACCGCCCCTGATGAAACAAAGAAGCAATTCAAACGAATCTCAACTTAACATATTCAATCTCCTAATACATAAGCTAACTCCTAGATCATAAGTATTGTAACTCCTATATTGACTGAGAGTCATTATCTATATACTAACTCCTATATCGACCGAGAGTCATTACCTATATAGTAACTCCTATATCGACCGAGAGTCACTATCCATATACTAATTCCTACATCGACCGAGAGTCACTATATATAAACTAATTCCTTTCATTTGGTTAAACGTCAGTATTAGTTATTTAAGTTACATTATTCTCTAATTGATCATTCAAACGGGCTTTCTTTTGTAACGACCAAAAGTCGCAACCCAAGACGATCAACTTTATTTTTTTTTTGTAACGACCAAGATCGCAACCTAATTACTTTCTTTAGTATTATGGCGTTAAAATTATGTTTTCATGTATCATTTAGAGGTATTTTTCTTGAATAAATACCATTAAGTTAAATTCTTGTTCTAGAATTTTAATTCTTTATCGCACGCCACTCGAACCAATCCTGAAATCCTGTAAGCAGCGTTATACCACGCACAAAACCGTTACACGGCTAACAAAGCCAACCAAACTGAACTAAAAGATAAACAAGACCTAAGTACTCAAAACTAAATACTAAATACCTCTATGTAAGTTAGTTACAGTCCTATACAGAATCGTCCTTACCGAAGTCAAGTCGCATTGGAAGGGGTCTATGCCATTGAAATTCTGATTCGCAATAATCATTCGCAATAGGCATCTATTAATAGGGTCAACAGCGTAATGCCGATATTTCGGTAGCCTTGACACAAAGAGAGACCTAGAACGCATGCCCCTAACCGGAGCATTGAATGCTGCTAGTGCAAGCAAGTCTAGACAATCTATATGACCTCTAATAACCTTATACAGGAAAATCATATCCGCAAAACATCTACGCTCCTCCAAAGTGACCATCGTAAGGGATACAAGTACCGGCCCATAGTCATGGTCGTTCCAATCCATTGGATTCCCAAGGATACAAGATGCAAACCTCAAAAACTTATGCTGCACTCTTTCAATGGATTTAATAAATTTCGTATGCTTAGGGCTCCAAATAATTGAGGCATACTCAACATGAGGCCTGACAAGGGCAAAATACAGCAGCTTCAGAGACTCGCTATCTCTGAAGTGTGCAAACCTAGAAATAAAACCCAAGGCTCTCATGGCGTTACTGGTACAGCGCAAGTAGTGAGGCCGAAAGTCAAAACAAGGTGTTATGCAAACACCCAGATCAAAGACTTCACCAAGTTCGACGTTATTCAATTTATACGAGTATTTCATACAAAACCTAGCACGGGAGGTTCTCAAAACAACACATTTCCCCAAGTGCAGCCGCATACCATTCGCAGTACACCAACGCTCCAACTTTACTAGATCATCCTGCATACAATTAGCATCCTCAACCCCACGTATGACCCTGAACAATTTTAAATCATCCGCATACAACAGGAAATTGGCATCTGTGAGCACATCAACGATATCGTTGATAAATACATTGAACAAAAGGGACCCAAGATGCGACCCCTGAGGAACAACACCCGAGGTGACATTAATCGGAAAGGAAAGATTATTTGATACCTTGACAATCTGTACACGACCTGAGAGATAACTTTCGAGCCAGGTTAATAACGACCCACAAAACCCCCACGAGAGGAGTTTGTGGAGCAACACTATGTGGTCGACGGTATCAAAGCCTTTTGAAAATCAGTATATACCGTATCAACCTGTAGGCCCTCATCAAGGGCCCTGGAGACAAAGCTATGGTACACGGCAAGATTAGTAGCTGTAGAGCGCTTCGGGACAAACCCATGCTGTTCAACACATAATGAACTAGTCAGCAGAGAGTAGCATATCGGTGACAATCTCCTCAAACACCTTGGGCAGTACTGATAGTTTACTAATAGGCCGATAGTTACGAACATCTGAGCGATCACCAGTCTTGAAAACAGGAGTAACGAGGCTAGATTTCCAACGCGAGGGAAAAACTCCACTGGCCAGAGAGGTATTAAAAATATCCCAGAGAGGCCTCGAAAGAATAAAACTACACTGTTTAAAGAACAGTGGTGGATTGCCGTCAGCACCCGGGCCTTTACTCGAGTCAAGACCGTTAAGCTTGGAGAAAATGTCCCCAATGGAGATAGTTAGATCATTCAGATTTACGTTATTAAAAGAAGTATGCTCCAAATTCAAGGCCGTTGACCGCCCAGCAGGAGATGTATATACCGAGCCGAAGTAGGCCGCGAAGAGATCGGCGATATCCACAAAGGATGAAGCTGTGGAACCCTCATAGTGCATGGAACTGGGGAAGCCGTGGTCACCTCGTTTAGTATTAACGAAGCTCCAGAAATTCTTAATATTATACTGCATAGAGTTTCCCACAGTCGCAACGTACGCACGATAGTCACACTTCGTAAGAAATTTACACTGAGAGCGGAGATCGGAAAATACCAAGTAATCAGCAAGAGAATTGGAAGTTTTGAATGCTTTATGCGCCCTCTTCTTATTTCTAATGAGAAACCTCAAGCGTGGCGAGAACCATCGAGGATAAAAAGATCGTCTTTACACCCTCACAGGCACGTAGGCAGCAATGGCCTCATTAATATGGGAATATAGACGATCAACAGCAGTATCCGGATCAATTCCTCGAGTCGCAGAAACCCAGTCAATAGAATTTAAGTGATTGATTATCCTAGGGAAATCGCCACACTTAAAATTCACGTAAGTTACATTATCACGGTTTTGGTTAGTAAACGCAAATAGATCGTTCAAACGCACTTTCAGCTGCGGATGATAAGAATCGGGGGAAATAAGGAAATCAACGGCATTATCAACAAGCTCGATATCCTTAACAAAGATTAAATCTAACAAACTACCGTAGGAGTTACCAATACTATTCACCTGAGCTAGGCCGCAGTAGCTATAACCCTCGAGAAGGAGGTCAATAGCCGACGACTCCAATGATGGGGTACCCAGTTTCTTAGAGCAAAATGAGCCTGGGACAGTAGGCCGAACTACATGGGAGGTTAAAATCACCCAAGATACAGAAAGCATCATCACTATAGTTATGAAAAATCTCGGATACGCAGCAGACATGTATGTCATAGAGATCCGACTGAGAGGCAAGCGAAAGATATAAGGCACCAAAGATAACGTATTTATTATGGAGGCGACACGTACGAAGACCTTTTCCAGATCATCACGTATGAGGGTAATCACCGAGCAGGACAACGAATTCCTGATTGCAAAAAGACCCACCCCCCACCTCGGGAAAAAGAGCTCGTACGGGAGGATCTATCAGACCGGAAGATGTTGAAATTGGTAAGGCCCAGCTCAGACGATGAAATAGACGAATTAAGCCAGGTTTGGACAAAAACTAGAATATCATATTGGACGGCAGAACACAATATCGCAAATTTCAGATCGTCTAGTTTAGTTCTCAAACCAATATATATCAGTGCAACAAATGCCGCTTGAAATTTTGAAATATAGTGGTCGGTTAATGAGATATAGGCCATCAAAATTGAGGAAATTTCGTGCTTCTTAGATGGTTTGACAACGCTAGCATGTTGAATGTATCAGGCAAAGTTCATTTTTAAAAACTTCATATGTAAAACATTTTACCATTAAGATAGGTATTATAAACATACATTTTGCACACGAACAATGCAAAATATCTTTGAATTTAGTCATGTACTTCCCTTCTCAAGATCTCCTAAATCTTACTCATATTTTAGTACAACGAAAGGAAAATAGTTATTTTATTCATCGAACTTCACACAGTAACAAGTTTCTTGACTTAAAGTTCCATGTGAAGTATGATATCCAATTGAAAAATCTTGCACATACCTGCACTTTTTTAAGATATCCACATTTAAAGTGCCTATTACTATCTATCAACACTCTCCGTGAACGAACCCTATCAGGTCTGAACTTTTTGGTTTGTGGAAATTTTTGTTATAGTCAATTATTAATAATAGAAGTTTGTAGCCGTTTGAATTGTCAGGAACAAGGATATATTCTGTACAGACAAGGTTTATTCGGATCAGGAAGGGATACATGATTTCATAGGTTGGACAGGGCTACAAATTTCGGAAGTCAGACGTTATACAGTTTGATGGAATTCTAATGTGCATACGGCACTTGACTTTATTCTAATGAGGCGTCCAGGTATTATCACCGTACTCTCCATATCGAACGGGCGTCCAGGAATATTCTCCCGTACTCTCCTCTTGCAAACATTGGGTATTTAAGAAAGGGTTTCGCAGTCTCGCGACTCTACTTCTACTGAGGCGTCCAGGAGTTACTCTGTACTCTCCCGTTCGGTTGGCGTCCAGGTATTATCGCCGAACTCTCCATTCCGAACGGGCGTCCAGGAATATTCTCCCGTACTCTCCTCTTTCTAATGAGATGCTCTGTACTCTCTCGACCGATAGGCGTCCAGGTATTATCGCCGTACTCCCCATATCGGTCGAGCGTCCAGGAGCAGACTCTAATGCGTTCTCCCTCCGGCAGGCGTCCAGGTATTATCGCCGAACTCTCCTGCCGGAGTCCCTAAACTGTCCGAGAGCGGCCGTGTGTCGTACCTCGTCCTCTCTCTCGGAGCAGCGAAGAGCGAAAATGCCTTTGTGGGCCTCTAATTTATACCCAATCGTTGCTATCCGCGGCCGCAGAAATCAACAGACGCGTTGTTAAGCGCGGGCCACGCGAGCCGCGGGTTCCGCGCCCGCACGCCTCTCCTCCCGGGCGGCCTGCAGACGTGTTCGCGAAACTTCTCGCTGGTCAGCGTTTCTCAATCTCCCTCTTCTGCATGCTACAAGTTTAAATAAGATCCACGTTAAATTTCATGAGTTTACATCATCGGGTTTAACCACAATAAATGTTGCACATACGTAACATCGGTCCTCAAATAATGCAATATACGTAAATAATGAAAATGATGTTAAAGTTATACAAGGTGTCCCAAAAATGCTGCGGTTCCTTGAAGGGGGTGACTCAGGGTGTTATTGCAAACAACATTTTCCTTTACGAAAATGCTCTCCGAGATTTTGTTAACGAGATATTAACCAAAAACACCGACCAATCAGAGCGCGCGCTTTCCGCCCGAGCTCCTGCGGTAGCGTTGGCTACGCGGTAGGCGACTGCACTTGTACTACGAACGTACGAACAAACAAGTCGACATGCATCGAAGACAACCGCGTTACAGTTTTTTCTTTTTAAAGTAGAATTTTAAATAATAATTATTTGAAGCGAGAGGACAAGAAATACGTAAATTTCGTTTTCAAATAACGCATAAACGAAAAGGTAATGTAACAGAAAATGTACAACAAGAGACCGTAATTCTTTATTAAGGTAAAAATCCGTAGTTTAATAACGGCCACACAACTAAATTTAAAAAATAATATTAGGTGTATGAATAAATTCTTTCCGATTGGATTTACATAATTAGTAGGTACAAAGCTACTGAATTTGTATCGCAGTGGTATTCATAAGCTGCCATAAAAATGGCAAAAGGTAATTAACAATAATGGAAATTATTTCCATGATTGAGTTATTTTCATATTTTTTAAATCAAACTATTATTGTACCCTACAATCGGAAATAATTTATTTCTACACCTAATAATCACGAAGAAATTAAATAAAACTCACCCATTCGGACATTCCTTTCCTTCCTTTTCGGAAACCTGTGTCACTGGGCCAATGTACCAATCCTGGTCATCGTTGGACGAAAAGATTTATGGTAGGATAGCGCCCAGTGCTCAGCTGATCGCAGGAACATACGACACCACCCAAAGTAAAGGGTCGCCACCCAGCGCAAGAAACGCATCCCAGCGAATTTCAAAATCCTGTAGATGTCTGTTATTTCAGGGATGAAAAGCTTATACCCAAATGTAGTATCGATATGGAAGTGATACCGATGGATTCTTTACGTTTTTCAAATGAAAATTATACCAAATTTCATGTAAATCGGACTATTTTTAACGAAGTTATGGAAATCAATTTATTATGAAGATTCCTTAATTACAATCCGATTTGTGTCGTTTTTGGAACATTTTCATCGGAAAAACATAAGGAAACGATCCACGTCACTTTCGCCAAGATACGGTGCGAAATGTAGAATTTTTCATTCGCCACGTCTTAGGGGGCAACATGGTACGGCCCCCCTGGTCTCGAGGGTCGAAGTCCTCGAAACCCATCGAGGCACGGCTGCCAGGCTCGTCGCGCGTTACAGACTTGTCCGCACTGTCGGAAATCCTGAGGCGCGCCACGAGCCTGGTTTCAAGTATCGTTTTCTCCTTTTCTAACTACCTTTTCTGTCTCTTATGCAAACTCTTCTGGATTCGAGGTTTGCGCGCGGGCAGGACCGTGGCGCTTTCTGGCGCGCGGGCAGGACCGTGGCGCTTTCTGGCGCGCGGGCAGGACTGTGATGCTTTCTTGCTGCGTGCCACGCAAGAGCGTGGGTGAAAAATTTGACCTGCATCACGAGCAATCAGAAGACTACCCCCCTTCTTCAAGACATCTTGCATATTACATCTCTTCATCATTTATCTTAGATATAACATCACTTGCATACCTATATGTATTTATTGTCTATCAATATTAGTTTTTATATTAAAACAAGCAGTGACATGGTAGTTATTGCCGTTGATAGTAATAATTATGATCGTCACAACAGTGAATGTGTTAACTGCAATTTCATTTGCCATCGCATTGCCGGGGAAACATTTGGACATTTTTTAAAGTACCCTTGTAAAAATTTACAGTCGTTATAACTGAGTTATAAACCATTTCCAGAATTTATAGCAACTTCAGGTCAACCAAATGTAGCTTCCTAAAAACAGATGTTTCAGTGTACCCTACAGTAACAGCATTTATGATATCCTCTATAAGCCTGGTATATAGAGGAATTTGAGATACTTTTCTGCGAACGTATATCGCGATCGTGTCTCGATCGTTTCGCAGATCGATGATATACATCGAACAAGTAGTACACCACTGCGGTGGATCGTGTAAAAAGCATGTGGAGTCGACGTAGAAATGGGAGCCCGAACTCGTTGTCTCTAACTAGTGACGGGTACGACCTTCTGGCCCGCGCGAAGGAGCGCCACGATCCGGCTTCACGTACTTTTGCGTGCCGCGCGGCGTGTGACGCGCCGGCCCGCGGGCCGGACCGCGCGCAAGACCGACCGTGTAAAGGGGCCTTTTCGCTCGAGCGCTCACTCTCTTTCTCGTTCTCTTTCTCTCTCTCTCTGGAGACCTGGTCGTGACTGTCTCGTTCTCTCCTTCGGGAGGGTCCCGCGTCTAGATGTTGAACCGCAGGAGTGTCGCACAACACACCAATGTCAAAGACGGTTCACAATATATTGTTTTTAAATATTAAACGCAAGAATATAAGGATTTAACGGTAGAATTTGAAAATGATAAAAACGCAAAATATATATATGGGTGAGTCTCTACGGGGACTGAGTCCTTCCACGTTCACTAAGCCACTATGGAACTCCGGCTCAAAAACTATATTCAAATAGTGATGTCCCTCGGACAGAACGTCAACGCACTATGCGATTTGTCAGGCGACTGCCACGAGCGTTCGCAGGGTAGACCCGAGCAACCCGGGACTTTGAAACAAAGAGCGCCAAATTGCTGACTCTGCACCTCATGCACACGGGCCCAACCGTCGTCGCCTCGGACCGTTCCCAGCCTCACGGGCTTGAGTTTATCGCATTCGATGTTCTAAGAACGCCGACGGTGTTGGAAGATTTTCGCATGGAAGAACGCAGTGGCGTAACGACTTGCATTTAATTATTATTATAATTCAGGTTGTAGATCATTGACAATTGATCGAGGGAAACTCCCATAACACGCAATGGTTGAATCAGTTGTCAATGACGGTGTGATGGAAATTTAGAAGAAAGAAAAATATAAAAGGTCTACTACAATGCTTAAGTTTCCGAAGGCTTATCACAGCGCGCATTCTAAGAACGTCGACGGCGTTGGGAGATTGCTGACAATAATCTTCCATGAGAATATGCCGTGGCGTGACAGGCGTGAAGCTGAATTAAATTACAACTATTAAGAGTATTCACAGATAATCGACAATTGATTGAGAGAAGTTCCCATAACACGTGATGGTTGAACCAATGGTCGACATCTGTGTAGCGAAAAATATGATATGAATATAGCAAAAATTTTGAGA
Source organism: Andrena marginata (assembly GCA_963932335.1). NCBI lineage: Eukaryota > Metazoa > Arthropoda > Insecta > Hymenoptera > Andrenidae > Andrena > Andrena marginata. Next base: position 27,377,142 of record OZ010662.1, read on the forward strand.
TGAATTTAAAAAGTAACCGGCACGTAACACTAGCGCGCCCCCGCCGCCGTCTGAGAGCGCCGCTGCGGGAAGGATGTCCCAGGCGCTCGCTGTCCCTCTCCACCTCCTCCTTCTCGAGCATGATCTGCTTGGCGAAGAGGGATTATCTGATACCTTACACGATCCTTTCCTATCCGCACAGGATATCACTTATCCCAAAAACTATGTAGGGTAAGCAGGCCAGTAGCTGGACGGGGCCCAGTAGATGGACGAAATGTTGGTTAATCGTTAATATTGAAAGAATTAGAGTTTCCATCTATATTATTGTTTCTTTATTTTGTAGAGAAAACGTTTGAGTTTTATAAAACACTAACGTATTTATCGAGAAGTTTTCAATGCGGGACAATCCCACACGATCCGGGACGTCTGGCCACTTTAGGTTAAACATAACCTCACTTTATTTGCGGCCTGGGCTCATAACCTGTTGCACCGTTTTCTGGCAACCAAGACTCCATACGTTTTTAGTTCTGATGAAATAAACTATATTTTAACAGAAAATAACTTAATCTAGGTACCTACTATAGCTAATAAGTATTTTACTCGTTTTGCCAGTCACCTGTCCATCTATTGGTGATACAGGCTATGAGTAGAATTTTCATCATTTTATCTTTAAATACATTAATTCTTTTACTTGCAGTTATTTTTTCCTTTACATTTGTACATTTTTACGTGCAAAGCTTTTGATTTTTTTTTTAATACAACAGATACTTCTAAGAAACACCTTGCTGTAAACTTCGGAATCAGCTAAACCTGCTAAACTGTCCATCTACTGGCCTGCTTGCCCTAGCGTTCTTTCGATCTTCATTCCTTACTAAATATATTCTCCTGCAATGTAACTGTACTCGTATGCCCATACATCACATGAGCTATGCAACGTCGATACATCTGTATTTCCACTCACCTCTCTCTCGAATTCTCCCTCCACCGGCTCCACGGGTCGTGTTCCCCCACCACTGACTCATCCCCACTTCCACGGGTCGCGTTCCCCGCACCCCGCTTCAACCCTTCGCTCTGCGTTGATCCAGAACTGGCGTACTATATTTACTCATTTTCAACAAAGCATGTTTTTTCCTTTCGAGACTTTCGTTTACGGCCGCCATAACTATTACGGGTATCATAAACCACGAGTTTCCGAAGGTGTCACAAGTGTCTCCTCTCGCCAAATCGCAACCCCCAAATTGGGCTATTTGGAAATTCCTGATTGGTTGCCACCGATGCGCGGAGTCAACCATTTAGGTTGAGTTTTCCATCGTGCGCACCTTGCCGATAAATTGTGAATCCGGCAGATGCCAATCTTCATCAACATGTGGACAAGGTCGATCATCTTGTCCGAGAATCGACATTTACTCTTGAAATAAAGATTATTTTTCGAATTCTGTGTGATTTAAGTGGAATAAACTTGAACACTCTTGCATTCTTTTACATTTCTGGACAAACGAAAAATATAAAAAAATCAGTAACATTCAATGATAGTGACACGAATTCTAATAACAGTGAAGGAATTGTTAGACCTGTTACATTAAGTGTTAGAGTTATGTAAAACAAACTGGGATAACAAATAAATACTGGCATTTATTTAAGGGGTTAAACCACCTTGGCCATGTCAAGACATATTGCATCTTTGGGCATTTGTTTCTAAGTAACAAAAACACTTTTATCGATAAGAATTTTTCAATGAAGATACCCTAGTAGCACAAAATATTGAATGCTCATACATCCAATATTAAAAAGAGGTTCAATCTCTTTTTGATATTTAAACATACATACAATATTTATTCTACATTAAGAAACAAATATATTTTCCAAATATGCTGGAAATATTCATTTTATATTATGAAAAAAATTATCTTTTTTCAAATATAAAGTAAATATTTATTTACCGTTTGAAAGAAAACATTTTTTCCGAATGTTCGGGAAATATTCATTTTATATTATGAAAAAAACATTCCTTTTCAAATATAAAGTAAATATTTATTGAATGGTAGAAAGAAAACATTTTTTTCCGAATGTTTCATATTTTCTAAACCTTTATTTCACATTTTCAGTATGTGTATATAATATTTGGAATCAACATTTTTTTCATATTAAAAAGTGTGGCTAAAAAAATATTTTTTTAATATTTGGAAAAAATATTTAACCAATATTTTGTGCTACTAGGGTAGAGACTTTGAATATTATATACATTTTTTTCAAATATCAAAATATTCCGAAAACTTTAAATGCGTTTTTCTCGAAACCACGTTTTCTGAAACGGTATACGCTGTACTTTGAATAAAACTGTATGGTTTTTTATACAATTTTGCACGGTTGTTCTTAAATGTATTCTCTACCGTCCGACTGTCAATTTTTTCGATATTGTAATTTTTACCAGACTTAAGCGTAAATAAAGTCCATTTTCTTTCACACGAACTTGATCCTTTTACATCAAAGTATAGCTTTTTTGTTACTTTTCAACCAATCGAAAAAATTGGCACTCGGACGATAGAGAATATTTTCAAGAACATCTGTGCAGAATTGTATAAAAATCCATAGAGTTTTACTCAAATTATGGCGTACACCGTTTCGGAAAACGTGGTTTTGAGAAAAACGCATTTAAAGTTTTCGGAATGTTTTGATATTTGCAAAAAATTGTATATATTATTCGAAGATGTCTCTATCGTCATTGAAGACATTTATCGATAAAAGTGTTTTTGTCACTTAAACATAAATTCCTAAATATGCGATATTTCTTGACCTGGTCAAGGTGGTCTAACCCCTTAATAGACGCGAAATACTGGTAGGTAGAAAGTAGGTAGAATAGGTATGGTGGTTTTCGTGTACAGCGTACGAAGTCGACTGTAAGTCTGCGACATATCCTTTCCCCACACATACGACTACGTCGTGTCCGCAATACGACACGAGCAGTCTGGCGCCAAATACAAAATTTTTCTTAACATTAAATTTTAATATCTGAATTATACATGACGACAGTGATTGTTATACAGGAGATAAGAGCGTTTCGTTAAATAATCGAAAAAAATGTGACGTTTCTGACATTGTTAGATACAAAATACCATGGCATGGCATACGACGCAAAACAAAGAGTCTCCCACTTACTGCCTTTTCTAAAGTAGCAGTAGTTTGGCTTATGCACAAAATTATCGAGAGCAGTAATATTTTTTCTGTTCATGAATCACAGATTAGTAAATCATCTTGTAAGGGAAACCAGTAGATATGTAGTACAGCAAACCCGCAGTTTTGTAAGTACAAATCCTAACGAGATGAAGGTATGATTCAAATGTATTTGAGGCATTTGATGGAAAAAGGGCACATAGGCGTATGTGCCGTTTTTCCTTAACCCTTTCGCTACGGGCAGGTTCTCCGCCGCGGTATTCCCACTGAACGGGGCAATACCGCGCGCCGCGACATCACTGTACGGGGCAATGCCGCGCGCCGCGACATCACTGTACGGTAGGTACGCGACGCCGATCGTCAGCAGGAGTACCGCGGCGGAGAACCCAAACTGCTGAATGTTATTCGAACGAAAGAATTTTTCTTCAAAGGGTATTTATAAATAAAGGGTATTCCAGGGAGACTTTATTCGCTACAAACAATCGAACAAATTACTCGAGGCTGATTCTTGAGGAATTTGGGTTGCTAAGCATTTAGTTATTTCGGTTGTGAGAAACAAATGATGCAAAATAAAATATTGTCAATGGTCGTCGGCCAGCGGCTAGTCGTCCGTAGTATCTCAGTGGCACCGTACGGGGAGCCACTATAGTCGCCCGTAGTATCTCAGTGGCACCGTATGGGGAGCCACTATAGTCGCCCGTCGTACCTCAGTGGCACCGTATGTAGTGCCACTATAGTCGCCCGTCGTACCTCAGTGGCACCGTATGGAGTGCCACTATAGTCGCCCGTCGTAGCGAAAGGGTTAAATTGTTTAAATCGACTCAGGTATATGTTGTGACGAAGCGTCACGTGCGAGCAGAGCCGAGCCGAGGCGCGACAATCCCCTCCCCCCTCCACACCGCGATCCGTGACAGCGGCATTTACTACGCGCCGCGCCAATATTCACCGCGGAATAGGATATAAGAGCCACGGCTGCCGAAAAGAGACAGTCGAGTGGGGATTAAGGAGCCCACTCATCACTAAGTACGAACGACTGGAAATTGCCCGGATTCAAACAGTTGTGGACGCTTTAAGCGTAACTCCTACCGTAACCCTACCGCCGCGGTAGAGCGACTGGATATTGTCCAGGCTCTCCGAGACACTCCGTACCGTAGTCGAGGTGGCTGGATATTGCCCGGACCTCAACCGACCTTACCTTCGTACCGCCTTCAACTAGAGCGACTGGACATTGCACGGGCTCTCTGAAACCATTCCAACCTTTCCGTGTACCGTAGTCGAGGTAGCTGAACATTGCCCGGACCTCGGCCACCAGTAGCTCCGCACTGCTTTCAGCAGAGTGACTGGACATTGCCGTACCGTCTTCGTCAATAACAGCAGTTACCTTGATTACATCTAATAATTCGCTTAATTTACCGCTGACTTAATAATGTTAGATTTTTAACGCCCATGTGCTAAATAATAAATTATGGCAGCAACATGCGAACAGCATTCCACAGTCATATTGGCACAATCACAAGTATTGCGGCCGCGCGGTTTGAAATCATGCCCGCTGACTGATCGCATCAGCTAACAAGTCGGTTGCGGCGCGTTTGTAATGTTATGACCGCTAACGATCATCGCGTCGCGCGGGACGCTCGTTCGGCAATCGTTAGTTCTGAGAACAGCACTGTCGTGACAACAACGTTCAAATTTGCATTCTCTTGCGCCCAGCTCCAAACCCGAAGTTAGTAGACGACCATTATCGCCACGCGCCCACGCTCCTTATAATATATTGTGACCAATCTCTGTGTATGTGTGTTGGGTGACAATCTCTGCTGTCCTTCCCACCAAGTCGCGATCAGTGCCGGAGAATCTGCACCGCTTTTCGCGGAAACATCAAGTATAACGTCGTATACCTGTAGAAGTGTTCGAATTTGGTTCGCACTGAATATAGCCCTGGTATGATTTAGTGTTTATGTGTCTTAAACGGACTCTCATTTTTATGATATTGCTATTTTCTTTATAATAATCGACGTTCAAAACATCCTTAGCATTCATCAGCTCGGCGAGGTAGCATGCCGCTTGTGACAACTGATATGTACCCGTAAATACTAGCTTCAGTTTATATTCCGAAAATTCTGGAAAATCTATGAGGGAAGTAGAAGACATTGTGGTAAAGGGTATTTTACATCGATTTAAATGTTCAGTTTCTACTACTTCCTGAAGCGTGTTTCGTTGGGATTGACGTTCTTTCATATAGTCAATTACTGCGTCAGCGAGTTTTGGTTCAGAATTTAATCTCTTCCCAAACATGTTATGTTGCTTTACAACAAATGCAGACTGAATATGTGTAAACATTAATTTACCACTGGATATAATTGATGATAAAATTGTTGGTGTAAATTAAATACATACCAATCACTGATTCATCTTGATTACAATTAACTACAATAGGAACATTTCTGCATACAATTGCTAAATCACAAATGTTCATATTCCAATCAACAGTTTTATTGACAACAATATCTTTGTTAGCCTGTACACAGTCTTCTAATGGAATTATAAGTGTATTGTGTGAATTGTTTTCAACATTATCTCCTATCTCATGTACTATTGAGTCATTGATAACTCCAGGAATATCATTTAGGACAGGTACACTCATTATCTCAGAATTGGAAGGTGTCACTTCAAATGTTACAGCTTAATGGAAATGAAGATAGGTAAAAGAAACTGGTGAAGGAATATAACAAAGAAAGAAAACACAATAAAAATTAGTTAGAATTACATTTTACGCAAAAAAGAAGAGACTTACTTGTATTTTTTTTGTATTTAACCAAAATTTTAATAAGCTTTCATGCCGTATATCTCCTTGCCATTTTCCCATAGCCTCTGCGTTGCGAAAATCTTCCAATAAGATTGCTCCAATATCTGATTCACATTTTTGTACAAATTTATTTGTTTCTTCAATATTTTGATTTATTGTAGTTGTATTATTAGACTTCTCAAGATCTATTTTTGTGTAATCAATAGCCTCTGGATTGAATGGATGAAGTCCACATTTCTCGAAGGCATTGGGAATTATTTTAGGGAAATCCATCGCCTCCAACGTATTTTGAAGAATTGGTGCAAAACATTCCTTCCTCATCCGCTTGCCATCATTATCAATCCGCCATTGACTTACAGCCTTCTCCCATTCACCTTTTAAAGGTTTAAAACAACCAACGTCCAACGGTTGCATAACATGTGTAGCGTTAGGGTACAGAGCAATTAATTCAATTTGTTTGTTACAACAAAAAGTACTTAAATCCATCGTCAAATGAGAAGAGTGCCCATCTAAATATAATATAACTGGCCGTTTGATATTATTGGCAGTCAGCCATGGTTCGAATATATTCGTTATATATTCATAAAAACTCTCACTTGTCATCCAACCATTTGTCGATTTTCCAATACCCCACGAATTTGGTACACTTTCACTAATACTAGATGGTAGATGTTCATAATTAAACATTATCATTGGAGGAACTAAAGTACCGTTTACATTAACCATGAAAAGTACAGTTAAACATTCCTTTTCGTTATTATTAATAACATTATAAACAGTTTTCACACCTCTTTGAGTCAACACACAGTCACTTTTGGGGTTTAAAAGAAATGAGGATTCATCGCAGTTAAATATCCTTGATCCATGAATTTCTAAAAGACCTTTTTTTCTAAGTAACTTCCTGATTCAATAAACCACCCACGAATCGCATGGTTATTTAATGATTCCCGACTGTAAGTCAAATTCTGAGCCACTCTTTCAGTAACTTGAGGATGACGTCGTAAAAATCCCTCGTACCAATGTCGTCCAGGACGACCGTTTCTAAACGGTGTCTTTCGATCTAAATGTTTTATTAAAGCTGCTACGCTATTAATTAGCTGAAGTTTTGTAACAGTATGGCCATGTTTACTTACATGGAATAACCATCTGATAAGTTCTTTTTCTTCTTCATTTGATAGAATTGTAGGTGGACCAACACGTTTCGTTAACGGTAATTTTCCGTTATATTTATATAGTAACGTCGTTTTTGGTATGTTATATGAGTGATGCTTCTAATACTATGGCCACTTTGCCCAGCTGCCAAAGCATTTTTTAATTGTCCTTGTGAATATTTTTTTCGGCGGTTATTCTCTTTATTCGACATCCTCTTGGACACTTTTTAAAGTTACGACGCAACTGGACACAACTGACAAAACAAACACGCAAGATGGAAATACGACATGGCGTCTCGTGTCAATAAGAGGAATTCATACATTTTACGAGTGCCGATTATTGACCTCCATAATTATTATGAATTTAATAAAAAATTCGATGCAATTGTTTTAAATAGTGAATTTACAATTATTTTTTAAGTTATTTGTATATATGTTTCTTACATTAATATACTCATGCAAGAAATACTTAATACTTAAAATTTGGCCGTTCTTAAGTTCGGTAACAAGAAACTACTTTTTCACGGATTTGTAGGTGACACACGTCAAAAAATTTATTAATTACTTAATTATACGTTATGATATACATCAGCGAAACCGTCAGCAAGATACTTTAAATAAGCACGAATCGAATCCAACACTTTTAACGCCCGTTTCGAACAGAAAAAAATTTATATTGAAATATAATGGATAATGTGTCAATAATTGGGACATGGTCGCTAATTGGGACATTTACCTTACTCAGTTACCTACTCGGCCTAGAATATGAACAAAACAAATGGTTGCACAACAAATGGCTACGTTGTTGATATAGCTGGTCCACTTAATGGTACAATGAACGATGCCACTATAATGCAAATTCTGTTACAAGATCCAACTGGATTAAAATCAATTTTACGGCCATGTCACTTTTGTAATGTCGACCGTGGTTTCCGGGATGCTGTACAGAATATGCAGGATCAAGGATATAATATTTTAATGCCAGCGTCTGAAGGGAAGTTGGTACAGTTAAACTCGGCAGAAGCGAATGCTTCCAGATTTGTGACTAAAATACGCTGGATGGCAGAAGCAGTACACGATGCTATAGGACAAAAATATCGTTTATTGCACCACAGCATTGGCAATAAAATGCTACCAGGTCTCAAATCATTGTGCCGAATATCTGGGTTCCTAAATAACATGTTTGGGAAGAGACCCAGAACTCGCTGACGCGATAATTGACTATATGAAAGAACGTCAATCCCAACAAAACACGCTTTAGGAAGTAGTCGAAACTGAACATCTAAAACGACGTAAAAAACCCTTCACAACAATGTCTGCTACTTCCCTCATAGATTTTCCAGAACATTCGGAAAATGAACTCAAGCTAGTAATTACAGGCACATATCAGTTTTCACAAGCGGCATGCTACCTCGCTTAGCTGATGAATGTTGAGGATGTTTTGATCGTCGATTATTATAAAGAAAATAACAATATAATAAAAATGAGAATCCGTTCAAGACACATAAACAGTAAATCATACCAGTGCTATATTCAGTACGAACCAAATTCGAACTCTTCTACAGGTATACCACGATATACTTGTGATTGTGCGAATGGCAATAGGACTGTGGGATGCTGTTCCCATGTTGCTACCATCATTTATTATTTAGCACATGGGCGTTACAAATCCAAAATTATTAAGCCAGCGGAAATATTAACTAAATTATTCGATGTAACCAATGTAACTGCTGTTATTGATGAAGACAACGACGAAGATTAGTACCAGAAGTCGATAACGTGTAAGTTAAAAAATTACTTTTTTATTAAGGTGTAAACTACACACAAAACTTTAAACGCCTTCTTCTTCTAAAATATTCAACTTATTATCTAAAAACGTCGGAATTGTTTATTTAAGATGATCCATTTTCAAGCAGCGTCGGTCGTCGCAAAGCGCTTGAATAATAATTGACGAAACTCGCTAAATATATAATTTTTACAACGTAATGACATTTATGAATATATATTTCCGCATGCTTTCCTAAAACGAATCCAAAACATGCACGATTTTTTGCCCTGTCTATTGGTCATGCGGCCGGTCCATTTAGTACAATCTGCCAAGAGGTTTTATTTTTTTCTTTAATATGTTCCACCAATCCCACCCCTCTGCACCTTATATAGATAATACCTAAGTAGTGACGCTTTACTCCTGATTTTTTTTGTAGGTGTCACTCAAGTTGCAAAAACAACCACTCAAAAATTAATTCCTTTATTTCCACCCTTTACAACTGATCTGCAATTTAAAAAAAAATATATGTGGTAAAGGTAAAAAGCAGAGTTGGACAAAGATAACATCTAGATAACATCTAGATAAAAGGTACTTTACGATTATCCGTTATTCGAAGTCCTTTCAACTTGAATTTCGAGTAACGGTTTAACTTTCATTCTATCTTTATACTAGAAGGTCAAATAACCGTTTGTGAACCTTTGCGGCCTAACCCGCGCGCGGTCGCCTACCAGTCAGATTCTACAGAATCTGAATTTGTTTACTTTTCATCGTATCAATATGAAAGTGACACCAATGGATTCCTAGCGTTCTTCCGAGTAATTGGGCAGAAAATAATTTAAATTATGATATATATCATTTTTGGGGCCATTTTCATCGGGAAGACATGAGAAATCGATTGGTAATACTTTCATCAACCACTTATAAAAAACATGAACATTTTATGTGGCCCGTCGGTTGTATTGCTCTCGACTGTCAACGGGCGGTCTACTGGGGTCCGAAGATCCTCACTCGCAGCGAGAATGCAAAACAGTGGAGTGGGTACGTCTTTCCCGATTATCCGAGCCCAAAGATTGTACATACCGAAAGATTGTACATACATATTCTTTCTGATGCTTTCGCCTACAATTATTATAGTGGGTTAATTAACAGGAAACCACAGTTTACCAACGAATATTCATTGTTGGGCCTACAATTATTGCGGTTGATTATATAACAAAAAGAACGACAGTTTGCCCACGTATATTCAATGTTGGTCCTACAATTATTATGATGGGTTAAGTAACAAAAGATTTACAACGATGTTTAAATGTCATCTTACAAACGTTTGAAAATTTGTTATATCCAAAAACCTGTTATTACATTTCAAGTTGTGATTTTTCTTTTCTTATTTATAAATATGTAATGAGGGCGTCTGTCTTAAGACGAATGTGAAATTTTAAAGAATAAGGGCCGTACAATGTTGCCCCCTAAGAAGTGATAAATAAAAAATTCCACATTTCTCATCGGATCTTGGCGAAAGTGGTGTGAATCGATTTGTTATGTTCTCCCGATGAAAATGGTCCAAAAATGGATCGTAATTAAGGAATCTTCATAATAAATTGATCTCCATAACTTCGTTAAAAATAATTAGATTTACATAACATTTGATATGATTTTCATCGGAAAAACTTAAGGAATCCATCGCTGTCACTTCCATATCGATACAATAAAGAATAAAGAATTATTTTATTTCTGAAACAGGTATGAATCCTCGGTCGACCCCGGCAAATCGTGGTCGACCCCTCGCAGTCGAGGGAGAAAATGTGAAATATTTATTTTTAACGTATTAAGGAAGTCTTTATTCTTTATCGTATGGGTATGGAAGTGTCGCGATTTCTTATGTTTTTCTGAAGAAAATCATACCAAATGTCATACAAATCGGATTACTTTTGCACCAGCATTTGTATTCATTATGTAAAAGTAGTCCGATTTATATGACATTTGGTATGATTTTAATCGAGAGAACGCCAGGAATCCATTAGCAATATTCGAATATTTGAATACTTAGATTATTCGTATATTCGTTACAGCCCTAGTCGACAGTCGGTGTTGTCCGTGGGCACTCACAGACGCTTTCCACCACAACCATTCATCGGCCCGGCGATCGGAGGTTTTCCAGCGACCACTGGACAGCGGTGATGCCCGCGCTTCAAAAATTTTAGGATGTTTTCTTTCAAATTAACGTCGCAAAGAGCTATTCGAACTTTTCCGGCCCGGGTTGAAGAATTTGGGGTCTCTTTCGTATAATTGTTTAACTATAAAAGATATCAAAGAATGCAATTTGCGCCGAAAAATGAGAAAAAATTATTCCCTCTTAATGATGGATAATTTAAAATATTTTACGTTCACTTAATTTTTTTTTATCAATTTTTTCACCATAATTGTTGCGAAAAGCTTTTGCAAACTGTGCTACTGTTTTGATGCTGTATTTAATGCTCTTTTTAAAATTCATGGTATTAATAAACCATAAGCCAGTTGTTTCTGTATCATTACTTTCAAAAATTGAGAAATTAAATTCTTATTCAATTTTGTGTTAGTTATAGTTAGTTATGTGTTAGATCATAATTAAGGATATTACGTGAGAAATCTTTTTGTAGAATTGAAACCCCGTTTCGTTAAAACTAGTCCGATTTAAATTACTTTCTGTCCAATTAATCGGGAGAACGCTAGACATCCATTGGTGTCACTTTTATATTGATACGATGAAAACTAAACAAATTCAGATTCTTTAGAATCTGACTGGTAGGCGACCACGCGCGGGTCAGACCGCAAAGGCTCAAGCCGGTTATTCGACCTTCTAGTATAAAGATATTGTTACGTTTTGTGTTCGACATAACGGTTTAATAAATGACAACAGTAACAGAACATGAACAAGAACAGTAATAGAATACAATCTCTAGTGCAGGGAAATGTGAGTATCGATACGTCTGCTTGTAATGGCGGCTGACTCTCGAATGACAGCTTGACAGGCGATCGATCCGATCGCCTTCTTCTCGCTGTCTCTTGTCTTCTTCGCGAGCACCAGCGGGCCATAAATTCTATACATCGGGGGCTCGCAACAATATAATGAAAGTTGAACCGTTATTCAAAATCCAAGTTGAAAGCCTTCGAATAAATTAGCTTCAGCCGTGGCGCCCCGAAAAAGCTAACTTTATTTGAAAAGTTATTTCATTCGATTTTTATCTAGATAATGCCCATCTCTGGTAAATGTACCTACTACATGCATTTTCAAACATTCAAATATCATAAAAAGTTGCTGAAATGTTTAGGGTTGATATCCCCATATCATCTTAATGAGAGGGGGTAGAGATCTGAAATTTCTCTCAGTGGTTTTTTGGCAAGAAGCATTACTTGCAATACATAAATACTAAAATTGGTGCTGGTAGCCGTTTTCCCTATGCTTACCCGGCTAGCCCTTTAAATGTATTTTATTTTATTTTATTTTATTTTTTAAATACAATTCTAGCTCTTTCGGTTTCCTTTGCCCGCATTGAAATCAGTCTCTCTTACAAGGAACCAGCCATAGTCACCCATCATTGACTCATCTAAGAATCAGAATTCTTGATAGCGTTTCTCAATATTTTTCATCTGCTGATGAAATCTCTCGCCGTGTTTATTGCTTACAACGCCAAGATTTGGTGGGAAGAAATCCAAATGCGAATGGGAGAAATAGAACTTCAAAGACATGTTTACGCCTATATTGAGAGAATAAAGGAGAAAAAAGAAGATTTCATCAGCGAATGAAAAGTATTGAGAGATGCTACCAAGGATTCTGAGATGAATCAATGATGGGCGACAACGATTGGTTCCTTCTAAGAGAAACTGATTTCCATGCGGGCAAAAGAAACAGAAAGAGCCAGAAGTGCTTTCCAAAAATAAAATAAAATAAAATACATTTAAATTTGTTTGCATTGAATACAAATACGTAAGTTGCCAAGAAACAGGAAGAAAGGCAAAAATAGGAAAAATGTTGAAAATAGGCACTCCCACTCCAGCGCCCATTACTTCCTTATTTGTGCATGAATTTTTCTCAAATTGGGCTTGTTTTCCTTATAAATGTGTGCACTCTACGTAAGAAATAATAAACTGGACATTACATGATAATTTCTATGTCTTCCAGGCTACGTAGTAAATTTTCGATTTCAATTTCTGCCATTTTTCTTAAGTTTCGCCCGATTCGGCTTAAACTGTTGGTTCGATTGGATAACATTATATGAAAGAATTGTATGCAATTTAATTTCCTTTAATTTAAGAGTCGTCGCGATTAAATCGGTCAACTCTTACGTGAGATATGGCCAAAAACGTCGAGTCATCTTCTTAAAAAATTATCAAAATAGTCATCGAGCGATATCCCAAAAATGTATCCTTAGGATTTCATTTCCTGTCGATTTTTAAATTTAGTATCATATATATTGGCCGGTGAGTTTCTTGACAAGTATTCTCCCACCACACCGTTTGTTTGCCACGGTGCTCCTTTTCTCAACGTTTTCTAACTCGCTCTCGTTCCATCTCGCTTTCGCCTTCGCAGAACAAGAGTGAGCCAGAAATGGTGGGGATACTGCAAAGAATCTGGCGTGTAAACCAAACAGAATAGATACACATCAGAGAAATACACATCAGAATAGGTATGCATTAGCAACGAAAAAATTCAGGAGCTTTATTGGTCAGAACATTGATTCTTTCTCGATAGCTTCATCTCGTATTGGTCTACGCATAGCTTCGTAACGCACACAACTGTAACGTTAAGGATAAATAGCAGCCAAACGGTTAGGTTCAGGCGGAGCCGAGCAGCGTTCCCGTTACCCCACCATACCCTGCGACGACCTTGCAACTCCAACTGACAAATCCGCGATTGTCAGATGGTGGTGGCTGATTTCTCCTCGATCGCTGCTCGCGAAACGAACTCACCGGCCAATATATGTATATGATACCGTCCTTAATGTTATTTTCGTCGGAATAAATTCCTGAAAATCGCTGAATTTATCGGCGCGCTAACCGGAATGACTTTTTATGAAGTACACGAATTAGAACACGGATATATTTACTACATGTGCATCTTGAATAAATATTCTACGCCGGGATATCTACTGGCAACCGTGTTCTCGACGCACCGAAAATGATTTGCGAAAGATATGATAATTGCAGCATAAATTATGCATCACATCCTCATTTGTCGAATACCTCGAACTTTTTCCGGTATTGAATTGTCGGAATCTTTTAAAATCTTTGTTCCTAGATTCCTGGACTTCTTCCGACATCTGACCAATCCGCAGAATAGTCGAGTTTAAAACGTCTTTTCCATGAATTAAAATTTTTGTACTGATGATGGCATAAAAGACCAATGTCATTTTAGCAAAATTAATCCCCGACAAAATGAGCAAAAGAAGATAAAAATCGGGTAAGAATTCACTGAGATACGGAATTTTGTCTACAAAAAGGCACTTTGAGCGCTATCGCCAATTAAACAAAATCGGATTGACACCGAAGTGACAACTAGTGGCAGCTTATTCCTTTCTGAATTTGTTTATTACATTCTTACCCACATTCCAAATGCAAAAGATATGGTTCGAAAAAATTTAATAAACAATAATAAAAACGTAAAAAAATCACGGATTTGATGTTCTTCAATATTTTTGAACGCTATTAGGTTCTATAATCATAAATTAAATTGATATTTTAGACGGTTCTGGTCGTAGTAAACTCGGTAGGCATTTCAGATTTTCAGCTCCTATAAAGTTGTATTTCAAACATTCTGATGTTTCAACAAATCGCCTGTTTTATGTTTACCGCGATTGCCAAATGTCAATTAAAGATTTTACGTAAAAAAAACTACTTAGATATGCAAAATCTTATCAAATTAGCCCCAAAGATTGTTCTATTAAAGTTTTAATTCAACTTTGTCCGAAAAAAGATAAAAAAACACGTTTTGTTCGCGATTCAGGTATTTGATATTTTAGCAATTTTAATCCCTGTCGAAACGAGCAAAAAAGTCAAAAATCGGTGGAGAATCGACGGAGATACGAAATTTTGTCCACAAAAAGGCACTTTGGAACCACTGCGCGCTATTGGAAGAGCGCTCTGTGCCGACTCTCTGCACAGCGTGTGCAAATTGTCGTAGCATCGTAGAATCAATAAATTGTGCCTCTTAATTTAATATAATAACCTAGATTTTTTAAGTTATTAAGTAGCGAGTCACATCCATTACTGTCCTTGAACCTAAATCCCTACATATATTTATATAAATTAATTTTATTTTCCTAAATGCTAAATCCACCTATGGTTTTTCTTTTTTCTACATTTTCAGATATGCAGAATTAGATCAAAGGGTATAGCCGGATAAGATGGTCAAATGTGCCCCTGAACCGACTTCAAATCACGATGGGTCATTCGAAAGCTTATAAAAAAAGAATGATTTCTGTCAAGTTTCAACTTTGTATCTCGACCCGGGGGGTAGTAAAGCGTAAAAATAGAAAAAACAGGTTTTTGCCGAATTTCTCCTATACCAGCGGATGAAAAATTTTGAAAAAATTCAGAGGCATGTCTGTTATCGGTGCACATATTGGGGAATCGTGTCAGATTTTTAAATTGAAAAACCAAGCTGTGAAAAATTAAAAACGCCAAAAAATGCTGAAAAATGCCGGTTTTGTGTCGAAGCAGTCTTGATATTATAATTATATTTTTACTGTAAGTCCGCATCATTGTTACTATTGTCTTGAATTTTTTTCAGATTTTTCAATTTGGTGCGCCGCAGTTAAAAAAATTAAAAACCGATTTTTTCGCCGTTTTTTCCGTGCCAGGGTAACTTATACGTCGAACTGCTTCATGAAATAAGTGTTTTATGTGATCTTCAATGTTTCTACATACCGCAAAGCAACATATGAATTAGAGAAATTGGAAAAACCGAATCATTTGAAACTACGCTATGCTCCTTACATTGAAAAGTATCAACCATACTTTCCAACGGTGTCAGCGGCGCAGTGTTAAAGTGTCGAGCTGTTAAACCAATGCAAACTTTTTGAACGTAAGTTCGAGCCTCGAACTTACAAGTACCCCTTAGGTTAAGTTTTTTTTTTCATTAACTATATATATTTCCTAATTATATGACAAAATAATCAATATTTATTTTCAAATGTTTTAAGACTACTTTAAAAACATATTAACCTGAAATATACGTAATAATGAGTTTGGATTGCCTTTTATGCCACCGTTTGTATTGTCAAGTATCCTATCAATTACGGTATTGTTTAACATTTCCTACACTATATTAATATGTGAAAGTGGTTTTTAAATCTCTTACCTTTAACAATCATGGATGGATAACAACAAAAATCGTGTGTGGTGTATTCAATCTTCACCGCTGTCTTCGTTAATTACAGGTGTCACGTGTTCATTGTTGAATATTTTACTGAGAATTTTTGCAGGCCTTACAATTTTTGATAGGTATCGAGCATGTGACAAATAATAAATTATTGCAGCTATATGTGAACAGCACCCGACGATACGGTTACCATTTGCACATTCACAACAATAGCGTTTAATTCCAGAATAGCCTATTGAGTTTGGTGCATAATCAATATAACACCTGTAGGTTTCACACCCACAGATAAATACACACCGACAAAACAATATTTAAAAACACTTAAAGAAGTTACAACAATTGTAGATATGGTGGGTGAAAGCAAGTCTAATTGAAAAGTTACTATAGATTGTAAAGACCAAAGCCATGATGACGCGAACTCTGTGACACTCTTTACTAGACTACCCTTGTGCATTCGTCTGTTGCGCTGCCCGCGATCCACATCCACAGCATACACTCTTGACACGCACTTCAGTTATCCAAATATTCTACGTGCATTCTGAGAAACCATTCAAACCTCGCACTCCTAACACACTCGAGACTCTAGCATTAACATCCTTCCTCGGTCCCAATCGCACTGTTCCAAACATGCCTTATCAATCGAACAATCATGATTGGCTTTTCCGATTGCACATTGAAGCCGTGACAGAAATTCTAACATATATTTTGAAAAAGCAGAGAATCGTAAGATCTAATAGACAAAAAGGCTAAATAGTAGCAAAACAACAACACGATTTTTGTTGTTATTCATCCATGATTGTTAAAGGTAAGAGATTTAAAAACCACTTTCACATATTAATATAGTGTAGGAAATGTTAAACAATACCGTAATTGATAGGATACTTGACAATACAAACGGTGACATAAAAGGCAATCCAAACTCATTATTACGTATATTTCAGGTTAATATGTTTTTAAAATAGTCTTAAAACATTTGAAAATAAATATTGATTATTTTGTTATATAATTAGGAAATATATATAGTTAATGAAAAAAAAAACTTAACCTAAGGGGTACTTGTAAGTTCGAGGCTCGAACTTACGTTCAAAAAGTTTGCATTGGTTTAACAGCTCGACACTTTAACACTGCACCGCTGACACCGTTGGAAAGTATGGTTGATACATTTCAATGTAAGGAGCATAGCGTAGTTTCAAATGATTCGGTTTTTCCAATTTCTCTAATTCATATGTTGCTTTGCGGTATGTAGAAACATTGAAGATCACATAAAACACTTATTTCATGAAGCAGTTCGACGTATAAGTTACCCTGGCACGGAAAAAATGGCGAAAAAATCGGTTTCTAATTTTTTTAACTGCGGCGCACCAAATTGAAAAATCTGAAAAAAAAATCAAGACAATAGTAACAATGATGCGTACTTACAGTAAAAATATAATTATAATATCAAGACTGCTTCGATACAAACCCGGCATTTTTCAGCATTTTTTGGCGTTTTTTATTTTTCACAGCTTGGTTTTTCAATTTAAAAATCTGACACGATTCCCTAATATGTGCACCAATATCAGATATGCCTCTGAATTTTTTCAAAATTTTTCATCCGCTGGTATAGGAGAAATTCGGCAAGAACCTGATTTTCTATTTTTACGCTTTACTACCCCCCGGGTCGAGATACAAAGTTGAAACTTGGCAGAAATCATTCTTTTTTTATAAGCTTTCAAATGACCCATCGTGATTTGAATTCGGTTTAGGGGCACATTTGACCATCTTATCCGGCTATACCCTTTAATAATATTGTTGTTATGAAGACAAAATAATACTCATTTGCAAAATTGTAAATGATCTCAAAATTTAGAAACTATAAGAAATATAGAAATTGAATAATGCACCACGTGGTTCATTCAAATTATGTAATTTCAATTTTAATCATAAATATTTGCAAATAAAGAATTGCAGACTCACCAGTGTGATTTCACTCCTATTGACCATGCTGCTCAGTCGACTAATTATCTCAAGGGAAAAAATGAAATTACGTAAATTCCCAAAATTTTTAGAAAATGACTGCTTGAATCGTTTTAAATTATAATATACATGTTTTTGTTTATTTCCAAATAGCGATGAAACGTTGGATATGGAGGACAGCCGAAGGCCTAGAAGTGAGTCCAGTACAGGGGCAGAAGACACGACTATGACCCACATTTCAGTCTCGTATCATGAGGAACATTATTCTCAATACAAAACTGTACGTATTTAGATGATTATAATTGTCAACATTTAACAAGCTTTTCCGTTTTTCGTTACGGCAAAATTATGGTATCATTGCTACAACATACGTTATCTTAATACAAACTTTTACAGTCCGATTTTTATCTCGTGAAATAACAACATTATTCATAATCTTAAATTCTTTTTATCGTGTTTGCTACTTATTACCCTCAATTGTGTGACTTTTAAATGTCATCGCAAGCAATATAACTATTAACATTTTAATAGTTTGAAGGGCATCATCGTGTTTCCACGTCCTGATACGGTTTTCATGTGATTTCCCGCGAATAATTTATGAAAAGCATCGAACGCATTCTCCGAAGGTCTCCAAATATTTACTTACTTTGAAACAAATCACACTAGGAGTTCGCTTTGTCGTCGTCTGAGGGACGCCTCTCGTTCACATGCACTCAAGTGCGATACATTGGAACACAACTTTGTGGGTTTTTAGAGTGACTCAAAACAAGAACATTTGGGCCCTATCACGCTTTAAGGGGATGGAAACTAACCTCAACATCAAATTGGCACTTCAACTTTCTCGCGTATAACTCTCAAAGTACAACAGACAGAAAAAAATGTTTCAAACAAAAGGTTAATGGGGCAATAAGCACTACAAACTTCCGTTAACAAAATATTTGAAAAAGTTTTTTTTTAAAAAACAAATTTTACCTTACGCTATTTGTAACAATTTTTCCATTTACGTAATAACTAAAAATTTGGGGTGTTTTTTTGTGAATTCAACCATGTATATGAATTGTATGATTGCGATGCACACGGTTGCGCGCTCACAACACATAGTAAGTTGCATAATAAGACTCGTTCTATTTGCTGCAAGCCTTAATACATGACGGTGCCAAATATGAAAACATATAAATATCAAAATATAAAGTATTATATAAAAATTATTCGATTACGTTTTGTCTATAATATCTATGATGCTTTATGTTTGTGCATACTATCCCAATCAACCACGTCCGTCTTTGCAGATTTTGTTCAACGCCTGAATACAAATGTTTGTGACAGAAAGACTACAGATTTAATACCGGATTTGTTATATTCGATTATGAAAGCAGACTGACAGCAGAAAGCCGACAGATTATGCTGCCTTAACCTGCGAGCAGATTGGCGGCAGGGTCTGCTGATACAATTTCATGGCAGAGATCAAGCAGACTCGGGGCACCACGATCTGACGGCACATAGGCAGCAGAAATCGAGCAGATTCTGCTGACATAGCTTACCATTTCATCTATCAATATATATACATATTCTATATTCTATACTATTATATAAAATTGTACCTACAAGTGTGTTACATCACTTTGTTCGTCTTGGCGAGAGGCAGGTTCTAACGTTTTTATTTTTTTTTAAATAACGATTTTTAAATAATAGCAGTTCACGACGCGACCGCCAGGCAGCGACCGCTTCTCGCTTAAGAAATAGCACCGCGGTGGGAATAAGTGGCCGAGAGTTCGATCATTCAGGGCGCTCGAGTACCGCTTGCATTTGACGGCATTTCACTGCTGAGTATATATTTAGTATACCCGTCTCTAACATGACAGAATGAATAGTTACCATTAATTTTTTTATTCTTTTATATTTGGAAGAACTGTCTTTAAAAGTTCAAATAATTATTTCGAGTCTCCCTGGCATTCAATTAACTAACATCCTGGTAAGTAAAATATTAAAAATGTTATAATATCCGTTTAAATACATGGTTTTCCAACTTTTCTTTTTTCCATAAAATATAGTAAGAATCGGATCTTTCAAGTTGGTCTCATAAACGTGTTCTACATATTATTTACGCTTAAAAATTTCGGACTGTTTTTAAATTTATACTATTATATAAAATTGCCTACTATGGTTTTGCGGTCAGATCCTGATATCAGGATCTGCTTAATTTCTGTTGCCAATCTGCGGTCAGAGCCTGATGTCAGAACCATAGTTAGATGCGGACATAGTAGGCCCCGAATCTGATGTCAGGATCTGCTCGGTATCTGACACCAATCTGCCGTCAGATTGCGCTGCGCAGGATCTGCTCGATTTCTGCTCTCAATTTGCGGTTAGATCACGGCAGCAAGATCTGATCGAAATCCGCGGTCAGATCTTGATGTCAGGTTCTAACCACAAAACCATAGTTTAATGGAGACATAGTAGGACCTGCATTTAACGTCAGAATCTACTCGAATCTGATACCAATCTGCTGGCATACTATAGTCAGTTTGTTTACTGTGATGCTGCCATCACATACGTTGCACTGTATCACACATGTATATAAATATTCATTTCATGACTATTCTTAATAAGTTATTTCTTAACCTTACGGTTAAAATAGGTGTATACATATATGCATTTCATTCTACATAGTTTTCGCAGGCATAATGTTGATGAAAAAAATGTTTTATGCATAGATATTTTTAACACCAAGCACATCTTATAACAGCAGTCTTATTACACAGATGACAACGTGGCAAGGTATATGCTTCAAGAAAATTGAAAGAAAAGTCTACTGGATTTTTAAACTGCGATGGTCTTTGTTCAAGGTGTCCATTTTTATACCACGCATATTTAAATAATTCCTGGAATCTCGGAAAAGACAATTGAATCTGTGTGAGCGATTGCAATTTGATGATATTATTTCGCAAATGTAAATTTACGTCAAGATCGTATAGTAAGACGCGATCTGAAAAAGTTCTCACAAATTTTTCCATATCCAAAAACCAAAAACGTCCAGCGGTTGTATCAAACCTGTTGTTCCTTTTTGCATGGTTAACGCAATAACTTGTTTGTTGGCCGGAATATTCTGTTGAAAAGTGGAAGGACTGTGACCGCTCCATGAATCAAGCAATAGCACACTTTGAGATCCAGTCCTCGGTAAAAAAACTTCTGTTAACCAAATGTTAAAATGGTACGATGTCAAATTCTCAGATTGTGAAGCAGTCAAGAACACATTAGCCGGTCTGAATAAAGGTTTTTCCTCTCTGGGACCAAATTCTCCAGTAGTTTCTTTTAACACCATAAACAGGGGTGATAATAACTGACCGCTCGCAGAAATCGTAGGGGAAATCGTATAACTATGTGTGATTGAGGATACTGTTTGCACGGATGCTTCTACAGTCCTTTCACCATGGTGTGTCAACGTACGATCGGAATGGATTTCTAAATTAAATCCACTCTCATATGCGTTGTATACATTACTTGGATTGCGTGTAGCAATGTATGGTTTTACCCGATTTACAAATTTGGAGGAAGTTAAATGTAAATGTTGCTCGGCTTGGTGTGCGAGGAACTTTTCTGAAAAAGATGTTATGCGCTTTTTTTAAATTCATGATCCAGGTATGGCCAGCATTGAATGTTGTAAAATTGACCCCTTCTTCTAGTGCCCATCTTCTTATATTAATGCCATGTATCAATGAGCCCTGGTCGATAGCAGCTTGAAATTTGTCCAAAACATATTGCACGATAGATAACAGCTGTTTTCTGCGTGTACCACTGTTACGTCCCTATTTCCTATTTGAGTCGCGATCTTACGGAGTTTACGTATTTATTGTTACTTTCGGAACGTACATTTTTTTCTTTTGGTCAGGGTATGCATCAACAACGCCTAGCGTTATGGGAAATCCCGCGTTGATTATACTCCTGCCCATTAATTAACATTATTTTTGATAGAACAAAAACCCCTTTCTTGGAGCGCCGTCGCCTCGACGTATTGCCGTCCCGCGATACAGATAAGGCGGTGCTGAAGCAGCGGCGATCTCACCAGAGAGTCGCGTTCGAAAAGACCCAGTGATTCTCCTTCTGTGCCGAATTCGTCCTGTGTAAGCGGCAGGGGTGCGTTTCAACAATTCCTTGCAGCATTGTGGGAGAAGCCTCGTTTAGAACACCTCTGACCGCCGCGTTAAACATTGTAACATAATCAGTAACGGCTACAGCGGGAATGCGCAGAGTGGATCATTTCTTAGAAGACTGACGGAATTGTATACTCTACATCCGGTGCAGGGAACCGCGCCTTCCCACGGTTTTGTCGAATTATTAATTAATTAAAAATTGTTGTTAAAATTGAATATCCAACACAATTTCTGATAGTCCAACGACTGTGGGATTCCCCTAGTCAGAAATTGTGTATATGAAATTATGAACATTGAGGGAAAGCCCTTAGCTGTGCGAAATTGTATGGTTTCAAGATGTGGGATGTCATGTTTTCCTGTGCATACGAATGTTCCGTAAAGATCGATCATATATTGAATCGGGAATCTGATGGATGGACGTGAGCATACACAAACACACACACCGCCTCGTTAAGTAGACGGGCCCATGGTAGCGCGGCCGAGCGATAAAATGCAGCGTAAGCATTTTCGGCACGGACCCACTCTGGTGGCTGCCGAGAGCGTGAAGCTGCGACACTCTGTGACGGTAAATCGTGAGGTGCGTGTCATTGGGGTCCGCAAGTGTTTTAGAGCTAGAGTTCTCCGGTCTACTGTGTAACCGCGTGAAAGACTTAACTTTGCGAAACAATTCTGTCAATTAAATTTTTCTGACATAAAATATTGTTAAGATTTAATTTAAAATTTTATTGTATCTACTAGTTAAAATCTTTATTATTCAGTTTCATTTCATAATTCAACTCAGTTCTATTCAAAACGATAACCAAGTGTGTGCGTGTTCGCGTCTCATCCTCTTTTCTGATTTAGGTCTATCAGCGACGCAGAAACCTTTGAAATTCAAAGAGCAAAATTAAAAGCATATTGTCATTTAGATTATTGTGACTGTCTGGTGAGTTGCACATCTTATCTCTTTCTGTACACGTTAATACATCGTTAGAATTAATTCGTACCTAACGATAATTTCTGACAGTCAATCGACTGTGGGATTCCCCTAGTCAGGAATTATACCCGATTATTCTTTGTAAAATTATTGATTGATTTGTCCATATTCAGCTCTGTTATATGTTTTTTCATCCATTCATTATTTAAACATTAAAGCTTAATTTACCATTAAATTCTACTCATCAATTACCTATCTGATTCCATTGAAAAGACCCGTATGGGACTAGAGCATCAACTATCCCAAAATCTACCCCTTATCCGTCTGATAAGGTACTTAGACATTTAAAATTTAAAGAATTGACTGTTACGAGCGCGGCGAGCCTCCTTACTTTTCTAACGAAAATATCCAATACTGCAACTTCCGATAGTCTAACGACTGTGGAATATCCCTGATCAGAATTTGCATGTATAAAACGTGCCGTTCGAACACCAAAGGCCGCGGCGCGTAACATTATCCGCTTTTGAGCTAATCCAGGGATTTACGCTCTGGGATAGTTAAGACAACATTTTTGGACGCACATTACCGCGATATATTAAACATGCTTACTTTTATTAGTCGATGGTTGTCAGTTTCCAAACCACTAGCTCCTTAACCGCCGCGTCAATTTCTTCCACTAGGTTAGTTTTTGGCAGGGCCCAATCGCCAGGTGCCACCACGTACCCTTGCTCTTTTGGATTGATGGGTCGAACCTCACGGAC
Source organism: Andrena marginata (assembly GCA_963932335.1). Classification (NCBI taxonomy): domain Eukaryota; kingdom Metazoa; phylum Arthropoda; class Insecta; order Hymenoptera; family Andrenidae; genus Andrena; species Andrena marginata. Next base: position 27,401,152 of record OZ010662.1, read on the forward strand.
TCAGGGAGTACTGGTCGTCCCCAACAGAATTGAGTTCTCGGCCGCCTCCAGTCTATACTTCAACGCCAAACGTCGTAATTGATCCTTTTTCCCGGCGCGATGACCTTTGGGCATTATCACTTTCTAAAAAGGGGTTCAATTGAGTATGAGTTGTTTTATTCCCCAGGATCAGAGTTTGCATTGATTGCTCGGTGATACCGTGGGCGGATGTTCTGCTTGTAGGTGTCACCAATGGTGGGAACAAATTGCGAACGTTTAAGAATCATTTTAGCGATAATAATATTAATCACGGAAATCGTGCTTCACACCTAATACCCGATGACATTGTGGGCAACTGTCCTGCTTATAAGTGTCATCATCGACGGGTGCAAATCACGATCGGCTTAATCATCATTGCTCGGTTGTAAAGATTAATTATAGAAAATTACCAATGCCCAAAGTAGGAATACAGATCACTGGTTAGAACTTCACTCACTTTGTTAACAAAATTTTTATTGTCACTTTGTCTGGTGTCTTACACTTCAATACTTATGTGTTCGTATAACTAGAGTAGTAACGTGTTGTAGATTCAAAAGTTAATTATTGAAAACATGAATATTAATTGACATTAATGAATATTAATGTTGATCACTTGTTCTCCAGGTTTGTCACATGACAATTAGGACGGTGGGAGATGAAATCTATCAATCATCTACCGTGGAATCCACCTGAAGAATTCTTTCCAGCGGGCTATCTGAGAGTTTTGTTTACATCAGAATTTGAGCTATTGCGCACCTATTTCGGTGTCTTCTCCATAACTTAAGATCCATAACTTATTTCTACCGTTATACGAAACCCTCAGCAGCGTCGATAGTTACATTCTTATTCTTATTCATTTTTTAAATGTTTACGCTAGTGGGTTTTCGATGTGCTCTGTACGATTGGTTTCATACAGCCCACATACTAGGGATTGAAGTTAATATACATCGGTTCCGTATTGGAGCTCGATTTACGGAAAATAAAGGGAGGGCAAACTACTGGCGATGATCAGGGGCGCAGATCCGTGAGCGTGTCGGCTGCATTGGTTGATAGGGGCCTCCGTCCCACGCTAATCGTCAGCTGGTGTTGGTCGGGCCTTCCTGGTGTTTGTGTAGCCGGCTGGCCACAATCTCCTGTGATAACTGCTCTCCTGCTCGCTGTTGCCGTCTGTAGATTAACGGCTCGAGTTCTTCTTATCGCGATTTTCGGTTATAGTGCCTTATCGGCTATGTATTGTTTTGGCAACATATATGAGCTGGTTATAACACTTCTAAAGTACGAAATAGTAAATATAATTGATTCAAAGAGTTAGTTAATAGTAGACTCCACGTCGCGGGACGTGACAACCACCATTCGCCAACGCTGCTTCTCAGCGATACAATTGCAGAACTGATTTAACTTTCTTGAATTGATGTTGAGCACTGCCGAAAAATTTTCGATCTTTTGAGCTGTTTCTCCAAGATTCGACAGCTCGAATTTCATAATTTTAATCTACGTTACCACTTTCACCTGGGACACGTACATCATCAAATTCATTGCTAGTAAATTCTTTGTCTTCCTGGATATTATCGCCTTTAATTCACATTCTTGGGGCGTGCTAGAAGATCGTTGATCTTCAAATTCCAGGGTTGTTATGTAGTCGGTTCTAAATGAAACGTCATTCTTACTATCAACTATTATGGTATGTATAATTACTGATAATTCGACTTCCCTATGATTGATAGGAGACGGCGCACAGCGGGACTGTGACGTCCCTACTTCCTATATGGGGCCGCGATTTTAGGGAGTTTATGTTTTTGGTCCGCTTTTGAGCAAATCCTGGGATTCCACGCTCTGGAAGAGTTGAGAGCGATAGGGGGTAGATTAGGATACATTGTTATTTTCATGATTACCTTAATTCGACCGCGGTGATGGCAGATTTATTGGAATTAGCTTCCACTCAATGGGCGAGTTAGAATCCCGTAGATCTCTGGCGCGTCCCCGAGCTTTGAGGCCGCTCTCTCCCCAGGGAACAGGATATACCCGAATTCAGGGGGCTCTTCGTCCTTGCTGACCGTCGGGGACTTGGCGACTCCCAAAAGTTCAACACCGTTTACCAGGGTTTCACGAAACTGCTGGTACAATTTTCGCAACTGGACGTGTCGCCCTGCGTGATAGTTTCGCGGCATTCGTCTTTTGGAAATTATAATAGCAATTATTTATTGACCGATAAATCACTCTCCACCTTCCGCCACCAACGTTCTGCTCTTCAGCGGCACCATCGGTGGAGGCCAGCGTGATTTCCCTGATTCGCACACATTTATTTGGAAAGTTAATTAATATTTAATCTCTCGCGTCGATAAAGTTTTGCGCTTGACCTCTGATAAAACCGCGGACAACGTTCTCATAGGTGATACCATTAATCAGCGCAACCCGTGAACTGTCAATGAACATTTTCGTAATTTAATTCACTTTTCCAAAAAGAAACGAGCACCCGATTTATAAGATGGGCAATTGGGGTAGAATCACTTCACTCACCGATGTAATATAACAAAGAATCACATTTATTTTTCTTGAGGTGTTGCACTTCACTTTTTCTAAGTTTTTACTATGATTATAAATCGAGTATAATGGTCGCAATTAACGTTGTTGAGCAAAAAGATTTATCATTTTAAACTTGAATATATGATAAAATGATCTCCGCGGGTGATCAGTCCCTTTTTATAGGGCAGGCGGTCACTCCTTCTCTAGGATTTATCACATGAAAAATACTACGTGGGAGACCCCATGCCACAGCATCAGCCTGGGATCTTCCAGGAAGAATCTTCCCATCGTTCTTAATCGAGAATTTTTTACTACATAGTTACGTTCCTCTATTGCGCGCTTTGGGTGATTTTACTTCGAGACTAATACGCATTATTTCGCCTGACTCCCAGCAGCGACGATAGTAAGATTCTTAATTCATATTTAGATTTACACGTTAATTGTTTAGAATATTTTTTCTACGATTGGTTCAGTACAGCTTACTTACTAGGGTTGAAGTTAAGTATATCCCATCAAAAAGGATCCCATTTGAAAACATTGTTGTAAATTAATACCCATCAAAAAGAATCCCATTTAAAAAAATTGTCGTAAATTAATAGCTTTACAAAACTAATGATATACATAAATTGCGCCAATTATCACAATGGCTATTTATACAAAGAAAATAATGTATTAGATAATATTAAGCAGATATATTTTTCTACAAATAAATATTTTAATACGAATAAATATTTTATTCAAAATACTTGGCGCTGCTCTCCGTATTGGTATTGCTAACCTGAATAAATATGTATAAATTGCATTAAAATATTTTTCTTTCTCTCTTGTTTCAGTGGTGTCGGGTCTTGTTTTATTTATTAACCAAGGCAATCAACAATTACGCTGCTCTTCGTATTGGCGTTGCTAACCTGAATAAATATGTATAAATTGCATTAAAATATTTTTCTTTCTCTCTTGTTTCAGTGGTGTCGGGTCTTGTTTTATTTATTAACCAAGGCAATTAACATTCTTTTCAGAGAGAAGCGCCAAGTATTTTGAATAAAATATTTATTCGTATTAAAATATTTATTTGTATAAAAATATATCTGCTTAATATTATTTAATACATTATTTACTTTGTATAAATAGCCATTGTGATAATTGGCGCAATTTATGTATATCATTACTTTTGTAAACCTATTAATTTACGACAATGTTTTTAAATGGGATTCTTTTTGGATCCTTAATCCGAGTTGCTTGTTCGTAGTCCCAAAGTTAAAGGTCGCAACGTCAAGTGCGTCCGGGTTAATGTACCGAATATTCACTTCACTGCACGGCTACTAACACTGATCACTTAATTTATTTTTCATGGAACGTGTTGTTCCTACGTTATAAAAATTGGTGGAAATGAATTTTTACTTGGCGTTCGGAGCCGTGGGTATTTCCGCGCAAATTCTCACGCTGCAGCACTTGCGTCCTCGTTGTTCGGGGGGTGCAACCAGAACATCGCGTAATACTCTTAAGCAGAGAACATTTCTGCGACGTGATTGCTTGCTGACTGACAAGATTTTTTCCAAGCGACTTCTTCGACCCTCAAATAGTTTCTCTCGTGCCATTATGAGTTGACCCCCACCAGGCCAAGAGGCTTCAGGTAAAAAGAAGCCAGCATATTTTCGAAACACACGTGCTTCGCAGAAGTGCAACGAACGGACTATCATACACTTTTGCAAAAGTCCGCGTTCCGTCCTTTTACTGCCAATGTACTCATTGCTTCGAGGTAGGCAGCAGACACCACGTGTTTCGGTTCGAAAGGGACGGAAGAGAAGAGAAACAGAAAGTCTTCGAGTTGCTATAAAGAAAAAAATCCTGTTTTCAGTTTCCATTTTCCGATACTCTGAGTTCACGTCTGCTACGAGGCGGAACCAACTAAGCCATAAATTATCCAAAACTGTAGGAAACCGTTGTCTACCGTCGACTAGTGGGACAGCACGGTCATAAACCGCGACCCTAGCGAAATGCTCTGCGTCGACGAATTCCGTGCGAGTGAAGCCTTGGGGAGGAGATACTGCTGTGAAGAGGACCTCTTTAGGACAGTGGCCGTTTGGGAGGGATGCACGTGGTGTCTGCTGCCTACCTCGAAGCAATGGGTACATTAGCAGTAAAAGGACGGAACGCGGAGTTTTGTAAAAGTGCACGATAGTCCGTTCGTTGCACTTCTGCGAAGCACGTGTGTTTCGAAAATGTGCTGGCTTCTTTCTACCTGAAGCCTCTTGGCCTGGTGGGGGTCAACTCATAATGGCACGAGAGAAACTATTTGAGGGTAGAAGAAGTCGCTTCGTAAAAATCTTGTCAGTCAGCAAGCAATCACGTCGCAGAAATGTTCTCTGCTCAAGAGTATTACGCGATGTTCTGGTTGCACCCCCCGAACAACGAGGACGCAAGTGCTGCAGCGTGAGAATTTGCGCGGAAATACCCACGGCTCCGAACGCCAAGTAAAAATTCATTTCCACCAATTTTTATAACGTAGGAACAACACGTTCCATGAAAAATAAATTAAGTGATCAGTGTTAGTAGCCGTGCAGTGAAGTGAATATTCGGTACATTAACCCGGACGCACTTGACGTTGCGACCTTTAACTTTGGATGGCGTCGTGTACCTGAGATCAGCTGTGCATTCGGCGCGTCTGTCGATGACCAGGATCGGTTCAGTGACCTAGTGACACAGATTTTCAAGCTGCAGGTGAATTTCCGAAAGGGTGAGTTTTAGGTACATTATTGGCGACTATTATTTTTTAAATTTAACGCAGGTTATGGCTAATTTCCGGTGATAATTCTCCAAATTTCCGTACGTAAATTTTTTTCGCAGTTTTTAAACGGAGTTATTCATTATCAACAACAGTGTTGGACGTTATTGAACTATGGATTTTTATCACAATAACGAACTGCGATCACTCTTCGCTCGTTCCCTGTTGCATTACCTTTTCGTTTGTACGTTATTAAAAAAGGAAATTTACGTGTTCCTTATCCTCTCACTCCAAGTAATTATTATTTTCGATTCTTCTAAAAAAAACCTTTGTATTTGTCTTTTTACGTTACGCATGATTTTCATCCATTTATCCTTTATTCATTTTTCACTTTAAATGACAAACAAACCATGACAAAATGTTCGATTTTATTTGTTACGTCTTTTTCATTTGCCATTCTCTGCAATTTCCTTCGATGCATGCCGAGTTGCTTGTTCGTAGTCGCAGCGCGGCCCGCGGCCACGCTACCGCGGGAACTCGGCCTCCAATCTCGGGCTCTGATTGGTCGGTACTTTTTGTTAATATCTCGTTAACGAAACCTCGGAGAACATTTTCGCAAAGGAAAAAGTTGTTTCCAATCACCCCCTGAATCACCCCCTTCAAGGAACCGCAGCATTTTTGGGACACCCTGTAGACACTCTGTGCTCGCTTTGCGCATATATCTAGATATACTTGGCGCGAGATACTACCGTGTCTCTTGATTATATTGGTATCGGCGATCGATTAGTGGGAAATAACTGGAGGGCAATCTTGTGGCTAGGAACAGGGGCTTCTACGAAGGTGGCGTTGTCTCCGCTGGTTGATATGGGCCTCTGTTCCATACTGAACATCAGCTGCTGTTTGCTGGGCCTCCTCGGTGTGCGTGCGGTCGGCTAGGTGGTATACAGCTGGCAGTCCGCTACCTCCTTGATGCTGGCTCTCCTGCTCGCTGCAGTCCGTGTATTCTTCGCTCGATCTTCTCTTATCGTAGATTATGATAATAATGCCTTATCGGCGATACGTTGTATAATGTTTTGTATAATGTTTTTCATACGAGGTGTTACAATACCTCAGATTACGAAATAATAAATATACATGATTTACAGGGTTAATTAATATTTGAATCCACATCGCGGGACGTGACAGGGACAAACTAGGTCTTTTTGTGTCATAGAGCTTTTGGTAGGAATATGATGGAGGCATGAATCTTTTTCGAGGATAAAGCTAAGATGTTGCTGAATAAGAGAAAAATATTAAGCATGTATGTCAAACAAGTTTTGACCTTGAAAATTTACGTCAAAGTTGACATATGGGTTTTCCGTTATAACATGTGGTTGAAGTTTTTTCCAGACATGTTATACATCATTTCCTTTAGATTTTGACGCGCTGAAATCAAATCTGTTCGCAGAATTTTTTTAAGCTTTCAGAATTCGAAGAAGAATGCGATTTAAGGGGTTACGCTCACAAGGGAAGTTCGACAACCAGGAAATTCAGAAAATTATGAAACTCGGTGTGTAAGTAGAGTAGTTCATCCGTATCGCAACCCTATTTTTGCTGGTGCCAACAATCACACCGTGAAAAAAATGCAGAATTTTCTTTTCCCTAAAACATCTCGAGAAAGGTGAGACATATCGAAATGAAGTTTAAACCGAAGGTACATCATTTTTTTATATACACGAAATTGCGTAAAAATAATTTTCAAGAAATCCATATTTTTCAAGTTACTCCCACCACCAACCCTTAATGTTTTTGTATTTTGTAAATATATGCTGACATACCTCTAGATAATCTCTTTTCATACGTATTCATAGTGTATGTGTTATATTTTGTTTGGCAGCTAATAAAACCTCTATTACCAAATTATAAGTACATTTTAGAAATTTCCATTAGTAAAATGGTTTCTTAAAGCCATATTTAAATTATTATTTATATCAAGTTTAGACAGCTTTCAATTATTTAAGCAAGACTCATCGCTTTTTGTACACGCTGTCTTGTTTGATTATGCATTGGAAGAGTTGTACGAATAGAAAACGGTAGATACATTGAAAATTACGGTGTGTAATTGACACAATAATGATATTCTTCATAGAAATGATTGTAACAAAAATACTTGTCACAACATGCACATCGCATAAAAACGGGCTCCCCATAAATATTACATTTCGATATAAGATTTTCATTCCTGAAATAACAGAAATCTGCAGGATTTTAGAATTCGCTGGGATGCGTTTCCAGATGCGTTTCTTGCTTAAATAATTGAAAGCTGTCTAAACTTTATATAAATAATAATTTAAATATGGTTTTCAGGAAACACTTTATTAGGGCTGCCGTCTCACTGGGCGTTGAGGTGTGTGCGTACACTTACACAAGTTAATATAAGCGTGTACGTATACACATGTAGTAAACAAACCGTATATTACAACTTTCATCCTGGAATCGGTAAGAAGGAAGTTTTTCGGGTATAGTTGCCTCCAGTAGACATTAGTGCAGGGTAGTCTAGTTCGTTTGAACGCTAATAAGCACCCTACGTTGAAATAATAATGAATTCATGAATTATGTGCTGAGGACAGTCCGAAAATGACAGAGGAGGCTTCAAGCCTTCTCCGTCAGAGACGTTGATAGAATATTCGAGCCACGTATCACTAGCATTGGTTCAAATCTATGCTAGCCGATAAATGTAGGAAAGACATAGTTGCCGATACGTATCGAGAGTCGTATCGCACTATTGCCGCATTTCCCCATTACTATTTTGTCGTTAGGAAGGCTTGAATGAATCCCGGCGAAGCGGCTGGAGATTACAGAGATGGGCAAAGTTATTAACTGGAAATCAAGAGACACGGTAGTGTCTCGCGCCAAGTATATATATATATATATATATATGCGCAGCGCAAGACACGGAGTGGCTCTATTACGCGACGACTCGCTATCAAGAACCCTGAGATTTCCGAATCTCAATAACGGCTGATCCAATTAGATTTTGAATGGTCTTAATGGATAGCTTGGGTTTGATTTACATGAGAAAAGTGTCTTCGTTTTGTTCCTACGGGCCTTATGAGCTGAGATATTTCGATGTAAAGTTGCAATTTGCTGTATTTTATGTTCTTAAAATTCAGCATCGTCATAGTCATCGTCCTACACTTCTTGGCAAGAGGGGAGTATGAAAGGGTGAGGAAATGTCTCTCAGGCACGTTGTTCATTGGATGCGGGCATCGGCCAATCGCGTAACAAATTGTTGTCACGTGACAGCTAGCCAGAGATATTATAACCTACCAAGTGCTAAGTGTCAAATAAATTGTTGTCACGTGACAGCTAGGCAGAGATATTTTAACCTACCAAGTGCTAAGGGTCAAATAAAGTAAATTGTCGGAATTTGAAATGTCACGAGTTTTTACACTAATAGGAGACTGAATTATTGTCTCAATTAACAAGGTAAGTCGCCAAAATTTTTCAAATAGATTTCTTATGTAGAGTCGCAGACTTGGAAGTTGTCTGGAGAAGGTTCGACAGAGAAGCATCTTCTTTCGCACAAGTTTCCACAAATTAATATATTGTTTTTATACCAGCAAACAATTTTTACACAGGCTCGAATAAAAATGAAGGGGACGCCCAGGCTTGGATAGAAATGAAGGGGACGCACAAACTTGGATAGAAATGAAGGGGATGCACAGGCTTGGAGGTTGTCCAGAGAAGGTTAGACAGACAGAAAAACATCTTGTTTCGCACAAGTTTCTGGAAAGTTGTCAAATAAGGTAAATCGACAAAATTTGTCAAAGTAGCGTCGCATTAAGAATTAAGAAAATTATAGCGTACTGCTTGCAACGTTGAGCAAGTCACATTAGTGAAGAAAGTACGCTGAAAACGCATCTCCCTTGATACTTTTCAATCTCTTTTGGAAAGGTATTCCTAATACTTTATTAAAATCCACAGTAGTTCCTACGCTATTCATTAATTTTATTAGTTTCCCATTAACAATATTTCAATTCAAAAATATAGACATACTAAATTAATTTTATTCCAATACCAATACATTGTACGTTAAAAATATTGAATCTCTTCGTTCATTTTTGCTGAATTACCATTAGCATTTAAATTTCCTGCAACAAGACATTCTGCCATATGCTCTCACCTCCTTCGGACACATTTTGTAATCTGTACACTTAAAATAGCAAAGGGCCAATCTATTTTTATATGTTCTACGTTAAGTCATAACTAAAATGTGGAATTTTGTATATTTACAGATAATCGAAGCAGAAGCGATAGAGAAAGTAACCCTGCTGCAAATGAGAAAAATAAGCACATTTTCATGTATAATTTTATTCTAGAGTTTTAAGAAATATGTTTATACAATTAATATTGAGTTTTATTATGAATGTGGAAAACTGTATAATTCAGACAACAAAAATAAATCGGACATAATATTATATTAATTAAACGATTTTATTCAGCTTCGATTCTATGTTTGCTTCTTGTATGTTTGCTTCATATCTGAAAACTCAACTTTAAACCAATTCGACCAATCCAATTGTCTTGTAGCTTTGCAAGCGTGCGGAGTTTGGATAACCATATAATATATTGTTGAAAAAATAACCCCGAGGGGGTGAAAAAGTTATCCAGTCATCAATAAACACTACAAAATGTGTGAAATCCCCACAAAATTACCTTTTTTAAAAAAGGTACAAAAAAGAGCGCCAAGTATATAATTCCATCATAAAGAATTCCATTTAAAAACATTGTCGTAAATTAATATAAATTTCTTAATATGCTATATTTAACTTCACAAAAGTGATGAGATACAACAATTGCGCCAATTATCACAATGGCTATTTATACAAAGAAAAAAATGTACTCCATAATATTAAGCCGACATATTTTTATACAAATCAATATTTTAATACGAATAAATATTTTATTCAAAATACTTGGCGCTGCTCTCTGAATTGGTGTTGCTAAACTGAATAAATATGCATCAATTGCATTAAAATCTTTTTCTTTCTTTCTTGTCTCTGTGGTGTCTTGTCTTGTTTTATTTATTAACCAAGACAATTAACATTTTTTCGGAGAGCAGCGCCAAGTATTTTGAATAAAATATTTATTCGTATTAAAATATTGATTTGTATAAAAATATGTCGGCTTAATATTATGGAGTACATTTTTTTCTTTGTATAAATAGCCATTGTGATAATTGGCGCAATTGTTGTATCTCATCACTTTTGTAAAGTTAAATATAGCATATTAAGAAATTTATATTAATTTACGACAATGTTTTTAAATGGAATTCTTTATGATGGAATTATATACTTGGCGCTCTTTTTTGTACCTTTTTTAAAAAAGGTAATTTTGTGAGGTACTTAAATAAACGATACTATACGTTTATCCGTTATTCCAAGCTTCGAATTATACGATTTATCTTTATTCCAAACACCGCGGATAAATAAATTTACTTGAAGTGAGTTCATTCAGTGAAATATACTTTATTTATACGAAGAACGTTTATTCGAATCGGCGAATAAAGTTTTTATCTTTATCCGTAGTTTATTCAACTTTTATTCGAAACCTGCAAAATTTCGGATAACTTTCGGTAGCGTGTTTATCCGAACCGGCGCGATCTCTCTTCGAGCTGAAGACTTGGGCTGTTCGGCGGCAGCTTATAATCTCGTTTGGATACCCACACAGCACACTTCGTTGCGGCAAAGTTGCAGGATGGTTGCAGTAACCTTGCGATCTTGCATGGTTGCAGCGCAATGTCGATGTATAGTTGCTGCGACGTTGCAGTGCAACATTGCACGGGGCGGGCATAGAATTGTTGCTGCATAATTGCTGCATAGTTGCGTTACAATAATGCACTGCAACTTTGCCGCAACTATGCAGCAACTTTGCCGCAATTATGCCGCAACTATGCAACAACTTTGCCGCAGCTTTGCCGCAGTTTTGCCGCAACTTTGCCGCAGCTTTCCCAGATAGCACTCGACGTCTATGAGCCGTCTTTAAGACATCTGTTTCAGACTTTCAAGACGTCTTAAAGACGTCTGCTATTTTCTGAAAGACGTCTTAAAGTTTTAAACGTGGCGTAGACGTCTATTTCAAATTTTCAAGACGTCTTAAAGACGTCTGTAGACATTTTTGAACGTCGCTAGTCAAAAAACCGTACGTCTTTAAGACGTGTTTTAAAAGCCTTGTAGAGACGTCTTATATACATCTTTAAGTGGTCGTGACGACGTCTTAAAGACGTCCATTTCAAACTTTCACGACGCGTCAAAGACGTCTTCGTAAGGACTTGATTAGGCCTTTTTCAAGAGATATTAGAGCCATTAAGCGTGACTTGATTCGTGTATATTAGAATTAATATCTTTTAATGAAATTAAGTATATCATGCTGGTCAATGTTTTCGTTTCTTCATAAAAAAGAAAAACGTCTGTAACCTCGCTGCGTAGAGGTTAGCTACAGGACGGGTATTCGGGGTGACCGAGTGAATAAGGCGAAGTGAACTGCTTGACGGGCGTTTATTCTTACGGCTATGGTAATACAAAGTCGCCCGGCCAGGTCTGTGCTGGCTAACAGGGTCTGTGCGGCTTAAACTATCGCGACGGTGTACTGGCGGCGCGTCGCGGTCCCGTTCGCGGTCTCGGAGCGTTTCGGCGGTGACAGGAAGGGTGGGTGGTCGTTCTGGTGCCTTGGCTGTGGTCTCCACCAATGGCCCTGCCCGGAAGTCTTGCGTCCGCTCGCCCAGTGGGTATAACCCGCGGGAGAAACGGAGACTGTAGGATGTCCTCCGGTGCAGACAAAGTCTGAACCTAAGATTGACAAGGGATATCGACCTGCGTCTAGAAGTCGGCGAATTCGCGTTCTTCTAGGAGCCGTGGAGGTGGGGGAACCCAAAATTACACAGCAATGCAGCTTGGTTTACAAGAGATCACTGGGAGAGTTCGGACCGTTCGCCTGTAACGCTCGTGGTAAAACTCTGCCTGACGGGCCCGTCGCGCTGGCCTATATGGGCCGGCGCGGCAACTTCGCGAGCGAGAGCGCCGCCCGGCGCGCGGCCATCTCGCGGCCGCGCCAGGCGCGTGTGGTGCGGGAAGGTTCGCGTCCCACCGTAACTAACTCGTTACACGTCTTGCAATAGCGAATGATCGACACATTCTTTGGCATATTCAAGTTTAAGTCGAAAATATAAATTTCCATCATCAAAAAACGCCGCTACTCGATAGTGAGGGTATATGATTTGCCCGGCTTTCTTATAGGCATGACTGCTGTATCCTACCTGCGAGAAGCGCTTGGCCCGGTCGCCACCTGGCGGTCGCGTACTATCTATCGCGAACCGGCCTTGTCATGACTTGTTTATGTACACACGGCTCAAACGATTGTGGCCGATCGAGTTTCGATTGTATTCGAGCTCACTAGGGCTGGCTTTTTTACATCGCTACGATTCTACAGTATTTTGTGAATATGGTGGGGGCAGTGACAAGCCACAGGTTCCCGTCTAGAACACTTCCAATTCATGTTGAATGTGGGGCTATCGTTAGTGGAATTAGATTCCACTTCTCCTTGGCAGGCCCACTGCTGCTTTATCGCGGATTCAGACGTGGGAAAAATAAAAGTGATGAACACGTGGTGAATAAATGAATATCTTTATCTTTCCTTGCACAGATACCACGAGGTAAAGACGCTCCTTCGTCGCACGAACGCGGCTCCTCGCTACGCTCTCCCCACTCCTCGACCGGCGCGCGCCGGTGGCGCCGCTCCCCACATGAAACACCACTGTGGCACCATCTGCCTATGATTGTCATAATTATATAAATCCGCGCGATCGGTTCTGTTCGCGATGCTATAGCGAAAATGACACAAAGGATAAATGTCAAATGACTTTTATTGCAATGAACCTAAAAAAAAATCATAATAATTTTGCCACTATAAACGATAAACTTGTAATGTCCAAAGTAAATAAATCAACGGATTTATATATAAATCCATTGATTATTATAATGGAAAACACAAATAAATAAAGCGGGAAACTAGAGTAGTAATGAAAAGAATGGAAACGAATGTTATGTATTTCGTAGAGATGGCAAGGGTTAGGAAACCAGAATACTCAGATGAAAGTCTTGTCCAAAGTAAATAGATCAACGGATTTATAATGGAAGACACAAATAAATAAAGCGAGATGGTGTAGACCAAAGAAATACGCATTTATTTCAAAATCTACTATCTGTTATTTTATGTTAACAACGGGAAAATAAACATAACCGAAAATTAAATTTTGTGACAGGACTGCGCGAACGTGTCTCGCATTAAACGTCATCCGTTTACTTCACGCTATATCTGTCACTCTGTTCATGCGAGTAACCAAAATAAGTAAGAAATTTGTCCGGTTGAGTTGAGTAAATAAATCCGTTGATTTATTTACTTTGGACATTACAAGTTTATCGTTTATAGTGGCAAAATTATTATGATTTTTTTTAGGTTCATTGCAATAAAAGTCATTTGACATTTATCCTTTGTGTCATTTTCGCTACAGCATCGCGAACAGAACCGATCGCGCGGATTTATATAATTATGACAATCATAGGCAGATGGTGCCATAGTGGTGTTTCAACATGAATTGGAAGTGTTCTAGAAGGGAACCTGTGGCTTGTCACTGCCCCCACCATATTCACGAAATACTGTAGAATCGTAGCGATGTAAAAAAGCCAGCCCTAGTGAGCTCGAATGCAATCGAAACTCGATCGGCCACAATCGTTTGAGCCGTGTGTACATATACGTCTTTAAGACATCTACACGCAGTTGTTTAAAAAACGTATTAGCATAGACGTCTTAGAGACGTCCTAAACACTTACTCGGATAGACGTCTTAGAAACATCTCAGGACAGACGTCTTAAAGACGTCTCAACACAGTCGTTTAAAAGATGTCTTGACACAGACGCCTTTAAAACGTCTTAACACAGTCGTTTGAAAGATGTCCTGCTGCAGACGCCCTAAAGACGTCTTAACTCAGTCGTTTGAAAGACGTCCTGGTACAGACGCCTTAAAGACGTCTTAACTCAGTCGTTTAAAAGACGTCCTGGTACAGACGCCTTAAGGACGTCTTAACACAGTCGTTTAAAAGACGTCCTGGTACAGACTCCTTAAAGACGTCTTAAAGACGTCTGTCGACAGACGTCTTAGAAATGTCTCCGCGCAGACGTCTTAAAGGCGTCTTAATATGGTCTAAGACGTTCAGACCAAAAACAGACGTAAAATGGACGTCTTAAAGACGTCGGGTGCTATCTGGGTTTGCCGCAACTTTGTCGCAACTTTGCCACAACTTTGCGGCGTTAGCAGATTTTAAAACATAATATCTCGAAAACCGGCTGAAATAAAGTGTATACATTAGGGTGGACCTTAGTTATTCTTGTCGAAAAATAAATTTGAGGTTTTTGGGGGGGACACCCCCCAGGATTGTGCCATTGGGTGAAAAAATAATGTGTATAAAATTTGAAATCGATCGGACAACGGGAAGACGTGCCTCATCGCAGTTGAAGTTTTTTTATTTTTGGAACTCGTTTTTCTCCATTGTAGTATATCGTTGATATACATTTTTATATATCGTTGAATTTGCCTTTTTACGCTCTATAACAATATAGAAACAAAGTATAAGATCACTTGAAAAAAAACATCATGACCTTGAAATCTCAAAAATTGATTTTCAGAAAAAAAAAATTTATTTGGCATTCTTTTTATCTTGCCAAACAGTACAACTTTTGTCTAAGAAATTTTTTCAAATATTCGCAAATGAAGATATTTTGATTTTTCTTTTTAAACAATTCCCAATATAATATAATACGTATATTATAACATACTTATAATGTAATACATAATTCAAGAAAGTAGTTTCAGATCTGAAAAGGAATATTTGGAGGAATAAAAAGTGAAAGTATTTTTTTCGAGTAAATATTTTATATTTCTTTTAATAGTGACTGTTTTCTTACATCTGGAAACTGTTTCCTATGTTCGGAAACAATTTGTAATATATATTGTTTTTCCTCCTCATTTTTTACCAATACCTGATTGTATTCCTGCATAAGTTTAACACCACGCTCAGCAGTGTCATTAACAACTTTTAATCCTTGAACGATGTTCAATCCGTATAGAAAATCGTTCTCATTTTCCCATACATCAGGATCCTTTTTTAAAAATTCAATGGGAATTGCGAATCGCTCGAAAAATTTTTTTGAAGCTTGAGAAATAAAATGTTCAATTCCTATTTCAATATAGTTTCCTACATCATTCGGATTAATTATAAATTTTTTGCACGATTCGTCGACTTCAGTATTAAGCGCTTCCACCATTCGTAATTTTGTGCACTTTCCCACAGCTTTATCAAAAAATGCTAATGCTGCCGTTTCTGGTGATAAATACCATAAATGGTTGCACATTTTTTTTACAGCTATAAGGCTTATTTTTTTATCGATTTTGCGGTACGCATAGAGTTTTTGCAAAAACTCTAAATCATGTCGTGGAGCTTCCGCTGTCTTTGTAGCTCGAATCCACGGTTTTATATAAAAAGTGGCGAGAAAGACGCATATATCACGAATTCCAGTTTCTTCTTCCACAGTTATTGAAAATTGATGTTTAAATAAATATATTTTCAAGCAATATAAAGCTTTTGCCATCCATCGAGCGTGGTGGAAAGCTCCTGGGGCTCGAAAGCTTATATTTTTTGGTGGAGTCCCACCGAGGAAAATAATTATTAATTGTAAAAATTCTCTGTAATCTTCTCTAGGTTGCTGCTCTCTTTGTAAAACTTCTGTTGAAAATTTGATTGTTTCTTGAATAACTGTATCTGTAATTGTTTGACGGACATATTGTGTTTCAATTCCGGATACAAAATTCAATTTGTTTATTGTTGTCCAAGCATTTTGAAAATTTTTGAACAGTGGAACATTTGGACCGGAAGACTGGTACATTTTTTCTTTGAAGACGCTTTGTAAAATGATTTCATATATATGGTGTCTGCAGGGCAAATATAGAATTTCCCTTTCCAATTTTTGTTCAAGAAGAACGCAGGCTCCTTGGTAGCGTCCAGTATTTGAGGCGGTAGTATCACAACAAAGTGCTTGCACTTTGTTGGATAATCCCCATTCTTCTAACAAATCATATACCGCAGAAGCTTGGTTGTCTCCACTGCTAGATGCAATCGTTGGAATACCTAGTAATTTTTCCACACCTTTGGAACTGATTAACACTGGTAGTCTTTCGATCTTTCCTGTCCCCTCTAAAACTGGTAAAAGTTTTCCATCCCAATGGACTGCAATTGCATTGAGCTCACAATCATTAAATTTCTCGCGTAATTTATTTGCAAGTTCTGCACGATGTTTAGTTCTCTGGCGGCGAATAGATGATCGATTTATTATTAGATCGTCTATATTATGCCCGAGAGCTTGTGCAATTGTTGAGATGATACCAATACTATCGCGATCACTCACTTTGCATCTGTCGAGCATGGCAACCAGATTTGGCGTTATAAATTGTTTTTGAGCACGCCTTCTTTTGGAGTTACTCGGACCAGGTAAATCCACCGGATCTTCAATTCCAACATTTTCAATGCCATGGAACTGACTTTGATATTCAATGGAGGATGATGACGATGATGATGATTGAAATTCTACTGTTCTGACTTGTTTAAAAAAAATAAAAATGTTAATAGAAATAGTAAAAGTAATATAAAAATAATATAATTCACAATATTTAGACGTATAAAAATTAAATATGATGTACGAAATATGTACCTTCAGCAATACTCCTTTCATATTGCATTTGTCTGGATTCTTGTTGCTCTTTTCGTATTGCTTGTTTCTTTTCTTGCTCGAATACCACGCGATCTGTCCCAATCATTGACCCAGGTCGTCCCTTCTTTCTTTGGTTTTCCAAAAATAATTTGTCTTCTTCGATTTGTATTAATTGTAATGCATCAGCGTGTGCAATATCGAAGAGGTCATCCATTTTATCGAGAAAATCTTGCTCTCGTTTTTTTTGAAGTTCACTTCGGCGTGTAGAATTTCGTTGTACCGCCCTCCAATCATCGTATAGCGATTCTAATTTTGTAATGCTATGCTGCGTTTTCTTTGTAGGGATCCGTGCTTTTTCCCACATGACCTTAACTTCCTTCAAAACTAAAGAAGCACTCGCACGAAGTTTTAGTTGCACCTTACGCATGTTATAAAACAAAACTCGGAGCACTTGTACATTAGATGGCAACTTGGCACCAATTATTTGACTTTCGTCATGATCCAATAGAAACAATTTTTCGCTTCTAGTTTGCATTTTTGATTCGAATTTTCGAATTTACTTCGCTGCACAGTCAGGATATAGACACTATTGTAAGAGATTTGAAAAGTATAACAGAATGTAAAGCGTTGTAAAGCGAATGTATATCGTTTTGTATCGCAGTATTTCACGAAAAAGCAACGATGCGTCGTCGACAATGATACATTCAAGAATGCCCCTCGGCAACGCAGTCGCTTCGAGCCTCCCTTGTTTAGGCCCAGTCGCAGTCCCCGGAAGGGTTTATGACACCCCCAATTGCCGCTTACACTTTCTCTTTTCCAAGACCCTCTACGACAGGGGTGTCGAACTTCCCCACTTCGAGAGCCGCACGAGTCAGGCCCCCGGTCAGCCGGTTCCCCCACTTATTTTTCTCCAGGCGTTGCACGACACACTGCAGGGAGAGAGTGCGGCACCCGGAGGAGAAATTCAGCAGAAGTAGGTGTGGAGGGGGCCGTTCTCCTACGGCTCTACGGAGCAGGCGAAGAGGAGAAGGAGCCACTGCGGCTCGCGAGCCGCTAGTTTGACACCCCTGCTCTACGACGACGGCTAAATGACCGCTTGGAAATACATCGAAAGACAGTCGAAATTCCATATTCCTTACACTATGAAATTCAGTTTTTTATTCCAAAGCCCTGGCCCCTCCTAAACCTACGGTTCTGGATCTTCTGTTCAGAGCAAGTCGAAACCTAACGGATTCTTAGAGGTTCGAACTACCTACCTGATACAAATATAACGGCATTTTCAAAATTGTCATGCCCATTTACACAATCTACTCCGCGCGTATAAATTAATTATAATATTAAATAATTAAAAAACAATGTAATCTTGATAAACGTATTAGTTACCCCATTAAAATTTTTAAATCTGTTATTTATAAAGATATAAAAAAAATTCTTAGACAAAAGTTGTACTGTTTGGCAAGATAAAAAGAATGCCAAATAAATTTTTTTTTTCTGAAAATCAATTTTTGAGATTTCAAGGTCATGATGTTTTTTTTCAAGTGATCTTATACTTTGTTTCTATATTGTTATAGAGCGTAAAAAGGCAAATTCAACGATATATAAAAATGTATATCAACGATATACTACAATGGAGAAAAACGAGTTCCAAAAATAAAAAAACTTCAACTGCGATGAGGCACGTCTTCCCGTTGTCCGATCGATTTCAAATTTTATACACATTATTTTTTCACCCAATGGCACAATCCTGGGGGGTGTCCCGAAAAAAATTTGAAAGTCGAAAAATAAGGTCCACCCTAATACACACGTATTAATTGTTTATTTATCCTGAATGCATGGAAAATCTTCCAGACGATTAGATCGAAACATTTGCATCAAATGTTGACGCATTAACGCATGATTGTACATTACTTTGTCTGGTAATTTATTGATGAATAATAATGAAACAGCAAATGCACTCGCAACAACTCCGCAATCCCGACTGTTAGGTTGAGCTTGTAGGGGAAGGTGGGACAAGATGGGGTAGTTAAGGTTTGATGATGAATAAAACAGGTTTTCATAATCAACTAATCATTTTTTTTTGTTTGAATCATTCTTTGGTAACAAGTCTTTCAGTTTAACTATGCACCAACCTAATCTCTATACAGGTTTTAATAGAAAATTTCAGAAAAAGTCCTTTCTCCCGATTGTTCGGTTGAATTTGTACATGTGGACATTTAATAAATTCTTCGTCGATTTTTCCGCCATGTTTGGTCAAAAAAGGGTATAACTTCTTAAGGTAAATTTTAATTTGTGCAAAATCTGTATGTGATCCTGATGAAATGAGGATGTTATAATTGCGGTGTTTCCACGTTTTCTTGATATATGAGTCTTTTGCTCTGTGATTGGCACGAGAATCAATTATTTTGGTCTAATTATTAGAAAAGAAGTATCATTTTCCTCGGTCCGTCTTACGTATGTAGTTTAAAACCATCCTGGAACAATAAGAAACTTTGATTTTTATATCTAGGTTTGTGAGGGGCATGATGGATAACTGTCACTTTCATTACCCTGTCATACCCCTTCTCGTCTGACTATAATAATCATACATATGAACACTGCCCGAAACATTATTTACAAAAGCATAAAATAACACACGTACCTTATAGCCAGCTAAATTCTGCCTCAGAAACATATAATACATGGACTGGGGATCTTCTATATTATTATTAAATCACTGTCACAGGTCCTAAAAATAAGGAAAAAGTAAGAAAATCCCAATTAATGATAAATTCTGATCTATCTTCGTCACACGTCCACGTGTTTACGGCGCACTGCAGCCTATCGAGTGATGTTTAGAACATAAGGCGCGTATGCAGCCAGTAAAGCTTACGCGGAATACTCGGAAAAGCGCAAAGCAGCTCAGCGAGTTTACTTTACTTATTTTTTGATTAAGGATAACTTCTACGTAAGTTTAACATCTACGAAAAGAAACCATGTGCCCTGCATTGCCGATCTATATGAATTATATGTATAGTACTTTGTGTACAGTCATGGTGCGCGAAGCAGCTTATGGCGCTGAACGTATTTAACATTGAACTGTATTAACAACCACAATTAACACCTTTCGAAGAAAAATATGTATGCATTTTTAGCATTTCGTGGCCAAGCTTGTTTTTCTACTCGTAAATCATCAACGGATACCCACGTTGTGCCCTTACCCCTTACCATACTAGTGTAATGACCATCGGAAATACTTTTACCGTGGTGGAAAATCGCTGCCTTAAGTTTGTAATAGTGATCTACCATTTGTATTTTAGTAGTAGGTATTGCTTTGATGTAGAAATTTTCTACTTTCGTTGTTCCATTACTATCGTGATCGAACAAATGTAATTTTGCAATAAGAATTTGTTTGGAAGCAGTTATATCGACTTTCTTCATTGTGTTTGAATTTGCATTATCACAATTATTGCACGGATTTTTCAGATTTTTCCATCCTGTGAAATTGTGTTTTATTATATCTTGAAATTCAAATGATTTTTTTTTACCATCTTGGGCAGTGCAAGATGTACCACACAATTTGTACTAATAGTAGTACTTGTGTAATTACACGCTAAACATCTTAATACCGTTGTAATTTCGTGTTGTACTGCATTCTTAATCAGAATCTCACGATCACAAAGAGAGGTAATAAACTCAGCTGCATCATGTAGCTGATTGTGAACGTATTTTTCTCCTGCGAATTGCCGTAATGATATTGTGTTTGGATTTTGATCCGATTTATATTGGTCCATGAAGACTTTTATAATATGATCAGCTTTTTCAGTCGTAAATAATTTTTCTCTTATGGATGAACAATATAACATACATTGGATTGTGGCATTCGCATAACAAGACACACCATCAGAATTGGGGAGACCTCTTACGTAGTATTGAATGGTATCCGCGATGTGATCATTAGTATTTTGACATTCGGATACATTATAATTAGGTACCGCCCAAACAGCATCACAAACTTTGAGGATGCGTTTTTTAGAAATTGAAATAGTCATAAGATCAGGTCTATATTTTTTTCGCAATCTATTGTACTCTATTATAGCCGATTCTTGTGCCTTTACGGAAGATGGATCATAATTGATAAGATGCAATCCTTGTAATGTGGTCACCCGTGAAAGAGCAACGTAAATTTGTCCGCAAATAAATATTGAATTACCTGCTTCTACGACAGCATTCTGCAAGCTTAGTCCCTGACTTTTGTGAATAGTTATACCATAGCTGAGGCAAATCGGAAATTGTTTTCTAATAACGAACGCTCTATCCATTACTTCAAATTTAACACTTACCCGTTCTATCATATGTTCTTGCCCCGTGGGTAATATAATTTTCAATTTTTCAACGTCATTATCAACACCTCGTGTAACTGAAACAAGTTTAGCAATGGTACCGTTGACAAGACCTAATGTAACATCAATATTTCTTCTAATCATGATTTGCACTCCTGTTTTAACAATTACGACTCTTGCAAGTCCCGCCGTTCGGGAGCTATCCTCGTCATTATTGTTTAGTACCTTTGACACCTTTTTTTTCAAATACGGTGCACAATTCGTTGTATCATGAGCAATCAAATGTATTTCTTCGGATGGAAATCGACTCAGCATTGCAGCGTTCAAAACATCACACTGAACACATGTGGGAAGTAAACACACCGTATTAGATCCTACATTAAGCATGTAATCACTTAATTCCTTTAATCGGTCATTACAATTTGTCGCTTTGAAATTTAATTTCCTCGTTTCTAAAAGCTTTGTATCCGAAGCGGTCACTACTCCAGTGCGAATTCTCGACAAGATCTCTTTGTAAATATTATCACCCTGCTGTCGCATGTTTATTCTCAATTCGTCATAGCTAAACAAGGCAGAACATATATTATAAGAACCTAATCCTCCAACATTTTTCTCCATACTCTTATTAGATAATTGTATAAAAGCAGGTTCTTCGTGAACAGGAGGAAGTTGTAATAAGTCACCAAATAACAGAATAGGTATTTTTCCGAACCAAGCATCATCTGAATCTGCAGTATCAAATATTTCTGTAAGTCGTAGATGTATGTACAGGAAAGTTACGTTAGAAACCATCGATATTTCATCGATAATTACTAAAGCAACATTTTTTAATTGATCTCGTACAATTTGAAGGGCTGCATCGCTAAGTTGCCTATACTGGGCTGTATGTCCATGTTCTACAGGTAATTGAAATAATCGGTGTATGGTAAGACCTTCGATATTAAAAGCTGCGATTCCAGTAGGAGCAGTTACTGCTGTGTCTTTTCCGATACTCTGCTTGATCCACTGTCTGATAGTTTTTATTAAAAAACTTTTCCCAGTGCCACCTTCTCCACTGACATAAAGTCTAAGAATGTTATCGTTAGACGTCAAGGACTTAGTAACTTTATCAAATATCCGCTTCTGATCATGGTTCAATTCCGAAATCATTTCTTGAAGATCACCACAGTCCAATTTTTTTTCCGTGTCTTTAAAGTCTTTCATGGCACCAACAGTTTCAATGGGGACACACTCTAAGGGGTGATCGCCTTGATCATTTTCTTCTTGTTCTACAGTATTCAACACGTTCTTTTCAATTTCTTCCTTTATATGATCACGCGCTTCTCGAATATCCGTTATTCGTTCGTGATACTGAACTGCATCTGTCAATTGTGATGATTCTAGCGACAAAAAAGATTCCGCATATGTGTTAAATCCATTTTTCAATTCGTCGGTGTTTCTCCAAGGTTGGAATAATAATAATAATGAGAAATAATAATTCTCAGGTTGGGTTTGAACATTGTACTTATAATGATTGATAAGATATCCTCTTTGCCTTTTTTTCAAAAACAAAGATGCACGGATTTCATAGTATTCAGTTTTTTCAGACGGTCTAATTTTAGTAACGTCATACCACATAGCAAAATCGTACAGATGCATAGATTCTAATTCCTTGGGTCTGTTAGGATAGTGATCATCTATGAGGGATGGACAAAATATGTCTGTGGATTCACCTTCCAGATCCTCAATCTCTTTGCGAGTTTTCAATTTCCTACTTCTCAGTATATTTACATCTAACCATCTAATAGTAGTACTGGAGTCAGTGCCATACAATGATAATCCTAAAAGAGTATCAGCGCATTCAGGCGCTCCACATTCTCTATGATTTAGCATGCGCATTCCAAGGTTGCACAGCAGACTAGCTAATGACTTAGTAGAAGTGATTGCTGCCAAAGTGTCCGTAGCGTAACTTTTTTCCGGCTTTGACACGTACTTAGTACAGTAACATGTTACCAACCCTGTCTTTTCTCCAATATATTGTATATCCATGTTACCTCTCCAAACCGTGAGAACGGGAGCATTATAATCATTGATGCGTACTTCCTGTGTTGAACGTGGAAGATCATAGAGTCTACCTTTTGCTTTCAATTGTTTTCTAGCACCTATAGAAACAGCTACATCCCTTATTACCAAAGTATCTGTAACTGGACGTGGAAATGAAAATCTACATACTTTACGGAAGGAATTTTTAGTTTTTTTGTTGCGTAGACAATAGCTATTGCATTTATGCATTTGATGTGCAATTACACGACTATATAATTCTGGCGACACATGCGGTGAGGGCAATCTGCAAGTGACGTATTTCCTAATGAATCGTGCTACATCTTCCTTCGAAGATTTATCGATTATAGGAGCATCTTCAATCCAAATTAAAAGATGAAAATGTTGTGATCCTCTGCTTTGATATTCTCTGCGCCAAAAGTAATGTGTCACCTTGCCAATCGGATTGTCGGGCGAACAAATGAAATCCAGCATAGCGTGGAATGCATTATCTATAAATCGAGCAGTTGAAACAGAATCAGAAGCAATGAGTTCGTTCGGGGACATTTTAGCCACCGATGGGCCGTTTACTTCACGAAGATATTCTATTAAATCTGTCCATAGCCACTCACTTGGACTAAGCGTGAGGAACCATGTAGCTGGTCCATAATGGTGTATCATACAGTTCAAATCGTTTCTCGGTTTGCGCCAATACTGTGCTGTATTACGTAATCTGGAAAAAATAGTGTTCAAGTTCGTTTGTAGCTGATCTTTAGAGAGTTGCTCTAGAAAACCAGCAGCTGTGTATTTTTCACGTGGATTTACGACGTTCATTTTGTGAAAAATTCCAGCGTTCAATTGCCGCATATTGGTATCGTGTAATAAATGAAAAATATATTGCATGTTCAATCGAAATTGCGAATGCTTGGACATCAGTTTGGACTTAATGAATTCATGATCAGTCAAACGTACCAATCTTTCTTCATGCTGTCCATTCACCCCATAAGGATATAAATCTGGGAAACATTTCACATCTAAGTGTTCAGCACGATGGCCCAACGGAATGTCATGAACTTTAAGCATTTGATAGAGTGCGGTAGCAGATTCATTAACCCTTTTGTCATACATTGGATAAATCGTAAACTGATCATAATATGCATCAGATTGTGACATTTGCGTCAATAATGCACGTTTGATATTTTCATCGATATTAAGTATTTTACCGTCAACGTCCTCGATAACAACTTCTTCTTGAAATTCTGTATCTGGTAATTTGGCATTTAGCAATAAATCGTACGATTGTGGTAAAACAATTTCTGAGTACAGAGGATTATTGGCTTTCAACCATACTAAGGCATTCCATACTTTCTTCAAGTCAACTAACTTTTCCCAAACTATTTTAGATTTTGTTGGAATGCCTCGCACCAATATGTATAATTCATGATTTTGATTTAAAGGTTCAGTCGAAGGACAGATTTTTTTTAAATTTTCTTGTAACGGCAAAGGAAGGTGAAATGTTCTCCCCTTTACTTTTGGAAACATATGTTTATGTGGCATATTTTTACGCATTACTGTATCCATTCTCACAATCGTTTGAAACGGTTTAGCTCTTTGAATGAGAATTCGTTCGTAATCGTTCAACACTGCTATTTCTGGAATTGAACGTACATCAAGCTGATTTAAAATACATTTTGGTGGTATGGAATCGTTGCGAATTTTATCGTGACAATATCGGCAAATAAAATGCATGTCACCAACTTTGTATCCAATATGATTTAACAATGTTTGCATTACATTTCCCTTATATGTTCTTTTAGAAATATCAAACTTAAGAACCTCTCTTTTAAAACAGAGTTTCTCGCAGGAAACACACGGAATGCGTGGTGTGTCCATAGACCGCTTTGTGAAAGCTCTAAATGCTAAATAATATCGAGATATAATCTCTTCTTCGTTCAGGCTTATGTCAGTATTATTTTTTTGTAACGCTTCAGCTTCTTTCCGAGCTTGCAGTGTTATTCGTTCAAGTGTTTCAAGGTCATTATCGTTTAAGG
Organism: Andrena marginata; assembly: GCA_963932335.1. Lineage (NCBI taxonomy): Eukaryota > Metazoa > Arthropoda > Insecta > Hymenoptera > Andrenidae > Andrena > Andrena marginata. The sequence goes on from OZ010662.1 coordinate 27,426,605, forward strand.
CTTTGTCTAAATTATGTAATTGGTCTTTATAAATGCTCGCTATTTTGTATATCATTCTCTTCAAATGTCGTAAATCCGGAAAGTGAGGTGCCAAAATCTCAATGGCTAAAAAATTGGACTTACATACTTTAGGGTTTATGTAACAACCATGAGAATGACCAAGTTTTTCAGCATGCGTTTTATTAGAACAGCTACTGATATGGTTGTTCAACTTATGTACCTTTTTTAATGAGCATTCTAACAATCGTTTGAAGAAATCCTGTAAATTATTCAGAATTTCAACATCTTTTGTTTTACAAAGATAACTACAATGCCACGCTTGTGTCTTCTTCTTCGATTGCAATACAGGTAGAACGTTTATAGCTTTCCCTTCCGAATTCAGTATGATTGATTCAGAACCAGTGAAAGTATGGTACGAACTTTCCGCATAATATGATTCTGAAGAAGATGTATGTCCGGATTGTCCACACAAAGCATTAATCCTGTCATCAACTTCTAAACATTCTGCTGCGCGCGTTAAGGAAACTTCCACTTTTTCTTTACAATCTTTTAACAGTTTCCTGATTTTCAAAATGTACTTTTGCCGAATATGAAAACACCATTTTATTATACGCTCAGCTTCCAATCTACTTGCTTCTCCGGACGGCATGCTAATAATTTTTGAAAGTTTTCTGATATAAGTTTCTTTATTATTTTTGGTTGCTATATTGTTGTTTGTTACAGCAATATAACGATACTTTTTTATTATTTGCAAAACAGCACGACGTTTTGCTACTTTATTATAATCATCTCCTTTACGTATTTCATGATAATACACCTTCCGCTTTTTGGACATAACTTCTTTATTTAGCTGATAAAATTTTTTTCGCATTTTTTTATTTGTTAATATACCTTCTTTGTGTGCGATATAATATTCATAATTAGAAAGTTTTTTGTCTTTCTCGCCTTTTTTACAATCTTTGCCTTTTTTCATATTCCACTCCTCTTTCTTTGCTTTATAAACAGCTTTTCTTTTTAAACTAATTTCCTCTTTATTCCTTTTATAATAATCAGACACGTATTTCGTCCTATTTCTTGGTAGATATACTTTTTTACACTCTTTGCCTTGTTTCGTGTTACACTCCCCTTTCTTTTTTTTATTGACAGCTTTTTTTAAATTAATTTCCTCTTTATGTTTATTATAATAATCAGACATGTATTTCGTCCTATTTCTTGGTAGATATACATTGCTGATTTTTGGCTTCGCAACTAATGGGGAATCTGTCTGAATTACATTTTTTGTATATATGGTGCCTTCTTTGTCAATATCACTAAGTACTACATTTTGAAGTGGGGATATTTTATTATCTGTTTCGGTAGTAATGTAACTTTTACCGATTTTAAATGCAGGATCCTTTCCACAAGAAGGATTTTTATTAATTGTACTACCAATTGCAGATTCACATTCTTGCACAGAACGTGTTAATTGTTGATTCTGATTGCTTGGAAAATGTTCAATACTATTAGATTGAAACATTTGGAGCAAATGTTGTCGCATCAACGCATGTTTGTACGTTACTTTGTCTGGTAATATATTGAATAATAACGAGACAGCAAATGCAATCGCAAAAACTCCGCAATCCCGAGTGTTAGGTTGAGTTTGTACACGTGGAAATTCAATAAATTCTTCGTCAATTGTACCGTCATGTTTGTTCAAAAAAGGGTATAACTTCTCAAGAAAAATTTTATGATGATTATGCAATTTCGAGAAATTAAGAGAATCATAAATATAAACTCTTCTTTCATCATGTTTATAGAAGCTACAAACCCAATGTCCCCCTGCATTCCTTCCAATTTTTTCGCTTTGGTGCAAAATCTGTATATGATCCTGATATTCAGGAACTGGTTGAATTGTATCAGGCAATTGAATTCTCCACGTCTCGCGTGGTTTATAATTAGAGTTAGCTTCTAATAATTTATGAAAATATTCGATATGATCATCTGTTAACCATTCGCCATTAATGATAATTTGCACATTATTAACACTGAGCGGTAAGATATTAATACTACGATTAATTACAGACATGACGAATTATACTTTTATTTATATATATATATATATATATATATATATATATATATAATATATAATATAAGATGATTTGGTTATGATATATATAAGCGTAGCGGTTATATGCGCTCGCGGATGACCAACTTTATTGAAAGTGGTTATACTCGAGATAAAGCGCACTGCAGCCTATCGAGTGATGTCGTAAGATAAGGCGCGTAAGTATGCAGCCAATAAAGTTTACTCGGAATAGCGCACAGCAGCTACTTGAGTGTACTTTATGTATATTTGGAATACTCCAACCTATAGAAAAACGAGAAATTTGTAATAAACACTAATATCATACGTGTTATTATAAATAAATGTAAAGGTCACTTACCAAATATAATATTTTTACTTTTGTTTCTCTTACTAGCCGTTACTAGTCGTTATTCCAAGGGTCTTGATACTAAAAAGATACATATTTCTTTAAAAAAATTAGCAAAAATCTGCGCAGACTATTATTTAACACGTGTAATGAAACAACAATAACCTATTCGTTAAAAATATGTTCGTTTCATTATGCGTACAGCTTAATTAACAATAATGTCTGTATACATGTAATGAAACAATAACCTATTCGTTAAAAATATATTTGTTTCATTATGCGTATGCACGTAATGATATACACGTAATCTGTATACACGTAATGAAACAATAACCTATTCGTTGAAAATATGTTCGTTTCATTATGCGTACAGCTTAATTAACAATAATGTCTGTATACATGTAATGAAACAATAACCTATTCGTTAAAAATATATTCGTTTCATTATGCGTATGTACGTAATGATATACACGTAATCTGTATACACGTAATGAAACAATAACCTATTTGTTGAAAATATGTTCGTTTCATTAGGTGCACAGCTTAATTAAAAATAATAATAATAAAGCACACTTACATTTTCGGACGCTGGGACCATAGACCAGGTATAGAATAATAGACCTCTCACTCTATTGCCTTCGGTGCTCTAGAACCCCATTACCATTTCCGTGTCCCAACCAACGTTAACGGCTAAGCATGAAATAAGAGTGCAGCGCTATAAGCGGTAGGAATGAAAGTTGAAATTGCAGTGACAATTTATATACAAGATGTTCCGATGTCAAATTAATACAGCATTTTTAAAAGGCAAATAAAAATTTCTTCATTTTTTTATCAATCAGCAACTTTACAGACCCATATAACGGAGACGCATTGTATCTGCACTGCTATCTTATAATTGACTAATAAATTATTTGCGGACATGTGTTTATATTAACTTTTTCAACTTTTCAATTTTTTTTCAACTGTAAATTTAACCGTGTAAAAAGCCTTGTTATAACTTCGCTTTATATGATATTATATATAAATATATGTATATACGTTCTCTTTACATTATATATATATAATGTTACTTAAGGATGTATTGAACCTATTTTCAAAATAGTTCCAAGTTGATGAAAATTCGTGAGATTGTTCTTTTTAACCTTCCTGATATGCTCCAAAAATTTTAAACGAATTCACTAAACGGTTACTAAGTTATAACGATTTTAATTTTCACTGATTTTACACGTACTCTTATGGAAAGAGACGATCTTGACGAATAAATCATCTGAAAAAATGTTGAAGAAATAGTACCAATGTTTTAAATTTTTTTGTACATGCAGTATATGGGTAGATGAAAATATCTGGCGAGTTTCAATTGATTTCTCTACACCGTTTTAAAGTTATTTTAGTTATATAGCCTGATATTTAGGTTCTTTGTTACGGTTATTCAGAATAAAGGTTCTTCATAACTCTTTCAGTCAGAACCTTTATATAACAGTTTGAAACAGTTATTTTCGAACCTTTTCAAGCCCTGCTGTTGGGCATCGGAAAATATTATTCGAGAAATTCGATTTTGATAAAATGCAAATTTTCCACTTTGAACATCTTTTGAGTTCAAACAGTAATAGTTATTATTCGGTTGCTTGTTACGTCAAATTATTTTATGAACCCTTGCGATTACAACGATATAAGTTATTACTGTATTATTAGACGCAACCCCAGATGCAATTTTTTCTCACTAGACTGTTTCGAGATTCGAAAATTTGATTGTTTGGTCCACCCTACTACCCATACCGACAAATGAATGTATATACATATATATGTTTAATATTTAATATATATTTAATATAAATTACTTGCTATACAGTTACTATCTGTATCTGTGTGACTATCTAAAATAAATAAAAAATGTATTTCTTTATAATTATTACCAAGATGTTTAAAAAAAAGTCATTTGAATTTCAAGGTCAAAGTGTCGATGAATAAGAATTATTTAAAAACGCAAAATAATGAAAATGTACTCATATCGTCAGAGTTTTAAATTGACAAATTATCTGGAAGCCTGCGAGAGGGAAGGTATGATCATTTATTAAAAGTATTAAAATAATTATTTTTTTTAAATATTAAATTTTTTTTGTACATGCAGTATATGGGTAGATGAAAATATCTGCCGAGTTTCAATTGTTTTCTCTACACCGTTTTAAAGAAATAAATTATAACTTGAGAAAATTGTGAATTCTGAGCATTTTCACTGCCAAAAGTTTAGCAAATAATGCTTGAGAAAGCATTTGTAAAGTGAAAAATACCTTCCCAGGATTAAAAATAAGACTCCAACTGTCGTTCGAATTCCTTACATCTATATTTACTATGCGTAAGACGTAGCTGTTCAAGTATTTCAACTTTGGTCTGATATTGTACGTCCAATACATCCTTAACGCGAAACGTAATGAAGAATTTCAATCGATAGATCGATATTCACTAAATACTTACTGTTATGATGATGCTCTGGCATTGTCGAACGTTTCGAATGTTTAACTAGCATCTGGGCCACCTTCAGCTTGTTGTGGTTCTTCTTCGCGTCTTCAGACAGGGATCAGCGAAGCTAACTAACGTATCCCTGTCTTCAAACGATCAGTAAATATCATCATGTCGAAGCAAGACAATGTAAGTACTAGAATTACTATTTTCATATATACACTTACTGACAAAAGTTAAGAAACAAAATAATCGTTTAGGATGTACTGTATATTCTTCATCTTCTGAGATACATACATTAGAACCAAAATTAGCAAAAAGAGATAACATTTCATACGTCAATATACAATAAATGTTTTTTCGAATATACGCGTCTAAAGACTACAATTAATTTTGGTCGCAGAAACGAAACACACGCCTTGTGACAAAAGTTAAGAAACATACGTGACAAAAGTTAAGAAACATAATTTATAATCACTTTTAACAACAAATTGACTTGTTTTTCGCGGTCTACCGGTTCCTGCCGCCGTTTTAATAGTTCTGTGTTCTTGAAAACGTTTTATAATCTTCGTGATAACGCAACGATTCACACCAAACACTTTTGCAATGTCAACTTTTCTCTGGCCTTCTTTAAACATTTTAACTATTCTTTCTTTCACGGTTTCAGCTAAATGTTGCCTTTTTGCCATATTCAATCCAGGTTATAATACAAACCACTTTCGATGATATCAGGAAGGAGACTGACCGACGGTCAGTGACCGTTTCCAAACATGTTTGTTTACATTGCGAGCTTGACTTATTCGAGAAGTACACATGTTTCTTCACATTTGTCACAAGGCGTGTGTTTCGTTTCGGCGACCAAAATTAATTGTAGTCTTTAGACGCGTGTATTCGAAAAAACATTTACTGTATATTGACGTATGAAATATTATCTCTTTGTGCTAATTTTATTTCCAATGTATGTATCTCAGAAAATGAAGAATATACAGTAAATCCTAAACGACTATTTTGTTTCTTAACTTTTGTCAGTAAGTGTATACTCGTAGCAGATTATTATTATTATTCATATATTCATATATATATATATATACTCTAGTCCTGTTATCTGTATTCGTTAGTTTTATTCGTGAGACATTTATTATAAATATTATAAATATGAAACACATCTGAGTTAAAATATGCTTCTATGTATCCAATATGTTCTTGTTGTATTACTTGTTGTACAGTTACGGTCTACGTCCACTGACATTTAACGTGGACAAAGTAGTTTACATGTTCGTTTACGTTCAATTCAGATATGTTTGATGTTTCTAATTGATGGTGTTATAAGTTAGAATATGCTTCAACGTGACTAATATGTCTCCTTGTGGTATTACTTGCTTTACAGTTACTATCTACTTCCACTGATAGTTAATTTATGACTTTCTTTCTTCTATCACACGCCGCTTTTATGAACTTTTCATCTTTTTTTACTAATTAATTGTTTATTATTTTTTTAGAATACACAGGAGGCCGCCCTACTGTCTAGTAAGTTTTATTATGATGATAAACTTACAGAAGAATTAATTAATTAATAAAAAAATTGTATATATACACTTATTTTAATTTATTTTTTAGATTCTGAGGAAGATATAACAATGGCGACTGCCAGTGGTAGCCAATCGGCTGCCGTGGTGGCAGCCACAACAACCGCGCCGCCGCCGCCGCCGCCGCCGCCACAGCAGCCTGCACAAGGCCCGGCCACGGCATATGGTATTAATGCTTAATACTTTAATTAAATAAAAAATTGGTAGAAAATTAATCATTGCAGAATTTTATTGAAACAAGTTTAAAAATTAAGATAAATTTTCATATAAATGAACCAGATTTGAGCATTAATTATTTACATAACAGATAAAATAAAAGTGACTCTAATTATTTTATTTTACTGATTACAGAAAGATATGCAACCCGGCGGCACAACAGGAGTGGCTGGAGGGTGAGGGCCCAGCAAAAGCACTGGGCCGCCCTCCACCTGGCTCGGGAGCAGGCAAAAAGCATACGGGATCAGGCATCTATGCTGAAGGCCCTGATCCTGGAGCAGTGCCGTGGCTGGGGCCGTGGCCGTGGTCACGGTCGTGGCCGTGGTCGCGGCAATAATTAATTAATTATTTTATTTATAATCAATTAATTAATTACATAAAATAAACAAATAATTTCTAACATAATTATTTTAATACTTTGAATAAAAAATCATACCTTCCCTCTCGCAGGCTACCAGATAATTTGTCAATTTAAAACTCTGACGATATGAGTACATTTTCATTATATTGCGTTTTAAAATAATTCTAAGATCATTCATCGACACCATGCCTTTGCATTATACCTTGCCTTTGACAGACGTACAGCTGAGCATTTTAAAATAATTCCAACATCATTCATCAAATAATTTGTTTGTCAATTTAAAACTCTGACAATATGAGTACGCTTTCATTATTTTACGTTTTTAAATAATTCTTATTCATCGACACTTTGACCTATCCTGGCCACGCCAAATATTTGACTTCCAGGCCGCCAACATCTAGGGAAATATCTTTCCACCTTCGTTGTTTCACTACTATCGTGATCGAACAAATGTAATTTTGCAACAAGAATTTGTTTGGAACCAGTTATATTGAATTTTTCATTATGTTTGAATTTGAATTATCACAATTGTTGCAAGGATCTTTCAGATTTTTCCATCCTGTGAAATTGTGGTTTATTATATCCTTGATATTCAATGACTTTTTTTTTAACATCTTGGTAATATTTATTATAAAGAAATAAATTTTTTATTTATTTTATATTATACATATACATGAAATTGTGCTTGTTTCATTTGCTTGTGCAGCAGGGTTATTTTCTCTTTCAGCTGTTGAAATAATTCTCATCGTCTGCATCGTTAACTGAAATATGACACAATTACTAATTATTTATAAATTATCACACATGTCAAGATTGTGACGAAGTCACGTCACGCGGACCGCGCGAGCGCGCAAAATCAAAACAAAGGGCGAGGTTCATAGGTATATAGAAACTCTAAATTAAAAATAGTTTGCTAGTATAAAAAAATATCTGTCAATTTAAATGCAATTTGTTACAATACATTATTTTGTAAATACACGGTATTTCCAGGAACTTATGCCAAAGAAAATGATTCTCTGTCGAACCTTCTCTGGACAATTCTGCGACTCTATATATAAATATTACAAAATTTTTGTGACTTACCTTGTTAATTGATTGAGACAATACTTCTGTGTCCTAAGTGGGATAAAAAATCGTGACATTTCAAATTTGGACAACTTCGCACGTTATGATATGAGCGATTAACATTTGGCAAGTTATAATTCAATAGTATATAGGTATATATGTACAATGACGGACAACGATCCCTGTCGAATGATCTCGAGAGTCGACGAACGAAACGTGTGTACTGTGTAGCTTCTTCGATTTTATTTTATTTTACTTTATTTTACTTTATTTTACTTCACGTCACTTCACTTCACTTCACTTCACTTCACTTCACTTCACTTCATTTTATTATTATCTTTATGTACTGGCAGTTCATTTTGATTTCACATCTTTTTTTAATTTTGTAATTATTATTATCTTCTATTTTTGTGATTTCATGTACTTGGCGTAATTTTTTTAATTCATTGAAGTTTTTGAGGGGATCTCACTTCTTTTTTCAAAGATTAATTGTATTATTATATGTAAATTCATATTAATACACAAGTATTAATTGTTTATTTATCCTGAATGCATGGAAAATCTTCCAGACGATTAGATCGAAACATTTGGGTCAAATGTTTACGCATTAATATTTACTTACTTATTTATAATAATTTTTAAACAATTTGGTTATACACGGTAGTATATAGTTGTAATATGTTGTCATTTCATTTTCTATAAAATTCTGTACAATCGTTACAAGAATCGGTTCTGTAACCGCTTTGGAACTTATATTGAACCTAAAAAATAAAAATTATTGAATCGGTTCTACAGGGTGTCGCAAAAATGTCGGAGTTCCTTGGAAGGGGTAATTCAGGGGGTGATTTGAAACAACTTTTTCCTTAGCGAAAATATTGTCCGAAGCTTCGTTAAGGAGATATTAACAAAAAACCCCGACCAATCAGAGCGCGCGCTTTCCGCTCGAGTTCTCGCGGTAGCGTTGGCTACGCGGTAGGCGACTGCGCTTGTACACACGGCTCAAACGATTGTGGCCGATCGAGTTTCGATTGCATTCGAGCTCACTAGGGCTGGCTCTTTTACATCGCTACGATTCTACAGTATTTCGTGAATATGGTGGGGGCAGTGCCAAGCCACAGGTTCCCGTCTAGAACACTTCCAATTCATGTTGAAACACCACTGTGGCACCATCTGCCTATGATATAGCGTGAAGTAAACGGATGATGTTTAATATGAGACACGTTCGCGCAGTCCTGTCACAAAATTTAATCTACATTGCTTCGGTTATGTTTATTTTCCCGTTGTTAACATAAAATAACGGATAGTAAATTTTGAAATAAATGCGTATTTCTTTGCTCTACACATTTCCACTAATAATGAGCGTCTTAGATTTTAATCTATGAGGACTGCTAGGAATAAAATACCACAAGACTTTATACATCTCAGTATTCTGGTTTCCTAACCCTTGCCATCTCTATGAAATATTTAACATTCGTTTCCATTCTATTCTTTATTACTCCACCATCCCTCTCTATTTATTTGTGTCTTCCATTATAAATCCGTTGATTTATTTACTTTGGACATTACAAGTTTATCGTTTATAGTGGCAAAATTATTATGATTTTTTTTAGGTTCATTGCAATAAAAGTCATTTGACATTTATCCTTTGTGTCATTTTCGCTACAGCATCGCGACAGAACCGATCGCGCGGATTTATATAATTATGACAATCATAGGCAGATGGTGCCACAGTGGTGTTTCAACATGAATTGGAAGTGTTCTAGACGGGAACCTGTGGCTTGGCACTGCCCCCACCATATTCACGAAATACCGTAGAATCGTAGCGATGTAAAAAAGCCAGCCCTAGTGAGCTCGAATGCAATCGAAACTCGATCGGCCACAATCGTTTGAGCCGTGTGTACTACGAACGTACGAACAAGCAAGTTAGCATGCATCGAAGGAAACCGCGTTACACTTTTTTTTTAAAGCAGAATCTTAAATAAGAATCATTTGAAGTGACAAGAAGTACGTAAATTTCGTTTTTAAATAAGGCATAAACGAAAATGTACGACATGTGATCGTAATTCGTTATTGAGGTAAAAGTCCGTAGTTTAATAACGGCCATCACAACTAAATTTAAAAAATAATATTAGGTGTACGAATAAATTATTTCCGACTGGATTTACATAACCAGTACAAAACTACTGAATTTCTATCGCGGTGGTATTCATAAGCTGCCAGAAAAATGGCAAAAAGTCATTAACAATAATGGAAATTATTTTGATGATTGAGTTGTTTTCATATTTTTTAAATCGAACTGTTATTGTACCCTAAAATCGAAAAGAATTTATTTCTACACCTAATAATCACCAATAAATTAAATAAAACTCACCCATTCGGACATTCCTTTCCTTCCTTTTCGGAAACCTGTGTCACTGGGTCACTGAACCGATCCTGATTTATGGTAGGGTAGCGCCTAGTGCTCAGCTGATCGCAGGTATTCGCAGGACACCACCCGAAGGTAAGGGTCGCAAAGTCAAGTGCGTCCGGGTTGATGTACCGAATATTCACTTCACTGCACTGATACTAACACTGATCATTTAATTTATTGTTCCTGCGTTATAAAAATTGGTGGCCGCGAAAGGGGCCGCGCGTACACCCAGAACATCGCGTAATACTCTTCGGCTGAGTACATTTCTGGGACGAAATTACTAGCTGACTGACAGGATTTTTTCCCCAAGCAACTTCCTCTACCCCCAAGTAGTTTCTCTCGTTCCATTATGAGTTTACTCCCACCAGGACAAGAGGCTTTAAGTAAAAAGAAGCCAGCACATTTTCGAAACACACGTGTTTTGCAGAAGTGCAACGAACGAACCATCCTACACTTTCACAAAAGCCCGCGCTCCGTCCTTTTACTGCCAATGTACTCATTGCTTAGAGATAGACAGCAGACACCACGTGTTTCGGTTCGAAAGGGTCCGAAGAGACGAGAAACAGAAAGTCCTCGAATTGTTATAAAGAAGAAAAGGCATACCATTCCTGTTTCCGTTTCCCGTTGCCCTGAGTTCACGTTTGCTACGAGGAGGAACCAGTTAAGCCATAAATTACCCAAAACTGTAGTAAATCGTTCTCTACCAGCCTGATTAATTTTGCAGAACTAGAAATTAAAGAGTATTATCCAACATCAATACGCCTCGCGAAGAGATACAGGAAGAGAAGGGGCAGTCCGCTGACTGCGCGTAGTCCCGCCTGCTTCGTCCTACTTTCAAATTAAAGACGGATCCCTTATCTTTCGTGTCTAAACGCGCGCTCGAATTTCAAAACAAAAGCACGCGTCGACGTATTCCGTGCGTGAGATGGTGGGCCTTGAGGTCCGATTGGCCCCAAACTAACCAATCAGACCTGCTTATCTCTCGTCTCTAGACACGCGCTCGAATTTCAAAACAAAAGCACGCGTCGACGTATTCCGTGCGAGAGATGCTGGGCCTTGAGGTCCGATTGGCCTCAAACTAACTAATCAGGCCTGCATCCCTCCCAAATGGCCACTGTCCTGAAGAGGCCCTCTTCACAGCAATATCTCCTCCCCAAGGCCCACCATCTTTCGCACGGAATACGTCGACGCGTGCTTTTGTTTTGAAATTCAAGCGCGTGTTTAGAGACGAGAGATAAGCAGGTCTGATTGGTTAGTTTGGGGCCAATCGGACCTCAAGGCCCACCATCTCCCGCACGGAATACGTCGACGCGTGCTTTTGTTTTGAAATTCGAGCGCGCGTTTAGACACGAAAGATAAGGGATCCGTCTTTAATTTGAAAGTAGGACGAAGCAGGCGGGACTACGCGCAGTCAGCGGACTGCCCCTTCTCTTCCTGTATCTCTTCGCGAGGCGTATTGATGTTGGATAATACTCTTTAATTTCTAGTTCTGCAAAATTAATCAGGCTGGTAGAGAACGATTTACTACAGTTTTGGGTAATTTATGGCTTAACTGGTTCCTCCTCGTAGCAAACGTGAACTCAGGGTATCGGGAAACGGAAACAGGAATGGTATGCCTTTTCTTCTTTATAACAATTCGAGGACTTTCTGTTTCTCGTCTCTTCGGACCCTTTCGAACCGAAACACGTGGTGTCTGCTGTCTATCTCTAAGCAATGGGTACATTGGCAGTAAAAGGACGGAGCGCGGGCTTTTGTGAAAGTGTAGGATGGTTCGTTCGTTGCACTTCTGCAAAACACGTGTGTTTCGAAAATGTGCTGGCTTCTTTTTACTTAAAGCCTCTTGTCCTGGTGGGAGTAAACTCATAATGGAACGAGAGAAACTACTTGGGGGTAGAGGAAGTTGCTTGGGGAAAAAATCCTGTCAGTCAGCTAGTAATCTCGTCCCAGAAATGTACTCAGCCGAAGAGTATTACGCGATGTTCTGGGTGTACGCGCGGCCCCTTTCGCGGCCACCAATTTTTATAACGCAGGAACAATAAATTAAATGATCAGTGTTAGTATCAGTGCAGTGAAGTGAATATTCGGTACATCAACCCGGACGCACTTGACTTTGCGACCCTTACCTTCGGGTGGTGTCCTGCGAATACCTGCGATCAGCTGAGCACTAGGCGCTACCCTACCATAAATCAGGATCGGTTCAGTGACCCAGTGACACAGGTTTCCGAAAAGGAAGGAAAGGAATGTCCGAATGGGTGAGTTTTATTTAATTTATTGGTGATTATTAGGTGTAGAAATAAATTCTTTTCGATTTTAGGGTACAATAACAGTTCGATTTAAAAAAATATGAAAACAACTCAATCATCGAAATAATTTCCATTATTGTTAATGACTTTTTGCCATTTTTCTGGCAACTTATGAATACCACCGCGATAGAAATTCAGTAGCTTTGTACTGGTTATGTAAATCCAGTCGGAAAGAATTTATTCGTACACCTAATATTATTTTTTAAATTTAGTTGTGATGGCCGTTATTAAACTACGGATTCTTACCTCAATAACGAATTACGATCACATGTCGTACATTTTCGTTTATGCCTTATTTAAAAACGAAATTTACGTACTTCTTGTCACTTCAAATGATTCTTATTTAAGATTCTGCTTTAAAAAAAAAGTGTAACGCGGTTTCCTTCGATGCATGCTAACTTGCTTGTTCGTACGTTCGTAGTACAAGCGCAGTCGCCTACCGCGTAGCCAACGCTACCGCGAGAGCTCGAGCGGAAGGCGCGCGCTCTGATTGGTCGGGGTTTTTTGTTAATATCTCCTTAACGAAGCTTCGGACAATATTTTCGCTAAGGAAAAAGTTGTTTCAAATCACCCCCTGAATTACCCCTTCCAAGGAACTCCGACATTTTTGGGACACCCTGTATAACCGGTTGGAACTTATATAGAACCTAAAAAATAAAAGTTATAGAGCTATATAGGAACCGTAACTAATACTTACATAGTCTGATATTTAGGTTCTTTATAACGGTTATTCAGAATAATGGTTCTTCATAACTCTTTCAAGAACCTAAATCTTTATAATAACGGTTTCAAGCCCTGCTCAACAGTGAAATATAAAAATATATAAGGGTATAAGGGTAAAGGGTAAAAGTTATAACGGTATATAAGGGTAAAGGGTGCAAGGGTAAAGGGTGCAAGGGTAAAGGGTGCAAGGGTAAAGGGTGCAAGGGTAAAGGGTGCAAGGGTAAAGGGTGCAAGGGTAAAGGGTGCAAGGGTAAAGGGTGCAAGGGTAAAGGGTGCAAGGGTAAAGGGTGCAAGGGTAAAGGGTGCAAGGGTAAAGGGTGCAAGGGTAAAGGGTGCAAGGGTAAAGGGTGCAAGGGTAAAGGGTGCAAGGGTAAAGGGTGCAAGGGTAAAGGGTGCAAGGGTAAAGGGTGCAAGGGTAAAGGGTGCAAGGGTAAAGGGTGCAAGGGTAAAGGGTGCAAGGGTAAAGGGTGCAAGGGTAAAGGGTGCAAGGGTAAAGGGTGCAAGGGTAAAGGGTGCAAGGGTAAAGGGTGCAAGGGTAAAGGGTGCAAGGGTAAAGGGTGCAAGGGTAAAGGGTGCAAGGGTAAAGGGTGCAAGGGTAAAGGGTGCAAGGGTAAAGGGTGCAAGGGTAAAGGGTGCAAGGGTAAAGGGTGCAAGGGTAAAGGGTGCAAGGGTAAAGGGTGCAAGGGTAAAGGGTGCAAGGGTAAAGGGTGCAAGGGTAAAGGGTGCAAGGGTAAAGGGTGCAAGGGTAAAGGGTGCAAGGGTAAAGGGTGCAAGGGTAAAGGGTGCAAGGGTAAAGGGTGCAAGGGTAAAGGGTGCAAGGGTAAAGGGTGCAAGGGTAAAGGGTGCAAGGGTAAAGGGTGCAAGGGTAAAGGGTGCAAGGGTAAAGTGTGCAAGGGTAAAGGGTGCAAGGGTGCAAGGGTAAAGGGTGCAAGGGTAAAGGGTGCAAGGGTAAATGGTGATAGGTGTAACGGTATATAAGGGTATATAAAGGTATAAGGGTATAAGGGTATATGGGTATACGGGTATATAAGGGTGTAAGGGTATATATAAGAGTATAAGGGTATAAGGGTATAAGGGTATATGGGTATACGGGTATATAAGGGTGTAAGGGTATATATAAGAGTATAAGGGTATAAGGGTAGGTACATAAGAGTATAGGGGTATATAAGGGTATATACTCTGCGGAATGATCCCGAGAGTCGACGAACGAAACATGTGTGCGAATCTGATAGGTGTGTGTGTAACGCGTAGTATACGTATTTGGTTGACGAAACTTATTTGGTTGACGAAATTTTCGACTGGAGAAGAAAAATTTTTCTTACCAGAAATGACATTTCCATGAGACGATATTACGATATCTCTAGCATGCGTGGACCGATTTTATTGAAATTGGTCTTATTCGAAAGCTGATATGCGGTTTACATAAGAAAAATGCCTTTAAATTTAGAAAATATTGCAGGCGTAATAAGATATAATGAAATAAGTGTCAGAATGCCTCCGCGACGAGTAAAGATAACAACGGTAGCGGCAGGGATAGTTCGATCGACATATACAGGGTGTTTTTTTTTTTTTTTTCATGTACTTGGCGTCGAGACGCTACCGCGTCTCTAGATTGACGGCATCGGTGTCGGCCACCGGCTCAGCTACGCGTCGTATCTTGCGTGATTTTGCATCAAAGTCTGCACCGGTTACGCAAAGAGCGTTATCTCGCATGTAATTTCGAAGCAAACCGCTCCATTTGTAATAGTCCATTCTAGCTGCTCCACTCTTCTCGAGCGATACCCCAAATTTGTTGATTGGCATCTCGATGCATACTGCGCACATCATCGGCGCGCGGTTTTATATAATGAGGCCTATCTCGCGGAGTTCCTCGATAATCGATAGAATTTCGGGATCGTGAGAGTTGTTACCCGCCTGACGCGACGCTTCGAGCAAACGGAATCGATCCACCAGCTCGTTGGGATCGTCCCAGTGTATGTAATCGATTTTGTTATCGTTTACCACCATGACTCGCGGTACCGTTAGACCTTTCCCTGCCCTACTAGCCGATGCACGGGGAATTAGCGGTGCAATTACATGTTTGTACTTGTATCCCTTGTTGCCCAATATGGGATTTTTAGCACCATGACCGCGTCTGTGGGCATTCGTTTCCAGCGGTATACTTTTGTATTTTTGTTTATCGGCATTGGTGTATACAGTATCATCGGGAATTCTCACAAAAATCAATTCGTAAAGGCCGGGTGTTCCTCTGTATTTTACACCATCTATGATTATATTATCATCCTTGTCTATATCGGAAGCCTTATCCCCAAGCATCGTTCTACTATTGTCAAAGTATACACCGTACACATAGTCCATTGCTGTATCCTTATCACTACTTAGGATTGCACTCATGTATTTTTGCCCCAGCGGGCCGAAATGACTGCGGATCGTTTTTTGTCCCTCGGATGTTTGGAATTGCTGTCTAATAGATGTTACAAACGACTCATCGGGACTAGTTTCAAAAACGTCGTCATCAACGGCTGAGAGCGATTGCACATTGAGAAATGTATTTATTGGTGTGGGAGGAGCCGGAGAATCGTTTGATGTAGCATTTTGTCGTTTCCGCTTCGATTGAACTGGTGTCGAGGTTATGGGTGAATATTCCAATGGCCCGTGTTGTTTCCTCTTTGCCTTGCGCGATGTGTTCCCTTTCGGATGGATTTTTTTAGGCGTTAATGTTTCATTCCCTTCAACGTCTGTACTCATCAGCGGTGATGTGTCAGCTTCTGCTGTTGTCGTATTTTCCACAATATGTTTCAAGTGTTCGACGATAGGTTTAAAGTATCTCTCCAACGCGATATCTTCCTCCATCTTGCCAGTCTTCAAAGCCTGATGTTTCCGGCGAATGGAATCGCTGGTTTTTGAAATTTCCTTCGCTATTCTCTCGCGATCCTTAATCTCCAGAGTATCGATATCAATCATCATTGTGCCGCAGACGTTGCTTTCCCACCGACGTGTTGATGACGATTGACCATCTCACGGTACGGCAAACTCGTTAAATCCCTTTCTATAACGTCCATTGGACATGGCGCTATCCTTGTCTATTACCACGAAACCATACTCCCATTGCCAACAATTACGGCACAAAGCGCAGAAATCCTCGTAAGGCATGTCAGTGTTTACGTGATCGTTGTACACATGTTTCAAGTTGGTACCATCCTGCTTAAACAGAATCAGCAGATTCGCATTGTCGCGTATAAGATGTTTGGGAATTTTTGCATATGTCTGACAGAGATAGAAGCAGTCAACGTTCGAGTGGCGCCCCATTGCAAAGTATTCCCTTATCGTATCTTGCTTGTCGCATGCCACGTCATCAAAGATAAAAATAGAATTCGGAAGCGATTCGCTCGGTGGGTTGACGTCACTGTTATTCGAAAACGTAAAGTAGCCAATTTTATTTACCGGAGTCAATAAATTCTCCAAGTACTGATATTTAGGCTGTTGCAAGGACTTGGAGTACACGCACACGGTCTCGACGCGGACGCCGTGAGGACTTTCCAACAAACTGACCAGCACGTTGGTCTTTCCGCAATTTGATGGGCCACAAATGACGCAGCGGATAGTGTTTGGCAGCATGCTACCATGTCTGCGTCTTGTTTTCGAAGACATCACTCGCGATTTATCATCAAAATTTGTCACGCGTATCGTCACAGGTTGTCGCACGAATCGCATCCTCTCCGTGAACTGTGAAACATGATTTTGATACGTCGAAGCGCCCCTATTTATAGGTCCGCACCGAAGCAAAACGGTTCAGTATTCAAAATGCTTCTGATCCTGTCGGATAATTGTGATATTCGAGACCTAACCTCTGAGCAGTTGAAATATATACCAAAGATTATTCTACTCCGAGAGTTTGGCAGGCACATTGATCAGTTGTGGGACAGACTCCCCGAGCATATAAAAGCCGATTCTGAGGTTCAGCAGTATCGTCGGTGTCTGGAACATTATAATCGCCCTTGGCAGCGAACGCATATCGACGGCCCAGCACCATTGATTAAAAACTGTAGCGAATGTCGCCGACGAGAGTAAAGAGAGGCAGTGGTTTGTTAAATCGGGCGATAAACGCGCTACCTATCGAATTACATATTCCGGGATACCAGTTTTGCGGCCCAGGAACTCATTTGGCAAAACGATTAGCTAGAGGGGATCGAGGCATCAATCCGTTGGACGCAGCGTGTCGAGAACACGATATTGCGTATTCGCGTAGCAACGACCTCGGCGAAAGGCACGCGGCAGATAACATACTCGCTGCCAAAGCGCGAAAACGCATCGTTGCGCGAAACTCGACTCTGGGTGAAAGAGGTGCTGCTACGGCTGTTTGGGCAGCTATGAAGGCCAAGACGAAGATCGGAATGGGGATAAAAACAAAAACCCGCAAAAGGATTCCAAAGAGAGCACCAAAAAAGCGGATTCTTCCGGTAGCAAAACGGGGTGGTATATTACCACTTCTACCGTTGCTGGGTGTTCTCGGATCATTGGCTGGCGGAGCGGCGGGGATCGCCAAGGCGGTAAACGATAATAAGGCGGCGCAACATCAGCTGCAGGAAATGCAACGTCATAATCGCTCCATGGAAGGTCGGGGACTTTATCTCGCACCGTACAAGCGCGGACAGGGAATATTGAAACGAAAAAAAAAACGCCGAAAAGAAAATAAAAATGCCTGCGGGTGTAACTACCGATGCACAATTGGAGGAGTTGGCAAAACGTATGCGTATTCCATTCTTTAGATGTGTTTTTATGCGTAACGCGTTACCAGCCGGAGGAGTACATCGAAACGAGAGCGGTATCGTAAATTTGGACAATGTCGAGGAGCCTGGGACTCATTGGGTGGCGTATGCGAAGAGAGGGAGTCGAGCTATATATTTCGACAGCTTTGGGAATCTTCGACCGCCTAAGGAATTCATACAATATCTGGATAAAGGTGCTGTGAAAATTGAATACAATCGTACGTCTTATCAAAAGTACGATCAGAGCAATTGCGGACAACTATGTCTACGCTTTCTACAAACGATCGGCACCGAATTTAAGGATTGACTTCCCACCACTCTGATTCAGTAACAGTCGAGCAGTTCGAGCAGAAGATGTCGTTAACATTCACTCTAACCGGCAAGAGTAGCACCCTCGCGGTAAACTACTTTCCACCCATAGATTTGAGCGACGATGATTACGAGCTTGGTCTAACAACCTTTGAAACTTATCACACAATACCGAACATCGACTCGAGCAACGATAAATTCTACTTTTTCTCAAACTATGACATCAAAAACAACAGCGTCGACACCACTCATGAATACATTACGATTCCCCACGGCTCCTACGAACTAGACGCCATTGCCAAGTACCTGAAGCAGCGATTACTCGAGCGATATCCTCAAAAAAATCTCGACGGCACCGATGACGGTGACAACGATGCGTATCCTATAGTGTTGCGTCCCAACAACAACACCATGAAAAGCGAACTGTACTGCTGGTTCGCCGTAGACTTTACAAAGCCCAAAAACATCGGATCGCTACTGGGATTCTCAACGAATCGGGTATTAGAACCAGGACGATGGCATGAATCGGACGATCCAATTAATATCATGAACGTGAACATTATTCGCATAGAATGTAGCGTGACCGCTGGTGCGTACAACAATGGGAGGCGTGTACATACGATACATGAATTTTCTCCGAGAGTCCCACCAGGATATAAGATATCGGAAACGCCCGCGCAGATCATTTACCTTCCAATAATCGCACGGGTCATTACGGATCTAACGATACGCGTTGTGGATCAAGACGGACGATTACTCGATTTTCGAGGTGAAGAGATTACCATCAGACTGCACGTACGACGACGACGATAATACGTGTAGTGCGAAAGAGATGCTTGTATTGAACGACTCCAGAAACCCGTTTCTTCCAAGTGAAATTGGTTACAACACCAACAACTGCAACAACTCCGATCACGCTAAAAAGAAGAAGCTCAGTGCTGCAAACATTGCATTTTTGAAATCTTTGGGATTCATTGTACGCATTTAAGTTGAAAAATGGCTGATATTCTAAGCATTGGAGGGAAGCCGACGTCTGATGATCGCATCGTCAAGCTCGAGACTCACACATACAACCCATACGTCAACACGACGTTTGGATACAGCGATGCGATAAGAATACCGATACCGCAGCAGGATTTATACACATTACCATGCGAAAGTTTCCTCTATGTGGAGGGGAAATTGAAGATAAATAAGCCAAACGATGCGTTAACGGTGATGTTGGGAAATAATTGCATGGCGTTCTTATTCGATGAGATTCAATACGAGCTGAATGGTGTGGAGATTGATCGCAACAGAAACGTTGGAATAACTAGCACGCTTAAAAACTATGTATCGCTGACATCGGACGAAGACAAAAATATGGAGAATGCTGGATGGGGCTTGAAACAACGCGATGGGCTAATAGTGAAAAACCATTTAAATTTTTGCGTCCCACTCAAATATTTGCTGGGATTTTGTGAGGATTACAAACGCATGATTATTAATGCGCGTCATGAATTGATTTTAATACGATCGCGCAACGACAACAATGCTGTGATAGGATCACCGATGTTGGAACCAGAAATTGAATTACTTAAACTACAATGGCGGATGCCTCATGTGACGCTGAACGACGTTAATAAGCTATCGTTGCTACGTACTTTGGAAAGTGGACAAAACCTGAGCATTTGTTTTCAATCGTGGGATCTGTACGAGTATCCTCTCTTACAGAGCACGACCAAGCATTCGTGGGCCGTGAAGGCATCTGCACAGCTAGAGAAGCTGCGATGCGTAATCCTTGCTCTTCAGACTGGTCGAAGGAATGTGATGAGCGAAGACGTTACTAAGTTCAACAACTGTAAATTGACCAATGTAAAACTTTTTCTCAACTCGGTATTTTACCCATACGATGACATGAACTTGGACTTTGACAAAAATAAGCATGCCATCTTGTATCACATGTATACGCAATTCGGTAAATCGTATTATGGACATAGTTGCAACGAGGCATTATTCACCGTGGCTGAATTTTTACAATTTGGCCCCATGGTGATTGATTGCTCGCGACAAAATGAGTCGATCAAGAATGGCACCGTGGACGTGCGCATAGAATTCGAGTGTAAAGAGAATGTGCCGGTAAATACTACAGCCTACTGTCTGATTCTGCACGATCGGGTGGTTGAATACAATCCACTGACAAACGTGGTGCGCAAAATGAATTAAATTGCCACGCTACTTGCCCGCCCTCTCCTGTGTGAAATTCGCACAAAATTTCTTCGTGAAAATTGAGATGCTTTACGAGAAAAACTGCATTCTCCCGTCTGTCTTGGAAGCGAGCGGACCTCTAAATTGTACCGATAATGGCTGTACCAACATTCGTTGACCTGCAAGGGTTCATCGTCGATGGAAGATTTGTCGTCAAGGAAGTGGCTGTTCTATGCAAGGGGACAATTCTCTCGCACTATATTTTTGGGAGTTCAATGCCGCAATATCTTCTTACAAAATCCGATAAATCACGCATCCGATGGTTGGTGGCAAAACATCATGGACTACGTTGGGACGATGGAGACGTTCCGTACAGTATGGCTAAACAGCTAATTACGAAAGCTGTAGCTGATGCGATCGACGAAGAATATGACACATCCCATATCATATACGTTAAAGGGCTGCAGAAACGCGACTGGCTTGCGGATTTCCTGGATGAAAATACGAGAGCGGACGTGATCATCGAGACGCTGGACATTGACTACGAGGATATAAAATCCCTAAATAAGCTAAATGTAGTTAATTCTCTGCGTTGTGGCAGACACGCAAAGCACTGTGCCTTGCAAAATGTATTTAAAATATTCAACTGGTGGTCTAAACGCCACAGGCATAAATAAAATATAATCAATTTTTAATGCATAAATGTTTTTTCTTCACCCTCCCCCAACCTAATCTCCTACATGTACGCTAGATTAAGACGATAGTTGAAATTATTTAGAAGCGGTTCATTACACGTTCGATACACGTTCAAAGTGGTACGATACACGTTCAAAGTGGTACGATTGACGTTCGATGTGGTACGGTAGACGTTCGATTGACGTTCGTTTCACGTTCGATGTGGTTCGATTGACGTTCGATAGACGTTCGATGTGGTACGATTCACGTTCGATTCACGTTCGTTTCACGTTCGAAGTGGTACGATACACGTTCAAAGCCGTTCAATACACGTTCGATGTGGTACCATTCACGTTCGATGTGGTACGGTAGACGTTCGATTGACGTTCGATACACGTTCAAAGTGGTACGATTCACGTTCAATACACGTTCAAAGTGGTACGATTGACGTTCGATACACGTTCGAAGTGGTACGATTCACGTTCGATTCACGTTCGATGTGGTACGATTGACGTTCGATACACGTTCAAAGCGGTACGATTGACGTTCAAAGTGGTACGATTGACGTTCGATACACGTTCAAAGTGGTACGATTGATGTTCGATACACGTTCAAAGTGGTGTGATCTAGTCGAATGATGTGTCAAAGAAGAAGGGGAAGAAGACGTGTGTGAATAAGGAGAGGATGGTCAGCGAAAATGCAGGTGGAGAACAACAGCATCTTACTTTTGCAAAGCTACGCACTTCTCGGTTTCAAGATAAGGGTTCCATGCAAGAGCTTGGGGATGCGGTGGGGATGCGACCAGTTGCATTCGAATCTTTGATAATAAAGCAATGGGCTTATTACGAATAAGCCCATTGCGCCTGAGTGGGACGGCGAGCCACATCAAGACATTCTGGAGGTATGTACTTTGCAATATTTTGTACGTTTTTACGTTTAACACGTGAATATTATATCGTGTGTTTCTATGTTCTAGGATTTGCAGGTCGACGAGACCGAGGACTCTGACATCGATACTGATGATGACGACGACACCCCCACCGATGATGATGACGGCGACACCACCAGTGATACCGATGACGGTAACCGCATCGTTGCAGCCATCGATGGCTTGCAGGTAAGTGATATTGTGATTGGATAATGTCCGGAATGTATCAATATTTTATCGGGGTTTACATGTTTTAGAACCTACCACCACTGCCACCGCCGCCCCAGATGGACCGGGAAATGCTCCCAGCGCTGGCTCATGCCATCGCCAACGCCGCCCATGCTGCCGTTGCCAGAAGGGGGCGATTTATATAGATTTATATTTTATATTTTATTCTTTTATTTTCTATTTTCTATTTTTCTCTTATTTTCTTTTATTCATATATTTTTCTTTTTATTTTTATTATGTTATACGTTATTTAATTTCTTTGTATTTTATATAATATTCAATTTTTATATTCATTTTTTATATCTTTATATTTATATTCATATTTTTATATTTATACTTATATTTTTATATTTATATTCATACCTTCATATTTATATTCTTTTTATATATTCTTTTTATTATTATATTCCATTTTCTTTTCTTTTATTATTTTATTTTATTTTATTTTATTATATTCTTTTCTTTTATATTCATATTCTTTTAATTTTTAAATAAATTTTCTTAAACGTATATTATTTCTCCATTTTATTTGCCCGTCTTCCTCCTCGCCACATAATTTTAAGATTCGACGTTTTAAAAATTATTATTTCTCTGCGTTGTGGAAAAAAAGTTTCCGTTGACGCCGCATAATTATATTTCATTCTTCGCACCGTGAAAATGACATCATCCCACACGGCTGCTCCAGAGGATTCAAGTTACACGCGATCGCGCGAGACGTTGCGATTGAAAATCATTTTGAAAATTTTCAGAACGAAAGCGATTGTACCACCAAGTTGTCTCTTTCCCTCCTCTGAATTTTAGCTTTAAAATCATGCTCTGTCTCTTTCCCTCCTCCGAAGACGCGGTGTAAAAAGCCGACATTGCCCGACATTGCCCGATATCGTCCGATAAAAATAAATTATTTCTCTGCGTTGGTGGGGAAAATTCCATCACATAATGGTTTGAAAAAATATTTGGGGTGGGTCAAGATCTGAAAGAGATTTTTCGGGGGTCATTCCCCCTTCCGGCGGTGGGCCCGATCTCCGCGGCGGCTCGGTCCGGACTGATCCCCTCCATCATCGCGGCTTCCCCTACTCCGCGGCACGTGCGCGTGCAACCGGTCTTCCACTCCCCGCAGGCCCCGCGCCCATGTTTCCCTCCGCCGCACTCCCCCGCGCGCCCCACTTCCCCCCGCCCCCGCGCCCCCCTCAGAGGACCTGAGTTAGAACTCTCCTAGCCTTACTACTGATATGAGACGAAATCTTATGGATACGTTTTCGACATATCGCTCGATGAATATTTTCGTAATTGTTTAAAAAGTCGATCCGACGTTTTTCGCCATATCTCCCGTTATAGTTGACCGATTTGATCGCGACTTCTCTTTAGTTAAAAGTAATTAAATCGTATACAATTCTTTCCTACAGTGTTTTTCAATCGGACCAATAGTTTAGTCGGAATGGAGCGAAACTTATGAAAAATGTAATGTTTTGGGGCCGAAATTGAAATCGAAAATTCACTACATAGCCTGGAAGACATAGAAATTATCCTGTGACGTCCAGTTTCTGATTCTTTACGTAGAGTGCGCACCTGTACGAGGAAAACAGGACCAACCTGAGCAAAATCCATGCACAAATAAGGAAGTTATGGGCGATAGAGTGGAAGTGCCTATTTTCAACTTTTTCAGTATTTTTGCATTTCTTCCTATTTCTTGGCGAATTACGTATTTGTCTTCAATGAAAACAAAATTAAATGTATTTTATTTTATTTTTGAAAAGAGAAAGTAATCCTGCTGCATGAGCAAATAAAATATTATCAAAAAAATAAATCACAAAAAATCGAAGATAATGATATATATAATATTAAAAATTATCTGATGTCATTCCCTATGCAAATTATCTTTGTAAAAAGAAGTGAGATCCCCATAAAAAACTTCAAAAAAGTAAAAAAATTACGCCAAGTACATGAAAATCAAATAACTCACAAAAAATAGAACATAATAATATAAATCACAAAAAAAATAGAAGAAAATATACAACAAATAAATCACAAAAATAGAAGATAATAATATCACAAAAAATGTATTACATAATATTAAGCAGATATATTTTTATGCAAATAAATATTTTAATACGAATAAATATTTTATTCAAAATACTTGGCGCTGCTCTCCGAATTGGTATTGCTAAACTGAATAAATATGTATAAATTGCAATAATCTTTTTTTTTCTTTCGTGTGCGTACGTTCGTGAATGTGTGTATGAGCATATGCTACGTATGATATTCGAATTAAATATATGTAGAATACATCTGACAGCGTTTCTAATACTCGTATGTATATGTATATGTTTATGTATTTTAGATCGCAGCGCCAAGTATTTTGAATAAAATATTTATTCGTATTAAAATATTTATTTGCATAAAAATATATCTGCTTAATATTATGTAATACATTTTTTTCTTTGTATAAATAGCCATTGTTATAATTGGCGCAATTTTTGTATATCATTAACTTTGTAAAGCTATTAATTAATTTACGACAATGTTTTTAAATGGGATTCTTTTTGATGGGATAAATAAAATGCCCCCGATATGAGTAATAGAATGTATGAACACAGCATTTTAGCTGTGTGTATGTAGTTGTGTCATCTTAAGCGCAGTTGGAAAGCACCTGTATGTACTGGCAGCTCATTTTGATTTCACATCTTTTTTTGTATTGTATATTTTTCTATTTTTTGTGATATTATTATCTTCTATTTTTGTGATTTATTTGTTGTATATTTTCTTCTATTTTTTTTGTGATTTATATTATTATGTTCTATTTTTTGTGAGTTATTTGATTTTCATGTACTTGGCGTAATTTTTTTACTTTTTTGAAGTTTTTTATGGGGATTTCAATTTCAGCCCCAAAACATTACATTTTTCTTCAATTTTGCTCGATTCCGGCTAAACTATTTGTCTGATTGAAAAACACTGTAGAAAAGAATTGTATGCAATTTAATTACCTTCAATTTATGAGCCGTCGCGATCAAATCGGTAAACTCTAACGCGAGATATGGCCAAAAACGTTGGGTCGTCTTCTTAAAAAATTACTAAAATATTCATCGGGCGATATCTCAAAAATGTATTCATAAGATTTTGTTTCGTGTCGATTTTTGAGTTTAGGGGACCACCTTAAGTAAGAATTTCATAGTGGAGTCTGGATCAAAAATAATTTTTTGAATTTTGTAAACTAGTGTAATATGAACACATTTTCATTATATTGTGTGTCACGTCCCGGGTGGAGGTCTTTAGGAACAATGACTATGTGGGGTAAAAGTCAGGCGAGAATGCGTAATCCTACACACTGAGGGTTGGTAGATTTCAGGCGAGAATCTTAGATCCAGCACTCTGGGAATTTTGGGGGAAGTCAGGCGCGAATCTTAAATCCATCACACTGAGGGTGGAAGGAGGTCAGGCGTGAATCTTTGATCCATCACACTGGGGGTGGAAAGGAGGTCAGGCGCGAATCTGGAATCCAGCAATCTGAGGATTTTGGAGGAAGTCAGGCGCGAATCTAGAATCCAGCACTCTGAGAATAGGTGGAGGTCAGGCGCGAATTTTTAATCCAGCACACTGAGGATAGGTGGAGGTCAGGCGTGATTCTTAAATCCAACACTCTAATCGACCAGGGAAGATTTAAAGGCGAACGAGCACCCGGGGGACACCCGTTATAGCACTTTGTGTTCGTTTTGGCTTGGAAATCGGATTCACCGTTGCATTCGTATAAGAAGTTACACGTAACGTTTCCGCGAAATACGTCTAGACATATGGCTGTACACGGCCCATGCAAAACGCGTTTGTAAACAGTGTGGGCATTCCTGCGTTCGCGAACCGAAATCAGCTGTTGCTGTAGCCTATTTAGAATTGGAGTCTTCGTAACCAAGAATAGACACAATAATTCGAAGAGGAATTTAAAGTGAACTGTTTATTCAATTTAGAGCACGATAATATGCCATTCACTATTAATGCGATAGCGGTTGGTTAATAATAATGCGTAGGACGAAGAGCATTAGCACATAACATTTATATAATGGTTATTATTGGCAATATAAGAGTGTGAGCATGAAATACATAATAATAAGCCAATGAAATTATATGAAATACAATAAGCATAAGAATACAAAATATATGAAAAGCAATAAGCATAAGAATACGAAATATTATATGAAAAGCAATAAGCGTTAAGAATACAAAATAATATGAAATACAATAAGCATTAATAAAACAAGATATATGAAAAGCAATAAGCATTAATAATACGAAATATGGATGAAGATGATATGCCTTGGTATAAATGGTAATGATAATCGCTTACAATGATTGATGATTATGATGAACACTGAATTTAGTTGTATTAAAATAACTTCGAAAGGTAACACTTCGTTAACTGTGTTCCGTAGAAGAGTGCTCCGGGCTCTCGGGCCCTCGTATTTATGTGATTTTACAGGAATGTTGCGGGGGTACGCCCGGTATGGACCTTGACATATTTAAGAAATATGTCGCAGTAGGACTTCCGGGGTTTTTATAAAAGGTGCGTCTATTATTAGACGTATTTATGTCACGTACACCAAATATTCATCGCAATTAGACTTCCAGGGTTTTTATGACTGTGAAAAGGAGATACTCAACCCATCGAATGGATTTTGGGTGTTTTATTAGGAAAGGGGTAATTGTGGTCTTGACTTTGAGGGTCTTAGATAAGGTGTGCGACGTGGTCTCGATTTAAGGAGTTTTAAGGGGCGAGGGACTTGTTTGAATTCAAATATGAGGGAGGAGTTTGTGCCTCGTAGGGCGAATAGGTGAATGAGGTTTCATACCGACCATCTTGAGATGGGGACCGCTAAGGTATATCGTCAAGGTGATCAGCGATTGAGGAAAAGGGGTAATAGTTGAATTTGAGAGACTTTAGTGGAGTGAATTTGATATTTTATGACAGAGTTTTAGAATAATACCGCGCGAAAAAATAAGGGGACGTCACATGTGATTTAAAATAATTCTAAGATCATTCATCGACAACAATACCCTTCCTCTCACAGGTTTTCAATTAATTTGTCAATTTAAAACTCTGACCATATGAGTGCATTTTCATTATTTTGCATTTTTAAATAATTCTTATTCAGCGACACCGTGACCTTGTTTAGCCACGCCAAGTATTTGAATTCCGGCCCGTGGACATCTAGGCAATTGTCTAGATGTTGCATATTCTCTTCACATTATTAAAATGTCCGTGATATGGATATTGGAATGTACGAACAACAGTGTTTTAGCTTTGTATATTGTAGACGTTTGGGCACTCGGAGAAAAACGGCCTATGGTGCGAGAGTGGGGCCCATAGGTGGTGTCGGTTAAGGGGGCCGTCTCGGCGACTCTTGAATGTGTGCGTACGCTCCAACAAGCTAGGAAAACCGTGTACGTATACGCGTCTAGTAAACAAACCGTAAATTACAACTTTCGTCCTGGAATCGGCCAGAAGGAAGTTTTTGCGGCTACAGTTGCCTCCAGTAGATATCTGTGCAGACGGGTATGTTGCGTTTGAATGCTGATAACCACCGTACGTTGAAATAATAATAAATTTATGACTCGGGAAGTAACAGAATGAGGCTCGAGTACACTAGCGCCACCAACGGAGAAACCTTGAAGCCTCATTCTGTTAATTTTCAATTCATAAATTCTTTATTATTTCAACGTACGGTGGTTATTAACATTCAAACGCACCAGGCAACTATACCCGCAAAAACTTCCTACTTGCCCATTTCAGGGTGTAACGTACCGCTACCTACCGCCATAAATTTTTCCTTTTGTTTGCGCACATATTGTTAATTTCGTTTACATTATACCTAAGTTACTATACCGCGCATGTGAGAGCGCGTTCAAACACCGCGCGAAAGAACCTAGTAATGCGCAACGCGTGCGCATAGCCGTCTATTCAAACAGTGAACTCAGTGCCGCGAGTGAATAGAGCGCGCGTGCGCAGATCGCACGTTCAACCGGACACCGAATAAACCGAACGTAGTACGCGAGTGGCGCGAACCGGATGTTAATTATAATTAGTGCGCGAGACCGCACAGCCAGTGATTGGTGCGGGCCAAGTAACACCAAGCAGTATAAATAGAGGCCCGCCAGCAGCAGAGAGTAGACTTGGTTCTGCCACCGAACCACGAAGACTTCGGTCGCTCTAGCCAGCCACTCAGTCTGGAAGAAGTTATCTTAAAACTCCAAATCCTAAACTTACTTTCGAGGTAGCTTTAATTAGCTCCTGAAAACCCAAAACTGAGGTAGCTTTAATTAGCTCCTCAATCTCCAAAACCGAGGTAGCTTTAGTTAGCTCCTCAAATCCCAAAACCGAGGTAGCTTTAATTAGCTCCTCAAATCCCAAAACCGAGGTAGCTTTAATTAGCTCCTCAATTACAACCCTGCCCCATACTTATTAAGTCCCTAAACCGAATACTCCAAAGCGTGGGGCCAGCTGATAGGCACCAGAAGCCATAACTAAATACGAAGGAAGGAAGCTACCTTTTCACCTACCATCCTAGAAAGCGTGGACAAGCTGATAGGCAACTGGAAGCCAAATCTATCCTCGAGAAGGAACGCTCTCTAAATCTCAACCAACATTCCAAATCGACCTAGTGTCGTATCTTGTATTATACCGACTTCGTGTCAAGACTATATACTCAACTTACGATTTAGAATCGTATCTTTATACAATATCTTTTATACTAATTAACGCCTCAATTATAACTATAATCTTTATTACCGACTTAGCGTTGGGAACCGAAATCAAAACCATATTCTTTATTACCGACTTAGCGTAGGAACCGAAATCATCGACGAAGTATAGGATAGACCTATCACGCAATGTAATTTTGTGTCACATGCTCGGGGGGCTCGCGAGCCCCCTTACCATTTTCGTGTCACACCCAACGTTATCGATTCAGTCTAAAATAAGATTACAATGCTACGAGTGGTAGGAATTAAAATTAAATCTTATCGGAAACATTTAAAATCTAAAACAGCCTGAACGTTACGACTACTTTCTAGAAACATGTTGTATAATTCCGTTTACTAATACATTTTGATAGAAGCATAATTTGCACTTATTTCCATAAATTTCGATCAGAAATATTATATAAATGCAACCACGTAATAAACATTTGTACAGTCTCTTAGTTAGGTTATATTTTCTGTCACTTCGACGAGCGGATTTTCTGTAGCCTCGAAGTGACAGAAAATATACTTAACCTATATGCTACATGATAATTTCGTTCTTTTACGCTACATTTGTGAACTTTTTATTACTTAACATCCTTCCCAAATATTATTATTACGCTGCAACGATATATTTATGAAGTCGATGAGCGTAATTATTAATAACGTCATTTTCTGAGTACATTTCATCGAAATAGTAAGTTTTAGCTTAATTTGTTTATGTTTGCAAAATTCATGTGTTTTATTAGTCTCAAATTGATTTTAGCATCAATTTTCATGTTTACAGATTTCTATGCTTGATGAGGTTTTGGCATCAATTTCATTTTCATTCGATTGTAACTAATTTTAGCTTCTATTCTTAAATTCACATCCCTGTGCACGGAAAAAGGTCAGCACCGTTGGGAACGGTGTTCGAAAAGTGAGCACCATCGGCGACGGTGCCAGCCAGCACTAGGGAAGGGCGATTCTACCCGATTCTTCTAGAATCGATCGATTCTCTTTCTGAAGAATCGATTATTTTACCGATTATTCTAGGAATCGATTCTCGATAACTCGATTATTTTCTAATCAAGAATCGAGGAAAATCAACATTTTTTCTATCTCTGTTCCACGACGGAACGGACGTCCGTTGTAGATACGTTGTGATACGTATCTCAGCCGCTGCCCGCCTTAGAGCATATAAACATGGAGGAAGCATGCAATAGGCGAAAATGTAGACGGCGATAGAAAGAGAAAGATATACATGTGGGACACCCCCTCTCTTTTTAGCGCCAGCATTTTTTTTTATATTAAAAAGAGAGAGGGTGTCCCTCATGTATATTTTTCTCTTTCTACCGCCGTTTACATTTTCGCCCATTGCATGCTTCCTCCATGTTTATATGCTCTAAGCTGCCCGCTTCTATTCGCCTCAATAACTTAACGATATTATCGATATATCAAAATATCGATAACATTTCGATATTGTCGACATTTATCGATAGTCACACCTCTACCTCAAAGTGACAGAAAATATAACCTATATGCTATACCCAATTTCATAAATATACCGTTGCGGCGTAACAATAATATTTTGAAAGGATGTTAAGTTATAAAAAGTTCACAAATGTAGGGTAAAAGAACGAAATAGCCAATAAACATTTATTGGCATGTAGCATATAGGTTATATTTTCTGTCTCTTCGAGGAGGGGACCACATAATAATCACGCGCATCCAGCCTGCGCATTTTCCCTAGCCTGGGCGACCGCATGAAAGGAGTACTTTCCCCACCCTACATCAGTGGTGGTTGGAACGATATTTTTGAGCCTGGGTACGCGGAAAATTGACTTGTGGTCCCAAGCGGGAGAAAAGTTATTTCATTAAATTCTTTATATTTAGTGGGATTATTACTAGCCAATATGGCCTATAGCCATAATTAATTCTTTTATATTTCGAAGAACTGCAGTCTTTAAATGTTTAAATAATTACTTTAAGTCACCCTGGCATTCAATTGACTAACCTGCTAAGAAAACTATTAAAAATGTTATATTACGCGGCTAAATACATGCTTTTCTGACTTTCTTTCTTCCATAAAATATGGTAAGATCGGATTTTTCGAGTCGGTCTTATAAACGTTTTACATTTATGCTTGAGACAACGCAATACAGTATTTGCTCTAGTTCCTATCACTCTTCTAAATATGGAAACATAGGTATCAGGTTTACATAGGTTTCTACAATTGTTCAGAAGCTACCGACTCTTTATAAGAACATGTTGGTTGGCGCTTGGAAGGAATACAGGAGCATTAATATGCAGTATCCTCTAATGGAAAAATAATTTTTTAATATTTTTATCATTATACAAACATCTGTATTGTATGTCAGATTTTTCTACTAAAATGAAACCAATTACGACGCAGTATAGTATGAGGAAGGTAGGGCAAAAGATTGGTACAGAAAGAGGTAATATCATAACATATGTTTTTAAAGCCCAACAAATAATACGCTAGCGAACGTTCAGTAGATGTGCAGTCTTTTTCTCATCGATTGTTGAGGTCAAGGCCCCCGAAAAGTTCGTTTCTTTTTTAAAACAAAAATCGATGCGACTTGAAATGTCTCGCAAGAGTTGCAAGCAGAGCTCGCTAAATCCGGCGTTTGCTCTTAACGAATCTTTACCAGTTCGTACTACTTGTCAAGCCAAATATGCCAATAACACTTTTTGCAAGCAAATGGCTAAAACTTGACAGGATGTTAACAATTGAAATTGCACCGCCTCTAACGGTCTTAAATATGTACATGTGTATGTATGTATGTATTTCCTAAGTACTGATGAGTTTGGTGCATCGGTTGAGTGCTGACAAACGTGAAACAGACGATGCGTTGATACTTTGTCTCGCTACGTCTTTCCACGCCTGATCGCTTATTTATACGAAAAAAATTATTCGTGCCACAGCTCGCTCGCGTGGCCAGGTAGCGATCAGTAGCCAAAGGTGGGAACGCGTGTTAGATGAAATCATCTATAGTATTGAAAAATGAAATTTTTATATTTTCTGTTTTATTTCCATCACGGTATTTGTAACATATTGTTTGAAATTTTCCAAATGAAAGGAAAGCCAAACACGACGCCCTTCCTACAATTACTCCGATTGCGCATGAATCCGTTGCTTATACTTCCGCCTCCTCTTTGTCCTATAAAGTGATAATGTGAAAATTTATTTAAATAACTTACAATTTGGAATTCAAAGTATAGTTGGAAACTAGTAAGAACGGTATCTCAAGAATACATTTCTGCTTTGGCTGCATGTTTTTTGTTGATATAGGTACATTGAAAAAAAACAATTAAATCGTATGATAAAAAATTAGTTCAAAGAGTAAACCCAATGAAAAAGTTAAACCGTGCAACATGGACTTGAACTCACCCCAAGAAAACGAAGTTAGAATTTGTTTAGAACTGATAAGCGTATCGAAGCCCAGCTATATTTCTCCGGATCCCTATATAGATTACGATTATATAGATTACCATTTCGCCTTTGTTTTCGTAAAGGCGAGAAGGAAACGATATAAGCACTTTAGTTTTTGCGTAAACTTTAACAATATCTTCCTTCGCACCGGTGCGGCATATGGTTTTTTAAAAACTTTTTTCTCTTATTGAGTGGAGCATGTTGATGTAAAAAGAATTTAACTTGCTCGAATGACGTCGTGTTTGATTTTTCTATTATTAAAAAAATCTCACTAATTTGCCATAAATGCTCGAATAAAGACGAAAAATAAGCAGAGAATGTAAAAATTTCATCTTACAATTAGCTTAGCATGTGTACATACATGTTTTCCGCTTTTAGTTACTGATTACGGCTTTTGCAGAATTTATAGAAAAAAATGAAATCTGCTGCAATAGGTACGGGCATTTGAACATAGCTTGTCCGTGGGCCGACATCGACATGCAAAAATCAGGCGCACGGAGAACGCAAGAAGACAATGTAGGTATCATACTTTGTTGCCGCTGCCAGAATGATCGTTTGTCGCGTAAAGGACCTCCGTGCCGTTTCCCTCCAATTTTATCTCACTCACGAGTCGCGACGTCCGTAAAACAGAACCTTTTTTTTACTTGTGCTTTAAAAAATACCATAACTTTTCTCATATGTACTCTAGGAATAATGAAAACAGACCTTAACGCAAGCGATACGCTCGGGTACTTACATCGTAGATGTTGTTTACAATTTTTAAATCCATACAATAGTTAATAAGAAAAGGGCCAATCAGTTTGTAACGAAACGTAGAGTTTTAACTACTAATCTACCGTTCCCAAGTAATAAATAAACTATTGCAAAATGTCCTAGGGTCCCGAAAACTACAAATATAAATTTTGCAAAAACGTTTGGATTCCTTGTTCTCAATGATTTATTCGTGTCGTACGATGAGCACCGTCTATTTAGATATGCGCGGAGTGCAGAGATTTGCAGGAATGTCAGTAACAGCGTCAATTTTTAATATTTTTCGACATACGACACGCGAAAATGTTAGTTAACTGTTCCACTACACGTAAAGTACTAACAATCAATGTTATCTTGCAATTTATAGCTTGTATAAGCTTTCAAGAAGAGCCATGTTTCGGCGAAATATAGTTTCCATATCACCGAAATACATTTTCGGAGAAAAATCCACGTCAATCCACGTGAGTCGCTGACAAACCGAGCCAAAGCATAGCGTAGCAAAAGTCTGCCCTCTATGTGAAACTCTCGCGCTAAACAAGTCACATGTATACAAGCACGCACACACCTTTCAGCATTTCAACACATTTCAGAGTAGTTCCGGGGTTGGACGCTGTTCATGAACAGAGGCCGCTAAATTCAGTCCTCAAATTATGGGTCGGTAACACAGTTCGGGTGGTGACACGAAGTCCCATAAGGTGATAGGTCTATTCTATACTTCGTCGATGCCGAAATCAAACGATTTACCGACCGATACGACGTTACGTATTACTTTATTTCGATTAATTGTCATAAATCGCACGACTCCGTGTCGTATTATATGTTCTATTTCGACCTAGAGTCTAAACCAAACTATTTTTGAATAAATCATTTGTTATTTATTGTTAAAAGAAGGACTCTCGTATCGTGAAATTCATTTCTTAATCGCACGCCACCCGAACAAAATCCCACAAATTCACAGGTAAACCGCTCTACTTGTGAATCTCCTGTAATGAACGGTAACGTCTCGTTCGAGAACGTTACAAGGGCGAAAATTGTAATTTACGGTTTGTTTACTACTCGCGTATACGTAAGCGGTTAACTTAGCTTGTGTCAGCCGACGTACACATTCAAGGCCCGGTGAGATGGCCCCCTTAAGTAGAAGTTCGGACCTAAAAGACCACGGGAAGTCAGCGTGGGTGAATCGGATATGCGGCTGGCCAGTACGCGGATGGCCCGTGTTCGAATCCCCGGCACCGCGGCTTCCCTTTTTCCCGGCTCCTACAATATGTAGTTAGATCATCTAAAGCGCAGTTGGAAAACACCTTTATGTGCTTGCAGCTCATTTCGATTTCACATCTTTTTTTACATTGCATATTTTCTTCTATTTTTTTTGTGATTTTTTCTAGATGTTACATTTTATCTTCACATTATTAAAATGTGTATTTTTCTATAATTTATTTTATAATACTCATTTCCAACCTTGATTTTTTTAAAGTTTTTTATGGAGGTCTCACTTCTTTTACAAAGATATTTTGCATAGGGAATGACTTCAGATAATTTTTAATCACAAATTATCACGGGACAGAATTAAAGATAAATTCTATGTAAGTTTAACAACCATGTGCCCATTGTCGATCTATATATATATGTATAGTACTTTGTGTACAGTACCTTGTGTACAGTCCCACTTCTGACACCAGCGTTACGTTTTCGCGTAGACATAATAATAATTTAATATACAACCGTAACAGAATATGAACATTAACAAAGATAACAGGAATGTAATACAGTAATTAATCAGATAGAGGTGTTCGGGACTACGTCTGCTCGCAATGGCGTCTGTATCTCAAGTGACAGCTTGACAGGCGATCGATCAGATCGCCTTCTTCTCGCTGTCTCTTGTCTTCGTCGCGAGCATCATCGGGCCATGGATTCCATCCATAGGGTGCTCGCAACAATATGTATAGTACTTTGTGTACAGTACATGATGCGGGAAGAAGCTTATGGCGCAGAAAGCAGCCTTTGGCGCTGAACGTATTTAACATTGAACTATATTAACTGTATTAACCGCAATTAACACCTTCCGAATAAAAATATATATGCATTTTTAGCAATTCATGGCCAAAGTTGTTTTTCTACTCATAGATCATCAATGGATACCCACATTATGCCCTTACCTTTTACCAAACTTGTGTAATGACAACTGGCAATACTTTTACCGCGGTGGAAAATCGCTGCCTTAAGTTTATAACAATGATCCCCCATTTGTATTTTAGTAGTAGGTATTGCTTTGATGTAGAAATTTTCCACTTTCGTTGTAGTAGGTATACTATGACAGTTCTGACTCAGTAGCGAGGTGGTTCGCGGGGAGGACGGAACGGCAGTTCCCTGGGTCGGGCAAGACAGAACCGCATTTTTTCGAGTTGGGGAGAAGAGAACCATGATTTCGGAAGGAGGAGGAGGAGAGAATCAATATTTTTTCGAGAAGGGTGGGGGAGAACCGCTAGTTTTGGAAGTACGGTTCAGGAGAAGAAGAAACGGAACAACGAATGGCGGCGGGTACCTCTAGAGGGTGTGGCGGCGGCGGCGGCGCGAAAATTCGAATATTCTTCGGAGACGTGAGAGAGATAGAGTGAGAGAGAGTCATCGGGCGTTCGAGAAATCGTGATGCCGGGTTGCAAGGGTTTGCGCGATCTGACGCAAAGAGCGTTGCATCATTTTTTCTCTGTTTTAGAGACGTGGCAGGTACCTACATACAGACATACCCGCGTTACGTACAGTATCCACATGTGCAGTGAACGACAGGGTCGTGGTGGTAACTGGAATATGGTAGTCAGATCGATCTGTCGATACAGTATGACACAAAGTGTTCATAATTTTTGTCTGAAGCGAGCGTGTGACGTTGTGGGGAAACGCACAGAGTGTGAGTATATAGGTGCCGGTGAAACGAAAGTGAACGAGTTAGAATAGTTGACATGAATCAAGGAAGAGACGAGGAACACAATATCGACGAAAACATAGCACAGCAGTTAGAAATAATTCATGATATAGCTTTGGTAGAAACAGTAATACGGTGGCCGTCATCGGTATCGTCAGAGTTGTCGGAAGATGAGGAGCAGGGTGGTGCATTGGTGGGAAGGAACAATGTAGCGATATAGGAACTGGATAGGCTAACATTGGCGAAGGAGAAAAAGTTACTTCGGAACTACGATGTATGTGTACCAACATTGTCCGAGGTTGCGTGGATCAGCGTGCTTCGGCATGGGATCTATCGATTTTCACCCGACGATCGTAACGCGTTGCGATACAATGGTGCGAGCGAGTGTACGCTGTATTGCGTTTTAGGGGACAAGGGCCGAAAGCGAAGGAAAGTGTCTTACGTTACCGATATCGTTTGTACCCCGTGGACGATGTTGCATGATATCGAAAACGAGTCGGTGGTTGTATACGATGTACCTGTTATTCGAAAACCATGGAACGTGTATATGTTTTTATGCTCCGCAATCGTATAATATTTGACATCGAAAAACGCGTTATTTTCAACCAGGATGCGAAGTCCACAGTTGGATGAGGTCACATGAAAGAGTCGCATGGAAGGTTACGAGATTTTACGTAAGTTGCGGAAGGCAACTATCAAAAGGATGTATCAATATTTCAGAGAACTAGCGGACGAGTGCGGGTGAACGTGCGTTCGGTTAAAACTGTACGGCGACATATACTTAGCGTCAGTATACGCAGCGACGAGAACTAGTAGTGTCGTTCGGTGTGGAATAATAAAGTGGTGCAACTGTAACGTTCGGTTGTCCGGGGACGACTGAATATTAACAGGTTCTCGAGAGGAGAGCGGCGTCCCTGGAGTATAGGATAGGTGGGGTTTCGTTGGTTGAGTAAAGGATTAAAATCCAACTTAAAACGTAACAATGATTTATTCAAACAACACTTATTCCTAATAACGAGTATAATGATATTGCTTACGACTACGATTATATATGTTTTATGTTTTTTTATGGTTTCTTTTATCTATGCTAATTAATTCTAATACGCTGTGGAATTGTGTGAATATATATATATATATATATATATATATATATATATATATATGTGCTGCTGCCGTAAGTTCGGCCGCTACCGTTTCCGGAGCGGTTCCCGAACTCTTGACAGAGTTTTATGTTCTATAATTCTGCTGTGAGAGCGGCCGCTACCGTTTCCGGAGCGGTTCCCGACACTCTTGGCAGAGTTTTTGTTCTAGTGTTCCGTAGACCTTGCCTTTGCTAAGTGGCTAAGCTGCTACCTACTAGTAGGAGCAACGCTTGAAACCTCCGCAAAGACAAAGTTCTCAACCTTTAAATGAAAGATCCAAAAAGGAGCACCAGTACCTTTGTACACTGAGAACCAGTCGCTACCGTCTCCGGAGCGTGCTGAAATTCTACTGGATAGTACTTAAGCTGCCTCGAGGAACTAGCATTCGTTGGTCGCAAGAACGTATCTGTATTCGAATGAGCGCGCCGAGTTGTTCGAGAACTTTCGCAGTGACAGTATCGCGAGCTACGAACTGGATCCGGCCCATTACTATCCGTTACCTGGACGTGGACGTGCTGTTGTTCGTGGAGCGTAGCGTTCGCGGCGAGCTGAGTCAATGTTCGCAGAGATACGCGCGCGCCAACCACAAATTCCTGCCGACGTACGATCCGTCGGAGGCATCCACGTATTTGATATACTTGGACGTGAACAACTTGTACGGCTGGGCGATGTCGCAGACCATGCCGTACAAAGGGTTCCGATAGGTCGACGAACCAACGGCGGTAGCAGAGTTCGACGTCTCATCCGTTGACAACAATGGGCCCGTTGGCTATATGTTGGAAGTGGACCTCGACAATCAGACGGAGATTCACGACGCGCACGCCGACCTGCCCGTCTGTCCGGTGCGCGAGCGCGCTCTAAATGGAAAAGAAACCAAACTGCTCTCCACGCTCCACGATAAGAAACGATACGTCGTGCATTACCGGTACTTGAAACAGTGCGTTAGATACGGATTGCGCGTGTCGCGAATTCATCGCATTCTGCGGTTCGATCAGTCGCCCTGGTTACGCGATTACATAGAATTGAATACCAGGTTGAGAACGCGAGCTACCAGCGAATTCGGGAAAACGCTGTACAAGCTTATGAACAACGCGGTGTACGGGAAGACGATGGAAAACGTGCGGAATCGCGTGGACGTGCGACTGGTCACGCGGTAGCACGGTCGGTACGGCGCGGAAGCGTTGATCGCGAGACCGAATTTTCACAGTCGTACCATCTTCTCGGAGCAATTAGTTGCCATCGAGTTGCGCAAATTGAGAGTGAAATTCGACCAACCGATATACGTGAGAATGAGTGAACAAGACGTGTCGAAAGTGTGTCTGCACGAATTTCATTACGGATATATGCGCGCGAGATTCAGAGACCGATGTAATATTCTGTATACCGATACGGACATTCTGATATACCGGGTGGAGTGCGAGGACGTGTACGAACAGATGAAAAGCGACATCGACTGTTTC
Source organism: Andrena marginata (assembly GCA_963932335.1). Lineage (NCBI taxonomy): Eukaryota > Metazoa > Arthropoda > Insecta > Hymenoptera > Andrenidae > Andrena > Andrena marginata. The sequence continues at coordinate 27,465,664 of OZ010662.1, forward strand.
GACACGAGCTATTACGCGGAGAAAAATCCGTACGGTATGCCGCGCGTCAACAAAAAGGTACCGGGCTTGATGAAGGGCGAGAGTAGTATAGCTATGACAGTTCCAACCCAGGTACTCTGCGGGGAGCGCGGGGGCGGGGGGGGAAGTGAGGGCGCGCGGGGGAGCGCGGCGGAGCGAAACATGGGTGCGGAGCCTGCGGGGAGAGGAAGACCGGTTGCGCGCGCACGAGCCGCGGAGTGGGGGAAGCCGCGATGATGGAGGGGATCAGTCCCGGCCGAGCCGCCGCGGAGACCCGGGCCGCCGTCGGAAGGGCTAATGACCCCCGAAAACTTTTTTTATACCAACCCAAATATTTTTTCAAACCCCCACCCACCCCGAATTTTCCCCCAACACAGAGAAATAATAATTTATTTTTATCAGACGATATCGGACAATGTCGGGCAATGTCGGCTTTTTACACCGCGTCTTCGGAGGAGGGAAAGAGACAGAGCATCATTTTAAAGCTAAAATTCTAGGGAGAGAAAGAGACAACACTACATAGGGGTACAATCGCATGCATTCTAAAAATTTTCAAAATGATTTTCAATCGCAACGTCTCGCGCGATCGCGTGTAACTTGAATCCTCTGGAGCAGCCGTGTAGGATGATGTCATTCGGCGGCGCGAACAACGTGGAATCTTAAAATTAGGTGTCGAGGAGGATGATGGATAAGTAAAATGGAGAAATAATATGTATCGAACGTGTATCGAACGTCAATTGTACCACTTCGAACGTGTATCGAACGTCAATCGAACGGTATCGTACCACTTCGAACGTGTATCGTACCTCTTCGGACGTGTATCGAACGTCAATCGTACCACATCGAACGTCAATCGTACCACATCGAACGTCAATCGTACCGCTTTGAACGTGTATCGAACGTCAATCGTACCACTTTGAACGTGTATCGAACGTCAATCGTACCACTTTGAACGTGTATTGAACGTCAATCGTACCACTTTGAACGTGTATCGAACGTCAATCGTACCACTTTGAACGTGTATTGAACGTCAATCATACCACTTTGAACGTGTATCGAACGTCAATCGTACCACTTTGAACGTGTATCGAACGTCAATCGTACCACATCGAACATGAATGGTACCACATCGAACGTGAAACGAACGTGAATCGAACGTCTACCGTACCACTTCGAACGTGTATCGTACCACTTCGAACTTCAATCGTACCACATCGAACGTCAATCGTACCGCTTTGAACGTGAATCGAACGTCTACCGTACCACTTTCAACGTGTATCGAACGTCAATCGTACCACATCGAACGTCAATCGTACCACATCGAACGTCAATCGTACCACATCGAACGTCAATCGTACCACATCGAACGTCAATCGTACCACTTCGAACGTGTATCGAACGTGTAATGAACCGCTTCTAAATAATATCAACTATCGTCTTAATCTAGCGTACATGCAGGAGGTTGGAGGAGGGTGAAGAAAAAACATTTATGCATTAAAAATTGATTATATTTTATTTATGCTTCTGACGTTTAGACCACCAGTTGAATATTTTAAATACATTTTGCAAGGCACAGTGCTTTGCGTGTCTGCCACAACGCAGAGTATTAACTACATTTAGCTTATTTAGGGATTTTATATCCTCGTAGTCAATGTCCAGCGTCTCGATGATCACGTCCGCTCTCGTATTTTCATCCAGGAAATCCGCAAGCCAGTCGCATTTCTGCAGCCCTTCAACGTATACTATATGGGATGTGTCATCTTCTTCGTCGATCGCATCAGCTACAGCTTTCGTAATTAGCTGTTTAGCCATACTGTACGGAACGTCCCCATCGTCCCAACGTAGTCCATGATGTTTTGCCACCAACCATCGGATGCTTGATTTATCGGATTTTGTAAGAAGATATTGCGGCATCGAACTCCCAAAAATATAGTGCGAGAGAATTGTCCCCTTGCATAGGACAGCCACTTCTTTGACGACAAATCTTCCATCGACGATGAACTCTTGCAGGTCAACAAATGTTGGCACGACCATTATCGGTACAATTTAGAGGTCCGCTCGCTTTCAAGACAGACGGGAGAACGCAGTTTTTCTCGTAAAGCATCTCGATTTTCATGATTATTAAAATCGTATTAAAATCAATTCGTGACGCGCATTTATAATCATGCGTTTGTAGTCCTCGCAAAATCCCAGCAAATATTTGAGTGGGACGCAATAATTGAAATTGTTTTTCACTATTAGCCCATCGCGTCGTTTCAAGCCCCATCCGGCATTCTCCATATTTTTGTCTTCGTCCGATGTCAGCGATACATAGTTTTTAAGCGTGCTAGTTATTCCAACGTTTCTGTTGCGATCAATCTCCACACCATTCAGCTCGTATCGAATCTCATCGAATAAGAACGCCATGCAATTATTTCCCAACATCACCGTTAACGCATCGTTTGGCTTATTTATCTTCAATTTCCCCTCCACATAGAGGAAACTTTCGCACGGTAATGTGTATAAATCCTGCTGCTGTATCGGTATTCTTATCTCATCGCTGTATCCAAACGTCGTGTTGACGTATGGGTTGTATGTGTGAGTCTCGAGCTTGACGATGCGATCATCAAACGTCATCTTCCCTCCAATGCTTAGAATATCGGCCATTTTTCAACTTAAATGCGTACAATGAATCCCAAAGATTTCAAAAATGCAATGCTTGCAGCACTGAGCTTCTTCTTTTTAGCGTGATCGGAGTTGTTGCAGTTGTTGGTGTTGTAAACAATTTCACTTGGAAGAAACGGGTTTCTGGAGTCGTTCAATACAAGCATCTCTTTCGCACTACACGTATTATCGTCGTCGTCGTACGTGCAGTCTGATGGTAATCTCTTCACCTCGAAAATCGAGCAATCGTCCGTCTTGATCCACAACGCGTATCGTTAGATCCATAATGACCCGTGCGATGATTGGAAGGTAAATGATCTGCGCGGGCGTTTCCGATATCTTATATCCTGGTGGGACTCTCGGAGAAAATTCATGTATCGTATGTACACGCCTCCCATTGTTGTACGCACCAGCGGTCACGCTACATTCTATGCGAATAATGTTCACGTTCATGATATTAATTGGATCGTCCGAGTCTTGCCATCGTCCTGGTGCTAATACCCGATTCGATGAGAATCCCAGTAGCGATCCAATGTTATTGGGCTTTGTAAAGTCTACGGCGAACCGGCAGTACAGTTCGCTTTTCATGGTGTTGTTGTTGGGACGCAACACTATAGGATACGCATCGTTGTCACCGTCATCGGCGCCGTCGAGATTTTTTTGAGGATATCGCTCGAGTAGTCGCTGCTTCAGGTACTTGGCATTGGCGTCTATTTCTTAGGAGCCGTGGGGGATCGTAATACTTTCATAAGCGGCGTCGACGCTGTTGTTTTTGATGTCATAGTTTGAGAAAAAGTAGAATTTATCGTTGCTTGAGTCGATGCTCGGTATTGTGTGTTAAGTTTCAAAGGTTGTTAGACCAAGCTCGTAATCATCGTCGCTCAAATCTATGGGTGGAAAGTAGTTTACCGCGAGGGTGCTACTCTTGCCGGTTAGAGTGAATGTTAACGACATCTTCTGCTCGAACTGCTCGACTGTTACTGAATCAGAGTGGTGGGAAGTCAATCCTTAATTTCGGTGCCGATCGTTTGTAGAAAGCGTAGACATAGTTGTCCGCAATTGCTCTGATCGTACTTTTGATAAGACGTACGATTGTACTCAATTTTCACCGCATCTTTATCCAGATATTGTATGAATTCCTTAGGCGGTCGAAGATTTCCAAAGCTGTCGAAATATATAGCTCGACTCCCTCTCTTCGCATACGCCACCAATGAGTCCCAGGCCCCTCGACATTGTCCAAATTTACGATGCCGCTCTCGTTTCGATGTACTCCTCCGGCTGGTAACGAGTTACGCATAAAAACGCTTCTAAAGAATGGAATATGCATACGTTTTGCCAACTCCTCCAATTGTGCATCGGCAGTTACACCCGCAGGCATTTTTATTTTCTTTTCGGCGTTTTTTTTTTCGTTTCGATATTCCCTGTCCGCGCTTGTACGGTGCGAGATAAAGTCCCCGACCTTCCATGGAGCGATTATGACGTTGCATTTCCTGCAGCTGATGTTGCGCCGCCTTATTATCGTTTACCGCCTTGGCGCTCCCCGCCGCTCCGCCTGCCAATGATCCGAGAACACCTAGCAACGGTAGAAGTGGTAATATACCACCCCGTTTTGCTACTGGAAGAATCCGCTTTTTTGGTGCTCTGTTTGGAATCCTTCTGCGGGTTTTTGTTTTCATCCCCATTCCGATCTTCGTCTTGGCCTTCATAGCTGCCCAAACAGCCGTAGCAGCACCTCTTTCACCCAGAGTCGAGTCTCGCGCAACGATGCGTTTTCGCGCTTTGTCAGCGAGTATGTTATCTGCCGCGTGCCTTTCGCTGAGGTCGTTGCTACGCGAATACGCAATATCGTGTTCTCGACACGCTGCGTCCAACGGATTGATGCCTCGATCCCCTCTAGCTAATCGTTTTGCCAGATGAGTTCCTGGGCCGCAAAACTGGTATCCCGGAATATGTAATTCGATAGGTAGCGCGTTTATCGCCCGATTTAACAAACCACTGCCTTTCTTTACTCTCGTCGGCGACATTCGCTATAGTTTTTAATCAATGGTGCTGGACCGTCCATATGCGTTCGCTGCCAAGGACGATTATAATGTTCCAGACACCGACGATACTGCTGAACCTCAGAATCGGCTTTTATATGCTCGGGGAGTCTGTCCCACAACTGATCAATGTGCCTGCCAAACTCTCGGAGTAGAATAATCTTTGGTATATATTTCAACTGCTCAGAGGTTAGGTCTCGAATATCACAATTATCCGACAGAATCAGAAGCATTTTGAATACTGAACCGTTTTGCTTCGGTGCGGACCTATAAATAGGGCGCGTCGACGTATCAAAATCATTTTTCACAGTTCACGGACAGGATGCGATTCGTGCGACAACCTGTGACGATACGCGTGACAAATTTTGATGATAAATCGCCAGTGATGTCTTCGAAAACAAGACGCAGACATGGCAGCATGCTGCCAAACACTATCCGCTGCGTCATTTGTGGCCCATCAAATTGCGGAAAGACCAACGTGCTGGTCAGCTTGTTGGAAAGTCCTCACGGCGTCCGCTTCGAGAACGTGTACGTGTACTCCAAGTCCTTGCAACAGCCGAAATATCAGTACTTGGAGAATTTATTGACTCCGATAGATGAAATTGGCTACTTTACGTTTTCGAATAACAGTGACGTCATCGCACCGAGCGAATCGCTTCCGAATTCTATTTTAATTTTTGATGACGTGGCATGCTACAAGCAAGATACGATAAGGGAATACTTTGCAATGGGGCGCCACTCGAATGTTGACTGCTTCTATCTCTGTCAGACATATGCAAAAATTCCGAAACATCTTATACGCGACAATGCGAATCTGCTGATTCTGTTTAAGCAGGATGGTACCAACTTGAAACATGTCTACAACGATCACGTAAACACTGACATGCCTTACGAGGATTTCTGCGCTTTGTGCCGTAATTGTTAGCAACGGGAGTATGGTTTCGTGGTAATAGACAAGGATAGCGCCATGTCCAATGAACGTTATAGAAAGGGATTTAACGAGTTTGCCGTACCATGAGATGGTCAATCGTCATCAACGCGTCGGTGGGAAAGCAACGTCTGCGGCACAACGATGATTGATATCGATACTCTGGAGATTAAGGATCGCGAGAGAATAGCGAAGGAAATTGCAAAAACCAGCGATTCCATTCGCCGGAAACATCAGGCTTTGAAGACTGGCAAGATGGAGGAAGATATCGCGTTGGAGAGATACTTTAAACCTATCGTCGAACCCTTGAAACATATTGTGGAAAATACCACAACAGCAGAAGCTGACACATCACCGCTGATGAGTAGAGACGTTGAAGGGAATGAAACCTTAACGCCTAAAAAAATCCATCCGAAAGGGAACACATCGCGCAAGGCAAAGAGGAAACAACACGGGCCATTGGAATATTCACCCATAACCTCGACACCAGTTCAATCGAAGCGGAAACGACAAAATGCTACATCAAACGATTCTCTGGCTCCTCCCACACCAATAAATACATTTCCCAATGTGCAATCGCTCTCAACCGTTGATGACGACGTTTTTGAATCTAGTCCCGATGAGTCGTTTGTAACATCTATTAGACAGCAATTCCAAACATCCGAGGGACAAAAAACGATCCGCAGTTATTTCGGCCCGCTGGGGCAAAAATACATGAGTGCAATCCTAAGTAGTGATAAGGATACAGCAATGGACTATGTGTACGGTGTATACTTTGACAATAGTAGAACGATGCTTGGGGATAAGGCTTTCGATATAGACAAGGATGATAATATAATCATAGATGGTGTAAAATACAGAGCAACACCCGGCCTTTACGAATTGATTTTTATGAGAATTCCCGACGATACTGTATACACCGATGCCGATAAACAAAAAGACAAAAGTATACTGCTGGAAACGAATGCCCACAGACGTGGTCATGGTGCTAAAAATCCCATATTGGGCAACAAGGGATACAAGTACAAACATGTAATTGCACCGCTAATTCCCCGTGCATCGGCTAGTAGGGCAGGGAAAGGTCTAACAGTGCCGCGGGTCATGGTGGTAAACGATAACAAAATCGATTACGTACACTGGGACGATCCCAACGAGCTGGTGGATCGATTCCGTTTGCTCGAAGCGTCGCGTCTGGCGGGTAACAACTCTCACGATCCCGAAATTCTATCGATTATCGAGGAACTCCGCGAGGTAGGCCTCATTATATAAAACCGCGCGCCGATGATGTGCGCAGTATGCATCGAGATGCCAATCAACAAATTTAGGGTATCGCTCGAGAAGAGTGGAGCAGCTAGAATGGACTATTACAAATGGAGCGGTTTGCTTCGAAATTACATGCGAGATAACGCTCTTTGCGTAACCGGTGCAGACTTTGATACAAAATCACGCAAGATACGACGCGTAGCTGAGCCGGTGGCCGACACCGATGCCGTCAATAAACTATACGTGGAAAAGAGCATTAAACTTTTGAGAGAGCAGCAGGAAGAATTAGAGAGGAAGCTGGTCGTGTTTCAAAGAGATATGCTGACGTTGCAAAACAGTGTTCAAAAGATATCGCAAGTGTCGAATTCTATCCCGCAGCCGGACAATGAAATTCGTAAAGTTAAAGAGGCTATAACCGCTTTTGCTGCGGAGCAGCAACTTGTCCAGAATTTTCTCGGACCAACGGGAAGCACATAATGCATGTACCTGATAATTATCGCATCATTCGTGTCCAAGACACCTCTGCGATCAAACATGCAGCCATTATCGAAATCCAAGAGTAAAGAAAACCATGGCCACAAGAAGCGACAAGTCGTTGAGGAATTGCACGCTCCAGCTCGAAGACATTTTCCGCGGAGGCGCGTCATCGTGCATGGATACGATGATCTGTGGCAAGCTGACATTGTAGAAATGCGTCCATACTCGCGATTCAACCAGGGTCACCACTACATACTCACCGTCATCGATGTGTTGAGCAAGTATGCTTGGGCATTACCGAACGTAATGTTATAATTAAATTTAATATTAATATCTTTAATGTAATATTATAATATTTAACTGTAATATATATATATATATATATATATATATATATATATATACATGTTATTAGTGGGACAGGAAGTAAAATTGATTTATAAATCATTTAAAATTCATATACATATGCATCATGCAAATCGGAAGGTTCGACAAGGTTATCGGCATGAATGCGATTCTGCGTAATTTCAATGATAACATATATATTTTCCAAAATCACTGTAAATCTTCACGCATTATTTATTTATCGCGTGGCTTCCAAAACAGCCTAATAAGATTACACTTGAAGTAATGCATGTACGAATGTGCTGATATCATAATGATTCATGCACGTCATTGATTAGTTTTAATTAGTTTTACCTTGGATGCAATTTTACGTACGTACTGCCTTGCTTAAATAATTGAAAGCTGTCTGAACCTTACATAAATACGAATTTAAATATGGCTTTAAGAAACCATGTTATTAATGGAAACTGCCAAAATGGACTTCAAATTCGGTAATAGAGGTTTTATTTGTTTGCAAAAAAAATATAACACATAAACTATTTATATGTATGAAAAGGGATTATCCAGAGGTATGTTAGCGTATATTTACAAAATACAAAAACTTAATTTTAAGAGTTGGTGGTGGGGGTAACTTAAAAAATATGAATTTTTCGAAAATAATTTTTACGCGGTTTTGTAGATCTAAAAGAAGGATGCAACTTTTGTTTAAACTTCTTTTCGATATCTCTCACCGTTCTCGAGATATTCCACGGATAATAAAATTCTACATTTTCTTCAAGGGGTGATTTCACCCCTAAAAAATGCTTTTTGGCACCAACGAAAAATAGGGTTGTGTTACGGATGAACTACTCTACTTGCACACCGAGTTTCATAATTTTCTGAATTTCCGGGTTGCCGAACGTCCCTTGTGAGTCAAACAACGCAATAGACCCTACGCCACTAGACGCTCTACCAGATTATTTTATAAATGGGGTAGAGGTAAAAAGTAAATTTTTATCCCTGAACAACAAAGAATTAGCTGGTAACGACAAAATTCCAAATTTAGACCTAAAAAACTGCCAATTAACATAATAGTCAACTATACAATACTATTCAACAATCTGCTAAATCATGCTCATTTCCCAACCAGCTGGAAGCAAGCAAAAATACTACCTATACATAAAAAAGGTAAATACAAATCTAACCCAAATAATTACGGACCTATCATCTTACTCCCTAATATAAGCAAAGTGTTTGAAAGAATCATTAACCACAGGATCCTATCCATATGCAATACCAAAAACCTAATTCCGGATAATTAATATGACTTCCGTACGCACCACTCAACGATGCATGCCATAAATAAATTATCCTCTGACATAAATTGGGCACTAAATGGAGACAAATGCTTAGGAGGATGTTTAGTAGACTTGGAAAAAACGTTTGACACGGTGTTGTTAAACGGCTTAATAACCAAACTACAAAAGACAGATTTCCCACTCATCTTGATCAAGCTAATACACAGTATGTTATACGGAAGAAGTTTCAAAACCAGCCTAGGCAACATTACGTCTTCTCAATCATTTAAATTAGAGAACGGACTCCAACAAGGTACAATCAATTCGCCCATTCTTTTCAATTTATACCCATGTGATATTCTAAACCTGTTCCGGCCAGACAATACAAACTGTTCCATGATTGCCTTTGCTGATGACTTAATAGTATACACAGCAGATAAATCGCCAAATAAACTTCAAGCAACGCTGCAAAATGGTATTAACAAGATATTTGCATATTACAAATCCTGGAAACTAAGGGTCAATGCTGATAAATGCGAATCAATCCTCATTAGACCCTTTTGCAGGAGAGCCTCAGGTACAATTGCACAACAAAATATGAACTTCTTTTTGAAAAACGATGTTGAAGGGAATATAGGTATTGAACATAAAAACTCAGTAAGGTATCTGGGACTACAAATAAACGAAAAATTTGTATTTAACAAGCACATTAATACCCTATTACAAAAGGCAAAGAACACATTCGTAGCAAATGCAAAAATATTTTACTCCAAAAACTTAAATAGAAAAGTCAAACTCAAATGCTACCAAATGTTGATAAGGCTTATAATCACTTATGGCTGCGAGATGTGGTACAACACCGCAGCGTCAGTAATGGAGGAATTACGTGTCTTCGAAAGAAGATGCTTAAGAGCATGTCTCAATTTATATAGAACGCCCGCCTCAAACATTCAAAAATACTTTAAAACTGCAGCTCTATACGATAAAGCCGGAATTAATATAATTGATAATTTCATAATAAAACTTATTCGTAATTACTTTGTGTCAACAGCACACTTAGCTGAGAACAGCTTGATATTCCCAATTCCTTACCCAGATGAAAATTACATAAAGAAATCCCTATGCACGGGTTATATACCTCCTGAAGCGTTCATATGCCTAGATAAAAACGGATACATGCAAGACAAATATGCTGTGCCGGTGTTGTACCAAATCCCACGCCACAGAGCGAACAAAACAGTAGTTCATCGACTGAACCAACCAGATGAGCAAGAAGACAGAAGCGTTCTTAAATATAGTACAGCGATCCCCCAAAAGGACACCTCGGACTACAAAAATATTGTTAGTAAAAGATTCTGGTGGTTGATGAGCAATTAAAAAAAAAAGAGGGGTCAAATCAAACACTCAATCCTCATGTACCTAATTTAAATTTCTTTAATGTGCCTCATTAACCAACAATAATGTACAAATAGGTCATTTAAGCCTAGAATATAAGGTATGCGCGTCGTGAATAGGTATGCGAGTATGCATATTTCTTATATCTATCTTCTTCGTTCCTCTGTATAGTAACCAAAAATTACAACATACTAAGTAAAAAAGGATAAGTAAAATAGTAAGACTGACTTAAATATTGTTACGAACACCCTTTAGATGGAAATTCATGACTCACTGGTGCTCACGAGCGGGACAAGAGGACAGCGATAAGGCGATCCGACCGATCGTCTGTCAAGCTGTCATTCTTGAGTCAGCCGCCATTGCAAGCAGACGGATCGAGATTTTTATTGCTACATATTTGAGCTTACATCTGTCTTATTGTTACCGTTCATGTTCAGTTCCTTTTGTGTTACATTAAACTGTCGTTATGCCAAACCCAAAACATAACAATATTATATATTGTATCTAGGTTAAATAGCACGGGACCGTGGCAAACACGGCGATAATGTGAGCCTCAAGTTTCCCTCAACCCTTCTATCACAGCTGCGTAAAGCAACATCTCCTCAATCCTTCTCCTCCATAGTCTCCCCTCCTTCCCTGTAAAAAATCCCATAGTTTCCAACACCCTTATCATTGTAAATATTATTGATATTGTTACTAGTTATCAAATATATAATTAGCTTTAGGTATTATAGTCTATAAGTAAAAACGTTGCAACATTAGCTCCCTTTTTAGGCGTTTTGGGGAGCGACAATGTATTATCTGTAACTGTCTAGTCGACCAAACTCGTGCTAAGTACAAATATAATCATAATGAACGATAGCCTAGAACTACCCCTCGTGTTACGATGTCCGTATCTTGTAAGATTGAAAAAGTACATTACTATATAAGTCTCTCGTACAAAAAGAAAAGCAATACAAACTATTTGTTTATTTATAGTTATTATACTATAATAAATACTATTTGCCTTAAATAAACACTTTAAGCAAAATGCCAGAAAATATCAGATCTCGTCCAAAATGGCAATAAATAGTGCCTTAACCAGTTGCAAATCAATAACAGCAGGAGTACCACAAGGATCGATACTAGGCCCAGTTATTTAACATATATCTCAATGATATTCCAACATTTTCAAAAACACAATTAACATTGTATGCTGATGATACAGCAGTTTATGCACAATCATTTCATGCAGCAGTAGCTGCAAAACAAATACAAATTCATATCGCACAACTAGAGAATTTCTACAAAAAATGGAAAATATCATTAAACGCTGAAAAAACAGAAGCAATAATATTCACAAAGAAGTACACATGCAACAAAATTTTCCAACCAATGAAAATATACAACACAGAAATACAAATCAAACAAAGTGTCAAATATCTTGGAGTTGCATTATAGCAGATTCGGCAACCTGCACTAGTGCGCACTGAGTGCGAGTTTCCTCGCTCCCGATTGGCTAAAAGTCGCACTCAGTGCGCACCAGTGCGACCGTCCGAATTCGCTATCACATTCCAAACTGATTTACAAACAAAACCTGAAAAACATCATAATGAAAGGGTATGCTGCTACAAAAAACCTTTCCTCACTAATGGTTAGGAACCCAAAACTATGTCGCAACAACAAACTACTAATCTACAAGGTAATATTAAGGTCCATATTACTCTACGCTGCACGAATATGAAGAACCGCAGCCAAAACCAATTTTATTGCATTGCAACGATTCCACAACAAATGGCTAAGATTAATATAAAATAAGGATAGGTATACTTAAATAATAGGTCTACACACACAAGCAAATATAGATTACATACGTGACTATATAAAAGAAAACGCACAGATATTTCATAATACACAATTAAGACACAATCCACTTTTACCAAACATAATCTCTAATTACATTGAAGCGACCAAAGAGGGAGGAATAATAAATAAATATCGTTTTGGTGATTTAGAATTAGGTATAACTTAGTTTTCTAAGTGATATTTAAATAGCGCGCCGCCTTTCGAGTGCGAAGCCTTACATGTGTGAACGCGTCGTAGCGAGTACCGGCAGAACAAAGAAAATGTCGAAGGCGTGCAGACGTTTAGTAGTGAGTTATAGCAGTCTTCTCTCCGTTTGTTCTAATTTTTTAAAAAGGTACAAAAAAGAGCGCCAAGTATATAAACCCATCAAAAAGGATCCCATTTAAAAACAATGTCTTAAATTAATGAAAATCAAATAACTCACAAAAAATAGAAGATAATAATATAAATCACAAAAAAAATAGAAGAAAATATACAACAGATAAATCACAAAAAGAGAAGATAATAATATCACAAAAAATAGAAAAATATACAATACAAAAAAGATGTGAAATCAAAATGAGCTGCCAGTACATACAGGTGTGTTTGGGAATGCATTAATCCCCAAAGCCGCCACACTCGCTCTCGGCGCAGCACCTCTCGGGCAGCTGAACACCAGGCTGATCTACAATCGATCAGCCAATCACAACTCATCGACAATCGATCCACCAATCAACGCTCACCACGTCTATGCATCCACCAATCAGATTTCTCCACGTTTGTCGATCTCCGAGAATGTTCGAGACGACGCCGCAACGGAAATGATCATCCATATTGTATTCTCTCTTCGTTCACAGTGTGTTTAGATAGGACGCTTGCTTGCCTCGCAGATCATTTTTAACATTGTGCGCATCTTTAGAGACTTCTTCTCACCTCGCTCAAGCTCGTCGCGATAATCGCTTCATTATCGTGTGACTCATTAACTTTTACAAAACGTGAAATTCACTCCTGTGTAATTCGTGTCGTGTTCGCCGGTTCCCACGAGGCTCACCACGTGCTCAGTGGCTCACCTCTCATCGTTTATATTCACCGCGTGTGTTTTGTACTGATTGACATTGTAACCATCAAGCTCATTCTCACCGCGAGTGATTTTAAAATAAAGACACGTAAATCATTTTACTCAAATACTGTGTTGTGTGCACCTCTTCACTGTCGCTCCCTAACCTCACTTTTACCAGCGTGCTCACCCAACTTAATTCTCAAACATTTTGGTCCTTCGAGCCGGAGCGACAGTAGAAGTGCAATACAGTGCAGTGCAGTGATCAAGCTCAAGTTCACCTCAACCTAAGCCTGAGGGATTAGGAAAATAAAGCTCGTCAACATCAACTCGCCAGGCGCTCATCATTTCACCGTCACGCATTCAGCCCTTCAAGAACACAGCTCACCCTCAACCATGGCCACAGGAATCACCCCATCGCACCAGCTTCAGTGAACCATTCTCAACCCTCAATCTTCATGACGCAGGGCTCTTCAAACTCATCATCACAACCCAGGTGGGTCGTTTCAATACTTTACAAGCCATCATTGACAATATTCACACGTGCACTCAAGGCTCGCTCCTCTTCGAGGTACGCCTGATTACAGAAACACAGGCAATCTGTCAGTGCATAAATACGCCATCGTAATGCTCCACCTCATCAAGCGTCAAGCTCCCCTGCGCCATGTAGGCTCTCACCAACATTCTCAGTGCCCAGTGAACGCCAGACTTCACCATCATCAGTCGAACTGAGCTCTCAGAGCTCTACTCAACCTCGATTGACGTCAAGGCTGCCACCAACCATAACCTCAATGTGGCAAGGGAAAGCTGAATGCTTAAATTCAGGGTTTCATCATTGGCACATCAAGCAAAAGGACATTTTCAAGTCCAGCTCACCACAGATGCCAATCACAACTATCAAGCTTCAAATATGACGAGAACTTCACTCGTAAATCAACCTGGCGATTCTTTGTGCTCACACTAATCAACCCTCCTCGGACGTAACGTACAGGTCATTCATCAATGCTCGTGCCTGCACCTAGGCAGACTCAACCACCTCACCGTAACCACTGAGTATCGTAACAGCAATCATGTAATCAGAAAGGAGTCCAAAGACATCATTCACATGGTAAGAACGCCACAAATGTCATCTAATGATAACAGCTGCTCAATTCTAACTATCAGTCATGCATTCGAGATGCGTCAACAACGCATAAGGCAATGCTAAAACAGCTAACAGACTCAGTGGAACTAAGCATCAAGGATAAAGACCTGTGCGACGCGGGCAGCGTCTCACTTCGCATATTTCCAATTACACAATCTGTACAACACTGACTGTGTCGCAACTCGCAAATGACATCCAACAGCCCATTGGAGATTGGAACTCTATCTACTTCATCACGATACTTCTCGACTGCAACCTTAGTCAACGACCATCACGTGCAAAGACCTGTGTGACGCGGGCAGCGTCTCATTTTGCACCTCACAAGGAATTCAACCACTCTTCAGGATTGGACTCACAGTTGGGAGTCCTCCTAACCATCTTGGTCGATAACTGCCCGACAGAGCACTCAGATTCTAAGCAACGTTGTCATCCACAACTTGTTCTCAACTTCAATGTTAGGATCGAACTTTACGTTCTCATTCAACCCTCCATCACAACTACTACTCCAAATCACCTTCCAAGTCATTTACGACTCCTAATCAAACAAGTTCTCAACATTCTCAGAATTAGCAAATCTGTGATCCACTCAGTATCCTATCACTGGTCACAATTCAAGCAAGGACGATTGCAAGAGTCGTGGCCACGCATGCTCCATTGGGATGATCCACTGTCATTCCAAGGATGATACGATCCCAAATGATACCATCACTGACGCAACTTCAGAAAGGTCCTCACAAGCTTGCAAGCGCTCATACTTTCAGTGGTAAATGACTGAAGAGGCTCAACAGTGGAATCAAACACCTCTCTGATGCTCATCGACATGTCACCACAGCAGTGATTTTCTTCACTGCAGCCTCACCGTCCACAGATCACAAAGTGTCGACACTCGATGCCCTATCAAAGGCACTCACCAGGGTGCTCCAATAAATAGACAGCACCGTGCATCATCCTCAAGCTAGCACCTTCACTCACTACTGCAGTAATCCTGGCACGCCATGCCAGCTACGTTCAATCAATCCTCACCACAACATCACGACTCACGTGTGGACGGATCCTCAAACTACATACACAAATGGATCACTTGTCAAACATCACCCTGGAAGGTTCCCGATCAAGAATTCACCTAACATGTGCAATGGAAGGATCCAAGCACATCAACTCCAAATAATTGACCTCAACATCAGCTAATCAACTCCAGGAGCATAGATTACTCCGTCGATCAGAGCGCCATGACTTGTGTCGTTGCGAAAGCATTCTTCACAGCCGAGCAGACAGAATTTACAACTCTGCCTTACCATCATTGCACAACAGTCAAGAAGTCTGGTCAATAGAAGTCTCGCATTCAAAGCCACATCACTACTTCAACGAGGGACTCGCCTGCAGACCATGCGCCAGCTGGCTGTTCTTGGACCTCGAGGTGATACTCACCGTACTGGACTGAGAGGAACTTACAACTCCTCTCCTCATGACTCACTTGTACCCGCTTGCATTCAAATAAGCCTGAGGCGAGCTGCTGTTCGGTACATCCAAGTTCATCGGAGACTAGATCAAGACTCTCTGACTCGCTCCACGTTCAACATTCAAGCATCATTAGGAGCCCACATAGAAACCTGAACTCTCATCACATCCACTCACCCCAGTTCAGTTTGTTTCAGAACCATCACAAGATTGAGAAGCTGTATCTCAGTCGCATCCATCTCATCTCGATAAGATGGGATGAAGATGGGCAGAAATCATGCAGATGACAGACTCACCCTCAACCTGCATCCCTATCGAATGCAGTGCGCACGAACTAAGTCATCCTAGACCTCAAGACTTTCTTCAAGTGATGACTCACATTGGATAGTGACTACTTCAACGAGCAAGTTGAAGTTATGATTCACCGCACGGCATCGAGACTAATTGAATCAAACCAGCCTTCATCTGCAACACTAATATCAATCATCAAGGTAACAATTATCAAGTGCTCCTTGCCTATCACATTTGTGGACCCAGATCAGATCCACGCGCACAAACAGCGACGCAGAGTAGAACTCAGTGATGCCACATTTCCATCTGACAACCACCCTGGATCTTCATCTACGAGCTCCAATGGGAAATCAACTTCATTGGTGTGTGGTGTGTGTTCGACAAAGGGGGATCCGTGTCCATCTTAGGATGGGCCAACTACCTCTTTCGAGAATCACACCCTCACAACATTCAACATCACTTGACGTCGACAGTCGACTTGGCCAGACTCACCCTTCAGCTCTCGCAGGTGCCCACATGCATTCATACAATCAGGTGGTGACGCCTTTCGTGGGAAGCAACTCAACGCAATGACGTCTCGTGCATTTCTCAATCACGACTCGGACTCATCTGCAGTGCAACTGCAATCCAAACGTGGATAGGGCAAGGTTCCAATCACCTAAGATCAACATCACTCAACACAAGGATTCATCTTATTCAGCAAGGTGATACGACAGCTTGCTGTACTCATCGTTCTACACACAGCTTGCTGTACTCATCGTTCTACACCATCTTCATAAAAACGACCCGAACCAGATCAAGTGGAGCTACCCGCCAGTGACCTCAAGATCAGATCACTAACATGCCTCAACTACTTCCAGCCCAAGAGGATTGGCTCAGCTCAGTCCGAATCAGCTACAACTTCACTAATCATGCCAATCGCGAGGTTGGCGGTTTCAATTGTTTCAGATACCATCACCATCTTCTGTCCAGCTGATGATGGCGGGCAGAATGTTTGGGAATGCATTAATTCCCAAAGCCACCACACTCGCTCTCGGCGCAGCACCTCACGGACTCAGTGCAGAGTCGCTGATCTACGGTCGATTCCCCAATCACCGATGGGGATCGACGGTCGATCACCAATCATCAACGCGGAGTGTGCGCCATTCAGCCAATCAGCGCAACGGTTGACCCTGTTTCGATTGGTCTGGGAACACGCGCGAACCAATAACAGCTCACCACGTCTATTCATCAACCAACCAAATTTCTCCACGTCGATACTCTCTCGAGCATGTTCGAGAAGACGCGTAACGGAAATGATCATCCATTGTAGTACAAGCTCTCGTGTTCACACAGCGTGCGCGTAAAGACGTGTCGGTTTCGCATCGGTCGTATTTAAGCAACTTGTGAATTCTCAAGCTCAGTGAATAACCATTCTGTATTATCTCTAACATTCTCAGCACTCAGCTCATCGATCAATTACTCGTGCAATAGCTTCGTGATTTTGCGTAGGTTCTCGCGAACACGTGGCTCACTGCTCATCGTTTATATTCACCGCGTGTGTTTTGTACTGATTGACATTGTAAAAATCAAGCTCATTCTCACCGCGAGTGATTTTAAAATAAAGACATGTAAATCATTTTACTCAAATACTGTGTTGTGTGCACCTCTTCACTGTCGCTCCCTAACCTCACTTTTACCAGCGTGCTCACCCAACTTAATTCTCAAACATTTTGATCCGGCTCGAAGGACCAAAATCCACGTGCTAACCTAACTGCGCTTAAGATGACACAACTACATACACCCAGCTAAAATGCTGGGTTCATAGATTCCATTACTCATATCGCGGGCATTTTATTTATCTCATCAAAAAGAATCTCATTTAAAAACATTGTCGTAAATTAATTAATAGCTTTACAAAGTTAATGATATACAAAAATTGCGCCAATTATAATAATGGCTATTTATACAAAGAAAAAAATGTATTACATAATATTAAGCAGATATATTTTTATACAAATAAATATTTTAATACGAATAAATATTTTATTCATGGCACAGTGTGTTGCGTGTCTGCCACATCGCAGAGTATTAATAGCAATAAGAAGATATTGCGAATGAAGTGGAAAGAGTATATGATTGTTAAATGGAAACACAAAAGTGGGCAATAAATTAAATTATTATTATTATATTTTTTCTTTTTATATTGTATTTTTATATTGAATTTTTATATTTTTTCTTTTTTATTTTATATTTTTACACTCTATTTATATTCTATTTATATACTATTTTTATATTTTTTCTTTTATTTTATTATGTTTGTTCATTTTCTCTTACTTTATTATTATATTATTTTTTTATTGTATATGGCGGTTCAACCAGGGTCACCACTACATACTCACCGTCATCGATGTGTTGAGCAAGTATGCATGGGCGGCGCCGCTCAAGACTAAAAGTGGCGCTGAGGCGACTAAAGCGCTTGCAAAGATATTTAGAGATCGATATCCGAAAAATTTGCAAACCGATCAAGGAAAAGAATTTTACAACACCGATGTGCAGAAACTCTTGACAAAGCACGACATTAATCATTATTCGACGTATTCGGTGATGAAGGCCTCCGTCGTAGAACGTTTCAATCGAACTTTGAAGAACAATATGTGGAAACTGTTTACGCTGAATGGAACCTATAGATGGACCGATGCGCTACCAAGTCTACTTGCAGAGTATAACACACGAAAACATAGAACCATTGGAATGCGTCCTTGCGATGTTACCCCTGCAATCGCCGACAGGCTGCTAGCCACCGTATACAGCAACATAAAGACCGCTGCTCCAACGAGATTCAAGTTGGGCGAGTTTGTGCACGTGAGCAAATTTAAAACCATCTTCGATAAAGGCTATACGCCAAACTGGACAACGGAGGTGTTCAAGATAGTCAAAGTACAGACAACTAATCCCGCGACGTATCTGCTGGTCGATTCCTGCGGAAAACCCGTTGCCGGAGGATTCTATGAACACGAGCTGCAACGCGTCACCGATCCTGATGTGTATCTAGTGGAAAAAGTGTTGCGTAGAAAGGGGGATAAGGTGTACGTCAAGTGGCTGGGGTTTGATAAATCACACAATTCTTGGATAAATAAAAATAATGTATTGTAAAAATAATAATACATGGTTCAATAAATACAATGATACATATACAGTAGCGGACAAAAAAGTTACCACTTTCCTGATTTCTTTATTTTTATTATTTTTAACAGCAACTTAAAGCTGTAGCATGTGTTTAATATACATATTCTGATAGAGAATTAAACGCTGCATAAAACCCAGTTAAAGTCGAATTTATTTAACTAACAAACAAAAATGTTATATAAGATTAAACAGAATCTATACATTTTTACGACCGACAACAAAGTTACCACTTTCAAATTCCCGCGTATTTGTCTTTCGTTTTTCTGGTTTACGCTCCTTTTCTGCGTTCTTTTGTTTTGAGTAGACGCTTAAGAGG
Organism: Andrena marginata; assembly: GCA_963932335.1. Classification (NCBI taxonomy): domain Eukaryota; kingdom Metazoa; phylum Arthropoda; class Insecta; order Hymenoptera; family Andrenidae; genus Andrena; species Andrena marginata. Next base: position 27,485,307 of record OZ010662.1, read on the forward strand.
TTAAAACCGATTAAAAATGCCTCGTGGAAAGAAAACTGATCCCCAATTGCGAAGTTTAATAGTTCGGTTACGTGATGACGAATGCTGCACTTTTCAACAAATTGCTGAGCATATGAAGATGGATAAAAGCACAATCCGTCGCATTTATTGTCGCGAAAAGAATCCATTGGTCGTGGAGAATCGAGGGCGACCAAGAAAAACTAATGAAAGGTTAATATTACACATTTTTGTCTTACTTTGGCAACAAAATTTTACTAAAATCGATAAATATTTTTAGAACGGACCGACTCTTAGATCGAAAATCTATAGAGAACCCAAAGCTAACAGCCCCAGAAATTCGTGATAAAGTGTTGGTTGAAAATGTTGAAATTAGTGTCCGAACGGTTCAACGGAGACTAGCGGAGAAGGGACTAAATGGCCGAATTGCTGCTAAGAAGCCATTTGTATCCAACAAAAACATGCAAAAAAGGATGAATTTTGCGCGTGAACATCTTGCATGGTCCGCTGCTGACTGGGCAAAGGTCTTATTTAGCGATGAGTCAAAATTTAATTTAATACACAGCGATGGAATTAGATTTGTACGGCGTCCGATCAATGAAAGGTTTAGTCCTCGTTATACCATTGGTACGGTTAAGCATGGAGGAGGTTGTATAATGGTGTGGGGAGCATTTAGTCTTTCGGGGTTAGGTCCTATTCACCGAATAAACGGTATAATGGATCAGTATCAATATTGTAATATTATGAAAAATGTAATGAAGCCACATGCTCGCCGGGTCATGCCTGCTGGATGGATATTCCAACAGGATAATGATCCAAAACACACTGCAAAGTCCGTCAAAAAATGGTTTTCCAACAATAAAATAAGGGTAATGAAATGGCCAGCACAATCGCCAGACCTAAACCCCATTGAAAATTAGTGGGGTGCGATTAAATGTAAGCTCAATGGGCAGAAGTTTAAAAAACCCGATCAGTTATTTGCGGCTGTCGAGAAAGCTTGGCATGACCTTCCTGTTACCCTTATCGAAAAATTGATACATTCGAGGCCAAAAAGATGTGAGGCCGTCCTAAAAGCAAAAGGTGCCCCGACAAGATATTAGAATTTTTATTACTTTTCAAAAGTGGTAACTTTTTTGTCGGTCATAAAAATGTATAGCTTCTGTATAATGTTATATAAAATTTTGGTCTGTTAATTAATAAATACAACTTTAACTAAGTTTTACGTAGCTTTTAATTCTCTTTCAGAATATGTATATTAAACACATGCTACAGCTTTAAGTTGCTGTTAAAAATAATAAAAATAAAGAAATCAGGAAAGTGGTAACTATTTTGTCCGCTACTGTACATGTGTGCACTTTTTTTTTTACACATTAATTCCACCATTTATAATTTCTATACATTTGCAAACAATAATTCTACTATTTATAATAAATACAATCATTTCTATTTTACAATGGAATTTGGTAATGACCCCAGGGCAGAGTGTCTGTCGAATCAGGTACGATATGTCGCTTGTCGTCGTGTGGGCTTACAGCGATTTTAGATTCCGAAATGGTGTACACTTTATGCAATTTAGACCGTATGCATGATTGTCTGCGAACCATTTCGATCTCCCTTTGCAAACACTGCGCGTAGTCGTCGAAAGTTATCGTTCTAGCTATGACGTTGGTCTTGACGCCTTTCGCCTTTTTCGTATCTTTTTTGCCGTCTACGCGAAGTGCATACATTTTCGCCCTAAGACCTACGAATTCAGTCATTATCGCACCGTTATTTTCATCCTTCATCAGCCCCGGAACCTTCTTATTTACGCGCGGCATATTATATACATTGTCGGTGGGATAATCGCTTGTGTCGAATCTATCGATATTGTGTTTCATGGACTCGTAGATATCGTCGCATTGAATGTGATAAATGAGGCTGTCAGTGTCTGTATATAGAATTTTACATTTTTGTCCATGCTTGGGAGACATGTACTCGTGGTGAAATTCATACAAACAAATTTTTTATATGTCCAGAATGCACATACCCACGTATATCGGTTTGTTGAATTTCACCTCGAGTTTCCGCAATTCAACAGCTATTAAATTTTCCGAGAAAACACTTCTGCTGTGGAAATTCGGTTTCGCGATCATTGCCTACGCGCCATATCGCCCTTCCCAATGAGTCAAAAGTTTTACATCCACATGGTTTCGTACATTTTCCATAGTTTTGCCGAATACCGCGTTGTTCATCAATTTGTACAAATTTTTTTCAAAGTCGTTTGTCGCGCTTGTTCTAAACCGTGTATTGAGTTCGATGTAATCGCGGAGCCAGGGAGATTGAGCGAATTGCAGGACGCGGTGTATCTTTGTAATACGAAGACCATGACGCATGCACTGCTGCAGGTCACGGTAATGGATAATGTAACGCTGCTTATCATATACCGTCGCGAGTAACTTGTCCTGCCTGCTGCCAGGTGGTTTGGCACGCGTCGGGCAGAACGGTAGATCGGCATGAGCGTCGTGCAGACGTTGCGGATATTCCAAATCTACCTCGAGAATGTATCCCGTCGGTGAATCGACCGGAATTGAAGACACATCAAAATCTGCAGCATCTTCGACCCATTGAAATTTAGCGTATGGTAGGGGCTGACACATTGCCCATTAGGGTGGACCTTAGTTATTCTTGTCGAAAAATAAATTTGAGGTTTTTGGGGGGGACACCCCCCAGGATTGTGCCATTGGGTGAAAAAATAATGTGTATAAAATTTGAAATCGATCGGACAACGGGAAGACGTGCCTCATCGCAGTTGAAGTTTTTTTATTTTTGGAACTCGTTTTTCTCCATTGTAGTATATCGTTGATATACATTTTTATATATCGTTGAATTTGCCTTTTTACGCTCTATAACAATATAGAAACAAAGTATAAGATCACTTGAAAAAAAACATCATGACCTTGAAATCTCAAAAATTGATTTTCAGAAAAAAAAAATTTATTTGGCATTCTTTTTATCTTGCCAAACAGTACAACTTTTGTCTAAGAAATTTTTTCAAATATTCGCAAATGAAGATATTTTGATTTTTCTTTTTAAACAATTCCCAATATAATATAATACGTATATTATAACATACTTATAATGTAATACATAATTCAAGAAAGTAGTTTCAGATCTGAAAAGGAATATTTGGAGGAATAAAAAGTGAAAGTATTTTTTTCGAGTAAATATTTTATATTTCTTTTAATAGTGACTGTTTTCTTACATCTGGAAACTGTTTCCTATGTTCGGAAACAATTTGTAATATATATTGTTTTTCCTCCTCATTTTTTACCAATACCTGATTGTATTCCTGCATAAGTTTAACACCACGCTCAGCAGTGTCATTAACAACTTTTAATCCTTGAACGATGTTCAATCCGTATAGAAAATCGTTCTCATTTTCCCATACATCAGGATCCTTTTTTAAAAATTCAATGGGAATTGCGAATCGCTCGAAAAATTTTTTTGAAGCTTGAGAAATAAAATGTTCAATTCCTATTTCAATATAGTTTCCTACATCATTCGGATTAATTATAAATTTTTTGCACGATTCGTCGACTTCAGTATTAAGCGCTTCCACCATTCGTAATTTTGTGCACTTTCCCACAGCTTTATCAAAAAATGCTAATGCTGCCGTTTCTGGTGATAAATACCATAAATGGTTGCACATTTTTTTTACAGCTATAAGGCTTATTTTTTTATCGATTTTGCGGTACGCATAGAGTTTTTGCAAAAACTCTAAATCATGTCGTGGAGCTTCCGCTGTCTTTGTAGCTCGAATCCACGGTTTTATATAAAAAGTGGCGAGAAAGACGCATATATCACGAATTCCAGTTTCTTCTTCCACAGTTATTGAAAATTGATGTTTAAATAAATATATTTTCAAGCAATATAAAGCTTTTGCCATCCATCGAGCGTGGTGGAAAGCTCCTGGGGCTCGAAAGCTTATATTTTTTGGTGGAGTCCCACCGAGGAAAATAATTATTAATTGTAAAAATTCTCTGTAATCTTCTCTAGGTTGCTGCTCTCTTTGTAAAACTTCTGTTGAAAATTTGATTGTTTCTTGAATAACTGTATCTGTAATTGTTTGACGGACATATTGTGTTTCAATTCCGGATACAAAATTCAATTTGTTTATTGTTGTCCAAGCATTTTGAAAATTTTTGAACAGTGGAACATTTGGACCGGAAGACTGGTACATTTTTTCTTTGAAGACGCTTTGTAAAATGATTTCATATATATGGTGTCTGCAGGGCAAATATAGAATTTCCCTTTCCAATTTTTGTTCAAGAAGAACGCAGGCTCCTTGGTAGCGTCCAGTATTTGAGGCGGTAGTATCACAACAAAGTGCTTGCACTTTGTTGGATAATCCCCATTCTTCTAACAAATCATATACCGCAGAAGCTTGGTTGTCTCCACTGCTAGATGCAATCGTTGGAATACCTAGTAATTTTTCCACACCTTTGGAACTGATTAACACTGGTAGTCTTTCGATCTTTCCTGTCCCCTCTAAAACTGGTAAAAGTTTTCCATCCCAATGGACTGTAATTGCATTGAGCTCACAATCATTAAATTTCTCGCGTAATTTATTTGCAAGTTCTGCACGATGTTTAGTTCTCTGGCGGCGAATAGATGATCGATTTATTATTAGATCGTCTATATTATGCCCGAGAGCTTGTGCAATTGTTGAGATGATACCAATACTATCGCGATCACTCACTTTGCATCTGTCGAGCATGGCAACCAGATTTGGCGTTATAAATTGTTTTTGAGCACGCCTTCTTTTGGAGTTACTCGGACCAGGTAAATCCACCGGATCTTCAATTCCAACATTTTCAATGCCATGGAACTGACTTTGATATTCAATGGAGGATGATGACGATGATGATGATTGAAATTCTACTGTTCTGACTTGTTTAAAAAAAATAAAAATGTTAATAGAAATAGTAAAAGTAATATAAAAATAATATAATTCACAATATTTAGACGTATAAAAATTAAATATGATGTACGAAATATGTACCTTCAGCAATACTCCTTTCATATTGCATTTGTCTGGATTCTTGTTGCTCTTTTCGTATTGCTTGTTTCTTTTCTTGCTCGAATACCACGCGATCTGTCCCAATCATTGACCCAGGTCGTCCCTTCTTTCTTTGGTTTTCCAAAAATAATTTGTCTTCTTCGATTTGTATTAATTGTAATGCATCAGCGTGTGCAATATCGAAGAGGTCATCCATTTTATCGAGAAAATCTTGCTCTCGTTTTTTTTGAAGTTCACTTCGGCGTGTAGAATTTCGTTGTACCGCCCTCCAATCATCGTATAGCGATTCTAATTTTGTAATGCTATGCTGCGTTTTCTTTGTAGGGATCCGTGCTTTTTCCCACATGACCTCAACTTCCTTCAAAACTAAAGAAGCACTCGCACGAAGTTTTAGTTGCACCTTACGCATGTTATAAAACAAAACTCGGAGCACTTGTACATTAGATGGCAACTTGGCACCAATTATTTGACTTTCGTCATGATCCAATAGAAACAATTTTTCGCTTCTAGTTTGCATTTTTGATTCGAATTTTCGAATTTACTTCGCTGCACAGTCAGGATATAGACACTATTGTAAGAGATTTGAAAAGTATAACAGAATGTAAAGCGTTGTAAAGCGAATGTATATCGTTTTGTATCGCAGTATTTCACGAAAAAGCAACGATGCGTCGTCGACAATGATACATTCAAGAATGCCCCTCGGCAACGCAGTCGCTTCGAGCCTCCCTTGTTTAGGCCCAGTCGCAGTCCCCGGAAGGGTTTATGACACCCCCAATTGCCGCTTACACTTTCTCTTTTCCAAGACCCTCTACGACAGGGGTGTCGAACTTCCCCACTTCGAGAGCCGCACGAGTCAGGCCCCCGGTCAGCCGGTTCCCCCACTTATTTTTCTCCAGGCGTTGCACGACACACTGCAGGGAGAGAGTGCGGCACCCGGAGGAGAAATTCAGCAGAAGTAGGTGTGGAGGGGGCCGTTCTCCTACGGCTCTACGGAGCAGGCGAAGAGGAGAAGGAGCCACTGCGGCTCGCGAGCCGCTAGTTTGACACCCCTGCTCTACGACGACGGCTAAATGACCGCTTGGAAATACATCGAAAGACAGTCGAAATTCCATATTCCTTACACTATGAAATTCAGTTTTTTATTCCAAAGCCCTGGCCCCTCCTAAACCTACGGTTCTGGATCTTCTGTTCAGAGCAAGTCGAAACCTAACGGATTCTTAGAGGTTCGAACTACCTACCTGATACAAATATAACGGCATTTTCAAAATTGTCATGCCCATTTACACAATCTACTCCGCGCGTATAAATTAATTATAATATTAAATAATTAAAAAACAATGTAATCTTGATAAACGTATTAGTTACCCGATTAAAATTTTTAAATCTGTTATTTATAAAGATATAAAAAAAATTCTTAGACAAAAGTTGTACTGTTTGGCAAGATAAAAAGAATGCCAAATAAATTTTTTTTTTCTGAAAATCAATTTTTGAGATTTCAAGGTCATGATGTTTTTTTTCAAGTGATCTTATACTTTGTTTCTATATTGTTATAGAGCGTAAAAAGGCAAATTCAACGATATATAAAAATGTATATCAACGATATACTACAATGGAGAAAAACGAGTTCCAAAAATAAAAAAACTTCAACTGCGATGAGGCACGTCTTCCCGTTGTCCGATCGATTTCAAATTTTATACACATTATTTTTTCACCCAATGGCACAATCCTGGGGGGTGTCCCGAAAAAAATTTGAAAGTCGAAAAATAAGGTCCACCCTAGTGTACACCACGAAGGGAAGTCGCTCCTTCCTGCAGTGGTTCTCGAAGCTGAGGAAATTTTTGCCTTCGCTGGGCAGCAGGATGGCACAGTCGTTCATCTGCCCACAGTCCAGCGAATGAAGCTCCAACTTCTCGGCAGATCCGAAATAGTGCATGCTTCTGTAATAAAACAAAAATTTTTTATTTAATTGTTTCGCGAGACATTTCAATATTTCATAAGTTTTCTATACGTACCGATCACAGATGAATTTCTTTCCATCGGGCCTGCTCAGTTGTGCGCTCACCAGCCGGGACAAGTTCTTGATCCGTACGAAGTGCCCTACATCGCCATGTTCTTGATTCGGCGTGTAGAGCAGGTTGACGTGCCGATCCCTCTTGTTGCTTGTGAGGCGCAAGGGAAAGACCGTCTTCGTCTTCTTCGTCTCGAAGGTGTACACGTTGACGGAGATGTTGTTCTGCCGCTCAAACATCGCAATCTGTGCCAGGGACATTGGAAACTCAATGCCCTGAAGATTTAGCACGGAAGCATAAGGCGGGTATGAACTTGGGCGATCGGCGTGTCGTTCGGCGGGATGGAGAGCGGCGACCACTGCCCACGCGAAACAGGCATTGTCCGAGGATTGTACACTGATCGTTGCATTCTTCAACAACAATTCCCGCGGCAACTTGTAGTGGCATCCCGCGCGCAGTGGATTATACTTATTCACATTGACGGTCAGGTTGAGGATTCTCGCCAATGCCCACCCGCTGTCGCGTTCCTGGAACTCTTCCAGCGATGCCAGGGTGGGTTCGATGATGCATCTCTGGTACCACTCCTGCAGATCGGATGTGCCGAAGAGTTCACAGTTCCGGGTATTGATGCTTTTACATGCATGCTTGTCACCCGCCACAAATTCGCCGTTAAACACAGTGTTCACTTTGAGGTGTTGATGTTTCCTCAAAGCACCTCGCACCTGCTCCAACACAATGGTCCCCGCATCCTGGAGGAAGTTGCGCGGCTCGATGTAATTCGAATTTAACACGGCACCAGTTAATACGTGGGTATCGAACGCAGCGTCTATTTCGCGCCACAAAAGTCCTGTGCTCGAATGTCCGGCACCTTCATGCAAGAAACGTCCGCGCAACGAATATTTTAGCCCTTCGAGCTGCGCGATTCGAGCAACCAACGATTGCCGAACACCGATCGATAATCGCGGGCGTTTCACACGGCTCTGTTCTTCCAAAGATTCGATGCACTCATTGCACCGTTCTTCCCACGCAAGGTACTCTTCCCGCGAAATCAATCGTGCAGATTGATACAGCAATTGGCGGGTTACTTGCGCGAATTCTCCCATGGTCGTAAATGCAATGTAAATGTCTTTTCCATGCAACACGTTGCAACGATTTGAGGCTTTGTGCAGTTTGGAGCGCATATTTATACCTAGACTGCAATTTGCTATCTCCGTCAGCGTACCCCCTCCCTCGAATACAAAAACGACGATCCATGATTCATTCGTATGACTAATTGGCGCGCAAGATCATCCGACACAGTTTCTGCTGATTTCGCAAAATTCTAAGATTCGACGTTCAACACGTGTCGAGATTTTTATCCTTGAGGATGGGGCTCAAATTACATACTGCGACGTTAAGATTGAAACACATTATGGAAAAATTGATAGCTTTAAAATAAAAATGGTGTGGTGGGGGAAGCAATTACACCTCTATTTAAGACGCCTCCCGAACGCTATTCCATCAATCGCTCAGTAGCCTCAGTGACTTTCGACGGAACAAATAGTGCTCTGAAAACAAAATGCGCAGTACCAGTGCCGAAGCAAACGTTGAACGCATGAATTATTACGTTCCGATCGTGCGAGATGATGGCGTGGCTCAATGCGGGGAGGATACAGTTGTTTGGTAAGGCTTAATTTTCACATCTCAAAATTTTTATGTTTATTCCCAATACGAGTGAGCAATTTCATAGCTTTGATTGTTCTCTGAGCCCGCGCCGAACATCACGTATCATGGTTAGAAGATACGCATTAACATCCATGGGCAGCAAATACTTGGAAATTGGGATCAGAGTACGGCCTACGATTGATGTGGAAATGGTTCTCGGCGACAATCGTGGGATGTTTCTCACGTTACCATGGGATACATGGGGTTCGCTATGTAGCAGTCGTATGACCATTGAAGAACGTTCACGATCACCTGGATCACCTTCGATGCAAATGGATAAATTAACGGTGGATTTTTGTGAGATCTATAATTCTCCGAATATAAGGATGACACTACATAATAAGCCACTGTATTTCAAACCGGATACAGTAACATTTTTATTAAATCTTGAACCATGTTTAGACTATGTATATCTACGGCTGCATCAAAATGTAAGAGATGTGCAGATGAAATTTGAAACTTTTGTTAACGTGTTGCAACAGAGCGATGTTGCCTGTGAAACATTAGATACGCATCATGCTGCTAAAATAATATGTGATAGCGAATATTACTATGAGGATTATCATGTAGATTGTGAACTGGTAGCATGTAGCATCAGTGATATTCTAGCTGATGCTCGTAGGAAAAAATGTTAAATTATATTTTTTTAATTTTAAATAAATTTCTTAAACGCACTTCATTGTACCATTTTATTCACCCGTCTTCCGCCTCGCCACCTAATTTTAAGATTCGACGTTTCAATAATTACTATTTCTCTGCGTTGGGGCAAAACATGCTGCTGACGCTGCATAATTCTATTTCGTTCTTCGCGTCATGAAAATGACGTCACCTTGCACGGCCGCTCCAGAGGATTCAAGTTACACGGGATCGCGCGAGACGCTGCGATTGCAAATCATTTTTAAAAAATTGTTATCTAAACAACAAAAGCGATTGTACCCCTATGTAGTGTTGTCTCTTTCTCTCCCTAGAATTTTAGCTTTAAAAGTGATGCTCTGTCTCTTTCCCTCTTTCGAAGACGCGGTTCGTAAAACGTCGATCTTTCTCGAGATCTTCCGAAACAATTTCCAATAAAAATAAATTATTATTATTTCTCTGTGTTGGGGGAAAATTTCATCACATACTGGTTTGGAAAAATATTTGGGGGTCGTCCGGTCTGAAAAAATTTTTGGGGTGGACTGAAAGAGATTTTTCGGGGGTCATTACCCCTTCCGACGGCGGCCCCGGTCTTCACGGCGGCTGGGCCGGGACTGATCACCTCCATCATCGCGGCTTACCCCACTCCGCGGCTCGTGCGCGCGCAACCGGTCTTCTTCTCCCCGCAGGCCCCGCGCCCATGTTTCCCTCCGCCGCGCTCCCCCGCGCGCCCTCACTCCCCCCCCCCGCCCCCGCGCTCCCTCAGAGGACCTGGGTTGGAACTGTCATAGCTATACTACTGGCGAGTATAGCGGAGCCGCGATGACCGAGTTTGTTGGACTAAGATCGAAGATGTACGCGACCAGAGTGTTCCACACCGCAACGACCGCGACGAAGGACACTAAAAAGATAAAAAACGTGAGGAAGCACGTGGTTGCGAACGACGTACAGTTCGATCATTATAATAATAATAATTGTTTATTAACGGGACTAAAATCCACTTGTACATAAGAGACGGCATTAAAGCCTTTAAACCTAAAGTCAACGACATCGCGGATACCCATCAAATTAACATTTTGTGACACCACTATGCTGCCCCTCTCAACGCCATCTTAATTTTCGATATAAATGTACCCGAAGAGTCGGCGAAAATATCCGCATTTAAAGCTAGACGGTTTGCTGTATTACAAACTCTATTCAACGGATCAATCTCAGCCAGGTTCGTCCTAAAGTAACGCGATTGAAAAAGCTCCTTGTAGCGGAGTGACCTGGCTTGAGATGATCTGATGTAGCAGATTGCGCAAAAAGGTAAGATCCAGAGCAGTCCTGCGATCCTCCAGGGTGTCCATATTCAGACACGACAAAATAGGTACATAATCGTGGTCGTCAAAGGACATGCCCCTACCTATCGAATAACTAGCAGCCCGGAGAAATTTATGCTGTACTCTTTCAATCATTTGCCTATATTTCGCTTGATGTGGCGACCAAACAACACTGGCATACTCCAACCGCGATCTGACCAGTGTGTTGTACAACAAGCGCACCACATGTATGCCCTTAAAATCCACTGCACATCTCTTGATTAGGTCAAGATTTTTAGTCGCAGCACCAGAGATATTTCTGAAATGATGGGCCATCGACAACCTCGAATCATATGTAACCCCCAAATCACAGATACTAGAGACCCTACCTAATGTAGTGTCGCCGACCATGTAATCATGCATCAGTGCACTCTTCCGTCGGGTCATGGACATAATGTGGCATTTAGATGTATTTAACCTGAGGCCATTCACACTGCACCATGCGGAGAGCCGATCCAAATCCGCTTGCATACCCCGCGCGTCCGACAGAGATTCCACTGCCGCGAAAACCTTCAGATCGTCCGAATATAGAAGCGGTTTAGCGAAAGTGAATTGCTGTGCAATATCATTTATAAAAAGGATAAATAATAGAGACCCAATATGAGACGTCTGTGGTACCCCGGAATTAATTAAAAAGTTGCCCGAAAGAGTGCCCTGGACCTTGACCGCGAACGTCCTGCCGTGCAGGTAACTCCTGATCCATTCTAACATGCAGTCCGAGAAACCAAGAAGCGCAAGCTTCTGAACAAGTAACCCGTGATTAACGGAGTCAAACGCCTTCGAAAAATCCGTGTACACGACATCGACTTGCGCGAGCCTGTCCAGAGCGGTAGCGACGTAATTGCCAAAAACTGCTAGATTAGTGACAGTCGAACGACCCGGTACGAAACCATGCTGCGAGGTGGAAATTACATTATTTTTGGTGAAAAAGCTAAGCTTTGCCGTGACAATTTTCTAAAAAATTTTGCCCATTGCGCATAGGATAGACACTGGTCTATAATTCTTCACATTCGCTCTCTCCCCGGTTTTAAATATAGGCGTCAACACACTAGACTTCCATCGGGTAGGGAACAGCCCTAGCCTCAACGAACGGTTGAATAATAGCCATAAGGGTCTCGCCAACGCACATTGACACATCACAAGGAAAAACGGAGGCACATTGTCATTGCCGGGACCCTTATTGACGTCCAGTGCACCCAGTGCCTCAAATACCTCTGCCAAGCCGATGTCCAAGTCCGGAATATCCCATCTAGGTGGTGCGCTAAGGCTCACACCAGATACACCTGGCGGGTGCGAAACGTAATTGGATTCGATGTGCTCGGCAAAGAGCGCCGCTATACCCGTAGCGGAGTCCGCCTGATCGTTGCCTGAGGTCATGACTCCGGGAAAAGCGTTCGCCTTTCGCTTAGAGTTGACATACTCCCAGTAAAACTTGATGTTTCGCGGAATGCTGGCCTCCACCAGGGATATATGCCTATTGTGATCCCTGCGCACCATGGCTTTACACTCGGCGCGTAACTGCGAGAAACGTAAATAATCTACCCAAGAGTGTGATAGCTTAAACCGTGTGTGCGCCTTCCTTTTGGCTCTGACCATGTGCCTCAGATTTTTCGAGAACCAGCGTGGAAAGGATGACCTAAAAAAGACACGCCTAGGAATAAAACGCTCGATAGCCTGGTTAATATACGAGTAAAGAAAGTCCACTGCCTCGTCCAGGGGCAGTTGTGTTAAGCAGGTATCCCAGTCGATAGAGCCGAGCAAACAGTTGATGGCCAGGTAGTCCCCAGACTCGAAAACTAGACGCGAATAAGGTTCCCCGGATAGCAGTCCAGCCGATTGCACCCTGATCGAGGTCCAGAGCGCCGGATGATGTAGATCAGCATCCACTAACACCTCCAGAGCCGCCTCAATGCCCAAGGAAATGTCATTCGATAATACAAGATCCAGGATGATGCCCCTATGATTACGGATGCCGTTTCTCTGGAGTAAACCGATTTCGTTGAAGGACTCAATTAACGTGTCAATTGCTTCAGCTTCTTGCCGTGAAGCCCCTGGGCTAATATAAGCGCCCAAGTATCCCGAATCCTCCTTCCAGACCGTATGTGGCAAATTATAGTCCCCGAAAAGATAAATGGCATTACCCTCCAAAACACCCCGTAGCTGAGCAGATATAGTCTCGCAGTGGTTTCCTTAATGCACTTGATCCGCGGCAGGCAGGATATAACAGGCTCCAAAATATGCGACCCATGACTGCAAGTTAATTCTAATAAGCAACTGCTCCACTCCACACTCCTGCACTGTCACTCTCGCACTACCTATGGACCTCCGCAGAGCAATCAGGACTCCCCCGCAACGTATGTGCGGACTCGTCTCAGCGCTCCTGTCCATCCGATAAATGTTAAAATTGTGCAGCCCAAGTTCCGAATCGAGAAAGCCTTCTGTCAGCCAAGTTTCAGTCAAAATAATCACATCCAGATCCACCGAAAAGCACGAAACAGCACTGGCAAAATCGGCCAACTTCGTACGAAGCGCACGCACATTTTGATAAAAAATATTAAGCGCCTCTGGCCTTAGTTCCCGTTTTTTGGCTGTCTCGTCCCACAGGAGGGTACAATGGCTGGAACTCCGTAATCATATTTACTAGTCAAATTCTCCCCCTCCTCCCGGCGACGATTTAGCTCAAGCCTGAGATCTGCCAGATGCTGCCTTTGCCTTCTAGTAAGGTCCTGTCTGATCTTGACCGGAGCCGCGTTCGAGCTTGCCTTTAGGATCCGCTTCGCCTCCAATGGAGAGGCCATCGTGACCCTCACCGCTCTACACCTATCAGAGACCTTTTTACCCAGCCGAAGTAAACGCACATGGTCATACGATCCAGCCGAGACCGAGTTGAGGGAACTCTTCACTTTCGCCATGTCCTGGGAAGATGACCCAGGGTGCGAAGGGTCCGGTCCTGCTTCCTCCAACCCAAAGATAACAATATTCGAAGCCCTATATTGCCTTTCGTTCGTCTCCCTATGCATCTCCTCTGGGTCGGGAGGCTGTTGTGTGGATATCCCACTCCCCTCTAACTTAACCTCTATATCCTGAGCCCTTTGAGATAATGACGAAAAGGATTGACGCAGGGCCTCAAGATCGGCCCTGACGAAGACTTTGAAATCCTCCAGTAAAGAACTGAGCTCCTCTCTAATGATTTTCCGGACCTTTCGGAGGGGATGACGTCTCCCGCCCCTACGCCCCCTTCAGCGGAGCGAGACGCACGTATGTCAGCCGCGGATACGGGACTCCGCTGCTGGCCAGGTTTTGAGCAGTCCAACAGCTTATCCTTATGCCATGGATGTCCAGGTCGGTGCAGGCAACCAGGATGTGCGGCAGTGCCGCAAATATAACATATGACTGGATCCGCGACAGCTGTCTTGCATCCTTTGCAGATCTTTTTTTAATGCTGCGACATTCCAACCGTCTACGTGACGCTGAACTCTCGTGCTGACAACAGTAGGAATCCCAAACAAAGTGAGCTCGTGTACAACCGCACTCACACGCACAAACACCGAAACAGCTGAATCTCCGTCTATGTGGCCTAACGACCTGCCAAGGATACAAGCCTAGTAACGGCTAATAGAGGATAGGATAGTCCGAAATGATATCTAAAAAATCAGCCAGTCTCCACTGCAGATCACTGACCCACCAATATCAACCCAACTGAAACGATCACTCCACTTAGCAGCACCCCACCAAATCTGCAAGATTCACTATTAAACTACCAAAAACCAACAATATTTACGGAGCGCGCGACAACACATCTGTACGTCGTGACGTCGGTTATACCGCTTCAATTATGCCTGGTATCTTCGCGAAGATACGGAAAAAAAGATTCGTCAAAGCCACATTCGTTCAAAACAGCACGACGTATATACGGCGAACAAGGAAAAGATCGCTCTCAGTTCGTTCGACGACAAGCGATATGTCATGGCCGATCGCGTGAAGACCCTTCCGTGGGGTCGTATCTCATTCCCTCCGAGCACGAGACCCACGAGTCGTGACGCAATTGTTACTCGCGCGCGCGCGCGTGTGTGTGTGTGTGTGTGTGTGTGTGCGGGGTTGCAAACATGTGCATACGTATTTACAAGTATCTACTACATCTGTAACGTAGGATAATTTCAAGCGTATCGGTTTGTACCACAGTGGTAATTATAAGTATCTCTATAGAACGTAGAGTGGTTGTAATAATATCGTATATTTGTCAGTATGTACATATTTATTTAATGAAATATATGTATATATGTATGTATATTTATCGAAGTAACGTCAATCGTGCTGAGTCACAGAATGTCCTCTTCGCGTATCCACGAGTTCCTGGATGAATCGTATCCCAACCACTTCACGTACGCCTTGTTTCCCTTGCGGCGAAAAACCTGCTCGACCAGGTAGACGTCCGGATTGGCGACCGAATGCAGTTCCTGTTCGTAAAATCCTCCCGCGATAGGCTGTCTCGCGGAATCGCACAGAACGTACGTCACCGGACGCGTTCGTCGGACCGCCATGATTTCGAACACCTCGGTCGACCAGTTATGCGTGTATCCCTTCTCGAATATCGTCTTGAATTTGCTCACCCATACCTTATCGTCCACGTTAAATTTCGCGCGTTGTCGTCGTGAGTGGTGTCGATCACCGCCCGAGGAGGAGGAGGGATCGCGCGCGGTGAACAACAAACGAGTCTCGTCGACGGGGGTCACGTCCGTGGGCCGAGCGTCGATCTTTCGATGCTTGCGATGATTGTAGGTAAGCACGAACGGCAGTAACAGGTCTATCCAGCGATACGACGCATTCAACGAGAATTGTTTCCACATGAGGTTTTTCAGCGTGCGATTGAAACGTTACACGATCGAAGCTTTCAGGACGCTGTACGTCGAGTAGTGGTTGATCCTGCGAGTCTTCGTCAGTCGCTGAAACTCCGCGTTGTAGAACTCCTTTCCCATGTCGGTTTGTAGGTTTCGCGAACACCTGTCGCTCCGCCGTAACACGCTCGCGAACGCCTCGCCCACGTCGCGTCCGCTCTACGTTACGGGCACAGCCCACACGTACTTACTGAACGCGTCGATGATCGTGAGTATGTAGTTGTATCCGCGATTGTGTCTCGCGTACGGGCGCATCTCTACCAAATCGGCCTGCCACAGATCGTCGTAGCCGCGAATCACGACGCGTCGCTGCGGGAAATTTCGTCTCGCGGGAGCGTGCAGTTCGTCGACCAATCGTAGTCTCTCCTTGCTCGTGTTCATGGTGACGACAGAAACGTTCAAAGAACCACAACAAGTACAGTATCAGTTCTTCGAACGCTTACAAAACGCACTCGAGGCGTATCTTTCGTTGCTCGTTCTTGTTGTCGTTGTCGCGTTCCTCGCTATCGCGTGATACCGTGCTCAGCGTGCTCCACCCTCGTTAATTCGTCGCGGTTCCTCGGTCTTACCGTTGCGCGACCGTCGTCGTAGGCACGTCAAGTCTGTCCATCAAATGCTCGAAACGTTATTTCATCTCGGTATTTATCAAAGTCTCCAAAGTATTGAGCCGTCTTTCCACCGAGTATTTATTTATTTATTTACTAGCTGCACCCGGCCACACGTTGCTATGGCTCATTGTTATAGCATTTTCCATCTATCATGCATGGTGAATTTGGATTTAGTGTACCGCAAGGTCCATGTATTATATTTTTTGTCACAACTTCATGCAAATCCTTATCGATGTCGACATCGGGTATTTCAGCGCATATTACTTCGTCGATTTCGTTTGAAGTAATTTTGTTATAGAGCCAGATTAGTATATGTGCGTGTAGCAGTCCTCTCTTTTGCCATTCCACTGAGTACATCCAGCAGCGCACAGACCCAAACACTTCATGTTTTACCATGAAATTCATCAGCCATTTCAGCTTCTGTCTGAAAACACGTACTGTGATGTCATGCCTATACACCGGCAATTGCCCAGGAAGTAAGA
Source organism: Andrena marginata (assembly GCA_963932335.1). Taxonomy (NCBI): domain Eukaryota; kingdom Metazoa; phylum Arthropoda; class Insecta; order Hymenoptera; family Andrenidae; genus Andrena; species Andrena marginata. The sequence goes on from OZ010662.1 coordinate 27,502,055, forward strand.
GCTGTTCTATATCGTCCCAAGCTGGATTACATGTGAATGTAATGAATAGGACTGGACGCCCGTAGTGACAAACATACGCAATTGCATCTTGAGCGTACTCATGCATATGACGTGGACTGCCTGTATATGAAGATGGCAAAATCGTTAGTCTTCCAACGTTAGTTGTATCATATTATCGTCATTTATAACTGCATCTCGCAAATGAACGTATTCTTCAGAGCGAAGCTTGGTCTGATTCAAACGGATGAATATCAAATATTCTGTTTCGATTTTTGCATACATATCTACGATGTATTGGTGAAACAATTGACGGCATTTCAAAATGTGATTGTCTCCATTCTCTTGAATCATTAATCGGTATGAACAATAGTTCATTGCGCTGCATTTCTTATTTGTTTCTTCGCCACTAACTGGATTTATCATATTAACGTTGAAGTGATATCCATCGGCACTTATCCTAAAAAATGATTGGATATTGCAGGGCATCGTAGCATCGATGAGTTTCTGCAACTTTTGTCAATTGATCGTTTCTCCGTTGAAGAACAATATCTCTTTGTTGGAATTGATCTCCGACTATAACAATTGCCACTTCGTCTATGTTGGAGCATTGAATCTTCGCACATGTTCTCCAGCATGAATAACAATCTTTTGTGTATCAGATGGCATCATGTCAATTGCTGTTTTGAACAAACGCTCTAAATTGTTTTTTTTTTCGTGAAAAAGCTCTTGCAGTTGGGAAACAATGGACCTTTTTATGCCGGTAACGATTCCGCAGCGTGCATTCAATTCATCATTGCTATAACCGATGGAATACATTCGTAGGAATTTATGTTGATCATCTGGAAAAGGAAGCAGGGAGCCGGCTTTATGATAAATTTGTCCTTTAACTTTGATAGTTGGCATGAATTGAGCTGTTACGATTTCTGCGCCAAATGACGTCATTTGGAAGCATGAGTTGTATTTCCTGATGTTAGATAGGAAATGCTTTGATTCGGTAGTATATCCGGCAGGCAAGCAAAGTTTTTAATGGCTCTGACGGCGCAACACATTCCTTTCGTTTCTCCATTAAATTTCAGAGCCTTGCAATAAGGACACACTTCCGTCATAGTGCCGATCAGAACATACCGGCGCAAACTATCATCATCAACTGGGTTGTACCGGAATGCAAGGCGATTGTAATCGCGTGATTGCTGAGCACGGAGTCGTGTTTGACGTTGATCTGCTGTTTCTCATTGACGTCTTTCAGCCATTTTCAGCCTGTCGCGTTCATTCCGTTGAGAACGAAGCAGATGTGAAACTGGCGAACGCGATCGCTGTGCTCGCAACCGTACATCCTCATGTCTGGCTGCACGTCGTTCTGTTGCTTCCTCGGCACGTATTTGAGCCATTCTTTGTCTGTTTCGCTCGGTCGAGGATGCCCGCTCTTCCTCAGTTTGCTTTGCAATTACTCGTCGCACTGCTTCCGCTCCGCGAGTTCGACGATCTAATTTTGATCTTCTGCGAAGCATTACTTGGATGAACTAAAGCAGATCGATCCAACGCAATGTCACACGAAATAAATAAATAAATCAAAATGGAATCGTAAAATTGGAAATTAGGAAATCGGAACAGGTCCATACGCGCAATAGGTAGAATCTATATAGTGTTGTGGATCTTATACATAGCGTGGTGAGCAACGGTTGCGCGAAAGAGATGCGCGTGACGGTTGCCCGTACAGTGGTGGGGATGCGAGTTACATCGTTAGCTGTTCTGTGAGCGCTGCGATTCACGAAAATCTTGCTTCATTAAAATCGTCATTGCTCGGCTTCTATTTGTCATAGATTAATGTCGCATACACTTAAACCTTCCTCGATAAATGCTCTACAAAACGGTGCGCATCAGAATCCGTCCAGTGGTTTCGGAGGTTTAAGATTTTGAACAAACGAACATTTACATTTTTATTTATATAGAAGATAGAAAATAGAAGATAGAAGATAGAAGATAGATAGATAGATTTATTTATTTTACGGGGAGTCTCCATGGTTTACAAAACGAAAATTACAGAGTCTGAAGAATGAATGAATTAGCCAATATTGAATAGATAACTAGGTTAACTAATTGGGTCGATAATAACTGTTAATAGGGTCGATTACATAATGCCGATATTTTCGAAGGCTCGCAGCAAAGAGAGGCCTAGAACGCATATTCCTCACTGGAGCGTTGAACGTGACAAGGGCGAGCAAGTCTGGGCAACTTATGTGGTCATTTATAATTTTGTATAGAAAAGTTACGTAAGCAATGCGCCTACGTTCCTCTAGAGTGACCATTTTAAGCGATGCAAGTATCGGGCCATAATCCTGGTCGGCTCTATCCATAGGCTTGCCAAGGATACGAGTGGCAAGCCTCAAAAATTTGTGTTGCACACTTTCGACGGATTTAATAAATTTCGCGCGCCTGGGACTCCAAATGATTGAAGCGTATTCCACATGAGGCCTGACAAGGGCTACGTATAACAACTTCAGAGACTCTCTGTCCCTGAAGTGCATGGCGAACCTGAAGATAAAGCCTATCGCTCTCAATGCAAAACCAGTACAGCGCGCATAGTGGGGCCTGAAATCAAAGCGAGGTGTAATGCAAACTCCAAGATCAATGACTTCGGTAACTTCCCTAAGCACAACATCATTTAATTTATACGAGTGTTTCAGACAGGATCACATTCGGGAGGTTCTAAGCACAACACACTTCCCAATGTGCAGTCGCATTCTGTTAGTAGTACACCATTGCTTTAACCTCAGTAAATCGATTTCATATAACAGATCGTCTCTGATCATCTGCATATAACAGAAAGTTGATATCCGAAAGAGCCACAGCGATGTCGTTGATAAAAATATTGAACAGCAGGGGACTGAGGTACGACCCCTGAGGAACGCCGGAGGTGACACCAATTGGAGAGGAAAAGCAATTTGACACCTTAACAATCTGAACCCGCCCCGAAATATAACATTCGACCCAGGTTAAAAGGGCCCCACAGAACCCCCACAAAGCAAGTTTGTGAAGCAGCACTGGGTGACCGACGGTGTCAAAGGCTTTCTGAAAATCGGTATAGACTGTGTCAACCTGCAGGCCCTCGTCAAGGGCCGCGGAGACAAAGCTGTGGTACACCGCGAGATTGGTAGAAGTGGAGCGTTTCGGGACGAAACCATGCTGTTCAACACATAAGAAACTTGTCAGCTAAGAAGGAAGCATATCGGTGACGATCTCTTCGAATACCTTGGGCAGTACCGATAATTTGCTAATGGGCCGATAGTTACTAACATCAGAATGGTCACCGACCTGGAAGATAGGAGTAACGAGGCTAGATTTCCACTGTGAGGGAAAAGCTCCACTAGTTAGTGATGCATTATAAATATATCAGAGAGGCCTCGAGAGAATAAAGCAACACTCAGATGTCGAAGTGACAGGTACTTGTTATTGTCGTGCAACCGTTTATCGAAAGTGTGGGAGACTCTTCAAATTGCAAGATCTTGAACTGTGCTAGAATCCGCTGAGGGGTGGAGTTGTCTGGGTAGACAAGTTCTGTCTTTTGATAAGCCGGTGTTTGGCCCGGGGTGATTTTACTCGTGGGTGGTCTTCGTGTTGGAAATCCTGCCAGCACCTTTTGCTTGTCCTCGGTCTCTGTCGTCGTCTAAGTGATTGATCTAGTTCAATGGCGCCAGTATCCAAGAAGTGTAGTGGATGTGGTACCGCTGTAGCGAACTCAGTTAAGTGCGAAGATTGTGGGAAAATTAGCCATGCGGGGCTCACTTGCCTCGCTCGTTCTTGTCATCCGTGGCATAACGGTAAACTTTTAAATTGTCGATCCGAGGTCACCGTGTCGCAAGTTGTTGTCAGTAGTCCTGAGCAACCGATAACGTCGCATTCGTCCTTACCATGCATGGATGAACTAAAGGATTTTCTGAAGGCGGAGTTCGCTATTTTTCGGCAAGAAATTATGTCGAAATTTAAAACGGAGATGGACGCCCTATCTGTGCGTGTCTGTGCGCTTGAAGCAAGCGGGACTGCAGCGGGAGGGCAGATATTGTCGTGTTCTCCTCTCGTTGACGCCGATGATATAATTGGTGAAATCCAGGATAGGCAAACAAGAGCTAATAACTTAATCGTCATTGGTCTACCGGAGCCAGATAATCCATCGGCTGAAATCTCCAGGGCTATTGACGTGGATGAAGTTCTGAACATCTTTAGAGCTATCTGTCCGGAGGTGTCGCAGGTGCAGAGGTGTCATCGCCTAGGTAAACCAAAGGGCTCCGCGAGTAGACCACTTTGTGTGCGTCTGGAGTCCCCTGAGATTGCCAAGCAGATCTTGCGGAACAAGCACCGGTATAAAGGACCATGCAAGATCTCGGAGGACAGGACGCAGCGGCAAAGACAGTCACTGAACCAGCTGAGGGTGAAGCTGCGCGATCTTCAGGAGAATGGTGAACCGAACTTAACTATTCGGTACATAAATGGAATCCCGAAAATTTTACCAGCCAGGCAACATCGTGATGCCTTGCCAAAAAAACATCAGCGGGAGCCTTTAATTTACTATCAGAATGTTCGTGGTCTGCGTACTAAGCTAGGATTCCTGTTGAAATCGCTGCTTTCTTCCTCTGTAACATATGTTATTATCCTTGTCGAGACGTGGCTAAACTCCTCCATATCTTCGCGTGAGCTTGGTCTGGCTAATTACACAGTGTTTAGGTGTGACAGATCCTTAAACACGAGCTGCCTCTCCAGGGGAGGGTCTTATTGCCGTTAGGAGAACGATACCGTGTTGTCAAATCAGTCACAGCTGTGCTATTCTCGAGCAGGTCATTGTACGAGCTCACTTCGGTGGGAATAAGTATTTAACAGTCTGTGCTATTTATTTTCCGCCTGCGTCACAGCCAGCCCTATATGCAAATCATGTAGACTGTATCACCGAATTATATAATGCATACATCTCCCTCACGCGGTTTGGTTTGACAATAATGGTCTCTCGTGTATTAAGAAATTGGGGGTATCGCTCTCTGAATCCATGGCATTAGATTACCTCCTATGTGGTTTTAATTATTGCGATCTGGTACAAGCAAACTCGGTATTTAATGCGTTTGATTGTATGCTTGATCTGGTCTTTGTTGGCACTAGCAATGTTTTGGTGGACCTCGTCATTGATACCGTAGTTGCGCCTGATGCATACCACCCACCACTGTATGTTAGTTTCAGGGATGTGGTAACCGTGTTGGACATGTCTGGCGGGAACGAAGAATATCTTGATTTTAGGCGTGGGGATTACCCTGGGGTGCTAAGCTACTTGAATTGTATTGACTGGGACACCGAGGTCGGCGGTAAAGACCCTGAGGTTGCCCTGGAGCGGTTGTACAACCATATGAGTAATGCCATATGCGCTAATGTACCTGTAAGAACTGTAAGGCGATCCACTTATCCGCGGTGGTTTTCACCGAGACTTAAGTATCTGATACGAGAGAAGAAGAGTGCGCATAAGAGGTTTAAGCGAAGGAGTGCACTTAGTGATTACCTTGACTTTTCCTCTCTCCGATCACAATGTAAAAGATTGATGGATATTGATTATCGTGCGTATATGGACCGCGTTGAGAACTCCGTGCAGGACAATGTAAAAAGTTTTTGGAATCTTGTTAATAGTAAGCGGGGTAGTCCTGGTATCCCAAATAACCTGTATTTGGACCAGGCTACTGCCTCGACGCACGCGGCGGGTGCTGATTTGTTTGCATCATTTTTCGGTTCAGTTTATACTTCTGTGCCGCCTGTGGCGCCTGCCCTGAATGCAGTGTCAACCTCGGATTGTTGTCTGAATATAAATGAGATGTATATTTCAATTGGCGAGATTTATACCAGGCTCAATTCGCTCGATGTGAATACTGGTCCTGGCTTTGACGGGATTCCGCCTATCTTTCTGAAAAGCTGTAGTTTTATCCTTGCGAGGCCCCTCTGGAATATTTTTAACTCATCGCTTTGTGGTGGTAGTTTTCCTTCTTTATGGAAGACGAGTATTGTTACCCCGGTATTCAAGGCAGGCGATCAGCCGGATGTAAGAAACTATAGGCCTATTTGTAAATTGTCAACCATACCGAAGTTATTTGAGGAAATTGTCACTGAGAAATTAACACCGTATCTTACCTGCGTGATTTGTGATGAACAACATGGATTTGTCCCGCAGCGATCTACTATCACAAACTTAGCGGTGTTCCATTGTGCTGTTTCAGCGGCCCTCGATGCAGGCTTGCAAGTTGACACTATATACACAGATTTTAGTAAGGCTTTTGATTCTGTTGACCACTCGATCCTTCTGCACAAACTTATTGCGTGTGGCTTTAATGGGCCATTCTTGTCCTGGATCAGGAGTTACCTGACGAATCGTGTGCAGGTCATCAGGGTAGGAAACCAGTTTTCCGCTCCTGTAGCAGTTGGCTCGGGTGTACCCCAGGGGTCGCACTTAGGCCCTCTTTTATTTATATTATTTATAAACGACCTTAAGGGGGTTTTCCGTAACTGTCGATTCTTGATGTACGCTGATGATTTAAAAATCTTCCGCACTATCGGGAGTGGACATGACGCGGTATTGTTGCAGGAGGACCTCGGTCGTTTTGAGAGATGGTGTACTGCCAACAGGATGGTGCTGAACACGGTTAAGTGTGTCCTCATGAGGGCTCATAGGTCTGTCCAGGGTATAATGTCATCTTATACCCTATGTAATGCCCCTCTGACTGAAGTAGACGAGGTCACTGACCTTGGAGTAAAAATTTCGTCGGGTCTTGACTTTCGCAAGCACTACCAAAGTTTGACGTGCAAGGCAATGAAAACTCTTGGTTTTATTGCAAGGTTCGCAAAACATTTTAAGAGGCAAAAATCGTGGAAACTACTGTACGTCGCGCTCGTTAGGCCTCAGCTTGAATATGCCTCGGTAATATGGAACCCCAAACATAAGCATTACATCAGTTTAATCGAGAGAGTGCAGCATAAATTCTTGAGGCTGGCCTTGAGGGCGCTAGGCAACCCAATGCACTTTAGTGACCATGATTATGAACCAGCCCTGCAATCAACGGGTATTGCCACCCTTGGTGTCCGTAGACTAACAGCGGATCTGATCTTTCTTCATAAGATCATACATGGTCAAGTTAATTGTCCGGAGCTCGTGTCCGCATTGATGTTCCGTTCCGGGCACCGGAACGTCAACTCCGACCCAGGCCCCTTTTTGAATGTAAAGAACCAGGATATCGGAACTACACTGCCGACCCCTTAACTAGGGCCATGAGGAAGGCCAACATTAACCTCACCGATATTGACTTGTTCGCCGTATCCCTTGATACCCTTCGATTACTCTTAAACTGTCGATCTTCCGTCCGTATGTCACAGGCATAGCTGCGCTTAATTTTAATGTACACCAACTTGTTTATTTGCTATATTGTATGTATCTTCTGTATACTAAAGGGTTCTCCCGTTAATAATAATAATAATAATAATAATAATAATAATAATAATAATAATAATAATAATAATAATAACACTGTTTGAGGAATAGAGGTGGAATGCCGTCAGTACCCGGGCCCTTACTCGTGTCAAGAAACCTAAGCTTGGAGAAAATGTCCCCGATGGAAATAGTAAGATCATTCAGCGTTACGTTGGTATAGGAAATAGGGTTCATATTCAAGGCCGTTACCTGCCCAACAGAAGGTGTATAAACAGAGCCAAAGTAGGTACCGAAGAGATCGGCGATAGCTAAATCCGACGAGGCTGTTGCTCCTTCATGGTGCATGGTGTTGTGCCTGGGCGCCTAGGGTCGAGATTCTGGAGACGAATCTCGGGGTACTCCTGGGCGTCCTTGGCGATCTTCGTCCATGGGCTCCGAATGTTCGGGTGAATATGCCGGGGCGAAAGGATTCGGCTTGAAACCGAAGGTAGGGGACCGTTGCGGGTTAAAGAGTTGGAACTCGCCGTAAGGTTAACAAATTTATTCTGTCCCGATCTGGGTGACAATTACACTGTGCCTACTTGGGCGTGAGCCTCGCATAAAGTCGGGTATCAATACCGATTCAAATCTTTATCAAGTCTGCCCTCGCATTGCTCGTACATTGTTCTTATACTGTAATCGGAGCGAAGCGGGGACCACCGGGGTCTCCGCCTTTGGCCTGTTTTTGGGTATTTCGCCATGTGCTGACGGGTCTCGCTGCGTTTCCGAGATCCATTACGCGGTTGTGCCAAATTCCGGCCGCTCGATTAGGGCAATCGGAATGTGTATGGTGTCGACACGCTTAGGTGTCGGCCCGGGCACAACAATGGAGCTGTGAAGTCCACTGACACCCCATTTAGCATTAACGAAGGACCAGAAACTCCTTACATCATTTCGTACAGAATTTTCTACGTCATCAACATAAGCACGATAGGCACTTTTAGTAAGTGCTTTGCACTGAGAGCGGAAATCCGAAAATAATGAATAATCGCTGAAAGAGTTGGAAGTTTTGTAGGCTTTGTGCGCTTTCTTCTTATTCCGAATGAGAAATTTCAGGCGTGGCGAAAACCACCGAGGATAAAGAGATCGACTGTACACTCTAACAGCCACAAAGGCAACGATAACATCGTTAAAGTGGGAGTAAAGACGATCCACAGCGGTGTCTGGGTTAATCCCTCTAAACTCGGTATCCCGGGACGGGCTTTCGATAAGCTAACCATTGGCTCGGTTTGTCAATGACTCACGCCGGATTTCTCTCTGAAAATCTATTTTGGGGATCAGGAGCCTATATGGCGCTAAAATATGACACTTCTTGAAAGCTTATGCAAGCTATAAATTGCAAGATAAAATTGATGGTTAGTATTTTACGTGTAGTGGAACATTTAACTAATGTTTTTACATGTCGTACGCCAAAAAATATTAAAAATTGAGGCTATTACTGACATTCCTGTAAATCTCTGTACTTCGCGCGTGTCTAACTGGACAGTGCCCATCCTACGATACGTAAAAATCATTGAAAATAATGAATTGAAACGTTTTTGTAAAATTTATATTCGTAGTTTTTGGGACCCGAGGTCCCTAAATCCCTACGTTTCATCAGAAATTGATTGGTTCTGTCCTTATTAACTATTAAAGGAATTTAAAAATTACAAGAAAAATCTACGATGTAAGTACACGAGCGTAGGTATCTCTAAAGGCAGAGTTAAACATGTGCAACAGCGCGCAATGCGCGCTGAACACTCAAAATTTCCTACGGGACGAGGTCCTACGTTGCGCGCCGGACCATAAAAATCGACCCTTGTAATGGTGTTCTGTAGCGCGCATTGCACATGTTTAGCCGTGCCTTTACGTTAAGGTCTGGGCACACATATCAGTTCCGTATATGTTCACGTAGAATTCAGGTACTCTTCATTACTTTCCTCAATTACTTTACTCCAAGTACTTTCCATTATAGTCATTAAAAATAATAAGGATTATATCAAGTTTGGTGTCATTTTCATCAGAAAAACACTAGTAGAGATACTTCTATGATAAAAATTGGCATACTCATTACAGAATGGCCTATTGCTGGATTTGTCCTTATGCCACTACTCTAGCGTTTGTGACCCCCGAGCCGCGTCGTACGAAAGCTTTTACCTGAGAACCCATCAGGGTCGTAAAAAAAGGTACGCGTTACCGTTTAACCGAGTTCAAGAGAGCATACAGTGAGAAGGCCAGAATGTCGTGGCCATCGAATTTTAACTTTCTGAGTACGAATACAGAAGCTGGTGTAAGCGTGGCGTTGAGTAGCTAAATGATTAAAACATTCAGACACAACAATTCTAGAAAAAACATTAAAACACCGCTACTATCAAAGACACATCCGATTAGTTGCCCCATAAGTCCAATCTATGCATACACTGCATAAAGATAAAATCATAAAAAAAGGTCTGCAAACGCATTGTTGGACGTGGCCGAAACCGCGACGTCGACCCCGTCGACATCAACAAAAGAAGGAGACGATTGGCGGACGTAGTCTCCTCAGGAGACTCTTCTGCAGTCGCTCGCATAGGACGGTCGTGTCAAGCACTTTATGTACACCAAACCTTAAATATATTCACTTCTTGCAGTCTAAATACCATACTCCTTTCCTCTCCTATACTATTCACTTTCCTCTATCAAATAAAAAAACTTTCATATGAAATATCGTTTAATACCGTTCGTCCGGCTCGCGCATAAACAACATTTCGTACAATTCCCGAGTACCCGCGTATCGCGTTTTTTTTCACGACGATATCGTCGATATCAACGACACGAAGCACGCAATCACCGATCCGGAGGTTCTTCTCGTCGCCTAGGTACACGCCGTACACGTTGTCGATCAGTTTCTTGGTGTCGGTGAAGAACAGTCGCAGGTTTTCTCGTGACAACGGTCCAACGGCGTTTCGTTGATACACCGCGAGATCGTCCACGGCTACTCTACGCCGGGGCGTATCGAAACCCTCTACGATCTATTCGTCCTTCTCCATTCCCTTATCCAGCTCTTGCTCCTCGGTTGTTTCGTAGTTTTCGGTGTCATCTGTGTCGACGATATTGTCTTTACCGTCGCTCGAATCCGGAAGCGGAGACATTTTGGGACGTTTCTTCGCTTCGAGGGTGGACGGAGTAAGGGATAAGCGTATCTTCTTCAACTGTTGCTCGCGTTTAATCTTCCCAGACGGAGCTGGCGCCGCGGTTTTCAGCCCAGACGTGTTCTCGACCAAGCTTCGCAGCGGCTCGACGATCAGATACGTACTCTTCTCTAGAGCCGTTTCCGCTGCCATTTTACCCATTTTCAGAGCCAGGTATTTCCGTTGTATGGCGTCGCTGGTCCTGGCGATCTCATCCTTCGTCCCGACGTCCTTGGTCGATAATTGTCGTTTCGTTCCTTTTCGCCGTTGGTATTGTCGCGCTTGTTGGTGTACGCGACCCGTTTCGGCGTCGCTCGACGTCGTCGTCGTCTTCGTCGTCGGTGGTTCATTAGCCATTTCGTGTTGCTCGATGAACTAATCGTGACCTACTGATGGTCTCGAGTTACGAGGAACTCGTTAAATCCTCGTCGATATCGACCAGCATATATGGGACTGTCCTTGTCAATGACCACGAAATCGTACCGCCGTCACAAACACCTCGCGCACAAGTCGCTGGACGCGTTGAATGTCATATCTGTCTTCACGTGATGGTTGTACACGCGCCGCAAGTTTGTTCCGTCCTGTTTAAACGCGGCCGAATTTTGGCGATACGCACCCATCGCTGCCATCTATTGTTCGCATCAGAAAGAATCGGTGAAGATCGCGACGGTAGACATGCGAATCGACTTCGAGTGCAAGGAGAACGTTCCTGCTAACAGCACCGCTAACTGTCTTCTCATACACGATCGCATCGTCGAGTACAGTCCTTTGACGAACGTAGTACGCAAACTGGTGTATTATTTACGCGAGATCGACACTGAAACCAACAGTCGCTTCACTGTCCTCACCGCTGACGCTTCCGTCGCTATGAATCGCCATGTACGTTGACGTGGACCTGCAAGGATTCAAACTCGAGTGCAACGAGTTCGTGGCGAAAGAGATCGCTATTCTCGCGAACGACTACGACGTCGACGACGATAAAACCCCAACGGTGCCGACGACGCCGGCTACCATCTGTCACTGGATCTTCGAGCCGCCCTTTTTTTTACCCCTGGACTCGACTCGGCTTGTTCGAGAAACGACAATCAACCTGACTCACGATGCATCATTACGGACTTCGCTGGTCCGACGGCTGAGTCCTGTACTCGTCTGCCCGGCTTGCTGGCACGCGTACTCGCGAACGTCGACCTTGCATTCGCAAAGGGTCCGGAAAAGAAGAAATAGTTGCTCGAGATAACTACAAACGCGAGCATCGTGTATATCACAGAGATGTACGAGCAGAGAAAGATGTACGACGACGGCAACGACGATGCTGATTACGATGTTCACTTCAAAGTTGATGAGGACAGCGATTCCTCGCGTGACACCGTCGACGGCGAGAAAGATGAGGGCGAGGAAAACGAAGAAAACGACGAGGAAGACGACGAAGACGAGAATGACGATATCACCGTTCCAAATTTGAAGTCCATGTCGTCCACGAATATTAGCCTGTGGGCTGGAGAACGCGTACACGATATGGAATTACATGCACCGCAAACTCTAACGTAAGAACTGCACACGCCTCCTCCTATATTCTCTTTACGCGCATTCAAAAGTACCACCTAAACGTATCGTATCATTTTCTCTTTTACAGCGAAATTACCGAAAACGACGTCGTCGACATCGAGAACGCTGACATACAAGCACCAACAACGAGAACGCTGACACACTAGCGCCCAACAACGCCAACGGCTACTGCTTTCTGCCTCTACATTCGTAATCTGTAGATCTCAAACAAATACTGTACTGTAGCAACTATTATTACACACACGAATATACAAGCATTGTAAAATAAAATAAACACTGTTTTTTTGTTTTTACCACAAAGACTCTACATATATTCTTTATTAAAAATACCTGGACACTATATATTTTTTTTTGTTTTTATACATATTTTTAATATGTTGGGGTTTTTTTATTATTTTAAATTTTTTTTTATATGCTGCGTCGATTGCTCGCCGAACATTCTTCACTGCCTGCAACATACAAACATATACAATTGCGCATAAAACGTCATAGTTCGCTACGAAACCTCGTGCCTAAAAATCACTGCATATACTTGTCGAATAATCGACGCAACCCCCAAATATTATCATGCTCGTTTTCAAAATACAAATAATCCACATCGTTCCTCTCCATCCGCCACATTTGGCGGAACTGACGTACAGCTCTCCACAACAATAGGTTCATGTACCCACTCAGTGGAGGATACTGTCTTCGCTGAGACAAACACCCACATTTTAATAAATATCACTGAATCGTAGCACACGCGCACAGGTAAGTATCATACGAAATCAATATACACTTGTCGCCTATCATCGCACATTTTGTATTTGTTGTTCTATAAAAGATTGCTCGCAAAGTCAAATTTGTAATGATCTCGCAGCGTGGTCGCGCTTCCTTGCGCGGAGCCCATCCATCCCTCCAGCGGCGAACGACAGTGGGGCTCGACGAATCACATTCCCTACCTGGACCATAGCACGTGCCTCGCAAAACGCAACAATCGTATACGTGCGATAAATGTTTCCATTTTCTAGAAAAAGTTGTTTTTCTTCCAACGCGAATCTTCGTCCCATTGTTAGCTTTCTCATGCGTATTACTATGCCTATACGTATGTACCTATGCATACGGTGTCGCTGAAATACAGCAAATTCAACAAGTGCCTTCCCCAAGTACATACTCGCATCGAACACGATCCAGTCCACACCCTATCATGTACTCTGTGCATAACATACACATGTACTCATCGACTCCTGAAGGATTGCGCGAATTCATCGCTCCTTCGCACCATACTCCCGCTATCAGCTACTGCATAGGCACTTTGTATCGTACTATATACATACTCTTCATCTTATTACGACTTCACCGACGTTGGCACACACGTTTTTACCACCACCACTGATACCGGTACGCTATACACGTACGTGTGCACGAACATACATGAAACGATGCTCCACTGATCTTACACCCTTTAAATTGACACATACACTCGCAAGCTGGCGAACAGTGAACACGTCTGTGTCTCGTTCTCCGACCAGCTGAATCTCGCAATGAACAAACGACATTGCACCGACACACAGGGGTTCCAAAGTGACTTTTTTGCGGACAAAATTCCGTATCTCCGTCAATTCTCAACCGATTTTTTATTACTTTGGCTCATTTTGTAGGGGATTAAATTTTCTATAATATCAAATATCTGAAATGCAACCAAAACGTGTTTTTTCTATTCTTTTTTCATTCTTTGGGGGACAGTATCACAGAGGTGAACGAAGTACTTATTTACAAATTTTTTATAATTTTACCAATTCTGTCTTATGGAAGCAGCGTAGACCCATCAAAGTTCCAATCTTTCTCTCTCGAAACGGTAAAAATTTTTATCAGAGAGTATGGATGGTATTTTAATTCACGGAAAACACGTTTTAAACTCGACTATTCTGCCAATTGGTCAGGTGTCGGAAGAAACACAGGAATCTAGGAACAAAGATTTTAGAAGATTCCGACAATTTAATACCAGAAAAAGTTTGAGGTTTTCGACAAATGAGGATATAATACATAATTTATTAATAACATCGGATCCTTTAATTTCGATTTTGAGATCCCAATGGCCAATTCCGTCTGTTGAACTTGAAAAAGACGCAATATATCTTTTATCTAATTATAAAGAACATGTAAAATATATGGAAGAAAACTAATGTGACGTCCCACTATTTTTCGAGCGGTCCTAATCAACACCTTCCATATAAATTCTCGCACAACCACACAACTACCTACGAAACCTCAATTCTTAACCCTTTCCCAACCACCGGGTTGTCTGGACGATGTACCTTAGCGGTCCCCATCTCCAGATGATCAAATTCGAAATCCCCTTCCCCTCGTCGGCCTTCGAGGCGCGAACTCTTCCCACATTCAAACCTTAGACAAGTCCCTCGCCGAAACTCATTTAACTCGAGACCCCTCCCTACAACTAACCTATACAAACCTCCACATTTCAAACCTCCCCAATCAAAATCCTCCTAACCATCCAACAGGTGGAGTATTCCCTTCTCAAAGCCCCGAAATACGCCATAACGACACATACCTTACGCATGAGTCATCAACACGCGCCGATTACATAACACATATTTTAAGGATGAATCATCACGCATACCGCAAATTCCCCCCACATACCAACATTCCATCGCTTTGTATAAATACCAGCGCCGCTGGACCGCGGACACAGTCTAGTTAGAACAACTAGTTCGGCAACATCCACTACGCTATTTAAATTTCAAATCTCTTACTATCTAAGTATTCGCTTCAGTGCAACGCCCCACAGAGGATCACAAACCTTCGCTATCACTGTAAGCGCTTATTATTTTGTAATTAATAATCCTATCGCTTTATATCATCCTCATTTGCTTACGCTCTTAGCTTTACATTATTTTCTTTTGTTATTAACATATATCGTTTAATTGCTACGTTTATCGCTTTATATTGTGTCTATTGCTTATATTACCGCCTAATTATATTATTGCTTAACTCTATTGCTTAATATTAACATGTTATCATTAATACTAATTCATCTTATGCTTATATTTGCAACCACCATTATATAAATGTTTTGTGCTCATGCTTGATGTCTACGCATTATTGTAAACTGCTATTGCGCCAATAGTGCATTGCTTATTCACTCGCAGCCAATAAATGACGGTTCTGTTTACTTAAACGTTTGAATTCTCGCAATTGGCCACCGAATACCAGGAATCCTAACCGGCCTTGCAACGGCTGTTCTTCCTTCGCGAACCTCGGGATTTCTTATCAGTGTTTACAACTTTCTGTCACTCAGAGTCCCGCATGACCGTTACTACGTCTATTTTGAAGAACTACCATACGGGTGTTTCTTTCCCCATGCAGTAGTTAAGCCAATTATCAAGGCCTAAAAACAAACCGCGAATACCTTAACGGGTGTCCCTAGGGTGAGCGAATACTTCCCAGCCTTCCCTGGTCGATTAAAGCTGCGAAATAGGGTTTCGTGCTTAACCCCTGCTACCCCTTAGAGCAAGCGAAACAGGGTTTCGTTCCTAAGGCTTTGCTATCCCTTAGCGCCGCGAAATAGGGTTTCGTGCCTAAGCCTTCGCTACCCCTCAGCGTCGCGAAACAGGGTTTCGTGCCTAATCCCTGCTACCCCTTAGAGCCAGCGAAACAGGGTTTCGTTCCTAAGCCTTTCCTACGACTTAGCGTCGCGAAACCGGGTTTCGTGCCTAAGACTTCGCTACCCTCAGCGTCGCGAAACAGGGGTTCGTGCCTAATCCCTGCTATCCCTTAGAGCAAGCGAAACAGGGTTTCGTTCCTAAGGCTTTCCTATCACCTAGCGTCGCGAAACAGGGTTTCGTGCCTAAGCCTTCGCTACCCCTCAGTGCAGCGAAACAGGGTTTCGTGTCCGACTTTCGATATCCTCCCAAACAAAGTCACTGCCCTAAACCTCGCCACCCAGGACGTGACACTAACTTACTTAAATTTGAATTGTTTAATTTATATTTCTTTTATTTTATCTCATTTTAATGTTATATGAAAAAGAACGGTTAATAAACTCGTTGTTTCGGAACCAAGACTTCAGAATATGTTTTTTTAATCCCTAAAGGAAATTTTGGAAAACTACTGTGTGACATTTTAGCAAATGTAATCCCAGACAAAAGAAGCAATAAAAGATAAAAATCGGTTGAGAATTCACTGAAATACGGAATTTTGTTCACAGAAAGGCACTTCGAGCGCTATCGCCAATTAAACAAAATCGGATTGACACCACAGTGGCAAATGGTGGCAGCTAATTCTTTTTTGAAATTGTTTATTACAGCCTTACTCACATTCCAAATGCTCAAAATGTGGTTCGGGAAGATTCGATAAAGTTTTATGGGATCAGGAACTCCCATAACGTTAAGAGGAGGACACGGAATGACGAAGACGGGAAGTCGGCGGTAGCCAAGGTGGTTACGGCGGCTGGCCACCGCGCAACGAACGTGAAGATCGCGGGTTCGCGTCCCGTTAAGGCGATTTCCCTTTTTCCGTGATCCTACAGTTTTATTTACTAATAAACAATAATAAAAACGTAAACAAATAAATCACGGTCTTGACGTTCTTTGATATTTCTGAACGCTGCTATTTGGTTCTAGAATCATATATTAAATTGATATTTTAGACGGATCTGATTGTAGTAAACTCAGTGGACATTCCAAATTTTCAGCCCTTGTAAAGTTGTATTTCAAACATTCTGATGTTTCAACAGATCACCTGTTTTATGTTTCCGCTATTGCAGATTGCCGATTGAAGATTTTACGTAAAAAAACTACTTAGATAGGCAAAATCTTATCAAATTAGCCCCAAAGATTGTTCTACTGTAGTTTTCATCCGAATTTGTCAGAAAAAAGGATAGAAAAGAACACGTTTTGGTTGCAAATCAGGTATTTGATATTATAGAAAATTTAATCCCCTACAAAATGAGCCAAAGAAATCAAAAATCGGTTGAGAATTGACGGAGATACGGAATTTTGACCGCAAAAAGTCACTTTGGAACCACTGTGCGACGCTCTGCCAGGCGCGCACGTCAGAGACAGTGGAAAAACTAGTCTCCTTTTCTATATCTTGCTTTCTTTATCTAAATAAAGCAAACGCCGGCGGTTGTACCAGTAGCCGAAACAACGCCTTCACACTTCATACTACTTGAAATGTTTGAAGGGGTTTACTACGGCGCGGTCACCGATTGCTGGAAAGTGTGTTGCAAATAAAATGAAGGTATTCAGTATTCTCGGCCAATTAAGCTTTTGGCGCCTCCCAAAATTATAATGTCGAGTCTACCTTTTACGTCGAAAAGGTGGACAAGATTTGTTCACTTCATTCCCCGCCGCCTCACGATTTTATGACCTTTCATATAACGAAATAACGTAGTGGTATAGATCGTTGAATTGCCCCAACAAACGTTAGCATGGTATGAATAATGAAATATAATGTTTCGTTTAAAAAAACCAAGTTGCTCTTTAAATCTGCTCCATTCCACCACCTGTAGAAGAACTATCTATACCACATAATGTTCCCCTCCACATGAAACAACTTTCGTAACAACAATTTTTTAATATCTTCACTTCCTTGCGAGATATTCCACCACATCCACTTAAAACCGACTCACTATACAATTACTATTCAGTGTCACATATCTGCATATATAGTGTATTACAATTATGATGTATCTAGAAACAAGTATACCTCTCGCAGCAGTATAATTGTTGCTATTTACAGTAATAATTATCATGTCATTGCTTGCTTTAATATATAAACTAAATAATAGACCATAAAAACACGTATGCAAATTATACATATGTAGGAGTAAAGAGTACATTTGCGTTGAAAAACACACATTTTTCCAGTCTTTTCGACGATGTGCGGCGTGCATTCGCGTGCGCGCGTAGTAGAGAAATCCCTGCATAGCGCGCACACGATCGCTTTCGACGCGCGGATCGTCGTAAAAGTCGACCCTTTCAAGTGCTCCCAACTCCTCGAAAATCCGAGAAACTCGTAAATCTGACCCGTGCGCGGCGCGCAGTTGCACCAGTGGGAACGTCTTTCTGCAACAAATCGGCCTTGCGCGGCGAAAAAAATGTGCGCGGCGCGCGGTTGCACTAGTGGGACTCTGCCTTTAGGTTAACGTATAAGCTAGTTGATAAGGATAGTCTTTAAGTGTAATCGTTAGATTTAAACGTAAGGTCACGATCACAGTATATTTACAAAACGTAGCACCATGTTTTACACGTTTATCTAATTAAAGTTAACACAAATTTAGTTTATTATAAGGAGCAAGTATGAGAAGGTAACCGAACCGCGCAGTTCGTATAGCAAAGAGTGTGGAACGTTCCAGGAAAGCGCGAACACGTGAGAGCAAAAGGAGTATTTGTTAAGACGACGATTCTAGGAAAAGAGAGCGATCGCGGTGATAGATCGGACCGTTTCGCCGAATTCTCTGACGTCAGCACCCCACCCAACAGCTGCTCGCCCTGAGCAGCACGAGGACCGCATCGGCGAAACAAAGCCGTTCGCGCTATGAAGTGAGAGAGCTGCCTAATTAGCTGAGGTGCGCGTCAACAGATGGTCCGGCCGATCTCATCACCGCGATTGTGCATACCACGACTTGGTCTCGTTAGCCGTTTCGAACCGCGCGCGAATTCGGCAGCAAATCCTGTAGCCGTGGCCGTTTGGGCCAATCCCAAACAGATTTGAACCTACGAAAATAGACAATCACTCTTTGAAGTTTCTCGTATAATGAGAAATTTCTCAACACGTCATTTACAGCTTTTGTCGAGATCATTACGGCCGATGATTGTATTTCGGATGTATCAATATCGATCGTCTTTTGTTCGGGCCAATTTTCTGTTGTGAGCCATGTAGCCCGTGCCACCACAATTCTTTCTCTTTCCAATCTTCGACCGAAATCTTTCCGTGCCACCACAATTCTCTCTCTCTCTTTCAATCTGCATGTCCAGTTAGATCCTGAATGTTCGTCACTCGATTCGCGACATACGTTTTTCGAATATTCGGAGATGAGGCTATCCAGCTCAGCACGATCATTGAGTCGCTCCAGAAATGAATGCTTTGAATCTTGTGAGAGAACGCCTGAACTGCTGTAGCGCATAGCCTCGCGAGCACAAACGCTGCATTTAGCTGGAGCTTCGGTAGCGAAATTGTTTTTAAGAGTGTTACCCTGCTTTTTGAGCAACTCAAGCGTGAAGCAGTCTCATCACTTGAGTTTTTAGAGACTGCATGCAGACACGCCCTGTATGCTGTTTCCAACGCGTCTCTAAAGCCGATGAAATCGGACATCTCGCTGTCGTTTCCAGGATTTATGTATACAATAAGAAGCTTATTAATATATAAGTAATTTATACATAAATCAAAATTTATTTTCTGAATACCTGTTGATTTTCAACAACAAGCCGTCATATTCGTCCCAGATGTGTTGCAGATTCTGTGGAAGGGTTTCATCCCATCCAAACTGCAGTTGCCATATTTGCTGCATAATAAATTTTGCTTCTATGAGCACCGGGCCCAATAGACCAAGTGGGTCAGATATTTAAGCTATCTTGGAGAGCACGAGTTGCTTTTTCACTTTCTTAGACTCTTCGCTCGTCACGCTGTATTTCATGTCGTCGGTCCTCGCGTCCTATAGAATTCCTAACGTTTTTAACACTCCTTCTTTATCCAGTTTTAATAGGCTGTTCGCGTCGGAGTCACGCAATTATCCCGCGAGTCGGCGGTGGATGTGTATACGGGTTCTAAACCTACCAAGACGTTGAAGCAAGAGTTTCAACACTTCCAAGATGAACAAGACCATCAAGACTTCCAAGAAGAACAAGACTTTCAAGACTTCGAAAACTTTCAACGCTTCCAAAACTTCGAAAACTTTCAAGATCTATATACACTCAAGACTTCGAAGAGTTTTAAGCGTCGAATCATGTTCGAAGTGCTTCGAATTAGTCGCCTGATATACAATACAGATTCGAAGCGCTTTGAAGTGCTACGGACCTCATCACTATGTATGACTAACTGTTGTTTACACTTTCTACCGCTAGGGGCGATTGTGTCTTAGTTCAGCGCTCTCTAAGGTCTGTGTACGCATAAGCTCGGGGTTCTCTCACTCTTGTCCGCGTTGGCATGAATACGGCGCGACCATGACAGAACAGAGTCTCCGTCGTCGAGCGAGCTCGGACGCCCTGTCCGACGTGTACTAGTGGCACATGGTGACACACCCCGCCGCAGCTAAATATTGGAAGGGGAAGCAGGCGCGTGAGGGGCCACTAGAGCGTTGTGGGGATATGCGTCCACCTGGCAGCCGGTTTGTAGTGGCAGGCTGGTGGGGGAGGCCACACATGCGCGTGATGATGCTGCGACGTCCAACCAATCAATGCCAAGATGGGAAACGAACCGACGCCAGCGCCAAGCCAAGCCAAGCCAAGTAAAACCACGATCAACCAGCGTCGTCAGGGAATCGGTTGTCGACGGTGGTTGGCTGCGGCCTCACTTGGCTTGGCTAGTTGGCTCGGCTTGGTGCTGGCGTCGTTTCGTTTCCCATCGTTTCGCATCTTGGCGTGGATTGATTCTACGTCAACGCGTCATCACGCGCATGTGTGGCCTCCCCCACCAACCCACCACTACAACCCGGCTGCCAGGCGGACGCATTTCCCCACAACGCTGGTATCCTACGCTGGAGAACGCTGGGTTAGGTTAAAAAAATAACGGGAGTACGATTTAGGCGCAGGTAAGAATTATGCAAGTTTTCCATACGTATACGGTAGAAGCCACATTAACATACACGACTTGCTTATGTTTCTAAAATTAAGGTTGTAACCCTATTTCGCTTACCTTTGCTTCTTCCTTCCAATAAAGCATTAAACAAACAATTTACGAGGCATCAGCTACATTATGTCAATTTCATATTTTTAATTCTATTATTCCTCCACGTAGATCGTTTGTTCAGAAAACGTTTTTCACCGGTAAACGCGAAAGTCAACCTTTACGCGTAAATACGATTCCGCGGATCGCGTAAGAAATTGTATGAACTGTATGGATATAACATTATTCATCATTAGCGAAGCAGTTATAAGTCACACATATTTACTTCCGGTCGGATAATCTCAGTCTCTTAAGTACAAGAGCGATTGTTTTAATCTACTGTTTTATTGTTTAACTGCAACGAATATTATAAAGTAAGAACCTTGAATAAATTATAATCTAAAACTCATGTCTTTACGCATCTTTATTACATCTTCGGTCATTTAGGACGTGATAGTTTTATAGTAGCAGCGGTGGGATACTCCAGGCTTATCCATTGGTAATAGGTACTGTTCAACAGATTTAATACATGATATGAAAGTCTAAGAAATTCGTAATAAGAGAAACGCATTAGTGTTGGTATGTTTTCAAGGCATGAGGCGAAAAAGACAAAATATTTTTAGAAGAAGTGATTGCTTAAACAAGGTTGATCGTCTTCCGAATATATAGCTCCAAACCTTTTGCTACTCAAATTGATAAATTATCTTTAATTCATATTTTCTTTTTAAAAATTGTGTGTGTTTTTCCTCTTAGTAAGTTGAAACCCTTTTTTCTTTACATTTTGTTACAGGCACACAGACCTTTTTCATGGATGTGGCTGAAAATCTGGTGCATCGCGTGGTGGCATAGTGGTCGCGAAGATGATGAGGAAGATGATCACGGTTATGATAAAGCTGCAACGCCATTATCAGCAGAAACTCCTCTTACGGGTACAGTATCCCGGTCTGCATCTTTAAGTGGAATTCCTCCCACAACCCTAACTCTCGACAAAAGTATGAATATTGCAGACAACCAAGAATTCATAAAATCTGCGAAAGTCGGCGACTTGTCCACGAAAAGCATCTCAAGTGACTCTGTACGTTTGTATTTCTTTCAAATTTTGAAACTGTTGCACGTTAACTAAATATTTTGCATGTTTTTCCATTACTTTCCTAAATTTCAAAGTTATAGGATAGTTATAAGAATAACATAAAAAAATGTAAAAGTATATACAATCTTTATAAAGGCTGGGCCGAGTTTTTCAGAGTGTATTAACATTTTTAGTGACGCAAGGATTTAAGAAATATCCATTCAAAGCGGTCAGACTTTTTCGAATGATTGCTTCTGCGAAGAAAGTTTTGTTTAATTTGCCCCAAGCAAACATTCAATGACTCTAGGACAATACTTTCGATGTTTTACAAAAAACATTTACGTAAACACACGCCAAAACCGTGCACAAGATGCAAATCCCTCTGCGTAAAAACACGACAACGCCATTCAAAGTGTTAATAACATCCCCACTACTGTAACTTGGTTTTGTGAAACATTTCACAAGAGAGATTAGGAGTTCGCAGATCTACAATACAAGTAATAGTCACAGTTTTTAGAGGTGAGTCTACACCTCTGGATCCGTGGGAATTTGTAAAAAAAACTTGCCTGCCAAAATGATTATAACATTGAAACAGTAGGGAAATCATAATTAGTAGATATATCTAACCGCGGACACACAGCTAGGCTTCGATATGAGTACAGTGAGAGAAAACGGGAGCGAGCTGGAAACTGCATACATGGTGTTTCAAAATTTGGGGACAATCCGGAACATGCAATATCCTGATGCAGAAGACATCGAACATTTCTTAACCGTTTTGGGATCCGAGACTCTGTTATCGAGATATTAACAGATGAATATTAGCGGTGGAACGTCCGGGTCGCCCAGTCTAAAGCCGATACAGCTGAGTGCGGGCAGTGACCTCCAACATGCACACACAACAGGCACGCGGAGATACTTACAGCCCCTTGAACATACTATAACCGACCGCGCTGGGTCAAACCGTGAAAATAAACCAGCGCGGTCGGTTCAACTCTGTGTGTGAACCTATATCTACACGCGCCTCTTGCGTGTGTGCGTGTCAGCGTACGCTACCGCGGGTTCAGTCGACATGGCTTTAAACTGCGCGGCCTGGAAGTTCCGCCGCTAATATTGAACTGTAAATATCTCGAGAACGAAGTCTCGGATGGTAAACGAATTTTCGATGTCTTCTTTCACCAGAATATTGCACGTTCCGCATTGTCCCTGAAGTTTTGGAACACTGTATATATAAGGCACCTGGGACAGTGAATATTTAAATATCCCTGCTGGAATGAGTAGCTCAATACACTAGTTTTTGCATAAACTTTAGCAATCCTTTGCGTTGAAGCGGAGCGGATGCGGCACATGGTTCTTCTGAGCATTTTTTTAAATTTAATATTCATTTTCACAGTAATAAACAAATTTGCGACAATTTTTTTTAAAAACATCCCCAAATCTAGAGGTATAGATGCACCCCGGAAAGCAATAACCATTACGTTTTATACACCCCGTACAATATTCTAGTTCATTTTCACCTGGAGTATGCAAGCATAATTTGGTTTCCCCACTGTGCTAAATATGTTAATTCTCTTTGTGGGATTCAGTGTAAATTCTTACGATGTTTGTCTCAGAGACTAGGAATTTATGTTGCGAAAACTAATAATGACCTTGAATCTACTCTTTTGCAGATATACATACGTTACCCATTTAAAAATATTATTGATTTTATTAACAGCTGTGTATGCTACGTTGAATAGATTTCAATGCCGATTCTCAGCCTTTGCGTAATTTATCGCTTCTTAGACATAAATTTTTTAACACTAATGTATTGTACTCTGACCCCATTTCTAGAATTAGTGCGCACGCATGTTTCTTGAATCACTTCTTACGTTTTTGAACAAATCCGTTGAAAACTTGAAATAAGTGTTTAATTAGATGAAGTTTTCAAACTCTGTAATATATGGTACAAGTATAACAGTCATCTTGTTTTACAGCTTCTTGCGGTACAGGATGTCCCAAAAATGTCGGAGTTTCTTGAAAGGGGTGACTCAGGGGGTGAATTGAAACAAGTTTTTCCTTAGCGAAAATATTGTCCGAAGCATCGATAACGGGATATGAACAAAAAACCCGGACCAATCAAAGCGCGCTCCTACCGCCCGAGCTCCCGTGGTAGCGTTGGCTACGCGGTAGGCGACTGCGCTTGTACTACGAACGTACGAACAAACAAGTCGGCATGCATCGAAGAAAACCGCGTTACAGTTTTTTCTTTTTAAAGTAGAATTTTAAATAATAATTATTTGAAGCGAGAGGACAAGAAATACGTAAATTTCGTTTTCAAATAACGCATAAACGAAAAGGTAATGTAACAGAAAATGGACAACACGTGATCGTAATTGCTTATTGAGGTAAAAATCCGTAGTTTAATAACGGCCAACGCAACTAAATTTAAAAAATAATATTAGGTGTAGGAATAAATTCTTTCCGACTGGATTTACATAACACAGAACAACAAATTTTTACTTGTTTGTGGACTTGTAACGAACTCGGACTGAAAACGAATCCACAAACCGTTTGTGGCCATCCCCCTCAGTTTTTGAGAAAATCAATTTTGAAAAAAAATGCAAATTTTCAACTTTGAACATCTTTTGTGTCGAAACGGTAATAGTTAATCGATTGCTCGTTACGTCAAATTATGCTGTGAACCCTCCCAAATATAAAGATATAAGTTATTATTGCATTATGAACATTTAAATAGGTTTAAATAACTATCAAAGGGAAAAGGACACTCGAAATGCACCAATTTTTGCAGATATCTTTAAATTTATTTCCAAAACTAAGGATCTGGGAGAAAATCTAACCATCCCACGCGATGCAGCAGGCAGTTTTCCTACGGAAAGCATAAAGAGAAGTGGTAAATCTCGTTTTGTTTTCAATACAGAAGCGAAATAGTTTCACAAAACGCCAGGTGCCGGCAGTGGTACTCGCGCGCGTTAAGCGAGTGTGTTACGCTGAGCGGCATCGCGCGTTTTGCCAAACTATTTCGTTTCTGTATTGAAAATAAAACGAGACTTACCACTTCTGTTTATGCTTTCCGAAGGAATACTGTCTGCTGCATCGCGTGGGATGATCAGATTCTCTCCCAGTCCCTTAGTTTTGGAAATAAATTGGATGATTTCTGCAAAAATTGATGCATTTTGAGTGTCCTTTTCCCTTTGATCACTGTTTAAATATATTTAAATGTTCATAATGCAATAATAACTTATATCGTTGTATTCGGGAGTGCAACGTCCGACTACGCCAGCAGGTTCTTGAGAGGAGAGCGGCGTCCCTCGAGTATAGGATAGGCGGGGGTTCGTTGGTAAAGAGTTAAGGAGTTACATCCAACTTAAAACTTAACAATGACTTTATTTGAACAATAATTAATCTTAGTAATAACAACAGTAATGCTTAATATTACCTACACTTATGATTATATATTTTATTTTCGGATTTTTTGTGTTTTATAGTTATATGTTATGTTAAAAAAAATATATGTATATTGCAAAGTACGGCCGCTACCGTCTCCTCTTGGCAATGTTAGCTGTAAGAACGGCGGCTGCAGTTTCCAGGGCGAAGCTCGTTACTCTTAGCTATTTCTGCTGCTAGAACGGCCGCTACCGTTTCCGGGGCGAAGCTCGTTACAGTTGGCAGAATTCGAAGTGCCCGCTATGCTGCGTGCACCTCTTTTCATACCCAAGAGTTGGCGGGCTAGCGCAGGCGCAGTACATCGCTATATGTTATTTCGCTTTTTCCTCACTTATTACATTTTACTTTGTCTTGTGCTTTTGCCAATTTTTCTAATTAATTATTTCTAATAGTCTTATTACTTTAGTTTCTCTAATATTACCTTATTTTATAAATGATGTATAATAGTATGTACAATAATTCTGCGCGGTAACACAGGTTAGTTTCGCGGTAGTGTAGATCGGTTCTACTTTATCGACGGTCGGTACTTGGTGGTTTGAGTCGCGCCAGGCGTTACAGGAGGGTTCATAGAATAATTTGACGTAACGAGCAACCGAGTAACTATTACCGTTTCGACACAAAAGATGTTCAAAGTGGAAAACTTGCAGTTTTTTTCTAAATTGAATTTCTCAAAAACTGAGGGTGATGGCCACAAACGGTTCGCGGATTCGTTTTCAGCGTACGAAAACCTATAAGAAACGGCTATTGAATGTTACAAGTCCAGATGGCTGTTGTGTTGTGTAATCAGTACAACCACAGACCAGGTATAGAATAGACCTATCATTCTTTTGTCTTCGGTGTCACCGCTCTGAAGTACCGATATTCTGAAACAACCACTGGTTTTCGAGCGCTCTCTCGGATTTTCGAGCGGTGGGTGCGGGAAACATAATGTACTTCTAGCATTGACACAGGTAAAGCTGCTGGTATCACCGAGAGAAGTATTGAAGCTGTGTTATACAGGGTGTCCCACTAACTCGGTTCACCTCAAATATCTATTATTTCAAGCAATAAGCGAAAATATTATTTATAGAAGTTGTCTCGTTGTAAGAAACACAAAACACGGTGAAACTAGTTTATTTACAGGGATAGATTGGATGTGGAGGCCAATTTTATTTTTTCAAATGGACTGTCAAATTTTTTATCGTCAAATTTAATAGAATAGCGAATTCTGAGTATGAAAGTATTAAAGTGCATTAATCCTAAAACTTATTGTTTCTGAGGTATTCAACATTGTCCATCCTATTACTTTGATTATGAAACATATTCGAAGCTATGCTCAGTTCATTTCGGATAGCCAGCCGTTCAATGCGGGTTGTCCAGCGGTCACTGGCAACCCGCCGAACACCGGTGAATTTTATGGTTTTCGACCCTCGAAGGGGTTGGAATATCGTTAAGAAGGAAGAAATGCCCAGGATTTTCAAATTTCCGAATCGATTCCTTATGTTTTGCCGATGAAACTAACACCAAGAACGACGTAATTCGGACCATATTAAAGGAAATTCCATAAAAATTGAATTATATCATTCGAAGCTGCCTTCGTTAAATATAGTCCGATTTACATCAAATATGATATGATTTTCACCGGAAAAACATAAGGAATCCATCGGTGTCACGTCCATATCCATACGATAAAGAATAAAGAATTATTATATTTCTGAAACAGGTATGAATCCTCGGCCGATCGCAGGCTGCGGTCCGCAACGATTCCAGGTCGGCGCCCCGCTGTCGAGGGTGAAAATGTGAAATTTTCATTTCAGCGTATTAAGAAATTCTTTATTCTTTATCGTATGGATATGGAAGTGACACCAATGAATTCCTTATGTTTTTCTAATGAACATCATATCAAATTTCATGTAAATCGGACTATTTTTAACGAAGGCAGCTTCAAATGATATAATTCGAATTTTCATGGAATTTCCTTCATTATGGTCCGAATTAAGTCGTTCATGGTGTTAGTTTCATCGGCGAAACATAAGGAATCGATTGGCGTCGTTTTCGAAAAGATCTGATGAGAAATTCGGAAATCCTAGACATTTCTCACTGTTTAAGCGTATTCAAACCCCTTCGAGGGTCGAAAACCATAAAATTTGGTGAGGTTTCGACCCAAGAGATTCGAGACTTCGAAGCCCATCAAGACTTCGAAGCCGACCAAGACTTTTCAAGACTTTTAAGCTTCGAATCACGTTCGAAGCGCTTCGAAGCAGTCGCCTGACATTCAAGACCGATTCGAAGCGCTGGGAACCGACTCCGGAGTCCCATCACTACCTATTCGTCCCGCCGACCGTGGCAGCCAGTGGCAGATTTCGCAGCGTCGCGCGGTCTCCTTGACAACGGAAGGCACGCTGTGCGAGGAAAGATTGGAAGGGGAAGCAGGCGCGTGAGGGGCCCCACTGCTGGTCACGCCTGATTTATTGCCAGCTATCGTCTTTTGTTTCTTCTATCACGAAGTAAACGTAAGAATTACATTTGCACACAAACAAACCCATGCATTAAAGCTGATGCAAGATACAAACATTTCTGCACTCTTTTATCGAATAATGTAATTCGTGCGAATTATGATTTAAAATTACGGGTTAAGGACTTCGTAATGAGCCCGTGACGGGCCGAAAAAAAGATAGGCTCAGGCGGGGATCGGATTAGCCTTTCTCTTAATAATCTTTTATTTCTGTATATACAGTATATATATATTATGGCCTCGATCTCACGATGAAAATTTAATCAAGCATATCCGTATTTTGCTTATGTTTTACCTAATTATATACGGTAACACGCGTAAGTTTTAATAATACCTCAATATATCGAGAATTACGCACACTTTGATCTCGAATTCCATGCATCCTGTGCTTTTAAATCTGTATTGATACTGGCTCGCACACATCTCTCCTTGTAGTTAAAACGGGGGTGGAACCAATTATTTTCGTAATCCACGTTAGAAAACAAGCAACTTTTGTTGGAAACATTTTTTCTTAAAACCATTCCAAACTATTTTTCGATGTCTAGATGTTAGACGAGAGGCAAAAGGTCGGAAGCTAAAATGGTTCACAAAGAAGAAGCGAAAATCACATTTAGTATCTTGACCTGCAGGAGTATCGTGTACACCACTTGGGTTTTCCCCAACCACTTACGTGATGACCGTCTATACAGATTAGTGTTGCCGCGACGCGACCCCCTCAACCATTCTTTGCGCGCTGCCTGACAACTCACTCTTGCCACAATCACACACCCCAAAAATCAGTCACACCGAAATCACGTCACACGATACTCTTTCTAACAGTACTCGCTCCCACAGAAGACACCTATCTACTCATTCTCCACATTCATTGTACAGTGTGTAGAAAATTTATTGGTCTACACCTCTGGATCGGTGGACATTTGTAAAAAAAATTGTCCGCGAAATTGTTTATAACATTGACAATTAATTTTAAATTTTTTAGTAAACTTCTCGAAACTCCTCACCGATTTCAATGGCCTTCGCATCTGTTGTCAAAGTCATAATTCTGAACAACATTTCCCTTTAACCTTTTTGGCGGTCGGCTTTGGTTTACGAAATATTCGCAAAAAACCTTACTTAACACTAGAATTACCGAGTTTAACACATACATCGGTTCGCTACCATGCTTTACGCGTACCCCGCCCTAATTTAGCCCCCCACCAATATTAATATCGTCGGCTATGAAACAGATTTCAATATATTATGCCGAAAGTTTTTCATATGTTTTTGATAACATATGTCAATGTCATTGATATTGGTGTGGAGGTAGCTTTCAATATATTATGCCGAAAGTTTTTTATTAATATCTCCGAAACTGAGGCCGACCGTCAAAAAGTTTAAAGGGAAATGTCGTTCAGAATGACGACATTGACAACATATGTGAAGGTCATTGAAATCAGTGAGTAGGTAGCTTCTCGACAAATTTACCAATTTTTTTACATCAACGTATTCTGCGCGTTGAAAAAGGATAATGTTTGAAAGAAGCCATATGACGCAAAGGAACGCTTTGGTCAGGAAAAATGGTTAAAGATTTCGGAACGATTTGATTGTGTAGAGTTACACGAATATGTAGGCATGGGTCCACCACTACTCTGCTGCTTGATACGAGACACATCATAAGATTACCATAATTGATTAATCATTTTTTAATTAGTTATTATAGGAAGTGTTCAAAATGATAAATGAAAGTGTATCTCTGTACACAGAGTATGCCGGGTATACAGTTGAAAAAAAATTGAAAAAGTTGAAAAAGTTATATAAACCCATGTCCGCAAATAATTTATTAGGGAATTATAAGATAGCAGAGATTCGTTACATCGTAAGCGAAGTTGTACAATGCTTCCCCGTTGTATGAGTCTGTAGAGTTGCTGATTAATAATGAAATTAAGAAATTTATTTGCCTTTTAAAAATGCTGTATTAATTTGACATCGGGACACCCTGTATGTAAATTCTTACTGCTATTATAACTTTCATTCCTACCGCTTATAGCGCTACACTCTTATTTCATGCTCAGTCGTTAACGTTGGATGCGACACGGAAAAGGTAATGGGGCTGTAGAGCCCCAAAAACGAGTGACACGGAAGACAAAAGAGTGAAAGGTCTATTCTATACCTGGTCTGTGGTACAACTCTATTATATTTCTACCGTGGTGACATTAGCAAGCTGCCAGAAAAATGACAAAAGGCAATTAACAATAGTGGAAATTATTTCGATGATTGAGATTTCATATTTTTTAAATCAAATTGTTAATGTACTCTAAAATCGGAGAAAAATTATTTCTACCCCTAATAATCACCAATCAAGTAAATAAAACTCACCCAATCGGACATTCCTTTCCCTCTATTTCGGAAACCTGTGTCACTGGATCACTGTACCGATTCTGGTCATCGGTGGACGAAAAGATTTATGGAAGTGTAACGCTCAGTGCTGAGCTGATCGCAGGTATACGACACCACCCGAAGGTAAGGGTCGCAAACGTCAAGCGCGTCCGGCTTAATGTACCGAAAATTCACTTCACTGCACTGATACTAACACTGATCACTTAATTTATTTTTCATGGAACGTGTTGTGTGTACTCTATAAAAATTGGTGGCCTCGTAAGGAGCCGATTACAGTTAGTTGAGCAGTTGCTCGATGTGAACACCCTCAGCGTTTATGCACGGCTCAGCACGTACAATCAGCTGTCTTTGGACGGCCTGCAATGTTTGTGACATTATGTTCGCCAACGCAGCATGATTGTTCACCACGATGTCTTCCAGTGCATCCACTGGCTAACGGTACAACTCATCCTGAAATGATTGTAGTACAACAAATACAAGACGTAGGTAAAAAAAGAATACCTATAAAGAAGGAGCAGCAATAATGAAGTTACCTTCATGTAGCCTTATTAGAAATATGTCACCAAATTCTTAATTCCAGACCACTGGTGCGGCGGTATTATTGCGTGGCCCTTACGGTCACCGGATATGACCCCGATGGGTTTTTTCTCGTAAGGCTACCTAAAGATAACTTCATTATTGCTGCTCCTTCTTTATAGGTATTCTTTTTTTACCTACGTCTTGTATTTGTTGTACTACAATCATTTCAGGATGAGTTGTACCGTTAGCCAGTGGATGCACTGGAAGACATCGTGGTTCAGAATCATGCTGCGGTGGCGAACATAATGTCACAAACATTGCAGGCCGTCCAAAGACAGCTGATTGTACGTGCTGAGCCGTGCATAAACGCTGAGGGTGTTCACATCAAGCAACTGCTCAACTAACTGTAATCGGCTCCTTACGAGGCCACCAATTTTTATAGAGTACAAACAACATGTTCCATGAAAAATAAATTAAGTGATCAGTGTTAGTATCAGTGCAGTGAAGTGAATTTTCGGTACATTAAGCCGGACGCGCTTGACGTTTGCGACCCTTACCTTCGGGTGGTGTCGTATACCTGCGATCAGCTCAGCACTGAGCGTTACACTTCCATAAATCTTTTCGTCCACCGATGACCAGAATCGGTACAGTGATCCAGTGACACAGGTTTCCGAAATAGAGGGAAAGGAATGTCCGAATGGGAGAGTTTTATTTACTTGATTGGTGACTATTAGGTGTAGAAATAAATTCTTTCCGATTTTATGGTACAATAACAGTTTGACTTCAAAACGCTCCATATCAAAACGACGCAGTACGAAACTATACATGCAATTTAAGACATATCTGAATAGTGCACAGAAAGTAGTGCACATACAATTTAAAACACATGAGATTTATAGTGCACATACAATTTAAGACACATGCGATTTAGGACACATACAATTTAGAACACATGCGTTTTATAGTGCACATACAATTTAGGATACATGCGATTTAGGACCCATACAATTTAGGACACATGCGATTTAGGACACATACAATTTAAAACACTTGCAATTTAACGCACAATTTTTTAGTGCACATCAGGATTGCGCACACCAAGATTTCGCGCAGAACCATCTACTCGTCGCCGTCGACTGTTTCACAGCTGATGGTATTAGTATTGGTTGGGGCTAGATCAGGGCGGGTGGCGCGCGTCTGCTCGCGGGCGCGTGAAGCAGGGTGGCGAACCGATGTGACCTTGGAGATGTTCAAAATGAGACTGCGATTACAAGTATGGCGCGATGGGGTCAATATCGCTATTGGTAACAAGGTAATCATTCTGAACATTTCTCTTTAAACTTTTTGGTCGTCGGCTTTGGTTTACGAGATATGCGCAAAAAACTTAACTTAATATTAGAATTACCGAGTTTAACAGATACTCACATCGGTTCGCTACCATACTTTACCGTCTGCTTTAGCATGCTTTGCCTATTACCGTCGGCTGTGCAACAGATTTTAATATATTATGCTGAAATTTTTTTATTAATATCTCTGAATCTAAGGCCGACCGCCAAAAAGTTTAAAGGGAAATGTTATTCAGAATAACGACTTTGACAACATATGTGAAGATCATCGAAATCGGCGAAGGCCCAGTTCACCGGCAAGTTTACCGTGCTATCCTGTTGTACCCTAAATAAAATGTGCGTCAAACTGCATGTATCCTAAATTGTTTTTGTCCTAAATCACATGTGTTCTAAATTGTTTGTGTCCGAAATCGCATGTGTCCTAAATTTTATGTGCGCTATAAATCTCATGTGTTTTAAATTGTATGTGCATCACTTTCGGTGCACTATTCTGATGTGTCCTAAATTACATTTGTAGTTTTGTACTGTGTCGTTTTGATATGGAGCCCAGCTTACGAATACCAGCGCGAAAGAAATTCGATAGCTTTGTACTGATTATGTAAATCCAGTCGGAAAGAATTTATTCATACACCTAATATTATTTTTTAAATTTAGTTTTGTTGCCCGTAATTAAACTCTGGATTTTTACATCTATAACGAATTTCGATCACTTGCCGTACATTTTCTGTTACATTACGTTTTAGTGTATGCGTTATTTGAAAACCAATTTTTCGTATTTCTTGTCCTCTCACTTCTAATAATTATTATTTAAGATTCCGCTTTAAAAAAAAACTGTGTAACGCGGTTTCTTCGATGTATTCCGACTTGCTTGTTCGTACGTTCGTAGTACAAGCGCAGCCGTCTACCGCGTAACCAACGCTACCGTGAGAGCTCGAGCTGAAGGCGCGCGCTCTGATTCATCCGGGGTTTTTGTTAATATTTCGTTAACGAAGCTTCGAACAATATTTTCGCAAAGGAAAAACTTGGATCAAATCACTCCCTGAGTCAGCCCATCGAAGAACTCCGACATTTTTGGGACACTCTGTATATTATCTCTTCACATAAGTTTTTTTTTGGGTTGTATTTCTTTTGTAACAATGGAATGTTATTTTCCTTTTAATTTTCTTCCTTTTTGAACATTACAAAAAATTAATTTGTATACAATATCAGCTTCCTAGCTTTAACTATTTTCAAGATAGTACGTATTAAAGTTCTAGAGAATCAGAAAAATGCACGAAACTGTCAGTAAATGTTCACAGACATATATAAATATGATGATTTTTTTATCTAACAGTTACTTCAGCACCAATGTGCTGACTCTTGTGTGATCGAGTGAAATAGCTGTTATTGTAGCAATCTTTCCGAACGCAATCTTCACATCCTTCCCACGCTCTGTCTGCACATGCAGGGATTGATTCTATAACTTATCGAGTTATACCTACTACGTATTATCTTTATCGTCTTGCATTATAGGAACGAAATAAATTAGACGAAATGATAGATGATTTGTTGACAAATGAGATTGTGGCGGCAAAGTTGGTAGGCATTTTGCCCTAGGCCTGCCAGTGGAATCATCAGCAAGGCTTATAGTACCCGCAAAGTAGTAGCGAAGTCATCAAGAGACACGGCAGTGTCTCGCGCCAATTACAGAGTCATCGCCTTTAGTTGCCAGCGACCAGAGTGATGCCGGAGCTTCGAAAATTTTAGCGTCGCAAAGAGCTAGATATTGGGAATTTCCCGGCCCATGTAATCGAGCCGCGCGCTCCGCTTTTATGATCGGTTTACCACTCGCACCCCAGATTACTGTAATGAGGTTTGAAAATAATGTCAACTGATCTCGTAACCGTTTCAATTTAAAAAATTTTAGCTGCGACAGGGTTGACCGCAGCGCTATACCCTTGTACGGAGAGATTTTTCGCCACCTGCTTGTAAAAGCCACAATAATGGCACATCGTTCCAAAAAATGGCATTAACGGAAGCCGGTATAGGCGTGGCGTTGACATGCTAAAACTTTCAAACACAAAAATTCAAACACCGCTACGATCAAAGACACGTCACATTAGTTACCTCTTACGTCTGATCTAGGTATGCACAGCATGAAGGATAAAATCATAAAAAAGAAAACCAGAACAATAGATTCAGAGGTCTGCAAAACCAACACATAATTGAATAAAAATTTAATTTCTCAATTTATGAAAGTAATGATACAGAAACAACTAGCCTGTTGTTTATCAATACCACGAATTTTAAAAGCAGCGTTAATACATTATCAAATACACAGTTTCCAAAAGCTTTTTAAACAATTATGGTTAAAAAATTGATAAAAGAAAAATTAAGGAAACGTACAATATGTTAAATTATCTATCATTAAGAGGGAATCATTTTTCCTCATTTTTCGGCGCAAATTGCATTCTGATATCTTTTATAGTTTAAAGGTTATGCGAAAAAGGCCACAAATTTTTCAACCCGGGCCGGGAAATTCTGAATAGTTCTTTGTAATGTTAATTTGAAAGAGATCAGCCCAAAATTCTCGAAACTCGGGCATCACTCTTGTCCAGCGGTCCCTAGCAGCTCTCCGAACGCCGGGACGGTGCACGGTTGTAGTGGAATGCGTCCATGAAGCGGTGTTGCCATTCTACAAATTCGCGCGCGCGCGGGTTGCAGGATTAAACGATGACCCTGTATAGGTATATAGATATAAGCGCAGCGCGAGGCACAGAGTATCTATATTACGCCACGACCCGCTATCAAGAACCCTGCGATTATCGAATCTCAATGACGGCTGATCCAATTAGATTTTAAATGATTTAATGCATAGCTTGAGTTTGATTTACATCAGAAAAGTGTCTCCCTTTTGTTCCTACGCCCCTTATGAGCTGAGATATTTTGATGTACAGTTGTAATTTGCCGAATTTTATGTTCTTAAGAATTAAGAATCGTCATCGTCAAGTGTTCCTTCCCGATTATCTCTACTCCAACTCACGAGGTTGTAAATCCCGTTTGTTCACTACCGGGAACGGATGTTCTATTGAACACTATTCTAATAAAACTGATTATAGGATGAAATGAGCAATGAAATACACTTAAACAAAAATAATATATTCTTAAACAATAACTGAAGTAAACACTACAAAATTATGACTGTTCAGATGTGTTGTAGTTGGTGGTTCTTAGTTTACTGACTGACTCCTCGATTCCCAAAAACCTTCAGGTCGCAAGAAGGGATGAAATCGTGGGAAGGGGCGAAGATGTGCATTTTTGACCCGAGTGCGAGCGTAAGCCCGAGTCAAGAATAGCGATAGTCAGGGTCGGTACTCGAAACGCCGAAACCGAAGAACCGGCAACCGGCCGGATGACAGCAATAAACCCTAAACGGCGCAACGCAACTACGTGTCTATACATTTTTCTACCTGATTAGCAGAACGCCTCGTTAGGTGGTAAACCTCTTCGAGAGGGATCGGTTTGATATAAACCAGATAAACGGAGACTGAACATCAAGTAGGGGCAAGTGGGGAACATGAAAGGGAGAGGAAATGTCTCCAATATGCACGTCATTCATTCGATGAAGGTTTCGGCACTTTCGGCCAATCGCGTAACAAATTGTTGTCACGTGACAGCCAAAAAGAGTGCACATCTATTGAGGTAAACGTAACCTAGCTAGTGTCGAACAATTATAACCTGCGAAGTGTTAAGTAAGGAAACATGTCAAAATTTTTTAAATGTCACGAGTTTTTACACCATATAGGGCACTGAATTATTGTCACAATTAACAATGTAAGTCGCCTAAATTTTTTAATACACAATTTATGTAGAGCTTATTACGGAGAGGACGCACAGGCTGGGAAATTTTCCGGAAAAGATTCGACAGAGCAGCATTTTTTTCGTAAAAGTTTATACAAAATAATATATTGTTTTTATACCAGCAAACTATTTTTATATTAGAGTTTTTATGCAATGCTTATAGAAATGAAGGAGAGGCACGACCTAGGATAGAAATGAAGGGGACGCAATTTGACAAATTAGCGTAGCATTAAGAATTAAGAAAATTAAGGCATACTGCATGCAATGAGCAAGTCACATTAGTGATGAAAGTACGCTGAAAATGCATTTCCCTTGATACGTTTTAATCTTTTGTGAAAGATATGCGTAATACTTTATTCAAATCCTCATACTAAATTAATTTTATTCCAATGTGAATAAAGTGTATGTTAAAAATATTGGATCTCTTGCTTCATTTTCGCTAAATTACAATCAGCATTTAAATTTCCTGCCACAAGACTTTCTTCCATACGCTGTCACATCTATCGAGCACATTTTGCAGTCTCTGCACTAGCCATAGCAAAGGGCCACTCTATTTCTATATATTCTACGTTAAGTTGTAACTAAAATGTGTATTCTACATGTTTATAGACAATCGAAGCAGAAGATGATGCAGTGTGATCTACGACAGAGAAAAAAATTTATTGTGACATAGTATTATATTAATTAAATTGCTTCTTGTATGTTTACTTCATATCTGAAAAGTCAAATTTAAACTAATTCCACCAATCCAATTGTCTTGTAGCTTTGCAGGCGTGCGTAGTTTGGATGATAATATAATATATTGTTAAAAAAAATAACCCAGAGGGGGAGAAAAAATTTTCCAGCCATCAATAAACACTACAAAATGTGTGAAATTTCCCAAAAATTACCTTTCTTAAAAAGAAAGGTACGAAAAAGGGTGCCAAGTATATAAACCCATCAAAAAGAATCCCATTTAAAAACATTGTCGTAAATGAATATAAATTTATTAATATGCTATATTTAACTTTGCAGAAGTAATGGTATTCAAAACTCGCGCAAATTATTACAATAGCTATTTAAAAAGAAAAAAAAATGTATTAAATAATATTAAGCAGATATATTGTTATACAAATTAATATTTTAATACGAATATATATTTTATTTAAAATACTTGGCGCTGCTCTCCGAATTGGTGTTGCTAAACTGAATAAATATGTATAAATTTCATTAAAATCTTTCTTTTTTTCTTGTCTCAGTTCTATCTTGCCTTGTTTTATTTATTAACCAAGATAATTAACATTGTTCAGCTATTTATCCTCTCCGGTACTACCAAAGGAAAATTTTTCCACAACGCGTAATTTATAACCAAAATGATTTTTGCCACTTTACATATAAATTCTTAACCGTAACAGGTAGAGACAATTATTTTACGCGGCAAATTTACAATTCTCAATGGTTTATTGAAATATGCAAGTATATAACTTTTTTCAACTTTCTTATTCGCAAGAAACAATTTTCCACATTTGTTCCTTATATCCCCATACTTATCGGTGACATCTTACTTCATTCATATTTTGCAACTTAATCTGAGCTTTACTTTTGTTATAAGTACAAGGGAAAGACATCTGCATGTACATGTATTGTTTTTCGACGAACATATGCAGCAGTAGAAAAATAATTCCGACACCATTATCTTTATGAAAATACTATTTTCATTTACCTTCGCACAGTTGTCAGAGATAAATTTTATATTAAGAACAATCGTGGACGATTTTCGCTTCATTAATAAATTTATTCCTGACTTGCTTGAAGTACCCGGAGTTGTCCGGGTAAAACATTGATTGTCACAGAGTGTCAAGAGTGTGCAAAATATATCAATCATAGAGAAAAGGACCCATATACCGGACAGCCCTCTATTACCGGACACAATATTCATTTTCATGATTTACAAAATCCAAGCTATATAAATTAAAATGTAATATTCTTATAATAACATTTGAAATTATAGTTTTCTAAATAAATGAAGGCTTTTATAATTAATGTAGGTTAAACATGTAAAAAATGTATAGAAATTTTCATTCTCGCAATTATCGGCATTTGACCATTTTCATTATTATCAAAATGGCTAAGCATCACTTACATTTAAGAACCAATATAATAATAATTCAATTGATAAAATGTACAAAAATGAATATGTGGTGATAGTACTAGGCTTAATTGATAATAAAACCTGCATATGGAGGTGATTTAATAATATTTTGTGAAATTAAAGCGAATCCGGGGATTGGGTCAAATTGTACGATCTTTTCAATTACTGGTGATTGATATATGGGTCAATACTCGTGTTGTTTCGACAGTTACCGGATGGTTGCGAACGTTCGAAGGATCTCACCTATTTTCGAATCGATCTAGATGTTTATATTAAGGGGGTAGACACGGGTAATGCAGCGCACTGTATACCGACACAATCTGGCCCGAAACATGGGTTTGGGAAATTACGTTGTTTGTCCTTATATGAGCAGATTTTGGACTGGGCGAGGTCTCATTCGAAAGAGGAAGGTTCAATACAGCGCGCTCTGGTCATGGTTCGACGAGATTGTATTGATATGTAATAATATGAGTGTTCAAAGTAGAGTAAAAGTCGACAAAATACACTCGTAAGAATGCAAGTATTTTTAGGTCACAAAAAGAGTTTTGTGACTCAAACGATGACCAGAGCGCGCTGCATTGAACCTTCCTCTTCCGAATGAGACATCGTCCAGCCAAAAATCTTCTCATATAAGGACAAACAACGTAATTTCGTGACTGCATTCCCATATACGAGTTCCGCCATATTGGCAATAATACAGAGCAAGTCACGTGACAAATTTAGTTCAGTTAGTGGATACGAGATGGTGCCTACATAGGAGGACTGTCAACGTGGAATCATAGCAAAACTGAAGCGTTAGCTGGATTGCTGGATACATGTACCACAGTAAAAGCGTGATGCAGTCAATGTATGCATTTTCGTATGATTAGGTTAGCTTATATGCATTTTAGGCAGATACATATTAACCAGGAATTGCTGGGAATTGTATACATTTACTAAATTAATGCTTTTACCGTGACACATACATCACTTGAAATCGCTGTTGAATTTACCGTAGGAACAAAACGAAGACACTTTTCTTATGTAAATCAAACCCAAGCTATCCATTAAGACCATTCACAACCTAATCGGATCAGCCGTTATTGAGATTCGGAAATCTCAGGGTTCTTGATAGCGAGTCGTGGCGTAATATAGACACTCGGTGTCTCGCGCTGCGCATATATCTATATATACTTGGCGCGAGACACTACCGTGTCTCTTGATGTTATAATTATATGATCACATTATTTAAAATAAAAAAAAAGAGATTGGAACTTTTTTACTAATACTGGAAATATTGATTTATTGATATCATATTTTTAGAATGTGGAAGTTACGGTAAT
Organism: Andrena marginata; assembly: GCA_963932335.1. NCBI lineage: Eukaryota > Metazoa > Arthropoda > Insecta > Hymenoptera > Andrenidae > Andrena > Andrena marginata. The sequence continues at coordinate 27,541,623 of OZ010662.1, forward strand.
TATTTGCAATTATTGCCCTTACTATTATTCTTCCGACTATTGTATATAACATGTAACAAGGAACAGTCTCCAAATCGGTCAACAGTTGACTCCCTACTTTTTTTGTAATTCTTTGCGGTCCTATGCAGAGATGGGCATTATTTAAATAAAAGAATATACTTCCGAATGGCCCTACTAGCCAATCTACACGAGGTATCGGGGAGGGTCTGTGTACCCTAAATCTAAAATTCTATTTAACTTCGGATATTTAGTTTCCTTTGATTATTCGAAGGCCTTTCATCTTGGGCTTCGAATAATTTTTCATATTTCATCGTATATTCATTCTAAGATCGCATGCAGATATATTGGCCGGTCGATTCGTTTTCGTGAACAGTGATCGAGGGGAAATCAGGCTCCACCATCTGACGATCATGGATTTGTCAGTTGGAGTTCCGAGGTCACCGAAGGGTATATCTGAATACGATCCTAGAAGCTCGAATAACCGACGAGAACCTTTGTGGTCCGAGCCATGCGAGAACACCGTTGCTTGGCATCGTGTCATCGATTACAGTAAAGTCTCGTTACGGGCTCGGTTTGGTGTACACGATACGGACTTTTTGCTTTTCCCACCACTTCTGTCTCACTCTTGTCCGTCGAAGACGAGAGCGAACGAAGGACATTGAAAGCGAGCGAGGACTGTACGAGATAGACGACGCGTTAATATTTTGTCTCGCTCCGTCTTTCGGACGCCTGCCACTCCGTCCTTTGCGTGCGCGACGGGTGTGCGCGATGGTCGCAAGCGCTTACGATGACACGGGAACCGCTTCGCAAAATCTTGAGGCAGGCCCGGCTCAAGTCTTTTTTGCGCTCTAGGCGAACTTGTCAAATTCCCCCCTCTATTATAATTCATTGAGTTGAGATTATTTATGACTTTTCTCTGAAAAATTAGGTAACTGCTAGGGCGGAAGGTTGACAAGAGGTGCAAAATGGTCTTTTCAGTGTTGGCATTGTTAAAAATAAATTTTTAAATGAAGTATTGTATTACAAATTGTACTATAACGGTTTTAAACTACGAGTACAAATTAAGAGTAAGGACATCAATGAACTCTCAATGTATTATAATAAAGGCCACAATTTGACAAGTTCGTCTAAAGCGCAAAAAGGACTTGTGCCGGGCCTGCGTCATGATTTTGCAAACCGGTTCCCGTGCTTACCGTAAGCGCTTGCGACCGTTGCGCACGCCCGCCGCGCACTCAAGGCGTTCCATCTCGCTCCCCTCTTCGGCCAGAAAGAAGTGAGAAACTCACACTTAGAATTAAGGTCCCATGCGGTGTCCCTAATTTCACTGATAGGAGGCCTGCTCTAGCCCGGTCAGTCCCAATTCAGCCGTTTCTGCAAGCCTGCTGTACATTTCTGTCAATCAGTAGGTGACAAAAGTATTCGTACACCCTTCAAAACAGAATAACATCTTTAAAATTACCACACAAAATTCAAATACAAAACTCTTTTCATTACAATTATTAATAATGATCAGAATTATATCATGTTTGGTGTAATTTTCATTGCAAAAACTCCAGCAATCCATTGGTGGTATTTTTATGGAGATCTAATATTAATTATAGAAATTCCCATTTTCATTACTGAGTGGCCTATTGCTGTCCTTGTCTTTATGACTCTAGGGTATAGGACCCTTAAAGCGCGTGGTGCAAGAGCTTCGACCTGAGAATCTTTCACGGTCATAAAAAAAGGTCGCCCTTTCCGTGACTTCAGGACCCCGTCAGTCCAAATGCCCTAATATCGGTGGCAACCAAACTTTAGTTTCACCGGACGGATAGAGGTTCTACACTGACATCTGCTGACAGTCCTGACACGGACAAGTGTGCGCTGCTCCATTGTAAAGCACGCCTACGATATTTTTTAACACTGATCCCCACGGTCCGGAAATGACGGGTACGGAGAGACCGTCTAATGTCACGGAACTAACAAGCGCGCGTTGCTTCAATCCAAAACAAGCAACCGATACCTTTACGACCACGCAACTGACACGGAACTGAAACGAAACGGATATTTGTGCGTGGATCTTTAGGGTTCCGTTCTCGATACGGGCTCAACGTCGGTTCCGACCAGCAAACGGCTAACGAGACTTTACTAAAAACAGAATTTGTTTATTTTTCATCGGGTCAATATGAAAGTAACACAAATGCATTCCTGGCCCTCTCTGATTAAATTGACAGAAAATAATTTAAATCGGACTATTCTTAACGAAATGGGTTTTTAATTCTGCAAACAATTTTTCACGTAATTTCCTTAATTATGGTCCGAATAATATAACTTTTGGAGCCAATTTGATCGAGTAAACATGAGGAATCGATGGGGCGTCACTTTTGCAAAGATCTGATTAAAAATGCAGAACTACAGATTTGTCACTGTTTAGTACACAACATTGTATGGCCCCGCTAGTTTCGAGCGTCGAAACCCACGAAACTCAGTGAGTCGCATGATTGCCAGCGTGAAGGACAAGAGGAGACTTTTCATGGCGAAGGAAAGTCATCCTCCTATAGAACTGAATTTCGAGAAAGACTTTGTTGACAAACTTCATAGTCACGTCAAATAAATATTTTAATTCTAAAATTTAGACGACGAAATATTGTTGAATTTCGCCAGTTATTTCATATGAATCACTTGCTTGGGAATTCCTGATCCCAGAGTTTCATGCATTTCCCTATTGAAATGTTGCTTCAAGTCTGGAGTCAAATCATCATTGCTTTTCCCGTACATAGGAGATATATCTGTTCGCGAGTCCCAACTGGCGCAGCTTTGGTTTCCCAAATAAATTCACATTCATTAGGGCCCTCGCCCGAACCGTTTGACAAGGAGACTGAATGACGTGAAGCGAGTGCGAGTGAAATAGCGAACCAGCGAGAGACCCTTGGTCTACGACGACTTGAGTCATCCTGTACTGAATATGAAAATGTTTATATTTCTCATTACACCTTGATAAGGGTGTTACCACCGATGGATTGGTGAGTTTATGTCCACGAAAATGAGTCGAGACGCGAAGCAATTCAGTCTATTTTTTCTTATGAATACATGATTAGGACGCACACTACGTTCATTTAAAATGGACCGAATTGCTCCATGTTTGGCATAATTTTCATCGAGAAACCCTAAAAACTCCATTGGTAATACTTTCATCAACAGTTATAAAAAACATGAACATTTTATCTGGTCCGTCGGTTTTATTGCTCTCGGCTGTAAATATGTGGTCTACTCGGGCCCGAAGGTCGTCGCTCGCAGCGAGAAAGCACTAAGTTTCTTCCCAATAAGCTCTTTTTCTGAAATTTCGTTTCGATATATTGAATTTATCATCGTTAAAAAGCTCTACAATTTAGAAAATTTGAGTTTAAATTCGGAATCGGCAGCCAAAAAACTCCAAAAATCGATTTTCTAACAGTGCTGTATATTTCGCTAAATATAAAAAACAGCAACGAAATTCAAAATTCCGGCCGGAGCGATTGATAGAGAATTTAATTGGGAAGAATTTAAAAAAAAATCATCAAGTTTACTAAAAAATTACGACCTGTACGGTGATTTGAACAAAAAGTGTGAGTATGTACCAATGTGCGGCGGCCAGACCACGTGACGTGTCTACCACCTTAAACAATAAAAAACGCAGTGCTAGTACTTCTACACATACCTTGGACATCATGAGAATGTTGCGGAAATTTTCAGAATATCCTCGGTTGGATTCCAAAAAAGTCATTTTAGAATTTTGTAACACAAATAAAAATAATGAAGCGAAATTATACTCGTTAGCCAAAATAGCTTTATCAGTACATCCAACAAAAGTTAGTGTCGAGAGATTATTCTCCTGTTTAAAATATATATTGTCATATTTATGCTATAATTTATCTGATCACATTCCTCATAATATTTTAATGCTTAAAGCTAACACCAAAGATGTAAAGTTATAAATTATGATAAAAGCAAACATTCATCACCAACTGCTGTGCATTTTCATGTATCCTACACTTCTATTTAAATTGCTGTCGAAATTGTTCTACTTAATTTAATTAAAACTGCCTTAAAAATATCGTATTAAAAGTATCGTAATAATATAATTAAAAATATCTTGAAACTTAGACATAATGGAATACGAAACCGGAATAATAACCATAAATATTTACTAATATGCTGATATTTTTATATAATATTTCCACTTCTATACGGGTTGTGAAGGTATTACCATGTCACCAAAAGTAATACCGAAAAAATACTGGTATTTATTTCGGTTTTCGGTAACATATCGGTTTCGGTATTTATCTGTTTCGGTACGATATCGGTTTCGATATAACTTTATTGGCGAAAACTGGTATGATGCTCCGTATCATTAAATCTTTGGATTAAATTACAAATTTTAAACAATTTGATTACACAGATTTATAGGTTATAAGAAACCGTTATGTTTTCATTGTAATAATTTTTTTTATATCTATTCAAGATATACAGGAAAGTAGGAAATCACATATTAACTTTTAAGGAGTGTTTTCACTCTGAAGAATCGAAAATGGGTACAAACGAAAAATTGCCTGATACTTCTATCGAGGTCCTACATAATCCGACACAGTTTCAAAAAAGTTGGAATCTGTGTCACCTTTCCAATTGCTGAGTACAATCATTTGCAAAATGTCTCTCTAGCAAGAGTCGTCAAAGGCGATACTGCCAGCAATTATGCGCCTCGCTGAGTTTCGTGGTCTTCCATACTCGAAACCAGCAGGGTATACAATGTTGCGCACTAAGCAGCGGAGAATCTTGAATTCTGCATCAGATGTTTGCAAAAGTGACGCCAATCAATTCCTTATGTGTCCCGATGAAATTGGCCGCAAAAACGGCATAATTCGGATCATAATTAAGGAAATCGCGTGAAAAATTGATTTGTATAATATAAAATTAGTTTCGTTAAAAATCATGAGCGACCAGCGATACCCAGCGAAGATGAAACGGCACCGCGCGGTCGAATGAGAAATACGTATATACACTACATTCTGTCGGGCTGTGCTCGCTGCGTCGAACTGAAATCAAATCAAATCTCGTTCATTTTCGCGACATTGTCAGCTCGCTCAGAGTCAACTGATAATAACGGTTCATATAGTTTTAGATGCAGTGTTCCTTCCTCTATCTCAGGCTTGGGAATTAAGTGAACTTCGCGTCCGATTTTCAGAGTCAACGCCTCCTTTCTTCCGCCGTGCTTATTGGCACCCGCTGCAGCCAAGCAACTTGGAGCGCTTCAGGCCCGTACCACGTGAACCGCGCGTAGCGCATTAGGCCGACATTGTATCAATAGGTTTCCACATCGTCCCAAAGTGCACGATTGTCGATGCGTTTTTGTTTTGTTAACGCGTGATTCATATGGTACGAGCCTGTAGCTGCTAGATCGCCGCGGGGGCCAAGACGCGCCGCGTAAAAAAGGAGGCGTTGTCTCTGAAAATCAGCCGCGATGTTCACTTAATTCCCAAGCCTACTCTATCTAAAGCTATACAAATCATCTTTCTATCTCTTTCCGTTTGCAACCAGGAACGGCACAACGGGGTTGCACATTTCGTGACATTCAAGTCTTAAATTGGCCCCCATAGAGTTGCGTACCTATATACTGCGGGAAAAGACGTAGTTCTACGTCAAAATTATTTTTGGTCATAACCATCTCATAGGATGGTTCCTATAGGATCCTATGGGATGGTTATGTAAATAGTATGGGTGCTAGTGAATGTATGCATTCACTGAATTAACGCTTTAACTGTAACATATACATCCACTAGTAAAAGTATACATTTCATTTCTAATGAATACTAACCCACATTTGTTTCGAAATTGAGTTAGTAGCAATAATATATTCTAATGGGCTCTACTAAACATATAATATAGGGAAAAAAATTGTTTTAATGTGAGTTGGTCGGTTGTCGTTCTCACTGCCTCATATCTACATTGAGAAGTGAATGAATATATTCGCTGAACGTAACGGTTTAACTGTAACATATCTTTTGCCAGTATTACGTTTCATTATATTTTTCAGGATCATCTAAAGAAACGCACTGCTAGTTTACAAAGTCGCTTTGTACGAGTTTTACCGATTACAGGCAGTAGAACTTTATATAGCTTTACGCTGTTCGTACTGACAGACGCGTGGAACTCGTTCGTTTCTTTCGGGATTGTAAGACCGGATTCACCTTCGTGGTACGCGTGATGTCGGACGATTTTATCACCTACCAAATTAATACTAGGTGACTGGTTAATTACATCGCGACGATAGTCTGACTTTCAAGTAATGATTCTAACGGGGTAGACTCTGATCCGTATGAAAACTACCGCTGCTCGTGTTTGTGGTCCGAACGATAAGCCGTTCAACCAAAGGAACCTTGTTTGAAGAGCGCTGATTGAATTCTGATCTTGTCCATCTTATTGATATCGAAGGTAGACAGGATATCGGAATTTTCGGAGGCGCCAAAATGCCTGATTGGCCAAGCTTTTCCTCAAAGAACAGGGACCTTCCCTCTGCGATTTTGGCGGTGGAGGAGGAACCCTCTCCTTTTTGGTGACGTAGCGGAGAAGAAATCGGACATCTGACTACCAAGCTTAACCAGGGTGATCGGCCGGAACGTCTCGCCACGATCACGGTTTATGACCGTATTGTACCGTGAGTCAGCGGTGGATGACGGTATGTGCCGGTTCGAAGTTACCGTATACCACCCGCTGGCAGAGCAATCAACGGATTTTCTCAGAGCGAGGACAGTCGAGATGTCCAAAAAAGTGGCAGGATGTTGTTTGTCCCCGATTAGATATCTGGCATATAGTGTCGGTTTATACAAGTCCAATTGACACGGGCAAATGTTTTCGAAAACGCTTCGAAAGTAAGCAATTGCCTGGTAATAAATGAACGAATGAATTTTCGTCTCGCTCCCAGCCCGCCTTTGTCCTGTAAGACAGAATATACGCTAATGTCGCAGACAAAAAATCATATGCAATACTTGCTCGTTTGATAAAGATGGTACGATTCTCAGCACATCGCAATAGTTTCTGCAATATCTCTTAGCGGGTCTTACACGAATACACCACAAACAAGGGACGATCCAACAAATAGTTTATGTATGGCAACTCTCAACATAATATATTCAGTATCAGATACAAGGTGTTGGCTTGTCTCTGGCCGAACGCGCACACTCGTTCGGCTCCCCGACGGTGTATATAATAACAACAATCTTGGTAGCTACAGTTGTAACGTACCGCTACCTACCGCCATAAATTTTTCCTTTTGTTTGCGCACATATTGTTAATTTCGTTTACATTATACCTAAGTTACTATACCGCGTATGTGAGAGCGCGTTCAAACAGCGCGCGAAAGAACCTAGTAACGCGCAACGCGTGCGCATAGCCGTCTATTCAAACAGTGAACTCAGTGCCGCGAGTGAATAGAGCGCGCGTGCGCAGATCGCATGTTCAACCGGACGCCGAATAAACCGAACGTAGTACGCGAGTGGCGCGAACCGGATGTTAATTATTATTATTATTATTATTATTAACGGGCAAAAACCCTTTAGAGTACATAGTATAATAGAATAAGTACAATGAAATAAACATTCCACACGCAACAATAAACATTAAACGCCGCAACGCAGTTGACAGGCTAAACGGAAAGTCGGTTAAGCAGCTGTTTCCGAAACGAATCAAGTGAGACAGTGAATAAATCAATGTCCGCAAAGCGCTGATTGACCTCCTCCATTGCGCGGTTTATGGGATCGGCTGTATAATGAAAGTAATCTGGAACTTTCGGCTTGAAAAGGGGTCTCAGACGCAATGACCGTACAGGGGCCTGAAAGTGTATTGATGCCACGAGCTCATTACAGTTTATCTGGCCATGAATAATTCTATACAGAAACAATAGGTCAGCACAGACCCGACGGTTGCTGAGAGTGATGAGCCTTGTTTTGTGCATAGCAGAACCATAGTCATGGTCATTGAACAGCATAGGACTACCTATTGCTCTCATAGCCATCCGGAGGAACTTATGCTGGACCCTTTCGATTAAACTGACATATAGCTTGTGCTTTGGGTTCCAAATTATCGACGCATATTCTACCTGGGGTCTGACAAGTGCTACATACAACAACTTCAGTGATTTCAATTGCCTGAAGTGCTTTGCGAAACGAGCTATAAATCCTAAGGTTTTCATCGCTTTGCAAGTAATATTCAGGTAATGGTTACGAAAATCTAGCCTAGTCGTAAACGTAACTCCAAGGTCACAGACTTCGTCCACATCATTCAATGGGGTGCTACATAGACTATATGGCGATACTATGACACTACTAGCTCTATGGGTTCTCAACACCACACATTTAGCCGTATTTAGCCGCATCTTATTGACGGTACACCACTGCTCAAATCTAATGAGGTCATCCTGCATCTTACTAGAGTCGAGTGCACTGCGAATGGTACGAAATATCTTCAAATCATCGGCGTACATAAGAAATTTACAGTCCCGGAATACATCCTTCAGGTCATTAATAAAAATGAGGAACAGAAGGGGACCAAGGTGCGATCCCTGAGGGACGCCAGAGCACACCGTAACAGGAGCTGATAGTTGGTCGAACACTTTAATTACTTGCATCCGATCATCCAAATAGCTACCGACCCATGACAGGAACGAACCACTAATACCAATCGAAGATAATTTCTGTAGTAAAATATCGTGGTCAACCGTATCGAAGGCCTTCCGGAAGTCTGTATATACAGTGTCAACCTGGAGACCGGCATCGAGGGCAGCTGAGACAAAGCAGTGGTATACCGCCAGATTAGTCGCCGTCGATCGTTCAGGAACGAATCCATGCTGTTCATTACAGATGACATTTGTGAGAAGAGGCGTTACGTACTCGGTTACAATTTCCTCGAAGAGTTTGGGCAGGACAGATAGTTTACAAATCGGCCTGTAGTTTTTCACGTCTGAGAGGTCACCTGCCTTAAATACTGGGGTTACTAGACTAGTCTTCCAGGCTGTGGGAAAAATTCCACTCTTTAGGGAGGAATTAAAGATATGCCAGAGAGGCCTAGAGAGAATAAAGCGGCATTCCTTCAAAAACAAAGGGGGGATACCGTCGAAACCCGGGCCTTTGGCCGAATCGAGTGAATCTAGCTTGGAATAAATATCACCTATAGAGACGGATAGCGAGTGTATGTTTACACCAGCACCGGAGGAGAGACCAGGATTCAACGCAGGCAACACTCTGGACGGACAGGTGTAAACAGATCCGAAAAAGTCCGCAAAGAGGTCAGCAGCTGACGAGTGAGTCCTGGCAGAGGCTTGATTGAGATGCACCTTGCCAGGAATACTATGACCTCCACGTTTAGTGTTATAATTGGTGCGCGAGACCGCACAGCCAGTGATTGTTGCGGGCCAAGTATCACCAAGCAGTATAAATAGAGGCCCGCCAGCAGCAGAGAGCAGACTTGGTTCTGCCACCGAACCACGAAGACTTCGTTCGCTCTAGCCAGCCGCTCAGTCTGGAAGAAGTTATCTTAAAACTCCAAATCCTAAACTTCCTTTCGAGGTAGCTTTAATTAGCTCCTCAATCTCAAAAACCGAGGTAGCTTTAGTTAGCTCCTCAAATCCCAAAACCGAGGTAGCTTTAATTAGCTCCTCAATCCCAAAACCGAGGTAGCTTTAGTTAGCTCCTCAATTACAAACCTGGGCCATACTTATTAGTGCCTAAACCGAATACTCCAAAGCGTGGGCCAGCTGATAGGCACCAGAAGCCATAACCAAATACGAAGGAAGGAAGCCACCTTTTCACCTACCATCTGGGGACGCCCTAACCGGCTACCTGGCTACCATCCGATGACGCTTTAACTAGCAACTCGGCTACCATCCTAGAAAGCGTGGGCAAGCTGATAGGCAACTGGAAGCCACATCTATCCTCGAAAAGGAACGCTCTCTAAATCTCAACCAACATTCCAAATCGACCTAGTGTCGTATCTTGTATTACACCGATTTCGTGTCGAGACTTTATACTCAACTTGCGATTTAGTACCGTATCTTTATACTATATCTTTTATACTAATTAACGCCTCAATTATAACTATATTCTTTATTACCGACTTAGCGTTAGGAACCGAAATCAAAACAATATTCTTTATTACCGACTTAGCGTTAGGAACCGAAATCAAACGATTTACCGACCGATACGACGTTACGTATTACCTTATTTCTATTAATTGTCATAAATCGCACGACTCCGTGTCGTATTATATGTTCTATTTCGACCTAGAGTCTAAACCAAACTATTTTTTGAATAAATCATTTGTTATTTATTGTTAAAAGAAGGACTCTCGTATCTTGAAATTCATTTCTTAATCGCACGCCACCCGAACCAAATCCCACAAATTCACAGGTAAACCGCTCTACTTGTGAAACTCCTGTAAAGAACGGCAACGTCTCGTTCGAGAACGTTACACAGTTTCAATCGCATTTTGATGTGCAACTCTTAAGCCTGTCCTCCAAAAAATCTTTCCAATTTCCTTTTTGTCCCGTTCTTGCGCTCTCCTGTTGGAAAAGGTCACTAAATTCTTGTACTTGTCTTCGAACGGAGACACTTTTATTTTAAATAATGAAAGCAACAGCAAGCTAGCCACATAGATCTCATTATTGTGAAAAACAGTCCTTGACCCCTAGTGGGTCAGTAACGCTGTTCTGGCCATATAAATGACATCACCATAAAGGTAAAGAGACATAACCATGCCATTTGTACGGATCACTTCAATAATATCGGTACGGTGTGAGTGTGACTAGTATGGTTGCTGGTTTGCCGCACAGTTAAAATTTACCGTCTTTTAGGTTTTTTTTTAAGCTATTGGAATGAAATTGGCGCCAAAAAATAGGAAAAAATTATTCCTTTCTCATGATGTATAATTTAATATTTTCTACATATATTTATTTCTCTATTGTTTTAACTTATTTGTGAACAAAAATTTAATTCTGTTTATTTGGTACCTTATTTAATAATCTTTCCAGTGGTATAAGTAAAATTTTTGGGAAACTTTTCCTTATTACTTGGAAACCAGAAGTTTCCCAAACATTTTACTTATATCACTGTAAAGAGCATTAAATAAGATATCAAATAAAGAGAATTAAATTTATTTCACAAATAAGTTCAAACAATTCAGAAATAAATAACGGCCCGTTCTTCAAAACGCGCCGCTCTTTTTACAGTTCTTATTTTATCCTTATTTCTTGTTGTTTCCTTTCTTATTATATAGTGTAGTATGGGAATGATTGTGCGTTTAGTTTTAAGGGATGAATGTATGGACGTTGAGAAGCATTGATGATGCAGGCCCGCCGGGAGAAACCCAGCGGCGTGCACGAGGCCCAGCGACGCGCTAGAGTTTCGAGGGCCTTTCTTATGACCATATTTGGTCATGAGGACGAGCAGGGAAAGTGTGCGTGGTTGAGGGGATAGCGTCCTTTTTGGAGGAAAAGCTTTCCGGGAGGAAGCGCGGAAAAATCACAGTTGTTGCGACAAGCAAATGTGCTGTCTCATGTCGTGTCGTATTGAGTTGTATTTCGTTGTAATAATAGTTTTAGTTCCTTTTAATTCTAAGATCTTTCTGTATGTTATATTTTATTTGTTTTCTGTAAATATACATATTAGTGCAAATTTAAATCCCACAATAGTTTAGCGTCCATTTGTCAGGTCCCAAGCACCATTTGATATATTTCACTTGTACTCGTTTCAACTCTTCGCACTCCTTCCTCCCCTCCCCCACATTTTCACTCCATAGCTCATCACACTTTCCACCAATTTATCGAACAGCCATAGTCTTCTTTTAAAGTGATGTTGGAACAATTTTTCTCCTAATCCCCACACTTGCCTTGTCGCTAGCATTGCCTGTTTAACCAAATTACGTACGTGCTGTTTGCTTTCTCTATTGTTTGTGAATGTGTTTGGAAATGGAATAGTTCCAAACGCCGCCACGTTCACTCTCACCGCAGCACCTCGCCGGCTGCGATTCAGCGACGCTGATCGATGAGCGAGTCGCCGAACAGCGCCGATCGATCACCCAATCACCACCGATCGATTCACCAATCAGCATGTCGCGTCGATACTCAGCAGAATTGACAAGACGCGGCAGCGGAAGTCGGCCATTTTCGGCACTCTCTTTGGATTCATCGCCATCAACGATCGCGTTCACGCGTCTCTCACAATTCACAAAGTTCCTTTTGAACTCTCACTTTCAAGTACCTTAACGTTACTCTTTTCGGTCTCACGATTTCACTCACTGTATTGCATTCACTCAAGTGTACGCTCACGCGCCGTCTAATTAATATAATTTGTGTCGACGCCACGTAGCAGTGGTGGTCAGCAGTTTTTAAATATTATTTACTGTGCGACGATAAGTAAGACATTCTCATCTTCATTTCAATAAACTGACGACGTGTTTGCAACGAAAGCACTCAAGTAATTTATCTAACCTGTCTAAGACTCCTTTCAACCTCATTTCTAGCTCAATCGCAAAGAGAATGTATATCCTAAGTATGTAAAGCTCTTTACCTCTTCAGTTGCCTTATCTCCCCAGTTATATTGCCTACCTTTTTTTCTCCTACTATGTAAAATATTGAGTTAGCTCTGAGCGTAGGAATTCCGGTAAGGTTATGTTCGGTAAAGAAGTGCACCACAACACAACACGTACGAATAAAATGAGTTTCGTTCTATACTAAGTGTAGAGACTGCAAAATGTGTCCGAAGAAAGTGAGAGCGCAGAAAGTCTTGTTGGAGAAACTTTAAATGCTAATGGTAATTTAGCGAAAATGAATAAAGAGATCCAATATTTTTAACACACAATTTATTGGTGTTGGAATAAAATTAATTTAATATGTTTATTGGTGAATTGAAATATTGGTAATGGGAACCTAATAAAATTGATGAATAGCGAGGGAACTACTGTGGATTTTAATAAAGTATTACGAATATCTTTCACAAGAGATTGAAAAGTATCAAGAGTCATGCATTTCCAGAAACTTGTGCCAAATAAATTGCTTCGGTGTCTATCCAACCTTCTCCGGACAATCTCCAATCCTGTGCATCCCCTTCATTTCGATCGAAGCTTTTGCGTCCCCTTCATTTCTATCCAAGCCTGTGCGTCCCTTTCGTTTCTATCTAAACCCCTGCGTCCCCTTTATTTCTATAAACATTACATTAAAACTCTAATATAAAAATAGTTTTCTGGTATAAAAACAATATATTATTTTGTAGAAACTTGTGTGAAAGAAGATGCTACACTGTAGGGCCTTCTCCGGACAATTTTCAAGTATATGCGTCCCCTCCGTTTTTATAAGCTCTACATAAATAGTCTATTAAAAAATGTTGATGACTGACCTTGTTAATTGAGACAAAAATTCAGTGTCCTGTATGGGGTAAAAACTCGTGACATTTAAAAAATTTTAACTAGTTTCCTTATTTCACACTTGACAGGTTATAATTGTTTGACATTAGCTAGGTTACGTTTAATTCTACAGATCTGCTCTCTGCTAGCTGTCACGTCACAACGATTTGCTACGCGATTGGCCGAAAGTGCCGAAACCTTCATCGAATCAACGACGTGGATATTAGAGACATTTCCTCTCCCTTTCATGTTTCCCTCTTGCCCACACTTGACGATGACGATTCTTAATTCTTCAGAACATGAAATTGGCCAAATTGGAACTTTGCATTGAAATATCTCAGCTCATAAGGCACGTAGGACTAAAGCGAAGACACTTTTCTTATGTAAATCAAACCCAAGCTATCTATTAGGACCATTCAAAATCTAATCGGATCAGCCGTTATTGAGATTCGATAATCTCAGGGTTTTTGACAGCGGATCGCGGCGTAATATAGACACTCTGTGCTCGCGCTGCGCATATATCTATATATACGTGGCGCGAGACACTGCCGTGTCTCTTGAAAATAGCTGTCCATAATTTATGTACAGAATTTAGTAGGGTGATGTCACTATAATTTTTAACCTCTCCCGTCTTTCCTTTTTTATGCGGCGGGTATATTATTCCTTTATTCCAGTCTTTCGGCAATCCCTCTCCGTTCCAAAATTTACTCATCGTTTATATTATCCTATTCCTTATCTGCCCTGTGTTATATACCCATGCTTCACTTGGTATTACATCCTCCCCCGACGCTATTGTCTTCCTTAAACCTTGAATTCAATCACATTCATCATCCCCGTCTTTGTCTCTTCTCCCTCCGCTAGTTCAGTAGTTAGGCTATGAGAGTTCTGGACCAAGTGACGGCGAGGGGATGAGGCGGGGCGGGGGGTACCGCACTCTTCCGCGAGATTTGTGAGGGGTTGAGGCGGGGAGGGGGGTTCGGAGTTCGTGGGTGACGGGGATGACGTCACAGGGGAGGGGGATTCCAAGATGGCGTCCATCGAGTTCGTGGGTGAGGGGGCGATGTCACAGGGGAGGAGGATTTTCAAAATTTTCAAAATGGCGTCGCGCGCACAGGTGGAGTTCATTGGCGAGGGGGCTGACGTCACAGGGGAGGGGGTGGATTTTCAAAATTTCAAAATGGCATCGCGCGCATTTCGTGTTGGCGCCATCTATTGGACGTTGAAGGTACTTTGGGCCCGCGTCGGTATTTGGGCCCGCCTTGGTAAATTTTCCAGGTTTTTCATACATTTCGTGTTAGCACCACCTATTGGACATTTAGGGTACTTTGGGCGCGCGTCGCCGTCGCGCAATCTCCGTACGCGTTCGGGGATCGGTGGGTAGGCGCGACCGCGACCTATTCGTGAAAATTTAAATTGCGTCATCGATGATGATTTCTGAGAAAGAGAGTGTACCAAGAGAAAAGATTTTTCTGAGAAAAGATAAGGAAATATTTGAATCGTGGGACCGGTACAGCACACGCGCAATGATGTAAACATAGAGCGATAATTATTATAAATCAATCATCGCGATAGCCCAAGTAATAAACACGACATTGCACCGTGCCATGCAGTGTGTTTATGTCTGAGCAGGATTGAACGCATTTTTTATGCCTACGTGCACACTCTTCGTGCCGTATGTTTATATTTGAATCGTGGAACCGATACAGCGCACGTGTCATGAAGAACTGAATTATGCGTTGCGCTCGCATAAGCAACCATCATAAACATACAGCGATAATTATTCAGGGTAGAGGTCCGAGTATTTTCACGATCGACGAGGCTGTAAGTCAATCGTATTTGATTTGAATTTACCACGTATTCTCTATCCCTTGTGTGGTATACATAGACGCCTTGACCATCACCATCAATAATGTGATATACTTTCACACATTGACGTGTACGTGTGCGCGAATCAGTATAAAGTGACGTGGATCAGTCTTGTAGGCATCAGTTCACCACGTACGCTCTAGTGCTAACAAGTATCACCCGAGTCATTTTTTCGTCGATGAGAATCATACGTATTGCATATCAAAATGTACAAACGAAGCTTAAACGATTCATTCTGCGCATCCGACAACGCTGGTGGCATTCCAAATAAACGCCAACGACAACAACATCATCAACAGTCCAATATCCGCCTCGTGAAAGAATGTGGCATTGCGTTCGCGTACGCATCCGCCTATGGAAACATAGAGCAATAATTATTCGACTATCGTTTCGAATATTTCAAAGATTGGGACCGCCGTGACGGGTGCGAATGCTCTTATCGCGGACAGGAGAATCCAATACACGTTGTAACGCAACGAGCAAGTGCGACTTTACATTACTCAATTGAGGTCCATCCTGCGAGTCCGGTAATGACGGGGGTTTCCCCAATAAATATCAACAACATCATCAACAGTGTAATATGCGGTACGTACGTGTTACTATACACTTTTCACTTACTTCATTCGCTTACTTCTTTCACTGTAAACGCCAACGAACGATGCATTAATTTCGTGTACATGCGTCTTACAGTTCTGGATCCACAACGCCAAAAACGTTGAAAACACCAAAATCATCAATCGGATCCTGGGGCGTTATTATCCACTAAGCTCAACAGCTTATAAACATCTAACTATTGGAATACACATTGGCATGGATTCATGCCGCGTTGAGATCGCCATAGCCGACAACAAAGGTAGCGAAGTATGCTTTTCAATGTCAGCGTGGAAGCTCCTACTGCGAAACGAGGCGGACATACTCCAACGATTACGCAACAACGCATCATCGCCCCAAACCCACATCGTAATTGATCATTTGCGACTCGAATTCACGAGCATGCATGATGATCAACTTATAAAAATCACCGATAATCGCGTTACCTTATACATGACGGAAGTTACAATGCGTAAACTGTTCGCGTATGAACATTGCATCAATCATATGTTCACCTGGTTGACTGAAAATATGTACTCTGTAAGCAGTAAATATGCCGCCTTCGTGGAAGTTCTACGTACCGCTTCCGTACCAACGAATTATGTGAAATTAATTTCCGAAAGTGAGACCTTTGAGCAGCATTCTTTGATTGATTGTGAATTGTTAGCGTTAGGATTACAATCCATTCTGCGTGATGTAAACCACGTACCACTATAATAGTACGTGCATATATATGTTTAATAATAAATGGACAACAATTTTTAAATTAATGTATATATTTTTCAAAAAACAGTGTGTGTGTGTGTGTTTATTCATGTACATCCATCCATCAATGCGTACTTAAATTTTAAAATTAGTATTTGCGTGAAACAACGTTCGTATGGGAGGGATATTCTTGTTTGCGGGTAAAGGAAGCAGTCGCCGCTGTCATTGCTCTCATCACCGCCGCCGTTATGTTCATCGCTATAGAAAACAAAAAAATAATCCTTACATATTCGTTTCTCTGCATATGACGCGTAAAGTAGATGCAATGCGTGTGTAGGACTTACATTAGGTGACGCTACGTATATAATTCCATATTTTCTCGACGTTCTCCAGCGCGCAAACACCACAGGTTAGGAATGTCAGGGTCCACGGTGTCAGACATGATCCCGCAATAATCATCGTCAACGTCGTAGCCACCGTCGTCTTCGACAGTTCGAGCGTTGTTGTTGATGCTGTTGTTGTTGCTGATCTTTTGTCCCGTCATTTCATACAAATTGAATACATCCTCAACGATTATGTCAGGTAGTAGTTGCAGCATCCACGTTTTCTTTTCCGCACCTTTCACGATGACGAAGTCAATGTTCGCGAGTACGCTGGCGAGGAGCCCCGGAAGTTTGGAGTATGGAACGTATCCGTCAGACCATCGAAGCCCGTGATGATGCTTCGCGAGCCAGAATGCTTGACGGTGCTCCCGCGAATTCAGATGTTCCCAGAAGTATGGCGGTTCGAAGATCCAATGGCTGATCGTCGGTGTTTTATCGTTGTTGATGTTTGCCCGAATCGCGATCTCTTTGGCGACGAACTCGCATTCGTTATTGAAACCGTGCAGATTGACCATGGCTTACATTATTGTTATTCGTTTAGGTAGCACTTAATGTGTCGGAACAGTAACTGAGGTCTTCGACATCGACGTTTTAAAACAGTAGCAGTATCCGCAGTAGTAGTAGCAGCAGTAGTAGTAATAGTAGTACTCGATCTCGTACGCACACTATATTAGTTTGCGTACCATGTTGGTTAAAGGGCCGTATTCGACTATACGATCGTGTATGAACAAACAGACGGCTGAAGTATTAGCGGGGATATTTTCTTTGCATTCTAAATCTATTCGCACGTCCACGGTAGCGCTCTTCAACGATTCGTTTTGCCTAGAACAATCTATGACTACGATAGGCGCGTCTTTAAGGAATTCGTTCGAGCTCAGCAACGGTTCTCCGTGACCGTAGTACGATCAGATGAAATTCGCATACATATTGTACATGAATCGCGAATTTATACTTGGGAAAATCTATTTGCATGTCATCGTACGGATACGTCTCGGAAATTAGGTAAAGTCGAAAGTTTGTGAGATTATTCGGTTCGAATATCCACGCGGGTTTATTTGGACGATTCTTTCGATCCGTTTGCATGCCGAATAACACGTATCGGGGTTTCTCGATGTGCAACGTAGTTTTCACGGTCCACGTGTGTTTCGTTGTCGCTTGCAGTTTCGGATACTCGTGCACGCTCCACGATCGAAAACTCATCGCGATTTGTCGTTCGCTTTCCAAGATCCGCAGCATCGATAGTTTATTCACTTCCTCCAAAACGACGTGGGGCATACGCCACTGCACCTTGCGTATATCCAGTTTCGGGATCGCAGTGGCGGAGGTGCAGTACATCGTGTTCGAATCGTCTCGCGCTCGTTTAAGAATTAGCTCGTGTCGCGTGTTCATCACGATGCGTTTGTAATCCTCGCAGAATCCTAATAACACGTTCAGGGGTACGCAAAAATTCAAAGCGCCCGAATGAAAAGTGTCGTTATCGTAATCAATGTCATAATTCCAACCGGCATTCGCAAGCGCTTTGCTATTCACGGTTGACAACGAAACGAACTTTTTCATTGTGTAGTGATTTCTGGATTTCGACAATGATCGATCTCGACACCGTACAATTCGTATCGAATCTCATCAAACATGAACGCGACGCAATTATTGTCGATAAAAGCGGTCGCGGACGTTGCTGGACCCTTCGCGTCTTGCGCTGTCAACGTGCCACGACCTTCGATATAGAGAAAACTTTCGCACGAAAGCGTGTACAGATCTTGCTGCAGTATGGGGATTCTTATCTCGTTGCTATTGTTGAACGTCGAGTTGGCGTATGGATTATACGTGTGTAATTCAATCTTCGTGATACGATTGTCGAAGGTTGGCGTATTCGCCACGTCCAAAATAATCGACATCGTAGTTGCGTGTCTAATAGGCGACGATGAAACCTAACGATCGTAGGAAACGTACGTTTCAACGAGTCAACGGCTTTCTTATGCTTCTTACCGGTCCTCGTCTTATCGCTCCTCCCGTCTTTATTCTTCTTCCACTTTCGCCTGTAGATAAAGGGTACCTCGTAGGTGACGCGAGGCAGAGACGGTAGGAGTATCAGCGGCGATTGATGATTCGTACGTGTGATCTAACACTGACATACTACACACGCGCCCATACACGTAGGGTCACGCTGACTATCGCGCGGACGTCGTTGAACGTGTAAACGAATCCATCGTCATAGACGTGCTTGCGAATATGCGATTTGCGAAACAGTCGGAAGTTATTCGCGTGACCGCGAACAGAATGCTCGAAGATGATAGGGATTCGAGTCGATCGAACAGACACGGCCCGTTATTACCGAAAAGTGTGCGAGGCGTGATTTGCGGATCGTGTAAAAACGAACGTGCTTCTAAATATGCTAGAGAGCCCGAACGGTTTGCGTTTCGAGAACGTGTACGTGTACTCGAAATCGTTGCATCAGCCAAAGTATCGATATTTCGAACAGGTGTTGTCGGTCATCGACGGAATCGAATACTTTCCCTACTCGGACAACGCTGAGATCGTCCCACCGAGAGACGATCGGCCCGATTCGATCTTCGTGTTCGACGACGTGGCGTGCGACGAACAGAATGCGATATGCGAATACTTCTCCATGGGTCGCCACGCGAACGTGGATTGCTTTTATTTATGTCAATCGTACGCTAGAATACCTGAAAATTTGATCAGGGACAACGCGAATTTTCTCATGCTGTTCAAACAAGACGGTACGAACTTGTGTCGCGTGTACAACGATCACGTGAACACAGACATGACGTTCGAGTCGTTCAACGACTTGTGCGCGAGATGTTGGCGTCGACGATACGATTTCGTCGTGATCGATAAGGATAGTTCCATGTACGAAGGTCGATATCGAAGAGGATTTAACGAGTTCGTCGTAGCTCGTTGACATCAGTAAACCGCGAGTCATTCATCGAGCAACACGAAATGGGCAACGAACCGACGACGACTGCTATAACCTCGAGCAATGTCGACGCGAAGCATTCGCAAAAACATCGCCGACGTCATCGACAAAAAGGAACGAAACATCAAAAAGGGACGAAACGTCGGAGCGTGGACGCAAAGGTGGAAATCGTCAAAGTCAGCGACGTCATACGTAAAAAATGCTTGGCCTTGAAAATTGGTAAAATGGCTACGAAAGCGGCTGTGGAGGCGAATACGCGTCCCATCGTCGAACCGCTAAAACGATTGATCGAGAACTCGTCCGCGTTGAAAACGCGCTCAACGCCTCGATCGCGGCCAGTGAAGAGGAAACACGAATACGATCAACAACAATCATCGAAGAGACTTCGACCCATTATTCCGTCGATAACCAAGGAACGTCCGAATAACCTTCCAGATTCTAGCGATTATGACGACGACTACGACGGCGACTATGACGGCGACGGCGACGGCGACAGGGGCAGCGGCAGCGACAGCGACAGCGACAACAATGATGTTGACGATGATGTTTTTGATGATGTCGACGACGAAGATGTCGAAAAATTCAGGATGATGAGTCGTCAGCAAAGGTTCATGATTTGAATTCGCTGCGCAACCCCGTCGACGGTATCGAAGTGTATGTACGGAACGCCAAATGACCCTTGTCGTGAGAATACCTGCGACTATTCTTCACCGATACCAAAAAAAGCAATTGACAACGAGTACGGCGTAGACATAATGATCGGTGATTCTGTACTCACCATCGACGATGACGGTGACGACGTTCGCTTCATCGGAACGTGATACGCGGGGACTCGAAGTTTGTACGATCTGATGTTCATGCGAATACCCAACGTTAGCACGTACACGGACGCGGATATCCACTCGTGCCGACGCATCTTGCTATCGACGAACACTAGGGTGGACCTTAGTTACTCTTGGTGAAAATTTTTTTGCAAGATTTTTTCACGCCGCCCCCTAAAATTATTCCATTGGGTAAGAAAATAATTCCCCTAAAAGATTAAGTTGATCGGATAAGAGGAAGACGCGCCTCATTCGCGTTAAAGTTGCAATAAATGTGAAATTTTGTATGAACGGAAAGGTATGAAGAAAAAAATTATAATGATGGTTAAACGTTCTTTTTATGCACAAATATTTACGCTAATAGTGCAACAGTATGATTTTTTCAACATAATAACTAATTAATATTTATATCTTTTTAATTAATTATATTAAATTTTACGTCTTTTATTGAAAGTGGCCATTCTCTTAATTTCTTTCTTATATTATTTGAAAGTTAATAATAATATTAATTTTAAAAATGGAGGAATGTTCGACATTAATATTTTCTATTTAATAAGAAGATAATATTTTTAATATGAAATGGTGAATATTATATCATAAATAGGTGAAGAAAAGAAAATACGGTTATTGAATTTACACACTTTTTAATACTCGCATTTAAAAACAATTTACAAATTTTTCATTAACGTAGTTTTTGTTGTGTCTGATAGCGCTTTCGGTAGTCTGATACTATTTGCATTATAATTTGTTTTTCCTCCTCATTTCGCGATAATACATTATTATACTCTTGCATGAGTTTCACTCCTCGTTCGGCCGAATCGTTAACTACTCTTAAATTATTGACTATATTTAATCCAAAATTATAATTTGGATCATTTTCCCATTCTAAGGGATCCTTATTTATAAAATCTGTGGGAATTGCAAATCTTTTAAAAAACTGTAACGTCTTTTGGGAAACAAACCCTTCAATATCTTTGTCGATGTACTGAGTTACATTATTCGGACTAATTATTAATTTTTTGACGTCATTATCATTAACAGTATCTAAAGCTGCTACCATCCGTTTTCTGGCGTCATGCGTAATGTTGGAGTCAAAAAAGGCCAGCGCTGCCGCTTCTGGTGTTAAGTACCATAAATGATTACAAAATTTGCGCAATGCTACGCGACTTACATTTTTATTAATTGCACTGTATGCATATAAGTTTTTTAAAAACTCAAAATCTTGCCTAGGAGCTTTTGCAGCAACTGGAGCTTGGATCCATGCTTTCAAATACACTTTAATGAGAAAAATACAAATGTCGCGGATTCCATTTTCTTCATCCTTTGTTAAAACAAATTCGTCCCGAAATAAAAATATTTTTAAAGAATATATAGCCTTGGCCATCCATCGAGCATGGTGAAATGCTCCTGGTACACGGAAAGAAAACTTTGGAACTGTTCCATTAAGAAAAATTATTGATAATTCAAGAAATTCGCGATAGTCTTCTCGTGGTTGCTTAAATTCCAAACTATATGAGGCAAAGTTTATTATTTCTGCTGTATTGTCAAGTGACTGTTGAACTATCTCATTTTCAACTCCGGATTTAAAATTTAATTTATTCATTTGAGACCAGGCTCCTTGAAAACGTTTAAATAAGGGAATATTAGGTCCAGTAGATTTAGATAATGTTTCCTCAAAAACGCCCCGTAAAACTATCTCGTAAATATGGTGTCGGCAAGGTAAATATAAAAGATCCCTCTCGATTTTTTGCTCCAAAATTACGCATGCACCTTGTAATCGCCCCATGGTTGACGCTGTGGTATCGCAAGAAAGTGCTTCTACTTTATCAATAAGTTCCCATTCAGAAAGTAAATCATAGACTAGGGTTTATACAAAAACCGACTTTTGAGAAAACCGGTTTTCGAATTCCACTATTCCCAGAAAACCAGTTAAACCGGTTTTCGAATTTTCACAAAAAGTATATAAGTAAAATAGTAAATAAATATTCGTACTTATTTTAAAAATGTTCAGTTTCCTTAATATTTATGGAATTGCAAAAATATAACAAAATAAAATATACTCTATCTATACAAAATCAAATAAATAAATAAAAATTAAATTAACTAAAATCCGTACAATTTTTGAGTTCATTTCATATTTATGGATGCACAAAAATATAAGACAATCAAATAGACTGCATACAAAACCAAATGAAAAAAAACTCAACTAAAATCCGCACAAAATATAAATCTTTTACAGTGGTACCAAATTATAAATCTCTATTCCATTTAGTATTTTTCTTCAGAAAATATGAACTCATGAAGATTAGTTTTACAGTAATGACTAAACTGTTACATACGCTTGTATCCAAGGCGACTTCAAGACAAAATATTAACGTTACTAATTAAATAATTAATTCATTTCTGCATATTAATTCTAGTATATAAAACCGGTTTTTAAAATTTTAAAACCGGTGTTCGAATTTTACAATTTTATAAATAAAAACCGGTTTTTAAACCCGGTTTTTAAAAACCGACAAACCCTATCATAGACCGCATTGGCCTGTTCTTTTCCAGTGCCTGAAGAAATCGCTGGAATTCCAAGCAACTGTTCACTTCCATTAAAAGTTATTATTATTGGTAATCGATCTACTTGTTCTTTACCCATTAATGATGGTAACATCTTACCATCCCAATGTACAGTAATTGCATTGAATTCTTTTTGTTTAAATATAGTCTGTAATACCGCAGCTCTCTCAGCGCGCAAACGTGTACGACAGCGACGAATAGATGTTCTATTTATTATTAAATCATCGACATTATGATTCAGAGCTTGAGCTATTGCTATTATAATTTGGACTGCGTCACGATCACTGACTTTACACTTGTCTATGGTCGCCACAAGTTTTGGTGTTATAAAATTGTGTTTGCCGCGTTTCTTCTTGGGATTACTCGGAGCTGGTTCGTCCGCAGATTTCTCCATGGAATCCTCCATATGACGCTCCACAGGATCCTCAATTACCTCGTCTTCATCTTCAATTGATGATGAATCTTCTAATTCCGCTAATTCTTCTTAATTAAATGATACATATAAGAATATATTAGTAAAGAAGCGTAGGTAATATTGAATACAACAAATTACACAACTATATAAAAATACATACCTTGTATATTTGCTTCATAGTTTTCTCGTCTCGACTTTTCTTTTTCCTCTTGAAGAATTTGTCT
Organism: Andrena marginata; assembly: GCA_963932335.1. Lineage (NCBI taxonomy): Eukaryota > Metazoa > Arthropoda > Insecta > Hymenoptera > Andrenidae > Andrena > Andrena marginata. Next base: position 27,565,535 of record OZ010662.1, read on the forward strand.
CCTTTCTTTCTCGAATAAGACGCGATCGCCTCCTATCATCGAACCGGTTCGTCCTTTCTTCCTTTGATTGATAAGGAACGCTTTGTCTTCTGCATTCCTCATCATTTCCAAAGCGTCAGCATGAGCAATATCGAAAAGGTTATCCAATTCTTCTAAAAAATCGTGCTCCCGTTTTTCCTGCGGTGGTGTTCGGCGTTTGCAGTTCAGCTGTATTGCCTTTCACTCTTGGTGTAAGGATTCCACTTTTCCAATACTCCGATCTAATTTTCGGGTTGGAATTCGCGCTTTCTCCCACAGAACCTCGACTTCTTTTATCACTAAGTGAGCACTTGATCGCAAATTTAATGTTACTTTACGCAGATTATAAAATAAGACGCGTAAAACTTGTCCATTTGACGGTAACTTTGCACCAATAATTTGACTTTCGTCGTAGTCAAGAAGGTATAATTTTTCTCTTCCTCTGGTTTCCATTTTTTATTTAAACTGAGAGATGATTGAGAAATGAATATTCACACACTACTTTTAATACTCGCGAAATGGCGATACTCGCTGATTGACGAATCAAACGAATATATAGAATAAGGTAGACTGTTTATGATGAACTTCACGACACGGTACCTCAGAGGGCTTGTTCAAGAGTGAGAGACCGCGACACCTTCGGAGGGCTATTTATACAGCCCTCGCAGAGAATTGCGTCCCTCAAGCGACATCGAAAACGCGCGGGAAAAGTCGGCGTGAAAATGCGTGGACAGCGGAAGGTATCCACTTCCGCACGCCGAAAAATACTGACCTGGGCGAGTCTGACTGTCAGATGGGTAACGCGGCCATACCCTGACTCACCCAGGCCCACGGGGAAAATCCCGAGGGTACCTACGCCTAACGGAAAGCTGTATCTAATACATGGAGGCATGCTAGCGACGAAGCCGCTATAAAACTTTCACTGTCACGAACGCTCAGAATAAACTAGCTGAATCAGTATTACTGCAAGGGTTTCTAGGTTTCTGCTTTTCCTAAACGGGGGCCTGCTCGATAGGTAGCGACCTAACGGGTCCTAATTCAGAACTCACGAAGGATCCGAGTTATATACCTGGGCACCTGTGACCTGTGACTGGATTTTCAAGACTAAGGGTCTTTCAACTTCTATTCAGTGTCGAACGTTGTATGTCATATTTCGGTGCTGCTACGGGTCAGTTAGTCTTAGCGTAAAATAGTCTTATATCGTACAAATGAAACTTGGGTTGTAATGCACGTATGAACAAAACAATACTAAATAAGTAAATAATTATGTTATAGTCCTTAAAATATGAACTATTTCATTGAAATTTTCAGAAACATGCCACTCCTTACGCTTAGGGCGCGGTTACTTCTATTTCAAAACTTCGCATGCGATGAGGCGCGTCTTCCTGATGTTCAATCGATCTCAAATTTTGCACAAATTATTTTTTCATCAAATGGAACAATATTAGGGGGCGGCGTACAAAAAATTTTTTGGTCGAAAAATAAGGTCCACCCTAATACCCATACCTCCTCCTCGCAGACTTTCAGATAATTTGTCCATTTAAAACTCAGACAATATGAGTACATATTCATTATATTGCGTTTTAAAATAATTGTAAGATTATTCATCGACACCGATAACTTTCCTCTCACAAGCTTTTACATAATTTGTCAATTCAAAACTCTGACAATATGAATACACTTTCATTATTTTGCCTTTTTAAATAATTCTTATTCAGCGACACCTTGAGCTTGCCTGACCACGCCAAGTATTTGACTTCCAGGCCGCGGACATCTTTTTTTGTCTTTTATTGTGTTACACAGTGTCGCCTTTGTACGCTGCGGGAAAGCACCTTTATGTACTTGCAGCTCAATTTGATTTCACACCTTTTTTAAACAATGTATATTTTCTTGTATTTTTTCGTGATTTACTCCTTTCCGTCCTCGATTTTATCATGAACTTGGAGTATTTGTTTACTTTTGTGAAGTTTTTTTATGGGGATCTCACTTCTTTTTCCAAAGAATGTATGTATTGTATATACATAAAATCCTCAGTTTAGTTACAAATAAAAAACAGTTTAATGACATACAAACATGTCTCAATTCAAATTTCGGCAACTTACCTTGTGTTTGAGACTACATTTTGCTTGCAATTCAATGGTACAACGATACATATTTGTAAAAACACGTGATATCTCAAATTTTGAAAACTTACCTTATTTAACACTCGCGAGGTTATAACCTGACTGTAAGCTGTCAAAATTTGGAGTAGATTGCATAGTGAAGATAGAGATTGAGGAACGACACATGTATTACTTCGTTTTGGCTGAAGGTGTGCGTGTAACGCGTATATTTGAAGATAGCGATTGACGAACGAAACATATATTAGTTCGTTTTGGCTGAAGGTGTGCGTGTAACGCGTACATATGTATTATGTTGACGAAAATTTTGACTGGAGGATTAGAAGAAGAAAAAAAAATCTTACCGTTTTCGACAGATCCATGAGACGATATTACGATATCTCTGTCATGCGTGGACCGATATTATTCAAATTGGTCTTATTCGAAAGCTTATATGCGGTTTACATAAGAAAAATGCCTTTAAATTTAGTGTAAGTGTTTCTGGGACTGTTAACTGCATGTTCTGCTTTCGTTTTGACTTCTACCTTCATCTTGGTCTTCTTTTCTTCTGCTTTTTTCCAGAACCATACGCATCCACTCCGCTCCTTCTGCTTCTCCCTTTAGTATTCCTCTAATCGTTGAATTTTCTCTTTTCAGCTCCTTACAGTCTTGTAACATGTGGCCCAGCGTCGCTCTAGCCCCATTACATAGTCTGCATACTGTCTCTTTTCCTTCCTTCCCGTACTTGCTTCCCCATTCCTCATTCCCACATCTGAACCTTGCGATCATGCTTTGGTCTCTGCCTTTGTAGTTTCCGTCTAGGTAATTTGCTCTTTGGTTATCTCTGATTTCTGTGTAATGTGCGTTGTATCTGCCTCCTAGTATTCTTTCGTGTTGCCATTGCACCTGCTCTGTCCTGTCTCTTTGCGTTAGTTCCTCGGCAAACTCTCTTCCTCTCCTTCTTTCTATTTCCATTTCTTGCATATCCATCATTTTTTGTCTGTAGTATGCGTCTCTCATTTCCTCCCGTTTCGACATTTGCTCTGCCTGCTTCGCGTCTATTTCCCTCCAGCACTCTTGTACTATTTTATTCTTATTCAGCCGTTTCGCTTTCTCCTCATATTTTATTGTTCTTCTTCCCGCTTCGATCCTTACTTTGTCCGCTTTTGTTTCCTCCAAAATTAGATACGCTGATGTATTGAAGTCCAAATCTAAAGTCCACCTTATATATTTCTCCTGTATTTTCTCTATTTTTTCTGCTTCCATCCATCCCCAGATTTCTGACGCGTACAGCAAGATACTTTTCACTATGCTTCGAAATATTCTCATTCTTCTCTTAAAATTGTTCTTGAACATTCTTTGCCCTATTCCCCATATCTGCGCCATTGCTATTCTCGCATTCTTTATAACTTCCCTTATATGCATCTCTCTGCCCCCATTTTTCTGGAAATTATACCCTAAGTATTTGAACTCCTTTACTTCTTCCATATTGTGCCCCTGCCAGCCCCATTCTTCTCTCTAATTCTTTCCTCTTCCTTTATGGAAAATCAGCACATTTGACTTCTCTGCATTCAGTTGCAACCCTTTCCTTTCAAGATATTTTCCGAATCTTCTAATGATGTCCTTAAGATCCATTGGTTCATTTGCTAGTAACACTATATCGTCCGCATATGCTAGAGTCCAGATTTTTTCTTTTCCTACTCTAACTCCTCCCGCTTGGTTTTTTCTCATGGTTTCGTCCAAATCCGCTACATATATTGTAAATAACGTTGGACTCAGTGGGCATCCATGTCTTACCCGTTTTGTTGTCCAGAATTTGGATGACATTTCTCCGTTTGCTTTCTCATCCTCAAGCATTTACTTATTTCCTTTTTCTTCATGATGTTTTGAAGTTTTACTCTATCCACTTTGTCAAATGCAGCGCTCAGGTCTGCAAAAAATGTATACAGCTTTCCCCCTTTTTTCTGTATTTCTCTGTTAGCTACATAATTCAGAATAAAAATGTTATCTATTGTCGACCTACCGCTCCTGAATCCTACTTGTGTTTCTGGTATTATGTGGTTCTTTTCCAATTCCTGTTTTAGTTTTTTTTTCAGGACCATAGCATATATTTTGTACGCTGTGTTTAGGATCGTTATCCCTCGGTAGTTGCTCACCTTTTCTCTATCTCCTTTTTTGAATATTGGTGAAATCACCCCTTCTTTCCACCTCTCCGGGAATCCTTCTCCCTTCCACACTTTATTGAAAATTTCTGTGATCCTTTTTACTATTTTCACGTTACCGTAAATCCAGGCTTCATTTTCTATTTTGTCTTCCCCTGCTGCTTTCTTCTTTTTTAATTTCCTGATTTGTTCTTTTACTTCTGCTTCTGTTATTTCCTCTTCCTCTTCTCCTTCCGTGTTGTCTATTTCTTCCAACTCTCCTACTTCTTTCTTACAATCGTCGCCTTCTAGCAATGTTTTAAAATGATTCTTCCATTCATTTAAATCTATTTTATTGGAGATTCCTATTCTTTTCTTTCTCTGTTTACTTACATATTCCCATATTTGATGTTCTCCCTTTAATTGCATTATCTCATTTTCTGTATTTTCTTGTAATTCCCTTCTCCTTTCATCGCACACTTTTTGTACTCCCTTATTTTCTTCTGGTAGTCTTCTTTGTCTCCTTTACCCCTTCTCCAGTTCCTCAATGCTTTCCTGGCTTCCCTTTTCTTTTTTGTACAATTCGAATTCCACCACTTAAAGCTGCCCAGTTTCCATTTTTGACTTCTTCTTTTTGTACTGCATTATTTATTTTTCCTATCATTTCTTCTAGCATCTCATTCACCTCCGTCCTATTAAAGTTTATTTTGTTTAATTCGGTTTGGAACTCTCTCATCCCTTCTTCTGTCCAGACTCTTCTCTCTCTCCACCTCTCCTCCTGATTTCCCTCTCGATCTCCCCTTTTATTTCCCGCATACAGTTCTGCAATCAGAGGCATATGGTCTGACTCAACTCTCTCTTCCACTGTGAATTTCTTGATCTCTTCTTTCGCCCCGACATTTGTTATTATATAGTCAATTACCGTGCTGCCTCTCGGCCCCGAGTATGTATACTCTCCTTTATCGCCTCCCTCCATATTCCCATTCAGAATATTCCATCCTGTTTCCTCAACCACCTCTAATAACAGCTTTCCCTCTGTGTTTTTAACTTTGTCTTTTGATCTCCTTAAGCCATGCTTTTCTACTATTCTACAATCGCCCCCTTCCTGTCCAATTCTTGCATTGAAATCTCCTCCAATTATCAGTTTCTCCACCCCCTTTTCTTCTATTATCTGGTCTAGCTCTTCTTTTGTCTCCTTCATATCTCTGCTGTACACTGTTATTATTCTCCATTTTTCATTTTGTATCTTTATTCTTCTCCCTTGAATGTGTTCCGTTCCCGCGTTCGATTCCTCCACTTCTATGCCCTTTCTTATGCCTGTGATAATTCCGCCTATCGCTCTCCCTTTTCTTTCTCTCTCTGGTAGCATATTTATACTTCCATGAGAATTCTTGTGGCAATTTATCTTTCAATCCTTCCCATTGTTTCTCTTCAATTCACGTTTCCACTAATCCTATTACATCGATTTCTTTTAGGAAATCCCAAAATTGCTTGTCTTTGCTGAGTAATCTTGCTACATTCCAGTATCCTATTTTAAATGTATCCATTTCTCTTTAACTTCTTATTCCTTTCCCAATTCTGTGTACCCTCTCTCCCCGCATATCTGCATCCGCAGACGCGCGGGGAACGAGTGTTGGTACTGCCGTTTGTCTTGCTTTCGTTGTCCTTGTAAGCTCTGCGATTCTCCAAAAATTTAGAGGTTCACAGAACTTTGCCGACTCCAAAAATTTACTTCTTTCAGCCCACCCTCCTCTTTCCAGATAAATGTCTTATCGTTGATTTTTACTTTTCTGTACCCAACTTTCACCTTTGCCCCTTGCTCAATTTCCGTCTTGGCAATATATTTACTGTTTCTTTGTATCTCCTTTTCCTTTTTCGCCAGGTCATTGTCAATAAGCAGCCTCTTGTTTTTTAATGTACTCTTCTTTAGCATTACTGCTCTTTTCTGTTGCCAGCTTCTTAACTTCGCTATCAGTAGCCCTTTTTTCTCTCCCCTACCTGCAATTCGTGCCTTAACACATACTCCACCATATCCTTCGGCGTCTCTTTAGGTGGTAAATCTTCTTCCCTTAGGGTAATATTATTTCTTCTCTCTCTCTTTTCTCTAGCTTCTTCCTTCTTTTCTAGCCCCTCCATTCTTTCTGTCAGCCTCTCTGCCTGAACTTTCTTGGTCTCCAGTACTTTTATCCTTCCTCTCATTTCCTTCCTTTCCTTTCTCCATATCTCATCCCTACTCTTCCACTCGTCCCTCAGATCCCGCATTCCATGCCTTAGATCTTTATTATCTCTTCCCAACTCTTCCATGTCTTTCTTAACTGCCAGCACTGCTTCTATCAATTTGTCTAATTTTGCATCCATTTCTTTTTCCTGCCCTGTCTTCTGGCTGTCCGGCGTTACCACAGTTCCTTTAGCTACCTCGGTTTTCTTCAGCGGCGGTGACCTCCCTACTTTCCTCGCTTTTAAGAATTCTTCTTCTATTTCCCTTTCGGCCCTCAACTTCTCCTGCTCCGCCTCTTCCTCCCTTTTCCTCTTAAATGAGTCCTGTATCGAGCCTTCGCTGTCCGCTCTTCTTCTTCCCAGCTGTTCTGCCAACGACGGTCTTCCCCTTCTCCTGGTTTCCTTTTGCACTTCCCCGCCTTCGCCTGCTTGGTTTATTAGCGTCTCCGCTTTTCTTTACCAACTGCTGTCTTCGCTTTGTCTTCTCACTTATTCCGCTCCCTAGATGTCACTTAACGTTGACACGTATCTTATACTTCGTGCACTCGTTTCACACCTTCTCTTCTTCACCTTTTCTCTCACCCTTCGGCCCTTTATTAATTGTCGATTATACTGTCCACCGGAGCCTTGTTTAATTCCCTCGTTTTCCACCCGACCTCGTAATTTTCTGAACACTTTTGCCACACTTTTCGTCTATTTCTTTCGCCTGTCTGCCGACACACGTTATTCTCTCACGCACGTCACGTGGTTCCCTTTCTGCTTAATATTATTTAATACATTGTTTCTTTGTATAAATAGCCATTGTTATAATTGGCGTAATTTTTGTATATCATTAATTTTGTAAAAAATTATAAATTTTATTTCGACCGTAATAATTAATATAAGTGATTTCGGCGCACTGGTTCGGTCAATTAACAAACTAAAAATAAGCTATTTAGCAATTTTAATTATATAAGCTTTCAACGTTTCAATCTAGGTTTAGATCATCTTCAGGAAAAGTTTTAGAAAAAATATAAATTATTGCTCATGCTATTAAATTGAGTCACAGTGCTCTGGCACTATGTGTGACCTGCGAGTCGGTTGGAATAAGTCTTATTCCAGAGCACTGTGACTCAATTTAATAGCATAAGCAATAATTTATATTTTTTCTAAAACTTTTCCTGAAGATGATCTAAACCTAGATTGAAACGTTGAAAGCTTATATAATTAAAATTGCTAAATAGCTTATTTTTAGTTTGTTAATTGACCGAACCAGTGCGCCGAAATCACTTATATTAATTTTGTAAATCATTAATTTTGTAAATTTCTAATATTCTACTTTTCTTTACACTCTATTTTTGGTATCCTTTCCCGACTAGACCCCTGTTATCAGCCCCCTTTCCTCCTCCTCTCTTCCTCCTTCCTTGATCCTTACCGTCTTCTGCTTCAATTATCTGTAAATATATATAAAATCCACATTTTAGTTATTTTAGTTACAACTTAACGTCGAACTTATACAGAAATAGAGTGGCATTTTGCTATAGTAATTGTAGAGACCACAAAATGTGTCCAAAGAAGGTGAGAGCATATGGCAGAATGTCTTGTTGCAGGAAATTTAAATGATAATGGTAATAATTCAGCGAAAATGAACGAAGAGATCCAATATTTTTAACGCACAATTTATTGGTGTTGGAATAAAATTAATTTAGTATGTTTATTGGTGAATTGAAATATTGTTAATGGGAATCTAAAAATATAATGAATTAGTGAATTGGGTGGCAATTACTGTGGATTTTATTATTAAAGTATTACGAATGTCTATCAGAAAGGATTGAAAAGCATCAAGGGAGATGTGTTTTCAGCGTACTTTCTTCACTAATGTGACTTGTTCTACATTGCAAGCAGTCTGCCATAATTTTCTTAATTCTTAATGCTAAGTTTTTTGACAAATGTTTTCGGTTTACTTTGTTTGGCAAAGGGTATAGCCGGATAAGATGGTCAAATGTGCCCCTGAACCGAATTCAAATCACGATGGGTCATTCGAAAGCTTATAAAAAAAGAATGATTTCTGTCAAGTTTCAACTTTGTATCTCGACCCGGGGGGTAGTAAAGGGTAAAAATAAAAATCAGATTTTTGCCGCATTTCTCCTATACCAGCGGATGAAAAATTTTGAAAAAATTCAGAGGCATGTTGTTATCGGTGCACATATTAGGGAATCGTGTCAGATTTTTAAATTGAAAAACCAAGCTGTGAAAAATAAAAAACGCCAAAAAATGCCGGTTTTGTATCGAAGCAGTCTTGATACTATAATTATATTTTTACTGTAAGTCCGCATCATTGTTACTATTTCCTTGAATTTTTTCAGATTTTTCAATTTGGTGGGCCGCAGTTAAAAAAATTAAAAACCGATTTTTTCGCCTTTTTTTCTGTGTCAGGGTAACTTATACGTCGAACTGCTTCATGAAATAAATGTTTTATGTGATCTTCAATGTTTTTACATACCGCAAAGCAACATATGAATTAGAGAAATTGGAAAAACCGAATCATTTGAAACCACGCTATGCTCCGTACATTGAAAAGTATCAACCATATTTTTTAACGATTTCAGTGGCGCAGTGTTAAAGTGTCGAGCTGCTAAACCAATGCAAACTTTTTGAACGTAGGTTCGAGCCTCGAATTTACAAGTACCCCTTAGGTTAAGTTTTTTTTTCATTAACTATATATATTTCCTAATTATATGACAAAATAATCAATATTTATTTTCAAATGTTTTAAGACTATTTTAAAAACATATTAACCTGAAATATACGTAATAATGAGTTTGGATTGCTTTTTATGCCACCGTTTGTCTTGTCAAGCATCCTATCAATTACAGTATTGTTTAACATTTCCTACACTATATTAATATGTGAAGGTGGTTTTTAAATCTCCTACCTTTAACAATTATGGATGGATAACAGCAAAAATCGTGTGTGGTGTATTCAATCTTCATCGCTGTCTTCGTTAATTACAGGTGACACGTGTTCATTGTTGAATATTTTACTCAGAATTTCTGCAGGCCTTGCAATTTTTGATAGGTTAGGTCACATGCTCGATACCTAACAAAAATTGTAAGGCCTGCAGAAATTCTTAGTAAAATATTCAACAATGAACACGTGACACCTGTAATTAACGAAGGCATGGATGAAGATTGAATACACCACACACGATTTTTGTTGTTATCCATCCATAATTGTTAAAGGTAAGAGATTTAAAGACCACCTTCACATAATAATATAGTGTAGGAAATGTTAACCAATACCGTAATTTATAGGATACTTGACAAGACAAACGGTGGCATAAAAAGCAATCCAAACTCATTATTACGTATATTTCAGGTTAATATGATTTTAAAATAGTCTTAAAACATTTGAAAATAAATATCGATTATTTTGTCATATAATTAGGAAATATATATAGTTAATGAAAAAAAAACTTAACCTAAGGGGTACTTGTAAATTCGAGGCTCGAACCTACATTCAAAAAGTTTGCATTGGTTTAGCAGCTCGACAGTTTAACACTGCGCCACTGACATCGTTGAAAAATATGGTTGATACATTTCAATGTAAGGTGCATAGCGTAGTTTCAAATGATTCGGTTTTTCCAATTTCTCTAATTCATATGTTGCTTTGCGGCATGTAGAAACATTGAAGATCACATAAAACATTTATTTCATGAAGCAGTTCGACGTATAAGTTACCCTGACACGGAAAAAACGGCGAAAATATCGGTTTTTAATTTTTTTAACTGCGGCGCACCAAATTGAAAAATCTGAAAAAAATTCAAGACAATAATAACAATGATGCGAACTTACAGTAAAAATATAATTATAGTATCAAGACTGCTTCGATACAAAACCGGTATTTTTCAGCATTTTTTGGCGTTTTTTAATTTTCACAGCTTGGTTTTTCAATTTAAAAATCTGACACGTTTCCCGAATATGTGCACCGATGACAGACATGCCTCTGAATTTTTTCAAAATTTTTCATACGCTGGTATAGGAGAAATTCGGCAAAAACCTGATTTTCTATTTTTACCCTTTACTACCGTCGAGGGTACGTACCCGTACCCCAGGTCGAGATACAAAGTTGAAACTTGACAGAAATCATTCTTTTTTTATAAGCTTTCGAATGACCCATCGTGATTTGAATTCGGTTCAGGGGCACATTTGACCTTCTTATCCGGCTATACCCTTTCCAGAGACTTGTGAGAAAGATGATGCTTTATTTCTATCCAAGCCTCAGCGTTCCGTTCTTTTATATCCAAGCCGTTGCGTCCCCGTCATTTTTATCCAAGCCACCCCATTATATCCAAGCCTCCCCCCCCCTTTTATATCCAAGCCTCCCCCCCTTTTATATCCAAGCCTCTGCGTCCCCTTCATTTTTATCCAAGCCACCCCATCCCCGTCATTTCTATAAGCTTTTCATAAAACCTGTAAATTAAAAATAGTTTTCTGCTATAAAAATAAATATCTGTCAATTTAAGTGTTATTATATATTACTTTGTACATATGGTACAAATTTTCAGAAACTTATGCGAAAGAAGATGCTTCTCTGTTGAATGGAACCTTCTCCGGTTAACTTGCAAGCCTGCAACTCCACATAAGAATTTAAATGCAATTTGTTACAATACATTATTATTTTGTGCATGCATGGTACAAATTTCCAGAAATTTATGTGAAAGGAGATGCTTCTCAGTCGAACCATCTCCGGACAACTTCCAAGTCTGCGACTCTACATAAGAAATCTATTAAAAAAATTTTGGCGACTTACCTTATTAATTGAAACAATAATTCAGTCTCCTATGTAGTGTAAAAAGTCGTGACATTTCAAATTCGGACAACTTACTTTATTTGATTTGACACTTATCACTTGGTAGGTTATAAAATATAATTCAATAGTATATATATACAATTCAATAGTATATATACATATATATGGATGCACAATGACGGACGACGATCCCTGCCGAATAATCCCGAGAGTCGACGATAGAAGAACGAACATGTGTTGGCTGAAGGTGTGTGTATAACGTGTATATACGAATTATGTTGACGAAAATTTGGCTTGAAGAATCAGAAGAAAAATCCTACCGTTTTCGACAGATCCATGAGACGATATTACGATATCTTTGTCATGCGTGGACCGATTTTATTGAATTTGGGCTTATTTGAAAGCTGATAAGCGGTTTACATAAGAGAAATGCCTTTAAATTTAGAAAATACTGCAAGCGTGTTGAGATATTAATGTAATAAATATCAGGTTAGGTTAGAATAACCGGGCGCCGAGTAAATGATAGCAGTAGTCACAGTCGACAATACAGGGTGTCGGACATGTACTTGGCGTTGAGACCGCGTCTCTAGATAAAGTATTACGAATATCTTTCACAAAAGATTGACAAGTATCAAGGGAGATGCGTTTTCCGTGTACTTTCTTCACTAATGTGACTAGCTCTGCATTGCTAGCAGTACGCTTTAATTTCTTTAATTGTTAATGCTACGCTATTTTGACAAATTTTGTTGATTTACCTTAGTTGTCAAATTTCAGAAATAAGTGTGAAACGAGATGCTTCTCTGTCTATCTAACCTTCCCCGGACAGCCTCCAATCCTGCGCAACTTCTTCATTTCTATCCAAGCCTGTGCGTCCCCTTCATTTTTATCCAAGCATGTGCGTCCTCTTCATTTCTATCCAAGCGTATGCGTCCCCTTCATTTCTATCCGAGCCCGTACGTCCCCGTAATTTTTAACCATCCCGTGCGTGCTTCAGTTCTATAAGCTTTACATAAAAACCCTAATGTAAAAATAGTTTGTTAGTATAAAAACAATATATTATTTTGTAGAAATTTGTGCGAAGGAAGATGCTTCTCTGTCGAACCTTCTCCGGACAAGTTCCAAGTCTGTGTGTCCCCACCTTTTCTATAAGTTCTATATAAATAGTTTATTAAAAAAAATTTGCGACTTACCTTGTTAATTGGGACAATAATTCTGTGTCCTGTATGGTGTGAAAAATGGTGACATTTAAACAATTTCGACAAGTTTCCTTATTTGACACTTGGAAGGTTATGATTGTTTGACACTAGCTTGGTTACGTTTACCTCGACTGATATGCTCTCTGTCTGGCTGTTCCTTGACAACAATTTGTTACGTGATTGACCGAAAACTTCATCCAATGAACGACGTCCCTGAGAGACATTTCCTCACCCCTTCATGCTCCACTGTTGCCTACACTTCACGATGGAAATAATATCATAACATATAATTCGGCAAATTGCAACTTTACATCGAAATATCTCAGCTCGCAAGGCACGTTGGATCAAAATGAAGACACTTTTCTTATATAAATCAAATCCAAGCTATCCATTAAGACAATTCAAAATCTAATCGGATCAGCCGTTATTGAGGTGTGACAATCTCAGCTTTCTTGGTAGCGGGTCATGGCGTAATATAGACACTCTGTGCCTCGCGCTGCGCATAAATCTATATATGCTTGGTGCGAGACACTACCGTGTCTCTTGATGTATAATCCATGTACATTATTTCATGCTTATGGAAGAACACAAATGTCCCTTTATATAGATGATGAACATCGTGTTCAACAAAAGAGAAGCTTTCCATAAATTACAAAATGTGGATGAAGTAAGGTATTATTACGCATGAGCATAGGATTATGAGTGCAGAAGTAGAAAAATGTTTCTTGTAAATAATGTAGTATGAAAATTTTACTCTTTCATATTTCGATACTCCGTCCAGAATGATAAATATTTTGTATATAATGATTATTCCTATTTTTGCGGTTAAAAATTTGCACCTTAATAGGTAAAAAATTATTTTGTATATAAATTTCGCATCGTCGAAAAACATTCTTCCAGCAGTGTGACAAGCCACACAGAACTAAACTTTGTTTTATTCGGAAGTTTGCTCTATTTAGTACCATTACAAAATTTTATCTAAAAAAAGTAAAAATGAACGATAACTGTGACGTTTGGCGACCGCCATGAGCGCCAAATCTGTAGGGGTGCCATTGTATGCGTTCATTCATTTATATCCGTTTGGATTCGTTAAGTAAAAAGCTGCTAATTGATTTTCGTGTCCTTGCAGGGGCGCCATGATAATCTTGTCCGGGGTACCAATATGCTAAAGCCGACACTAAAAGTAAAATTCCACCGCAATAAAATTGTTTCTTGCATACTTCGCCATACTTTATATTCACAAAATAATCAGACTGCTAGTTTCCTGTTTTGTGTATGTACTTACCTCCGAAAGATGAGTTTTATGAACCTCACAAATGTGTCCTCATAAGAGTAGATATCGATGCAAATACCGTACTGTTATTTGTATCAGTAACTATTCAAGTCAACTGATTTTGTTAGAAATTATACCTGACTAATATGAATACTTACTTTTTGAAGAATGTGCTTCTTTATTCATAGGTCAAAAATGTACTATTAATTGAAAGCAAGATGTTGATAATTCCAAATACACAGATCATTCTTAACCATAATTTACAGACTGTTTAGCAAGAGCGTGTCTGACATACCTAATTTTATAACCGTTTAATATTCTGAAATGAAATAAATTTCATTTACTTTATTTTGACTAGTAGGTACTACGACGCGTTCCTATTAATTGGACGCCCAATCGCTCCTACTGTTAACAATTACCTGACATCTTCTAGGCATGCTTTCTATTATAATTTCACAACGCATTCTCGGAGCACGGGTCACCATATCTGATGACTTTATCGAATTAATTGTTTTATATTCCGAACTTTGTGTTCTCGACGCTTTAAAGTCATATACAGTATTACCTCCACAATTGAAACTGGATCGGGACCAGCAAGTATCATCGTTCGAATTGAGTAGTCTATTCGATTTGCTTTTATTTTCTATTGCGGGGCGTGAGGGGGTTGAATGTGAGAACAACCGCGGGGCCACGCGACATCGATGAGAAATAAATTACAGTGCCCTCTCACTCGCCGCGGCAAGTACAAAAAAAGTATTAGGGATGGCGGATTATTTATCATTCGTGGAATCACGAAACGTATCTGCGGAGAATGTGCTGTATGTACATACATATATCTCTAGACCAGCGCTGAACAAGGAGCTGTTTTCAACGCCTAGCGGTGAGCAACCCACCTGTCCCGTTGCTAAAGTTAGAATGGTTGAGGAGAACTGCAGTAGTGTATGTGCGTGCTAGTAGACTCGTAGCATAAGTATATATGGCTAGGTTCAAGTCATACCAAATGCACATACACTACTGCAGTTCTCCTCACCGATTCTATACTTAGCAATCGGACAGGCGGGGTGCTCACCACTAAGCGTCGAAAACAGCTCCTTGTGCAGCGCTGCTCTAGACTATAGATATTTTGAACGGTGCTCGCGTCGGGTGACTGTGATGGCCAATCTAATACGTGAATGCCATTTACATACTTTTTTCTCCAGTGTGCAAAGGCGGCTTCGAAGTTTAGGGTCCGTCATCCTCTTATAGAATCCAGTCTTGACTTTTTCATCAAAATCATTATTCGGCAGATTTTTATTGCTTTCTTGTATGTTGTTCAAAATACACAGTTCGACAAAATTTGACTTTTTTCGGACTTGTAACATTAAATAGCCGTTTCTTATAGGTTTTCATGAGCTAAACACGAATCCCCGAACCGTTTGTTGCCATCGCCCTTAGTTTTTGAGAAAGTCGATATTGAAATATTTTCAAATTTTCAATTTTGAACATCTTTTGTGTCGAGCCAGTAATAGTTATTCGGTTGCCTGGCCGTCAAATCATTCTATGAACTCTCCCGAATACAACGATATTAGTTATTAGTGAAATATGAATATTTAAATATGTCTAAAAAACAATCAAAGGGAAAAGAACACCCGAAATGCACTCATTTTTACAGATATCTTTCAATTTTAGAAAATCTGACTACTCCACACGATGCACCAGATGTTTTTCTTTCGGAAAGCATCAACAGGAGTGGTAAGTCACGTTTGGATTTTATACAGAAACGAAATAATTTAGCAAAATGTGCGTCGTCGACAGTGGTAGTCAACTGCGGCGGCATGCGATCCACTACCGATCAGCGTAACACAATCGCCTAAGGTAGGATTTCCAAGATGGATCTGCCGCCGCAGCGGCTCGCGGCGGCCAAATCCTAAGCACTGCTTTTATGCAGAAGCATGCATCTGTTTTCTTAGACGCGTTTTCCGACCACTGTGTCAGCGTGTCTACCTCGGCAGCTACCTAGACTACTCGAGACACAACACAATGCGATGAGTGTCTGGTTTCCGCCATTATGGTGGAATCTTCTAGCGGGAAGCTACCGTGGCGGCCAAAAGTTTGAGTCCTTCAAATTGAGTCTAACGATGAACGCTGCGCGATTCATCGCCACAATGGGACAGATTCCCAAGAAATAGGTAAACTATTCGAAATCCAAAAGCTATGGGATTATGTTTTTTTTTATATATTTCTTTTAAACTAATAATATGAGCTCTTAACAAAGGGAAATATATCATGGCGACTACTTGTAATCTGTGTGTAAACACGTGTCAAAGTTTTTATTGTTGCGCCGAGGTATTTCCATCGCCGGCCACCGCGACACAAATGATAGATAATAACACACGCGCGAGTGAACATTGCACAACTCCGCTATATTTCATTATACAAGACGATTACAACGCAGACCAACACGTCCGGTCGCGATAGTGTATACTGCCGGACAGTCCTCTTTTCGGCCTCTCGATCGTGCTCTTGAAGGGGGCCGACCTTCTTTCCTGTTCGGCTGCGAGCACTAGCAGGCCATGCACAGGCCTATACCCGGTGTTCGGAACAGTATATTTTTATTTTGTGCAAAATTTTAAATCGAGGCTTTTGAATTTCGGTGATATAAAAGAAAAAAAAATTTGTGACCCGAAATGAGTAGTATCGTTTCCGATAACCAGTAGCACGTACAGTATTGTCTCCGTATATGCTCGTTTTGGTGCACCCGATACGGGCATGTCGCTATTCACACCACTTCTGTCTCACTTTTGTCCGGCGAAGGCGAGAGCGAGATGGAACGAGAGCGAGCGAGAGCTATTGAAACCGAGCCAGGACGGTACGAGACAGACGACGCGTGGATGTTTTATCTCACTCCGTCTTTCGAGCGCCGTAACATTCCGTCCTTTGCGTGCGCGACGGGTGTGCGCAATGGTTGCAAGCACTTACGGAAGCACGGGAACCGCTTCGCAAAATCTTGGCGCAGGTCCGGCTCCAGTCTTTTTTGCGCCCTAGGCGAAGTTGTCAAATTGCGCCCTTTATTATAATACATTTATTTGAGTTTATTCATGACCTTACTCTAAATTTGTATTCGCAATTTAAAATAGTTGCAGTACAATTTGTAATATTTTATTTTAAAGCTTATTTTCAACAATACTAGCAATGAAAATACCATTTTGCACCTCTTGTCGACTTTCCGCCCTAGGCAGGCGCCTAATTTTGCTTATAGGGGCCAGTCAAGGTTACAGGCGGCGATCAGTATATACATAGCAGAAAAGAAATACATATATAACGCGTTTTAGACGAAATAAATCATTTATATGTACTTTTCAAAAATGAAATTCTTATATTTTCTATTTCATGTACAGATTTGTAACAACATTGTAAAATTTCCTAGATGAAAAGAAATTTGAAAATAAACTTTAAAATAAAATATTACAAATTCTACTACAACTATTTTAAACAACGATTAAAAATTCAGAGTAAGGTCACCAATAATCTCAATTAAATGTATTATAATAAATGGCAGAATTTGGCAAGTTCGCATGAAACGAAAAAAAACTCGTGCCGTGCCTGGCTATCTGACCGTCGCGCGCATGCATCGAGCAGTCACGATTCTATCTGAGCGCTCGCGCCGTCGCGCATACCCGCCGCGCATGCAAAGCGTTCCATCTCGCTCCCCCCTTCAACCAGAAAGAAGCGAGAAACGAACAATCGGAATTAGGGCTCAGTACACGATACGGGCTCAACGCCGGTCCCGACCAGCGATCAAATACGGAGACAATACTGTAATTAGTTACATATAGTTTTTTCCAGCAGAAATCCGTAGAAAAAATATCAGCAATTAGTATCGGCTTTTTAATTAGGTACCATTCAGGATTTTTCAAGAAAATATCTTTTTTGCTTTATAGTCAACATATATTTGTCCCTGCAACTGCGAAAACCAGATTTGACAATATTTGCCAATCATGGAATAATTAGCTGTATCCTATGTCTCACAGTGGGCCTGAATCCCAAGAAATAGAGGAAAAATTCAACATCCCATTTTTTGCACTCAAAATATCGAACATTGTGAAGCAAATTCATAAAAAAAGAGTTAACTGTCACGTCCCGGGTGAGGTCTTTGGGGAACAATGACATGAAGGAGGGAAAACTCAGGCGCGAATCTTAAATCCTTCACTCTGAGGGTTTTGCGGGAACTCAGGCGCGAATCTTAAATCCTTCACACTGAGAGGTTTGAGGGAACTCAGGCGCGAATCTTGAATCCTTCACACTGAGGGTTTTGCGGGAACTCAGGCGCGAATCTTAAATCCTTCACACTGAGGGTTTGGAAGGAACTCAGGCGCGAATCTTGAATCCAGCACGCTGAGGGTTTTGAGGGAAGGCCAGGCGCGAATATTGAATCCGTCACGCTGATGGTTTTGAGGGACTCAGGCGCGAATCTTGAATCCGTCACACTGAGGGTTTTGAGGGACTCAGGCGCGAATCTTGAATCCGTCACACTGAGGGTTTGGAAGGAACTCAGGCGCGAATCTTGAATCCAGCACGCTGAGGGTTTTGAGGGACTCAGGCGCGAATATTAAATCCGTCACGCTAAGTATTTCTGGAGGCGATCAGGCGCGAATCTTAAATCCGTCACTCTAATCGACCTGGGAAGGTAAATGTACACTTAAAGAGCACCCGTTATAGTACTCCATATTTGTTTTGGTCTCGGTAATAGGATTTTACCGTTGCAGTTGTATAAGAGACCACGTTTAGTATTTTCGTGGATTTCACGGCTCATGCAATAATATGTTTGTAAACACTAGAACCGTTTCGCGTTCACGAGCGCGAATCAGCTGTTGCGGCAGCTTGGTTTTGTTCGGACTTGTTATAACCAAGGATGCACACAATAATTCGAAACGTGATTGAAAACAAATAGGTTTATTAACTTGGCGGAAGCGTTATAGCGTTTAGTAATAATAATGCGTGGGACTTTTAGCATTAGCACATGATATTTATATAAATGGTAATTAATCGAAATATGAGAATATGAACATGAAACACATGAAATTAAGTAGAATGATTTAAGTAATAAGCGTTGTTAATACAAAATAATAAATGGTAAGCAATAGGCGTTGATATAGAAAGCAATATGAATGATAATACAAATAATATAAATGAAAGCAGTAAGCTTTAGAGCACGATAAGATAATTAATATGAAATACAAAAGCTTAAGAATAATAGGGCAAAGTATATATACACTAAGCGTTGATAATACTAAATAATATGAAAAGCAATAATAATACAAAAGATATGAAAAGCAATAACAATACAAGGATACGATGAACGTGATATGCAATGTTATGTTAATTGTAATATCTTACGGTAATAGGTGAGTGGTGATTGTTGCTCACTGATTTGAATATCGCGACACAATGAATAATCACTAAAGACTAATGACCAATGGATAATGAATACTGACTGTTGAATAATGACTACTGACTGACCGGCCTCTCAGGACCTCGTATTTATATATTTTTACAGGAGTGATGCGGGGGTACGCGCGGTAGAGACCTTGACATAGTTTCAAAATAAGACGTAGTAGGACTTCCGGGGTTTTTACAAACGGTATGGTTATTAATAGACATATTTATGTCACGTACGCCAAATATGCGTCGCAATTAGGTTTCTGGGGTTCTTATGACTGGGAAAGGAGATACTCAACTTGTCGAATGGATTTTGGGTATTTTAGAGGAAAAGGGTTAGAGTGGCTTGGACTCTGTGAGTCGTAAAGAGGGGGTTGAGACGTGGTCTCGATTTAAGAGGGTTTTGTAACGAGGGGCTTGTTTGAATTCGTTTTGGGGAAAGGATTCGTGCCTCATAGGGCGAATAGGGGACGGAGTTTTGTAACGATCATCTCGTGATGGGGACCACTAAGGTACATCATCGAGGTGGAGTTTTGTAACGATCATCTCATGATGGGGACCACTAAGGTACATCATCGAGGTGGAGTTTTGTATCGATCGTCTTGTGTTGGTGACCGCTAAGGTACAACATCAAGGTGATCAGCGATTGGGGAGATGGGGTAAGAGTTGAGTTTCAGATTTTGTTTTGTGGAGTGATTTTTAGATAGATTTTGGAATAGGGCCGCGCGAAAAAATGGTGGGACATCACATAACATATAACTCATACGAAGGTTTGATGTCATTTAACGAAAAAATAACGTCGATTCGCCAATAATTCCAATAAAACTCCAAGACATTTCATTAATATGCCACGGAAATAAACCCTACTTTTTCGCTAATTTTATTAATAATTCGATTCTGGATGGTGGACAAATAAAAACTTTCGGTGAACAAACGTGAACTCATTGTGGACAATAATAAACCACTTAAAAAGAAGTGGAAAATGTTGAAAGTTCGTGGGTGTGCTGAGGATGATTTTTCTTAATTTGGTTAGAACTTTTTTTTGAAGGGTGAACAAACAAAATTTTTGGATGGACAAACGTGGAGAAACGAATGCCATCGATTTTTTCAAAAAAATCGCATTTCGGTGTGTCAACCGCACAAACCTGATGCCATCTGGTACCCCGTGGCGGACCGCGTCTTGGAAATCCTACCTTAAGCCGCACACTACCACTGTCGGCGCCGCACTTTTTGCCAAACGATTTCGCTTCTATATTGAAAACAAAGTGCGACTTATCACTTCTGTTGAGGCTTCCATCTCAGGCTTGGGATTTAGGTGAACTTCGCAGCCGATTTTCAGAGGCGACGCCTCCTTTCTCCCGCCGCACGTCTTGGCCCCCACGGCGGCCTAGCAGCTTGGAGGGCCTCAGGCCAGTACCACGTGAACCGCGCGTGGCGTATTACGGCGACATTGTATCAATAAGTTTCCACATTGTCCGAGAGAGCATGATTGTCGATGCGCTTTTGTTTTGTCAACGCGCCACGTGCGGTTCATATGGTAAGGGCCTGAGGCGCTCCAAGCTGTTAGGCAGCCGCACAGTGGTTCCAATGTGACTTTTTGCGGTCAAAATTCCGTATCTCTGTGAATTCTCAAGCGACTTTAGATTTCTTTGGCTCGTTTTGCCGCGGATTAAATTTGCTATAATATCAAATATCTGAATTGCAACCAAAACGTGTATTTTTCTATCTTTTTTTCTGACAAAATTGAATGAAAACTTTAGCAGAACAATCTTTGGGGCTAATTTTGTAAGATTTAGCTTATCTAAGTAGTTTTCTTTTACGTAAAATCTTTAATTGGCACTTGGCAATAGCGGAAACATAAAACAGGCGATTTGTTGACACCTTAGAATGTTTGAAATACAAGTTTACAATGGATGAAAATTTGGAATGTCTACTGAGTTTACTACAACCAGAACCATCTAAAATATCAATTTAATGTATGATTATAGAACCTAATAGCGTGTAGAAATATCGAAGAACGTCAACAATCGTGATTTATTTTTTTACGATTTTATTATTGTTTGTTAGTAAATAAAACTTTATCCCATCTTTCCTAACCACATCATTTGCATTTGGAATGTGGGTAATAATGTAATAAACAAATTCGGAAAGAAATTAGCTGCCACCATTTGCCACTGCGGTGTCAATCTGATTTCGTTTAATTGGCGATAGCGCTCAAAGTCCCTTTTTGTGGACAAAATTCCTTATCTCAGTGAATTCTTAACCGTTTTTTATCTCTTTTTGCTTGATTTGTCAGGGATTAAATTTGCTAAAATGTCACACAGTAGTTATCCAAAATGTTCTTTAGGGATTAATAACAAACCAATTCTGAACTCTTGGTTCCGGAGCAACAACTTTATTAACCACTTTTTTCCTATATCATTAAAAGGAGATAAAATAAAAAATAAATATAAATTAAACAATTCAAATTTAAACAAATTAGTCTTCTTTCATATATTTTGATACCAAGCTTAATAAATTTCAGTACAACAGAATTCGCCAAAATTTGTATTAGGGAATATGGATGGAATTTGATGCCATCATCAGTACACAAAATATGAATTCACGAAAAAGATGTTTTAAACTCGACTATTCTGCCGATTGGTCAGATGTCGGAATAAGCCCTGGAATCTGGGGACTAAGATTTTAAAAGATTCCAACAATTTAATACCAAAAAAAGTTCGAGATTTTCGACAAATGAGGATATAATGCATAATTTATTAATAACATCGGATCCTTTAATTTCGATTTCGAGACCCCAATGGCCAACTCCGTCTATAGAACTCAAAAAAGACACAGAATATCTTTGGTCTAATTATAAGGAAGATGTAGAATATATGGAAGATGACTCACTTGTTTACATTTGAATTGTTTAATTTATATTTATTTTTTATTTTATCTCCTGTTAATGATATAGAAAAAAGTGGTTAATAAAGTTGTTGCTCCGGAACCAAAAGTTCAGAATTGGTTTTATATTAATCCCTAAACAAATTTTTGGATAACTACTGTGTGACATTTTAACAAATTTAATCCCAGACAAAACGAGCAAAAAGAGATAAAAACGGTTAAGAATTCACTGAGATACGGAATTTTTACCTCAAAATGTCACTTTTGAACCACTGTGCGCCGCAAGGGCAACGATGCGCGGCGGGAAAAAAGAGGCGTTGCCTCTGAAAATCGGCCGCAAAATTCATTTAAGTGCCAAGCCTTCCTTAGACCCTTAATTTTGGAGATAAATTGAAAGGTATTTGCAAAAATGGGTTCATTTCGGGCGTTATTTTCCCTTTGATCGTTGTTTAAACGTATTGAAATGTTTGCACTAATAACTTATATCGTTGCATTTGTGATGGTACATAGAATAATTTCACAGAACAAGCAACCAAATAACTATTACTGTTTCGATGCAAAAGATGTTCAAAGTTGAAAATTTGCATTTTTTTTTAAAAATCGAATTTCTCAAAAACTGAGGATGATGGTGACAAACGGTTTGCGTATTTGTTTTCAGCGCAAGAAAACGTATACAAAACGACTAATGAATGTTACAATTTCGGATGGCTGTCGAACTGTATTATCCATGAATACGTTTAGAGTTTCGTATCCTTATTTAGAGATGCAACACCAAACGTACACTTTTGTAGAGTGTTGCGAGGCCCGTTGGAGAAGTTTATTCGTAAAAATAGATCAAGACCGGTTCGTGATTTTTGCATAAAAAGAAGCTTCGTCAGAAAAAATAAAATGGTCCTAATTCCGGTCGATGTTTCCGCACGCACAAGCACTATCTTGTCGACGTACTTCTTTGATCTCAGAGATGCCCTTATTGCGCTTCTATATTTTATGTTGCAAGTATGTAAACGGCTTCGAATACTCTCACAGGAGATACCTACTTATACTCTTCTTCTGTAGTCTGGTTTGCCTTGGCGCAGTGTTTGTTAGTCGAGGACTTACCGAAAATATGTCTATAATTCGTTTATCTTTCTTCGTTGCTCTTCACCTCGCACCACATTTCGGTAAATTAGCGATTGCTTTGGTCCCTTCAAATCGTCTTACCCAGTTACATACAAATGCATTCCATTTCTCCAGATATTTTTCAGCGGCTCCGTGTGCGAAGCGTGTCACGTTTTTGGCCTTTTCGGATGCGTGTACAAAAAGACGCCTCAATTCTCGTCTGCGGTACTTAAATTCGTCCTTTCTTCAAGAAAGATAGACAATACATAACTGAGGATTTTCTTACAAAGTATCACAGGGGAAGGGCCAAGCTATCTGATTTTTACAACGTTTTCAATATGTATAATTGTTTTCAGATAAAATTATTACCATACACGCTCTTGATAGACACACCATACATAAAATGAAATACTACATTTATGATTTAGTTATAATTGAAACACTGCCTACATTGCCAAATTCTACTTTCTGATATACTAAAATTGTTTGTGTAGGTCTACACAATTCTAATCCACCTACCAACGATAGACGGCAGTGGTATGGGGAAATATATGGAGGGGCCAAGCATAAAAATGTATCATGACGAAGCTGTTGCCTTCCATCTTCATAATATGATCAAAGACGTAGAAGAGGAAAATGGGAAAATATATCGCCTCGATGACACAATATCAAGCCCCTCTTCGATAATTAGACGACCGTCGCAAATGCCTGACATAAGAATACCATCAAGTACAAAGAACAAACCAAACAAACCAGCGAACAAGAAGAAACAGAAGATCCAGGAGAAAAAAGCGGACGGAAAGGCCGCAAAGACTTTGTCAGCCATTTTACTGGCGTTCATTATCACTTGGACTCCATATAATATTCTCGTCCTAATTAAATCCTTCACAGACTGTTCATGGTACATCCCGCAGGAACTTTGGGACTTTTTCTATTACCTTTGTTATATCAACAGTACTGTGAATCCAATGTGTTATGCCCTATGTAATACAGCTTTCCGGAGAACCTACGTGAGGATTCTCAAGTGCAAGTGGCATAATCGAAACAGAGCCCCGGTTGACAGGGGACGGTATCAGTAGAAATTCTTTGCGCGTAATACTTTTGCATCGAAGCTAACCACCTTGTATTCTCCATAATTTAATATTTCCTTTTTTGAGTATTCTTTCGAACGTGCTTGCCAACAATAAGGAAACTGGGTTGCTTCGATTTCTAGCGAAACTGCTAACGTCTCAAATCTATCGTGCATACACATCTTCATTAAAATTCTTTATAGCTCCGTTTTTACTATCGAACAAAGATCCCACGTGTTCCTAGATGCGGTCAACAAACACTTATGTTACTTTATAAGTTGAATTCCCAACTTACTCGGAAGAATTTAATAATTTTTTACGAGTTATGTAAAGCCTCTTTTCCCAAACACGTTCAACTATTTTATGCAAAACAAGCACCCGCTGCCTGTTAGAGAATAATGAGTTTTCAGGACTCTTTTCAGACCCTTTTATCATGAAATCCAATTTGTATTTGACTCGTTTATTAAATATACTCTTCCATTAGATGCAAAAGCTGTTTTAAAGAGTTTTAGTTGATCTTGCGTCTACTTTGCTATCTATTAAGTGGTAAACTTATATTTGTGGAAATAGCATACGAGACATATTTTTCTTAATATAAATAAATTTTTGGAGACATACGATAGATAGAGTAAGTTGTAATACAATTTTCATATGAACTGAATTTTGATGACTGAAAGGTAGGGGAAAACAGGGTGTGTACAACTCACTTTGAAAAATTTGAAGAAATGTAATTTATGCGTGACATTTGCACTTTACACATACATGCGCACCCTATCTCCCCCCACACAAAATATTATATATATTATTGCTATTGCAATATTACACTTTCAACTCGAAACTTTTTGTCGGCTTCATTGTGTGTATTGTTATTATTATTTTGTGTTTTAACGTTAAATTAATAAGTAAGGATTATTGCAAGAATGACTGGAAGATAAAAGTAAAAGAAACTTTTATTCTGTATCGCCGGAAATCGAAAAAAGTTCAAATAAGTTTACTACTGTGACAGCTCGGATTTCCATATTTGAGGCAATGCATCGTAAATACTGCCATAAAAAATAATATTTATAAATATACCTCTGAACCATAAAAGGGAAAGACAGACAAAGAGGAGATAATCAGTACGTTTTTAAAAGTGCCAAACACACGTACGATTTGATTCTAGTGACCAGGTTAACTACTTCACGTGTAGTAATGTGAAGTCGCATCGACTGGCCGCTGCAAATCGAGTCCATTCCCCGATCTAGTTCGCGAAACAAAGTCAACTTTCACGAAGAAAGTTGTCGCGCACACTGACATTATACTGGTATATATCTATATACAAGGTCTAGATCATTCATGTCGCACTAACACAAATGCACGAAAACAATTACTCGACGACGTTTCCTTGCCCAGCCGTGTTCCTATTTCAAACAATTCATGAGGCACAATGTAGGGTGACCGTACCTAATATTGCCTAGCAAAAGTTAAATCGCTGTCAATTGCATAATCTTTGATATTTTTGCGTGCAATTCGTTTCAAAGTAAAGAGAAATTATTCATCTTTCATGTAGCATAAGTTAGAATCGTTAAAACCTACAAATTTTTAATTAGGAATTAAAAAGTAAGCATGCAGAAGCCGGTCCTGAAAAAAGTGTATCTAATATCGCCTACTCAAAAAATATTGATTAATTCATGTATATATGAGTTTTTAAAGTAATTTTCACATGTGCTTTTATTATTTCATTCTCTATAAATGTTTTTTATCAATCTTTGATTTCATTTTTGTTATAAATATATAGAAAGAGCATTTTTAAAATATTTTATGTTTTACGTTCGGATGTATATATTGGACAAATAAAGTTTATTTCGGTTGCTCCGCACATTTCATGACCTTACCTGTAACAAACAATAAAACATCGAAACCATTGTTCTCCGGTAGGTGGTATTGAGAACACGCATTCTGCTAAAGGAAAAACGCTATTTTCATTACGAAAAATACTTGAATCGATTTCATTCCGTAAATATATCATTAATTAAGTATTTTTAGTAGATATTCTTGCATTCACAGAATTATTAAACTTACCTTATGTAATTAGTCCAATAAAGTTTTACACTATTAAGATTCTCCAAAGTACTTCCCTTTCTGTAATTGTTGATCACATGACGCTGCAATGACAGTATGCCTTCCTACATATGTTTAGGTACTAATTCAGTGCACAACCAATAAATTTTGGTGCTTACATTGCGAGATATAGCGAGTGACGGTATTAGGAAAATGGGCGATATTAGGTAGGGTCACTCTATTTGGTGCGCAGGAATTCATTATGCCTTGACTCTTTGGTGGAAGCGATTCGAAGTGGTTGACAGATATGTTCCTCTGTCTATAATTGGTAAAGAACATACATAGATTTTATATCGTATGATGTCTATCATTTCTGAAGAAGAATGTTTCTTTTTCATTATATATCAGAACTCCCGCTATTCATAATAATTTCACAAGCGTATACACGTAGCATACACGAAAATTAGAACCAGAATGTTAATGACCATAAAGCGAGCATGCTGATTTTATAAACTTGAGTGACTTTACAGGGTGGTTACGTAGTTGCTAGTCAGCTTTGTTTCTCGTAAATAGTAAGTATACGAAAAAATGAGAAACACTGTTTTTATAGCCAACATTATAGTGTAAGTAAATTTTTGATGTTCGTAATATTTTTCGAGAAATGAAGGTGACCTTTGATTTTTTAAATGGAATACAGTAAATCCTCGTTATAGCCCCGATTTTACCATGCGCAGTACGCTCGGTGACTATCCCCACCATTTCTTGGAATCCTTCGGTCGAGAGTGAGAGAACGAAAGAGTCGACGGCAACTTCGTGTCAACTGTTTCGTTCCCTCTCGCTCGCTCTTCGGTTTTCTCACTTGCGGCATCGGCCGCACGGAATAGTGTCCACAACGCGTCGTACGCCCGCCGCCAGCCCCATTCGTCTTAATACGAGTGTTTACTGTACTACATATTTTGTTATATCATATGAAACCGTGTATTAAGACAAATTCAACCATACGCGATAAAATGGACTTCAATGTGATACAGCCAATTCCATTTTTAGTGGCTTCTGCTAATGTTGTCCGAAATATCGATGCCTACGCTATTGTTATTTTTCTTTGTGCATCGTATACATCTTTGGACGGTGTATCGTAAACGATATCTTGAACAGTGTCCCATAAAAAGAAATTCAGGTGTTCCAAATCTGAAGATCTTGGAGGCCATTTCACAGGTCCGTACGTACATTCCAATCCATTATCAAAGAGAAATACTAATAAATACAATGGTACGAAATATTTATTTAATTCCAGACCTTGTTGACCTTGAAGACCATTGTATCGCACATGGTTCAATTTGCCTTGCCACAGGCATTTATATGATATAATAAAATATGTAGTATTCCATTTATAAAATTAAAGGCCACCTTCGTTTTTTGAAAAATATTGATAGCATAAAAAATTTACATACGCTATTACGTTCGTTATAAAAAAGAGTAGGTAAAACATTTCTCTCTTTCATTTTTCCGTATAGTTACCATTTCCGAGAAAAACGCTGGGTTAATAACTACGTGAACACCTTGCATTCTTCGGTTTAATGCTTGAATCTACAGTCACTAAGCATGATTAACAGTAATGCTACATAGTTTGATTCCTACCAGTGTTTAAGGGTCATTCTAATCGAAATGATCGAACATGGTTCCTCGACCACGTTTAAAGGATCAAATTCTAAGCCTAAAGATCAAAGTCAATTTTCACAAAAATGAAGCGCGTTATTAAAAAATGTTGTTCTGTGCTTTCGTCTTATTTTAGCCTGTAGAACCGCCCCTAAAAGGTTTACCACCTATAGCGAGACACACTGTATGTATACGGAAAAACACCGATGAGAAATTCAATTTTTTGCAAATGATCGAGTAACCATTTGGTTCGCTTCGTTTGGAATGAGATTTAAAGGACGCTACACCTAAACAACGCTCATGCTGAAAAGTGATTATATTTTAAAAGCACACGTTCACAGCAAACGACATGCTATGCTCGTACTACACTTATTATCAGTTGTTAAAGCTACGCCTATGTTATTAGGACAAACTTTGAGCGCGAGTGCCGTGGTATGAAAGAGAGTGCGCTCTGAAAAACATCTATTTTCCTCGAACATTTCTTCTTCATTTTGAATGTTTCATCCAGCAGAACAATAAATTAATAGTCATTGAACGTACGATTGGCATCAAAAACAAAAAATTCGGTATATATCGGATAATAGAAAGCACTCGTCTTCCAATTTTATTATCCGGATCTTTCATTTTTTAATTACCATCTCCTTCTCTTAATGCAAAATTACTTAATTGAAAGAACAAATAAAATGTTCTTAGTTACCTTTTTTGTATTTTTGAATCTTTTAAATCATACTCTAATAGTCTTTTTCCAGAAATATAAATTTTGATATAATAAAATTTGTAGTTCAAGAAGAGCAATTCTCCACGGTTATGGAAAAAAGCGATATTTATATTTTTTTTTATTTTCCTTCGCGATAAACCCCCTTTGGAGGTCATAAAGGCGTGACATTTGAACTCGAAAATTGCTCTTGGTGTGCGATTCACCACGTGTGATCATGAAGGATTAAAAGTGAAGATGATGTTAAAACAATATTTACAGTTTTTTTGCATAACAAGACACAAATTTGGGCTAAAATAGAATCTACCACCTTGCATTCAAGTTACGAAAATTGCACGACGTTTCTGGGTAACTTGAGCATGGATAAACTTGACCGTGTCATCCGGCTCATTCTATTCTGGTTGTTCTACCACAAATACATGGCGGTGAGTTCTCCACTTCACATGATTGGGATTTGTCTCGGGAATACTTCTACAATATTTCGTGAATATGTATAAGGGCAAAGCAATGACGTAGGCTTTCAAAGTATATTTCGTCCTCATAAATCGTTCCAGACAACCATGTACATACAGAGTGTTTGGCAACAGATGTCAAAAACGTCACGCTTTCTGGAGCGGTTCTTCTTTCCTCAGCATCCTTCTTTGGTGCTAAAAACTGAACTACGGTGTTTGCGAATTCGGCGCAAAAATCAATGTCAATTTTCTCGAAAACAAAACCTGATATCAAAAATTTTATTACAAATTTTCTATTTATTTTTTTCATGTAGAATCACCTCTTAAAAAACAATGTTAAGTCCCAGTGGAAATTACTGACCTACTAGCGTACAGCGATTGCTATACACCACCGAAAACATCTCGCCAAAACGTATCAATTAGTACCACTTTTAACTTTGAAATCAGATGGGATCACCTCGAAAAATGTCCTAAAAATTCGAAACTTTGCGCTTTTGAACAGAAGCAACCGGTAGTAAAATCCTATCTGGCCCGAGCAACTTCGGGTAGGTATCCGAGGGAATACCGAGGAATGTAAGCGATACTCTACCAGGATGAAGCGGTAAATGTGCCGCATGACGTTCACTTCAGGGCCACATTCGGCTTGCAGCTGAGCCATTATTCGAGGTGATTCAATCTGATTTGGAACTTAAGAATGGTATCAATCGATTTGTCTTGGCGAGATCTTTCCAATAGTGTATAGCAGCGCCGTTCAGGCAATGGTTTGGCGGGCATGGGCACCCGCCATTGCCTAGGGCTGACGCTGTGGGCAAAGCTCCGGGCAGTGACGTCAGCTATCCTTACAGCGGAGTGGGGAGGAACGGTTGTGGCGGGAGTACAGGCTTGTAGATACGTAGGCAGGCACGTGTCAGTAGGTCCATTCAAATGCTGTTACGCGCTGCTCACATCAAGGAATAGAAACATTATGAAAGTCGATATGCGGGCGTTGAGTTAATGTAAAGAGCTGAAATTAAGATCGTAATGTTCAGTAGTTAAAGTAGTCAAAGTAGTTTATACTAGCCTTGTACGGAAGTATCCTTAGAAATAAGTTTTCTTCGTTTTATATTGTCCACCCATAACCAAACTCTGTCCATCAATATTTTTTACAGTCCTGTACGCGTTTCGCTATATAGGTTCTTTAATATTTTCTATCGTCTGAGTTTTTTGGACACCTTATTAGACAATAGGCAAAGGTCGACAGTCTGTCTCGTCCGCGTGGTATTGCCTTAGTGGCGACTCGTGAATGCCCGTAGACCGCTCGTTAAATCGACGCGACGGTCCTTGTTCATGCTGGTATCTGTACCGTATTGCCCAGGGAGACGTGGCTTACTACCCGCCGACTCGTGTCTGCCCTGGACAGACTGATCTGTTGCCCGACCGGGCAAATTCTGAACGGTGCTGGTGTATAGCAAATGCTGTAGGCTCGGAGGTCAGTAATGCCCTCTGGGACTGATTATTGTCGTTTCTGACACCTGTCACCGAACCCTCTGTATATTCGGCGAAGAAGACGCCCATTCTTAGACACCTTCCAACTATATGCTACAGACGCTGGGCACCTTTCTGACTGGCTGAAACGAATTATTAAACTCAGATGTACAACCGGCTCATTCGATTTTTTCCGCTCTAACATCAGTGCAAGATCTATTGAGCCGGTTATACATCGATTTCACTTTATTCCCGCATACACCAACCACTATCACACAGTTAAAGAACTGGCCTCTCCTAGGCGTTTCCTGTATCGCTTTTGCGCAGCGCGTGAAGGCGGGGCTAGCTTCTTAACTGTGTGGGCGCAGTTCGTATCCGAGAATCAAGGGAATTCGGTGTACAGGTCCCATGAGCGTCAAAGAAGCGAGAACTGCGGTTCAGTGTCGTGTGCCTTGAACGAGGAGGAATCAATCTTTATGCAAATCGTTATACATAAAAATTAAAACATATAATGCATAATAATCTAAAATACTAACTGACTTAATTGAAACTTTTTAAGATTAGAATTTAAATTTCGGTAGTGGCATTGCTAATGGACGGTCTAGCCACTTCATTCCGCATCATGAAACAGTTGACGATATAATAATATGATTTAGCAGGGGAAAGGTTCCAACCCGCAGATTTTGATTTTAATAGAACTTCGCGAATGCTAAGCATAAAAGAGTATTCAAGAAACTGGCGGGGTGAAATGAGCCCTTAACGTTATCATTGTTTTTACATTTTTAGGAACACTTTCATAACAGTACGAAATAGAATAAAACTTCTAGCATAAAAATTGTTCAATTTTATGTGGTCTACCACGATACAGCAAGAAAGTTTTATTACGATGCATAATGGATAGGGGAAATGGGGTAAAACGGAACGCTTAACTTTGGAGGGTAATAACATAAAATCGGAAGGAGATAAAGACACGAGATTTCAACAGGAGTCTTCAGTGGACCTTAAACTATGAGAAAATCAAAGTCATTCTTAAGAAATATCTTTGGGAACGACTGAAAATGAAATTTACCGGAGGTATTGAAATCTTCTCCTCGCTCAAGTGGTGGGGTAAAACGGAACACCCACTTGAAGACCATGTAAACGTACAAAATCTTTATTTTCATGATTTAAAATGTATTCATTTATGTTATAAACTATAAATATATGTTTTAGGTATAACTATTACAAACAAAATATAACAAAAATATATATTACAAATACACCAAATACACATGGATTTATACATGAATAATGAATATCAACACGTGCATGGAGAATTTTTCAGTTTTTGGTGCATTTTAAATAAAATTGTTTAACTTAAAAAAAATTTTTTGCATATTTTTTTATTATTTACTTTTTAGTGTCTAAGTTTTGATTTGTGGTTAGATGCTGATTGCATATCGACTGAATTGATTTGATTTGTGGTTTCAGGATGATTTCAAGTTGTTTGGATTTGTGGTTATGGGTTATATTTATTGATGACTGGGTAATTTTTTCACACTTTCCGTTTTTTTTTTAATTTTGTATTGTCATAATAACTCCGCATGCCTGCGAAGTTTCAAGACAATGGATTGGTGGAATTGGGTTAAATCATTGAGCTCTATACTAACTGGAGTGTGAACAACAGTGGGAAGAAGTAGAGGCGACAGCGGTCAGAGAGAAATGGAAAATAGTGGGTGAATGTATCCTTCTTCTTCCTACTACAGTATTGTCTCCCTGTAAGCTCGGTTTGGTGCACCCGATATAGGCTTGTCGCTATCCCCACCACTTCTGTCTCACTCTTGTCCGGCGAAGGCGAGAGCGAGATGGAACGAAAGCGAGATGGAACGAAAGCGAGCGAGAGCCATTGAAAGCGAGCGAGGACGGCACGAGACAGACAAGGCGTTGATATTTTGTCTCGCTTCGTCTTTCGGATGCCTGACACACCGTCCTTTGCATCCGTTTCGCAAAGCGTTCCATCTCGCTCCCCCTTCGGCCAGAAAGAAGCGAGAAACGAACACTCGGAATTAGGGTTCTGTACCCGATATAGTCTCAACGCCGGTCCCGACCAGCGAGCCTATAGGGAGACAATACTGTATCCCTCTCTATATCTCTACTATCCTGTAGTAAATTTGCGTTTGGTGGGGTATAGACCGCATAGACCGGTATAGACGCCGCGCGGGACAGGGACAGCTCTACCCACTAATTTATGTTCCTTGTCTGATCGGCCGCCATTGCTCTGTTCACTCTCCAGTTAGTATAGAGCTCAATGGGTTAAATAGGTGTTCTGTTTTACCCTACGGTAAGTGTTCCATTTTGACCCACATGTAGTCATTTGGTAAACATTTAATATTTACACTTCAGCGTAAGGTAAAAAATTTTTTAATATGTCAAAATGTAGCGTAAGAACTACAGAATCCAACGATGTACTTACCGTTAATAATTTTCGAAATTCAAGTGCCGAAAACTAATCGAAAGTACAACACAATATTGAAATGTCGATACCGGAAATTTTTCCAAGTCTCTTAACGGAAAAATAACATGTGCACAGGTCTATGGTCTGCCACAAAATGCTGTGAGGACCCTTTGGACCCATGTCACGCGATACCAACTCATTCGCAACTCTTATCTAAGAGAAACATTGATGTTCCGTTTTACCCCACTTTCCCCTATATAAATTAATCTTTGTCACACTTTACGTATACGGTTTTAAGCGTGAAGGAGGGAAATAACCAGTTTAGGTACATATAAAATTGATGATTTTGGGCGGTGTAACGAAGCTTGAAAGAATATAATTTTCATAATGATTTGTTTTAAGAAACAATCTTCTATGACGATTGCATTAGATCCACCCAAAATATAATAATTACATGAGATCTTTGAATCTGTTATTTAAACGTGCTGACCATGCCTAGAGTAAACGTAAATACATTACTTTTTATATCTACTCTTATACTTTTTCCGGAGTAAAGTAGTTTCTGCACACAATTTAATAAAAATGAAATATTTATAAGGAACGTGCCAGGTATAGATATTTGTCACTGTTGTAAATTGTTACTAAAAATGTAATAGATTTATATAAAAAGAACGCCTTTCCCATTCATAATAGAAAGAAAGTATTTTGTAAGTTGCGAAACATAATTATAATAAAATATCACACATCAACGTGGAAATTTATGTATGCATGCAGAAAAGTAGAAAATTGTTTCCCGCAATAAAAAAATTAAACAAATTATATCCTTTCACATTTGGTTAGATTGTCCAGAATGATAAATTTTTTGTTTGAAGTGATTGCTACTGTTCTCCACGATTATGAATTTATAAGTAAAATATGAAAAATGTTAGTTTATTCATAAATTACGAGGAAGAGAATAACTTTCTTGTGGAAATGTAACATGCATGAAACTGAACAATTTTTGTTTTAACGAGATAAAGCTCGATGTAATAAAAATCATGTCAAACCCACTGATTATATAAAACATATGCAGGGTGATTCATAAATGTATATGAATACTTCAGTGTGTAAATCTACACACGAATATAAGTAAAAACGTCATATTAACATATATGTCCTAAATAGGGTAAATTTGGGAGACGCAGTCGGGCCGGAGAAATGGTCGAGTCGCTATATTTCAGACTCTGTACGTAAAAATGCGTTAAAATGCAGACCAATTGCTTCTCTAGAAGCCAAACAGATGAATGAACGGCGTCATTTCGCTTCCTTCTATGTTTTTCTGGATTTATAGGCTTTAAAATGTAAATTG
Organism: Andrena marginata; assembly: GCA_963932335.1. Lineage (NCBI taxonomy): Eukaryota > Metazoa > Arthropoda > Insecta > Hymenoptera > Andrenidae > Andrena > Andrena marginata. The sequence goes on from OZ010662.1 coordinate 27,599,851, forward strand.
AGGTTACATTTAACCTCTTTTGTCAAACAGCGGTTGTACAGAATCGTATTTAAAATATAATTCTAAGTTTATTTTCGTTTAATGTTTGGGATAATAAAATAGTAGAGATATTGAGGGACAATGCAGCCAAAGTATTTGGCCATGTTACCTCTTCCTCACAAAGCTAACGGGAAGACTATCTCTCGCTGCAGAAAAGAGGGATAGTCGAGTTATGATTTTTTTTTTATTATTTTCGTTTATTTTTTATTATTATTATATTATGATTTTTTTATTTAGTTTATATATTCAGTTTTGTATTCATTTGCTTTGCTAATCGCCAGTAGGTAGTTCACCTTTTCTTTTATGTGTTCCTTACTTGTTTAGCATAAACAAATTTAATATCAATGAATCTGTAGTTGTATTCACTCATAAATAATTTTGCTTTGTCCTTTGTTAATTTTCCATGAATAATTATGTGAGTGGTTCCTGCTAACGACGAAAACCATTTCTCTCGGCACCTCGGGAGAACTGTCTTCAACCCGATTTATAGTAAATATTGTCTTCAAGCAAATATCAACCAGTTTTTCTGAATCAGCATAAACTTGTGAACATATAGATGTGTTCTGATAAAATAAGTAATATCTATATTAGTTTTAATAACCATTTTATTTTAGGTCGACCACATCTCCCGAATTTACCTTATGTTAGTTTTCGAGTTATGAATGATTAAAGAAATTGTTCGAAGTGCCCGCCTCGTGCATCAATAGACGCTACTGCATGCCGTAATACGTCTCGACCTTATCTAATGTTCACAAACAACATCCATCGATATGAATTAGACAAAACTTCGGGCAGTCAGTGCCTTATTCTTGCGAGTTATTATTTTCGACCGGGTGCAGAACTTAACGATACGGCGTGTAGTAGCGTGTGTTGAAGCACGAGGCGGGCACTTCGAATATTTTCTTTAATCTAATCTAAGATGTGTAGGGCATATGTTCATACGATGTTTTTACTTCTATTAGTTTGTAGAATTACTCCCTGAAGTATTGACATGCGCTTATGAATCATAAATTGAAATATACAGTGAAACCTATAAGAAAAAGTGTAGAACAAAACGAAGTAATCATACATTCGAACATTTTAGACGACTTTTATCTTCACAACTGAATTTGATTAATTGAATTCGATTAGGGACTCTGCGTACAAAATACCGTTAACTCCAAATCAAATTAGATAAATTGGGAAAATTAGAAACACAATATCAAAAACAAAAATAGAATATTAAGTTGCTGGCTCTTGTATTACTTCACATGTTTTTGTGTTCATTTTAAAGTACAATCTTTTAACACTTTGGACCAAACGAATCATTGAAATAGTAATTTCTGCAAAGTAAGAATTAGAAAACAGAAAAATTGACTGTTAATCGTCGAAATAATGCTAATTCCTCGTAGTTTACACAGTACAGAATTTAGGAAAGTGACTCTGTTTCGTGAACTTTCTTCAAAGCTATACCGCACAAAATGAAATATATTCAAATTCTAAGAAAAATTTAATAACAGGTATTCCTCGTGAGTATTTTTATTCGAGGAAGAACACACAATGTACATTTTAAACAGTAGTCCAATTGTAAATGAGTGTTTTAAGTGTAATTAGTCATGGTGAGCCGGAGGAGCGATATTATAAATAGAAGGTGTCGTAATATAATGGCAACAAAATGAGTGAAAAGTGTTGCATCAAATTTTCATATTAAATAACATTGTAATCACATGTGCCAAATGAAGCTTTAAGGTATTAGTAATTTAGGGGAATAATTTAATAAATGTGTATTTTTAAATATTCACTCATTTTATTTTATAATTATATTGCATTTTATTTCATTACATTACGTTATATTACATTATATAATAGTCTTCCTCATTCCAGTCCATTCCATGATTCTACGACATATCGCATTATATTACATTCTATTCCACAGAATGTAATAACATTAGATTTTATTATATTACGTCACGTGAATTAATGTATAATAATGTTAGTGTGTATATAAACAGGATTCAGAGAAAAACTTACCATTTTGTACCTTCTCGTTTTAAACATGCAAAGTATTACGTACCATGTAAATTCTGGTTTCGGTGTACATTTATATTCTACCATTTTACATGAAATGATGCAACATAACAATATTTTCGTAAGACATGTTGTGATTTATTGTAACATTAATATATAATTTTTCATTTATTTCCTTATAACAAAAATTGTATCATTATATTCAGTATGTCCCAGATGTATGAGTGCTAATCAGGTTTGACCGCACGTATACAAAGAAGAAAGGCAAACTAATTTACACCTAATTAATTCACACTACACTAACATCTTGTGAGTGATCTACTTACGTCAAGTTACTAAGTTGTATAAATGAGCGAACTGATTAACAGTGCGGTCTACTAGCCCTCACACACTGGTGACAAATTGTTGAGCGATAGTTCAGTCCCTCACAAGAAATGCATTGGTTTCTAACGAAACGCGCACATACGACGACGCTACTGTAGAGTGAACCAAAAAAAATTTTAAAAAAGTAAAAAATACGCCAAGTACATGAAAATGTCGAGGACAATAAAAAGTATTATAAAAAATCCCCCCCAAAAAAATAGTATACATGAAAAAGTCGAGGAAAAAAAAGAGTAGTATCAACAAATAAATATAAAAAAAACACAAAAAAGACAAAGAAACATGAAAAAGTCAAGGACGAATAAAGTATAATTAACAAAAAAATATAATCACATAAATAAAAGATAAAAAATATAATTACAATATAAAAAAAGATGTGAAATCAAACTGAGCTGCAAGTACATCACAAAAAAAGAAGAAAATAATATAATCAGACAAAAAAAGAAAATAATATAATCACACAAAAAAGAAAGTAATATAATTACAATATAAAAAAGGATGTGAAATCAAAATGAGCTGCAAGTACATCACAAAAAAAAGAAAATAATATAATCACACAAAAAAAGAAAATAATATAATTACAATATAAAAAAGGACGTGAAATCCAAAGGAGCTGCAAGTACATCACAAAAAAAGAAAACAATATATAATCACACAAGAAAGAAAATAATATAATTACAATATAAAAAAAGATGTGAAATCAAAATGAACTGGAAGTACATATAGCTACTTTCCAACTGCGCTTAAGATGACACAACTACATACAGGGTGTCCCAAAAATGTCGCAGTTCCTTGAAAGGGGTGATTCAGGGGGTGATTTGAAACAACTTTTTCCTTAGCGAAAATATTGTCCAAAGCTTCGTTAACGAGATATTAACAAAAAAACCCGACCAATCAGAGCGCGCGCTTTCCGCCCGAGCTCCCGCGGTAGCGTTGGCTACATGGTAGGCGGCTGCGCTTGTACTACGAACGTACGAACAAGCAAGTGGCATGCATCGAAGGAAATTGCGTCACACATTTTTTTCTTAAAGCAGAATCTTAAATAATAATTATTTGAAGCGAGATGACAAGAAATTCGTAAATTTCGTTTTCAAATAATGCATAAACGAAAAGGTAATGTAACAGAAAATGTACGACAAGTGATCCATTCGGACATTCCTTTCCATCCTTTTCGGAAACCTATGTCACTGGGTCACTGTACCGATCCTGGTCATCGGTGGACGAAAAGATTTGTGGTAGGGTAGCGCCCAGTGCTCAGCTGATCGCAGGTATTCGCAAGACACCACCCGAAGGTAAGGGTCGCAACGTCAAGTGCGTCCGGGTTAATGTACCGAATATTCACTTCACTGCACTGCTACTAACACTGATCACTTAATTTATTTTTCATGGAACGTGTTGTTCCTACGTTATAAAAATTGGTGGCCCCGAACCGGGCCGATTACCCATATCACTGCCTCGCGTCATCATCAACCCCGTCGAACATAATTTTGACGCCAAACGCCGAATCGTACCCTTGCTTGGGGTTTGGATGCGCGGGTATTCCAGTGCCAACGCTCGCACAGTAGCACTTGCGTCTCCGTTGTTCCGGGCGTACACCCAGAACATCGCGTAATAATCTTCAGCTGAGTATATTTCTGGGACGTGATTACTAGTTGACTGAGAGGATTTTTTCCCAAGCAACTTCCTCTACCCCCAAGTAGTTTCTCTCGTTCCATTATGAGTTTACTCCCACCAGGACAAGAGGCTTTAGATAAAAAGAAGCCAGCACATTTTAGAAACACACGTGTTTTGCAGAAGTGCAACGAACGAACCATCCTACACTTTCACAAGAGCCCGCGCTCCGTCCTTTTACTGCCAATGTACCCATTGCTTCGAGGTAGGCAGCAGACCCCACGTGTTTCTGTTCCAAAGAGTCCGAAGAGAAGAGAAACTGAAAGTCTTCGAATTGTTAAAACGAAGAAAAGGTGATTGATGAAAAGGTGATGAAATTGGTCCTAATCTAACCAATCTGCCCTGCATCCGGCCACTGTCCCGAAGAGGCCCTCTACACAGCAATATCTCCTCCCCAAGGCCCACCTTCTCTCGCACGGAATACGTCGACGCATTCTTTTGTTTTGAAATTCGAGCGCGTGTTTAGACACGAAAGATAAGCAGGCCCGATTGGTTAGTTTGGGACCAATCGGACTTCAAGCCCACCGTCTCTCGCACCGAATACGTCGACGCATGCTTTTGTTTTAAAATTCGAGCGCGTGTTTATACTCGAGAGATAAGGGATCCGTCTTTAATTTGAAGGTAGGACGAAGCAGGCGGGACTACGCGCAGTCAGCGAACTACATGTCTCTTTCTTCCCGTGTCTCTTCGCGAGCCGTATTAATGTTGAATAATACTTTTTAATTGTTAGTTCCCAAAAATTAATCAGGCTGATGGGCCAGAGCATTTCGGTAGGGGCGCGGTTTATGACCGTATTGTCCCGCGAGTCGGCGATAGAGAACGATATTAGAGTTAAATATATGTACAATAAATCTGACTGTGTTTCTAATATGTATATGTATAATATGTATATGTTTATGTATTTTAGATTGTAAGGGAGTTATTGTTAATTTTTAAGACGAAGTCAATTAACATTTTTTCGGTTGCGCAGCGCCAAGTATTTTGAATAAAATATTTATTCGTATTAAAATATTTATTTGTATAAAAATATATCTGCTTAATATTATTTAATACATTTTTTGCTTTGTATGAATAGCCATTGTTATGATTGGCGCAATTTTTGTATATCATTAATTTTGTAAAGCTATTAATTTACGACAATGTTTTTAAATGGGATTCTTTTTGATGGGTTAATTAAAATGTCCGCTATAGGAGTAATGGAATAACACAGCATTTTAGCTGTGTATATGTAGTTGTGTCATCTTAAGCGTAGTTGGAAAGTACCTATATGTACTTGCAGTTCATTTTGATTTCACATATTTTTTTATATTGTAATTATATTCTTTTCTTTTTTTGTGTGATTATATTATTTTCTTTTTTTTGTGATGTACTTGCAGCTCATTTTGATTTCACATCCTTTTTTATATTGTAATTATATTATTTTCTTTTTTGTGTGATTATATTATTTTCTTTTTTTTTGTGATGTACTTGCAGCTCATTTTGATTTCACATTTTTTTTATATTGTAATTATATTATTTTCTTTTTTGTGTGATTATATTATTTTCTTTTTTTGTCTGATTATATTATTTTCTTCTTTTTTTGTGATGTACTTGCAGCTCAGTTTGATTTCACATCTTTTTTTATATTGTAATTATATTTTTTATTTTCTATTTATGTGATTATATTTTTTTGTTAATTATACTTTATTCGTCCTTGACTTTTTCATGTTTCTTTGTCTTTTTTGTGTTTTTTTTTAATTTATTTGTTGATAATACTCTTTTTTTCCTCGACTTTTTCATGTATACTATTTTCTTTTTTTTGTGATTTTTGATAATACTTTTTTTTGTCCTCGATATTTTCATGTACTTGGCGTATTTTTTACTTTTTTAAAGTTTTTTTTTGGGATCTCACTTCTTCTTACAAAGCTAATTCATGTACTTGGCGTAATTTTTTAACTTTTTTAAATTTTTTTAGGGGGATCTCACTTCTTTTTACAAAGATAATTCATGTTCTTGACATCATATTTTTTTACTTTTTTGAAGTTTTTTATTGGGATTCAGAATTTCAGCTTTTTCTTTTTTACAAATTTTTCCCTGTCACGGGTACTAAAAATAAGCATAAAGTAAGGAAATCCCAATAAATTATAAATTCTGATCTATCTTCGTTACACGTCCACGCGTTTACGGCGCACTGCAGCCTATCGAGTGATGTTAGAAGATAAAGCTAGTTTGTAGCCAGTAAAGCTTACTCGGAATACTCGGAATACCGCAAAGCAGCTCAGCGAGTGTACTTTTATTATTTTTTGATTAAGGATAAATTCTACGTAAATTTAACACCTTCCCAAAAAAACATGTGCACTGCATTGCCGATCTATATGTATTATATGAATGTATAGTACATTGTGTGCAGTACATAGTGCGCGAAGCAGCTTATGGCGCTGAAAGCAGCCTTTGGCGCTGAACGTATTTATCATTGAACTGTAATAACAACCACAATTAACATCTTTCGAAGAAAAATATGTATGCATTTTTAGCATTTCGTGGCCAATCTTGTTTTTCTACTCGTAAATCATCAACGAATACCCACGTTGTGCCCTTACCCCTTACCATACTCGTGTAATGACCATCGGAAATACTTTTACCGTGGTGGAAAATCGCTGCCTTAAGTTTATAACAGTGATCTACCAATTGTATTTTAGTAGTAGGCATTGCTTTGATGTTGAAATTTTCAACTTTCGTTATTTCACTACTATCGTGATCGAACAAATGTGTTGGAGTGAGTTAAATTCGCGCGCCACTGCCTTATGTTGGCAGTAAGTATGGGTGTGACGTAGCGATGCCGATTCCGGTCTCTCTGATTCGGTCCTCCGACCTGTTCGCGCGTGCTCGATTGTACATGTTTTATAATAAAGGTCTAAGGCCTATTCCAAGTATCTACTCCGGATTAATTCTAACTCTAACAGGTTATGGGCCCAGAGATTTTTAGAAAACAATTAGAGAGATAAGTATAATTTCTTTGTTAATAGTTAAAGCATCCAGTAACCAAAGAAAAAGTGAGGTTAAGCACGTGTCTTGAAAGTAAGGGAAAAATGGCAAACGGCGTAATAGGTACCACAAAGATTGAACAGTTAAATAAAGATAATTATGACACTTGGTGCATCCAAGTAGAAGCCGTTCTAATCAAAAATGGATTATGGGATTACGTAATTGGAAACGTGAACCGACCGGTGGTTGTCCTTGAAAACCCTACATCCGAAGCACAAGCCCACAATTGGGACATGGAAGATAGGAAAGCCAGGGCAGATTTAATTTTATCCATCAGCCCTTCAGAACTAAAGCAAATTAAAACATGCAGAACATCGAATGAGGTTTGGACAAAATTACGTTTTGTATATGACTCTCAGGGTCCGGCAAAAACTTCAGCACTATTGAGAAAATTGACCTCTCACAGCATGTCGAGCGGAGGCGACGTTCGGGAACATATTAATAAGTTTATTGATATAGTTGGAAAATTGGCTGAGAGGGATATCGAGATCAATCCTGGTCTGCAGAGTGCAATGTTATTAAATAGTTTACCGGAAGCATTTGAAAATTTCAGATGTGCCATGGAGTCGAGAGATGAACTTCCAAACTTGGAAAATTTAAAGGTAAAGATATTGGAAGAATTTGAAATTAGACACGAAAAGGATACTGAGGGGCATAGTGCGATGCTGGCTAAACCCAAATATAAAGAGAAATATAAAGAGACGAACAGAAATGCGCAGGGATACGACAAGGATAAAAATGTGCATAACCGCAGAAATGTGAATGACCACAGAAGTGTTCAAGGATATAACAGGGAAAGAAAGGTGCATGAGCAGGGAAATACTCGAGGATCTTTCGTAAAACCCACTATTGTATGCTACAAATGCCAAAAAGTAGGACATAAGGCGAATAATTGCTATACGAAAAGGTACGAACCCAGAAGAGGTAAGTCACCAGATTTGTACTATGCTAATTTTGATGAGAAAGAAATGTGTAACTTCACTGGGGGTCCAGAGAAAAATTATTGGTGTCTGGACAGTGGTTGCACGACGCATATTTGTAAAGATGCAAATTAGTTTACTGAAATAAATACGTTAAATGAAGGAAGCGTAAATCTCGCTAGTCATAAATCCGAGAAGGTAGAAGCTGTGGGTAATGTACATATAAAAGCTTGCGTAAACCAGAAAATAAGAGACATTAATTTTGAAAAAACCTTGTACGTTCCTGAATTAAGAGCAAATCTAATATCCGTTGCCAAAATTGTCGATAGAGGTAATCGGGTTATTTTTGAGAAAAAGGAGGCTTCTGTCGAAGGACCAGATGGAAAAATCAAATTAAGAGCTACACGTTACGGCAATTTATATTATGTTCAGGAAACAGAAGAAGAAGCAAAAATTGTAAATAATGTATCTGTAAATGGGTCATGGCTAAAACTTTGGCACGAGAGGTTAGGTCATTTAAATTCTAGAGATCTGTTGAGCATTTTAGGAAAGGACAAAGTAAAGAATTCTGAAGAAATACAAATGTCTCAATGTGAAGTATGCATTCAAGGAAAGTTAACCAATACTCCTTTCCCAAAGGAAAGCCACAGGAGTACAGCATGCTTGGAGATTGTACATTCTGATCTCTGTGGACCAATGTCAAATGAGTCACTAGGAGGATCTAAATATATACTGTTGTTTACAGACGACTATTCTCGATGGAGTGAGATTTTCTTTTTAAAACATAAGGACGAAGTGTTGCAGAAGTTTAAAGAATTTAAAGTGTATGCAGAAAAGCATACTGGAAATAAAATTAAATACCTTCAAACGGATAATGGACGAGAATACTGCAACAAGAAATTTGATGAATTTTTAAAAAATGAAGGTATACGACGACGCCTCACAGTTCCATACACGCCTCAGCAGAACGGGGTGGCTGAGCGTAAAAATCGTACATTAATTCAGATGTCTAGATGTATGCTTTTACGGGCTAAATTATCTGAAAGTTTTTGGGCTGAGGCAGTATTGACAGCTAACTATTTAAGGAACAGGTGTCCTACTAGGATTTTAAAGGGAACTACTCCATTCGAATTGTGGAATAATAGACGACCAAAATTGAACCACTTAAGAATATTTGGATTAAAAACATATGTTTTAAATAAAAATCCAAACAAACATAAATTTGAATCGCGAACAAAAGAGGGAATATTTATAGGGTATTCGGAAAGCTCAAAGGCTTATAGAGTATGGCTCCCCAAAGAAAATAAAGTGGTCGTATCTAGAGACGTGCGAGTACTGGAAAGTGCAGAATTAGAAAATTACACAGTCAAAAGTAGAGACGATAATGGTTTAAAAATGGTTCCTGTTGCTAAGTGCAATGAAGAATTCGATTTGCAAATATCTAATAACGAGGTACAGACGAGAAGTACTGAAGAAGAAATATCGAATGAAGGGAATAACGAGGTACGGACAAGAAGTGCTGAAGGAGAAATATTAAATGAAGGGAATAACGAGGTACAGACAAGAAATACTGAAGAAGAAATATTGAATGAAGGGAATAACGAAAACAGATGTGATATACAATTAAGACGTGCCCCAGGAAGGCCCAAACTTGAACGTACGGGAAAAAGAGGACGCCCTAAAAGATTATTTCGTACTGTACAAAGGAATGAGGAAGCAACTACAAGCCAAGACACAAACGAAAATCTAAGAATTAATGATAATCAAGAAGAGGAGCAGGAGATAATTGAGCATCAACAATCAAATTTAATGGAATGGGTAGCAAATGGAATGGGTAGCAAATAGCAAATTTAATGGAATGGGTAGCCGAAGTCCAAATTGAAGATGCTTTGGAGGTCGAAAATAAATCACAATGGGTGCACGCAATAAAGGAAGAGGTTAAAAATTTAATTAAAAATAATACTTTCGAGCTCACAGAGCGTCCGTTAGAGAAGAAGGTAATGGGTTGTAGGACTGTCCTAACCAATAAATACAACTCGGATGGGAATATAGCCAAAAGAAAGGCAAGAATAGTTGCAAGGGGTTTCGCTCAGCGTTATGGAGTGGATTTCTTTGACACTTTCGCCCCCGTGGCGAGGTTAGAATCCATCCGCTTGCTGTTAGCACTATCTGTCAAAATGGAGATGACCGTGGAGCAGATGGACGTTACCTGCGCTTATATGAACGGTATTTTAACAGAGGATATATATATGGAGAAACCCGAATTTTTTATGGATTTCTTAACTGACATAGCTACTGATGAAAATGAGCCTCATCAGATGAGGAAAACAGCCACAAATTTATTAAATAAATTGAGAAAGGATAATAATTTGGTTTGCTATTTGAAGAAAGCAATTTATGGACTGCGACAAGCAGGGAGGCAGTGGCATGAAAAATTATGTAAGAAGTTAAAAAGTTTAGGTTTGAAACCTACCGTCGCTGATCCTTGTATATTTCATTCAAGCAAAGGAAACTCTTATTTATTTATGGTAATTTACGTAGACGATATGTTAATCATAGTGTTGCGAGCACCCTATGGATGGAATCCATGGCCCGATGATGTTCGCGACGAAGACAAGAGACAGCGAGAAGAAGGCGATCTGATCGATCGCCTGTCAAGCTGTGACTTGAGATACAGACGCCATTGCGAACAGACGTAGTCCCGAACACCTCTATCCGATTAATTACTGTTATTTAATTACTATTATCCTTCTTGATGTTCACGTTCTGTTATTACACATTAAACTTATATTATGTCAACGCGAAAACGTAACACTGGTGTCAGAAGTGGGATGCCCACTCGAAGTGGGATGCCCACTCGCGCATCCGCGGCCTCCGCGAAACCTTCTCCTGCAACGACGGACCCTTCTATACAAGAGCTGTTCACCTCCCTCCAGTTAGGCATCGCGGAACAGATTCGGGAGTTGCGGAGGGACAACGAGGCCCGCTGGCAGAGGGAAGACCGGCGCAGGGAAGAAAAGGAAACCGCAGACCGACAAACCCAGGCGGCTCTCGAGGCCCGGATGACAGAAATGGAAAATCGCATCCAGGTCGTAGTCTCCTTGTTACAGGGTGCCCGCGGCTCGGTTGACAGCGGCACGAATACTCGGGGTGGGGAGACAGTCGCCAATGTACATAACGATACACATAATAATGTAAATAGCGATGTACATAATGGTGTAAATAGTGATGTAAATAGTGTTCCCCCGGCGCATGTCACCACACCTGTCGTTGCGCCTGCCGCTGTCTCCTTTTCGGAACTACACGTGCTCCGCTTGGGGTACGCGGTGAAACCGACAATTTTTGATGGGAAAAATTCGTGGGAAGAGTACAGGGTGCAATTCGATACCATCGCACGAGCGAAAGGTTGGAATGACCAAAAAAAGGCTACAGCCTTGATTGCTGCCCTCGGGGGCACGGCAAGGAGCGTCCTTACGACGCTCTCCGCAGCTCAATGCGAGAACTTCGCGGAATTGGTTTCCGCGCTGGAATTCCGCTACGGGGCGAAAGACCTATCGAATTTGAACTATGTACTCTTCCAGAGCCATAGGCAGCGAAGAGATGAGAGCATCTCCTCGACCGTCGCCTCGGCATTCGCCTTCACGCCCAAGGGAAAACCACCCAAAAACCTTGAGCAAGGCGTGGGTACGTGGTTCTTCGCGCCTCTGCCCTCTACTTGCGTCTTCGAACTTGTGTGTTTCTGTCTTGTGAGGGTTTCCTCTTCTCCGACGGCGCATCTTTTTCTTGGGCAGAGACGGGCGTAGTTTCCTGTTCTTCCGAAGGCCGGGGTTCCTCGTCCCTTCACCCGTCGGGGAGCATGGCGTGGCTCGTGCGATGGTTCGGTGGTCTGGGTCTCCCTCGGTGACGGTTCCTCCGGAGCTCCAACGATGGAATCCCGCGACGCTCCGGAACTTCTTTGGGCGGCTCCGCCCCGTTCGTCGTTCCCTGCGATCTGTCCGCTCCGGCGTTTCGTCCTGGTTCGTTCTCGACTGCATTCCAGTAGTCCAGTAGTCTAGTCTTCCAGAGTTTCCTTGTAAAAGAAGCGTCGTTCTTATTAGACGGGAACCGAAGGCAGCTCGTTGGGGCCGTACGAGTCGGAAAGCCGGAAAGGAAGGCCGAGCACGCAAGCAGAGGGTTGCAGCTAGTCACAAGCATGCAAGCGGCCCAACCTCCAGCCCAGCCACCCGCCTCGCCAGCCCTGGCCGTCTTCTCTTTTTTTTTTTTTCTCCAGCCCTTGGCTTCGTGATGGCCCCATTCCTCTTCTTGGCCTCTGGTGTTGTTCCAGGGGACCGTCCTGTGCGTCCGGTCAGCGCTCCCTTTTCCGCGACATCCCCTCCAGCCGATCCAAGCAGCGCTTGTCCGTCTGGTGATTGGGGATGTCATTTCCCTCCTGCTGTCCACCCTCTCTCCTTCTTTTTCCTGGGTACCCCGCGAGATCCTCCATCCTGGCCGTGCCAGGGGCTCGCAGGGTCTCCTCCAGGGGGCTAGCGAGGCGCTTTCACGTATGTCCGCACCCCGCTGTGGACTGCCACGCTATTGTGGCACATTCGGGGAATTCGGGAGCGCGTATCCCGACCGCGGTGGTAGTCCCCCGACACCTTGTCCCTCGTCGTGGGGTATCGTGTTCCCTGAAACAGACTCAAAAAAAGGGGGGCCGGGCTACGAAGGCAGCCTCCGCAGCCCAGTCCACCAGATTAGCTTAGTCTAATCTTCTTTCTTGAGTCCAGTGGTGGTCCAGCGACATTTTCACTCCTCTTGTAGTTGTCCTTCGTACTTCGCAAGGCGGCGCACGTGGACCACCTTGCACTTCTTCCTGCGTGATCGTTGGATCCTGTAGACGACGTCATTGATCCTGTCCACCACCGTGTAGGGTCCTTCCCAGTCGGACTGCAGTTTTGGGCTCTTCCCTTTCACTCTTCGAATCCTGAGTGTTGGTGGTTGGCTCTTCACTCCAGGACTTCGTCTTCGAACTAACGCTCACCCTGGGCTCTCTCTTTTGGGTCGCCGACCCCGCGACGGTATTCGCCCTCGAACTCCCTCCGTCGCAGCGCTTCGTGGATCTCTCGACGGTATTCGCCCTCGAACTCCCTCCGTCGTAGCGCTTCATGGATCTCTCGACAGTATTCGCCCTCGAACTCCCTCCGTCACAGCGCTTCATGGATCTCTCGACGGTATTCGCCCTCGAACTCCCTCCGCCGCAACTTCGTACTCAGCTATCCCGCAACGGTATTCGCCCTCGAACTCCCTCCGTCGCGTCTTCGTACTCAGTTATGCCGTGACGATATTCGCCCTCGAACTCCCTTCGTCACAGCTCTGCAACTCTGCGCACTTCCGGCGCCTGTTCGTTGCAGCAGATCCGCACGCTCACACGACAGCATTAGTCTGGTTTTGGGTGTTGTCGACCGGTGCTTCCCCCAAATCAGTTGAGCCCAGCTATCACCGTCCAACGGCCTCTCTTCGCTCCTTCTCTTGGTGTTGTTCCTCTCAATTTCTCCTTCCGAAGCAGTCCTTCTGGAGATGTCCGGCCTTTCCACACTGCCAGCAGGTCTTCTCCGTGTAGTCCGTTCGATCCTCGGGTTGTTCGGACCTCCGCTTCTTGGCCGGGTACCTTTCAAACGTGTTGGAGGGTTTAGTTTTCCGTTTTTCCGAGTACTTCTCTCGTGACTCGCCCGCGGGGCTGCGAGACATTCTCTCGACGGCCTCGATCTCGAGGGCCCTGGTCACGGCGGCCCGTAAAGATGTAAAACCGCCGAGTCGCAGTTACACATTAAACTTATATTATGTCAACGCGAAAACGTAACAATATCTAAAAATAAGGAATGGATAAGAGACGTAAAGACTGAATTGTCAAAGGAATTTGACATAAAGGACTTGGGGAGAGTTAGATATTGTTTGGGAATAGAAATTCGACAGGATTCCCAAACTATGGTAATGTCACAAAAGAGGTATGTACTGGATCTTTTGAAGAGGTTTGGCATGGAAGACTGCAATTCTGTCAGCACTCCAATGGACAGAGATATAAATTTGAGCAAAAGTAATAAAATCGAAGAGAAGAAAAATATACCGTATCAACAACTAATTGGAACCTCATGTATTTGGCAATTGCAACGAGACCAGATATATCGTATGCAGTAAATGTTTTGGCTCAGTTTAATAATTGCTATGACGAATCACACTGGGCAGCAGCTAAAAGAATTCTAAGGTATTTGAAAGGTACATTAAATTATTGGCTACATGGTAGGCGGCTGCGCTTGTACTACGAACGTACGAACAAGCAAGTGGCATGCATCGAAGGAAATTGCGTCACACATTTTTTTCTTAAAGCAGAATCTTAAATAATAATTATTTGAAGCGAGATGACAAGAAATTCGTAAATTTCGTTTTCAAATAATGCATAAACGAAAAGGTAATGTAACAGAAAATGTACGACAAGTGATCCATTCGGACATTCCTTTCCATCCTTTTCGGAAACCTATGTCACTGGGTCACTGTACCGATCCTGGTCATCGGTGGACGAAAAGATTTGTGGTAGGGTAGCGCCCAGTGCTCAGCTGATCGCAGGTATTCGCAAGACACCACCCGAAGGTAAGGGTCGCAACGTCAAGTGCGTCCGGGTTAATGTACCGAATATTCACTTCACTGCACTGCTACTAACACTGATCACTTAATTTATTTTTCATGGAACGTGTTGTTCCTACGTTATAAAAATTGGTGGCCCCGAACCGGGCCGATTACCCATATCACTGCCTCGCGTCATCATCAACCCCGTCGAACATAATTTTGACGCCAAACGCCGAATCGTACCCTTGCTTGGGGTTTGGATGCGCGGGTATTCCAGTGCCAACGCTCGCACAGTAGCACTTGCGTCTCCGTTGTTCCGGGCGTACACCCAGAACATCGCGTAATAATCTTCAGCTGAGTATATTTCTGGGACGTGATTACTAGTTGACTGAGAGGATTTTTTCCCAAGCAACTTCCTCTACCCCCAAGTAGTTTCTCTCGTTCCATTATGAGTTTACTCCCACCAGGACAAGAGGCTTTAGATAAAAAGAAGCCAGCACATTTTAGAAACACACGTGTTTTGCAGAAGTGCAACGAACGAACCATCCTACACTTTCACAAGAGCCCGCGCTCCGTCCTTTTACTGCCAATGTACCCATTGCTTCGAGGTAGGCAGCAGACCCCACGTGTTTCTGTTCCAAAGAGTCCGAAGAGAAGAGAAACTGAAAGTCTTCGAATTGTTAAAACGAAGAAAAGGTGATTGATGAAAAGGTGATGAAATTGGTCCTAATCTAACCAATCTGCCCTGCATCCGGCCACTGTCCCGAAGAGGCCCTCTACACAGCAATATCTCCTCCCCAAGGCCCACCTTCTCTCGCACGGAATACGTCGACGCATTCTTTTGTTTTGAAATTCGAGCGCGTGTTTAGACACGAAAGATAAGCAGGCCCGATTGGTTAGTTTGGGACCAATCGGACTTCAAGCCCACCGTCTCTCGCACCGAATACGTCGACGCATGCTTTTGTTTTAAAATTCGAGCGCGTGTTTATACTCGAGAGATAAGGGATCCGTCTTTAATTTGAAGGTAGGACGAAGCAGGCGGGACTACGCGCAGTCAGCGAACTACATGTCTCTTTCTTCCCGTGTCTCTTCGCGAGCCGTATTAATGTTGAATAATACTTTTTAATTGTTAGTTCCCAAAAATTAATCAGGCTGATGGGCCAGAGCATTTCGGTAGGGGCGCGGTTTATGACCGTATTGTCCCGCGAGTCGGCGATAGAGAACGATATTAGAGTTAAATATATGTACAATAAATCTGACTGTGTTTCTAATATGTATATGTATAATATGTATATGTTTATGTATTTTAGATTGTAAGGGAGTTATTGTTAATTATTAAGACGAAGTCAATTAACATTTTTTCGGTTGCGCAGCGCCAAGTATTTTGAATAAAATATTTATTCGTATTAAAATATTTATTTGTATAAAAATATATCTGCTTAATATTATTTAATACATTTTTTGCTTTGTATGAATAGCCATTGTTATGATTGGCGCAATTTTTGTATATCATTAATTTTGTAAAGCTATTAATTTACGACAATGTTTTTAAATGGGATTCTTTTTGATGGGTTAATTAAAATGTCCGCTATAGGAGTAATGGAATAACACAGCATTTTAGCTGTGTATATGTAGTTGTGTCATCTTAAGCGTAGTTGGAAAGTACCTATATGTACTTGCAGTTCATTTTGATTTCACATATTTTTTTATATTGTAATTATATTCTTTTCTTTTTTTGTGTGATTATATTATTTTCTTTTTTTTGTGATGTACTTGCAGCTCATTTTGATTTCACATCCTTTTTTATATTGTAATTATATTATTTTCTTTTTTGTGTGATTATATTATTTTCTTTTTTTTGTGATGTACTTGCAGCTCATTTTGATTTCACATTTTTTTTTATATTGTAATTATATTATTTTCTTTTTTGTGTGATTATATTATTTTCTTTTTTTGTCTGATTATATTATTTTCTTCTTTTTTTGTGATGTACTTGCAGCTCAGTTTGATTTCACATCTTTTTTTATATTGTAATTATATTTTTTATTTTCTATTTATGTGATTATATTTTTTTGTTAATTATACTTTATTCGTCCTTGACTTTTTCATGTTTCTTTGTCTTTTTTGTGTTTTTTTTTAATTTATTTGTTGATAATACTCTTTTTTTCCTCGACTTTTTCATGTATACTATTTTCTTTTTTTTGTGATTTTTGATAATACTTTTTTTTGTCCTCGATATTTTCATGTACTTGGCGTATTTTTTACTTTTTTAAAGTTTTTTTTTGGGATCTCACTTCTTCTTACAAAGCTAATTCATGTACTTGGCGTAATTTTTTAACTTTTTTAAATTTTTTTAGGGGGATCTCACTTCTTTTTACAAAGATAATTCATGTTCTTGACATCATATTTTTTTACTTTTTTGAAGTTTTTTATTGGGATTCAGAATTTCAGCTTTTTCTTTTTTACAAATTTTTCCCTGTCACGGGTACTAAAAATAAGCATAAAGTAAGGAAATCCCAATAAATTATAAATTCTGATCTATCTTCGTTACACGTCCACGCGTTTACGGCGCACTGCAGCCTATCGAGTGATGTTAGAAGATAAAGCTAGTTTGTAGCCAGTAAAGCTTACTCGGAATACTCGGAATACCGCAAAGCAGCTCAGCGAGTGTACTTTTATTATTTTTTGATTAAGGATAAATTCTACGTAAATTTAACACCTTCCCAAAAAAACATGTGCACTGCATTGCCGATCTATATGTATTATATGAATGTATAGTACATTGTGTGCAGTACATAGTGCGCGAAGCAGCTTATGGCGCTGAAAGCAGCCTTTGGCGCTGAACGTATTTATCATTGAACTGTAATAACAACCACAATTAACATCTTTCGAAGAAAAATATGTATGCATTTTTAGCATTTCGTGGCCAATCTTGTTTTTCTACTCGTAAATCATCAACGAATACCCACGTTGTGCCCTTACCCCTTACCATACTCGTGTAATGACCATCGGAAATACTTTTACCGTGGTGGAAAATCGCTGCCTTAAGTTTATAACAGTGATCTACCAATTGTATTTTAGTAGTAGGCATTGCTTTGATGTTGAAATTTTCAACTTTCGTTATTTCACTACTATCGTGATCGAACAAATGTGTTGGAGTGAGTTAAATTCGCGCGCCACTGCCTTATGTTGGCAGTAAGTATGGGTGTGACGTAGCGATGCCGATTCCGGTCTCTCTGATTCGGTCCTCCGACCTGTTCGCGCGTGCTCGATTGTACAAGTTTTATAATAAAGGTCTAAGGCCTATTCCAAGTATCTACTCTGGATTAATTCTAACTCTAACAAAATGTAATTTTGCAATAAGAATTTGTTTGGAAGCAGTTATATCGATTTTCTTCATTGTATTTGAATTTGAATTATCACAATTATTGTAAGGATCTTTCTGATTTTTCCATCCCGTGAAATTGTGTTTTATTATATCTTGAAATTCAAATGTTTTTTTTTAACATCTTGGGCAGTGCAAGATGTACCACACAATTTGTACTGATAGTAGTACTTGTGTAATTACACTCTAAACATCGTAATACCGTTGTAATTTCGTGTTGTACTGCATTCTTAATCAGAATCTCACAATCACAAAGCGAGGTAATAAACTCAGCTGCATCATGTAGCTGATTGTTAACGTATTTTTCTCCTGCGAATTGCCGTAATGATATTGTGTTTGGATTTTGATCCGATTTATATTGGTCCATGAAGACTTTTATAATATGATCAGATTTTCAGTCGTAAATAAGTTTTCTTTTATAACATTTATAGTAACGAATACCCAAGAAGGTTCCGTGGGTACAACAGTAGCGCGTTAAGCCGGGGCCAGACCTGAATGCGTATACGCTGAGCAGGCTGAGCGCGCATGAATGACGCATGCGGAGGGGTCGAAAGTGCCATTGTATCTTTCTTCACCAAGTTCTGTGCTTAACTTAGCCCACTCCGCAGTCGTAAAGATGGTGTGATACATAGTTAGCTAAATAAACATACAGCTCAACCCTCCGAGTCATCCCGTTTACCAATACAGAGTGATTGTCCACCGACGCGTGTCAAAGAGTTGCCACCTGGTACCCCGTGGCTAGGACAACCCCCTGCAGTGCCTCACCGAATTTGATGGGTTTCGATCCTTCAAACGGTTGGAATACCATTAAAAATTCAGAAATGTTCAAGAGTTCCGCATGTCTCATCACATCTTTGCGAAAACGACGTCAATTTATTCCTTATGTTTCGCCGATGAAACTAACACTAAGAACAATGTAATTCAGACCATAATGAAGGAAATTTCAGGCAAAATTGTTTTATATCATTTCAAGCTGAATTCTTTAAAAATAGTCGGATTTATATGAAATTTGGAATGATTTTCATCGGAAAAACATAAGGAATCCATCGGCATCCCTTCCATATCGATACGATAAAGAATAAGGAATTATTTTATTTCTGAAACAGGTATGAATCCTGGATCAGCCGCAGCGATTCCAGGTCGGCACCCCGCTGTCAAGGGTGAAAATATGAAACATTCATTACAGCGTATTAAGAAAGTCTTTATTCTTTATCATTTTGATATGGAAGTGACAGCAATGGATTCCTTATGTTTTTGCGATGAAAATGATATTCAATGTCATCTAAATCGAACTACTTTTGCATAAGGTGACGTACCACGGGGTGTTATCCTCGCCACGGGGTACGAGGCGGCATCCTTGGACGGGCGTTGCTGGTGAATCACCCTGTCTAGTCATACCAACTAGTCATCCGCGCAATCCTCCACAACATCCTTCAACCTTTGCACTCTTACCCATCAACCCCTCCACCTCTAGCTAGTACCTTAGGCCTAATCCGTAAGACCGTATATATATAAGTCGGTAAGACGCAGGGCCAGTTCAGTTTAGTCTCTGGTCAACGGACGAACCTCTGCTTGTATTAAATATACATATCCAATTCAAGAAGTGTTGTCTTTCGATATTACAATCGGTGACTAAAACGTATCGTGAGAATCTAAGAGTGCTCGATCTATAACTTTTGTGCGTCCTCACACCCAGACCGTCACAATGGCATCGAAGGAACATCTCATTATTGCGAGCGCAGCTTTTCTTTTAACATACAAATTATTAAAAGAAAAGCAAACTAAACACAAAGCAGAGAGACGATGGTGGATAACGGAACTATATAAACGCAGAAATGAAGAGGGACGCAATATCTTGAATGAATTAAAAGTTGAGCTTAGCACGGGACAGTTTAAGAATTTTATGCGAATGTCCAGTGAGGATTTTGAAGTACTCATTCAGATGATCGGACCAAAAGTGATGAAGAAAGATACACGGTTCAGGGACGCTATTCCCGTTTCACTGAGGTTGGCAATAACATTACGCTTTCTAGCAACAAGCGATTCGTATACAAGCTTGCAATATGTTTTTAAAGTGTCAAGGCAAGCAATATCGACTATAGTAATGGAAGTTTGTCCTGCGCTAATTGAAGGTTTAAGAAGTCATGAAAAGGTAAGTCCAAACTACAAATTTCATTTTATTATAATAACTATTTATTGCGGTTGTGGGGTGTATCTATTGAAAGTTACGTGTTCTACGGGATTCGCGGGGTCAGATAGGAACATGTTCGGGGGATACATGTGATTGAAGTGTGGTGAGAAAGGGGTTGTTGGGGGGATATTACAATTGTCATAGGGATCATATTGGTCATATTGACCCATGTCCGCCTGGAACAAAATGTTGCTCATGTGGTGTTCCACAATGGATGCAACCCTGACGGGGTATGATCTTAGTTTGTGGGCCATATGCTCCCCATACGCCCCAAACCTGTCACTTTTCGCCGCGGTATTCAATTGCTGGTATGTTTCTTGCAATATGTGAAACGTTTCTTCTATCCTCGGGTCTTCGTCGTTTCTTGTCCTTCTTGTTGCTGCTGCTGCTACTGGTAGTGGTGGTCGTGGTGGTGGTGCTCGTCGTGGTGCTGGTGATGGTGTTTCTGGATTATTATGTAATGTTGTGACGTAGCGTCCCTGCGCGAGGAACCGAGCACGCGGCGGCGCGACCAGGAGTGAGCAAGAGGCCGAACGCACGGGCGGCCTCGACCGAACCCCGCCGAACCGACCCGAAGCCTGCCGGTCTCGCGACGCGTCAGCGCGATGACGCTCACTCCCCACCGCGCCGCTAGATCACGTCGGTTTCTCACAGCTACTTATTTCCGAGAATCGGGACATAAGCCCCGCCGTCACGAAGCCAAAGCAGTTCGAGTGAGGCTACGGATCCCCCTCCTAGACCGCCTGCCTGGATGCTGCCCGGTGCAAGTAAGCTAGCGAGAAGTTCCGTGTATCCGACGATCATATGATTGTCCGCTAATCTTTCCCTCTACCGTACCGCACAGAGACGCCTGGACGTTGCCCGGTCTCTTTCCCTCTACCGTACCGCACAGAGACGCCTGGACGTTGCCCGGTCTCTTTCCCTCTACCGTACCGCACAGAGACGCCTGGACGTTGCCCGGTCTCTTTCCCTCTACCGTACCGCACAGAGACGCCTGGACGTTGCCCGGTCTCTTTCCTACTCCCGCTACGGAACAGAGACGCCCGGACGCTGCCCGGTCTCTTTCCTACTCCCGCTACGGAACAGAGACGCCCGGACGCTGCCCGGTCTCTTTCTGACTACCGTGACGGAACGAAGACGCCCGGACGCTGCCCGGTCTCTTTCCTACTACCGCGACGAAACAGAGACAACTGGCCGTTACCAGGTCTCCACAATTTCGCCGGCAGCCGCGAAGCAAAACGCGACCGACACAGCGGAGCTAACCTTGTAAATAGTGTACATAGATGGAGTGACAAAATAATAAACGCAGTAATTAGCAAGGAGAGGATTTCAATACCCTGGCATCCCGACTGAGTACATCCTCCACACTCCTTACCACCGGACGGAAGACCGTCACAAATTGGCGCCCGAACAGGGACCGTCCGGCCAAGAAAGGAAGCTTTAAATGAGCTCAAAATTAACACAATTATACCACCTAAATAAGGCGGAACTCATCGAAGCCCTTAAAAAGGCCCACCAGGATACCGAGGGAAACTTCGAGCAACTGTGCGCCCGCCTTCGCCAGTATGTCGTCGGCACCGACACGATGGGGAAAGACGACGACAACCAGACGCCTCACGCGCCCACCGACAACGCGCCCCTCATTTCACTCACCGTCGACGAAGCAACTCCCACACCATCACCGCTTCCATCTGCCATGGACCGCGTCCGTAAATGGGGTTGTCATTTCGACGGCACCAAGGATGCCCGAAATTTTCTGGAGCGCATATGCGAGCTACAGGAAAGCTACGGCATTACCGAGGGTCAACTCCTACGATGCCTCCCAGAGCTACTGAAGGGCCAGGCCCTTTTGTGGCACCGAAACATCCGCGCGGCATGGCAGAAGTGGCAGGATTTCGAAGAAAGTTTCAGACTCTACTACATCCCAGTCCTCAGCGAAAACGATCTGGAGGAGGAAATCCAGCAAAGGAAACAGAAGCCCGGAGAACGAGCCAGCGAATATATCATCGACATTCAAACACTGATTCGGCGATACGGCCAACTCTCGCCCGCCCGCCAGCTTGAGCGAATCCATCGCAACCTCCTACCAGAGTACCGGGAGTTCATCCGTCACAACAGCTGTACCACCGTCACGGCTTTGTTACAAGCCGCCATCGAATATGAAGGCATCCTCAAGGACAAAATGGCCCGAACCATCACCTCCGATAAAACTCCAGCTTCGAAAAAACCCTCAGCCACGGCAGACCTCGACACCGTCACGACCGAGTACCGGCGAGAAAACTGCTGCTGGCGGTGCGGTCAGAGAGGACACCGCCGTCAAGACTGCCGCCAGCCGGCACGCTTGTTCTGCTCACGTTGCGGAAAGGATGGCCGATTGTCCCGAGACTGCCCATGCCAACCGGCATCGGGAAACGCCGCCAGGCCCGGGGAGAAGGGCGCCACCCCGACACCAGCCACCGCGGCGCCTCAATAACATCCCCCGATCAGACTGCCCGGCCGTTCATAACCATCCTACTACACGGCCGCCGGTACCGAGCCCTCCTGGACACCGGAGCCACTTGCTCGTACGTCCGCGGAGACGTGGCCGACCATTGTCGACGCCACGGAAAACTACCTGCACCCGCACAACACCGTGTCAGACTGGCCAACGGGTGCGAGGTATCTCTCGTCGGAGCCCTACATTTAACGGCACGGGTGGGTAACCAAAAACTGACTCACCGATACGCCATTCTCCCGACACTCGCACACCCGGTCATCCTGGGGGTCGACGCCCTCAGGAAATTGAAGGTCCGCCTAACCCTCGGAGATCGGCTACTAATCTCCGACGCCGCCACCATCGAAACCACCCAAGGAATAGCGACTTGCACCCCGGCACAGGCCAAAGCACTACAACGACTCCTCGACGAGGAGCTACCAAAATTCCAAGGGCTAAGAGGGACCACCCATCTCACCGAACATACTATCCGCGTAGAGGACACCGTCCCGCTCAAACAACGCTATACGCCCCGCAACCCGGCTATGCAGAAAATAATCGACGAGGAAGTCAGCAAAATGCTGGCCGACGGCATCATCGAGCCTGCTCAAAGCCCATGGAGTTGTCCAGTCGTACTCGTCCGGAAGAAAAACGGGAAGCGCCGATTTTGCATCGATTTTCGTCGGGTCAACCAGATCACCAAGAGGGATGCATACCCTTTGCCACAAGTCGAGGCCACACTCAGCAAATTACGAGAGGCCCGATTCATCTCTACTATCGACCTAGCAAACGGATATTGGCAGGTACCTCTCGCCTCAGAAAGTCGACCGATCACCGCCATCACCGTACCCGGACGAGGACTGTATCAATTCCGGGTCATGCCCTTCGGGCTGCACTCCGCCCCCGCTACCTTCCAACGACTACTTGACAGCGTGATAGGCCCAGACATGGAACCAAGGGCTTTCGAATACCTTGATGACATAATCGTGCTCGGCCGTACATTCAACGAGCACTTACAAAACCTACGCGAGGTCCTACACAGGTTACAAGCCGCCAACCTACGTATCAATCCCGAGAAGTGCGAATTTGGCCGCACCGAACTAAAGTACCTCGGACACGTAGTAACCGCACAAGGAGTTAAAACCGACCCTGAGAAGGTACGAGCCATTCTCGGCATGCCGCCCCCCACCAACCTCCGAGAATTACGACGATTCTTGGGTATGGTATCGTGGTACCGCCGTTTCATTACCCACTTCTCCGACACCACCGCACCACTGACCAAATTACTACAAAAGAAGAGGAAGTGGAGCTGGGGCCTCGAGGAAGAAGCAGCCTTCTACGCCCTACGCAGTCAATTGGCTGCAGCGCTGGTACTAACGTGTCCCGACTTCAACCAGCCATTTACGCTGCAAACCGACGCTAGCCAAGACGGACTTGGAGTCGTCTTGACCCAGGCGGACGAAGGGAAGGAAAAGGTCATCGCATACGCCAGCCGTACGCTCAATCAGGCCGAACGCAACTACTCCACCACCGAAAAGGAGTGCCTGGCCGTAGTATGGGGCGTACGGAAGATGCGAGCCTACCTCGAGGGGTACCACTTCACAATCCTGACCGACCATCACGCCTTAAAATGGCTACAAAACATCGAGAACCCATCCGGTCGCCTGGCCCGCTGGAGTCTAGAATTACAACAATACGACTTCACCATCCAGTATCGGAATGGGGCCATGAATTTGGTGGCGGACGCTCTCTCCCGGCAACCAGACGACGCACACACAATGGAAAACAACCCGGCCTGCACTTGGTACAAACGGATCCAAGAACAAGTCACGAACAATCCCACCAAGTACCCAGAATACCGCATCACTGAAGGAAGACTGTACCGCCGTTTCCCCGACCTCACCGGCCGCCAAAACACCGAAGAGAGCGAGTGGAAACTATGCGTCCCCCGTTCATTACGCCAGGCCGTCCTGGCCGAAAACCACGACGCCCTGACGGCCGGACACCTGGGGGTCACCAAAACTGCTGCCAGACTCGCCCAACGCTATTACTGGCCAGGATGTTCAGGGAAGCCGCGAAATACGTCCGCCAGTGCAGCTCGTGCCTGCAATATAAGGTGCAGCAACAGGCCCCTGCTGGACATATGCTCACCACGCCAGTCACCAACCCCTGGGAAGTAGTCTCGGCCGACCTGGTCGGCCCCCTTCCCCGCTCCAGTAAGGGACAAACGACCCTGTGCGTCTTCCAAGACAAACTGACCAAGTGGGTCGAGGTCCAGCCGCTCCGCCAGGCCACTGCTCCGGCCGTAACCCGAGCATTCAAAGATCGTATCCTGCTTCAACATGGGTGCCCACGGATGGCCATCACTGACAACGGGAAACAATTCGAGAGCAAGGAGTTCGCCAACCTCCTCAAGGACGCCGGGAGCGAGCACCGAAAAACACCCCCGTACTCCCCACAATGCAACCCCGTTGAGCGAGTAAACCGGGTGCTAAAAACGATGATCGCACAATACACCGCCGAAAACCACCGGCACTGGGACCGCTGGATCACGGAGGTGGTATTCGCCTACAATACCGCCAAACACGAGAGCACCGGTTTCACTCCGGCCTTCCTCAACTATGGACGGGAGCTAACGCCACCCGCAACCATACATCAACCGCTAACCACCACAGCATGCGAGCCCAGCCAAATTAGCACCCGGTTCCGGCAAGAACAAATTCAAAATATACAGAATACGCTCGACTTAGCACAACGAAACCAGGCCCGAGCCTCCGAAGGACAGCGTAAACAATTCAATCTACGTCACCGGGACTGGCGCCCAGCCATCGGTTCCCTCGTAATGCGACGCGAACACCACCTGTCCAACGCAGCGGAAGGTTTCGCTGCAAAACTCGCGCCGAAATTCGCAGGCCCGTACCAGGTCATCAAGTTCCAGGGGCCAAATATCGTGATTTTAAAAGACAACACCCATTGCAGCAGCCGGGCCCATGTGAAAGATATTAAGCCCTGCGAAGAAAGTAATGTCAACAGCGAACCACCGGCCCGAAAACAGCCCGACGAACCCGGAAGCGATTTCGACACAAGCCAAGACAAAGGCACCGAGACATCACCGGCACACCATGGACGACATACTCGAGATCGACATGCCGGGGCTCGAGAGCCCTCGACTCCGGCAAAAGTTCCGGGAACTCTTCGGGGAATCCTCGGACGAGGACTCACCACCACCCAGCAGCCGCCAGTCACCGTCCTTGCCACCAACACCGGGCAAGGACATCCCACTGTGGACGAGAACGCCGTCGCCAGTCCCGAGGACACCGCCTGCGCTCCCGAAGCCGTCCACCATCCCGAAGGCCGCGCGGCCCCCGGAACCGCGGGTCGCGTCCTGGAGAAGACCACCGACCTCCACAAGCCCGCCAGCACCACCCTCCACCGGACCGACAACCACCCGACACTCAACGACACCAAAGCGCCAGTCGTCCGGCCCCGGGGTCGCCCCCGTACCCAAGCGGGCCCGCGGCACCCCACGGGCGCAGCTGCCAGGCAAGTAGCAGGCGTCGCCGCCACCAGCACCGACACCACAACGGCCAGCATCGGAGAATCGACTAGCGACCAGCCAGGACAAGCCCCCGCTAACGAGGCCCCACGCCGCTACCGCACCCGGGCCTTCGTGCACAGCCAGCGAGGCCACGACCCCCAAGGACCAGGAGGCCACAGCGCACGACCAGGGCTGGACCGTCGTCAACCTAGAGCGTCTCCGGGAGGGACAGCGCTTCCGTGTCCGACAGGCCGGACAAACAATCCAGCTGCGCCGTATTTCCCCGACCCTCATTAAATTTAAGTTAGGATAAGTACGTAAGCCTAAGTTAGTTATAAGTGTAGCATAAGTATAGCTAGTAAGGGTGGTGGGTAGCCGACGGGCATAAGATCAAACAATTGTAAAGATTAAAAGCAATCATAAAAGGCAATCGCTTAGTTTACCACGCGTGATTACGTTCGCATCTGCCTCCGAAGAAAGAGGGGGATGTGACGTAGCGTCCCAGCGCGAGGAACCGAGCACGCGGCGGCGCGACCAGGAGTGAGCAAGAGGCCGAACGCACGGGCGGCCTCGACCAAACCCCGCCGAACCGGCCCGAAGCCTGCCGGTCTCGCGACGCGTCAGCGCGATGACGCTCACTCCCCACCGCGCCGCTAGATCACGTCGGTTTCTCACAGCTACTTATTTCCGAGAATCGGGACATAAGCCCCGCCGTCACGAAGCCAAAGCAGTTCGAGTGGGGCTACGGATCCCCCTCCTAGACCGCCTGCCTGGATGCTGCCCGGTGCAAGTAAGCTAGCGAGAAGTTCCGTGTATCCGACGATCATATGATTGTCCGCTAATCTTTCCCTCTACCGTACCGCACAGAGACGCCTGGACGTTGCCCGGTCTCTTTCCCTCTACCGTACCGCACAGAGACGCCTGGACGTTGCCCGGTCTCTTTCCCTCTACCGTACCGTACAGAGACGCCTGGACGCTGCCCGGCCTCTTTCCCGCTACCGTACCGTACAGAGACACCCGGACGCTGCCCGGTCTCTTTCCTACTCCCGCTACGGAACAGAGACGCCCGGACGCTGCCCGGTCTCTTTCCTACTCCCGCTACGGAACAGAGACGCCCGGACGCTGCCCGGTCTCTTTCTGACTACCGTGACGGAATGAAGACGCCCGGAAGCTGCCCGGTCTCTTTCCTACTACCGCGACGAAACAGAGACAACTGGCCGTTACCAGGTCTCCACAATTTCGCCGGCAGCCGCGAAGCAAAACGCGACCGACACAGCGGAGCTAACCTTGTAAATAGTGTACATAGATGGAGTGACAAAATAATAAACGCAGTAATTAGCAAGGAGAGGATTTCAATACCCTGGCATCCCGACTGAGTACATCCTCCACACTCCTTACCCCCCGACGGAAGACCGTCACAATGTTGTGGATGGTCCAGCAATTGCGCCATCTTCATGTGGCGGAGTGGATAATTTGGCTTCACCACACTCTGCCTCCGTCTCCGTATCCATTAAAGTTTCCTGTAAAAAATTATATCGAATAAGATTACTTGTTCAATCTCAATTAGTGTTCTTAAAATTTGTGTTCTTCATTTTTTGTCATATACACCAGTTTTATAGTGATCCTTCCAGATCTCTATACAAGGTGAATTAATAACAACTGTCTCCTGAAATAACTCCTTACGTATTGCTTTTCTGAAATATATTGTATTCGGTCGAGCAGACATTTTTTTTAAATTTTATATTGTCTAGGATATCATGGTGGCCTTCAGTTTTCTAAGTACTCTGTTGTAATCGATAATATTTGCCGAAACCACTAAATAACGAGTTCTTTGAGATGGTAGTTGTTATTCATTTACCCTGTACACATACATATATCGCGTTTTTTATATAATTATGTGTTTTTCTAGATGCCTTCAACTACGGAAGAGTGGGAAACCGTAGCTTCCCAGTTCGAAAGAAAATGGAATTTTCCGCACTGCGTGGGGGCAATGGATGGAAAACACATTATGCTACAATGCCCCGTTAACAGTACCAGTGAATATTAAAACTACCAATCCTTTTTTAGCATTGTATTGTTTGCTCTCGTAGATGCAGACTATAATTTTTTATTTGTCGATGTTGGTTGCCAAGGTAGAATTTCGGACAGTGGTGTTTTCAAAAACACCGATTTGTACAAAAAAATTGAAAGAAAAGATTTAGCCTTGCCCGAAGAAACTCCACTGCCTGGAAGGCGTATTAACATGCCGTACGTCATACTAGGTGACGAGGCATTTCCTCTCACCGAAAATATAATTAAACCATACTCGGGAACACACAGCAAAGGAAGCAGAGAAAGAATATTTAATTATCGTCTGAGTAGGGCACGAAGAGTGGTAGAGAATGTATTTGGGATATGTTCTTCAGTATTTCGTATTTTGAGGAAACTTATGCTATTGCAGCCGGAAAAAGCTGAAATTATTGCACTAACAATTGTGTATCTACACAATTTTCTGCGAAACTCGAAAAGTTCAAGAGCATCCTACTGTCCATCAGGGATGTTGGACAATGACAGGAATGGAGAATTAGTAGCAGGTGGCTCGAGGACACAAACTATTGTAAACACTTCGTCGTTTTTGCCTGTTAATAATGTATCTCGAATACCGTCTCAAAAATCAGAAAACATTAGACAAGAATTTACTAATTATTTCGTTACCAGCGGAACTGTCCCTTGGCAGAATGACTGTGCGTGACGGAAATTATTTAAATACAACTATTTTATTTACATTGCATGTATTTACGGTTCACCTGGGTTGATTTTCATCCAGTAAAAAGTGCATTCGTGTTTGAGAATTAAGTTGGAAACAATTCGTTTGAATGCAAACCATTTAGATCTATAAACCTCGTGCCTTGCTAAAATGTAACAATTATTTGTATTTGAAGAATTAAATAAAGATTGTGAATAATGTATTCTTTGAATACAGAATGCACTACAATACATTGTAGAAAACTAACAGCTTTTTTCAACGTACCTTTCCCAGTGCCAGCGGAACGTTTTCCTTTAGATTTCTGTTGACGAAAGGATCCTAATAGACTCGTCATTTTCTGACGTATATTGTCCTCGTCGATGCCAATTTCTTTGGAAATTGACTGCCAGGCGTCTTTCTTTTTGTTTTTCGAAAAATAAGATGGGTGTGAGGGTTTCCATAAAACGGGCTGCCTTTCATATGCCCCTATCAATTCGAGACATTGCTCCTCTGACCACTCCAATTCCATTGTTGTATACTGTACATAAAGATGTGTATATTTCTATTAATATAATTAACTCCACTTCCTTTTGATCTAGTTGAGGGGGCAGCCACAATTCGGTTTCAGGAATTAATATTGAATATTTTAGAGAGACATTCACTTAAATTTCTATACCTGACTATTTAAGAATTAGTTTTATACGATTTTTGATTCCATTAATATTTATTATATGTATTTTAATTAAATTCATTTAAGTTCACAATAATTTGAATATTTAATGCTCAAATTCCATACGATGAATTTATGTACAGACGGTGTAAAAAATATTCGTACAGCGACCAATTTAAAGTAAAACGTTGTATATCCATGTCAGTAATAAATTTTAACGGAAATTAATGATTAATAAATATTCTACGATGTTTGTATAATAGATTATGCATAAACAAAACTTTATTCCCTTTAACATTTACAAAGATATTATGAGAAACAGATAAACGTGTAGAAATGGACGCGCAAAAAGTATTCGTAGAGTTGAATAAAGGCTTAATAAACTATGGAAATAAACTAAATATTTAATGTTTTGATCATTTGTGGGATTGCCTTTTGAGTATATAATAGCTTCGAGGCTACTTGGTATGGAATTTACTAAGTTGGATGTTATATTTTACTCTACTCTTCTGGCGAAGTGGCTTTTAAACGTTTTTTAGGCCCGATTTGTATGAAGGAGTTCACACGGGAGGCAAATTTGAGCGGATACCGCTGTAGCGAACGATGCCGCGATGCGGCGAAGCACACGAGCGTTTTGCGTTTATTTAACGCAAGAAAATGTCCCTAGTAGCACAAAATATTGAATGCACATACATCAAATATTAAAAAGAGGTTCAATCTCTTTTTGATCTTGAAACATACATACAATATTTATTCTAGATTAAGAAGCAAATATATTTTCCAAATATGCTGGAAATATTCATTTTATATTATGAAAAAATATTCTTTTTTCAAATATAAAGTAAATATTTATTTACTGTTTGAAACAAAACATTTTTTCCGAATGTTCGGGAAATATTCATTTTATATTATGAAAAAAACATTCTTTTTCAAATATAAAGTAAATATTTATTGAATGGTAGAAAGAATGTTTCATATTTTCTAAACCTTTATTTTACATTTTCAGAGTGTGTATATAAGGAAATGGTATTCCCTTAATTCAAATACCGCGCCTCGCGCGTGGTAGAGCGTAGAGTGTAGAGTGGTGGTAGAGAGTCTACTGTATAGAGAGAACGACTAATTTATGGAAGGACGATTACATAAGAGAGCACACGTGCGTAGATCACAATAAGAATTAGTAGAAGATTAAATAACAAGAATACCAAGGATGTGAATGAAGAAGAGATAGAGAATAAACTTTAAATGTCGTTTCTCTCTTTACAGGTAAGATTGTACATAGTGTAAATAAACGTTGTAATATAATATAATATAATAAAGTAAATAACCTCTCTTTACAGAGAAACAATTTCTAGTTCATTCTTGAAAATCCTTCTGCTTCGAAGATATCAGCCTTATAAAACGACATTTCTGTTTAAACAAAAGAAAATGGACATGCTCCAATTCGAATTTGCTGTAGTAGCAGCAAGTGATAACAAATCAAATGTATTAGCTATAACCACTATAACTACAAAAGAGGGAAAATGTTTTGCAATACCAGAAGAGTATAAAGGAATAAACAACCATAAGGAAATTATGAAGACAAGCAATTATGCAAAAATAAAAAACACCTTGAAAAAAAGACATCAAACCAGGAAAATCTGGATAAAATTGGAAGGAGAACTACAAAATACATATGTAGATGAACAGGGAAATATACAATTCTCAGATCAATATTTAGAAGAAATAGTTATAGAGCAACCCGCAGAGGGAAAAGACAACCTACAACAAATCCTGGAAAAATTAATAGAAGCCACAGAAAAAAAAGAAGGTCAACAAAATCTGAAAAACATTGCAGAGAAATTCATTATAGAAAAATTCACCAGCAAGAACTCAAATGCAAAGCAATGGATGGAAAATTTTGAAAAGGAATGTACACGATTCAATATAACAAAAGATGAAACAAGGATAGAGATACTAAGGTTATTCCTAGAGAAACCCTGTTTGGACTGGTACAGCTCGATGATCACGAAATTAACAGTGAATTCTGAATGGAAACGGTGGAAAGGAAAATTCTTAGAAACATTCGCAAACAAAGGATGGAATATGGTCACATATGCTTTTGCATTCAGATATAAAGAAGGACCATTAATTGATTATGCAATGAAAAAGGAGAAACTAATACTAGATATAAACAAATCTATAGACTCCAAAACACTGATTGATCTCATTGCAACAGGTCTACCCGAATTTATCTTAAATAAAATAGACAGAGACGAACTCAACGATAGCACAGATCTGTTCAACGAAATTAGAAAATACGAAAGTATGATGTACAAAAAAAACCTTACAAAAACCAAAGATAGTAAATTAGATTTTAAGAGAAAAACTGAAGAAAAAAATCCATGCAAAACTTGTGAAGGTTTAAATAAAGGAACCAGATATCATCCGGAGGAAGCATGCTGGTTTAAAATAAAAAATACCGAACAGGAAAAAACCAATAAAGCTAGAAGTGTAAATAATAACTCTATTATAGAAGTGGATTTAAACACAGATAAAAAAACGAATAATTACACCATTAATTAAGATCAAACTATTACTAGAAGATAAATTAGAGGTAAGCGGTATCTATGATTCAGGTTCACAGATCTCCTTAATAAATTCGAGACTGATCAAAGTAAAAGAAGAAAAAGAAGATGTAAATAAAGCATATATAAAAACGGTTAATGGTGTAAAGAAAACGGATGGTTTGATAACGCTTAAGATAAAAATTTTTGAAATTGAAGAAGAAGTAGACGTATATATACTCGAAAAGGAAGATTTTGAGGATTTCATAATAGGGTTAGATATGATAAAAAAATTTAGCCTTACTCAGAATGAAAAGTAGGAGATAGAACAGAAAAACAAAACAGATATAAAAAAATTACAGAATAAAATTGAGAAAAACTCAATAAAGAAAGAAAATGAGGATAAAAAAGTAGAAATGTATTCGATAAACTTCAACGAACACATACAAGAAGGAGAATTTAAAATTACAATAGATCATTTGGACAACCAAAAGAAAAACGAAATAGAAGAAATGATAGAAGAATACAAAACAGTTTTTGCAAAAGACAAATACGATATTGGAACGGTTACAGATTATGAAGCCCATATAGAGTTACTCGTTGATAAATACTGTAGTAAACGACCATATAGATGCACAATAGAGGACAAAAAAGAAATAGAAGAGCAAATATCTATGTTATTGAAAAAAAATTTAATAGAAGAATCTTACAGCCCGTTTGGAGCCCCGGTAACACTGGCCTTTAAAAGAGACGAAAAGAAAAAATCAAGATTATGTATAGACTTCACAGATTTAAACAAAATTATTGTACCACAGGCCCAACCATTTCCATTGATAGATGATTTGATAATAAAGACCAGAAATTGTAAATACTTTACTACACTTGATATAAACTCAGCCTTTTGGTCAATACCACTACGCATTGAGGATAGAAGAAAAACAGGATTTGTCACACAGGATGGACATTTCCAATGGACCTGTCTACCATACGGATTAAAAACAGCACCAGCGATTTTCCAACGTATCTTAAGCAACATTTTAAGGAAACATGGACTCAAAGAATTTACGGTAAATTACATCGATGATATTTTAATATACTCAACATCTTTTCAAGAACATATAAAACACGTAAAACAAGTATTAGAAGCAATAATAAAAGAGGGCTTTAGACTAAAATTTAAAAAATGTACATTCGCTTCAGACTCAGTAAAATACCTTGGCCACGTAATTCAAAAGAACTCAGGCAGACCTTTAAAAGATAATTTAACGTCAATAAGAAATTTCCCAACCCCGAAGACACAAAAAATCATTAGGCAATTCCTAGGAAAAATCAATTTTTGTAATGAATACATACCGAAAAGTGCAATAATGTTGGATCCATTACATAAACTATTAAGGAAAAACGAGAAATTTGTATGGACAGAAAAATGTGAAAAATCTTTCAGACAAATAAAACAACTCTTATGTTCCCAACCAGTATTGGAGATATATGACAAGGATTTACCGATAAAAATCTATACAGATGCATCTTTAGAGGGTATTGGCGCAATATTAAAACAAACGCAACCAAATAATAAAGATAAGCCAGTGGCATACTTTTCGAAAAAACTAAACGAAGTTCAAAAAAGAAAAAAGGCCATATACTTAGAGTGTCTAGCGATAAAAGAAGCGGTGAAATACTGGCAACACTGGCTTTTAGGGAAACCATTTACCGTATATTCAGACCACAAACCTCTCGAGAACATGAACATAAAATCTAGAACAGATGAAGAGTTAGGAGACCTAATATATTATTTATCTCAATATGATTTTGTAATCAAATACATACCAGGTAAAGAAAACATAGAAGCAGACTGTCTGAGCAGAAACCCGGTATTAGAACCAGAAGATAACAAAGAGGAATTAATGAAGATAGTAAATTTGATAAAAATAGAAGATATAATGACAGACCAACAGAAAAATGAAATAGTAAGAAAAAAACGAAATTTGATACAAAGAAATGAAATTTATTATAAAAAGATAAAAAAAAGAGAGAAAATTATCCTATCAGAAGAATTTAGCAAAAAACTGATAAAACAGGTGCATGAAGATTTATGCCACATAGGAATCAGACAGATGCAGAAAAAAATAAGTCCAATATATACAGCGAAAAATTTAACAAGAAATATAACAAAGGTTTGTAAAAACTGCGAAACCTGCATAAAAAATAAATCAAGAGGCCAGGGAAAATATGGATCACTGTCACAACTAGGACCAGCAACAAAACCATTCCAAATAATGTCTATAGATACAATCGGCGGTTTTGGTGGAGCCAGGCCTACAAAGAGGTATCTACATCTTTTAGTAGATCACTTTACACGATACGCCTTTATCGTAACTTCAAAAACTCAGAATGCGTGTGATTTTATTAAATTAGTGAAAAATGTGCTAGAAACAGA
The DNA here is from genome assembly GCA_963932335.1 of Andrena marginata. NCBI lineage: Eukaryota > Metazoa > Arthropoda > Insecta > Hymenoptera > Andrenidae > Andrena > Andrena marginata. The sequence goes on from OZ010662.1 coordinate 27,634,455, forward strand.
TGAAATTGGAGTGATTCTCACGGATCAATATCCGGGAATTAATTCTAGAGAATTTAAAGAGTTTCTGAGTAAGAATAATGTAAAATTAATTTTTACAGCAGTTAACACACCATTCTCGAACGGTCTGAACGAAAGACTAAATCAGACGCTAGTAAATAAAATAAGGTGTAAAATAAACGAAAAACAAGGGAAAAAAGCTTGGACAACGGTAGCGAAAGAATGTGTAGATAAATATAACGAGACAGAACACTCAGTCACGAATTTTGCTCCAAAATATTTACTAGATGGCACAGACGTAACCATCTTACCAAAAGAATTAAAAATAAACAAGAAAGAAGATAATTGGATTGAGGACAAAAGAATAGCATTAGAAAACACGATAAAATCACACAACTACAATAAAAAATTATTCGATAAAAACCGAAAACAATATGAATTCAACGTGGGAGACAAAGTTTATGTAGAGAACGGAAACAGACTAAATAGAAGAAAGTTAGACGAATTAAAAATTGGTCCATTTGAAATAATAGGGAAAATATCAAATTCTATCTACAAGATCAACACCGGAAAAAAGAAAACTGAATCAAGTTTTTTTCATATAACCAAGTTACAACCAATTGAGACAAAAGAAGAGGAGACAGATAACGAAGAACACGAGGAAAACTTGTAAAGTACAAGAAAATAAAATTGTTAAGGATTTTCACCCCGGGTGGGGGTAGATGTAAGGAAATGGTATTCCCTTAATTCAAATACCGCGCCTCGCGCGTGGTAGAGCGTAGAGTGTAGAGTGGTGGTAGAGAGTCTACTGTATAGAGAGAACGACTAATTTATGGAAGGACGATTACATAAGAGAGCACACGTGCGTAGATCACAATAAGAATTAGTAGAAGATTAAATAACAAGAATACCAAGGGTGTGAATGAAGAAGAGATAGAGAATAAACTTTAAATGTCGTTTCTCTCTTTACAGGTAAGATTGTACATAGTGTAAATAAACGTTGTAATATAATATAATATAATAAAGTAAATAACCTCTCTTTACAGAGAAACAATTTCTAGTTCATTCTTGAAAATCCTTCTGCTTCGAAGATATCAGCCTTATATATAATATTTGGAATCAACATTAAGAAGCAAATATATTTTCCAAATATGCTGGAAATATTCATTTTATATTATGAAAAAATATTCTTTTTTCAAATATAAAGTAAATATTTATTTACTGTTTGAAACAAAACATTTTTTCCGAATGTTCGGGAAATATTCATTTTATATTATGAAAAAAACATTCTTTTTCAAATATAAAGTAAATATTTATTGAATGGTAGAAAGAATCTTTCATATTTTCTAAACCTTTATTTTACATTTTCAGTATGTGTATATAATATTTGGAATCAACATTTTTTTCATATTAAAAAGTGTGGCTAAAAAAATATTTTTGTAATATTTGGAAAAAATATTTAACCAATATTTTGTGCTACTAGGAGTGTCTCTCAAACCCATAAACATAGAAAAAGAAGAAAGCGCAGAACGCGAATCGTGGCGTTGCAAAACCACACATGTGAACCGCTAGAAAAATTTCACGCGCGTCTCGCGGCAGCAATTTGTCGCGGCGGCAAACTGCCGCAAACCGCTCGTCTGCACCGGGCCTAAAGAACGTTTTAAAGCCACTCCGCCAGAAGAGTAGAGTAAAATATAATATCCAACCTAGTAAATTACATACCAAGTAGCCTCGAAGCTATTATATACTCAAAAGGCAATCCCACAAATGATCAAAATATTAAATATTTAGTTTATTTCCATAGTTTATTAAGCCTTTATTCAACTGTACGAATACTTTTTGCGCGTCCATTTCTACACGTTTATCTATTTCTCATAATATCTTTGTAAATGCTATTTAATAAGTAAATAGAAAGTATTATTTGTATGATATTGTTCCGGCTATGTGGAGTCAAGCCCCCCCCCCCATGGACATCGTCACAATATTAATAACTGAACAAGAAAACACTCAACACAAGTATAATTCACTGTACACGAAGTTAGAATCGATAATTATAAATTGACAAAGGATGTAGAGATATATAGAAATAGTGTTAAAAAAAAATAATAACTATTAATACTTACGATGGAAGTTGATCGCACTTACAGCACAAAATATCGAACTGCTGTTCTGCACTGAAGCTTCTGAGATATTATACACGCACTGAATACAAACTGTGTGGTTCACTGTTTGCGCTGAACTGATCTTGCGATGCAAGCTTTCTTCGCAAGTTGACACCAAACTGACACTATTGGTTTGTATTCAAAAAGCGGGGGTTGAAATGAGCTTTCTGATTAGTCATTTCCGAAAGGAGGGGATGAGGAAGGAAGAACTGTCGGTTGCAGAAGGTAGGGGAAAAATTAGGGTTTTTCCCGATCCGCGGTTCCGGTGGATCAGAAAACCGCGTACGGTGCCGAACGGTAAAAATTTCACCCGAACCTGGTCCGCGGTCATCTGGTACGAAGCTGAGCGAGCGAGGTTTATTATACTCTTGCCGGCCCTAAAATAATTTACAGAACTGCTTCTCCGTCTACTGTGATGTACACAAATGACCATAATACATACTATGTGAGGGAAGCCACGGCAGAGAACTTTCTTCATTTCATTTGAAACACAGTTTCCAGTAATCGGTGACCGCGACGTAGTAAAGTCCTTCAAACATCTCAAGTAGTGTGGAGTGTAAAGGCGTTGTTTCGGCTACTGAACCAACCGCCGGCGTTACCTATTATTTATTATTTTTCCCATAAAAAATGGGTGACATTGTTCAATCCAAGGTAATCCATATATTGCTCTGTAGGTAGGTAGTACGAGGACCCACACGTACCGTTCTCTACAGCTGGCTCGCTGGACAATACGGTCAAAAACCGCGACCCTCTCGGAACGCTTTGGCCGATCACCGTGTTTAATTTTTGGGAACCAGGTATGGCAGATAAGGCAGCCCGTACAGTTTTTCCCTCCATGTGTTTGATTTTTCTTCCTGCCCCCCCCCCCCCCGCGAGACATCTTGCCAGTTTGGAAAGTAGAAAGGTCGTGACATCGGTATCATGTTAAAACAAACATAGGGTAAACGCGGATAAATCCGTGGTACAGGTTGTTCCGTGATACTTCCGCGAGTCCCGCAGACATTTCGAACCGTAGGCGTAGGTACACTTGGAAAGGTCTGTGGGACACTCTTCCTTTATTACCACCTTGTCTTGCTTCTTTAAACTACTTGACACCCCTATTGGTAAGGACGACAACAAGTCGTGGTGGTGTGAGGGACAGGGATGCACCACTACAGTTGTTTACCCCATGTGGGTGAGCCATTGCTTTGATGGTTCTGGACTTTACCAACATCGGCTGGGAAGAGTCCGAACATCGCGGCGAACCTGACTTTCCTTTGGTCGAGGGTCCCGCGGTCCCTTCCTCGGTGTCATATGGCAGGCAAACCTTTCGTCTGCACTACTCTAAACACTCTCTGTCCTTCAATCTTTAGCTGTCGCGAGCCACGAGACTCTGTCGAAACTGGCAAAGAAGATCGCTAGAAATATACGTTCCACACGTAGGAACGGGGGCATTAGGGAGTCTCAAGTGGCGTTCGGTTCGGGGTTCGGTTCAGATCTGGACGCGGCCGAAAAGGAGGCTAATATTTCCACTATCTTTAGGTGGAATCAGACGGGTCGTAGCTCCGCGAGCCGGCTCGCCTCGTCTAGCTCGACAATTTTGCTGGGCGAGCCGAGCCATGACCGATCCACCTTTCGACGTGCGCATCAAGCATCCGCGTACGCGCCTGGCAGAACGTCGGCCTATTCGAACGCGTGTTTATACTCCAGAGATAAGGGATCCGCCTTTAATTTGAACCACGTGCAGTCAGCGAGCAATACATTTTCTTCCTCTGTCTCTGCAGGAGGCGTATTGATAGCGGATAATACTTTGTAGTTGCTATATTGGTGGCATTTTTCTCACGTGCGTCGAGATAAAAGCGGGCTCAGGGCCAGGCAAAAATTCATTCATTCTTTACGATGGGTAATTTATTATATTTCCAAGAACGTTTCGACAACATCTGTTTGCCAGATTTCTAAAGGGCAATCGATTTTATGGGGTCTTTAAGAATTTTAGACATTGTTCAGTCCGTGTTAATCCGTATATTGCTCTGTCGCCGGGTAGTACGTACGATGGCTTCGGACCCGCATGTAGGCACTGTTGTTAATCGCCACGCTGACTCGCGGGACAATACGGCTATAAACCGCGACCTTAACGAAACGGTCCGGCCGATCGGCCCTGGTAAGTTTTTGGCAACCAGATGTGGCATTTCCCTCCTCTACTTCATCAAGGGTGAGAGGGTTCCTCCTCTACGAATGAATTCACTGAAGGAAAGTCCCCCCTTTTCGAGGAACGGTGTTCCCAATGTGTGTTTCATAATTATATTAAAACTACAATTACTTTCATGCATATGAAAAAGATGTCACCAATATAACAATTAAAAAGTATTGTCCACCGTCAATTCGCCACCTGCAGGCTGGAGGGACGCCTGGTTCCCGCCTGCGTCGTCTTCTCCTCAAATTGAAGACGGATCCCATATCTTTCGAGTAACCACGCGCTCCAATATCAAAACAAAATCAGGCACAGGCGTATGCACTGCGAGAAAAGGTGAGGCGTAGGGGGGAGATTATATTATGACCAATCGGACCTGCATTCGTTGCAGGCGCAACGTTTTCACCTCTTCATAGTAATATTTTCTCTTTATGGCCCACGTTTTCTCGCAGCGCATATGTCAGTGCGTATTTTTGTTTTGATATTGTAGCACGTGTTTATACTGAAGAGATAAGGGATCAGTCTCCAATTAGAAGGGAAGACGTCACAGGCGGGATCACGCGCAGTGCAGCGGACACCTCATTTTCTACCTGCGTCCCTCCACGAGGCGTATTGCTGCCCCCGCGAGTAATCTCGTGTGATTTTTTAATACAACAGCGTGTCGGCCTGGCTGTATGAATTAAGAACAATGCAGGATATAGTGAAGAAAAGAAAGACAAATTATTCAGTAAAATAGAGCTTAAAGTCTATCATATGTTAATTGCATTATCATTATTCAAAATGTAATTTTTAAATTTTTGATTATCTGTTGATGTCAATATTAGCAATGGATTAAATTTATTTAGTCTACGCCTTCAATAATTTAAGACATTAAAATTAATTTCTGTAGGAGTTTCGTAAAAATCACCGAAACCAGGAAACTTTGAAGATTTGTATTTTTTAAACAATTTCGAATCTGCAAAAATGAGGACTTAACCCTCCCTAATTTCATATGGGCTACCATATGTGTATTTCAATATCATGAAAATCCGAGATATCGAGGATTTTAGAAAAGTATCACATTCTGCCTCTATCTTCCACGCTGAACGCAATGCACTCCAAACTCCCTTTGATGTGCGGAAGAAAACCGACAACGGTCGGCTCAGGCCATGTGCCTTCGCCGGCATCCCCGAGTCGGGTCGAATGAGCCGAGTCACCACGAATGACCCATCCTCACTAGCATATGCGTTCACGCTCAGCCTTTCTGACGTAGAAGCATGCGGCCCTAGGTACCGTTTCACCCGTCCACATCAGAATATTCGTGCGCCGCTCAGCCTGCTCAGCGTATACTCATTCAGGTCTGACCCCGGATTTAGATTGTCACCTGGGCGGCCGGGGTTCAAGTCCTCCGTAACTCCCCCCCGCCCCATGTATTCCATTTTTTTTTTAACAATTTTTTGCGTGGAAATATATTTTGTGGATATTACGTATCATATACGCTACATATTACTCTACGCAAATTTTAAGGTTAATTAAAAATGCATTTATAACATAACATATTATTCTAATCATCTCTTTCACCGGTGTTTTCATGTTCTTGTACTGTGAAAATATTTCATTTCAAAACTTGCGACGCCTGCAATTGTCGAGCAGGTAAAGTGGGATAGCCGTTAAAAAAGCCGTATTTTTAACATTAAAATTTGCGTAGAGTAATAATAAATATAATATATAATATATGTAACGTACTATAAATATTCACAAAATATATTTCCACGGGAAAAATTGTTAACCCATTCGACAAAAAGCCGAAATAGTATTTTCATACTACATGAATACTACGACCCCCATATATCTAGAGACGCGGTAGCGTCTCGACGCCAAGTACAGGAAAGACACCCTATATATGTCGATATGTCGACTGTCGCTACCGCTTATCATTTACTCGTCGCCCGGCTAATCCAACCTAACCTGAAACTTATTTCATTAATATCTCATAACGCTTGCAATATTTTCTAAATTTAAAGGCATTTTTCTTATGTAAACCGCATATAAGCTTTGGAATGAGACCAATTTCAATAAAATCGGTCCACGCATGACAGAGATATCATAATATCGTCTCATGGATCAGTCGGAAATATTAAGATTTTTCTTCTTCTGATTCTTCTAGAAATTTTTCGTCAAACATAATAAGTATACGCGTTACATGCACACCTTCAGTCAAAACGAAACTAACACATGTTTCGTTCTTCTACGTATATACGCGCACACCTTCAGCCAAAACGAAACTAACACATATTTCGTTCTTCGTTCGTCGACCCTCGGGATTATTCGGCAGGGATCGTCGTGCGTCATTGTACAAACTATTTTTTAAATACATTGAACTTTATAACCCACCAATCTTAACCTCCAAGTGTCAAATAATATAAGTGGTCCAAATTTGAGGTGTCAGGAGTTTTTACACTAAATAGGAGACGGAATTATTGTCTCAATTAACAAGGTAAGTCGCCAAATTTATTTAATAGATTTTTTATGTAGAGTCGCAGACTTGGAAGTTGTCCGGAGAAGGTTCGACAGAGAAGCACCTTCTTTCGCATAAGTTTCTAGAAATTTGTACCATGCTTGTACAAAATAATATATTGTAGTAAAAAATTGCATTGAATTTAAATTGCCAGATATTTGTATTTGTATACCAGCAATTTAGAGTTTCTATTTTATGTAAAGGTTATTATATTATAGAAATGAAGGGGACGTACAGGACTTCGATAAAAATGAAGGAGACGCACAGGCTTGGATAGTACAATTGAAGGGGACGCACAGGCTTGGATGGATAGAAATGAAGGGAATGCACAGGCGTGGAGGTTGTCCTGAGAAGATTAAATAGATAGACAGAGCATCTTGTTTCGCACAAGTTTCTGAAACTTTGTCAAATAAGGTAAATCGACAAAATTTGTTTAAAGACATAGCATTAAGAATTATTAAGAAAATAGATTATGGTGGACTGCTTGCAATGTAAAGCAAGTCACATTAGTGAAGAAAGTACACTGCAAACACATCTCCGTTAATGCTTTTCAATCTTTTGTGAAAGACATTCGTAATACTTTAATTAATAAAATCCAAAGTAGTTGTCACGCTATTCATTAATTCATTAATTTTTTAGATTCCCATTATTTAAAATCACCAATAAACACACTAAATTAGTTTCATTCCAACACGAATACATTATGCGTTAAAAATATTGGATCTCCGTGTTCATTTCGCTGAATTATTACCATTAGCATTTAAATTTCCTGCAACAAGACTTTCTGCCATACGCTCGCACCTCCTTCGGACACATTATTTAGTCTCTACACTCACTAAAGCAAAAGGCCACTCTATTTCTATATATAATAAGTTCTACGTTAAGTTGTAACTAAAATAACTAAAATGTGGATTTTATATATATTTACAGATAATCAAAGCAGAAGATGATGCAGTATGATCTACGGCAGAGAAAAAAATTTATGGAAACATAACATTATTATTATATTAATTAATTGAGTTTATTCAGCTTATATAAACCAATTCCACCAACCTCAATTATACGAAGTTTATTTGTTGTTTTATTTGTATACTTATACATTGTAAGAATATAAGAATACATAAAAGTAAATAAATCACAAAAAATAGAAGATAAAGATATATATAATATTAAAAATTATCTGACGTCATTCCCTATGCAAATTATCTTTGTAAAAAGAAGTGAGATCCCCATCAAAAAACCTCAAAAAAGTAAAAAAATTACGCCAAGTACATGAAAATCAAATAACTCACAAAAAATAGAAGATAATAATATAAATCACAAAAAAATAGAAGAAAATATACAACAGATAAATCACAAAAAGAGAAGATAATAATATCACAAAAAATAGAAAAATATACAATACAAAAAAAGATGTGAAATCAAAATAAGCTGCCAGTACATACAGGTGCTTTCTAACTGCGCTTAAGATGACACAACTACATACACCCAGCTAAAATGCTGGGTTCATACATTCCATTACTCATATCGCGGGCATTTTATTTATCCCATCAAAAAGAATCCCATTTAAAAACATTGCCGTAAATTAATTAATAGCTTTACAAAGTTAATGATATACAAAAATTGCGCCAATTATAATAATGGCTATGTATACAAAGAAAAAAATGTATTACATAATATTAAGCAGATATATTTTTATACAAATAAATATTTTAATACGAATAAATATTTTATTCAAAATACTTGGCGCTGCGATCTAAAATATATAAACATATACATATACATACGAGTATTAGAAACGCTGTCAGATGTATTCTATATATATTTAATTTGAATATCATACGTAGCATATGCCCATACACACATTCATGAACGTACGCACAAGAAAGAAAGAAAAAGATTATAGCAATTTATACATATTTATTCAGTTTAGCAATACCAATTCGGAGAGCAGCGCCAAGTATTTTGAATAAAATATTTATTCGTATTAAAATATTTATTTGTATAAAAATATATCTGCTTAATATTATGTAATAGATTTTTTTCTTTGTATAAATAGCCATTATTATAATTGACGCAATTTTTGTATATCATTAACTTTGTAAAGCTAGTAATTAATTTACGGCAATGTTTTTAAATGGCATTCTTTTTGATGGGATAAATAAAATGCCCGCGATATGAGTAATGGAATGTATGAACCCAGCATTTTAGCTGGGTGTATGTAGTTGTGTCATCTTAAGCGCAGTTAGAAAGCACCTGTATGTACTGGCAGCTCATTTTGATTTCACATCTTTTTTTGTATTGTATATTTTTCTATTTTTTGTGATATTATTATCTTCTCTTTTTGTGATTTATCTGTTGTATATATTCTTCTATTTTTTTGTGATACTGTTGTTACAAAAGCGATTTCCACATCCGCGGCGTCCCCTTATTAGCTTCACGGCTTAAAACTCAACAATTCAAAGAGCCCGCGGCAGAATGTGTCCGCAACTATGCAAAAAGCGGGCTCCTTAAAAAACAAAACAGCAGCGGAGGAGCTCGCCTCATCGTTGCACGTGGTGAGACAGCCCATTCTCGATCGTAACTGCGTTGGTTCTACCCGCAAACAATGGCTGAAAATGTAAGTAATAAAAAAGATACTAAAATACTATTCACATATTCATAGTTATCGTTATTCATATGCTCTGGCCCGGTTACCTTTATGTATTCGATAGTTTTATTCGTGAGATTTATTTTTATTCGTTAGTTTCATTCGAGAGAAACATATCGTGATTCCTGAGATTTTTTCGTCACTTAAATTCTGATTACAAGCAGCGTATGATAGAAGAAAGTCATACATCTAGCGCAAGGATACGTATTGTTCAATAGCAAATTGGAAATTGGAAATTCGAATTATATAAAAATTACATTACATTACATTACAAAATATGTTTCTTCTCATTACTTCACGAGCCTTTCAATTATTCAAAACACCAACGATAAGAAATATATCAAACACATCTGAGTTGATCGTAAACGAATATGGAAAGTACAACATTTTGAAAATCTTTGGTAGGCACTTTGCCTATGTTAACTATCAATGGAAGTAGACCGTAACTGTATAGGAAGTAATACAACAAGATATTAGACACGTTGAAGCATATTCTAACTTGTAACGCCAGCGATTAGAAGTATCAAACACATCCGAGTTAAAATATGCTTCTATGTATCCAATATCTTCTTGTTGTATTACTTGCTATACAGTTACGGTCTACTTCCATTGATAGTTAACATAGGCAAAGTGCCTACCCAAGACTTTCAAAATGTGGTACTTTCCATGTTCGTTTACGTTTAACTCAGATGTGTTTGATATATTTCTAATCGTTGGCGTTATAAGTTATAGAATATGCTTCAACCTGTGCAATATCTTCTTGTTTTACTACTAGTTACAACTGCGAATCGTTCACAAAATAATGTTATAATACGTTACAGTTTTTTGTATTGAATAATAATAATGGAAAGTCTTGTGAAGTAATGAGAAGAAACATATTTTGTAATGTAATGTAATGTAATGTAATTTTTAATAATTTCACATCATATACTGTTTCAGTTTTCAAATTTTTATATTTCCTAATTTCCAATTTGCAATGGAACAATACGTACCCTTGAGCTACATGTATTACTTTCTTCTATCATATGCAGCTTTTATGAACTGTTGCTCTTTTTGGTTAACTAATTGTTTATTAATTTTTGTAGGAAAATATGGAGGACGTCTTGTTAAATGGTAAATAATAAAAATTTATTTATACACCTACATTTATTCAAATTTATTTTTCCAGTCATTTAATGATGAAATTAATTTATTTAGATATCGACGCAGAACTGGCGGTTTTAAACATCGCAGAGCCGCCACTGCCCGCGGCACCGCCACCACCATCACCACCGCCACCACCACCACTAGCACCAGCACCAGCGAACCCGGCCACGACCGATGGTAAATGCATACACATCAGGGGGCTACAACTCCCATATGCGATTTTGGGACAGTGTTTCGACTGCCACCTAGGCGGTGCCAATTTTTTCGAACTAAAATTCAAAATGGCCGTCCATAAGGCGGTTAATTTAAATTATAAAATTTCAATCTAAAGCTTCGGGCGGTATTCATAAACGTGTCTTATTCTTAAGCAAATGCTTTAATGCATTTGCTTAGGAATAAGACACGTTTATGAATACCGCTCTACAAATACATCACAGTACTGGCAGTACTACACTTTTTCTTAAAAAAATTAATATTTGGAGAACGGAGCTAAAAACTACAATAAATATTCGTAAAAATTATTTTATTTCGCCTTTAATTTTACGATTAGCTTGTATACACCATGTATTTATAAAAGTAATCGCAAATGTTTTTAACATTTTTTCTTTTCGAATGCAGTAATGCATATCACACGTATATCTGTCCGTGAAGCTTATATTCGTATTCAATTCGGTTGACAACCCTAAACGTACTTCGTGCGAATGCCATTTTGTATTTATATATTCTTTCATAATCGGATATGCTCTTTCATACGCACTATTAATTATATTCCAAATAATTTTGTGATGCTCCTTACATTCCACACAATTTTTGAAGGGATTTTCAAAATGAAACATTTTAGATATTGACCGGAACATTAATTGCGAATTAGGTTGAATTTTAAAAAAAAAAATTTTTTGCCGCACAGGTTTTGTTGTACAGTTGCCAATAAATTTTTCTAATGTGAATAGAATTCTGTTGCCTTCGTCCTCTTCGCAGTTTCTTTTACTGCTGCGGTCACACGTTAAATTATTTACTAATAATGTTTTAAATGTATTTGCAAATTGGTCGATTGATGGGTTTACATTTCTAAAATTATACGCCCGAATCATACCAAAAAAATTCTCCAACGCGTCCTGATTAATATTTTTGGGGGCAAAACTTTGGCAACCGTATTCAACTGTCAGAGTTTTATACAATTTTTGAAATGATTCTATTGTGGTAATCCAATTTTTTAAAGATGGTGGCTTTTTCTGTTTCTTGCCAGTACTTCCAGCATCAAATTCCATCACCTTCAATTTTCTTATGGCCTCGGGCCAGAATGCGTGGTGTAGGCTGCTGTTTGTAATCGCAGTCCTTAATGGTGAATTTGACTCAAAATTAATTTCGTCAGAGTCTTCACATAGACGTTTTCTCTTATTTCCGACTGTTCCATTCACCGAATCAAATATGTCGTTAAATAATTTTAATGCCTCGCTAGTCGGTAACCCATACTTTGGAGGTATAACGTCTACTGATCCACCTTCAAATATCACATGACCTGCAGGTGTAGCAAAAAGCACAAGGTAACCTTCAGGTTCCAATATATAAATTACTAAAATGAATTATAGATTACCTTGCATCCTAGAGTGTAGTTCTATATACCCAGCCATAGTGTTGCTAAAAATTTGGGCGGCATATTTAACTTTCATTTTTGGAATTTTCTCTTTTTGTACATGACAGAGCGTAATTTTTGACAACAACCTGCTGAATATATTTATGTTCATGTCCATGTTGTAAGCCTGCTGTATTATATCCCATGATGCATATTTTTTATCCTCTTCTTTCTTTATCGTAATGTCTAAATCTAGTTTTTTGCTTAATAAATTATTTCGAATCCCTTTCAGCAAATGGGGTGGATCGTATATAGGAATAATATTTTGTTCACTTATCCTTATTGTACCTCCTGGATACAAAAAATTATAATTAACACTACATAGTTTATTACTACGAAAGTATTGGAAAATAGTAAGCAACATACTGTTTTCTGTGTGTTCTGTCCAACATAGTCTTTGCGTATCCTGCAACAATCTATTGATTGCTGCAACATTTGTAGTATTCTGGTCGCAAACCATAGCAAGGATGATGAGTCCTGTTTCTTCCACAGCTTTTACAATGGTTTTAATGCAGTGCATCAACTGAGTTGTAGACGTCTGGCATTTAGAGAAATAATACGCAAATGGAAGTTTCCAGTTCGCAATGATACCTTTTATCATAAATACTAGTGCATGGTCAGCAATATTGCGTGTGCGTTCCAGTTGCCAATCTTCGCAACCAATAATTATATCTTTTGCACGATTATAGTGCAATTGCGGTGCCAAAGAAACTTCATCCCACAGCAATACAGTTAATTTTTCTAATTTTGTCATGCTTACAGCTTTCTCCTTCAGGTGCTGTGTAATGATTGGGTTAATACCAGTGTCTAAGCAAACAGTTTGTAATAGTGTGTTCAATGTTGTGATTCCAGGCAATATAAAAAATGTACGGAATAATCTATATGCCGCTGGAGATTGTTTATATAGCGATAACGCTAATATTTTTTCCTGTATTGAAAATCTCCTACCCTATATGTACATTACAAATACAAAAGTGATATAAATAGATAAATAGTGTAAAATAAAATAATATAAATTGATATAAGAACAGTACAGTTTCAATAAATGGGAGTCGTTCTGAACAGAATGTTCTGTACTAAGCACTTCGCATTTATCAAAACTTTACTGTAATACAAATTGATGCATTTCATAATAGTTACACTAAATGATTTAAATAAATACTACCTCTATTCTTTAGTGACCTTCTAATAACATTATGTACTGCACGTAAAGTTACCCTAGCTTTAAACTGCTTTTTCCTGATTTGCATTTCAACAAACAATCTTTGGCTGGCTGTTAAATTGCTTGCAAGGTGTTCGCCATATTTTCCAAAAATGACCTTTTTTGCATCCTTGATGCGTTGCTTATATGCGACCATCCTGCTTTTATAACGCACCGTCATTTTTTTCATATGGACACACGTTTCATACATAGATTTTGCTGTTGCTGATAAATTCTTTTTCCGTGTTACAGCACCTAATATATTTCTTTTTCTTTCTATACGTATATTTTCTTCAGTTTGTTGATTCATAATATTACCAGGGATTATTTCATTTATTGTACTTGGATTATCTTCCATGACATCATTAATAATACTATCATCGAAGTCATTTTCATTTTGTGTGCTTGTACTTGGCACAGGATTATTACATAATGATAAAGCACTACTTGGAAGATTCTCAGTTGGCACAGCATCAATTTTTAGTCGCCTTTTGACTGCAGAACACATGTAGGCATTTTCTTTAAAGTGCAGATAACACACTCTGTACTTCTTCCTTTCTTCCATCATCGAATTATCAATTGTTGGGGAACACACTGCATTTCTCCACTTTTCAGAAAGAACCGGATTCTTCGGAAAAATATGATTGGGAATGGAATAATCAGAGTGGCAATTTGGCACGCAACAGCGTCGTGACATAGCTCTATAAAAAATATTATAATTTAAAAAGATATTCTACATATACTACATTAAAAATATATATTCAACTATATACATACCTGTTACTGTGAAACTGATTTTATAAAATTTATTTTTCGATAGAATTGTTTGGGTTTCGTAAGGTATGGTAAGGTACTAGCTCGCATCGATGAACAATTCACTGCAATTCACAAATGCATGCAACGCATTGAACGCATATTAATGGCGTACGCAGTAGGGTTTACTGGCAGTTACAGATGAGCACAGATGAGTCATGAACACGTGATCACGGCCATATTGAATTTTAGTTCGAAAAAATTGGCACCGCCTAGGTGGCAGTCGAAACACTGTCCCAAAATCGCATATGGGAGTTGTAGCCCCCTGATACACATTTTATTAAGAAGTTACATTCGGTGTAGAAAATATTCGTACAGCGACCAATTTAAAGTAAATAATAAATTTTAACGGAAAACAATGATTAATCGTTATTCTTTGATGTTTGTAGAATAGATTTTGTATAAACAAATTTTTTTGTCCAATTAATCCCATAGATGCTCTATGGGATTGATATGTGGTAATTATGGCGGCGTTTTAAAATATTTTGGTGGGCTATATAAAACCCTCTGCCTAGTATTATATGCAGAATGCTTTGGATCATTGTCATGGGTAAATAAATATAAAAAAATTGTCATTAAGTCCCATTTTATTTGCATTACCATGGATGTGCTTGCTCAGAATGTCAATATAAACTCTATAATTCATAATACCATCGATGAAATGTAGAGCTTCTACTCCAGCTATACTCGTGCAGCACCAGACAAATACAGAACCCCCCGCAGTATTTCATCATTGGTCGCAAATTTTCTTTTCTAAACTCTGTATTCTTTTTTCTCCATACTGTGAAGTCTGTTTTGGACCCAAATATTTTGAATTTGTTAGCATTAGTGAATTATACAAAATCTATTCTACAAACATCGAAAAATATTGATAATTAATCATTGCTTTCCGTTAAAATTTATTATTGACATGGATATGCAAAGTTTTACTTTAAATTGGTCGCTGTACGAATACTTTCTACACCGACTGTATATGTTTTTAGAATGCTTGAAAATAAGTATTTAGAATGCTTGAAAATAAGTATAAATTTAAATACTAATAAATTTATTGTTGTTTTTACTACTAATTACAGGACCGTACGTGACTCGCCACGAGAAGGGCAGATGGAGGGGGAGGGCCCAGCGGCAAAATTGGGCCGCTATTGATATGATGAGGTCCCAGGCTCTCTCACTCAGAACAATAATCGAGGGTCTATATCGCGGCCGTGGCCGGGGCCGGGGACGTGGCCAGAGCCGGGGGCGGGGACGTGGCCAGAGCTGGGAGCGGAGACGTGGCCAGAGCCGGGAGCGGGGCCGTTAAATAAAAAAATAAATTCTTTATTTTGATACATAAAAATGTGGTTATTTCATTTGCTCATGCAGCAGAGTTACTTTCTCTTTCAGCTGTTGAAATACTCTTCATCTGCATCGTTAACTGAAAAATAGGACAAATTTACTAATTATTTATAAATTATCACACGTGCTCACATTGAATGAATAATTGCGTATGCAAAACCCTACCTGAAAATTTGTGCGTACATAGTCCAATGTAGATCACACTGCATCATCTTCTGCTTTGATTATCTGTATATATATATAAAGCCACATTTTAATTATATACAACTTAACGTAGAACTTATTATTATTTATAGAAATAGAGTGGCCTTTTGCTATAGTGAGTGTAGAGACTACATAATGTATCCGAAGCAGGTGAGAGCGTATGGCAGAAAGTCTTGTTGCAGGAAAACAACATTCAGCGAAAATGAACGAACAGATACAAAATTTTTAACGCACAATTTATTGGTGTTGGAATAAAACTAATTTTATATTGTTACGTCCTGAAGGGATTTCTGTGAATTGCCCTGAGCGGCTAGGATGATCCACGGGGTTCGTCGCTCTGTCGAGGTGCTAAAGCACGCCTTGACTATACTTACCATGTAGGATAGGGAGTTAAGGGGGTTGAATCAATGGTTACACGGAATTCAAGGGAAAAACAATGGACTAAAATATATTCTTGACGAAAAGATTAAAGTAACAGTTAGAACATACCCTAGGGACGGCGCCCCGTCCCTGTTATCGCTGTGCGCTCGGGTGTCGGCACGCTTGCCGTCTTTCGTTTCGTACGCTCTTTAGGTCGGTCAACCTAGCGCAGGTCGTGGTCGCTCGCTGTGCTCTCGGGTGTCTACGAAGTCGGAGTCCGTCGTTTCTATCTGTCTCGTTCCGTCACACGTCTTCGCGGAGTCAACGGCGGTTCGTATCGCGCGCAAGGGCTCTCCCGGCTAGGCCGTTCGCGGTATATCGGAAGGAGTTACCCAGGGCTGATCTCGACCGTCCGGACGGGTGTCGCGGTATCCACGTGGAGGCGAGGTCGCGAAATCTAGACGGCCCACTGGCTCGTCGCAACTTCCTAGCACGAGCTCTTGAAATTACTTGGCAGTTACTTGAGACAGAAAAATAGGGTTATGCGCGAAGTGCGAATATTTAGCGTCTTGTTTCGTTAATAATAATTTAACATGTTTTCTTATAAATGTTAATGTTCGCAGGAGCATGCATGATCGCTTAGGGTGTGTGCTGTGCAGAGATGGAGCTGAAGTAAGTATCGCAGGTATCCTGTTTATTCATACGTTACGTTTAATTTTATACTAATGTTCTATTTGTTTTCAGCGCTAACATAATACGGAATATGGTGATTCTACAGAAAAAAGAAGTCTAAATACAGGAAATTTTCTGATAACGTACCTAATAGGTACCTGGGTACGGAACGTATTGTATATAGATTTATAAATGTAAATATTGAATGTTCTTCGAATTTATATGCGCTACCTATATTATTTTGTAACAATTGTAATCGCCAATACTGTATTATTAAACAAAGAATAAATACTTTTTGCAATAAGTAGAATGAAATATTTAATAAATGTAAAATTTTGATTGCTTTGTTATTTAGGGGTAGGGATACACCTACAGCAGTAATGTACATTTGTGTTGCTGCGTAGGTCCATGTGACGTCACGCAGAAGGAATTGTTTGGTCATTGTGGCCTTCAGATGACGCTGTTGGATGTGTCAGGCGGGCAGCAGGATCTGCCGTTAATCTGCCGGCAGGCTCTGCCCGAATGCGGTCGTAGGTTGCGCCGCAGCTGCCGGCAGACCCTGCCGTCCGATCTGGTTAGCAGGGGCGTATATACGTAGAAGAACGAAACATGTGTTAGTTTTGTTTTGACTGAAGGTGTGCGTGTAACGCGTATACGCTGCGTTCACATTCGCACAAATATGTTGACCCGAACATGGAAAAAATTCGGAGCGCGAAATTTCTAAGTTTAGGGCCTAAACTTTCCGCTCCGAATTTTTTCCATGTTCGGGTCAACATATTTGTGTGAATGTTCGTTCTCAAAAATGCGTGCCATTAAGACAGAACAGCGCACATGGCTAAGCGATTCCTCGCTTTCAACTTTAATACGTACAACGTCGACCAGCCTCCCCGTTGATATTTTAGATATGCCCAGCACGTCTAAACGTGCGCGAAAATGAAGTTTTCCCAAACGTATTTAAAATTTTGATAGTAAAACGCGTTTTTCCTATCCATTTTATCGCGTGACACAGTGGAATAGGCCTACAGGGGATACCACTGTGTTGAGATAAGAATGAGTGAGTATGAGAAGAGAGGAGTCTAAGACAGGTTATGTTCACTGAGAACGATTGCAGTAAACACTTTGTCAATTTATTGTCAAGAGGACACAAGGGCGCACAGTGAGAAGCCTTGAGCACAATGAGACACCTTGATAATATTTATCGCGGCACAATGCAGAATGAGACGAAAGTGAAACCGCGCGGTATCGCCACGTGGCCTCCACGCGATTATATTAATCGGAGGAGTTTATGGTGAGAGTTCAAATGAGATGAGATGAGTGATCGAATATCGCGTTGTACAAGGCACTGATCTGAAGCGTGAGATGAGCGTGAGACCAATATGAAATACAACAATTCACAATATAAGAAATTGGGCACGTTGTAGGCACAAAGCACGCAAGAGAATGGAAGAACATGGCTGACTTCCGCTACCGCGTCTTCTCCGTTCTTCTCGAACCTCGACGCGGCTTGCTGATTGGCTCATCGATTTCGGCGACGGCTGATCGATCGCCGCTGATTGGTGGCTCGCCAATCGATCAGCGCCGCTGAATCGCGGTCCGCGAGGTGCTGCCATGAGAATGAGTGTGGCGGCGTGGGAAGCTAATTTCATTCCCAAACATTCCTCCCGCCGTCAGCAACAGTGTTGATGATGTTAGCCTGAAACAGTCAAAATTGCCAACTTTGCGATTGGCCTCGTTAATGTGGTGGTCGCCGTCTTGACGGTCACGACCCTGGTGAGACCATCCTTCCCAGGATGCAGCGTGAGAACCCGAGCAAGTGGCCACTTGCTCGGGGGGAACCTTTCGTCTGTGATGAGCACCAATGACCCGACCTTGATGTCATTGGAGGGATGATGCCATTTGGAGATGGACTGTTGACGCTGAAGGTAGTGAGCTGACCATTGAGACCAGAACTGTTGCATCTTCTTCTGGATAAGTTGCCATCTTGCAGATGGTGAGAGCGATGAGTATTCCACAGATGGTTCAGGCAGAGTTGAGAGTGGTTTACCAATGAGAAAATGAGCTGGGGTTAGTGTAGAGAGATCCTCAGGGTCATCACTGAGAGGCTCAAGAGGTCTTGAATTGAGCATGGCTTCGATTTGTGTGAGAAGTGTGCTGTACTCTTCATACGTGAGTACAGTCTCTCGAACAGTCCGTCGTAGGTGATACTTGATGGATTTCACGACGGCTTCCCATTTTCCACCCATGTGAGGAGCAGCTGGTGGGTTGAAGCACCACGTTGTATTGTCGTTGACAAACAGAGAGGCCAATTCTTGATGATGCTGTGAGCCCTGAGTGAACATGCTCTTGAGATTTGCATCTGCACCGACGAAGTTGGTTCCACAGTCCGAGTAAATGGTGTGTGGAATTCCTCGTCTTGATGAGAACCGCCTGTACGTTGCGATGAACCCTTCGGTTGAATAGTCTGTCACCAGCTCGAGATGAACAGCTGACGTTGTCATGCACACAAAAACACAGATCCAACCCTTTTGTGTTTTTGCTCCTCGCCCTTTCCAGGTTTTGAGAATGATCGGACCAGCGTAGTCAATTCCAGTGTTTGTGAATGGGTGTGAGGGTGTGACTCTAGAAAGAGGTAGTTGGCCCATCAGTTGATGGGCACGGATCCCCCTTTGTCGAGCACATACCACACACCGCAGTATATGAGACTTCACTGGGGCTCGACCTCCGATGATCCAGTATGTTTGTCTGATGTGAGCGAGGGTGAGCTGAGTGCCTCCGTGAAGCGTTTATTTGTGTGAGTGGTCTATAATCAGATCGGACAGACGTGAGCTGCGAGGTAGTATTGCAGGATGTTTACCTTCATAACCAATATGAGCGTTACGAAGTCTGCCTCCCACTCGTATGACTCCTTGTTCATCGATGAATGCAGTAAGTCGACTGAAGGCGTGAGATGAGGGCAACGTTGATCTCGAGCTGATAACCTTGAACTCGTGGTTGAAGTAGAGTGCCTGAGTCATTTTTGTCCAGAAGATGCGAGCTGTTTCCAAATCCTTTGGAGTGTGTGAGATGAGTGGCAATGAAACAGGCAATTTTCTTAACCTTGAGATGAGTCTGAAACAAGCTGAAGTAATGCGAATCAGTTTGTTGAGAGAAGAGAATTTGTATATGAGATCCCAGTGATATTTAATTTCTTGAATGTTGAGTAAGGTCGATGTTCCTGGACGAGCCTCTAGTGCACTCGAGTCGTCCTGATGCAGTGGTTGTGATGGCCATAAGTCACTGGGTTGAGAAAGCCATGATGGTCCCGTCCACCATAGCTGATGATGTTCAAGCTGAGATGTCGTTAGGCCTCGAGAAGCGCAGTCAGCTGGGTTAGAAGTGCCTGGAACGTGTCTCCAGTGTGCGTGTGCTGAGAGGTCCTGAATTTGAGTGACACGATTCCTGACGTATTCCTTCCAGCGGGAAGCGTGAGAGTTGATCCATGTAAGTGCCACTTGAGAGTCCGTCCACAGATGAGTAGATTCAATGTTGAGCTGAAGAATTGCTTGAACATACTTGGCAAGCTTTGCCAGCATTAATGCTGCTGTGAGCTCGAGTCTCGGGATTGTAAGTTTTTTGAGAGGTGCTACCTTAGTTTTGGAGCACACCAGTGTCGACACTTTGAGATTTGTGGACGGTGAGATAACGGTAAGGTAGATTACCGCTGCCATGGCGAGCTGAGAGGCATCAGAGAAGCCGTGGAGTTCCACGACCGAATTGGAGTATGTGTTAAACCACCTGGGAATCGAGAGCCTGGTCAGGCTTGTGAGATCTTCTCTGATGGAATACCAATGAGATGTGATTTGAGGTGGCAGTGGATCGTCCCAACGAAGTTTATGCAGCCATAACTCTTGCAGCATCATTTTTGCTCGAATTATGACCGGTGATAAGAAACCAAGTGGATCAAATATTTGAGAAACTTCTGACAAAATGATGCGTTTCGTTGGGATGGAGGATGAACTGAGAGGTTTTGATGAGAAGGTGAAGTTGTCCTAGAAACTATTCCATTGCAACCCCAGAATTTTAGTATTGCAGTCGTCGAGTGAGATGGTCGAGCTTTGAGCTCTTGAGATGGAGGATATTTCTTCTAGCAATGCAGGATGCGTAGAATGCCATTTGGCGAGTGGAAAACCTCCCGCGTGACACAGGCCTTTGAGATGTTGTGCAATTTTGATGAGTTGCTCACCTGTGTCCGCGCCGCCAAAGATGTCGTCTACATATCGTGCGTGAGTTATGGAAGGTACAGCCAATGGGAAGCGATGCCCTTCGTCCTCCGCCAGTTGTAGTAATGCTCGGACAGCCAGAAACGGAGCAGCCTTGGTGCCGTAAGTGACTGTCGTGAGCTTGAATGAGATTTCCTCCCCTTCCTCATCCATCCACAGTATGCGTTGGAGATCTTGATCGTCTTCATGGACTCGGATTTGTCGATACATCTTTGTGATATCTGTGGCAAAGATGAACCTGTGCTGCCGAATCCACAGCAGCACGTCTGAAATATTGAGCAGAAGGTTACGTCCTGTGTGCATGAGATCGTTGAGCGAATACCCAGAGGACGTTGCACACGATCCGTTGAAGACAACCCTCAGCTTGGTGGTTTTGCTGTCGGGCTTGAGCACTCCATGATGAGGAAGGTAAAAGATTGAGTTGTTATGAGGTGAGATGGATGGTGCTCTTACCATATGATTGAGATGTTCGTACTCTGACATGAAATCTTCATAGAGTTTACGATACCCATCGTCCCTGTTGAGCTTGACGAGAGTGCGCTTCAGGCATGCATGAGCTGCCGGATATGAGTTGCCCAATGCACTGGGTGGTGACTTGAGAGGGATGCGAACGATGTATCGCCCTGTAGCGTCTCTGGTGTGTGTTACTCGAAAGTGATCTTCGCACTCTTGCTCTTCAGAGTTGAGTTGAGATGAGGTGTCATTCGGCAGCTCCTCTTGAATCCAGAACTTCTCCAATAAATCACGTACGGACGGCTCGCCCTCTTGTACAAGTGATGCATGATATGATGACTGGATGAGAGCGTCGGAAGAAGTCACTGGTCCAAGTATGAGCCACCCAAAGATTGAGAGTTGAGCGATCGGCATGGATGGAGAGCCCTTGATTATATTTGGCCTTATGATCTGTCCATATGTGTCAGCTCCGATGATGATGTCGACAGGTCGTGGTTTTAAGAAATCAGGATCTGCCAACGTAAGCCCAACAAGATGTGGCCAATCTTGATTGGGCACCTCCGCTGAAGGTACCCTTGAAGACACTGATCTGAGAACATGGGCTTGAAGGGAAATAGAGAATGGTCGATGGATTGAATGCAGCGTTATTGAAGCGATGCCTTTTGTCTGCGTGGACTTCTTCCCTCCAATGCCAATAATTGATATGGATGACCGTGACCGCTTGAGATTGAGCTGCGTGAGGAGCTCCTCCTTCACGAAGGTAAGCTCTGAACCAGAATCTATGAGTATACGAACCAGCTGAGTTGACATTGGTGAGCTGAGATGAGCCTGTGCGGTTGCAAGGAGAGTGAGATGGCTGCTAGCTGAGCGCGAGTGAGATGAGCGTTCCGGGGTGAGCTGAGATGAGGAGTCGACGACTGCGGTGAGACTTCAGTGTTGAGATGTTGATGTCTGTGACGCCTCAGTCTGAGGTGGAGGTTGAGCGGGCCTCGCATCAGGGATGTGCAGCATAGTGTGGTGCTGTATTCCACACTGTTTGCACTTGTGTATCGACTTGCAGTTTGCTGATGAGTGGCGCCCGCAGCAGTTGTAGCATAGCATATTGTTCGCTACAACCTTCCTCCTTTCTGCCACAGTCATCGCCCTGAACTTTGGGCACATAACCACAAAGTGGTTCCCCTTGCAAACGTCACAAGGGAATGTTTTGTGGCGAGGGGGGCCTTGAGAAGCCGAGTGAGATGAGGCTCGTTGTGCTGGTGGCTTGGGCGCTGCTTTCGCCGATGAGTTGGTGGGGCCTTGGGAGGACGGAGCCTCCGCCCTCTCCAGTGCCCTAATCCTGTTGTTAACAAACTCCCTTATCTGCTGGAAGGTGGGATATTCATTGCTGGGGCTTCTGGAAGTTTCCCATGCCTGTCTGGAGCTTTTATCCAGCTGGCTTGCCATTAGGTGAGTCAACATGGCATCACCCAGATTTGTGGTTACGCCCAGTGAGCTGAGCGAGGTCTGAGCACCTTCCAGCTTGGAGACGAGATGCTTTAATGCGGCAGGCACCTTGAGATTTGCAGGATTTTGCTCATACAGCCTATCGAGCTGAGCCTGAATCAAATGGCTCTTGTTGGCGTAAGCCTCCTTCAACCTTTCCCAGGCTGGGGTGAAGGAGGCTCCCTTGAGAGGTAGTGCCTCTACCTTCTCTGCTGGTTCGCCTGTCAGGCTGGACAGCAGGTATTGAAGGCGTTCGATGTCTGTTAGATCCTTCCGTGAGATGATCAGAGATGAAAACAGCCCACTATAGGCCGGCCATCTCGCGTAGTCCCCTGAGAAGGACGGTAATGCCAGCTCAGGGAGCTTCCCTGGAGGCGACGCCGTGCTCGTTGGGCGTGATGGCTGGTACGGGGCCAACTCCTCGCTGAGGCGCCCTATCTGTAGCTTGATGTCGGTGATCAACTCTTGCATCTGGTACAGATAATTGTCGTTGTAGTAGGGATGGTCACGCTGCGACCTGGGCAATGCCACCTCGAAGTTGGTGTGCTCCTTGTAAAAGGCCTTGAGAAGCTCATCGGCCTGCTGTCCGTAGACTTTGAGTTCCCCCATGGATGTGTTGGGGGCACACTCGGGGAGTCGGCGCTTGATCGAGCGCATCGACTCCAGCCGGGTGAGCTGAGTCTCAGCCTTTGAGCTGAGTTCCGATGGAACGCCACTCGGAGACGAAGATCTCGTCTGTACCCCAATGGTAGGGAGAAGTCCATCTTGTCCCGTTGGGAGGTTGATCGTAGGCGTGGGTGGCCTCGACGACGTCTGCGTGCGAGTCGTCGACTTCTGCTGCTGGTCGTCGGTTGGCATTTTGAGGTTAGGGGTTGAGCGTTCACTGCACAACACTGAGAGCTCACTTCCCACTTGAATCTCCACTGAGCGTTCACTTTACACCTGCCTTAGATCCGGCTCGAAGGACCAAATTAAATGTTGAGATAAGAATGAGTGAGTATGAGAAGAGAGGAGTCTAAGACAGGTTATGTTCACTGAGAACGATTGCAGTAAACACTTTGTCAATTTATTGTCAAGAGGACACAAGGGCGCACAGTGAGAAGCCTTGAGCACAATGAGACACCTTGATAATATTTATCGCGGCACAATGCAGAATGAGACGAAAGTGAAACCGCGCGGTATCGCCACGTGGCCTCCACGCGATTATATTAATCGGAGGAGTTTATGGTGAGAGTTCAAATGAGATGAGATGAGTGATCGAATATCGCGTTGTACAAGGCACTGATCTGAAGCGTGAGATGAGCGTGAGACCAATATGAAATACAACAATTCACAATATAAGAAATTGGGCACGTTGTAGGCACAAAGCACGCAAGAGAATGGAAGAACATGGCTGACTTCCGCTACCGCGTCTTCTCCGTTCTTCTCGAACCTCGACGCGGCTTGCTGATTGGCTCATCGATTTCGGCGACGGCTGATCGATCGCCGCTGATTGGTGGCTCGCCAATCGATCAGCGCCGCTGAATCGCGGTCCGCGAGGTGCTGCCATGAGAATGAGTGTGGCGGCGTGGGAAGCTAATTTCATTCCCAAACACACTGACAAAAAAACGCATCGATAATAGTACCCCATGGGTGATGTGGAAATCTATTGATACGGGTGTCGCCCCAATGCGCCACGCGCGGTTCATATGATAATCCGTCAAAAAGAATCCCATTTAAAAAAAATTGTCGTAAATTAATAACTTTACAAAATTAATAATATACCAAAATTACGCCAATTATAAGAATGGCTATTATACAAAGACAAAATTGTATTAAATAATATTAAGCAGACATATTTTTATACAAGTAAATATTTTAATACGAATAAATATTTTATTCAAAATACTTGGCGCTGCACCCCGAATTGGAGGTGCTAAACTGAAATAAATATATATAAATTGCATTAATCTTTTTCTTTCTTTCTTGTGCGTGCTTTCGTGAATGTGTGTATGTGTGCGGGTGCATATGCTACGTATGATATTAGAGTTAAATATATGTAGAATAGATCTGACTGCGTTTCTAATATGTATATGTATATATATGTTTATGTATTTTAGATTGTAAGGGAGTTATTATAAATTATTATTACTACAAAAACAATTAACATTTTTTCGGTTCTGCAGCGCCAAGTATTTTGAATAAAATATTTATTCGTATTAAAATATTTACTTGTATAAAAATATGTCTGCTTAATATTATTTAATACAATTTTGTCTTTGTATAATAGCCATTCTTATAATTGGCGTAATTTTGGTATATTATTAATTTTGTAAAGTTATTAATTTACGACATTTTTTTCTAAATGGGATTCTTTTTGACGGATTAATTAAAAAATGTCCGCGATATGAGTAATGGAATGTATGATCACAGCATTTTAGCTGTGTATATGTAGTTGTGTCATCTTAAGCGCAGTTGGAAAGTACCTTTATGTACTTGCAGCTCATTTTGATTTCACACCTTTTTTTATTTTGTAATAATTATAATCTTCTATTTTTTTGTGATTGTATATTTTGTTCTATTTTTTTTTGTGTATTATCTTCTATTTTTGTGATTATATATTTTGTTCTATTTTTTGGGGGATTGTATATTGTCTTCTATTTTTTTGTGATTTTATTATTACCTTCTATTTTTTGTGATATATTTGATTTTTCATGTATTTGGCGTAATTTTTTTACTTTTTGAAGTTTTTTTATGGGGATCTCACTTCTTTTTACAAAGATAATTGGCATAGTAGGGACAGACTTTAGATAATTTTTATTGGGGGAAAAAAAAGTGGAAAATTTGAAATCGACCGGAAGACGGGAAACCGGGTCTCATCGCATTTGAATTTTTTTTTGTAATCGTTTTTCTCCATTGTAGTATATCGTTAATATACATGTTTATATATGGTTGAATTTGTCTTTTTACACTCTGTAATAATATAGAATCAAAGTATAAGATTACTTGCAAAATTATGACCTTGAAATCTCGTAAATTTACCGTAAAAAAACATCTTTCGTTGTAATTATTTTTACCATGTCAAACAGTACAACTTTTGTCTAAGGAATTTTTTTCATATATATATATATATATATATATATGTAAATAATAGATTTCAAAATTTTAATGAAATAACCGATACTTTCGTTAAGAATACACTGTTCCAACAGATTTTATAAATATGGATTCTCTAGAATGGAAAAGTGATCCCAATTATAATATTGGATTAAATATAGTAAATAATTTAGCAGTAAACGATTCGGCCGAACGAGCAGTCAAACTCATGCAAAAGTTCAATTGTAACTATTCAACAGCCATCTGGACTTGTAACATTCAATACACGTTTCTTATAAATTTTCGTACGCTGAATACGAATTCGAAACCGTTTTTCGCCAACATCCTCCGTTTTCGAAAAATTAGTTTATTTAAAAAAAAAATGCAAATTTTCAACTTGAACGTCTTGCGTATCGAAATAGTAATAGTTATTCGGTTGCTTGTTCCGTCAAAATTATTTTATAAACCTTCGGGAACACAACGATATAAGTTATTATTGCATTATTACTATTTAAATATATTTAAACCACGACCAAAGAAAAAATGCACCCGAAACGCAACAATTTTTGCAGATATCTGTCAATTTATTTTAAAAACTAAGAGTCTAGAAGAAAATCTGACTACTCCACGCGATGCAGCAGACATTTTTCCTTCGGAAAACATTAACAAAAGTGGTAGGTCACATTTCGTTTTCAATAACTGAGCGAAATAGTTTGGCAAAACGTATGGCGCCGACAGTGGTAGTCGCGCGCGTGTAAGCGATTCTGTCGGTGAGCGGCAATGGATACGCCCGCCGCTGTTGCCTTCTGTATTGAAAACAAACCGTGACTTACCACTTTTGTTGGTGTTTTCCGGGGGGGAAATGTCTGTTGCATCACGTGCAATGGTGAATTTTCTTCTAGAGCCCTAGTTTTTAAAATAAATTGAAAAATATCTGCAAAAATTGGTGCATTTCGGATGTAGTTTTCCCTTTAATCAGTTATTTATAATTATCCAAAAAACATTTTAGACGAAAATTATACTGTTTGACAACATAAATATAATGCCAACGAAAAAAGTATTTTTTGATGGTTCATTTTTTGAGATTTCAAGGTCATGATTTTTTTGTGTAATCTTATACTTTGATTCTATATTATTACAGAGCGTAAAAAGATAACGATATATAAAAATGTATATTAAAGATATACTACAACGAAGAAAAACGAGTTACGAAAATAAAAAATTTCAAATGCGATGAGGCACAGTTTCTCGTTCTCCGATCAATTTCAAATTTTGCACACATTATTTTTTCCCCCAGTGGCATAATCCTTGGGGAGTGACCCCGTCAAAAATCTCAAAATTATATTTCGACAAGAGTAACTAAGGTCCACCCTAATAAACAGTCTTATGACGGGATAGAATTAAAGATAAATTCTACATAATAGAAACTATGCACACCTGCAATGCTTCAAGATGATGATTGAATTGGTGGAATTGGTTTAAATTTGAGTTTTCTGATATGAACCAAACTTACAAGAAGCAAATACAGGATTGCAGCTGAATAAAATCGTTTAATAAAATCGTTTAATTAATATAATACTATGTCATAATAAATTTTTTTCTCTGCCGTAGATCATACTGCATCATCTTCTGCTTTGATTATCTGTAAATATATATAAAATCCACATTTTAGTTATTTTAGTTACAACTTAACGTAGAACTTATTATATATAGAAATAGAGTGGCCTTTTGCTTTAGTGAGTGTAGAGACTAAATAATGTGTCCGAAGGAGGTGCGAGCGTATGGCAGAAAGTCTTGTTGCAGGAAATTTAAATGCTAATGGTAATAATTCAGCGAAATGAACGCGGAGATCCAATATTTTTAACGCACAATGTATTGGTGTTGGAATTAAACTAATTTAGTATGTTTATTGGTGATTTTAAATAATGGGAATCTAAAAAATTAATGAATTAATGAATAGCGTGACAACTACTTTGGATTTTATTAATTTAAGTATTACGAATGTCTTTCACAAAAGATTGAAAAGCATTAACGGAGATGTGTTTTCAGCGTACTTTCTTCACTAACGTGACTTGCTTTACATTGCAAGCAGTCCACCATAATCTACTTTCTTAATAATTCTTAATACTATGTCTTTAGGCAAATTTTGTCGATTTACCTTATTTGACAAATTTCCAGAAACTTGTGCGACACAAGATGCTTTGTCTATCTATCTAATCTTCTCCGGACAACCTCCAAGCCTGTGCATTCTCTTTATTTCTATCCATCCAAGCCTGTACGTCCCCTTCAATTCTACTATCCAAGCCTGTGCGTCCCCTTCATTTCTATAATATAAAAAGTTTTACATAAAAACTCTAAATTGCTGGTATACAAATACAAATATCTGGCAATTTAAATGCAGTGCAATTTTTTACTACATTATATATATTATTTTTTGTACATGCATGGTACAAATTTCCAGAAACTTGTGTGAAAGGAGATGCTTCTCAGTCGAACCATCTCCGGACAACTTCCAAGTCTGCGACTCTACATAAGAAATCTATTAAAAAAAATTTGGCGACTTACCTTATTAATTGAGACAATAATTCACTCTCCTATGTAGTGTAAAAACTCGTGACATTCAAAATTCGGACAACTTACTTTATTTGACACTTCCCAGTAAAGAAATTGACTGCAGTCTGCCAGCAGATTGATGTCAGATTCGAGTAGATTCTGATGTCAGATTCGGGTCCTACTATGTCCGCATTTGACTATGATTTTGTGGCCAGAGCCTGACATCAGGATCTGACCGCAGATTGCTGTCAGATTTCGATCAGATCTTGCTGCCGTGGCTGACCGCAGATCTGCTCGCAGGTTAAGGCAGCACAATCTGTCGGCTCTCTGCTGTCAGTCTGCTTTCATCATCGAATATAACAAATCCTGTATCAAATCTGTAGTCTTTCTGCCACAAACATTTGTACTCAGGCGTTGAGCAAAATCTGCAAAAACGGACGTGGTTGACTGGGTTAGCACTTGGTAGGTTATAAAATTCAAAATAGTACATATATATATAAGTAAGTATATGTTGTACAATGACGGACGACAATCCCTGCCGAATAATCCCGAGAGTCGACGAACGAAGAACGAAACATGTGTTGGCTGAAAGTGTGTGTGGAACGCGTAATATACGTATTATACTGACGAAAAATTTCTTGAACAAGAAGAATCAGAAGAAAAATCTTAAAACTTAAAATTTTCGACTGATCCATGAGACGATATTATGATATCTCTGTCATACGTGGGCCGATTTTATTGAAATTGGTCCTATTCGAAAGCTTATATGCGGTTTACATAAGAAAAATGCCTTTAAATTTTGGAAATATTGCAGGCGTGATGAGATATTAATGAAATAAGTTTCAGGTTAGGTTGGATTAGCCGGGCGACGAGTAAATGACAGCGGTAGCCACAGTCGACATATAAAGGTGTCTTTCATGTACTTGGCGTCGAGACGCTACCGCGTCTCTAGATAGCGGTAGCCACAGTCGACATATACAGGGTGTCTTTCATGTACTTGGCGTCGAGACGCTACCGCGTCTCTAGATAATAAAGCGCGATGCAGCCAGTAATAAAGCTTACTCGCAAAAGAGCAAAGCGCCCAAGGTAGCGCAAAGCAGCCACGCGAGTATAATTTATAATTTTCTTGAATACTCCAATCTGTAAAAAACGAAAAATTTGTAATAAACAGTAAACTAATATCATACGTATTATTTTATTATACAGCGTGTCCCAGAATTGATGTACATCCCGGAACATGCAATATCCTGATGGAAAAAGACATCGAAAAGTCCTTAACCGTTTTGGGATCCGGGGTTTCGTTTTCGAGATATTAAGAAAAAACCCCGACCAATCAGAGCGCGAGCCTTCCGCCGGAGCTCCCGCGCTAGCGTGGCCGCGCGCCGGGCCGCGCCGCGACTACGAACAAGCAGGCGCGGCATGCATCGAAGGAAATTGCGTAGAATGGCAAATGAAAAAGACTTAACAAAAAAAATCTAACCTTTTGCCATGGTTTGTTTGCCATTTAAAGTGAATAATGAGTAAAGGATAAATGGATGAAAATCATGTGTAACGTAAAAGGACGAATACACAGTTGTTTTTTTAGAAGATTGGAAAATAATAATTATTTGTAGTGAGAGGATAAAGAACATGTAAATTTCCTTTTTTAATAACGTACAAACGAAAAGGTAATGCAACAGGGAACGAGTGAAAAGTGATCGTAGTTCGTCATTGTGATAAAAATCCGTAGTTCAATAACGGCCAACACTGTTGTTGATAATAAATAAGTGCGTTTAAAAACTGCGAAGAAAAATTTACATACGCAAATTTGGAGAGTTATCACCGGAAATAAGCCATAGCCTGCGTTAAATTTAAAAAATATTAGTCGCCAATAATGTAATTAAAACTCACCCTTTCGGAAATTCACCTGCAGCTTGAAAACCTGTGTCACTAGGTCACCGAACAGATCCTGGTCGTCGACAGACGCACCGAGTGCACAGCTCTTCTAAGGTACACGACACCATGCAAAGTTAAGGGTCGCAACGTCAAGTGCGTCCGGATTAATGCACCGAATTCACTGCACTGCACGCCTACTAACACTGATCACTTAATTTATTTTTCATACAACGCGTTGTTCTTACGTTATAAAAATTGGTGGAAATGAATTTTTACTTGGCGTTTGGAGCCGTGAGTATTCCCGCGCAAATTGTCACGCTGCAGCACTTGCGTCCCCGTTGTTCGGGGGGTACACCGAGAACATCGCGTAATACTCTTGAGCAGAGAACATTTCTGCGACGTGATTGCTTACTGACTGACAAGATTTTTTCCAAGCGACTTCTTCTACCCCCAAATAGATTCTTTCGTTCCATTATGAGTTGACCCCCACCAGGCCAAGAGGCTTCAGGTAAAGAGAAACACACGTGTTTCGCAGAAGTGCAACGAACGGGCTATCGCGCTCTTTTACAAAAGTCCGCGTTCCGTCCTTTTACTGCCAATGTACCCATTGCTTCGAGGTAGGCAGCAGACACCACGTGTTTCGGTTCGAAAGGGTCCGAAGAGAAGAGAAACAGAAAGTCTTCGAGTTGCTATAAAGAAGAAAATCCTGTTTCCTGTTTCCCTTTTCCGATACCCTGAGTTCACGTCTGCTACGAGGCGGAACCAATTAAGCCATGAATTACCCAAAACTGTAGGAAATCGTTGTCTACCGTCGACTAGCGGGACAATACGGTCATAAACCGCGACCCTAGCGAAATGCTCTGGCCGATCAGCCTGATTAATTTTTGGAAACTAGCAATTTAAAAGTATTATTTAACATCAACACGGCTCGCGAAGAGACACAGGAAGAAAGAGAGCATGTAGTTCGCTGACTGCGCGTTGTCCCGCCTGCTTCGTCCTACCTTCAAATTAAAGACGGATCCCTTATCTCTCGAGTATAAACACGCGCTCGAATTTCAAAACAAAAGCACGCGTCGACGTATTCCGTGCGAGAGACGATGGGCTTGAAGTCCGATTGGCCCTACATCCCTCCCAAACGGCCACTGTTCTGAAGAGGCCCTCTTCACAGCAATATCTCCTCCCCAAGGCCCACCTTCTCTCGCACAGAATACGTCGACGCGTGCTTTAGTTTTGAAATTCGAGCGCGTGTTTAGACACGAGAGATAAGCAGGCCCGATTGGTTAGTTTGGGACCAATCGAACTTCAAGCCTACCTTCTCTCGCACCGAATACGTCGACGCGTGCTTGTGTTTTGAAATTCGAGCGCGTGTTTAGACACGAGAGATAAGCAGGCCCGATTGGTTAGTTCGGGACCAATCGAACTTTAAGCCTACCTTCTCTCGCACGGAATACGTCATCGCGTATTGTCCCTGAATTGAGGGACAATCCGGGGAATGCATTATCCTGATGCCGGAAGACATCGAAAAGTCCTTTACCGTTTCACTTCGAGGTCGCGATTATAAAAATCCGGAAAAGTACTACCACATTCGCTGATATGTTTTTTGTAAATTAAGCTTATTTCTAGAGTAACGCAGCTGATATTAACGTCGCAGTAAGCTCTTGAAGACAATGGGGCGCCCCGTCTCAGGTAAAGCAACCGCGCGCGATTACAGTCAGCTGACCGTACCGCTACGACCCCAGGTCTTCAGTCAGGTCAAAAAACAATTCGACAGAAGGATTGCAGGAGAATGACACTGTTCTTTATAATAATCAGATTTGTAAGTTCCAGCTTGTCCTTATCTTGATTATTTGTTGAAAAATGTCGTTGCTCAATGGAAACCACGAGAAGGTGGTGGGCTTTTTCCATCAGAAGAGGTTAAGGATGGGTCAGGAGAAATCAAGATAAGGACAAGCTGGAACTTACAAATCTGATTATTATAAAGAACAGTGTCATTGGCCAAGAGTGGGTTAGTAAGATTCTCCTGCAATCCTTCTGTCGAATTGTTTTTTGACCTGACTGAAGACCTGGGGTCGTAGCGGTACGGTCAGCTGACTGTAATCGCGCGCGGTTGCTTTACCTGAGACGGGGCGCCCCATTGTCTTCAAGAGCTTACTGCGACGTTAATATCAGCTGCGTTACTCTAGAAATAAGCTTAATTTACAAAAAACATATCAGCGAATGTGGTAGTACTTTTTCGGATTTTTATAATCGCGACCTCGAAGTGAAACGGTAAAGGACTTTTCGATGTCTTCCGGCATCAGGATAATGCATTCCCCGGATTGTCCCTCAATTCAGGGACAATACGCGATGACGTATTCCGTGCGAGAGAAGGTAGGCTTAAAGTTCGATTGGTCCCGAACTAACCAATCGGGCCTGCTTATCTCTCTTGTCTAAACACGCGCTCGAATTTCAAAACTAAAGCACGCGTCGACGTATTCGGTGCGAGAGAAGGTAGGCTTGAAGTTCGATTGGTCCCAAACTAACCAATCGGGCCTGCTTATCTCCGGGCGCTGCTCTCCGAAAAAATGTTAATTGTCTTGGTTAATAAATAAAACAAGACAAGACACCACAGAGACAAGAAAGAAAGAAAAAGATTTTAATGCAATTTATGCATATTTATTCAGTTTAGCAACACCAATTCAGAGAGCAGCGCCACGTATTTTGAATAAAATATTTATTCGTATTAAAATATTGATTTGTATAAAAATATGTCGGCTTAATATTATTGAGTACATTTTTTTCTTTGTATAAATAGCCATTGTGATAATTGGCGCAATTGTTGTATCTCATCACTTTTGTAAAGTTAAATATAGCATATTAAGAAATTTATATTAATTTACGACAATGTTTTTAAATGGATAACTTGTAACGTCAGCGATTAGAAGTATGAAACACATCCGAGTTAAAATATGCTTCTATGTATCCAATATGTTCTTGTTGTATTACCTGCTATACAGATACGGTCTACTCCCACTGACACTTAATGTAGGCAAAGTACCTACCAAAGACTTACAAAATGTTGTACTTTGCATGTTCGTTTACGTTCAACTCAGATATGTTTGACATATTGCTAATCGTTGGCGTTATATGTTATATATAGAATATGCTTTAACGTGTACAATATCTTCTTCTTTTACTACTAGTTACCAATGCGAATCATTCACAAAATAATGTTAATACGTTACAGTTTTTTGTATTGAATAATAATAATGGAAAGGCTTGTGAAGTAATGAGAAAAAAGAAACATATTTTGTAATGTAATGTAATGTAATTTTTATAATTTCACATCATACATCTCAGTTTTCATATTTTTATATTTCCTAATTCCTAATTTCCAATTTGCAATGGAACAATACGTACCCTTGCGATACATGTATGACTTTCTTCTATCATACGCAGCTTTCATGAAGTTTTGATCTTTTTTACTAATTAATTGTTTATTCATTTTTTTAGGAAAATGTAAGGGACGACGCCCTGTTGGACGGTAAATAATACAAATTTATTTATATACCTACATTTAATCTAAAAATTTATTTTTCCAGTCATTTAATGATGAAATTAATTTATTTTTATTTAGACATTGATGCCTGTTGAATTGTATCACGGTGCTCCCTCAACTGGGATATTACACATACATACGGAAATGATGCCATCACGCTCTTTTGATGAAATAATATTATTACTACTAAGTAACACAATCTTACAATGACTCAAAATATATTTAAACGCTATACATGCACGTGTTTTTACCAACCCGCTTCTCAAGAGCATTTTTACAAAAGACACGCCGTACGCACACCCGGGGTACCAACTTAATCAAGATGGTGATTATTTTTCACAATGCCGAACTGGCAGAATTAAATATGGCGGAGCCGCCACTGCTCATGGCTCCGCCGCCACCACCACCACCAGCTAGCCCGTACATACACATTTTAACCCTCGGTTATCACACTGGGTCAAATTGACCCTGCAATTTTTTAAGCAAAACACTTTTTGTCGGAAATCTTATTGCTTCAAATTTTTTTTAAGCATGATGACACTTTAAATGTCAACTTTTAACGATGGGCATATATTCTACAATGTTCAAACTTTATCTCAGAATTTTTTAGACTTAATTAAACAAATAGTTTTTAAATAACAACTGATTGAAAATTGGCAGGGTCAAATTGACCCAGTGTGACAACGACGTTCGAAAAAGTAGGTGTGACAACCGAGGGTTAAGAAGTTATATGTTTTTAGAATCCTTTTTTAAATACTAAATTTAAATACTAATAAATTTATTGTTGTTTATTACGACTAATTACAGGACCGTAAGTGGCTCGGCACAGTAAAGGCGGTTGGAGGGTGAGGGCGCAAAAAGATAGATCAGCGGCAATAGAAATGATGAAGCAGCAAGCCCTCACCCTCAGGACATTAATTGCGGAGCAATATGGCCGTGGCCGGGGCCGTGGCTGGGAGCGCGGCCGTGGTATGGAGCGGGGCCGTGGTATAGAGCGGGGTCGGGGCCGTGGCGGCGGCCAATAAAAAAAAATATTTTGTATTTTTGTGGGAATAATTATTGAAGGCCGCTTTAATACTGGTATAAAAGGAAGTTTTATTAAAGAAAAGATATTGCGTCAACCACGTCTCGAGACCAACAACGGAAAGAACAGCTTACATGGTTAGGTACAGATGTCGCCACGCGTAACGGAAGAAGATCAAATGTACTATATACTTAACACGCCTCCTTACATTTGATTCTTTTCATACATTATTAATATATTGTTAGGAAGTTAGATGAGTGAGCACGCTGGAATGTGAGGTTAAGGGACGACGGTGGGAAAGTGAAGCAGGGCACGCCAAAGTTGAGTCAATGATGACTAAGTCAATGTATTATAAAATATTTCTTCACAATGAGCAGATCGTCACAATGATTAGCACTATGTGCAAGGAATGAGCACAAGTAATCTCGGTGAGATTTATCGCGCAACCGAACCACGCGGACGCGCATAGGATACGATCCACGGTCGATGAAACTCACGTGTTGAGCTAAAGCGCGTATACAATGATGCGTGAGCACTTTTAACGCACAAGCTAGTTGAGTTGAGCACAAAAGATTGGAATTGAGGGTGTTCACACGTTGCGACCGACAAATGATAAAACACGTCCTTTTCGACAAGCGGTATGAACAAGAGTGAACAAAGAGAACGCGAAAACCGTTGAGCGTCTTCTCGAACAATCCTCGAGAATCGATCAAGAAAGTACGCGTCGTGATTGGGCCGCTCGCTTTACGTGGTGATCGGTGATTGGCTGAGCAGGCGACTAGAAGTATCGATCGGCTGATCGAATATCGATCAGCGGCGTGTCCCGCTGCCCGGTAGGTGCTGCGGTGAGCTTGGGTGCGGCGGAGCAGGGAACTAATGGAATCTCAAACATATATACTTATCATTACAGTTATATTACTTTTAACATTTCTCTAAATTGTAAGAACTTAGCTTTACTCAGACTTTTAGTCAGTATATCCGCCATATTATTTTAAGATTCGACTTTGATTACATCAATAATACCTTCTTCATAATGTTCGTTTACATAGTGATATTGAACTTCTATGTGTTTAGAGTTTTTAGTAAGATTTCCATATTTGGCAATACCAATTGCTCCCGAGTTATCTTCAAATATTTTTACTGGTTTTTTAATTTCGATTTTAAAAGTATCTTTCAGCATATTTCGTATAAAACTAACATCAGTTACTGCCTCCGACAAGGCAATATATTCAGCTAAAGTTGATGACTTCGCTACAGTGTTTTGTTTACGTGATTTCCAATAAATTACATTTTCAAATAATCTTAAAATATATCCTGTTGTAGATTTTCTATCATTACAATCTCCTGCCCAGTCAGCATCGACCATACAGTCCAGTATTTCCTTATTATAATCTTTGGTATAAGTTAATTTTAAATCTTTGGTTGAATATAGGTACTTTAAAATTCTTAGAGCATATTTAAAGTGAGTATGGTCATAAGATCCCTGAAATCGACTCAAGTAGTTTACGCTAAACGCAATGTCTGGTCTAGTTCCAGTACTTATTTACAATAGTTCGCCAATCAAGTTTCTGTATTTGATACTTTCATCAACGTTGCTTGCGGGTTTGAGTTTTAAACTTATTTCCATAGGTGTATTATACAACTTCGCACTTTCTAGTTGATATTTTTCTACTAAGGATTCAATGTAATTTTTTTGATCCAAGGTCATTATATTCTTTTCCGTATTATTTTCAATGTTTATACCTATATAATTTTTCACTTTACCCATATCTTTCATGTTGAACCGATTTGACAGTTTTAGCTTAATATCATTTATGATTTTTTGATCTTCACAACATATTAATAGATCGTCAACGAATAGTAATATATATACTGAATATGTGTTACTTCTTCTAACGTACAGACAATAGTCATATTTACTTCGCTCAAAGCCTAAATTTTTCATAAATTCATTGAAACATTCATACCATGACCTTGGACTTTCTCTTAGACCGTAGAGAGCTTTTATCAGTTTATAAACTTGTTCAGTACCATTATTGTAACCTTCAGAGATAATTTTTCCATTTAGGAACGCTGTCTCAACATCCATTTGCTCAATAAGTAAACTATATTGGCAACAATAAGAAAGTAACACCTTTAAAGTTTGCACTTTAACTACTGGCGAATAAACATTTTCTAACTTATCCTTTTGTTGGAAACCTCTCGCAACTAATCGAGCTTTATAAGTGTTATCATTCTTCTTTTTATAAACCCACTTTAAATCAATGATCTTTTTATTTATAGGCCTGTCAACTAGTTTCCAAGTTTGGTTTTTTTCAATACTTTCTATCTCAGATTTCATAGCTTTTTTCCAATTTTCTGAGTCATGAGACTTAATCGCCTCCGTTACTGTTTCCGGTGCAGTTGCATCACAATAATTTACGTATATAAAATTTACATACTCATCACTAAAATACTTACTATTAGGAACCTTTTTTCTGGAGGGACGTTGAACTTTCTCATTGTTTAAACTACTTGAACCTTTGGTTTCATCTAATTCTTCATTTTTAACTGATTCAAGACTTTGTTCTATTTCATTTTCACTTAAACTTGGCTTCATTTCATTTTCATTTGAATTTTTAACGTCACTCTCAGCATCATCATCATCAGTTAAACCTATACATTTCATCCCTTCTTCAATCACATCAACATGTCTAGCATCTATAATTCGATTGTTAACTAAAATTCTGTAACCTGTCTCTGTATACCCTAACAAAATTCCTAGCTTTGCCTTATCATCCAATTTCGACTTTCTTGATTGTTCTGGAATTCTAACAAATACTTTACTTCCATAAATTTTCAAGTGTTTAACATCAGGTTTCTTATTAAAAAATATTTCGTACGGTGACTTATTTTCAATTGTGTTGGCTATTGTTCTGTTTTTTAAATAAGCTGCTGCTCTGATAATTTCAGGCCAGTATATTCTATTAACTTTAGCTTCCTTTAATAAGCACCTCGTCATGTCCATGATTGAACGGTTGTATCTTTCAGCAACCCCATTCAACTCGTGCACATATGGTGGACACGGAATCATTCGTATACCTTTCTGTCTGATAAATTCAAAAATTCTATTGTTCATGTATTCTTTTCCATTATCGCAGACTAGATTTTGAATCTTTTTCTTTGTTAAATTTTCCACTAAATTTACATAATCTATAAAGCAATCATAAGTGTCAGACTTTGTTTTAATACAATATACTTTGGCCAGTTTACTGTAATCATCTATAAACGTAACGAAATACTTTTCATCACTGTTACCAACTGTTGGGTGAGGCCCATTAAGATCAGTATGCACAATTTCTAAGATTTCTTTGGCATGAGTCCTGTTGTTTGGAAACGGTAAATTTGCCATTTTGCTTTCAATACATATGGCACACTTAATATATTCAGATTCTAAATTTCTTGGTAAACCGGTTAGCAATCCATCTTGACATAATTTATTTAAATAGTGAAAATTTACGTGTCCCAATGTTCGATGCCATTTTTCCTTTTCTGTCATATCACTTTTCTTTAACAAATTTGCACTGACTTGTTTGTTATTATTATCAGCTATGAGACTCGATATGTGATATAGATCACTTGTCTTTTTGGCGATTGCAATTAATTCGTTCAACGGATTATAAATTTTCAAATAATGACCGTAGGACACAATTTTATTATTCTTTTGTGTTACTTTTGAATAACTAATGAGATTCTTTTTCATATCTTTAACATAAAAAACGTTGCAAAACGTTACTCTTACATCACTTCCATAAACTTGAAAAATAACGTTAACTTTGCCTACTTTTGTTGCTTTCAATACATGACCATCTCGTAACTTGACCTCTACTGGTTTTTTTAACTCTACGTATTCATCAAAAACATTATCTGCATTTACTATATGGTCTGTGCAACCGCTATCGACGATCCAACTTATCAAATTTTCCGAACCTAAGCTAACCTCACTATTTACCTGTGACTCATTTACTTCAGTTATGAACGCATTTCCTTGTGGGTTGTGTTCGTTTCGATCTTGATAGTTCGTCCAAGAATTCGCTGTTCCTCGACCTCTGCTTCTGCCGCGTACGTAGTATGCATAGTTGCCGTCTTGGCTGCCGCCACGTTGAGAACCTCTTCCGCTGCCCCTTGGATGTTATCCTCTGCTTCTCTGCGTCGGACGACGGCCATTTTGCGCTGCTCCACGTGGGCATGTTGATTTCATGTGCCCGGCCTCGCCGCACGTGAAGCACTTTCCACGTATGTCTGTCGAGAAAACGCTCGACGATTGTTGTCCCTTGGTGTTTCTTTCTTCAATAGCTTTTAACTTGATCTTTGACATTAGATATTCGACAGTTCTTTCTTTTTCCGGTATCACATCTATCAAATCTCCAATGTGACTATGCGACGACGGCAGAGCTCTCAGCATGTATCTCAACTTTTCTTCTTCGGTGATTGTACCTCCAGCAGATTTTAGTTCATTGCAGGCCTTCTTGAATTCGTCGAAAAATGACGTCGGTTCTTCAAAGTCTTTTAACTTAATTTTTTCTAAGTTGTTTCGACACACAATTTGAAGTGAAGTTGACGTTCTTAGATACAGTTCATCAAACTTGTTCATTATCTTGTATGCGGAATCCAAATCTTCAATGTACTCGAGCTGCTTGTTTGTTATAGAACTATATATATAGTTCATCGCTTTTACGTCTTTGGAATTCCATTCCACTTCTGAGTCAGCGGTCCCTTCCGTGGTCACTCTTTCTCTCGTGGCTGTTTCCTTGCATTTTTTGTATTCCAAGAACTTCAACATTCTCTTTTTCCAGCTGGGGTATTCAGATCCATCAAAAATTGGTATAACCATATCGTCTAATTTTACAAACGACATCTTATTCTTCTTACTTTCTGTAGTTCTCGTTTTCACCTTTATAGTACTTTTTCACCAGTTCTGTTTTACACCACAACTACACTTTCCTCGACCACGTGTCTGCTACCATGTGGGAATAATTAGTGAAGGCCGCTTTAATACTGGTATAAAAGGAAGTTTTATTAAAGAAAAGATATTGCGTCAACCACGTCTCGAGACCAACAACGGAAAGAACAGCTTACATGGTTAGGTACAGATGTCGCCACGCGTAACGGAAGAAGATCAAATGTACTATATACTTAACAATTTTATTTTAAAACAAATAATTAAATATTATATTGATTGTTTTATAGATAAAATGTGGTTATTTTATTTGCTCATGTAACAGGATTACTTTCTCTATCAGCTGTTGAAATAATTCTCTTCGTCTGCATCGTTCACTGAAAAATAGGACACATTTATTAATTATTTATAAATTATCACACATGCTCATATGTTAAGACCATTGAATATGCAAAACCCTACCTGAAAATTTGTGCGTATATAGTCTGACATAGATCACTCTGCACCATCTTCTGCTTCGATTATCTGTAAATATATATAAAGCCACATTTTAGTTATACAACTTAACGTAGAACTTACTTATGTAGAAATAGAGTGGCCTTCTGCTACAGAGAGTGTAGAGACTACATAATGTGTCCGAAGGAGGTGAGAGTGTATGGAAGAAAGTCTTGTTGCAGGAAATTTAAATGATAATGGTAATAATTCAGCGAAAATGAACGAACAGATCCAAAAATTTTAACGCACAATTTATTGGTGTTGGAATAAAATTAATTTAGTATGTTTATTGGTGAATTGAAATATTGTTA
This sequence comes from Andrena marginata, assembly GCA_963932335.1. Classification (NCBI taxonomy): domain Eukaryota; kingdom Metazoa; phylum Arthropoda; class Insecta; order Hymenoptera; family Andrenidae; genus Andrena; species Andrena marginata. Next base: position 27,675,299 of record OZ010662.1, read on the forward strand.
ATGGGAATCTGAAAAATTAATGAATTAATGAGTAGCGTGGCAACTACTGTGGATTTGAAAGTATTACGAATGTCTTTCACAAAAGATTGAAAAGCATCAAGGGAGATGTGTTTTCAGCGTAATTTCTTCACTAATGTGACTTGCTTTACATTGCAAGCAGTCCACCATAATCTACTTTCTTAATAATTCTTAATGCTATGTCTTTAAACAAATTTTGTCGATTTACCTTATTTGACAAATTTCCAGAAACTTGTGCAACACAAGATGCTTTGTCTATCTATCTAATCTTCTCCGGACCACCTCCAAGCCTGTGCATTCTCTTCATTTCTATCCATCCAAGCCTGTACGTCCCCTTCAATTCTACTATCCAAGCCTGTGCGTCCTCTTCATTTCTATAATATAATAAGCTTTACATAAAAACTCTAAATTGCTGGTATACAAATACAAATATCTGGCAATTTAAATGCAGTGCAATTTTTTACTACAATATATATATTATTTTTTGTACATGCATGGTACAAATTTCCAGAAACTTGTGTGAAAGGAGATGCTTCTCAGTCGAACCATCTCCGGACAACTTCCAAGTCTGCGACTCTACATAAGAAATCTATTAAAAAAATTTTGGCGACTTACCTTATTAATTGAGACAATAATTCAGTCTCCTATGTAGTGTAAAAACTCGTGACATTCCAAATTCGGACAACTTACTTTATTTGACACTTAGCACTTGGTAGGTGATAAAATTCAATATAGAAGATATATATATAAGTAAGTATATGTTGTACAATGACGGACGACGATCCCTGCCGAATAATCCTGAGAGTCGACGAACGAAGAACGAAACATGTGTTGGCTGAAGGTGTGTGTGTAACGCGTAATATACGTATTATACTGACGAAAAATTCTTTGAACAAGAAGAATCAGAAGAATAATCTTAAAACTTAAAATTTTCGACTGATCCATGAGACGATATTATGATATCTCTGTCATACGTGGGCCGATTTTATTGAAATTGGTCGTATTCGAAAGCTTATATACGGTTTACATAAGAAAAATGCCTTTAAATTTTGGAAATATTGCAGGCGTGATGAAATATTAATGAAATAAGTTTCAGGTTAGGTTGGATTAGCCGGGCGACGAGTAAATGATAGCGGTAGCCACAGTCGACATATACAGGGTGTCTTTCATGTACTTGGCGTCGAGACGCTACCGCGTCTCTAGATTTTTAATTGTGGGAATCTAGGAACAGAACAGCGGCTGACCTTTTTCTATAATTTCTGGGTTGTCCTGCCGTGCGGTGAAACACATAAGGTAAATGTCCCCATTACTGACCGCGTCCCCATTAGTGACCAATTATTCATTTATATTGTTTATTGCAACACAGAAAGCAAAATATCAACCAGAAAGTTCAGAAATTATTATTAGAGGTATTTCGTTTATAGTTGCATACGTTATTTATGTAGCCGTACATTCATTTTTAAGTAAATTCACATGTAAATTTTACAGACTCTAATAACGTGAGGTTATACTACAGATATCATTAAACTGGCAAATTTTACAGTAAAAATACATGAATTCATGCAGTAAGTTACTCAAATTAACTGGAAATATATACAGAATTATAAAATAATGAGAAAATATTCATTTTCTTTCATTATTGTAGCGGAGAATCGATAAATTGTAAGTTGGTCAATAAAGGGGACATCAGGTCCAATATAACTTTCACCATAATTATTGTATAAATAGTCAAATATCACTCTAAAATCAATTTGATTAAGAAACTAGAGACTTCAAAAAATATAATGATCCATACTTTATTCTGTTGTCGCCGTGTAAGTTATATTCCTGATACGCCCATTTTTGAACTCGTAATTGAGCGTCCCTTCCCCTCCGGGGGTCGTACCCCCCAGTTGTGCTACCTTGTCGAGGTCTGGGGGCTCAGTTAAAGCGCTTTAATTGCTAACAGCACGTATTACCCAGTCTTTTACGCGGTTTCTACCTTACCGACGGTCGGTAATTGCCACGCCCTTGCTAGATTCCACCGTTGCTGTCGAGTCTGCTATCAGTGAATTGTGTACTGAGCTATAAGAAGTACTGATGTGGAACGCTTCACGATTTTGCGTGTCATCCTTCAGAACTTCTTATAGCTCAGTACGCAATTCACTGATAGCAGACTCGACAGCAACGGTGGAAGCCAGCAAGGGCGTGGCAGTTACCGACCGTCGGTAAGGTAGAAACCGCGTAAAAGACTGGGTAATACGTGCTGTTAGCAATTAAAGCGCTTTAACTGAGCCCCCAGACCTCGACACGGTAGCACACCTGGGGGGTACGACCCCCGGAGGGAAGGGACGCTCAATTACGAGTTCAAAAATGGGCGTATCAGGAATATAACTTACACGGCTGCAACAATTCAAACATTGTCCTATATTATTAAAAAAATTACTATTTCGAACCAGTCGCAATCTGAAACGGTCGCTAATGGGGACATTTACCTTACCTACAGTCTGTCTAACAAGAGCGTGCCCGCCATAAATTTTATCTGGATGTAAGCATCGGGAAAATCCATGAACGTGCAGGTACCTCGATTCTTCTCCTATTGTGCGTTGTGGAGGAATTCGCAATTTCTTTCTGGCATTCGTAAGGAAACTACATTGTGACTATGAATGTCATGTACGCTAAGCGATTCGAAGCCGTTTTCCTCTGGGCGCATCCGAAAGGTCAAAAAATGTTTGGGGATATATGAAGGTGAAGCTTCGAGGAAAATGAGTATGGACTGTGAAACAACTTGTCTGACACATTTGCTTCATATGGAAGGCCTTACCTCAAGAGTACCTATACAGTCAATTTAATCAAAAGCATGCCTAAAAGATGTAAGGCGATTATTGAGAGCAACGGCGATTTGACTGCATATTAATATAAAAGCGCTGTAGCACTACATGGGTAGAATATGTATAATCATTTACACTTTATTATAATGAACAGTTTTGAAATTATGCCGGTCAGGCTCGTGTTAAACAGACTGTACCATAATGCCCGATTAAGTTTTAATGAAATCTGTCTGGTTAATGTGACCGAACCATCCCCACTATCTTTTTTTGTACAACCGTCTTTACGTTCATTCTTTATCACCGTTAGGTCAGCGAATCATGACAGATTGATAAGGAATGTGAAGAGATTTATAAAAAGTCAACTGCTTATAATTTTTGTCCTATCTTTATGTAAAAATGTACAAATTGATTGGTAAGGTTTTTCCGATGAAAATGAGTCCAAACACGACATAACTCGGACTATTTTTCGACTAATTAATAGTTAAATAGGAATGTACTCTACCGCCATACACACTCCTAAAAATAGTGTGGGATCAGGAACCCCCATAGCATAAGAGAAGAACACGGAAGACCAAGACCTGGGAACTCGGTAGCCGAGGCGGTTAAAGGTCTGCGCACACATGTCCGTTCCGTGTCAATTCCGTGTCAATTCCGTGGTCGTAAAAGGTATCGGATGCTTGTTGGGAATGGAGCAGGGCACACTTTTCAGTTCCGTAAAATTCGACGATCTTTCCGTACTCTTCAGTTCCGGGCCGTCAGGATCAGTGTTAAAAAATATCATTCGCGTGCTTTACAATGGAGCAACTCACACTTGTCCGTATCAGAGATGTCAGCAGATGTCAGTGTGGAACCCGGATCCGTTCAATGAAACTAAAATTTTGTTGCCAACTATATTTGGGCATTCGGACTGAAACGGATTCCTGAAATCACTGAAGGGGCGACCTTTTTATGACCGCGAAAAGTTCTGGGGTCGAAGCTCTCCAACCACGCGCTTCGGGGGTCCCAGACCTTAGAGTCATAAAGACAAGGACAGCAATAGGCCGCTCAGTAATGAAAATAAGAATTTCTATAATTAATATCAGATCGCCATACAAGTACCACCAATGAATTGCTGGAGTTTTTGCAATGAAAATGATACCAAACGTGATAGAATTCTGATCATTTTTAATGATTGTAATGAAAAGAGTTTTGGATTGGAATTTTGCGCAGTATAGGTATATAAGGTATAATTGGATGCATGAATGTTGGATGTTAAGGAAATGAAGCTGGACGTGCGTTTCAACAAGACTTGCCAACTTAGAGCTCTTTCCCTCTGCGATACATGTATTGCGATACGTGTATAATGGATACCGATTTTCCATTGATCATTATAGTGTCCATAGGAACCGTTCACACGACGATTCTCGTATCGCAATACTGATTTTGTCGACTCCGCAAACGTCGGCAGCACGATACTTTTTGTCTGAAGTCGACAGATGAAACGTGGAAACGAGGGGATCTTTTCACACGGCGCAGGGCGAAACACGTATTGCGAAACGTGTCGATCATTTGTTCTTCAATAGAAACTACCTTCTCGTGCCGCATACATTTTTGGACAAAATATGTTTCTGAAAAAATGAATGAGATTGAAGTGTTACCTATTAGGGTTTTACACGAAAGATGTAGTAAAAAACGAGCGAAAAGGAAGCATTGGGTTCATCCCATAAACAGCATTAGACATGAAAAGGGAATTTTTGAAAGGATTACTATTTGAAAGTGTTCACCCATTACAACGTTTCGTTTGCCGACTTGATACGAAACGTATCAGGCGGCCGACGTTTGCGAGGCACACCAAATCAGTATTACGATACGAGAATTGTCCTGTGAACAGTTCTATAAATAATGTATACTCGGTATCCACTATACACGGAGGATGTGTGTACCGCCGTGGGAATGAAATCGTGGGCAGCTCGCGATATATAGTGAGCCACGAAAGTATTTGAACGCTCGTTATTAAAACTGTAAAGAATAAAAATATACATGTTAGACTTAAGTTCCAAAACTAATGTTGTAATTACTTTAATACATAAGTATCGAGATTATATATATACCAAATTTGAAATGAATCGGATAATATTTGCAGAAATTACGAAACATTTATTGCAAAGATGTACTGAAACAGGGTCACAAAAGTATTCAAACGGCATTAATTATACGAACTTTATTTTATTTTAATATTTATTTATGCCACCTTTGGCTTCAATTACGCTTTTCAGACGTTGTCGAATGCTGTGCACTAGTTTTAATTAGTTAATTTAGATTCGATAGAATTCCATACTTCTAAAATCTGTTCTTTTAGTACGTCTTTCGAATTTATATAGTATTTTTGTAATTCCCTGCCGATGTTCGCCCACAAATATTCGACGATATTAATTTCCAGACTTTATGCGGGTGTATGGTACCCATGCGGAGTATTATACAATAACCATTCTTGCACAATTTGGCCGTATGCTTGCGGTCATTGTCTTGTTGGAAATACAAATTTTCCAATAACACCAATTTGGTTGCGCTTTCTTCCAAATTGTTTTTTAAAATGTTTAAAAATTTATGTTTATCTAAAATGCCATTCATACAAACGAGATTATCAGTGTCGTTTGCAACCATACAACCTCATATCGACGTGCGTTACGAAAAGTAGCACGTTCCAATTTTCTTATGAAAACTAGGGTGAATTGACCAGTGAATGAACAGCTAAGCGTTTTGTCAGTTTCAAATAACGATAAAAATGAAATAATGTCCTAATTTATTAATGAAATAAGAATTTGTAACAGAATAGGCTTTAAAAATGTCTAAAAAAATTGTTTGTGATTCTTTTACTTGACCGGCGTCTGAAATAAATCATAATAATGTAATCAATGCCCTATATACTAGTGATTGAACAAAATACCCACTAAATGAATACTTTGTACCCAGTGAATGAACACAAAAAATAATACTTCACTTTCTGACTAGAAAACGCTACAAAAGAAGAAAGGGAGTTTAGGTGAGAGACGTAACATAAGAATATAAAAATATAATCTATATATTATAATAATAGGAACCTGACAAATTTATTTATGTCAGAACGCAGTCTACACAATATAATGGTTAACTGTCATTGTACGTGTTTTGTTACTAGGTTTCTCGCCGTGATTGGCAGCACCTCAAACCGCAAAACAAAAAAATTAATAAGCGACCGAGACGTTCATAGTTTCAAAAAATATTAGTATCGCCGTTATCTCAATAAATTTTTCTTCATTCTAAACATAAGATCATTGTTTTCAATGAAATAGTATTCTTGTTATACGCGAAAATGTCAATTTGTTCATTCACTGGTCACTGTTCATTCACTGGTCGATTCACCCTAGCACGTTTCGGTTTGCCACGAAAAGAAGCACGTTTCATCGTTTCTGACGAATACTAGCACGTTTCGTCTTCAACCGCGAAGAATAGCACATTTCGTACTGTTGCGGCGAAAACTAGCACGTTATACTGTTTCGCCACGAAAAAGACCACATTTAGGAATTTGCGGCGAAAACTAACACGTTATCTGGTTTGGCCACGAAGAATAGCACATTTTGGATTATACTGCAGACTGCAGAACTATTACGTTTCAGCGCGTGGTCAGTTTAAAAGAATTCAACTGTTGAAAATATTGTTTAATAAATAATAATTCCATCTATAATCTAGTAGGTATACTATGAGAGTTCTGGACCAAGTGTGGGCGAGGGGGTAAGGCGGGGCGGGGGGTACCGGGCGCGGGGGCGAGGTGTGGAGGGGGTACCGCGCTCTTCCGCGCGATGGGTGCGGGGGTGAGGTGGGGAGGGGGCTACCGCGTTCGTGAGTGAGGGGGTGACGTCACAAGGGAGGAGGATTTCAAGATGGCGTCTCGCGCGCAACCGTTGGCGCTATAATTCAACACCGATAACTATTCGAGATTAATTAACCTAAATAATGTAACCGTCTCACGAAAGAATGCAACGTCGCGCTCGTATAAACATCCACCGACGAAATGTAATTCAACGCGCTGTCGCGATAACTATTCGAGAACGATTAATCTAAATAGCGCAACTGCCTCGTGAAAGAATTAACGTCGCGCTTGTATAAACATCCGCAGACGAATATTTTAAAGTTTGGGGCGGTGTCTTATCACCAACGCTGTAATTCGATATACGTGGTAACGCATTGGACGTATGCTACAGCGTGTGTGAGAGAGAGAGAGAGAGAGAGAGAGAAAGAGAGAGAGAGATTCAATGGAGTACTCGTGAACCGCGTGAGGATAACACTCGAGACGAAAACTCTCGAGTTTTCCCTGGCGTCGAGTAACCGCCAACCAGTCAATGGGGTACTCGTGAATCACGCGAGGATAACATTCGAGGCGAAAACTCTTGAGTTTTCCCAGGCGTCGAGTAACCGCCAACTCGTACTTAAACCGATAGCAAAGTCTAAGGAAACCCTACACCCATGGATATCTGATTTACATCAGACCAGTGTCAGGACCGTCCATACTACCTATCCTAAAATACAATTGTCATTCGCTAAAGGCGGAAAAAACCAGACATCTGGCTAGCAAACCTAGACCGATTCTTCGGTCGGATCGTCTTACCAGGGTTACGGTTTATGATCGCATTGTTCTGCGAGTCAGCGGCATGTACAGGTTCGAGGTTGCCACTTACCACCCGCTGACAGAGCAACTCGACGGAGTGAAAATACTCGAAATTCCCAAAGAAAACGGTACGATGTCGATTGCCTCATGGTCATCGGACAGACAAATACCCGACCCAACGAATGCTTTACGAATAAGTAATTATCCACCGTATTAGTAGGAAAGGATGTTATAAATGAATCGTTACAGGTATTAACGTGAAAATCATCCATTTATTAAAACATATACGCGTACTATATTGGTACATGATTTACATCGCGCAACATGGATTGCATTCCCAACGCTAACAATTCGCAATCAATCAAAGAATGTTGTTCGAAGTGATCGCTTTCGGAAATTAATTTTACATAATCTGTTGGCGCGGTAGCGCTTCGTAGAACGTTTATGAACGCTGTATATTTACTAGCTACAGCGTACATATTTTCGGTCAACCACGTGAACATATGATCGATGCAATGTTCATACGCGAACAGTTTTCGCATCGTGACTTCCGTTATGTATAAGGTAACGCGATTATCGGTGATTTTGACGAGTTGATCATCGTGCATGCGCATGAATTCGATTCGCAAATGATCAATTTCGATGTGGGTCTGGGGTGTTGTTACGTTGTCGCGTAATTTTTGAAGAATGTCAGTCGAATGTAGCCGTAGTAAGTGACATTTCGTGAAATTGTGCTAGTAACCTTTCGACAGTGTTTTAAATCTAATCGTGTGTTTGTTGCAGTAGCGACTCGAAATGGCGCTGCGTCTTTGGAGCGACCACCATTTGGAAATGCTGGGGCATCGCGTAAGTAACATTTTATGAAAATGATACTAATGCGAATATCATTCGACGATGCTCTAATCGAATCATACGTTTGCTTCAGCGTCGCCGCGACGTGGAGAGTCATGCGGCGGACGGAGATCGAGACGCGATCATTCAACTGCTCGTAAGTGTTATTTTGCACAAATCGTTTTGGTATACGCATACCATACGATGGTGATTTAATCGAGTTGTGTGTTTGTTTCAGCATCAAGAATACGAGGCGCGCGCCGATGGACGAATTTGTCCTGAATTACGAAATCGAATTCAGTACGCCCGACATATTTGGCGAGTATGTACAAACCAACAAATTTATGATGAGGCGTCTTGGGACATCCCGCGATTATTTCCGGAGTAAGTATAAGTGAAATGTTTTTTTTTCCTCGCGTGCTAATACCAACGTTTATATAATAATATTTTGGTGTTTTCTCTTGTGTGTTGCAGGAATTAACATTGGTTTTTTTTTAAATTTATTAGTTTTTCTGAAATTGATTATATTTTAATAAAATAATATTTTTTATTATAGCAGTGAGTATTTATTGATATATCCGTACATGCGTAAAACGTTATTCGTATGGGGGCGGAATATTCTTGCTCGCGGTGAATGAATCGGTTGTCGTCATCGCGCTCATCGCCGCTACCGCACATTGTACTCATCTTCGCCGCTTTGCTCGTCGTCGCTACGGTTGTCGTCGCTATAGATACAAAAAATAATTCATACACATTCGTTTCTTTGCATATGATCCGTAAAGTAGATGCAATGCGTGTGTATGACTCACATTAGGTGACGCTACGTATATAATTCCATACTTTATGGACGTTCTCCAGCGCGCAAACGCCATCGTTGTTGTGAAACGCGCATCGCGGGGCATTCGTTGCATTCGCAATAATCATCGTCAACGTCGTAGCCACTGTCGTCTTCGACAGTTCGAGCGTTGTCGTTGTTGCTGTTGTTGTTGTTGTTGATCTTTCGCGCCGTCAGTTCGTACAAATCGCATACATCCTCAACGATTATGTCCGGCAGCAGTTGCAGCATCCACGTTTTCTTTTCCGCACCTTTCACGATGACGAAGTCGATGTTCGCGAGTGCGCTGGCGAGCAGTTCCGGAAGTTTCCAGTATGGAACGCAGCCGTCGGACCAGCGAAGCCCGTGATGATGCTTCGCGAGCCAGGACGCTTGACATTTCTCGAACGAATTCAGATGATTCCAGAAGTATGGCGGCTCGAAGATCCAGTGGCTGATCGTCGACGTTTCATCGGTATTGCTGCTGCTGCTGCTGCTTGTGCGAATCGCGATCTCTTTCACGACGAAATCACGTTCGGTTTTGAAACCTTGCATGTCGACAACGGCGAACATCGTTATTCGTATAAGTAGTAGCGTCGGTGACGAATCAGTAACTGCGGACTTTGACATCTACATCATCGTTTTAAAACAGTAGCAGTATCCGCAGTAGCAGTAGTAATATTAGTAGTAGTAATAATAATCGTTTACGCACGCACACTATATTAGTTTGCGTACCACGTTGGTTAAAGGGCTGTATTCGGCTATACGATCGTGTATCATCAAACAGTACGCAGTAGTATTAGCGGGAACATTTTCTTTGAATTCGAAATCTATTCGCACGTCCACTGTGGCGCTCTTCAACGACTCGTTTTGCCTAGAACAATCTATGACCGCGATAGGCGCGTATTTACGGAATTCGATCGCATTCAGCAACGGTTCTCCGTGACCATAGCACGATCGACCGAATTTCGCGTACATATCGTACAGGAGTGCGTATTTATTCTTATCGAAATCCAAGTTCAAGTCGTCGTACGGAAACGCCTCGGAATTTAGGTAGAGCCGAAGGTTCGTGAGATTATTCGAGTCAAATCTGCTCGCGGATATATCGGGACGATTCTTTCGATCGGTTTGCGTGCCGAATAACACGTATCGGGGTTTCTCGATATGCGACGTAGCTTTCACGGTCCACGTGTGTTTCGTTGTAGCTTGCAGTAACGGGTACTCGTGCAAGCTCCACGATCGGAAACTCATCGCGATCGGCCGGCCGCTTTCCAGGATACGCAGCATCGAAAGTTTATTCACTTCCTCCAAAACGACATGGAGCATACGCCACTGCACCTTGCGTATCTCAAGTTTCGGCCACGCAGTGGCGGAGGTGCAGTGCATCACGTTCGTATCGACTCGTGATCGTATAAGGATCAGCTCGTGGCGCGCGTTCATTACGATGTGTTTGTAATCCTCGCAGAATCCTAATAGCACGTTCAGGGGTACGCAGAAATTGAAAGCTCCCGAATGAAAAATGTCGTTATCCTAATTGACGGCATAATTCCAACCAGCATTCGCGAGCACTTTGCTTCTATAGGCCGACAACGAAACGTAATTTTTCAACGTGGTAGTGATTCCCGGATTTCGGCAACGATCGATCTCGACACCGTTCAATTCGTATCGAATCTCATCGAATATGAACGCAACGCAATTATTGTGTAGAACAGCGGTCGCGGACGTTGCCGGACCTGTCGCGTCCTGCGCGGTCAATGTGCCACGACCTTTGATGTATAGAAAACTTTCGCACGGAAGCGTGTACAGATCTTGATGCTGTATGGGGATTCTTATCTCGTCGCTATTGTCGAACGTCGTGTTGGCGTACGGATTATACGTGTGCAACTCGATCTTCGTGATACGATTGTCGAAGGTTGGCGTATTCGCCACGTCCAGAATAATCGACATCGTGGTTGCGCGTCTAATAGGCGACAATGAATCCTAGCGATCATAGGAAACGTGCGTTTCGACGAGTCAACGGCTTGCTTCTCCTTACGGGGCCTCTTCTTATCGCTCCACCCGTCCTTATTCTTCTACTTTCGCCTATCGATAAAGGGTCGCGCCGATGACGCGAGACAGAGACGTCAGGAGCAGCAGCGACGATTGATGATTCGTACGTGTGATCTAACACTAACATACTACACACGCGCGCATACACATGCGGTCACGCTACCTATCGCGCGGACGTCGTTGAACGTGCAAACGAATCGTTATTTCTTCGCCGCGAAAATCTATAGGACGATCGTATTGATCGACGATGCGCAGCGTTAGATCGTGTATTGCTCGTGCGACGATCGGCAGGTAAATGACGTGTCGCGGAGTTTCCGATATCTTATATCCCGGCGGCACGCGAGGCGAAAATTCGTGGATCGTGCGTACCGGTTTATTGTTGCTGTACGCGCCGGTAGTTGCGTTGCACGTTACTCTGATCACGTTAACGTTTATAATATTCACGGTTACGTCGGACTCGTGCCAGATTCTCGGTATTAAGACACGATTGGGGGAAAATCCTAGCAACGATCCTACGTTGTTCGGTTTCGTAAAGTCTACATGGAACGAACAGTACAGCTCGCTTTTCATGGTGTTGTTGTTAGCTCGTAGCATTAGGGGATACTTGTCGTTATCGTCGTTCTCGTTGTTACCGCGATTTCGAGGATATCGATCGAGTAATCGTTGCTTCAGTTACTCGGCGATAGCGTCTAATTCGTATGAACCGTGGGGGATCGTAATGTGTTCATGAGCGGCGTCCGCCCTGGTACTGTTTTCGCTGTTATAGTTCACGACGAAATAGAATTTATCGTTGCTCGAGTCGATGTTCGGTATCGTGTGAAACGTCTCCAAGTCCGCGAGTCCTAATTCGTATTGGCCATCACTCAACTCTATCGGTGGGAAATAATTTACCGTGAGCACGCTGCTGCGACCGGTTAACGTGAGCGTGAACGACATATCATAGATTACATTCGCGAGACGGAGAGGAAGGAAGTGACGCGCGCGTACGAATATTCGGCAATTTATCAATATTATGAGTCTTTATTATAGAAGGTGTGGATTGCCATTGCGCATGAATACATTGTAGCATAATCTTAGTACACATACCGTTATTATTAATATATAGGCCATAATTCCATAGACTTTTGCTGTAAAAATTGTACGCATAAGCGACCGCAACTCATCTCGTCGAAACGCTGAAAACGATCGTGATTGTACGTGATCGTTGTACCGCGTCCGAAATAGTGGATCAATTCCGTTGGTGGTCGCAGATTCCCAAAACTATCAAAGTACTGTACTCGTGGTCCACGTTTCGCGTACGCGACCCAGTGCGTGCCGGCGCCTCAATTCTCGTCCAGATTCGCGATGCAGCATTCGTTGCTGCGCGCGCGCGAGGGAAGCGTGTCACGCATAAACACCCCTCGAAAGAATGGAATGTTGGCGCACTTGCGCTCTAATTGCAGGTTCGTCATAGGTTGTTGGTTTATCGCCGCCACCGTCGCCATGCGCCTACGCGATCAGCGTTTTTTTTTCTTCGTCTGCACTCGTCGTTGGCGCCGCCGTCTCGGGTTCAAGCCCGCGCCTCGCTTGTACGGTGTCAGATGCATCCCTCGCCCTTCCATAGCACGATGATGACGCAACGTCTCTTCCAGCTGCTTTCGAGACGCCTCGAATCGTTGACCGCTTTGGTTATACCAGCCGCTCCACCGGCCAATGCCCCGATAGCTGATAAAGCGGGCAATACGAACGGAAGAAATTGAAGAAAGCCACCGCGTTTCGCCACTCGTAGATTACGATGTCGTCGTCGCCGTTGCTGATGTTTCCTTCCAGACTTTCTCTGTTTACGTTTCGTCCTTCTCATACCCATGCCGAGTTTAGTCTTAGCCTTCATCGTTGCCAACACTCCAGTCGCGGTTGCTTTTTCGCCAAAGGTCGCGTCGTTCTCGAACACTCGTTCTCGCGCTCGTTCGGCTAACGCACGATCAGCCTCGTGTCTTCCCTCTAAATCCTTTCGACGAGAGTACGCGATATCATGGTCGCGGCACGCTGCGTCCAGGGGATTCACAACTTCGTCGCCACGAGCCAATCGCTTTAGCAAACGCGTTCCCGGTCCGCAGAACTGATAACCCGGAACATGTAGTTCGAACGGTAGACGGTTTATGATGCCGTTCACGAGACCCGATCCAGCCTTATTCTTCTTCAGATTGTTCTTCTTCTTCTTCAGATTCTTATTCTTCTTCTTGTAAGACGTCGCAGTCGTTGATGCTATCATATACGTTAGAATAATCACGATAGCTACTACAATAATAGACGCGTACGCACGCTTCACCGATCACAGTGATAGTGACCTGCGCGACGCGTGCCACGAATATAAATAGTCATCCTTCGTCGCACGCACGCGAGTACCTGAGAAACCCCGCGAACATGCGATTCGCGAAACAGTCGAACGTTATTCGCGTAACCGCGAATCGAATGCTCGAAGATGATAGGGATACGAGTCGAGCGAACAGACACGGCCCGTTGCTGCCGAATAGCGTGCGATGTGTGATTTGTGGACCGTCAGGGTGTGGAAAAACGAACGTGCTTTTAAGTATGCTAGAGAGTCCGAACGGTTTGCGTTTCGAGAACGTGTACGTGTACTCGAAATCGTTGCATCAGCCAAAGTATCGTTATCTCGAACAGGTGTTGTCGCTGGTCGACGGAATCAAATACTTTCCCTACTCGGACAACGCTGAGATCGTCCCACCGAGAGACGCTCGGCCCGATTCGATCTTCGTGTTCGATGACGTGGCGTGTGACGAACAGAACGCGATACGCGAATACTTCTCTATGGGTCGTCACTCGAACGTGGATTGCTTTTATTTGTGTCAGTCGTACGCTAGAATACCTAAACATTTGATCAGGGACAACGCAAATTTTCTCATGCTATTCAAACAAGACGGCACGAACTTGCGCCGCGTGTACAACGATCACGTGAACACAGACATGACGTTCGAGTCGTTCAACGACTTGTGCGCGAGATGTTGGCGTCGACGATACGATTTCGTGGTGATCGATAAGGATAGTTCGATGTACGAAGGTCGGTATCGAAGAGGATTTAACGAGTTCGTCGTAGCTCGCAGACATTAGTAAACCGCGAGTCGTTCATCGAGCAACACGAAATGTCTAACGAACCGACGACGACGCCGATAACCACGAGCAACGTTGACGCGAAGCATGCGCAAAAACATCACAAACGTCATCGACAAAAAGGAATGAAACATCAAAATGGTACGAAACGCCGGGCCGCGGACACAAAGGTGGAAATCGCCAAAGTCAGCGACGTTATACGTAAAAAGTGCTTGGCCTTGAAAATTGGAAAAATGGATACGGAAGCGGCTGTAGAGGCGAGCACGCGTCCCATCGTCGAACCGCTGAACCGATTGATCGAAAATTCGTCCGCGTTGAAAACACGCTCAACGCCTCGATCGCGATCCGTGAAGAGGAAACACGAATACGATCAACAACGATCATCGAAGACACTTCGACCCGTTACTCCGTATACATCCAAGGAACGTCCGAATAACCTTCCAGATCATAACGACGACGACGACGATGACACCGACACCGACACCGACACCGACACCGACACCGACACCGACACCGACACCGACACCGACACCGACACCGACACCGACACCGACACCGACACCGACACCGACACCGACACCGACACCGACACCGACACCGACACCGACACCGACACCGACACCGACACCGACACCGACACCGACACCGACACCGACACCGACACCGACACCGACACCGACACCGACACCGACACCGACACCGACACCGACACCGACACCGACACCGACACCGACACCGACACCGACACCGACACCGACACCGACACCGACAACGACAACAACGATGTTGATGATGAAGATAATGTTAACGATGATGTTGTCGATAATGTTGTCGATGATGTTGTCGAGGAAAAAATTTATGATGAGTCGTCGGCAAAGGTTTACGATTTGGATTCGGTGCGTAAACCAGTCGATGATATCGAAGTGTATATACGGAACGCCAAGGGACCGTTGTCGCGAGAATATCTACGACTGTTCTTCACCGATACCAAGAAACGAATCGATGATGTGTACGGCGTATACTTGGGACCCGACGAAGATCTAATGATCGGCGATTCCGTGCTCACCATCGATGCGGACGGCGATTACATTCACGTGAACGGAACGCGATACTCGGGGACTCAGGGTTTGTACGAATTGTTGTTCATGCGAGAACCCAATCAGCTGACGTGCACGGATGCTGATTTTCGCTCGTACCGACGCATCTTGTTGTCGACGAGCGCGCATAAGCAAAACCATTCGCCGAGCAAGCGCACGCTGGGTAACAAGGGGTACAAGTATAAGAAAATCATATCCCAGGTGATCGGTGGGGTGCGAACATCGGGTGTCAGACGCGTTAGGGGCAGCGCAGGCGGCGCGGGCACGCGACAAGGTCGAGGATTACCCATCGACTAATCGATGACGGTCACCGATAACGCGATCGATTACGTGTACTGGGACGATCCGAACGAATTGGTCGATAGGCTTGGATTGCTCGTAGCATCGCGCGCGGCAGGTCACACGGGTCACGATAACGAAATCGCATCCATCGTGGAGGAACTTCGCGAGGACGGGCGCATCTTAAATTGAACGATCCTGTGATCGTCGCGTCAGTAGTGTTCGCGCGCACGCATCGTTATGTCGGTGAACAAGTTTGGCACCTCGTTACGCAATAACAACAACAACAACAACAACAATAACAACGAAGCGGCGATGACAATGACGAGACTATTGTTCTCTGCGGATGAACGCTTTACCCAAAAAATCGAAACGGCTATCGCGACCGCACGACTGGACGCAGCGTATCAACGATCTCAACTCGAGACGCGAGTACAACGAACGATGACGGATATCGTTAACGCGCAATTGTCCCAACTAGAGGAAGATTTAAATACCGCGATGGAACGACGCTTCGATCACTTGAAAGACAGACTCGAAGAGTTCACGACGTCGTCGACCACGATAACAACCGCGGATCGATACAAACGAAAAACAAACGAGGGTCTACGATGACGATGATCGATGATGCTGACAATATCGGCTACGACTTCGAAACGACTAATAACGAACGATCGCGAAATACATGCACCGATTGCGTCTTACGTACGCTCAAAGAACTGATACTAATTCTAACGTCTTTGGAACGTCGCGACCATCCCCGACCACCCGCGAAGCATGCACAAGGAGCGAGTACAACTAGTGAACGAATTACACGCCCCGGCTAGACGGAATTTCCCACGGCGTAGCGTCGTGATTCGCGGCTACGATGATTTGTGGCAGGCCGATTTGGTGGAGATGCGTCCGTACGCGAACCAAAATCGAGGATATCATTACATACTAACGATCATCGATACGTTCAGCAAGTATGCGTGGGCCGTACCCGTGAAAACCAAAAGTGGACGCGACGTGACCGCGGCGTTCACGACCGTATTGCGGCAGAGCGATAGATGCCCGCGAAATTTACAAACCGACATGGAAAAGGAGTTTTACAACGCGGAGTTTCAACGATGCGCGAAGACACGCGGGATCAACCACTACTCCACGTACAGCGTAATGAAAGCGTCGATCGTCGAACGTTTCAATCGTACGCTGAAAAACCTAATGTGGAAACAATTCTCCTTGAACGCGTCCTATCGCTGGGTCGACCTGTTACCTGCACTCGTACGCACCTACAAACATCGTAAGCATAGAACGATCAACGCCCGACCCGTTGACGTGACCCCCGCGACGCGTTTGTCGTTCGCCGCGAATGAACCCCTCTCTCCCTCCGCATCGGAAGGCGTTGGACGACGCGCGAAATTCAAAGTCGGTGACAAGGTACGCGTGGGCAAGTTCAAGACCCTCTTCGAGAAGGGGTACACTCCGAACTGGTCGACCGAGGTGTTTGAAATCATAACCGTACAACGAACGTGCCCGGTGACGTACATTCTGCGCGATTCCGCGGGAGAACCGATCTCGGGTGGATTCTACAAGTACGAACTACATTCAGTCGCGAATCCAGACGTCTATCTGGTCGAGAAGATTATTCGTCGCAAAGGAAACCAGGTGTACGTTAAGTGGCTCGGATTCGATTCGTCGCGGAACTCGTGGATACGCGACAAGGATATTCTATGATTCCCGATCATAAACGCACTCGATGTTACTAAAATAAATGAATAAATAAATACATACATATAAATATATACAGTGTACGTTTATTCAATCATTCACATTCTCCTATATGCGTACAATTAATCTTAATAAAGTAAGAAAAAAAAACATATATATATATATATATATATACTAACACGTATAAAATACAATTTTAGCTATTCTACGCTATATACAATTTTTGGCTATTCTACGCTATACATATATTAGATATTCATAAATAAATAAATAACATGAACTAAAGAAAAAGAAACGTATATACATATGTACATGCAAACATACAAACATGCAAACTGTTTGGGAATGCATTAATTCCCAAAGCCGCCACACTCGCTCTCGGCGCAGCACCTCCTGGGCAGCTGAACACCAGGCTGATCTACAATCGATCAGCCAATCACAATTCATCCACAATCGATCAGCTAATCAAAGCTCACCACGTCTATTCATCAACCAACCAAATTTCCCCACGTCTATACTCTCTCGAGCATGTTCGAGAAGACGCGTAACGGAAATGATCATCCATTGTAGCACCAGCTCTCTTGTTCACACAGCGTGCGCGTAAAGACGTGTCGGTTTCGCATCGGTCGTATTTAAGCAACTTATGAATTCTCACATCTCACCCTGTTCAATGTGCTATCAAATTCATCATCTTTCTCAACACTTTTGCTCATTTCTCCAAAGAAAACGGATCGTGTGTGTCTCAGCTTCGTGCGTTGCGAATAATTCGCGAACACGTGGTGCATGTGCACGCAATCATATCACGGGTGATTATGTTTACAATTATAATCCTTCGCAGTGCTCAATGAGCACCCTCTCTCACTCTACAAGTGGATTTTACAATAAAGACACGTAAATCATTTTACACAACATACTGTGCTGTGTGCACCTCTTCACTGTTGACTCCTACCCTCACTTTCTACCAGCGTGCTGATCCAACTTAATTCTCAAACAAAAACATACTATACAATGGGATTCTCGTGGGGCTCGTCGGCCTCAAGCTCGGGGATTCGGTAATGCCCCCACGGAAGGGTGCCGACCCGATCGGTTAAAATATACCGCTTGTCGTCGAACGGACTGAGAGCGTTCTTTTCACCACTCACGGAATACACCTCGTGTTGGCTAGAGCGGATATTGTTCTGTCGAATCACTTTCTCAGTCAGATCGCGAAGACAATGAATGTAATCTTCGAATTGAATATCGTTCGCGACCACGTGTCTCCGCACACCCTTCACTTTTTTACACTCATTCGAAGACCCCACTGCAGCGTTAAACGTTCTAGTAGCGTACATCTTAGCCCTCAATCCGACGAACTCGGTCATCAAGTTGCCATTATTCTCATCTTTCATGAGACCTGGCACCTTTTTGTTTACGCGCGGCATACCATACGGATTGTCCACCGCGTAATCGCTCGTGTCGAATCGGGTGACGTCGCACTTCATCGTTGCATACGCATCCTCGCATTCCAGACTATACATTAAACTATCGGTGTCGGTGTACAGAACCTTACACCGATCACCAAACTTCGCGCGCATATACGCATAATGGAACTCGTACAAGCATTCTTTAGATATGCCCAGCACACTCATTCCCACGTACAGTGGCGGACAAAAGAAAGTTTAAAAAGAAAATTATACCAGAAAGACCATGATTTGTACAAAACGAATCTTTATTTTCAAACGCTAATGAATTTTTTATGAATATTTACATCTTATAAAGTAATGAAATAAAAAAGAAATACAGAAAGGAATTGAAAGTTAATAGTTTAGTTGATAAAACGAAACAAATGAAAAAAGTCGATGGACAAAAGTAAGTTTAATCCCACATTTCTATGATAAACATATTTATATTTCACTACTTTATTAATTTTAATATTTTGTAGGCCCTCCGTTGCTGTCTATTACAGCTTGCAGTCTTTTTGGCATACTTTCAACTAAGTTTTGTAATACATTTATTGGAAAAGTATACCACTTTTGTTGTAGAGCTTCCCAAAATGATTCTTTATTGGTACGCGCACTTAAGGGAATATGATCATCTAATAGTGTCCAAAGATTCTCAATCGGGTTGAGGTCTGGCGATTGTGGTGGCCACTCGAGTTTTTTAATGTTATTTTCGGCAAAAAATTTGGATGCCACTTTTGAAGTGTGCTTGGGGTCGTTATCTTGTTGAAAGATAAACGACCCCAAGTGCATTTTTTCTGCTGACTGCGATAAATTATTGCTTAAAATATTAACATAACAAATACCAGTCATTTTTCCTTCAATTCTGACTAATTTTCCAGTTCCCGTTTTAAAAAAGCAGCCCCAGAGCATTATCGAGCCACCGCCGTATTTAATGGTTGATTGGATATTTCGCTTCTTAAGGCGGTCTGATGACTTACACCATACCCTTTTTCTTCTTTTTGTGTTCATTAATTCAAATTTTGATTCGTCAGACCATATAATACTTTTCCAAAATGATAAGGGCTTGTTAAAGTGCTGTTTAGCAAATAGCAGGCGTTTCTTTTGATTTCTAGCATTAATAAAGGGTTTCTTTTTTGCTATATAATTGTTTAATCCGTTTTCATTCAACCTTCTTCTCACAGTTCTTTCGTGTATATGGACAAGATTTAAATTTTCTTTCACGGCTCGAGCAGATATGGCGGGATTCTTTTTTACTTCCCGAATTATCATCTTATTATCTTTTGGCGATGTTTTCCGTGGTCTACCAGATTTGATTAAATTATTGACTGTTCCATATTTTTTTTGCTTATCACAAATTTTTTTAGCTCCCATCATCGAAATTTCATACCTTTTTGAAATGTCTTTAAATGTTAATCCATTTTTTCTATCTCTAACAATGAGGCGCCTAATATCGACGGACTTTCTATTATTTCCATTTATCTGTGTAATTAAGGATGCACAAGATTATTAAAATCAATGCATACATAGAAGGGAAGAGAAAGATCAACAAATGTTTACTAGTTTATGATGTTATGATATATTTATGACAATGTTAAAACTTTTAAACTTACTTTTGTCCGCTGCATGTTTCGAATGAACTCGATTGTTAACGTATTATGGGAAAACAGTCGCATAAAGAATAGACTTTTTATGTCGTATAGAATGGGAGAATGCCCGCCGACTAGATCAGTGTTACCAACGTCAGGAAAACACTCTAGTACTAAAGTTACTAATATTTATGTGCATGGGTACCAACTTTAAACTTTCTTTTGTCCGCCACTGTATATCGGTTTATCAAACTTCACTTTTAGTTTTCGCATTTCAATGGCCACCAACTGTTCGGAAAAGATCGTGCGACTATGAAAGTTCGGTTTCGCGATCAGTGCTTCCGCGCCGTACCGACCGTCCCATCGCGTCACCAGTCGCACGTCTACGCGATTCCGCACATTCTCCATTGTTTTCCCGTACACCGCATTGTTCATTAATTTATATAGAGTCTTTTGAAATTCACTGGTGGCCCGCGTCCTCAAATCGGTGTTCAATCGAATGTAGTCGCGCAACCAGTGCGACTGATCGAATCGCATCACCCGGTGAATTCGCGTCACGCGTAAACCGTGTCGCACGCACTGTTTCAGGTAGCGATAGTGGATGACGTATCGCTCCTTATCGTCGAGCGTGGCAAGCAGCTTTGTCTGTTTACCGTGGGGCGCGTGCTCGCGCACCGGGCAGAATGGAAGGTCGGCGTGGGCGTCGTGAATATCCTTGGGATATTCGATGTCCACCTCCAACAGGTATCCCTCGGTTTCCTCGTCTTCGGGTCCCTCACCGTCGGGTAGGGATGATACGTCGAGCGCGGCCATTGCCTCATCGTCCAGCCATTTAAACCCTCATTTCGGCATAGCCTGAGACATCGCCCATCCGTACAAGTTGTTGACGTCGAAGTACATCAGATACGTCGACGCCTTCGACTCGTCGTACATCCCTGCAGGCAGGTACTTGTTGTTGGCACGCGCGTACCTGTGCGAGCACTGACTCAGACCGCCCCGTATGCCACGCTCCACGAACAGTAACATGTCCACGTCCGTCAGAAGCTCTAATCGTACGCCGGTGTACTTGAGCATCGCGTCCCACGTGAAACTCGGTAGCGTAAAACAATGCGCGGGATCCAAATTGTAACTCGCGATACAGTCGGTGCGGAAACTCTCGAATACGTCGGCGAGTAACAGCACATCTGTTTTCAAGTACAAATCGCTGTACTCGCCCAATGTCTGTACGCGAAAACTATTCCACACGTTCACGGCGTGCGCGTAATCAGACTCCGACGCGGCGCTATCGTTCAACCGATTGAAGAATGCTTCGCGGGGCGGTAAACGCGTATCATTGAGTTTGGTGTACGACGTCACGTAGTCGTACGGGAAGACGCCCTTCCTGGTCAGGAGATTGAACTGATCGTTCGACAGCGATTGAAACTCGCGTCGTAGAATCGCGAGTCGTTCTTTGCCAAGGTCCGAAGCGAGTTTCTCCAGACTAGCGGCCAAGAACTTCGACGAATCGACGAATCGAAACTTCAACCCCCTCTGCCAATCGTTGCTCTCGGCGTCGATTCCCTTTACGTGTTTCGTGAACGATATATACCGCTCTTTCGTTACCGGTAGCAGTTGGATCTCCCCCTCGAACGCAGACGCCAACTCCTTGATCACGAAATGCGCGTCATAGCCTGATAGATTATGAAACACTACCGGTATCGTGTACGATCGTTGAAACTGTAAGTTACACGACACGTGGGCCGCGCCTCGGTACTCGCCCGTCGAGTGGCAATGGTCGCGCACTTTTTTGTCCGTGTCGACGAAAAGTTGTCCGCACACGTGACACGCGATCGCTTCGTTAAAACTTTGCCATTGTTGATTCGTCAACGAGTTCATGGGTTTCGCTTTCCGCAACCACGAAAACGCAATGTTCGCAAAGTCACGAAGTTCCTGCACGAACCATTTCACGCACTCGGAATCGTGACGATACGCGCGATAACGACACAGAGACGCGTCGGTGGAACAATGGATGTAATATCCTACGCTGTACGCTCTATGCTGCTGGTACGCGTATGTACGGCTCTGCTCCGTAGGCTCGACGTCCTCCAGCATACATTCGAAGTCCGCGTACACGATGAATGGCGCTCGTTCCTTATTTTTGAAGTTCTTGAACTGCAGCCATTTATCCTTCGCGGACGGCAATTCGACGGCGCACTCGTTCAGCCGCTGGCAGTCCACATTATGCTTCGTCAATTGCTCGGACGAATGGAAGAAGCTTAGACATCTGCAACGATAACAACATCAATAATAAAACATAATAATCAATAATACATCGATCGAAATATACCATATTTTACACACACCTTTCGCAAACGAATACTTGTCCATTGTGTTTGCCGAGTTGCTTGGATACGAGCCTCGACATGCTTCGAATGCATGCGAAATGGTATCGTTGGGGCGTGTTGGGGTCCTGTACGCGTAGCAGGTTCGCGTGTCTCTCACGCTTATCCTCGGTTAAACGCAGAGGCACGCAGCTTTTGTCGGTCCAGGTGTACACGTTCACCGACACGTCGTTCATCCTCACGAACTTCATCAGTTGATTTAACGTCACGGGAAGCGTCATATCATCCGTGCGAAGCAACTCCGAATAGTGTGGGTACGATGCAACCCTATCCGCATGCGTAGCAGCAGGGTACAAACTGGCGACGACGGCCCATAAGAAGCATGCATTGTCTCTGCTCTTTACGTTCACCACCGCTTTTTTCAGGACGACGGCGCGCGGAAGCGTTACGTCGCAACCGGCTCGAAGTGGATTATATTTATTAATATTCACTAGAATATTTAGCACAGTCCTTAGGGTCCATCCACTATCGGGATCTTGGAACTCCTCGATCGCCACTAACGTGGGAGCGACCACGTATTTCGAGTACCACTCGCGAACGTTCGATGTCATTAATAGTACGCGATTTCGCGTACCGAAACTTTTCATGTCTATATTCATATTTAACATAAACTCCGCGTTCAGGACCGTATTCACGGTCACACCAGAATGTTCTCTGATAGCATCTGTCACGCGCGATAGCACCATTCGTCGGGCCCCCTCCAAAAATTGACGCGGATCGATGTAATCCACGTTAATGATCGCACCAGTCGAAATACGATTCCGAAACGCGGTTTCCACATCCTCCCATACGACCTTAGGTGTCGTCCACCGACCCGAAACCCCGAGTCCTACTCGCGAAAACCGTACCCGCACGATCGTACGTAATGTCTTGATACGCGCGATTAGCGATGCCAGACGCTGCTTCGATGCCATTGACACTCCTTCGCCGCACTGATACTCCATGATGAGTCGCAAGCACGTGTCACACTGATTCACCCAGTCTCGGAATTCCACAACACTGCGTAAAAGTTCGGATATTCGGGACAAAACCCCGTACGTGTCCATGAATACCACCATGTTTACTTCTTCTGCTTTAATATTCAATTAAAAGGTGTGCACTAGCAGGTATGAGTGGTTGATGCAACTCTTCCACCTGATGCGGTTCTGATCCGAATATCGAAAACTCAGGGGAAGAATGAGGTGTGACGAATGTTGTCGCGAAGATCTTTATTGAACGACTGCGCGGTTCTGATTGCATATACTAACCACCTACCCTAGTCGAAATTCATGAGTCATTATCGCTCCAAATTCTTTTTCTTCGCACTCTTTCTAGCACTCTTTCTCCTTCGCTCACCCTCAACGCCTCAATCAGGTGACGTGATGTCACGTTTGCTCGATGCCTTACCACGCGTTTCAAATTCACGCGCCCGTGATAAGTGTGTTTACACCCGTCACGGTGGTCTCGATCTTTAAAATACGTTGGCCGATGCCTGAATAATTATCGCGCTAAACTTCCGTATGCATGCGATCACGAAGCAGCCACCTTAAAATCAGTGCTCAAATGCTACTGCGGCGGTCAAGACATACGTTACCGCGAGAAACGTTTTAAGAATTTATCATATCTAAGTCGCCGTACCTCAAGTACAATTGCTTCGAAGTGAATCGCTTTTGAAGTGGATTATTTTTGGAAGTGCATAATTTTGAAAGAGACTGCTTTTGAAGGCTATCGTCAGGCGTTTAACGCACGGAAATACAAGCGATTATACCGTAAGTTTCCATTATCATATTTTTAGTGAATCGTTGTGTTAGTAACATTGAGAATTATAAGAAAAATTGGTTTCAGATTATGTCATTACCCGTGAATTTGAATCGTCCAGCTTCCGGTACGATCACCTCTGCTGTGATACCGATCCATACCTCTAGCCCGAAAGTATACGTTACGTGTCAGAATGTTGGGTTTCAAACCGAAGAAATTCGGAATTACATCGTCCACGAGGCTGAAGCTGCTCACGATGGCGATATTTTTTTAAAAGTTTTTCACAATGCTGACACCGCAATTGATGAACCACCGAATGATCATTACGGGGATGAGCAATTTTGGTTGAATCGACATGCACAACAGACGTACTTTTTAGATAACGACGACGATGATGAAGATGACGTATATTGGAATACATATCACCGGCATCGTGCGGGTGCTCCACAGAGCGTGGTTTGGCGTAACTGTGTCAATGCCAAAAAGATTAATTTTGACACTGTTCATGCGAATGCAGTATCGGGGCTTTACGCTTGCGATATTGCAATTCAGACCGAGCCTGAGCAAATTGACGATGACGCATCTTATGTCGATGGGGATGTATTCTGTGAAATCGTCGACAATGTCATATTTATCGACGACGACGATAGTGCCCTATTTACCGACGATGTATTCGAGTGGGATAATTAAGTTTTAATAAATTATTCAATCTTGAAAATCTTAATATTAATATGTCGGGTTTACTTACCTATCTTCCACCTTCCCTGTAAAGCGGTTGCGCTATTTAGATTAAACGTTCTCGAATAGTTATCGCGACAGCGCGTCGAATTATATTTCATCGACGGATGTTTAAACGGAGTGGCGTTGCATTCTTTCGTGAGACGGTTGCACTATTTACGTTAATTAATCTCGAATAGTTATTGGTGCTGAATTACAGCATCCACGTTAGATCCTTTCGCGCCTTATCTTTCGCGCCTGCGCACCGATCTCCGCACGCGTACGAAAATTCCGCGGTAACGACACGTGTCCAACGTACCTTAAGCATCCGGCAGATGGTATCGACACGAAATGCGCGCGACGCCATTTAAAATTTGAAAATACACCCCCTCTCCCCTGTAGCGTCACCCTCTTATCCACGAACTCGATCGACGCCATCTTGAAATCCTCCTCCCTTGTGACGTCACCCCCTCACCCACGAACGCGGTACCCCCCTCCCCACCTCACCCCCGCACCCATCGCGCGGAAGAGCGCGGTACCCCCTCCACACCTCGCCCCCGCGCCCGGTACCCCCCGCCCCGCCTCACCCCCTCGCCCACACTTGGTCCAGAACTCTCATAGTATACCTACTTAATCTCTATACTACCCAGTACCCAACAATGCATAATTTTTTCATTGTTCGGTTACTTAATTCTAAATAAAATCACGGCATCTACTTAAAGTTAAATAAAGGCATCTTATAGTTTTATCAATGTACATATTTACATATTTACTTACAATTATTACCGTTGTCACTCATTTCACCAAGTAAACGTTAATTACGAAGTCTCCGAACACGGAAGATACGAAACCACGTCGTAGATTAAATTAATTATAAGTGGGAAATTCAGTGTTGAAAAATGAGACGGGATATTATAATACGCTCGCGTCGGTAGCTATGTTGGCACTGCAAATTGCTAATCTTTCGTAGTTACAATGCTCTTATTTCTCACTTTCGTCTTCTATATTATGATCAGATCAGGACAAAATTTTGACTAGATTATATCCGACCATACCTGACTTATATGGGCCCGCAAAAATCAAATCATGTCGGTTGCTGTGGTATAAATTTTTTTGTAGCCATCTATTCAAATTTGCTACTTTTCATCGCTACAAATGGTAAGTACATACTACTTTTCGTGAAAAATTACTCAAACGTTTTAGTTTGCGCTGCGAAAACCGAAACATGATAGTTTTCGTGGCAAACTGCTCAAACGTACTAGTTTTCGCAGCGAAAGAGGAAACATGCTATTTTTCGTGGCAAACCGCTCAAACGTGCTAGTTTTCGCAGCAAAAGGCGAAACATGCTATTTTTCGTGGCAAACTGCTCAAACGTGCTAGTTTTCGCAGCTAAAACCGAAACGTGCTAGTTTTCGCAGCGAAAACCGGAACGTGCTAGTTTTCGCAGCGAAAACCAAAACGTGATAGTTTTCGTAAGAAAATTGAAATGGGCTACTTTTCGTAACCCACGTCGATATAACATCCCGGAACCACCGGAAGACTTTAGGGTAAATCCGGAAAACGCAGTCGGGCCGGAGAGTTGGTCGAGTCGCTATATTTCAGACTCTGTACGTAAAAATGCGTTAAAGTGCAGACCAATTTCTTCTCTAGAAGCCAAACAGATGAATGAATAGCGTCATTTCGCTTCCTTCTGTGTCTTTCAGGATTTATAGGCTTTAAAAGGTAAATTGAGGTTACATTTAACCTCTTTTGTCAAACAGCGGTTGTACAGAATCGTATTTAAAATAAAATTCTAAGTTTATTTTCGTTTAATGTTTGGGAAAATAAGATAGTACAGATATTGAGGGACAGTGCAGTCAAAGTATTTGGCCATATTAATTCTTCCTCTCAAAGCTAACAGGAAGACTATCTGTTGCTGCAGAAAGGAGAGATGGTCGAGTTATGATTTTTGTATTATTTTCGTTTATTTTTTATTATTATTTTATTATTATTTTTGTTTATTGAGTATATTTACTCACTTTTGTATTCATTTGCCTTGCTAATCGGCAGTAGGTAGTTCACTTTTCCTTTTATATGTTCTTTACTTGTTTAATATAAACAAATTAAATATCAATGATTCTCTAGTTGTATTCACTCATAAATAATTTTGCTTTGTCCTTTGTTAATTTTCCATGAATAATTATGTGAGTGGTCTCTGCCAACGACGAAACCCATTTCTTCTGGCACCTCGGGAGAGATGGTTAGATGTGATGACTACAGTTTTCAACCCGGTTTACAGTAAATATTATCGTAAAGCAAATATCGACCAGTTTTTCTGAATCAGCATAAAATTCTGAATATATAGGTTTGTTCTGATCAAATAAGTAATTTCTATATCAATTGTAATAGCCATTTTATATTAGGTGGACAGCGCCTCCCAGATTAACCCTACAGTAGGTCGTACATTTATAATATTTATTTCGGAGTTGGGTTTTTTTCAGATATAACAATCTCCATCCGAACCAAATACATTTTTAATAAATTTTTAATACAATTTTAATATATTTGGTTTGGATGGAGGTTGTTATGTCGTTGTTGTTGGCGAAATTGAAACCTAAATAAATATTAAAATAAAATAAGGTGCGTATAATTAATGCCGTTTGAATACTTTTGTGACCCTGTTTCAGTACATCTTTGCTATAAATGTTTTGTAACTTCCACAAATATTATCCGATTCATTTCAAATTTGGTATACATAATCTCGGTACATGTGTGTCATAGTAGTTAGAACTAGTGTTCCTTCTCTAGAATTCTTTCTCGACAATTTCTCGAGAAATTTTATAATTTCTTATTTTTCATTTCTCAAATCAGGAACACTAGTTACAACGTTACTTTTAGAACTTTAGTCTAACATGTATATTTTCATTGTTTACTGTTTCAAAAGCGAGCGTTCGAATACTTTTGTGGCTCACTGTATATCGCGAGGTGCCTACGATTTCATTCACACGGCGGTACACGCATCCTGAGTGTTTTATTCTCACTGACAGAAGAAGCATGTTTTTGTCACGGCGACACATAAAATAGCAAGCTGGTCATTCATATGCTTAAATATCGCGAATCGTAGCATAATTTATTCCATAATACAACAATTAAATGGAATTAGTCAACTAACCTCGTTAGTCAAGTATCCCGGGTCTCCCCTACTGTTTGATTTTTTCTTATAATCGGAAACTAAAAGTTTCCCCAACAAGCGATTTAAATCGCATGAAGAGCATTAAATAAGCTACTAAATAAACAGTTTTCAAAATTTCTTTATAACAATTAAGTTGAAAAAATTGAAAAAAAGTATTAAATGAACGTACCATATATCCAATTATAAATCATTGGAAAGGGATAATTTTTCCTTTTATGTTTCTTGGCACATTCTGATATCTTTTATAGTTGAAAAGTTCTACAACACGAATGTCACTAACTATCCTTATCCCGATCACTGTGCAGTACTCGTACGACCGACACAGTCCGGCCTGTGCAGGCTAGACGGACACCGTAGTTCATCCGCACGCTCTAGCCTGACTGTGCAAGATTTCTCGAAATGGGACGAAGTTGGAAGTGATTCTTGCATGATTGTATAGAAGAAGGTGCACTGAAAAGATTTCATCCTGTTAAAATACGGGACTCGTTGGGACTTGAAAGATATTCTTTGCCAATTTTAAAAAATGTCGCAATTTTCCTGACTGTTTTCAACATTATTTTTTAATAGATTATTTACATTAATTACTAATAGAAGATGATGTTTTGCGTCATAGATTGGCCTTCGATCATTCTTTTATTTTCCGGCTTGTCCAGCCCGGACTGTGTAGTCCGACCGGGCGCCGCACAGTAGTCAGGATAAGGATAGTTAGTGACATTCATGTTCTATAACTTTTAAACGATAAAAGATATCGGAATGGTGCCAAGAAACATAAATGGAAAAAATTATCCCTTTCTAATGATTTATAATTGAATATATTGTACGTTAATTTAATTTTTTTTCAATTTTGTCAACTTAATTGTTATTAAGAAATTTTGAAAACTGTTTATTTAGTGGTTCATTTAATGCTCTTTAACCGATTTAAATCGCTTCTGGGGAAACTTTTAGTTTCCGATTATAAAGAAAAATCCAATAGTACTATTAGAAATTGTGACGAAATATACAGTTTAATTAAACATTATTATTCATTTGTTATTAATTTATTCAACGGATTTATTTATTTCAACGTATTAAGAAATTCTTTATTCTTTTACCTTGCTCTCATTTGTACAATAAATTGTTTTCTTATTAAATTCTTAGGCTAAAATAGTCTTGTTCCTTTCCGCGTCACCTTGTCGGCGCGGATTTAGCTCCAGGTACAGGTAAAACGGCCTTTCGCCCCTACAGCATTGTTTGATATTTGAATGAGCTTAATAAACGCGATACTGAATTTGATTATTTTCTTGTTTATTCATGTCGTTCGGCTGATCCGTTAGAACTGAGGTCCCAACATTAGAAGCCAAGGAAAAAAAGGATTCGAGGAAGTAGAGAGAGAACATGAATACACAAGGTAAGATAAGGAGCATGAAAGGATAGGAAGGGGGGTCGTTTGTGTTTACGGCCTGAATGTCACGACAGAGTCGATACAGACAGCTGATTTGGTACATATGATCGTAGACATTATTAAACATTCCGCCCGCCTCGTCATTAACGGTTTGGCGATTGTTATAATAGGTCGCGATGCTCGTGATACATTGAGAATTTTTTTTTTTGTTTTTTTGATTACAATAAAGTGATGTCACATAAAGTCCGGAGACGCAAGGCTTGTGGCGTTATTCCGAGTTCGTGGTTTCGAGAAGCAGCGCGCACAATTTTGTCAGGGGTCGCTTGAATGTTGACGAAGCGGTTCGTACGATCGCGACGCGAATCAAGCCGTCTTCTCCAGGGTGCACTGCGATAACGCGTGCAAGTGGCCACTTTGCCGGGAGGTATCTCTCATCAACCATAAGGACAAGAGTTCTAAATTTAATTGATTCGTCGCGGTAATGCCATTTGTTGATTGTTTGGAGCCGCTGTAGATATTCGAGCGACCAGTGTTTCCAGACTCTGTCCGTTATCTGCCAGAATAATTGCCATCGAGACAATCGATTGACTCGTTCATTTTTTAGTGACGGCTCGGGGAATGAATTAATCGGTTCTCCAATGAGGAAGTGACCGGGCGTGAGCGCGTTCAAATCCTCAGGATCGTCCGATAGAAGACAAAGCGGTCTGGAATTCAGGATCTCTTCGACTTCCGCGAGAAGAGTAACAAATTCTTCGTATATTAGCATCGTGGTGCCGATAGTGCGTCGCAAATGGAACTTCGCCGATTTTACCGCGGCTTCCCATTTCCCTCCGAAGTGTGGAGCTGCGGGAGGATGAAATCGCTAATGTGTTCCACGAAGGACCAACTGGTCCTTTAGTTCTATGAATTCTCACGTCGCGGAAGTGAATAAGTGGCGGAGCTCTTTGTCGGCTCCTACCAGATTTGTTCTGCAGTCGCTTGTGATTGTGGCACTTGCGCCACGTCTCCCCACAAACCGACGGTACGCGGCAAGAAACTCAGCGGTCGAATAATCTGTTGCGATTTCAAGGTGCACTGCTGACATAGCGAAACATACGAAAATTATAAGGAACGCTTTGTAAGTTTTCGCGTTTCTTCCACGCCAAGTTTTAACCACGTACGGACCAGCGTAGTCGACTCCGACATTTCGAAACGGACGCGTGGGTGATACTCGGTTCGACGGGAGCTGACCGATTAATTGTTGGCTGGTTCGAGCGCGGTATCGCGTGCACGTGACGCATCGGTGAATAAGTGCTTTTTGTTAGCTAGTGGATAGGAACTGACACGTTCGCATTGATTACGGTATACGAAAAGGTTATATTGTTTATAAAGTGAAGTACATCTTATTACACACGGCGTAATACTCGCGTTCAGTTACAAAAGTGCTATAACGGTACGCGTGACAAATCATCGCCACCGGCGATGAAATTCCCGAAATCAAGCGATTTTCGACCTTATTCTGCGATCTTTAAACGTTTGTAACTCAGAGCACTGTCAACCGATTTTGATGAAATTTTCAGCATGTATACAGCTTACTTAAATTTACAAACGGGTTTTTTGAATTTTATTACAGGCTCAGAAAAAAAAGTTGAAAAAACTGCCCTTTCTATTTTTTTTTTGCTATTCCGACAAATTGCATTTTTTTCAAAACTACGAAACACGTCACTTATCAAAATAATCCTTCTACCTTCTAAAAAAAACTCATGTCGTTTGGACCAATTCTAAAAAAGGTATGCGATTTTAAAAAGTGTGCCAATACTTTTTTACTCACTGTATATGGCAATCAGAGTCAAATTCTTTTCCTCGCTCAGTCGGTACACGCAAGGGTCGGCGGTTGATGGAACAGCTCCGATCTTCCTGAGTTCGCCATCCAACTTGACGTGCCAGCAACGCCCCGCTTGTTTCAGACCGTAAAGGGCCCTTTTCAAGAGACAAACCTTGTCTCCGTCTGACAGTTCTTCTAGCATCCTTTTCGCCTTGGCCCTGATCTCGACATCTCTTCGCTCGCTCTTGACAATGTGTTCCAGTATTTCTCTCGGGGATTTCGGAACTTCCACGAAGATCTCTTCTTCGAGCGTTCCGTTCAAGTACGCGGTCGTCACATCGAAATGGTGCACGACCATGTTGTGTTATTCGGCGAGGGCCGTGAGGAAACGTATGGATCCGAGGCGCGCGACGGGGGCACACGTTTCGCCGAAGTCCACGCCCGGTCTCTGGGCGAAACCGCGAGCCACAACCCTGGCCTTCCTTCTCTCCAAAATACCCGCCGCTTCGTATTTGTTCCTCAGTACCACGCGACTTCCGATGACCTTGCGTTCGTGACGCCTCCCCACGATTTTCCACATATCGTTCTCGATGAGGGACTTGAACTCCTCCGCCATCGCCTGCAGCCATTCATGAGCCTCCGGACTTGACATGGCTTGTTCTACGGGAATCTCCGCCATACAGGCGCTCTCAGCTCCATCCGTCCTCACCTCGCGCGTCTGGTATATCTTTCTCGGCCTGCCCGGTCCACCAGTCGATACCTTTCGAGGCCTACCTGGACCCCTGCTTAGCTGAATCGGTTCAGTCTCTTCAGTGCGTGGATTGCCCACTGCGTCTTCCGGTTGCTCTTCTTCATTTTCGACATCACCGTTGTCCTCTTGACTCACGGAATCTTCATCTTCGACGTGGTTCCTCGCCTGTGCATGGTCCTCAAATGGAATGGATTCAATTTCGATGAAGCCTTCCGGCTCCTTCGACGTCGCGTCTTCGTGTATGATGGAGTCGTCGTCTAAGAAGTCCGTGTAGCAGTTCGTGAGTGGATACGAGCCTTCCAAGAATCTCACGTCTCATGAGCACTCTATCTTCCTTTCGTCCGGTATCCACACTCTGTATGCCTTCGAATTTTCTGCATACCCGATGAAAATCCCCTCCTTGGATCGTGGTATGAACCTCCCCTTGTTCGGTTTCCTGTCCAAAACATAGACATTACACCCGAAACTTCAAAAATAATTTACGTCGGGCATCTTGTTGTGCCACTTCTCAAACGCCGTCGATCCCTATAAGTACTTCGTGGGGCATCTGTTTCGAATGTGGATCGATGTTGAAACTGCTTCCGCCCAGAACGAAGGGGATAGGCCCGACTGGAGCAGCAGACATCTAGTCATCTCGACGAAGGTTCGGTTTCTTCTTTCGGCAATCCCGTTTTGCTCCGGGTTGTAAGCAACGGACAGCCTCCTCCGGATCCCGTGCGAGTTCAAGTATTCGTCGAATCTTTTGTTCACGTACTCTCCGCCGTTGTCGGACTGCAAATATTTTGCCTTGCGTCCCGTTTGAGTTTCCACTAAGGTCTTGTATTCCTTAAACGTCTCGAAGACTCCATCTTTTGAACTCAGAAATCTGACTTCGCACCATCACAAATGATCGTCTGTAAAAGTCACGAAATATTTCGACCTACCGTTCGACTCCACTCGCATCGGACCGCAAACGTCCGAATGGATTATCTCCAATAATTCGGACTCGTGGGTGAACTTCTCCGGGAATGGTGTTCTTGTCATCTTCCCGCGTATGCAGATATCACACACGAACTCTTCGTTTGATTTCAGACTTTCACTTTTTATTATTCCCTTTCGATTAATTACTAATAAATCCCTGAGGTTCAGGTCTCCCATACGCCAGTGCTACAAATTCGTAGTGTTGTTTGCATTTAACTTGGACGCACTCTTGCACTCTTCGCTGCGTTTCTGACGTACACAATACAAATCATCGATTCTATTAGCTATTAATTTCGTTCGTCCTTCTTCGTCGACGACCGTCGCGAGATCCCTCGAGAAACTCATAGTGAAGCCCTTGTCGGTGATTTGCTCGAAAATCAGTGACGTTGCTCATCCTTCCGTCGACGTCGGCAGCGATCGACGTCGTCCCGCGTGCTTTAATTACTGTGGACGTATTGTTGGCTAAATTCAATTTACCGCACTCGGAGTCGATCACTTTAGTAAAAGCGTCAAGGTTGCGACACAAATGCAAGGAACAACCACTGTCAATACACCATTCCTTCCCTCACTCGTCGCGGTCTGCTCGCAGCGCCGTTTCCGTACCGAAAACGGTGGATGTGTATAGAAAAACACTTTGAGCTTTCTTCGCGTTCGAGCCAGGGTTCTCTTTTCAAGAGCAGTCAGCAGCCTTGCGTTCGACCTTATGGCATTTATGGCATCGAAATTTAAATTCTTTCGTGTCGGCGGTATCCGGCTTCCGGAATTTTTCCTTCTTCGTATTTCAGCGTTTCGCGCGCGATTTTTCCACCTTCATGGCGTTTAGTATCGTCTGACGCGTTTCATTGTTTCGGGCATCGTGTTCCTCAACGATCTTAATGCGTAGAATTTCCGGCGTCGGGAGCTCGTCCCGCGATTCTATGGCAAACCTGAACGATTCGAAATTCGCGGGCAAACTGTACAACAGTAAGATCGCCAACAGATCTGGATCGATTTTAACTTCCATATCATCCCGCTTGTCGACGATATCGAAAAAACTCGCGAACGTGCTCACGCACGTTTCCGTCATCTTGCATGCGATGCTGAGTCAAACGTTTTAATAACGTCGCGTTTCTCGCCGAACCTTTTGACTGATATATTTGTTCGAATTTCTGCCACACTTCGCGAGAGGTTTTGAGACCCTTTATTTGCTTCAACTCCATGGGATTAATGGATAATATTAGATCCGACGTTGCCTTTTCGTCCTTCCTCAACCACGTGTTCATGGCGGTGATTGACATTGCGTCGCCTTCGACCAATTCAGGCATTGGGCACGTACCGTTTACGTAACACCACGCGTCGTTCTTTATTAACACTGCTTGCATTTGCATCTTCCACGTGTCGTAATTGTCCTTAGACAGCGTCTCGATTTTGTACGTACTCGCCATGTTCCGCACTTTTCACGAAAACTTCACTTAACCATTTCACACTGAATTTCTCACTTATTCAACGACCGTCCTGGGCCCATAACCTGTTATCTAGTGGATAGGAACTGACACGTTCGCGTTGATTACGGTATACGAAAAGGTTATATTGTTTATAAAGTGAAGTACATCTTAACATATATTCAGTTACAAAAGTGCTCTAACGGTTCGCGTGACAAATCATCACCACCGGCAGGGGCGCGCGAGACACATTGCCGTACATCCCTTCTCGATTGCCGATTGCTGGTGCGATCTACCGGCGTCAATTCGCATGCGCTAACACTTTTACCGTTGTGCGCCCGCATAGGATCCAGTATTCTTGCCCAATTGTGGCAAGCGTGAGTTGGACGCCGCCGTGAAGCGTCCTTCGATGTGCCTCAGCAACAACCAGGCCAGTTAGAGGTGCGTTTCTTGGCAAGAGTGGCGATTGCCTAGCATCGTCATCGAGCGCAGCGTTTTTCAGACGACCTCCGTCCCGTAGAACGCCGTCGTGATCTAGAATGGGGATTAGTGTTTTAAGTGAACTTGACTTCGATACCTCTCCATGTCGATTGATTCGGCTCAGGTCGTCTGAAAAAGCTGCGGCTTGCGTCAATTTTACCCAGACGAGCCGCGCGGCCTTCAACTCATTAGTAGTGATGACATCGATGTTGATTTTCGATATAATTCGCCGAAATAGATTGACCGCTTGAAGGACATACGCTGTAACCCTCAGCAATTTGTTGAGGTTTGAGAATTTGTTGATGACTTCTCACTCCTGGGATGATGTAATGATCGCGGCGGTGACTTTCGCGTGTTTCCTCTCTTCGACGGCGAAGTGACCGTCGAGCAGTGTGGGAGTTTGGGGCCAGAACGTGGACGGCCTTGACAGCCAGCGAGGGTCGTTCCACCACTTGGAACAATTTTGAAGGCCTCCTGTAGAAATACATCGAAAAGCGAGGTCTGCCGGATTGTCCTAGCCTGGACTGTGATGCCAATAAGCGCTTGGCACCAG
Source organism: Andrena marginata (assembly GCA_963932335.1). NCBI lineage: Eukaryota > Metazoa > Arthropoda > Insecta > Hymenoptera > Andrenidae > Andrena > Andrena marginata. The sequence goes on from OZ010662.1 coordinate 27,711,024, forward strand.
CTCTTGAATTAAGGCGACTCGGTTTCCGACGAAATCGTTCCATCGGGAGGGGCTTCCTCGTACCCAGATGAGAGTGACTGTTGAATCAGTCCATAGATGAACGGGTACTTGGTTAAGCTCGAGGCTGGTGCAGACACTGGCGATAAGACGAGCAAGCAGGAGGGCAGCGCAGAGTTCCAGACGAGGAATCGTGACGCGCTTGAGAGGTGTGACCTTTGTTTTGGCTGCCACGAGAGTGATGACGCTATGCTCTGAATCTTCAGCATGGACGCGTAGATAGACGCATGCTGCCATTGCGTCAAGTGATGCGCCTGCAAATCCATGAAGTTCCATTATAGAATTTGGTGATTGGATTCCGAATCATCGTGGCACGGAGACATCGATTGCTGCGATTTCTTCGTTCAGTTTATCCCATTTTCTGGCAGAATCTGGGGAAAGAGGTTTGTTCCATTCGAGCTGTTGCGTCCAGAGATGTTGGAATCCGATTTTTGCGACAATGACAACTGGCGCTATCCATCCGAGAGGGTCAAACAGCCGAGCAATGAACGATAACACTGTTCGTTTGGTCCATTGATGTCAGGATGGATTCGCTGTGCTGTTGAAGACGAACTTGTCATTACTGATTCGCCACGAGAGCCCAAGCGTTCTGTGAATGATGGTCTGGTCGATGGTACGAGCGGCGAGGGTCTCTTGCCGGTCCGGGGTGATGTCTTCGAGGACCTGGTCTACCGCGGCTGCCCATTTTCGTGCGTGGAAGCCGCCCGCCATGAGAAGACTGTCTAGTTGGCGGATTTTCTCACGCGCTGAGTCGATCGTGTACGCGCCTGACAAGATATCATCGACGTAGATTTCTGATCGGACTATCGTCGCAGCGAGTGGATAGCGAGGACCCTCATCGTCTGCCAGCTGCTTCAGGACACGTAGAGCTAAGAATAGAGCAGCTGTGAGCCCGCACGTTGCAGTCGTGAGATGATATGGCACCGATGCATCGTTTTCACTTGGTGACCGTAAGATGCGCTGGAAATACCAGTCGTTGCGATGCACTCGTATTTGGCAATACATCTTTTCGATGTCTGCGCTGAAGACGAAAGGATACTGGCGCCAGCGGAGGAGGACTCCGGTAATGTCGATCTGCAATTTGGGCCCAGGCATGAGGTATTGATTTAACGACAGCCCGAGATTTGTTTTTTGCGAACCGTTGAATACAACTCGGAGTCGCGTCGTTGAACTAGATTCTCGTAACACACCGTGGTGAGGAAGATAGTGGACGTGGTCAGTCGCGCCATCCGGTACCGGAACTCGAATCATATGCCCTAGAGTTTGATATTCCGCGAGGAAGGAGCTATAGAGATCCTTGAAAGTTGAGTCGGCGCGACTCCGCCGATGAACACGTTGTAGAGATTTCGGCTTGCGTTCGCGAGTCACCTAGACGCGTTGGTTGTAATTTAAATGGAAGGCGAACAACGTACCTTCCTGATGGCTCGCAATAATGCGTTGACATGAAGTGTTCTTCGCACTGGGCTTCGTCTTCAGAGTGCCTCGGTGAGGTCATTCGAGGAATTTCTTTTAGTGTCCAAAACCGCACGATTAACGAGGTCAAGTCTCCGAGGTTAATGCTGCTTTGTAGCACATTATGGTCATAGGATTCGGAATTCCGCAGAGATACCGGTCCCGACATAATCCACCCGAGAGCTGTTTCCTGTGCGATTAGGGCTTCCGGAGGACCTTGTCAAAAACCACCGCGGAGTAGGCTGCCGTCGATATCAGCGCCGAGTATGATTTCGATTTTTCCGGCTTTAGCGTAATTAGGATTGGGTAAAGGCGCGGCTACACATGTGCAACGCGCGCTGCAGAACATCATTATAAGGGTCGATTTTTATGGTTCTGCGCGCAACTAGGTACCTCGTGCAACACCAAGCCGCGCACGCAAATGGTTGCGCGCATCGTCGAAGAATTTGGTGATATTTGTCTATAGTTTTTGAACTATAATAGCTATCGAAACGAATTTTGCGCTAAAAAAATAGGAAAAAATTATCCCCTTCTAATGATATATAACTTAATATTTTTTACATTTATTTATTTCTTCTTTTTCAATATTTTTATGTTAATTGATATAAAAAAAAATTGAGAGCTGTTTATTTGGTACTTTATTTAATGCTCTTTCAATAGTTTAAGTCGCATGTTGAGGAAACTTTTCATTTCCAAGTTATAAAGATAGTAGTGGGGAAAACAAAGTGGTGCGGGTCGAAAAACTTAGTGACACTTCATGCATTTGTAGAATACCATTTATCTTACCTGTTATTTACATATTAATTCGTCAGCTTCGGTATCTAGATTTTTTTTTATTACATGATTTTAGTCGGATAGCCGGTATATATAATAATAATAATCATCTTTATTCCATGTTTAAATAGCATATACAAAAGAGAAACCGTTTTGAAGGTCGCGGAAAGGGCGAGGCTCAGCGTAGCTGCTATTATGGTTGACCCGAAGGCACTATATGGTTCGGATGTTAATAGAAGTTTATGAAATATATCTTCATATGTTGATTTTCTTGATTTTTTCTCATATTCCAAGTTGTTTGGGAATGCAGTAATTCCCAAAGCCACCACACTCGCTCTCGGCGCAGCACCTCACGGACTCAATGCAGAGTCGCTGATCTACGGTCGATTCCCCAATCACCGATGGGGATCGACGGTTAATCACCAATCATCAACGCGGAGTGTGCGCCATTCAGCCAATCAGCGCAACGCTTGACTCTGTTTCGATTGGTCTGGGAACACGCGCGAACCAATAACAGCTCACCACGTCTATTCATCAACCAACCAAATTTCCCCACGTCTATACTCTCTCGAGCATGTTCGAGAAGACGCGTAACGGAAATGATCATCCATTGTTGTACGGTCTCTTGTTCGCACAGTGTATAGATAAGGACGTGGCACGTGTAAATTCAAGTTTTCTCACTTTGTGAATTCTCATCAAATATTGTGTACTCTCTAAGTCGATGGAACCCAGAACGCTCACCTTTCGGACTCACGCTCGTATCTTCTCACGCTCAGTTTCGATTGTAGATCGCCGCGAGTGACGCGCACGTGGTGGTGCAAGTGCATTGATTCTATCATCTTCGTGCATTCAAATAATGGCGAGACTGCCTTGGTCGAGCACCTCTTCACTGTCGCTCCCTAACCTCACTTTTACCAGCGTGCTCACCCAACTTAATTCTCAAACACAAGTTCTACATTTTTTAAAATCTTTGTGACATTGTTTCCTGTGCCGCTTCAGACAGTTGTCCAATTGGGAATAATGCGTGTTCTATGAACCATGCATTAATATCCTGTGGACAGAAGCTGGTCTAAACAGTTCCTTGAAAAGTTGAACAAAGATAGAAATGATTCTTGCGTGAGTACATAGAGCAAGATATACTGAAATTATTTCATTTACAGTGAGTAAAAAAGTATTGGCACACTTTTTAAAATCGCATAACTTTTTTAGAATTGGTCCAAACGACATGAGTTTTTTTAGAAGGTAGAAGGATTACTTTGCTAAGTGACGTGTTTCGTAGTTTTGAAAAAAATGCAATTTGTCGGAATAGCAAAAAAACATAGAAAGGGCAGTTTTTTCAACTTTTTTTCTGAGCCTGTAATGAAAATTCAAAAAACCCGTTTGTAAATTTAAATAAGCTCTATACATGCTGAAAATTTCATCAAAATCGGTTAACGGTGCTCTGAGTTACAAACGTTTAAAGATCGCAGAATAAGGACGAAAATCGCTTGATTTCGGGAATTTCGCGATTTGATCTTTTTTGGCTCGTTTCTTCGGCGGTTCAGGGGTATTCGCACCCGGAATCTCCTCGACGTCCACCGCGGCTTCCCTCGAGCAACCCGGTTGCGGGCTGTTATCGATTTCAATTGTCTGTAAAAATTAATATTTGATAAATTAATACAGGCAACATTCGTACTAGTAATAAATTAATCACGTAACTTATATGTAAATTGTTAAATAATTGTTAATACGTGTAATTACAGCTGCCTAATTCATCAGAAGAATGGCTAAAAATTTCTAAAGGATTTTTTGAGCAGTGGAATTTCCCGAACGCAGTTGGAGTGATAGACGGGAAACACGTCATGCTGCAAGCTCCCGTCCGTAGTGGGTCGCAGTATTTTAATTATAAGGCGTACCACAGCATAGTTTTATTTGCAATGGTGGACGCGGAATATAACTTCACGTTTGCAGATGTTGGGTGTCAAGGTAGAATTTCCGATGCGGGAATTTTTAAAGATACAGTAATTAGCAACAAGCTGAAAGACCACTCTCTCTGCTTACCTGATATGGCACCCCTTCCTGGTAGTACCCGCAAGGTACCATATATTATTTTAGGTGACGAAGCTTTTGCTTTAACAAATAACATTATGAAACCCTATCCCGGAAGTCACAGGAAGGGGTCTGAATAAAGAACGTATAATTATCGGCATTGTAGAGCACGGAGAGTGGTTGAAAATGCTTTCGGCATCTTATCTGTTGTATTCCGTGTCCTCCGAAAACCTATGTTATTGAACCTGTAACGTTCCGCTAACACCGCCATAAATTTTTCCTTTTATTTTTCATATATATTGTTAATTTCCTTTATTATACGTAAGATTGTATACAACGCGTGCGAGAGCGTGTTCAAACAGCGCGCGAAAGGCCGAGTGACGCGCAACGCATGCGCATAACCTTTAATTCAAAAGGTAAACTCAGTGCCGCGAGCGAATCAAGCGCGCGTGCGCACATCGAACGAACAACCGGACGCCGAATTATCCGAGCGTAGTGCGCGAGTGGCGCGAAACGGATGTGAATATTAATTGGTGCGCGAGATCGCACAGCGAGTGATTGGTGCGGGCCAAGTACCACAAATCGGTATAAATAGAGGCCCGCCAGCAGCAGGAAGGCAGACTTGGTTCTGCAACCGAACCTAAACGAGGCCGCTTCCGCCAGCCCCTCAGTCTAGCAGATCTAGAAGAAGTTTATCTTAAACTCTGAACCTCCAAATCCTATACGAGGCCGCTTTCTACAGCCCCTTAACTTCCATACGAGGTCGCTTTCTACAGCCCCTCAACTTCCACACGAGGTCGCTTTCTACAGCCCCTCAACTTCCACACGAGGTCGCTTACTACAGCCCCTCATTCTAAACCAACTACGTCCAAGCGTGGGCCAGCTTATAGGCACCAGAAGACAACGACCAAATACGAAGGAAGGAAGCTACTATTTCACCTACCATCTGGGGACGCCCTAACCGGCTACCTGGCTACCATCTGAGGTCGCTTTAACTAGCCCCTCGGCTTCCATCCTAGAAAGTGTAGTCAAGCTTATAGGCAACTGGAAGCCACATCTATCCTCGAGAAGGAACGCTCTCTATATCTCGACTAACATTCCAAATCGACCTAGTGTCGTATCTTGTATTACACCGACTTCGTGTCGAGACTTTATACTATATCTTTATACGCCACAATCAAGTTATATTAGTAGTAAGGCTAGGAGAGTTCTAACTCAGGTCCTCTGAGGGGGGCGCGGGGGTGGGGGGAAGTGAGGGCGCGCGGGGGAGTGCGGCGGAGGGAAACATGGGCGCGGGGCCTGCGGGGAGTGGAAGACCGGTGGCGCGCGCACGTGCCGCGGAGTGGGGGAAGCCGCGATGATGGAGGGGATCAGTCCGGACCGAGCCGCCGCGGAGATCGGGCCCACCGCCGGAAGGGGGAATGACCCCCGAAAACTTTTTTAGACCAACCCAAATATTTTTTCAAACCATTATGTGATGGAATTTTCCCCACCAACGCAGAGAAATAATTTATTTTTATCAGACGATATCGGACAATGTCGGGCAATGTCGGCTTTTTACACCGCGTCTTCGGAGGAGGGAAAGAGACAGAGCATCATTTTAAAGCTAAAATTCTAGGGAGAGAAAGAGACAACACTACATAGGGTTACAATCGCATGCATTCTAAAAATTTTCAAAATGATTTTCAATCTTAGCGTCTCGCGGGATCGTATGTAATATGAGTCCTCCTCTGGAGCAGCCGTGCGGGATGACGTCATTTTCACGACGCGAAGAACAAAATAGAATTCAGACGTCAATCGTACCTCTTCGAACGTCAATCGTACCACATCGAACGTGTAATGAACCGCTTCTAAATAATTACAACTATCGTCTTAATCTAGCGTACATGCAGGAGGTTGGGGAGTGTGACGAAAAAACATTTATGCATTAAAAATTGATTATATTTTATTTATGCCTCTAGCGCTTAGACCACCAGTTGAATATTTTAAATACATTTTGCAAGGCACAGTGCTTTGCGTGTCTGCCACAACGCAGAGTATTAACTACATTTAGCTTATTTAGGGATTTGATATCCTCGTAGTCAATGTCCAGCGTCTCGATGATCACGTCCGCTCTCGTATTTTCATCGAGGAAATCCACAAGCCAGTCGCGTTTCTGCAGCCCTTTAACGTATACTATATGGGATGTGTCATCTTCTTCGTCGATCGCATCAGCTACAGCTTTCGTAATTAGCTGTTTAGCCATACTGTACGGAACGTCTCCATCGTCCCACCGTAGTCCATGATGTTTTACCACCAACCATTGGATGCTTGATTTGTCTCGAAAGTCACTGTAGATAATGAGCGATTGATGGAATTGCTTTCGGGAACTGTGTTAAATAGAGGTGCAATTGCTTCCCCCACCACCGCATTTTATTTTAAAACTATCAATTTTTCCAAAATGTGTTCAAGGTATCAGACAATGCAGATAGTCGTGTGAAAAAAGTATTTTATTTATTGATAACATATATACTATTCTGGCGTCTGACATGCATCACGAACGATCAATCCCAATCCTGATGCTAAGAGTTCACAATCTATTAAAGAGTTCGGTTCGTAGCAGTCGCTTTCAGTAATGATTTTCTCGTATTCCGCGGTCGTTGTATTAGCAGTACGTATAATGTTGACAAAGGAGGCGTACTTATTGGTTACGGACAGAGATGGGCATTATCTAGATAAAAAATTATTTAAATAACGGTTCGAATAAAAGATACTTTTTCTTTTATTCGTTATTCGAATCCTCGAATAACACGGTTTACGTTTATTCGTTATTCGGAGCTTCGAATAACGCTATTTATCTTTATTCGAAACATCACGGATAAATAAATTTATTCGAAGCGAATTTATTCGACAGCGGAAGATAATTTTTTATTCGAAGTGAATTTAGTCGAAAGATAATTTCTTGATTCGAGGAACTTTTATTCGAACCGTCGAATAAGGTTTTTATGTTTATCCGTAGTTTATTCGACTTTTATTCGACGGCTTCGAATAACTTTCGACGCGGGATCTCGCCTCGAGTTGAGGACTTGGGTTGTTCGGCGGCGGATTGTGATCTTGGTTCGAGCTTCGGTTGGAGAGCCATACATTGTTGCTTGCGATGGATTATACTTATATAAATAGCATGTATGTAAAACTTCCATATATTCTATCGTATCGGCATGAACGTTTCATTAAAATACTCTTGAGATTTTTTAGATGAAAATGAATTTAAACGCGATATAAATCGGATTAATTTTAGCATTATTACATTATAAATGTTACATTCATATTTAATTATCTATAGTTCTGAAAATAATCCAATTTATATCGTGTTTTAACTAATTTCAATGGAATGAATCTCGCAACTTTATTAACAATCCATAATTATTATTCTAAAAGTCGGAAACATCTTGGTATGACAAATTTCGAATACTATAAGGAAGCTAGGGTTTTGGAAGTTCTATGGACATTAACTTATTTATTGGTTAACTTTAGATAGATTATGAAAAAATGACGATGTTTCTTACATTTGTTTGCTAGAAAATGCAAATAAACGGGACCACAATATCGCAATATCTTTTGTAAACAAAATTTGTTCTTATGATTCTTGTAATAATTACATGTATCTTATTATTTTGTAATTACAACAATCATAAGAACAAATTTTGTTTACAAAAGATATTGCGATATTGTGGTCCCGTTTATTTGCATTTTCTAGCAAACAAATGTAAGAAACATCGTCATTTTTTCAAAATCTATTTAAAGTTAACCAATAAATAAATTAATGTCTATAGAACTTCCAAAACCTTAGCTTCCTTATAGTATTCGAAATTTGTCAGTTATGTTTATACCAAGATGTTTCCGACTTTTAGAATAATAATTATGGATTGTTAATAAAGTTGCGAGATTCATTCCATTGAAATTATTTAAAACACGGTATAAATTGGATTATTTTCAGAACTATAGATAATTAAATATGAATGTAACATTTATAATGTAATTATGCTCAAATTAATCCGATTTATATCGCGTTTAAATTCATTTTCATCTAAAAAATCTCAAGAGTATTTTAATGAAACGTTCATGCCGATACGATAGAATATATGGAAGTTTTACATACATGCTATTAATATAAGTATAATCCATCGCAAGCAACAATGTATGGCTCTCCAGCCGAAGCTCGAACCAAGATCACAAGCCGCCGCCGAACAGCCCAAGTCCTCAACTCGAGGCGAGATCCCGCGTCGAAAGTTATTCGAAGCCGTCGAATAAACTACGGATAAACATAAAAACCTTATTCGACGGTTCGAATAAAAGTTCCTCGAATCAAGAAATTATCTTTCGACTAAATTCACTTCGAATAAAAAAATTATCTTCCGCCGTCGAATAAGTTCACTTGGATTAAATTTATTTATCCCTGATGTTTCGAATAAAGATAAACCGCGTTATTCGAAGCTCCGAATAACGAATAAACGTAAAGTATCTTTTATTCGAGTTTATCTAGATATTATCTTTGCCCATCTCTGGTTACGGAGTACAAAATTTCTGATAAACATGAGAACATATGGTCGATACAACGAGCATGTTTGAACATTTGAATTATCGGAGCTTCAGACATGTGTATGACTGAACTATTATCCGAGATTTTAGCAATTCGTTCACTGTGTATTCTTGTGAAATCGATATGTAAATGATCAATCGCGATAGGGTCTTGATATACTAATGCAGCATCGAAGTGCAAACGCCGAAGTATCTGTGATTCTTGCTGCAGTAGAAGCTTCCACGTAGACATGGAGAAGCAAACCTCATGACATTTATTATCGGCTATAGCAATCTCGATGCGGTCCAAATCCTGGCCGATGCAAATCCCTATTATGAGACGTTTGTAGGCAGTAGCAGTCAATGGATAATCACGTCCCAGGATTCGTATGATAGGTTTTTTCAATACTGATGCGGATGCATTGCTGTAAGAGCCACATACCCAGAGTTAATGATTCAGTTGGTTTCATATAAATAAAAAAATACGTAGAGAGTACTATATCCTATGTACCTTATATTCTGTTTGCGTTCCTGAGGCTGTTGTTGTTGAGACTGCTGCTGCTGGTTTGAAAAATCCATATCGTTCCAGTCATTGGTGTAGTTTCCACACATTCGGGAAGTGTTGTTGAAATGTCGGTTGTACATTTTGAATATGTACTATGACGAAGTCTATTGAACGGAAGCGGTTAATAATTGTGCGGGCACGAACGTATGCGACTGCTGAGCGATTATTGCAACAGCGTTCGAGGACTGGCTTAAATAGGGATGCATAGCACAATCCCCACCATCTACCCCCCCTCTTATTCCTCAGCTATATTTTTTATGATGTGAATACAATATAATACTTTGAGAAACGTCATATGCATGAATCATAGAATTATGCTGTGTTGGCAGAAACTGTATCGGATGATTTGGAGTTTGCACACCATATAAGGTCATATCACATGATCGCAAGTAACTTGAGCCCCATCCTCAAGGATAAACGTTTCGATACGTGTTGAACGTCGAATCTTAGAGTTATGCGGAATCATCAGAAACATCGATTCTTAGAAAATAGGTGTCAGCAGAAACATCAATTCTTAGAAAATAGGTGTCAGCAGAAACTGTGTAGGATGATCTTGCGGGCTAATTCGTCATACGCGTAAATCATAGAAAGAATTATGCTGTATCAGCAGAAACTGCATAGAACCATGTTGGGACGGATCGCCTTTTTTTTTTGCATGCAATGCATTCGAGGGGAGGGAGTACGCCAAAAGAGTTAGACAGAGATATCAAATCATGATGAGGATATATAATATGCGCTCTAAACTGCACAAAGCCTCAAATCGTTGCAACGTGTTGCGAGGAAAAGACATACTGCAATTACGACCATGGCAGAATTCGCGCAAGTAGAACGCCAATTGTTGGATCAATCTGCACGATTGATTTCACGGGAAGAGTACCTCGCGTGGGAAGAACGGTGCAACGAGTGCATCGAATCTTTAGAAAAGCACAGCCGCGTAAAACGCCCGCGATTATCAATCGGTGTTCAACAATCGTTGGTTGCTCGAATCGCGAGGCTCGAAGGACTGAAACATTCGTTGCGCGGACGTATCATGCGCGAAGGTGCAGGACATTCTAGCACGGGACTTTTGTGGCGCGAGATAGACACTGCGTTTGATAGCCGCGTGTTAACTGGTGCAGTGCTAAATTCAAACTATATCGAACCGCGCAACTTCCTTCAGGATGCGGGGACCATCGTGCTGGAGCATGTGCGGGGCGCTTTGAGGAAACGTCGAAACCTCAAAGTGAACACTGTATTTAACGGCGAATGTGTAGCGGGTGACAAGCATGCTTGTAAAAGCATTAATACCCGAAACTGCGAACTCTTCGGCACATCCGATCTACAGGAGTGGTACCAACGATGCGTCATCGAACCCACCCTGGCTTCGCTGGAAGAGTTCCAGGAACGTGACAGCGGATGGGCATTGACGCGAATCCCCAACCTGACCGTCAATGTTAATAAGTACAATCCGCTGCGCGCGGGATGTCACATCAAGTTGCCGCGGGAATTGGTGCTAAAGGAAGCAACAATTAGTGTGCAATCCCCGGACAATGCGTGTTTCGCGTGGGCAGTGGTCGCCGCTCTCCATCCCGCTGAAAGAAATGCCGATCGCCCAAGTTCATACCAGCACTATGCTTCCGTATTAAATCTCCAGGGCATTGAGTTCCCTATGTCCCTGGAGCAAATTGGGAAGTTTGAGCGGCAGAACAACATCTCCATCAACGTGTACAGCTTCGAGGCGGAGAATGGTTCGAAGGTCTTTCCACTGCGCCTCACCAGCCAAAAGAGGGATCAACACATCAACTTGCTCTACACGCCGAATCAAGAGCATGGTGATGTAGGGCACTTTGTGCTGACCAAGAACTTATCTCGGCTGGTGTGCATGCAGCTGAGCAGACACAATGGGAAAAAATTCATCTGTGATCGGTACGTATAGAAAACTTGTGAAATATTGAAATGTCTCGCAAAACAATTAAATAAAAAAATTTTGTGTTTTTACAGATGTATGCACTACTTTAGCTCTACCGAGAAGTTGGAGGCGCATGCAGTGGACTGTGGGCAGATGAACGACTGTGCCATCGTGCTGCCCAGCGAAGGCAAAAATTTCCTCAGCTTCGAGAACCACTGTAGGAAGGAGCGGCTCCCCTTCGTGATGTACGCAGATCTGGAGTGCATCATTGAAAAAACAGAGGACAGCCACCGAATTGATGACAACAAATTACACACGTATCAACATCATAAAGTTCATAGTATAGCCTATTATATGCATTGCTCATACGATACATCCCTATCGATGTATCGGTGTCGTCGCGACGCGGATTGTGTTTCATGGTTCGTATACGAATTGAAAAAATTTGCAAACTTTGTTAAACCCATTCTGACCAGTAATGTTCCCATGCTGGATTTAACTCCCGAACAGCGGACGACATTTCGCGATGCAACACACTGTCATATTTGCGAAGAACCATTCGAGGCTGATGATGTACGAGTTCGCGATCATTGCCATCTCTCCGGACGGTTTAGAGGCCCAGCACATTCGGAGTGCAATTTAAATTATAAAAATGCGTTTTATATCCCCATAGTTATCCACAATTTATCCGGCTACGATTCACATATCATTATCGAGGAAATAGCTACAGCTTTCGACGGTCACGTTGACGTATTGCCTATAACTAAAAAAAAGTATATTTCATTCACTAAAAATGTCGAAGATATGGCTGACTCAGACTCGCGAAATTATATTAAATTACGATTCATCGATTCGTACAAATTTCTCAATACCAGTCTCAACAAATTAGCATCTTTTCTCAGCACAGATCAATTAAAAATTTTACGATCCGAATTTGAAACATTATCCGTTGAGGATTTCAATTTATTAACGCGAAAGGGTGTATTTCCGTACGAATACCTTGATTGCGCGATCAAGCTGCAGGACCCGTGCTTACCGCCGCGCGAGTCATTCCACAGTTTGTTAACGTTGATTACGCACACGCCGAGACTGTCTGGCAGCGTTTCGGGATTAGAACCTTGGGCGAATACAGCGATTTGTATTTGAAAACTGATGTCTTGTTATTGGCAGATATTTTTGAAAATTTTCGCGAAAGTTGTACCAAGAGTTATGGACTAGATTCAGCACATTATTATACTCTACCTGTTTTCACGTGGGATGCCGTGCTAAAACATACCAAAATTACATTCGAATTGCTCACAGACGTCGATATGGTCATGTTTATCGAACGCGGTATACGTGGGGGTTTAAGCCAATGTTCTGGACGATATGCACATGCCAATAACAAGTACATGTCATCTTACGGCGCATCGGAAGAGTCATCGTACTTGATGTACTTTGACGTGAACAATTTGTATGGATGGGCAATGTGTCAACCTCTGCCATATGCTAAATTTCAATGGGTCGAAGATGCTGCAAATTTTAACGTGTCTGCAATCGATGTTGATTCGCCCACAGGATACATTCTCGAGGTAGATTTGGAATATCCGCAACGTCTGCATGACGCTCATGCCGATCTACCGTTCTGCCCGACGCGTGCCAAACCACCTGGCAGCAGGCAGGACAAGTTACTCGCGACGGTATATGATAAGCAGCGTTACATTATCCATTACCGTAACCTGCAGCAGTGCACGCGTCATGGTCTTCGTATTACAAAAATACACCGCGTCCTGCAATTCTCTCAATCTCCCTGGCTCCGCGATTACATCGAACTCAATACACGGTTTAGAACAGGCGCGACAAACGACTTTGAAAAAAATTTGTACAAATTGATGAACAACGCGGTATTTGGCAAAACTATGAAAAATGTACGAAATCACGTGGACGTAAAACTTTTAACACATTGGGAAGGGCGGTATGGCGCGGAGGCAATGATCGGGAAACCGAATTTCCACAGCAGAAGTGATTTTTCGGAAAATTTAATAGCTGTTGAATTGCGAAAACTCGATGTGAAATTCAACAAACCGATATACGTGGGTATGTGCATTCTGGACATATCAAAAATTTGTTTGTACGAATTTCACCACGAGTACATGTCTCCCAAGCATTGGCAAAAATGTAAAATTCTATACACCGACACAGACAGCCTCATTTATCATATTCGGTGCGACGATATCTACGAGTCCATGAAACATAATATCGATAGATTCGACACAAGCGATTATCCCATCGACAATGTATATAATATGCCGCGCGTAAATAAGAAGGTTCCGGGACTGATGAAGGATGAAAATAACGGTGCGATAATGACTGAATTCGTAGGTCTTAGGGCGAAAATGTATGCACTTCGCGTAGACGGCAAAAAAGATACGAAAAAGGCGAAAGGCGTCAAGACCAACGTCATAGCTAGAACGATAACTTTCGACGACTACGCGCAGTGTTTGCAAAGGGAGATCGAAATGGTTCGCAGACAATCATGCATACGGTCTAAATTGCATAAAGTGTACACCATTTCGGAATCTAAAATCGCTCTAAGCCCACACGACGACAAGCGACATATCGTACTTGATTCGACAGACACTATGCCCTGGGGACATTACAAAATTCCATTGTAAAATAGAAATTATTGTATTTATTATAAATAGTGGAATTATTGTATTTATTATAAATAGTGGAATTATTGTTTGCAAATGTATAGAAATTATTATTATTGTATTTATTAACTCGTTTCTTATAAATAGTAGAATTATTGTTTGCAAATGTATAGAATTTACAAATGGTGGAATTAATGTGTAAAAAAAAATGTTCACACATGTATATGTATCATTGTATTTATTGAACCATGTATTATTATTATTTTACAATACATTATTTTTATTTATCCAAGAATTGTGTGTTAGGAATTTAAACGGGTGAGCACGCTGGAATGTGAGGTTAAGGGACGACGGTGGGAAAGTGAAGCAGGGCACGCCAAAGTTGAGTCAATGATGACAAAGTCAATGTATTATAAAATATTGCTTCACAATGAGCAGATCGTCACAATGATTAGCACTATGTGCAAGGAATGAGCACAAGTAATCTCGGTGAGATTTATCGCGCAACAGAACCACGCGGACGCGCGTAGGATACGATCCACGGTCGATGAAACTCACGTGTTGAGCTAAAGCGCGTATACAATGATGCGTGAGCACTTTTAACGCACAAGCTAGTTGAGTTGAGCACAAAAGATTGGAATTGAGGGTGTTCACACGTTGCGACCGACAAATGATAAAACACGTCTTTTTCGACAAGCGGTATGAACAAGAGTGAACAAAGAGAACGCGAAAACCGTTGAGCGTCTTCTCGAACAATCCTCGAGAATCGATCAAGAAAGTACGCGTCGTGATTGGGCCGCTCGCTTTACGTGGTGATCGGTGATTGGCTGAGCAGGCGACTAGAAGTATCGATCCGCTGATCGAATATCGATCAGCGGCGTGTCCCGCTGCCCGGTAGGTGCTGCGGTGAGCTTGGGTGCGGCGGAGCTGGGAACTAATGGAATCTCAAACATTCTCCCGCCATCAACAGCTGTTTGATGATGTTGATGTAGAATCTGAAACAGGCAAAATTGCCAATTTTGCAATTGGCCTGATTAGTGTCGTAGTGGCAGTCTTGAGCGTCACCACTCTGGTGAGCCCATCCTTTCCTGGGTGAAGGGTGACGACTCGAGCAAGTGGCCACTTGCTCGGTGGAAACAGTTCATCAGTGATGAGCACTAAGGATCCAATCTTGATCTCATTCGATGGGTGGTGCCACTTCGAGATGGAGAGTTGACGTTGGAGATAGTGTGATGACCATTGAGTCCAGAAACGTTGAGTCCGTTGTTGTATAAGCCGCCACCTGGCTGATGGTGAGATGATTTCATGCTCGACAGATGGTTCTGGTAGCGTTGTGAGGGGCTTCCCGATGAGGAAGTGAGCCGGTGTGAGGGTGGAGATGTCTTCAGGGTCATCACTGAGAGGCTCGAGCGGTCGTGAATTTAGCATGGCTTCTATTTGGGTAAGAAGTGTGCAGAATTCTTCGGAAGTGAGTACCGTCTCACTGACTGTGCGCCGAAGATGGTGTTTGATTGACTTCACGACTGCTTCCCATTTGCCTCCCATATGAGGAGCTGCTGGTGGATTGAAGCACCAGCCAGTGTTGTCATTGACAAACAACTGACTGAGCTGCTGATGATCTTGTGAGCCCTGAATGAACATACTCTTGAGCATGGTGTCAGCTCCGATGAAGTTCGTACCACAATCGGAGTAGAGCTTAGTTGGGATTCCTTTTCTTGCTGTGAACCGTCTGTAGGCAGCGATGAATCCTTCGGTTGAGTAATCTGTGACAACATCTAGATGCACAGCTGAGGTTGTGAAACAGACGAAAACACAGATCCAGCCCTTCTGAGTCTTTGCGCCTCGCCCTTTCCACGTCTTGAGAGTGATGGGGCCCGCGTAGTCGATGCCAGTGTGGGTAAACGGTCGTGAGGGTGTAACTCTCGAAAGAGGTAGTTGGCTCATCAGTTGATGAGCACGGATCCCCCTTTGTCGAGCACACACAACACACCGCATCACATGAGTCTTGACTGGCGCTCGCCCTCCGATGATCCAATAATTGTTTCTGATGTGAGCGAGGGTGAGCTGGGTCCCTCCATACAGAGTTTGGAGATGTGCATGGTCTATGATCAGAGTGGACAGACGTGAATGGCGAGGTAAAATTGCAGGATGCTTACTCTCATACACCATATGGGCATTATTGAGTCGGCCTCCAACTCGAATAATTCCTTGTTCATCGATGAAGGCCGTAAGTCGGTTGAACACATGGGATGTTGGCATCGAAGAGCCTGAGCTGAGCACCTTGAGCTCGATCGAGAAGTAGATTGCCTGTGTGGCTTTAATCCAGAAGTTCCTGGCCCATTCCAAATCCTCTGGCAAAAGTGAGATGATTGGCAGGGACAATGGCAACTTCTTGATTCTTGTGAGGAGTCTGAAACAAACTGAAGTGATGCGGTAAAGTTTGTTAAGAGATGAGTATTTGTAAATGAGGTCCCAGTGGTATTTGATCTGTTGGATGTTGAGCAGATTTGAAATTCCTGGACGAGCTTCGAGTGCACTCGCGTCGTCCTTCAAAACTGGTTGAGGTGGCCATGAGTCACTGGGTTGAATGAGCCATGATGGTCCCGTCCACCACAGCTCGTGCTGTTCAAGCTGAGCTGTTGTTAAGCCTCTTGATGCACAATCCGCTGGGTTTGACTTCCCTGGAACATGTCTCCAGTGTGCATCTTGGGTGAGCTCTTGAATTTGGGAGACACGATTCCGTACGTAGTCCTTCCAGCGTGAGGCGTGAGTCTTGATCCAGATTAATGTCACTTGAGAATCCGTCCACAGATGTGTTGTAGCAATGTTGAGCTGCAGGGTTGCTTGAACATACTTCATGAGCTTCGCAAGCATCAAAGCTGCAGTAAGCTCGAGCTTCGGGATTGTGAGCTTCTTGAGGGGTGCTACCTTCGTTTTGGAGCACACGAGTGTCGACACTTTGTGGTTTGTGGACGGTGATGTCACGGTAAGATAAACTACCGCTGCCATGGCGAGCTGAGAAGCGTCAGAGAATCCATGTAGCTCCACTGTTGAGCAGCTGAGGGTGTGAAACCACCTTGGTATTGAGAGTCTGGCCAGACTTGTTAAATCTTCTCTGATGGTGAGCCAGTGAGCAGTGACTTGGGATGGTAAAGGATCATCCCAACTGAGTTTGTGCAGCCACAATTCTTGCAAAAGTGTCTTTGCTCGAATGATGACTGGTGACAGAAATCCGAGGGGATCAAATATCTTAGCTACTTCTGAGAGGATGAGCCGTTTAGAAAGCGTTGAAGTTGAACTTGCTTTTGACGAGAATGAAAAGTTGTCATGGAAAACATTCCAATGTAGTCCGAGAATTTTGGTAGTGCAGTCGTCTAGTGATATGATTGAGCCATGGGCTCGTGTGTTCTTTGAAATTGATTCTAGCAACGGAGGGAATGTTGAATGCCATTTGGCAAGTGGAAAACCTCCCGCGTTGCACAGGTCTCTTAATTGTTGCGCAATTGTGATGAGTGACTCACCTGTGTCAGCGCCACCAAATATGTCGTCAACGTATCTGGCGTGGGTGATGCATGGCACTGCCAGTGGGAAGCGATGACCTTCGTCTTCCACCAATTGCAGGAGAGCTCTGACAGCCAGAAGTGGAGCAGCCTTCGTTCCATATGTGACTGTGGTGAGCTTGTAAGGCACCTCCTTTGAATTTTCGTCTATCCAGAGCACCCTCTGGAGATCTTGATCCTCTTCATGCACCTTGACTTGACGATACATCTTTGTCACATCTGTGGCAAAGATGAACTTGTGCTGACGGATCCACAATAGCACATCCGTGATGTTGAGAAGAAGATTGGCGCCAGTGTGCATGAGGTCATTGATTGAGTGCCCAGATGTAGTCGGGCTCGATCCATTGAACACGATCCTCAACTTTGTCGTCTCACTGTCGAGTTTCATCACTCCATGGTGTGGTAGATAGAAAACAGAGTAAGTGTTAGGTGATATGGATGGTGCTCTCACCATATGTTGAAGCTCCTCGTATTCCTTCATGAATGCTTGGTACAGAATGCAGTACTCGTTGTTTCTGTTGAGCTTGTTAAGCGTGCGCTTCAAGCAAGCATGTGCAGTCAGATAGGAATTACCAAGTAGATTCGGAGGTGATCGGAGAGGGATGCGCACGATGTAACGTCCTGTAGAATCACGCGTGTGTGTCGCTCGAAAGTGATCCTCACATTCTTGTTCTTCAGGGGTGAGAAGAGTTGGTGTGTCTATTGGGAGTTCTTCTTGAATCCAAAACTTGACCAGTAGGTCTTGAAGCTCGTTGTCCTTGTGCTGCACAGTGGCAGAGTGATGCAAGGAGCTGAGTTGATTGGAATCAACGGTGATGGGTCCAAGAACGAGCCACCCAAATATTGACAACTGAGCAATTGGCATTGAAGGATCGCCCTTCCTAATATTGGGCTTGATGATCTGCCCATAGGTATCTGCGCCGATGACAATGTCTATGGGTCGTGACGTCAGGAAATCAGAATCTGCCAATTGAAGACCGTTGATATGTGGCCATTCTTGATGAGGTGGTTCCATCGACGGCAAATTTGACGTCAGGGCCCTGAGTATGTGCGCGTGAATGTGCACAGCTGCTGAGCAGTGGTTGGAGCGGAGCGTAATTAGCACGACTCCTCGAGTCTGAGTAGCTTTGTTGCCTCCAATGCCAAATACTGAAGTTGTAGAATGAATGCGTTGGAGCTTGAGCTGAGTAACAAGCTCCTCCTTGATGAAGGTCAGTTCGGAGCCTGAATCGATGAGCATCCTAACTGGTAATGACGTCACCGATGAGATGAGCTGAGCGTTGGCAGTTGCCAACAGTGTGGTGGTAAGGCTTGATGTGTTCTTGGCTGCGGAATGAACAAATGCTGACGAACCTGTTGAGCTGAGCTGAGTGAGACCTGTTGAGCACGGGGTTGGTGCGACGACTGCACCGACGCTTCAATGAGTTGCGCCTTGAGCAGCATGTGGATGCGCTGGTTTTTCGCTGGCCTGAGCAGAAGGCTGCTTCGAGGGCAGATGCAGCATGGTGTGGTGCTGAGCGCCACACGACTTGCATCTGGTGGTCGACTTGCAGATCTCCGTGTTGTGTCGACCGCAGCAATTGCGACACAGATTGTTGCTGGTAATTATTTTGCGCCGCGCTTCCACTGTCAAGCCCCTGAATTGAGGGCACATGACCATAAAGTGGTCGCCCTTGCATACATCGCAAGGGTATGCAGTGGCCCTTGAGCGTTGAGCAGCTTGAGCATCAGGCTGGGCTTGAGCTGAGTGGGTAACAGCCTTCTTGTGAGCAGAGCGTGCTGGTGGGGGTGCGCTGGCTGCCGACTTCTTCGATGAGCCCTCCATCTGCTCCAATGCTGAGCTTTTAGCCTCGATGAAGGCCAGGAGTTTCTCATATTTGGGAAACTCGGTGGTGCTTGCCAGCGAGGTTTCCCAAGCCTCGCGCGTCACCTTGTCAAGGGCCTTGGAGACGGTGTGCACAAGGATGCAGTTATGCATCTCCTCGTTGGCCTTGAGGGCCACCAAGGACTCGTTCACTTGGTTGGCAGTTGCCGCCAAGTCCTTGAGGGCCGTTGCTGTGCGGGTCGCGAGTGGAGGAAGGGTGAGCAGCTTCTCCAGCTGTTCTTGGATGAGCAGACGCTTGTTTGAATACCTCTTTGTAAGGAGGTCCCAGCACGCTTGGAATGAAGAGCCCCTGAATGGGAAAGCGTTGACTCTCCTTGCTGGTTCTCCAGTCAAGCTTGAGCGGAGATAATGTAGCCTATCAATCTCCGTGAGCTGCGCATCCTGGATTATAAGGGATGAGAAGAGCTCGCTAAATGCCGGCCAGTCTGTGTAGCTGCCTGAGAATTTCGGCAGCTCAATCTCGGGCAGCTTGGATGCACGTGTAGGTGCTGTCGTGGCAGGGGTCGCTCTCAAGTCGGTGATGACTTGTGCATCAACCTTGAGGCGATGCAGGTGGACTCTCATCTCCCAAACCAGCTGACGCTCCTGCACCTCCACCTCTGTGGTGAAGTAGTCGTGGTCGAGGAATTTGGCAGGCCACACTGCCTCAAAGTGTTCATGCTCACGGCAGAAGGCCTGGTGTATTTCCTCAACCTGTGCTAGGAATAATTGCACCTCCTGTAACGAGGTGGAGTGAGCATGTGAAGGCAGCTGCGTCTTGAGCGTGGAGAGGGACTTGAACCGACCCACCTGAGTTCTCGCCTTTATGATGAGCTGAGATGAGAGGATGGTAGGAGATGCTGATCGGTGCCGAACTTTGCCTTCCGGCGCAGTGCTGACTGACTGCTCGGTGGGGACAGTGAGAGTGGCTGCCACTGCCACTGGCTGGTCATCCTCGTCCACTTTGGACTCCTTGGTCTCCTTGACCTTGGGGAGCTCCTGATCAGCCATCGTTGAGATGAGCACTTACAACACTTGCACTAACTGCACTTTCACCGTCGCATCCGGCTCGAAGGACCAAAAATGTTAGGAATTTAAACGGGTGAGCACGCTGGAATGTGAGGTTAAGGGACGACGGTGGGAAAGTGAAGCAGGGCACGCCAAAGTTGAGTCAATGATGACAAAGTCAATGTATTATAAAATATTGCTTCACAATGAGCAGATCGTCACAATGATTGGCACTATGTGCAAGGAATGAGCACAAGTAATCTCGGTGAGATTTATCGCGCAACAGAACCACGCGGACGCGCGTAGGATACGATCCACGGTCGATGAAACTCACGTGTTGAGCTAAAGCGCGTATACAATGATGCGTGAGCACTTTTAACGCACAAGCTAGTTGAGTTGAGCACAAAAGATTGGAATTGAGGGTGTTCACACGTTGCGACCGACAAATGATAAAACACGTCTTTTTCGACAAGCGGTATGAACAAGAGTGAACAAAGAGAACGCGAAAACCGTTGAGCGTCTTCTCGAACAATCCTCGAGAATCGATCAAGAAAGTACGCTTCGTGATTGGGCCGCTCGCTTTACGTGGTGATCGGTGATTGGCTGAGCAGGCGACTAGAAGTATCGATCCGCTGATCGAATATCGATCAGCGGCGTGTCCCGCTGCCCGGTAGGTGCTGCGGTGAGCTTGGGTGCGGCGGAGCAGGGAACTAATGGAATCTCAAACATTGTGTGATTTATCAAACCCCAGCCACTTGACGTACACCTTATCCCCCTTTCTACGCAACACTTTTTCTACTAGATACACATCAGGATCGGTGACGCGTTGCAGCTCGTGTTCATAGAATCCTCCGGCAACGGGTTTTCCACAGGAATCGACCAGCAGATACGTCGCGGGATTAGTTGTCTGTACTTTGGCTATCTTGAACACCTCCGTTGTTCAGTTCGGCGTATAGCCTTTATCGAAGATGGTTTTAAATTTGCTCACGCGCACAAACTCGCCCAATTTGAATCTCGCTGGTGCAGCGATCTTTATGTTGCTGTATACGGTGGCTAGCAGCCTGTCGGCGATCGCAGGGGTAACATCGCAAGGACGCATTCCGATGTTCTATGTTTAAAATTCTTTTCCTTGATCGGTTTGCAAATTTTTCGGATATCGCTCTCTAAATATCTTTGCAAACGCTTTATTCACCTCAGCACCACTTTTAGTCTTGAGCGGTAATGCCCACGCATACTTGCTCAACACATCGATGACGGCGAGTATGTAGTGGTGACCCTGGTTCAATCGCGAGTATGGACGCATTTCTACAATGTCAGCTTGCCACAGATCATCGTATCCATGCACTATGACGCGCCTCCGCGGAAAATGTCTTCGAGCTGGAGCATGATATTCCTCAACAAGTTGTAGCTTCTTGTGACCATGGTTTTCTTATTTACTCTTGGATTTCGATAATGGCTGCATGTTTGATCGCAGAGGTGTCTTGGACACGAATGATGTGATAATTATCAGGTACGTGCATTAAGTGCTTCCCGTTGGTCCGAGAAAATTCTGAACAAGTTGCTGCTCCGCAGCAAAAGCGGTTATAGCCTCTTTAACTTTACGAATTTCATTTTCCGGCTGCGGGATAGAATTCGACACTTGCGATATCTTTTGAACACTGTTTTGCAACGTCAGCATATCTCTTTGAAACACGACCAGCTTCCTCTCTAATTCTTGCTGCTGCTCTCTCAAAAGTTTAATGCTCTTTTCCACGTATAGTTTATTGACGGCATCGGTGTCAGCCACCGGCTCAGCTACGTGTCGTATCTTGCGTGATTTTGCATCAAAGTCTGCACCGGTTACGCAAAGAGCGTTATCTCGCATGTAATTTCGAAGCAAACCGCTCCATTTGTAATAGTCCATTCTAGCTGCTCCACTCTTCTCGAGCGATACCCCAAATTTGTTGATTGGCATCTCGATGCATACTGCGCACATCATCGGCGCGCGGTTTTATATAATGAGGCCTACCTCGCGGAGTTCCTCGATAATCGATAGAATTTCGGGATCGTGAGAGTTGTTACCCGCCTGACGCGACGCTTCGAGCAAACGGAATCGATCCACCAGCTCGTTGGGATCGTCCCAGTGTATGTAATCGATTTTGTTATCGTTTACCACCATGACCCGCGGCACTGTTAGACCTTTCCCTTCCCTACTAGCCGATGCACGGGGAATTAGTGGTGCAATTACATGTTTGTACTTGTATCCCTTGTTGCCCAATATGGGATTTTTAGCACCATGACCGCGTCTGTGGGCATTCGTTTCCAGCAGTATACTTTTGTATTTTTGTTTATCGGCATCGGTGTATACAGTATCGTCGGGAATTCTCATAAAAATCAATTCGTAAAGGCCGGGTGTTCCTCTGTATTTTACACCATCTATGATTATATTATCATCCTTGTCTATATCGAAAGCCTTATCCCCAAGCATCGTTCTACTATTGTCAAAGTATACACCGTACACATAGTCCATTGCTGTATCCTTATCACTACTTAGGATTGCACTCATGTATTTTTGCCCCAGCGGGCCGAAATGACTGCGGATCGTTTTTTGTCCCTCGGATGTTTGGAATTGCTGTCTAATAGATGTTACAAACGACTCATCGGGAGTAGTTTCAAAAACGTCGTCATCAACGGCTGAGAGCGATTGCACATTGGGAAATGTATTTATTGGTGTGGGAGGAGCCGGAGAATCGTTTGATGTAGCGTTTTGTCGTTTCCGCTTCGATTGAACTGGTGTCGAGGTTATGGGTGAATATTCCAATGGCCCGTGTTGTTTCCTCTTTGCCTTGCGCGATGTGTTCCCTTTCGGATGGATTTTTTTAGGCGTTAATGTTTCATTCCCTTCAACGTCTGTACTCATCAGCGGTGATGTGTCAGCTTCTGCTGTTGTGGTATTTTCCATAATATGTTTCAAGTGTTCGACGATAGGTTTAAAGTATCTCTCCAACGCGATATCTTCCTCCATCTTGCCAGTCTTCAAAGCCTGATGTTTCCGGCGAATGGCTTCGCTGGTTTTTGCAATTTCCTTCGCTATTCTCTCGCGATCCTTAATCTCCAGAGTATCGATATCAATCATCGTTGTGCCGCAGACGTTGCTTTCCCACCGACGTGTTGATGACGATTGACCATCTCACGGTACGGCAAACTCGTTAAATCCCTTTCTATAACGTCCATTGGACATAGCGCTATCCTGGTCTATTACCACGAAACCATACTCCCGTTGCCAACAATTACAGCACAGAGCGCAGAAATCCTCATAAGGCATGTCAGTGTTTACGTGATCGTTGTACACATGTTTCAAGTTGGTACCATCCTGCTTAAACAGAATCAGCAGATTCGCATTGTCGCGTATCAGATGTTTGGGAATTTTTGCATATGTCTGACAGAGATAGAAGCAGTCAACGTTCGAGTGGCGCCCCATTGCAAAGTATTCCCTTATCGTATCTTGCTTGTCGCATGCCACGTCATCAAAGATAAAAATAGAATTCGGAAGCGATTCGCTCGGTGGGATGACGTCACTGTTATTCGAAAACGTAAAGTAGCCAATTTCATCTATCGGAGTCAATAAATTCTCCAAGTACTGATATTTCGGCTGTTGCAACAACTTGGAGTACACGTACACGTTCTCGAAGCGGACGCCGTGAGGACTTTCCAACAAGCTGACCAGCACGTTGGTCTTTCCGCAATTTGATGGGCCACAAATGACGCAGCGGATAGTGTTTGGCAGCATGCTACCATGTCTGCGTCTTGTTTTCGAAGACATCACTCGCGATTTATCATCAAAATTTGTCACGCGTATCGTCACAGGTTGTCGCACGAATCGCATCCTCTCCGTGAACTGTGAGAAATGATTTTGATACGTCGAAGCGCCCTATTTATAGGTCCGCACCGAAGCAAAACGGTTCAGTATTCAAAATGCTTCTGATCCTGTCGGATAATTGTGATATTCGAGACCTAACCTCTGAGCAGTTGAAATATATAACAAAGATTATTCTACTCCGAGAGTTTGGCAGGCACATTGATCAGTTGTGGGACAGACTCCCCGAGCATATAAAAGCCGATTCTGAGGTTCAGCAGTATCGTCGGTGTCTGGAACATTATAATCGCCCTTGGCAGCGAACGCATATCGACGGTCCAGCACCATTGATTAAAAACTGTAGCGAATGTCGCCGACGAGAGTAAAGAAAGGCAGTGGTTTGTTAAATCGGGCGATAAACGCGCTACCTATCAAATTACATATTCCGGGATACCAGTTTTGCGGCCCAGGAACTCATCTGGCAAAACGATTAGCTAGAGGGGATCGAGGCATCAATCCGTTGGACGCAGCGTGTCGAGAACACGATATTGCGTATTCGCGTAGCAACGACCTCAGCGAAAGGCACGCGGCAGATAACATACTCGCTGACAAAGCGCGAAAACGCATCGTTGCGCGAGACTCAACTCTGGGTGAAAGAGGTGCTGCTACGGCTGTTTGGGCAGCTATGAAGGCCAAGACGAAGATCGGAATGGGGATGAAAACAAAAACCCGCAAAAGGATTCCAAAGAGAGCACCGAAAAAGCGGATTCTTCCGGTAGCAAAACGGGGTGGTATATTACCACTTCTACCGTTGCTAGGTGTTCTCGGATCATTGGCTGGCGGAGCGGCGGGGATCGCCAAGGCGGTAAACGATAATAAGGCGGCGCAACATCAGCTGCAGGAAATGCAACGTCATAATCGCTCCATGGAAGGTCGGGGACTTTATCTCGCACCGTACAAGCGCGGACATGGAATATCGAAACGAAAAAAAAAACGCCGAAAAGAAAATAAAAATGCCTGCGGGCGTAACTACCGATGCGCAATTGGAGGAGTTGGCAACACGTATGCGTATTCCATTCTTTAGAGGCGTTTTTATGCGTAACGCGTTACCAGCCGGAGGAGTACGTCGAAACGAGAGCGCTTTCGTAAATTTGGACAATGTCAAGAGGTCGGGGACTCATTTGGTGGCGTATGCGAAGAGAGGGAGTCGAGCTATATATTTCGACAGCTTTGGGAATCTTCGACCACCTAAGGAATTCATACTATATCTGGATAAAGATGCTGTGAAAATTGAGTACAATCGTACGTCTTATCAAAAGTACGATCAGAGCAATTGCGGACAACTATGTCTACGCTTTCTACAAACGATCGGCACCGAATTTAAGGATTGACTTCCCAACACTCTGATTCAGTAACAGTCGAGCAGTTCGAGCAGAATATGTCGTTAACATTCACTCTAACCGGCAAGAGTAGCACCCTCGCGGTAAACTACTTTCCACCCATAGATTTGAGCGACGATGATTACGAGCTTGGTCTAACAACCTTTGAAACTTATCACACAATACCGAACTTCGACTCAAGCAACGATAAATTCTACTTTTTCTCAAACTATGACATCAAAAACAACAGCGTCGACACCACTCATGAATACATTACGATCCCCCACGGCTCCTACGAACTAGACGCCATTGCCAAGTACCTGAAGCAGCGATTACTCGAGCGATATCCTCAAAAAAATCTCAACGGCACCGATGACGGTGACAACGATGCGTATCCTATAGTGTTGCGTCCCAACAACAACACCATGAAAAGCGAACTGTACTGCCGGTTCGCCGTAGACTTTACAAAGCCCAATAACATCGGATCGCTACTGGGATTCTCAACGAATCGGGTATTAGAACCAGGACGATGGCATGAATCGGACGATCCAATTAATATCATGAACGTGAACATTATTCGCATAGAATGTAGCGTGACCGCTGGTGCGTACAACAATGGGAGGCGTGTACATACGATACATGAATTTTCTCCGAGAGTCCCACCAGGATATAAGATATCGGAAACGCCCGCGCAGATCATTTACCTTCCAATCATCGCACGGGTCATTACGGATCTAACGATACGCGTTGTGGATCAAGACGGACGATTGCTCGATTTTCGAGGTGAAGAGATTACCATCAGACTGCACGTACGACGACGACGATAATACGTGTAGTGCGAAAGAGATGCTTGTATTGAACGACTCCAGAAACCCGTTTCTTCCAAGTGAAATTGTTTACAACACCAACAACTGCAACAACTCCGATCACGCTAAAAAGAAGAAGCTCAGTGCTGCAAACATTACATTTTTGAAATCTTTGGGATTCATTGTACGCATTTAAGTTGAAAAATGGCCGATATTCTAAGCATTGGACGGAAGCCGACGTTTGATGATCGCATCGTCAAGCTCGAGACTCACACATACAACCCATACGTCAACACGACGTTTGGATACAGCGATGAGATAAGAATACCGATACAGCAGCAGGATTTATACACATTACCGTGCGAAAGTTTCCTCTATGTGGAGGGGAAATTGAAGATAAATAAGCCAAACGATGCGTTAACGGTGATGTTGGGAAATAATTGCATGGCGTTCTTATTCGATGAGATTCGATACGAGCTGAATGGTGTGGAGATTGATCGCAACAGAAACGTTGGAATAACTAGCACGCTTAAAAACTATGTATCGCTGACATCGGACGAAGACAAAAATATGGAGAATGCTGGATGGGGCTTGAAACGACACGATGGGCTAATAGTGAAAAACCATTTCAATTTTTGCGTCCCACTCAAATATTTGCTGGGATTTTGCGAGGACTACAAACGCATGATTATTAATGCGCGTCATGAATTGATTTTAATACGATCGCGCAACTACAACAATGCTGTGACAGGATCACCGATGTTGGAACCAGAAATTGAATTACTTAAACTACAATGGCGGATGCCTCATGTGACGCTGAACGACGTTAATAAGCTATCGTTGCTACGTACTTTGGAAAGTGGACAAAACCTGAGCATTTGTTTTCAATCGTGGGATCTGTACGAGTATCCTCTCTTACAGAGCACGACCAAGCATTCGTGGGCCGTGAAGGCATCTGTACAGCTGGAGAAGCCGCGATGCGTGATCCTTGCTCTACAGACTGGTCGAAGGAATGTGATGAGCGAAGACGTTACTAAGTTCAACAACTGTAAATTGACCAATGTAAAACTTTTTCTCAACTCGGAATTTTACCCATACGATGACATGAACTTGGACTTTGACAAAAATAAGCATGCCATCTTGTATCACATGTATACGCAATTCGGTAAATTGTATTATGGACATAGTTGCAACGAGGCATTATTCACCGTGGCTGAATTTTTACAATTTGGCCCCATCGTGGTGATTGATTGCTCGCGACAAAATGAGTCGATCAAGAATGGCACCGTGGACGTGCGCATAGAATTCGAGTGTAAAGAGAATGTGCCGGTAAATACTACAGCCTACTGTCTGATTCTGCACGATCGGGTGGTTGAATACAATCCACTGACAAACGTGGTGCGCAAAATGAATTAAATTGTCACGCTACTTGCCCGCCCTCTCCTGTGCGAAATTCACACAAAATTTAATCATGAAAATCGAGATGCTTTACGAGAAAAACTGCATTCTCCCGTCTGTCTTGGAAGCGAGCGGACCTCTAAATTGTATCGATAATGGCTGTACCAACATTTGTTGACCTGCAAGGGTTCATCGTCGATGGAAGATTTATCGTCAAGGAAGTGGCTGTCCTATGCAAGGGGACAATTCTCTCGCACTATATTTTTGGGAGTTCGATGCCGCAATATCTTCTTACAAAATCCGATAAATCAAGCATCCGATGGTTGGTGGCAAAACATCATGGACTACGTTGGGACGATGGGGACGTTCCGTACAGTATGGCTAAACAGCGAATTACGAAAGCTGTAGCTGATGCGATCGACGAAGAAGATGACACATCCCATATAGTATACGTTAAAGGGCTGCAGAAACGCGACTGGCTTGCGGATTTCCTCGATGAAAATACGAGAGCGGACGTGATCATCGAGACGCTGGACATTGACTACGAGGATATCAAATCCCTAAATAAGCTAAATGTAGTTAATACTCTGCGTTGTGGCAGACACGCAAAGCACTGTGCCTTGCAAAATGTATTTAAAATATTCAACTGGTGGTCTAAACGCCAGAGGCATAACTAAAATGTAATCAATTTTTAATGCATAAATGTTTTTTCTTCACCCTCCCCCAACCTAATCTCCTACATGTGATGTACGCTAGATTAAGAGGATAGTTGAAATTATTTAGAAGCGGTTCATTACACGTTCGATACACGTTCGATGTGGTACGATTGACGTTCGATGTGGTACGATTGACGTTCGATGTGGTACGATACACGTTCGATACATGTTCAAAATGGTACGATTGACGTTCGATGTGGTACGATTGACGTTCGATGTGGTACGATTGACGTTCGATGTGGTACGATTGACGTTCGATGTGGTACGATTCACGTTCGATTCACGTTCAAAGTGGTACGATTGACGTTCAATACACGTTCAAAGTGGTACGATTGACGTTCGATACACGTTCAAAGTGGTACGATTGACGTTTGATGTGGTACGGTAGACGTTCGATATACGTTCGAGGCCGTTTGATACACGTTCGAAACCTTTTCAATGTCGTTCCATACACGTTCAAAGTGGTGTGATCTAGTCGAATGATGTGTCAAAGAAGAAGGGAATGAAGATGCGTGGGAATAAGGAGAGGACGGTCAGCGAAGAAGAAGATAAGTACATGGAGGAGGATGGTCAGCGAAAA
This sequence comes from Andrena marginata, assembly GCA_963932335.1. Classification (NCBI taxonomy): domain Eukaryota; kingdom Metazoa; phylum Arthropoda; class Insecta; order Hymenoptera; family Andrenidae; genus Andrena; species Andrena marginata. The sequence goes on from OZ010662.1 coordinate 27,740,124, forward strand.
TGCAGGTGGTCTATGATGAAGATGGTGAAGAACAAAGGCATCCTACTTTGCAAAGCTATGCACTTCTTCATTTCATGATGGGAGGGGGTTTTGACATGCGAGGGCCAGGAGATGTAGCGAGACCAGTTGTCTTCAAATCATTGCAGACAATATAATGGGAGTGCAACGCATCGCCCCAGAGTGTGATCCAGAGGTATGTACTTTAAAATATTTTTAACATTTATCGCGTTCAGCCTTTTAAATCGAGTGAATATTATATCGCGGGTTTCTATATTCTAGCGTTCGCCACCGCCATCGCTAACGTGGTCGGACGACTGGCGTGACGCGCCGTCGCCGCCTTCGCCACCTTCGCCACCTTCGCCACCACGTTGGTCGCCATCGCCACCCTCGCCATCGCCGCCTCCTCCACAGGTATGTATTAATACTTTGCATTGTTTTATGCATTGTATGTATCAGTGTTATACCAATGTTTGTGCGTGTGTTCCAGGATTTGCCAAATCATGCGCCTATGCTGCGGGCACCGCGGCTTTATGTAAGGCGTGATTTGACACCTGTGGTGCGGCAGCAGCCCGCATATGGGGCCGCGCGGCTGCGACCATATGCATGGCGGTGGGTGTCATATCGCCAAATGGGGCCCCTGCAGCGGCCACGACACCCATCACCCCCCTGGATAGACGTCCGGGGCCCGCTGCCGCCACCACCACATCCAGGGTGGGTGATGCCGCCCGCATCACCACCCTCACCCCCATCACCACCCCCGCAACCATCACCATAATTTTTTTTCATTTTTTTTTATTTCTTTATATATATTACATTTATATTGTATTTTATATTCTTTTCTATTTTTTTTTATTATTCTTTATTTAATTTCTTTTTATTTTATATAATATTCAATTTTTATATTCAATTTTTATATCTTTATATTTATATTCATATTTTTATATTTATACTTATATTTTTATATTTATATTCACACCTTCATATTTATATTCTTTTTATATATTCTTTTTATTATTATATTCCATTTTCGTTTCTTTTATTATTTTATTTTATTTTATTTTATTTTATTATATTCTTTTTTATATTCATATTCTTTTAATTTTTAAATAAATTTTCTTAAACGTATATTATTTCTCCATTTTATTTGCCCGTCTTCCTCCTCGCCACATAATTTTAAGATTCGACGTTTTAAAAATTATTATTTCTCTGCGTTGTGGAAAAAAAGTTTCCGCTGACGCCGCATAATTATATTTCATTCTTCGCACCGTGAAAATGACATCATCCCACACGGCTGCTCCAGAGGAGGACCCATATTACATACGATCCCGCGAGACGCTAAGATTGAAAATCATTTTGAAAATTTTTAGAATGCATGCGATTGTAACCCTATGTAGTGTTGTCTCTTTCTCTCCCTAGAATTTTAGCTTTAAAATGATGCTCTGTCTCTTTCCCTCCTCCGAAGACGCGGTGTAAAAAGCCGACATTGCCCGACATTGTCCGATATCGTCTGATAAAAATAAATTATTTCTCTGCGTTGGTGGGGAAAATTCCATCACATAATGGTTTGAAAAAATATTTGGGTTGGTCTAAAAAAGTTTTCTGGGGTCATTCCCCCTTCCGGCGGTGGGCCCGATCTCCGCGGCGGCTCGGTCCGGACTGATCCCCTCCATCATCGCGGCTTCCCCCACTCCGCGGCACGTGCGCGCGCAACCGGTCTTCCACTCCCCGCAGGCCCCGCGCCCCTGTTTCCCTCCGCCGCACTCCCCGCGCGCCCTCACTTCCCCCCGCCCCCGCGCCCCCCTCAGAGGACCAGAGTTAGAACTCTCCTAGCCTTACTACTTATATTCTTTATTACCGACTTAGCGACAGGAACCGAAATCAAAATTATATTCTTTATTACCGACTTAGCGTCAGGAACCGAAATCAAAACCATATTCTTTATTATCGATTTAGCGTTAGGAACCGAAATCAAAACGATTTACCGACCGATACGACGTTACTTATTACTTTATTTCTATTAATTGTCATAAATCGCACGACTCCGTGTCGTATTATATGTTCTATTTCGACCTAGAGTCACTACCATTAACTTTTGAATAAATCATTTGTTATTTATTGTTAAAAGAAGGACTCTCGTATCTAGAAATTCATTTCTTAATCGCACGCCACCCGAACCAAATCCCACAAATTCACAGGTAAACCGCTCTACTCGTGAATCTCCTGTAAAGAACGGCAGCGTCTCGTTCGAGAACGTTACAAACCCTGACAAGGCTGCCCTCGTGGTACTAAGTACTGTGTATTTACACAATTACATGCGACAAAATACATCAGCAGAAATGTATTCTCCGCGAGGAGAATTTGATAGTCACGATGGGAGCAGCCTTGTTGAAGGAAATTGGAGACGTGATGTTACAAGTGCTCCAACGTCGTTTTTGAATTTAAACCGGTCGCAAAGAAATTGTTGTACCTCAGCGAAGCGAATTAGGGACGAATTTAGTAAATATTTTTTAAGTGAAGGCCGACTGTCCTTTCAAAATGAATATTGCTAAAATTTATTTTGGAACAATTAACTTACTTCGACTGTACTGACTCTTGGTCTGGGATTATCCCGGTCGGTTAAAAATTTCATTGGCGTGTACGCAAACCAGCTACTCACATACACTTGGTCTGCACCTATACAACAGAAATTACATATATCATGTACTTCTTAATCAAATATGTCATTTCTTCATTGTATATAAACTTCAATATAATGTACTCCGTGTTTCTATTAAATGTAACGAATGAGTGGTGATTTTTCAAAAGGCCATATTTCCATTTTGACCTGGGAGCAAATCACTTTGAACGCTTGTTTGAAATAACTATTAAAACAATGTCGCTAAATTTAAAACATTACCGCTTTCAGGTGGAAGAATATAATGTACGTGTACTAATAAAAAGAAAAAAAAAATTTTAATCAACGTAGGTACTGCAGCTTTTGGCGGTTATTGGAAAATTGTTCAATGTGGAAATAGGCCCTTTTGAAAAATCCCTCCTTAAATGTACTTTTTTAAAACAACTATTGCTTGTTTATAAACATTTGAACTTATGCACATGATGATGTGTTATGAAAAATATATTGTTCCACTCACCTGGTCCAGTTCGTTTACTGCTTTTCTCCTTTGCCCTCTCACGTCGGTACGACGACAGCAATGACGTCATTTTCGTTCTTGCCACATCTGCATCGATGCCTAGTGTGTCGGCAATGTAGCACCAGGCATCAAATTTTATATTTTTGGCGTGGTATTACTCCAAATTCGGATTCCATAACTCCGGTTTTGATTCATACAATTCGATCAATTTCAAAATTGACGCTTCACTCATTCGGCGGTGACACATTATTGCGCGGTTATGTATTTGTCGCTTGGAACGTTTTCAATGAAGTCACAGTTCAGACTAGATTCCGAAGTTACTTTTCTGTGACTTATATAGCTAGTCATGTACAGGTATACACTTCTTCTATTGGCTGCCACGAAATGTTAAAATCGACAGACTATTGTCATTGGTTGTCGAAAATTTACCTGTATTTACCTGTTGAAAGGAAGGGTCAGGTGATCGGGCAATTTTATTACTGAAGGAAGATTTGGGTAGAGGTTCCGGAAACAAAAGTCGCGGCATTTGTGACACCCGCTGGAGAACAGGTATACGAGTAGAAGAAATGCAATTCACCGATGGCTTGAAGATGAATATATACAAATTGAAACTAAACATAAAAATCTTTCATTTATAAACAAAAAACGGAAAAGTAAGAAATATCTGATCCGCCCCGAAACTTGGGGCGAATCGGATAATCCAGAAAAGCAAAATGTACTAGTGGGTTAAAGATAATTTTTCATGAAAAAATAAATCGAAAATATATAACAAAACTTTTCCTTTCGAACAATTAATGCTGACAATTTGATTTACATCACGATTTGTATTCTATCATTTTTACTACCTCATACATCGATATAAAATGGTAAAAGGTGCACAGCAATAAAACATGTGCTTTTAAAAAAACTGATGTCGCTGTGTAATGAATTGTAAAAAATGGCAGCCGTGTAAGCACATGAACAACCACCACCCTTCTGCTCTAAACATTTCCTCTCCGCTCTGAGATAAAATTTTACGTTTATAGTTGTTTCAATTATCACCGAATTGAAACCCCCCGTAGCTAGATTTGGACGCAGTGGTCAGACGCAGTGTAGGTACTTCCAGTCACGCCAGACGTAGGAGTCTTCGGGCGTCTGTTGTAGCAACCGCCTAGCCTACTCTAAACGCAAGCACACTGCGATGAGTGTCTGTTTTCAAGTTTTAACGGCGGAATCTCCTAGCCGGTGTCTGGATGCTGCGCCCAAAACACTAGATTACGTCAGCAGCAGTCAAGACGCAAATGCACTGCGTTCGATTACCACAGTCGGATAGAATCCCAAGAAATAATGAAACAAAAGTTATGGGATTATGGTAAGAGAAAATAATATGCAAGTAATTGTTGTTTTAATATAATTGTGAAACACACATTGGGTACACCGTTCCTCGAAGTGGGGAGACCGTCCCTCCGTGAATTCATCGGCGGAGAAGGAACCCACCCCTCTTGAGGAAGTAGAGCAGGTAAAGGCCACATCTGGCTCCCAAAAACTTTATAATCATATTGTTCCGCGAGGCGGCAATTAACAACGGTACGTGCTTGTCGGTAGTCATCGTATGTACCTCCTACCCACTGGCAGAGCAATATACGGATTAACATAGGCTAAACAAGATGTAAAATTCTTAAAGGCGGCACCAGGTTCTTGATTGCCCTTTAGAAAACTGGCAAACCGAATTTTAGGCCTTGTTTAGCCTGTGTTAATCCGTATATTGCTCTGCTGGTGGGTAGTATATACGATGACCCCGATGTCAAACCCTAATTAACTAAATTAGTAGGAAAAAACAGTATCTAGAAAACACGGGTCTTGTCGACACCCATCTTGCTCGTTTATTATCAATAGCGATTGCCGTGTCATAAACCTTCGATGTGTTGGCTAGACGCGCTCGCTTCAAACGGATAATCGCTAGGTTGGGGATTTCCGCGGTCTCGCGCTGCAAATTTGTCGCTTGAGGTCAACCCTCGGAAGGAATGGCCGCGAACGACGCCACTCCGATTTGCATGAAACTTGGTAGGCTTTTAGAACAGAAAAAAAAACAGACACGTATTGTGTTTCGCTGCGATAACTCAAGTTTAAGGGGTGGCCATCAGACGCGCTAGGTCAGACTATAGGTGGAATCTTCTAGCTGCGACAGACCCAGTGAGTGGCCCCTGAATCTCCTTGCCCGCGACAGAACGCTGGCTATCCCTCACCACTGCACAGTGGTTCCAAACGTGACTTTTTGCGGACAAAATTTTGTATTTTCGTCAATTCGTAATCGATTTTTTATTTCTTTGGCTCGTTTTGTCGGGGATGAAATTTCCTATAACATCAAATACCTGAATTGCTGTTTTTTTTCTGTTCTAAAAGCCTACCAAGTTTCACGCAAATCGGAGTGGCGTCGTTCGCGGCCATTCCTTCAGAGGGTTTACCTCAAGCGACAAATTTGCAGCGCGGGACCGCGGAAATCCCCAACCTAGCGATTATCCGTTTGAAGCGAGCGCGTCTAGCCAACACATCGAAGGTTTATGACACGGCAATTGCTATTGATAATAAACGAGCAAGATGGGTGTCGACAAGACTCGTGTTTTCTAGATACTGTTTTTTCCTACTAATTTAGTTAATTAGGGTTTGACATCGGGGTCATCGTATATACTACCCACCAGCAGAGCATTATACGGATTAACACAGGCTAAATAAGGCCTAAAATTCGGTTTGCCAGTTTTCTAAAGGGCAATCAAGAACCTGGTGCCGCCTTTAAGAATTTTACATCTTGTTTAGCCTATGATAATCCGTATATTGCTCTGCCGGTGGGTAGGAGGTACATACGATGACTACCGACAAGCACGTACCGTTGTTAATTGCCGCCTCGCGGAACAATATGATCATAAAGTTTTTGGGAGCCAGATGTGGCCTTTACCTGCTCTACTTCCTCAAGAGGGGGAGGGTTCCTTCTCTGCCGATGAATTCACGGAGGGACGGTCCCCCCACTTCGAGGAACGGTGTACCCAATGTGTGTTTCATAATTATATTAAAACAACAATTACTTGCATATTATTTTCTCTTACCATAATCCCATAACTTTTGTTTCATTATTTCTTGGGATTCTATCCGACTGTGGTGATCGAACGCAGTGCATTTGCGTCTTGACTGCTGCTGACGTAATCTAGTGTTTTGGGCGCAGCATCCAGACACCGGCTAGGAGATTCCGCCGTTAAAACATGAAAACAGACACTCGTCGCAGTGTGCTTGCGTTTAGAGTAGGCTAGGCGGTTGCTACAACAGACGCTCGAAGACTCCTACGTCTGGCGTGACTGGAGGTACCTACACTGCGTCTGACCACTGCGTCCAAATCTAGCTACGGGGGGTTTCAATTCGGTGATAATTGAAACAACTATAAACGTAAAATTTTATCTCAGAGCGGAGAGGAAATATTTAGAGCAGAAGGGTGGTGGTTGTTCATGTGCTTACACGGCTACCATTTTTTACAATTCATTACACAGCGACATCAGTTTTTTTAAAAGCACATGTTCTATTGCTGTGCACCCTTTACCATTTTATATCGATGTATGAGGTAGTAAAAATGATAGAATACAAATCGTGATGTAAATCAAATTGTCAGCATTAATTGTTCGAAAGGAAAAGTTTTGTTATATATTTTCGATTTATTTTTTCATGAAAAATTATCTTTAACCCACTAGTACATTATGCATTTCTCGGATCATAGGGCGAATCGGATCAAAATAAGAATTTAGTCCATATTTCTTACATCGCGATAGAAATGAGCATCCCGATCCTTCGTAGTGTACGTCGTCCCTCTTTCCGCACCTACCGCAATAGCCCGTCAATTGTTTTAAGTCATGGTTTACAGCTAATGTAGGGATGGCTGAGGTTGAGCGGGAAATTTAGATACTTTAATAAAAAGAAATAGAGTTGACTTATGCGGACACGAAGTAGACCTGATGGCAACCGATCACAGAATGCCCTTCCGCCCTCAGGCCGACTCGCACTTTCCCTTACTTCTAGCTACCCTGTCATAAAACAGTCGATCGTCTTCCGCCACGTATTCGGCGAGTCAAGCGTACTCGCCGAACCGACCATCCGCTGACCAGGCGCAGGGAAAACCCCAGGCCCGCAACTATCTCAGGGCCACAGCCTACACTAACAAAATTATTTTTCTTTTTTTAGTACATTTTAATAAAGGCTGGTTTTTAAATTTTTATTTTTGATTACACAAGCATTTTGTATTCCTTATGTAAAAGTAGTCCGATCTGCATGACATTTGGTATGATTTTAATCGGGAGCACACCAGGAATCCATTGGTGTCATTTCCATATCGACATGATGAAGAATGAAAAATAACCAAATTTCTTAATACGTTGATATGAATATTTCACCCTCGACCGCGGGGAGCCGACCTCGAATCGCTGCGGTCGACCGAGGATTCATACCTGTTTCAGAAATAAAATAATTCTTTATCCTTTATCGTATCGATATGGAAATGACACCGATGTATTTCTTATGTTTTTCCGACGAAAATCATACCAAATTTCATGTAAATGAGGCTACTTGTAACGAAGTTAAATGGAGATGATGAAAATAAATTTTTCATATAAATTCCTTTGTTATGCTCCGAATTACGTCGTTCTTGGTGTCAGTTTCATCGGCGAAACTTAAAGAATCGATTGGCGCCGATTTTGCAGAGATCTGATGAGAAATGTGGAACTTGGATTTTTCCCAATTTTAATGGTATTCCAAATCCTTCGAGGGTCGAAAGCCATAAAACTCGGTGCGGCCTCGACCGCGCCATGGGGTCTGCGTGGCGAGCATTCGCTTGCTCGTGATGACATGCTTTTCAGTTTCGACGAACATTTGCGCGGCTGAAATGCACGTCTCTCCATAAAAACCGACCTTCTTGGAGGGTCCCAAGTTCAAATTCGTGCGCGCATTGCAGATGTGTGGACGTGATTTACGTTGCGCACCGTGTTCGCCGCGCAAATGCGCGCTGCTGCACATGTGTAGCCGCGCCTTAACGTCAACCCGTCCAGATGTTTCCAGTGTTCTGCAGCGATAGATTTAGCGGGTATTTCTCCGGTTAGTTTTGGAAGAATATAAGCGGTGACGGTACGCGCCCAGTTGTGATCCGTTCGCGCTCTGAAGTGTAACTCGACGGCTTCGCGAATTGTCCGAGTTTTTTGCGCACCTATTCCAATTAACGGAATCGGCGCTCTTAGCCGCGACAGTTGTAGCGTGTGTACTAATGCTTCCCGAATAAATGAGATTTCAGATCCTTGATGAAGTAACACTCTTGCTAGAGTTGGTGGCTGATTTTTAACGATAATCTCGATAGATGCGGTTGCTAAAAATACGCGGCGTGGGAGAGCTACCTTATTGATGGTGGACGCATTCAACACCTGAGCGGCGTGATGAGCAGTTGACGATTCTCTCTCCGGCGTGGCGTCACGTTCGCTGGTCGTGGCGGTTGAAATATGTGCTGGCGAGGAAGTTCCCCGATCGTTTGAGATTGTTCCGTGAATGGATGTGTGGTGGGGACGTTCACAGACTCGACACTGTTTCAACGACAAATAGGCACTCACTTTGTGTTGTCCTAAGCAATTATAGCATAATTGCTTCATGATCGATGAACTCGCGCCGCTGCTCGATCGTTTTTCCCCGTTATACCGCACACGTCGAAATGTAGTGGTTTTCTCCGCACGCGGAACACTGAGAGGTGGAGGTTGCTGCTACATGGACTTTTGCATTTCCTTTTGTTGCCGAATTTTTAGCGGTTTTGTTCGTCCGAGGCTTGCTTGTCGTTGTTCTTGCTTCGATCGATTCGAGGGTTCGAAGGCGACTATTGAGAAAGTCATGCAATTCTAGGAACGTAGGGGGTTCTGAATTGGAGCATAATCGTTCCTCCCACGCTTCGAGCGTGTCGGTGTCCACCAAGCTCACGATATGGTGCACGAGAATCCAATCCCAATGCTGAATTGGGCCACCCGCGGTCTCAAGAGCGTCGAGCGCTTTCGTTATGTTCGAGAAGATCATTTTGAGGTCGTTTGCGGACTTACGTGTTAACGGTTTCTGTTTGAAGATGGTGTCCAAATGCGCGTTAACGATTAACCGCTTGTGTTGATAGCTGGTTTCCAATTTCTTTCACGCGCGCTCAAAATTATCTTCTGTAACGGCGATATTTGAAATATGCTTTGCAGCTTCGCCTGTTACGTGCGTTTTTAGGTATTGTAGCTGTTCCACATCGGTTACGTTCTCGTTGCGATGGACAAGCGCCCTAAACAGGTCACGAAATGGCGGCCACTCCTGATATTTCTCGGAGAATTTTGGAAAAGGGATTTTCGGTAAACTTTGCGTTACCGCCGATGATCGCTCGTTATCCCCCGAGAATCCTCTTGTCCCAGTTAATTTGTGCAGTTCTTGTGACAGCATCGCAGCTTGGTCGAGATACTCTTCCTCCCATTTCGTGTACGCGTCCTCCGTATAGTAGGAGTCTGTACGAGTCTTTTCGTTGCGCGAGAGGGACAGCGTTTCGTGGTTATTCTGGAATTTTTGCCAATTATTGTCGAGCGATTTGATGCAAGCCTCGATCGCGTATCGCGCTTTCTTTTCGACACCATTTTCTTTCAATTTTTCATTGAACGCGATATGAGATCGTGCAGATCGGTTTAAACCTCGACGAGCGAATCGAACGTGGCCATGATTGAGTCGCGAGCGATTGCACTGGTTTATTCGGGCAATTTGAGAATAATCATCACTCACTTCTCCGGTACGATAGTCGGCACATCGATTACACTCGCGGATCCGGCTCGAAGGATCAAATGTTCAATATTTGAATGAGGTTAATAAACGCGATACTGAATTTCATTATGTTCTTGTTTATTCGTGTCGTCCGGCTGATCCGTTAGAACTGAGGTCCCAACATCGGGGGCCAAGTAAAAGAAGGATTCGAGCAAGTAGAGAGAGAACATGAATACACGGGTAAGCTAAGTAGCATGAGAGGATAGGAAGTGGGTTCGTTTGTGTTTACGGGCCGAATGTCACGACAGAGTCGATACAGTCAGCTGATTTGGTAGATATGATCGTAGACATTATTAAACAGGCGTAGTATCTATGCGGATATATGCTAGTACCAATAGAATAATTAAACGATTCTTACCGACCGTCGCAAAGTATAATGACTTGCTACGTGTATTCCTTAAGGACCTCCGCTGAATTGTACGTGTCTTGTATTTTTTTTCGCCGAAGTTATTAAACACGACCTTTTGTTCGAAAATCAATTTGAAACAGTGAAACATGTATTTTCGTCGTAATTTCCACCGCATGAAATAATACAAAATCAATTAAATGAATTTTGCCATTATTGCTCCTTTTTCACGCAGATCATTCGCTCACCCTCGGCGTGAGCTGTTCACGTTCAATATTAATTACGTTTTTGTTTCGTAAGATTTCTGCCACTTCCTTTTTCCCAATACCCGAAACGCGTTTCTTTTAACGGATTGGAAACCGAGTCCCGGATTGGTTCGGATTTCAAGCGCCCCGAATATTCAAGTTGTACTCAAACAGCTCTAGTCACCACGTGTACCAAGCACCAAGAGAGCAATATACGGCAGATTAACAAAAAGTCCGAATGTTTTTCGCAGCGAATAATCTCTGAATCCTTAAAGACGACGAAGGTATGTTTTTGATTGCCGTTTGGAAATCTGTCGAAGCTGTCTTCGAAAATACGGAATTCCCGACTATAAACGATAAATGAATTGTCGCTTCGCTCTCAACTGTTACCTCCCAGAGGCTGCTTCTTCTGGAATAATTAAGGATACACTATAAAGGAAAAATACAGAACAAAATATATATAAAGACCCAAAGTACCTATAATACAATTTGAAAACATAATAAAATGCAGGAATCTGCTTGCCAGGTAATCAAGAACGTACCTTCACCGTCTTTAAGTATTCAGAGATTATTCGTTGCCAACAAAAGCCAGACTTTTCGTTAATCCGTATATTGCTGTGTTGGTGTTTGGTATGCATGGTGACTTCGAACCTGGACGCACCGTTGTCCACCGCCGACTCGAGGAACAATAGGTACGGTCATAAACCGCGACCCTGGCCAAGTGCTCTGGCCGATAGAACCTGGCTCATTTTTCGGAAACAACTGGTTGCATTAGGCCCAAAATATAATAAAACTTTACATCCTTTACAATAACATATATGTGAGGTCTTTTGGGCCTTTTTTGAAGATGTGGGAATTACATTTTAATAATATAATATTTATTTACGGGACAAGCCCATTACAACAAGAATGTGTAGTACAATGGTTGCTCAGACAATACAACAACACCGTGTTTGAATCAGCAAAAAAAAACAAGTAAAAAATACATTTTATCTAAGAGTAAAATAAGAGTTTGACGTGTAGCTCTGGCGTGTAGGTCTGGAGTGTAGATATGTGTTCCTTATACTATGCCATCCAGAACCAGGGCTTTCTGAATGTTAGTCTTAAAACTGGAGAGGGAATCAGCAAAGAAATCAATGCTTCCATGATACTTATTGGCGAGATCGCATATTATGTGCACGGGATCCGTGTGTCCGACACCAGAGGAGTAGCCCGGAGATCTAAAAAGTGGAGTTTGCCTTGCAGAACGAACAGGCACGCTGAAGTTGACAAGCGACAGAACACGAGGGTTATCAACCAATCCGTTTAATATCCCGTACAAGGACAGGTCCGTGACTCTCCTCCTGTGCTCCAGGATTCTGATACCCATTCTTTTCATAATGGGGCCATTGTCATGGTCGAAACGAGCGAGAGGCTGGCAAGCTATGTATGCTAGTAAGCGCAAGAATCTATGCTGAACCCTCTCAAGTTGTACTCTGTATTTGTCCCAGCGCGGCGTCCAAATCACCGACACGTATTGAAGGTGAGGCAGCACCAGGGTATTGTAAAGATATCGCAAGCAGATAAACCCTGGCTCTGTTTGAGATCGAAACGGTATGTTGAATATGCGGAATGAACGAGAACGATGAATCGATAATAACACCGAGGTCGCGCACAGTATCAACGCTAGAAAGCTGGACACCAGCGATTTGATATGGATGCAGCGACGGATTCTTGCAACGAGACAATCTCAAAATGTGACATTTGCTAACATTTAGCTCCATTCGGTTAGACAAACACCACTCCGAGAGTCTCCGAGACTTAAGGAGTCGGAAGGGCATGAGATGCATTTGTAGACTTTGAGATCGTCCGCGAACAGCAGAAACTCACTACATGAGATAATCTGGCGAATATCATATATGAAAAGTGAGAATAGTAAGGGTCCGAGATGGGATCCCTGAAGAACTCCTGAGGTGACGGAAATCTTACGAGACAGAACGCCTCCGACTCTAACCGGCTGGACACGCCCGGTTAAATACGAGAAGAGCCATGCTAGCAGCTGACCCATAAACCCGATGGCAGAGAGTTTGTCAATGAGTAAAAAGTGGTCAACCCTGTCAAAGGCCTTCCTAAAATCGGTGTAGATGACATCAATCTGCAACTTCATGTCCAGACCCCTGGCCACGAAGCCGCAGAAGACAGCCAAGTAGGTGACGGTAGACATACACGACAAAAAACCGTGCTGCTCGTCAGATAAAAAGTTCCTGGTCAGGGCACTAATTTTCCTGATGAGGATAGCCTCGAACATTTTGCCCATAACATTAAGCATCGTGATGGGCCTATAGTTCGAGATGTCGGATTTCACGCCGGCCTTGTGGATCGGAGGGATAATGCCGGACCTCCAGATTGAGGGAAAGTGACCATCGGACAGATATCGGTTGAAAATTAACCACAGCGGACGAGACAATATAAATCTACAGTTTTTCAAGAAGATCGGAGGGATAACTTCGTCGCCGGGACCCTTATAAATACTGAAGTTATCAATTTCATCCAAGACTTCGCTTATGCTAATACTAAAAAGGGACGTTCGGCAACCCGGAAATTCAGAAAATTATGAAACTCGATGTGCAAGTAGAGTAGTTCATCCGTAACACAACCCTATTTTTCGTTTGTGCCAAAAAGCATTTTTTAGGGGTGAAATCACCCCTTGAAGAAAATGCAGAATTTTCGAAAAGAAGTTTAAACAAAAGTTGCATCCTTCTTTTATATCTACAAAACAGCGTAAAAATTATTTTCGAAAAATCCATATTTTTCAAGTTACCCCCACCACCAACTCTTAAAATTAAGTTTTTGTATTTTGTAAATATACGCTGACATACCTGTGGATAATCTCTTTTCATACATATAAATAGTTTATGTGATATATTTTTTTTGCAAACAAATAAAACATCTATTACCGAATTTGAAGTCCATTTTGGCAGTTTCCATTAATAACATGGTTTCTTAAAGCCATATTTAAATTCGTATTTATGTCAGGTACAGACAGCTTTCAATTATTTAAGCAAGGCAGTACGTACGTAAAATTGCATCCAAGGTAAAACTAAGTAAAACTAATCAATGACGTGCATGAATCATTATGACATCAGCACATTCGTACATGCATTACTTCAAGTGTAATCTTATTAGGCTGTTTTCGAAGCCACGCGATAAATAAATAATGCGTGAAGATTTACAGTGATTTTGGAAAATATATATGTTATCATTGAAATTACGCAGAATCGCATTCATGCCGATAACCTTGTCGAACCTTCCGATTTGCATGATGCATATGTATATGAATTTTAAATGATTTATAAATCAATTTTACTTACCTGTCCCACTAATAACATGTATATATATATAATATTGTTGCGAGCACCCTATGGATTAGACCCATGGCCCGCTGGTGCTCGCGACGAAGACAAGTGACAGCGAGAAGAAGGCGATCTGATCGATCGCCTGTCAAGCTGTCACTTCAGATACAGACGCCATTGCGAGCAGACGTACATCCGAACAATTCCTCCTTGCCAATCGTTACTGTTGCATTAATTACATTACACTATAATTGCTGTTAACCTTGTTCATGTTCAAATATAATTCCTATATATTCGGTTTCTACCATGACTACAACGAAACGTAACACTGGTGTCAGAAGTGGGATGACCACTCGAAGTGGCATGCCCACTCGCGCTTCCGCGGTCACTTCGGACCCTCCTCCTCCAGCGACGGCAGATTCTTCCATCCAGGAGCTGTTCTCCTCCCTCCAATTGAGTATCGTGGGACAGATGCGGGAGCAGCGGAGGGACGACGAAGCCCGCAGACAGAGGGAGGATCGCCGAAGAGAGGAGAAGGAGATCGAAGACCGGCGGACTCAGGCGGCTTTCGAGGCGCGCATGTCGAATTTAGAAGAACGGATCCAGGTCGTAACCGCTTCATTGCAAAGCGGAACAGGTTCGGTTGGTAGCGGCGCGAATCTTCGGGGTGGGGAAAATGCCCCTGTAAATAGTGTTCCATCGACGCAGATTCCCGCACCCGTTAGCGCACCCGCCGCTGCCTCTCTTCCGGAACCGCGCGTACTTAGTTTGGGGTACGCGGTGAAACCGACAATTTTTGACGGTAGAAATTCGTGGGAAGAGTACAAAGTTCAGTTCGAGACGATCGCGCGCGCAAATGGGTGGGATGATCAAAAAAAGACTACGGCCTTAATCGCTTCCCTCGGAGGCGCGGCAAGGAGCGTCCTTACGACGCTCTCCGCGGCTCAATGCGAAAGTTTTGCAGAGTTGGTTTCCGCGCTAGAGTTTCGTTACGGGGCGAAAAACCTGTCTAACCTGAATTACGTACTCTTCCAGAGCCATAGGCAGCGAAGGGATGAGAGCATCTCCTCGCTTGCCACAAAGATTGAACGCCTGGCACAATCCGCTTTTAACGATTGCCCGGCGGAAACCCGCGATAAATTAGCCGCATCTCAGTTTGTCACGGCGTTGGCTAACCCTGTAATGCAGCGGGAACTGCGACTAGGCGGTTTTATGTCTTTAAGGGCCGCCGTGACCAGGGCCCTCGAGATCGAGGCCGTCGAGGCAATGTCTCGCCGCCCCGCGGCCGAATCGCAAAAACGATACTCAGAAAAACGAAAGGCTAAACCGTTTGACAACTTTGAAAGGTTCCCACCGAAACAGCCAAGATTTGGGAAACCCGAGGAAGGAACGGACGACGGGCCGAGGAAACCGAAGTGCTGGCTTTGTGGAAAAACAGGGCATATGCAGAAGGATTGTTTCCAGGCCAAGAACGGCCAGACAAGAGTGGCAACCAAGAAATCTGAGGGAAACGGGAAAAGGACGGCGTAAGGGGGAGACGCCGGACCAGAAAGTACAGTCCCCCGGTCGTCAAGAGTGTGGCGATGCAGGAGGCGACTGAGCGTCAATGGAATCCAACTGGAGAGATCTACGTATGTGGAACAATAAATGGAAATCCCTGTCCGATTATTTTAGATACAGGTTCTCCCATCAACCTTCTGGAGAAGGAGTTCTGCCCTACAAGCGAACTCGATAGGACGAAGGTCGACATTCGCTCTACTACTGGAGAGAAAATCAAAGTTTTTGGAAAGAAGAGCTTGGATCTCAGCGTTGGAGGACTCTCGAGCGTGGAGGACTTCTACGTCGTCGACATGGTGGAAAAGTGCATCTTAGGAGCGACGTTCCTGAAGAAACACCGCTGCAGCATCGACCTATCTCGAGGAGTCCTATGTCTTCCTGGAAAACCAGAGATTCATTTTGGTGAGCCGATCGCCGAGGAGGACACACCACAAGAAGAAAAGGAAACGGTCGTCCCACAGCATTTGGAAGAACTGTACACACGCTGTTCGTCAGGTTTGGCAGAAAGACAAAAGAAACTTTTTGCTGATTTACTTCGTGAATTTCAGGACGTTTTCGCCAAGGACTCGACTCAAATCGGGAATTGCGACCGGGTGAAGCATGTCGTCGACATTGGGGATAGCCGCCCCATCAAGCAGGCACCGCGGAGGTTACCGCTACACCGACGAGCAGAAGTAGAGGAACTACTTCGGAAAATGTTGGCACAGGGCGTAATCGAGGAATCGCGGAGCCCGTGGTCCTCTCCGATCATCCTTGTCAAGAAGAAGGACGGCACCATAAGGTTCTGCGTGGATTTTCGACGCCTCAACGAGATAACGAAGAAGGACTCGTACCCCCTGCCCCGCATCGAGGATACTCTGGACGCTCTCACCGGATCTTCGTGGTTTTCAACCGTGGATTTGCAGAGCGGATACTGGCAGATCTCTATGGACGAAAAGGACCGAGAGAAAACTGCGTTCTCAGTGGGGACGGGACTGTGGCAGTTCAAAGTGATGCCCTTTGGACTCTGCAACGCCCCTGCAACATTCGAACGACTGATGGAAGACGTACTACGGGACCTGACCTGGAAAATCTGTTTAGTCTACTTGGACGACATCGTCATCTTCGGGAAGGACTTTGAACAGGAGCACGAACGCCTTCGAACGGTGTTTTCGCGTCTACGCCAAGCCGGACTATTGATGAGTCCCAAGAAATGCTCCTTCTTCTGCCGGGAAGTGAAGTATCTGGGCCACATCGTCACCGAGAGCGGAGTCAAGACGGACCCGGAGAAGGTCAAAGCGATTTCGGAATGGCCACAGCCGAAGAGCGTGACGGAATTAAGAAGCTTCTTGGGATTATGCACCTACTATAGGAAATTTGTGAAGGATTTCTCCAGGATCGCAAAGCCCCTGCATCGCCTCACCGAGGCCAAGCAAAACTTCCAATGGACCGAAGGATGTCAAGAAGTTTTTCAAGAATTGAAGAAGAGGCTAACCGGAACGCCGGTGCTGGCCTATCCGGTGATGGACAAGGATTTCATCCTGGATACGGATGCCTCCGACCTCGCCATAGGCGGTGTCCTCTCGCAGGAACACGAAGGCCAAGAGCGAGTTGTAGCCTACTTCTCCAAAACCTTAGGTAAAGCCGAAAGGAACTACTGCGTGACTCGGAGAGAGTTACTAGCAGTGGTAAAGTCTATCGAGCATTTCCACCATTACCTCTACGGACGGAGATTTCTCGTAAGGACTGACCATGCAGCGCTCCGTTGGCTGCTGACCTTCAAGAATCCCGAAGGACAAGTTGCCCGCTGGATTGAACGTTTACAAGAATACGACTTCGAGATTCGACACCGGGAAGGAAGAGCCCACGGAAACGCTGATGGGCTTTCTAGAAGACCTTGCATCGAAGAAGATTGCAGGAAATGCGACCGACTGGATAAAAAGGAGGCAGAAGAGGAAGTGCTTAGCACGAAGAAAATTCACCGGATATTCTGTGACGAAAAGAAGAGCGAATGGAAACGAAGTCAGGAAGAAGATGAAGAGATTGGCTTCATCTTGAAAAAGAAAGGGGAAGCGGAGAAGCCCGACTGGCAAGACGTTGCTCGTTTCTCCCCACAGACGAAATATTACTGGTCAATCTGGGACTCGCTGGAAATTCATGAAGGTTTACTTTTCAGGAAATGGGAGTCCCACGATGGTGCGACAACCTCATGGCTTTTGGTAGTGCCGCGCGAGAGGGTCGCAGAGGTACTGAGGGAATTCCATGATGCGCCAACAGCTGGACACTTCGGAGTGAATAAGACCTTGGCGAAGATCCGCCAGCAGTTCTTCTGGTCCACGTGTCGACGGGACGTTCAAGAGTGGTGCCGGCGGTGTGACACCTGTGCGGCGAAGAAGGGACCTCGTCAGAGAGGAGCGGGGAACCTGAGAGTATACAACGTGGGAGCTCCGTTCGAGAGGCTTGCCCTGGACGTTGTGGGTCCGCTCCCGAGGTCTCAGGCCGGCAACAGGTTTATTCTGGTCGTGGCGGACTACTTTACCCGGTGGCCGGAAGTAATCGCGATGCCAGACCAGCGAGCTGTCACAGTGGCAAGGGCTCTTCTGCACAACGTGGTCTGTCGTCATGGTGTACCACTGGAGATACACACGGACCAAGGAAGGAACTTCGAATCCTCCGTGTTCAAGGAACTGATGAAACTGTTGGGAATCAGGAAAACGCGAACAACTCCCCTACATCCTCAATCCGACGGAATGGTGGAACGTTTGAATAGAACATTGCTCCAATATCTCGCAATGTTCGTCTCAGAGCACCAACGGGATTGGGACGAGTGGATTCCCATGTTCCTCCTCGCTTATAGATCAGCGCGTCATGAGGCTACGCAATTAACGCCAGCGATGATCATGTATGGCCAGGAACTTCGCCTACCCCTGCAATTATGGAGAGGACTGCCCCCAGAAGTGGAGGAAGACGAGGACATCCAACAAGGATACTCTGAATGGATCCGAGGAAAAATGAAGAGGATCCATGAATTCGTTCGACAACGCCTGGATGTCTACAGTTCGAAGATGAAGTCCTGGTACGACAACCGTGTACACGCGGTAGAGTTCCAGCCCGGAGAACGAGTGTGGTTATTCCAACCACGAAGAGTGAAAGGGAAGTGCCCAAAACTGCAATCCGACTGGGAAGGACCCTACACGGTGGTGAAGAGGATCAACGACGTCGTCTACAGGATTCAACGCTCGCCTAGGAAGAAGTGCAAGGTGGTGCACGTGCGACGCCTGGCGAAATACGAAGGACGATGCCAAGAGGAGTGAAGACTTCCAAGGATCAAGGGACACAAACACGAGGAGGACTCAAGAAAGAAGATTAGTTTAAGCTAATTAGGTGGACTGGGCTGCGGAGGCTGCCCCCGTAGCCCGGCCCCCCCCATTCTTGAGTCTGTTTCAGAGAACACGATACCCCACGACGAGGGACAAGGTGTCGGGGGACTGCTGCCGCGGCTTGAAGGCGACCCCGAATTCCCCGAATGTGCCACAATAGCGTGGTAGTCCACAGCGGGGTGCAGACATACGTGGAACCACCCCGCTAACCTCCTGGCTGGGATCCTGGCCGCGTCCCCGGTACAGTGCTTACCGAGGGGTCCCTCCCTACGAGGTGGACAGCGGACGGGAAATGGTGTCCCCAACCACTGGACGGACGTGCGACACAGTCGCACGGATCGGTCAGAGGGGACATCGCGGAGACGGGACCGCTGACGAGCCGCACCGAGACGGTCCCCTGGAGCAGCACCAGCGGCCACGAAGAGGAATGGGGCCATCAGGAAGCCACGGATTGGAAAACTGGAGGCGTACAAGAAAGAAGAACGAAGACGAGCTGGCAGTTCTGGGCGGATTGATCGGGGAACGGGCCGAGGGCAGGCTTGTGACTAGCTGCAACCCCCTGCTTTCGGTCTCCGTCTCGCCTTTCCGTTTTCCTGGTTCTGTCTCGCTCCACCGGACTCTCGCAGAAGGAGAAGGGGAATTAATTTCTGTCCACTTTCTTTACTAAGGGGACCCGGAACGCGACGTCACCCGAGCAGCCCAGGAATAGACTCCAGAGCTACAAAGGATGGGGACTTCGAGCAGCGGCCGCGCCACGAGGAGGATGCAACACCGCCGCGGGACGTCGAGGGACGCTCGGGGAAATGCAGCGGATCAACGAGGGACGTTCTGGAAGCCCCGGTGGAAAATCCGAGAATCCCGAGGGAACCGTCACCGAGGGACAACAGAACAGGGCAGGAAACAGAGGAGCCGTTCCGGGAGCATCAACCTGAACCCCGACGGCTAGAAAGTCGAAGAGTCCCAACCAGTAGAGGACCTCCTCGCCCGCCTCTGCCCAAGAAGAAGATGCCCCGTCAAAGAAGAGGAAAGCCGCACAAGACAGAAGTTCACAAGTACGAAGACGCAAGTGGAGGGCAGAGACGCGGGACCCACGTACCCACGTCTTGCCCAGGGTTTTTGGAGTGGTTTTCCCCTTGGGCGTGAAGGCGAATGCCGAGGCGATGGACGGAAGGGGCCACACAACACACAGCATCCTTTCCACCCTTCCAGACCAGGGTGCGGCTGCAGGCGACGGAAGAGCTGCAACGGTCGGGACGACCGCTCCTCGAGAGGGGGGAGCAGTGTTGCGAGCACCCTATGGATTAGACCCATGGCCCGCTGGTGCTCGCGACGAAGACAAGTGACAGCGAGAAGAAGGCGATCTGATCGATCGCCTGTCAAGCTGTCACTTCAGATACAGACGCCATTGCGAGCAGACGTACATCCGAACAATTCCTCCTTGCCAATCGTTACTGTTGCATTAATTACATTACACTATAATTGCTGTTAACCTTGTTCATGTTCAAATATAATTCCTATATATTCGGTTTCTACCATGACTACAACGAAACGTAACAATATTACAGTTAAATATTATAATATTACATTAAAGATATTAATATTAAATTTAATTATAACATTATAGGAGTTTTCATGAACGAAGTGGTTGAATAAAGCAATATTTTAACATTTGCAGTCTCTTTTTGTACATGCTGTATTGTGTGATTATACATTGGAAGAAATATACTAGTAGAAAACGATAAATATATTGAAAATTACGGTTCGTAATTGGTACAATAATGATATTCTTCATAGAAGTGATTAAAACAAAAATACTTGCCACACCATGCACATCGCATAAAAGCCGGCTTCCCACAAATACTACATTTGGGTATAAGCTTTTCATTTCTGAAGTAACAGAAATCTACAGGATTTTGAAATTCGCTGGGATGCGTTTCTAGATATCCGCTTTTAAACCAAGCATATGAAACCTGAAAAAGGTTTTTGAATCTATGCGAAGAAAACTGGTTGTGGGCTCTGGACTGCAATTTAATTATTTCATTACGTAAGTGCAAATTGACATCTCTCTCTTGGAGAATCACATTATCCGAAAATGTCCGCACGAAATTTTTCCAAATCCGGAATCCAAACATCTAAAGGCTGAACGATTCCCGTTGTTTTTTTTTGGAATCATTGAAAAAGTTACTTCCTTGGCTTGTGGAATCAACTGCTGTAATTCATTTGGGCAGTGTCCCGTCCACGAGTCGAGTAGGAGCATGCTTCTACGGCCAGTATTCGGTAGATACACTTCGGTAAACCAAGTTTTAAAATGTTCAGACGTGAGTTTTCCTGACTTTGAAGCTCCGATGTAAATATTAACCGGACGGAATAGAGTTCTTTGCACTATCGGACCAACTATGCTTGTAGATTCCTTTAAAACTATGTATAGTGGTGAAAGAAGACGTCCGCTTGCTGATATAATAGGCATTATAGTGTAGCTATGTGTTGTAGCAGATACCGATTGAATCGTCGCTTCTACCGTTTTCACTCCTAATTTCGCCAATGTTCGCCCAGAATGTATTTCAAGGTTGAAGCCACTCTCGTCTGCATTATAAATTTCTTCAACTCCGACAGCTGGGATGTTAGACTTTACGCGAGTAACAAACGATTCTGCGATATTTTTGATATTGTCAATATCTTCAAACGTAAATTGCGTCCTGAATGTTGTTATCTTGCGGGACACAATTCTATGCGCAGTCTTAAAGTTACAAATCCACCATTTACCTGCCACGAATTGGGGTAGGTCCACTTGGTTTTTTGCCTCTAAGGCCCACAATCTTAAATTCATGTCATGAACAATGGATCTTCTGTCACAAGTTTCTTCAAACTTTTGCAGTACATATTCCCCAATAAATGCAAGTTTGTCTGCATTTGTTCCACCTCTCTCTACACTCGCCTCCCACCTGTATAGCTGCTGCAAAGATTTAACCATGCGATAATTTTTCTGTACACTGGCAAGCGTTCGACGTGCCTTTTTAGCTCTTTTCCAAAACGTTACAGCTTTTCTCTTATAACTTAAGTCAACTTGTCCACCTTCATCATCAACAGTACATTCTGCAGGTTCAAAACTGTTTTCTTCTTCTTCTGCAGGCATAATGTACTCTACAACTTGTGCACTATGTTGTTCTGATGGATCGGCATAATCGAGCACATAATCATGTTCAATTAATGGTAGGGAATGTATGTTTTGAACCTTTTTTATAATGTCCCGAATTTCATTGTGCAGTTCCGTTTCTACCGGGATTATAGGTGTCTGTGTTATACTTGCAATTTGAAACGTAGTGGCTAACATGTGTATTACGTTAGCAACATTAATCGTCTGCATTTTAAAGAAAATTGTATTTCAAACAATGATCACTCACTTTTCTCAATTGGATGGTAACTGACTGCTGCCAAAAATGTAACTGCCGTTGGCTACATCTTCGGGAATATTTATATCACTCAAAGACGCGAGTACAAAAACATGTTTACCGAAAACTCGGAAAATCTGAAGGTTCGACAAGGTTATCGGCATCAATGCGATTCTGCGTCAATTCAATGATAACATATATATATATATATATATATTGCAAAGTCATTGTGAATCTTCACGCATTATTTATTTATCGCGTGGTTTCCAAAATAGCCTAATAAGATTACACTTGAAGTAATGCATGTACGAATGTGCTGTTATCATACTGATTCATGCACGTCACTGATTAGTTTTAATGAGTTTTACCTTGGATGAAATTTTACGTACGTACTGCCTTGCTTAAATAATTGAAAGCTGTCTAAACCTTACATAAATACGAATTTAATTATGGCTTTAAGAAACCATGTTATTAATGGAAACTGCCAAAATGGACTTCAAAGTCGGTAATAGAGGTTTTATTTGTTTGCAAAAAAAATATATCACATAAACTATTTATATGTATGAAAAGGGATTATCCACAGGTATGTCAGCGTATATTTACAAAATACAAAAACTTAATTTTAAGAGTTGGTGGTGGGGGTAACTTGAAAAATATGGATTTTTCGAAAATAATTTTTACGCGTTTTTGTAGATATAAAAGAAGGATGCAACTTTTGTTTAAACTTCTTTTCAATATCTCTCACCGTTCTCGAGATATTCCACGGAAAAGAAATTTCTGCATTTTTTCAAGGGGTGATTTCACCCCTAAAAAATGCTTTTTGGCACCAACGAAAAATAGGGTTGTGTTACGGATGAACTACTCTACTCGCACACTGAGTTTCATAATTTTCTGAATTTCCGGGTTGCCGAACGTCCCTTGTAAGACCAGCGAGGTCCAACGATGAGTTCAAGCTGGCGGATGGAGTATAACTAGGATGTGTAGACGAGTATACGGACTTGAAAAATTCCGCAAACAGATCCGCGATCTCCGAGTTATCAGATGAGCTCCTGTTATCTAGGTACATTGATCCGGGAAGACCTTGGGCGGAGCGCTTAGAGTTGATAAATTTCCAAAAAACTTTGATATTTAGTGGGATAGATGCTTCCGTGGATGCAACGTATCCCCGATAACACGATCTGGAAAGCGATTTACATTCAGATCTAAGATGACAAAAAGTTAGATAATCGTACCAGTCGTTACTTCTCTTGTAAGCGAGGTGCGCTGCCTTTTTAGCCTTGATACGCGAAATAAGCTCCTTGGAGAAGCAACTCGGGTAATTAGAGGAGTAAGCTCTCGTTACTGAAACAAAGGATCGTATAACGTGTGAAATGTGTTCATAGAGAAAGGCGACAGATTGCTCCGTAGACAAACTGTTCAGGCCACCGTCCCAGTCGACCGCATTAAGATACTGGAAAAATCGCGGGTAGTCCCCGTTTAAAAAGTTAAGTCTGCTGGACACGGAACGGCCGACAGCCTGAATAGCACTGAGCTGGAGATTAGCGAGTAAGGCAGGATGAAAGGGGTCAAGTGGAAGGAGGTGATCGCGAGTCACTAACAACGATACTTCATTAAAATTAGAAAAAAAAAATATCAAGGAAATCACCGCGAGAATTTGAACACGAGTTAATCTGCCGAAGATTATGTACGTTACAGATTTCCTTGATATGCTCATGCGCGGATAAATCCTTGCCAGATAATGCGCGCGGTGGATTTACAGGCGCTAATACCGGGAATAGGTTATCCCAGGCACACCTGCGAAGGTTATAATCGCCAAATAGTAGTGCATTGGCCATCGGAAATCGCCTTAACACCTCGTCGACACTGGCACGGTCATCGGAGTACTTTAAAGGTCTCGATCCTGGGGGAATGTAAACAGTTCCCAATCTAGAGACGCGGTAGCGTCTCGACGCCAAGTACATGAAAGACACCCTGTATACAAGAAAGACACCCTGTATACGAGAAAGACACCCTGTATACATGAAAGCCACCCAGTATGAAACACCCTGTATAAATGTCGATCGACTGCCCCTGCCGTTTATCCATGTTCCGAGACCCTGCATATACAGGGTTATCGTTTAATCCTGCAACCCACGCGCGCGCGAACTTGGAAAATGGCAACAGCGCCTCACGGACGCATTCCACTACAACCATGTATATATCGACTGTCGCTACCGCTATCTTTTACTCGTCGCCAGGATATTCAGAAACTTATTTCATTAATATCTCATCACCCCTGCAATATTTTTTAAATTTAAAGGCATTTTTCTTATGTAAACCGCATATAAGCTTTCGAATGCGACCAAATTCAATCAAATCGATCCACGCATGACAGAGATATCGTAATATCATCTCATGGATCAGTCGAAAACGGTAAGAAAGAATTCTTCTTTTCCTTCTGATTCTTCTTCTCCAGTCAAAATTTGTCGACATAATACGTATACGCGTTACACGCACACCTTCACTAATAACACATGTTTCGTTCGTCGACTCTCGGGATCATTCCGCAGGGTATACACCCTTATACCCTTATACTCTTATGCACTTATACGCTTTTACCCAAATACCCTTATACACTTATACACTTATACCCTTATATACGGTTATACACTTATGCCCTTATACCCATATACCCTTACACCCTTATATACCTTTATAACCTTACACCTTTATACAGGGTGTCCCAAAAATGCTGCGGGTCCTTAAAGGGGGTGATTCGGGGGGTGATAGGACACAACTTTTTCCTTTGCGAAAATGTTCTCCGAGGTTTCGTTAACGAGATATTAACAAAAAGCACCGACCAATCAGAGCCCGAGATTGGCGGCCGAGTTCCCGCGCTAGCGTGGCCGCGCGCCGCGCTGCGACTGCGAACAAGCAACTCGGCATGCATCGAAGGAAATTGCACAGAATGGCAAATGAAAAAGACGTAACAAATAAAATCGAACATGTTGTCATGGTTTGTTCGTCATTTAAAGTGAATAATGAATAAAGGATAAATGGATGAAAATCGCGTGCAACGTAAAAAGACGAATACGCAGTTTTTTTTAGAAGATTCGAAAATAATAATTATTTGAAGTGGGAGGATAAGGAATACGTAAATTTTCTTGTGTTAATAACGTAGCCACGAAAAGGTAATGTAACAGGAAATTAACGAAAAATAATAGTAGTTCGTTATTGTGATAAAAATCCGTAATTCAATAACGGCCAGCACTGTTGGTGATAACGAATAAGTCTGTTTAAAAAGCCCGAATAAATATTTTCGTACGGGAATTTTGAGAATTATCGCCGGAAATAAGCCATCGTTTGCGTTAAATTTAAAAATGAATGATCACCAATAAAGTAACTAAAACTCACCCTTGTTGGAAATTCACCTGCAGCTTGAAAATCTGTGTCACAGGGTCACTGAACCGATCCTGGTCATCGATGGACGAGCTCAGTGCACAGCTGGTCCCAGGTATACGACACTACCGAAAGTTAAGGGTCGCAATGTCAGGTGCGTCCAGGTCAACGTACCGAATATTCACTTCACTGCACGGCTACTAACACTGATCACTTAATTTATTTTTCATGGAACGTGTTGTTCCTACGTTATAAAAATTGGTGGAAATGAATTTTTACTTGGCGTTCGGAGCCGTGGGTATTTCCGCGCAAATTCTCACGCTGCAGCACTTGCGTCCTCGTTGTTCGGGGGGTGCAACCAGAACATCGCGTAATACTCTTGAGCAGAGAACATTTCTGCGACGTGATTGCTTGCTGACTGACAAGATTTTTACGAAGCGACTTCTTCTACCCTCAAATAGTTTCTCTCGTTCCATTATGAGTTGACCCCCCACCAGACCAAGAGGCTTCAGGTAGAAAGAAGCCAGCACATTTTCGAAACACACGTGCTTCGCAGAAGTGCAACGAACGGACTATCGTGCACTTTTACAAAACTCCGCGTTCCGTCCTTTTACTGCTAATGTACCCATTGCTTCGAGGTAGGCAGCAGACACCACGTGCATCCCTCCCAAACGGCCACTGTCATAAAGAGGTCCTCTTCACAGCAGTATCTCCTCCCCAAGGCTTCACTCGCACGGAATTCGTCGACGCAGAGCATTTCGCTAGGGTCGCGGTTTATGACCGTACTGTCCCACTAGTCGACGGTAGACAACGGTTTCCTACAGTTTTGGGTAATTTATGGCTTAGTTGGTTCCGCCTCGTAGCAGACGTGAACTCAGAGTATCGGAAAATGGAAACTGGAAACAGGATTTTTTTCTTTATAGCAACTCGAAGACTTTCTGTTTCTCTTCTCTTCCGTCCCTTTCGAACCGAAACACGTGGTGTCTGCTGCCTACCTCGAAGCAATGAGTACATTGGCAGTAAAAGGACGGAACGCGGACTTTTGTAAAAGTGCACGATAGTCCGTTCGTTGCACTTCTGCGAAGCACGTGTGTTTCGAAAATATGCTGGCTTCTTTTTACCTGAAGCCTCTTGGCCTGGTGGGGGTCAACTCATAATGGCACGAGAGAAACTATTTGAGGGTAGAAGAAGTCGCTTGGAAAAAATCTTGTCAGTCAGCAAGCAATCACGTCGCAGAAATGTTCTCTGCTTAAGAGTATTACGCGATGTTCTGGTTGCACCCCCCGAACAACGAGGACGCAAGTGCTGCAGCGTGAGAATTTGCGCGGAAATACCCACGGCTCCGAACGCCAAGTAAAAATTCATTTCCACCAATTTTTATAACGTAGGAACAACACGTTCCATGAAAAATAAATTAAGTGATCAGTGTTAGTAGCCGTGCAGTGAAGTGAATATTCGGTACATTAACCCGGACGCACTTGACGTTGCGACCTTTAACTTTGGATGGCGTCGTGTACCTGAGATCAGCTGTGCATTCGGCGCGTCTGTCGATGACCAGGATCGGTTCAGTGACCTAGTGACACAGATTTTCAAGCTGCAGGTGAATTTCCGAAAGGGTGAGTTTTAGGTACATTATTGGCGACTATTATTTTTTAAATTTAACGCAGGTTATGGCTAATTTCCGGTGA
This sequence comes from Andrena marginata, assembly GCA_963932335.1. Taxonomy (NCBI): domain Eukaryota; kingdom Metazoa; phylum Arthropoda; class Insecta; order Hymenoptera; family Andrenidae; genus Andrena; species Andrena marginata. The sequence continues at coordinate 27,767,374 of OZ010662.1, forward strand.
TAATTCTCCAAATTTCCGTACGTAAATTTTTTTCGCAGTTTTTAAACGGAGTTATTCATTATCAACAACAGTGTTGGACGTTATTGAACTATGGATTTTTATCACAATAACGAACTACGATCACTTTTCGCTCGTTCCCTGTTGCATTACCTTTTCGTTTGTACGTTATTAAAAAAGGAAATTTACGTGTTATTTATCCTCTCACTCCAAGTAATTATTATTTTCGATTCTTCTAAAAAAAACCTTTGTATTTGTCTTTTTACGTTACGCATGATTTTCATCCATTTATCCTTTATTCATTTTTCACTTTAAATGACAAACAAACCATGACAAAATGTTCGATTTTATTTGTTACGTCTTTTTCATTTGCCATTCTCTGCAATTTCCTTCGATGCATGCCGAGTTGCTTGTTCGTAGTCGCAGCGCGGCGCGCGGCCACGCTAGCGCGGGAACTCGGCCTCCAATCTCGGGCTCTGATTGGTCGGTGCTTTTTGTTAATATCTCGTTAACGAAACCTCGGAGAACATTTTCGCAAAGGAAAAAGTTGTTTCCAATCACCCCCTGAATCACCCCCTTCAAGGAACCGCAGCATTTTTGGGACACCCTGTATACTCTTATACCTTTGTTGGAATGTATGAATGTTTCAAAGTATGTCTGTCAAGTTACTAGAAATGGATGTTATGCTAGTTAATAGCTTCTAGCGCCATCTTTTGTAACGTATGTCGAGAGACGTTCGAGCGACACTCTCTGTCCGTCGTGATCTGCAGTTACGCGTAAGAACGAACGTACTAAGAATTACGTACTCTGCCTATTGTCGTCGTACTGCGTCGTACTAAGAGTTTAATAGTGAAAAGAACACAGTTCCTACCTACACATAGTTTTATGGATAATATTATATAAGCTCCTACAATTGTTAAACGTATTTAAATAGAAAACAATTGTTCGCAATCAAAAACTTCATTGCTTCGTCCACATATCCTCAAACGCTTATTTTCCAAAACATGGTAGCAAAGCGTGGTTTGTGGAGGAGACTCGTAATTTGCGAATAAGTAGACAAAATCAAAGACAAGGTAGAAAATAAAGTTAACAATCAACAACAAATATATTTTCGACAACAAAAACGTAACAGTAAGTAAATTATATCCGTACAAGAGCCTGATGCACATGGATTAATAGTGAGAGCACGTGGCCATTACCGACTATGTTAAACGTGCGTGAGGCAAGTCAAGGTTAAGCACATGTTCACTGGACTGAAAACGACGCTACAGAACGCAACTTCCGAAGTACACAAACCAAACGACGACTTATTGGAAGAAATAAAACAGGAGAAGCTTGAGTTAAGTAAAGAAAATAGAAATTTATTAAGGAAAATTTTTCTGAAAACACTGAAAAGAACGCTAATTTTGAAAAACGAAATTGAAAACAATTTGAGAAAAATCGAACAAGAAGAAATGGCCAGACAAGCAAAAATTGATGATGTAACTATTCCAGTGTTTGATGGAGAAAATTTTTCCAGTTGAAAATTTAGATTAATGGATATGTTAGAGTATAAAGAATGTATTGATCCGGCAAAACGAACAAGAACTTATCAAGACAATGAAGCTACATGGAAAAAACTGACTTAAAAGCAAAAACAATTTTAATTAGTGCTTTATCTGACAAACAACTGGAATATGTGAGTAGTTGTGAAACGACTCTTGAAATGATGACAAAACTTGATAAAATGTACTCTACCAAATCAACATCTTTACAAATTATAAATAGAGGTAAACTGGAAGATGTGAAATTGAAAAAATTCAATAATATAGAAGACTTCTTCGCAGAATTTGAAAAGGCGTGCAACGAATTGAAAGCAGCAGGAGCTACATTAAGAGAAGAAGAAAAAATGAGGTATTTGATTAAGGCGCTACTATTAGAAAAGAACTTAAGCAAAGGTGAAACCGACAAAAACCTAGTGTCAGCACATTTACAGCAAATACAAAAGGTGAGTGCTTCCAGTGTGGAAAACCAGGGCACTTTAAAAGAGATTGCTGGCATAAATCTCAAGGTAATCAAGGCAGAGGTTATCAAAACAACGGAGGAAGGAGAGTTCAGGGGAGCTCAAGAAGTCAGCGCGGTTCAACCAGAGGCAGAAGCAGAGGTGCTTCTCAACGAGGTTATAGCCGAAGCAGAGGTCGAGGTCAGCAACTGTCATCGTCGACCAGTGAGCAGCATCAGGAGTGTGCTCAAAAATCCTGGGCAACTCAAGTAATCAAAGTGAATGTAAACAAACTAGAAACAAGTGAGTGTGTAGATAATAACGAGGTTGAGTGGCTATTAGATCATATTGTTAACAACAAAGATCATTTCTGTAACAATGTAGATTTAAAATTTCCTATTACTGTAAAATTGCCAGATGGCAAACATTTGAAAGCGACTAAAATAGGTAAGGTCAAAACTATTTTTAAAAATTATTATGATGAAGTAAATGTAACTTTGAAAAACGTTTATTATGTAGAAGGAATTCAAAAGAATCTGTTAAGTTTTTCGAAAATAACTATAAGTAACACGATTGTAGCGAGTGAAGATAGTGCAAAGATATATAACAAAAATCAAAAATTAATAGCTATAGCAAGTAAAAATGATGGCTTATATACTATAAAAAGCTTTATGTGTAATAATAGAGAAAAGAATGTTTATGCAAATTCAGTTAGACTATCAGAAAAAGAAAAATGGCATAGGTCGCTAGGACATATAAATTTCCACTACTTAAACAAGTTGGTCACTGATTAAATAGTCGAAGGTTTACCCGAAAAATTGGAAAAGAATGACATGAAGTGTGCATGCTGTATACAGAGCAAAATGTCAAATGTACCATTTCAAAACGATAGAACTCAGTCCGCCGAAATACTAGAATTAATCCACACAGATTTAAATGCACCTCACTATAGTACTGGTAACCGAGATGAAAAATATTTTCTTACTTTTATAGACGATTACAGTAAATGCACAAAACTTTATTGTATCAAAAGTAAAGACGAAACAACTGATTGTTCCATACATTTTGTTAATTTAGTTCAAAATAAATTCAATAAGACTATTAAAAAATTGAGATGTGATAATGGTAAAGAATATTTAAATAGTAAAATTTATGAATTTATCAAAAACAACGGAATTGAACTGTTACCATGTCCCCCGTATGTACACGAGTTAAATGGAGTCGCGGAGAGGTACAATAGATCAGCTATGGATATGGGAAGATGCTTAGCAAGGGAGGCAAGAATTAACCATAGATTCTGACCTGAAATAATGAAAACAGTTGCCTATTTGAAAAATCGTACTATAGCCAATACTCATTAGAATAAAACTCCTTACGAAATATTCTTTGGAACAAAGCCTAACGTTAAACACTTAAGAATTTACGGAAGTAGAGTCTTTGTTAAAATACCCGAAACTGTAAGAAAAAATAAATGGGATGATAAGGCAAAATTAGGCATATTGGTAGGGTATAACGATAATAGTTACAGAGTTCTTGTAAATAATAAAATTATTAATGCTAGACATGTACTAATAGTCGAAGAAGGTACAGAAATAATTTGTTTGCCTGAAACAGACGAAAATGAAAATAACAATTCTGATGAGAACTATGTGAGTTTGGATTTGGATAATGGAGATAACTATGTCAATGAAAATTCCGCAAATGAAATAGATCAGAATAATGTTAATGATGAAAATGTACAAAATCAATTAGATAGTGAAGCAAAAGAAATGACTGAAGAATTTAACTATGTACAAAATACGGATGAAAATTTGCTTGAAAAAAGAGCTTCTAGTAGAATAAGAAATCTTATTGATAGATTTGGAAATCCTGTGACTCATTACATTTATGTTAATTATGTTAACGCAAATACACCGAATACTTTTGAAGAGGCGATAAGTTCAAATGAATCTTGTGAGTGGAAAAGGGCTATGAGTTCTGAAATGAAAAGCTTAATGAAAAACAAAACCTGGACTATTGTAGAAAGACCTAAGGATAAAAAGATTATAGACGTTAAATGGGTTTACAAAAGAAAAGTGACAAGACATTCAAAGCTAGATTAGTTGTAAAAGGGTTTCAGCAAAAAGAGTACCCTGATAACCAGATCTGAAGCGCAGAGCCTGACGTCAGATCCGTAGTCATCTGTGTCCGCATTAGGCTGCGGTCTGAGGTACAGAGCCTGACATCAGGACCTGACGTCAGATTGGCAGCAGATTCACATCAGATCCTGCCGTTCGCCTGACACGTGTAACAGCGCCATCTGTGGGCCAGAATTTTCAATCCATTCGCTATCCGTGACGTCACATACCCGTCCCTTCCCTTACATAACCATCAAGCAGATTCCTATATTAAATAATTAATTCTACTTATTTAACAAAGTATTTATTTTTTATTAATATACAGGATCGATGATTGATACAATTTTTACAAAATAAGTTGCGCATATAAATACAAAGAGGGACTTTATACATTTAAATTTGAAAATCCACGTCCCGTAACCACTGGTACCTAGTAGGGGCGATATTAGAAAATTCCATTGAATATTTTGCATGTCCTTTTGTGGAAAAGCATCATATTTCCTGTTGTGTTAGCGCTGAAAACAAACACAATATTAGTATAAAATTAAACGTAACGTATGAATAAACAGGATACATGCGATACTTACATCAGCTCCATTTCCACACAGTACACATCCTAGGCGATCATGCATGCTCCTGCGAACATTAACATCTATAAGAAAACATATGTTAAATTATTATCTACTAAACAAGACACTAAACATTCGCACTTCGCACATAACCATACTTTTCTGTCTTGCAGATGATGTGAATTTCGATTTCCGCGACGTAGATAATGGGAAATTATTCAATTTCATGATTACCTTCGCCTTCTGGATAAGTCGAGATGATTTGTCTGTGTTAGGAATTTAAACGGGTGAGCACGCTGGAATGTGAGGTTAAGGGACGACGGTGGGAAAGTGAAGCAGGGCACGCCAAAGTTGAGTCAATGATGACAAAGTCAATGTATTATAAAATATTGCTTCACAATGAGCAGATCGTCACAATGATTGGCACTATGTGCAAGGAATGAGCACAAGTAATTCTCGGTGAGATTTGTCGCGCAACCGAACCACGCGGACGCGCGTAGGATACGATCCACGGTCGATGAAACTCACGTGTTGAGCTAAAGCGCGTATACAATGATGCGTGAGCACTTTTAACGCACAAGCTAGTTGAGTTGAGCACAAAAGATTGGAATTGAGGGTGTTCACACGTTGCGACCGACAAAAGATAAACACGTCTGCTTCGACAAGCGGTATGAACAAGAGTGAACAAAGAGAACGCGAAAACCGTTGAGCGTCTTCTCGAACAATCCTCGAGAATCGATCAAGAAAGTACGCGTCGTGATTGGGCCGCTCGCTTTACGTGGTGATCGGTGATTGGCTGAGCAGGCGACTAGAAGTATCGATCCGCTGATCGAATATCGATCAGCGGCGTGTCCCGCTGCCCGGTAGGTGCTGCGGTGAGCTTGGGTGCGGCGGAGCAGGGAACTAATGGAATCTCAAACATTCTCCCGCCATCAACAGCTGTTTGATGATGTTGATGTAGAATCTGAAACAGGCAAAATTGCCAATTTTGCAATTGGCCTGATTAGTGTCGTAGTGGCAGTCTTGAGCGTCACCACTCTGGTGAGCCCATCCTTTCCTGGGTGAAGGGTGACGACTCGAGCAAGTGGCCACTTGCTCGGTGGAAACCGTTCATCAGTGATGAGCACTAAGGATCCAATCTTGATCTCATTCGATGGGTGGTGCCACTTCGAGATGGAGAGTTGACGTTGGAGATAGTGTGATGACCATTGAGTCCAGAAACGTTGAGTCCGTTGTTGTATAAGCCGCCACCTGGCTGATGGTGAGATGATTTCATGCTCGACAGATGGTTCTGGTAGCGTTGTGAGGGGCTTCCCGATGAGGAAGTGAGCCGGTGTGAGGGTGGAGATGTCTTCAGGGTCATCACTGAGAGGCTCGAGCGGTCGTGAATTTAGCATGGCTTCTATTTGGGTAAGAAGTGTGCAGAATTCTTCGTAAGTGAGTACCGTCTCACTGACTGTGCGCCGAAGATGGTGTTTGATTGACTTCACGACTGCTTCCCATTTGCCTCCCATATGAGGAGCTGCTGGTGGATTGAAGCACCAGCCAGTGTTTTCATTGACAAACAACTGACTGAGCTGCTGATGATCTTGTGAGCCCAGAATGAACATACTCTTGAGCATGGTGTCAGCTCCGATGAAGTTCGTACCACAATCGGAGTAGAGCTTAGTTGGGATTCCTCTTCTTGCTGTGAACCGTCTGTAGGCAGCGATGAATCCTTCGGTTGAGTAATCTGTGACAACATCCAGATGCACAGCTGAGGTTGTGAAACAGACGAAGACACAGATCCAGCCGTTCTGAGTCTTTGCGCCTCGCCCTTTCCACGTCTTGAGAGTGATGGGGCCCGCGTAGTCGATGCCAGTGTGGGTAAACGGTCGTGAGGGTGTAACTCTCGAAAGAGGTAGTTGGCTCATCAGTTGATGAGCACGGATCCCCCTTTGTCGAGCACACACAACACACCGCATCACATGAGTCTTGACTGGCGCTCGCCCTCCGATGATCCAATAATTGTTTCTGATGTGAGCGAGGGTGAGCTGGGTCCCCCCATGCAGAGTTTGGCGATGTGCATGGTCTATGATCAGAGTGGACAGACGTGAATGGCGAGGTAAAATTGCAGGATGCTTACTCTCATACACCATATGGGCATTATTGAGTCGGCCTCCAACTCGAATAATTCCTTGTTCATCGATGAAGGCCGTAAGTCGGTTGAACACATGGGATGTTGGCATCGAAGAGCCTGAGCTGAGCACCTTGAGCTCGATCGAGAAGTAGATTGCCTGTGTGGCTTTAATCCAGAAGTTCCTGGCCCATTCCAAATCCTCTGGCAAAAGTGAGATGATTGGCAGGGACAATGGCAACTTCTTGATTCTTGTGAGGAGTCTGAAACAAACTGAAGTGATGCGGTAAAGTTTTTTAAGAGATGAGTATTTGTAAATGAGGTCCCAGTGGTATTTGATCTGTTGGATGTTGAGCAGATTTGAAATTCCTGGACGAGCTTCGAGTGCACTCGCGTCGTCCTTCAAAACTGGTGGAGGTGGCCATGAGTCACTGGGTTGAATGAGCCATGATGGTCCCGTCCACCACAGCTCGTGCTGTTCAAGCTGAGCTGTTGTTAAGCCTCTTGATGCACAATCCGCTGGGTTTGACTTCCCTGGAACATGTCTCCAGTGTGCATCTTGGGTGAGCTCTTGAATTTGGGAGACACGATTCCGTACGTAGTCCTTCCAGCGTGAGGCGTGAGTCTTGATCCAGATTAGTGTCACTTGAGAATCCGTCCACAGATGTGTTGTAGCAATGTTGAGCTGCAGGGTTGCTTGAACATACTTCATGAGCTTCGCAAGCATCAAAGCTGCAGTAAGCTCGAGCTTCGGGATTGTGAGCTTCTTGAGGGGTGCTACCTTCGTTTTGGAGCACACGAGTGTCGACACTTTGTGGTTTGTGGACGGTGATGTCACGGTAAGATAAACTACCGCTGCCATGGCGAGCTGAGAAGCGTCAGAGAATCCATGTAGCTCCACTGTTGAGCAGTTGAGGGTGTGAAACCACCTTGGTATTGAGAGTCTGGCCAGACTTGTTAAATCTTCTCTGATGGTGAGCCAGTGAGCAGTGACTTGGGATGGTAAAGGATCATCCCAACTGAGTTTGTGCAGCCACAATTCTTGCAAAAGTGTCTTTGCTCGAATGATGACTGGTGACAGAAATCCGAGGGGATCAAATATCTTAGCTACTTCTGAGAGGATGAGCCGTTTAGAAAGCGTTGAAGTTGAACTTGCTTTTGACGAGAATGAAAAGTTGTCATGGAAAACATTCCAATGTAGTCCGAGAATTTGGTAGTGCAGTCGTCTAGTGATATGATTGAGCCATGGGCTCGTGTGTTCTTTGAAATTGATTCTAGCAACGGAGGGAATGTTGAATGCCATTTGGCAAGTGGAAAACCTCCCGCGTTGCACAGGTCTCTTAATTGTTGCGCAATTGTGATGAGTGACTCACCTGTGTCAGCGCCACCAAATATGTCGTCAACGTATCTGGCGTGGGTGATGCATGGCACTGCCAGTGGGAAGCGATGACCTTCGTCTTCCACCAATTGCAGGAGAGCTCTGACAGCCAGAAATGGAGCAGCCTTCGTTCCATATGTGACTGTGGTGAGCTTGTAAGGCACCTCCTTTGAATTTTCGTCTATCCAGAGCACCCTCTGGAGATCTTGATCCTCTTCATGCACCTTGACTTGACGATACATCTTTGTCACATCTGTGGCAAAAATGAACTTGTGCTGACGGATCCACAATAGCACATCCGTGATGTTGAGAAGAAGATTGGCGCCAGTGTGCATGAGGTCATTGATTGAGTGCCCAGATGTAGTCGGGCTCGATCCATTGAACACGATCCTCAACTTTGTCGTCTCACTGTCGAGTTTCATCACTCCATGGTGTGGTAGATAGAAAACAGAGTAAGTGTTAGGTGATATGGATGGTGCTCTCACCATATGTTGAAGCTCCTCGTATTCCTTCATGAATGCTTGCTACAGAATGCAGTACTCGTTGTTTCTGTTGAGCTTGTTAAGCGTGCGCTTCAAGCAAGCATGTGCAGTCAGATAGGAATTACCAAGTAGCTTCGAAGATGATCGGAGAGGGATGCGCACGATGTAACGTCCTGTAGAATCACGAGTGTGTGTCGCTCGAAAGTGATCCTCACATTCTTGTTCTTCAGGGGTGAGAAGAGTTGGTGTGTCCATTGGGAGTTCTTCTTGAATCCAAAACTTGGCCAGTAGGTCTTGAAGCTCGTTGTCCTTGTGCTGCACAGTGGCAGAGTGATGCAAGGAGCTGAGTTGATTGGAATCAACGGTGATGGGTCCAAGAACGAGCCACCCAAATATTGACAACTGAGCAATTGGCATTGAAGGATCGCCCTTCCTAATATTGGGCTTGATAATCTGCCCATAGGTATCTGCGCCGATGACAATGTCTATGGGTCGTGACGTCAGGAAATCAGAATCTGCCAATTGAAGACCGTTGATATGTGGCCATTCTTGATGAGGTGGTTCCATCGATGGCAAATTTGACGTCAGGGCCCTGAGTATGTGCGCGTGAATGTGCACAGCTGCTGAGCAGTGGTTGGAGCGGAGCGTAATTAGCACGACTCCTCGAGTCTGAGTAGCTTTGTTGCCTCCAATGCCAAATACTGAAGTTGTAGAATGAATGCGTTGGAGCTTGAGCTGAGTAACAAGCTCCTCCTTGATGAAGGTCAGTTCGGAGCCTGAATCGATGAGCATCCTAACTGGTAATGACGTCACCGATGAGATGAGCTGAGCGTTGGCAGTTGCCAACAGTGTGGTGGTAAGGCTTGATGTGTTCTTGGCTGCGGAATGAACAAATGCTGACGAACCTGTTGAGCTGAGCTGAGTGAGACCTGTTGAGCACGGGGTTGGTGCGACGACTGCACCGACGCTTCAATGAGTTGCGCCTTGAGCAGCATGTGGATGCGCTGGTTTTTCGCTGGCCTGAGCAGAAGGCTGCTTCGAGGGCAGATGCAGCATGGTGTGGTGCTGAGCGCCACACGACTTGCATCTGGTGGTCGACTTGCAGATCTCCGTGTTGTGTCGACCGCAGCAATTGCGACACAGATTGTTGCTGGTAATTATTTTGCGCCGCGCTTCCACTGTCAAGCCCCTGAATTGAGGGCACATGACCATAAAGTGGTCGCCCTTGCATACATCGCAAGGGTATGCAGTGGCCCTTGAGCGTTGAGCAGCTTGAGCATCAGGCTGGGCTTGAGCTGAGTGGGTAACAGCCTTCTTGTGAGCAGAGCGTGCTGGTGGGGGTGCGCTGGCTGCCGACTTCTTCGATGAGCCCTCCATCTGCTCCAATGCTGAGCTTTTAGCCTCGATGAAGGCCAGGAGTTTCTCATATTTGGGAAACTCGGTGGTGCTTGCCAGCGAGGTTTCCCAAGCCTCGCGCGTCACCTTGTCAAGGGCCTTGGAGACGGTGTGCACAAGGATGCAGTTATGCATCTCCTCGTTGGCCTTGAGGGCCACCAAGGACTCGTTCACTTGGTTGGCAGTTGCCGCCAAGTCCTTGAGGGCCGTTGCTGTGCGGGTCGCGAGTGGAGAAAGGGTGAGCAGCTTCTCCAGCTGTTCTTGGATGAGCAGACGCTTGTTTGAATACCTCTTTGTAAGGAGGTCCCAGCACGCTTGGAATGAAGAGCCCCTGAATGGGAAAGCGTTGACTCTCCTTGCTGGTTCTCCAGTCAAGCTTGAGCGGAGATAATGTAGCCTATCAATCTCCGTGAGCTGCGCATCCTGGATTATAAGGGATGAGAAGAGCTCGCTAAATGCCGGCCAGTCTGTGTAGCTGCCTGAGAATTTCGGCAGCTCAATCTCGGGCAGCTTGGATGCACGTGTAGGTGCTGTCGTGGCAGGGGTCGCTCTCAAGTCGGTGATGACTTGTGCATCAACCTTGAGGCGATGCAGGTGGACTCTCATCTCCCAAACCAGCTGACGCTCCTGCACCTCCACCTCTGTGGTGAAGTAGTCGTGGTCGAGGAATTTGGCAGGCCACACTGCCTCAAAGTGTTCATGCTCACGGCAGAAGGCCTGGTGTATTTCCTCAACCTGTGCTAGGAATAATTGCACCTCCTGTAACGAGGTGGAGTGAGCATGTGAAGGCAGCTGCGTCTTGAGCGTGGAGAGGGACTTGAACCGACCCACCTGAGTTCTCGCCTTTATGATGAGCTGAGATGAGAGGATGGTAGGAGATGCTGATCGGTGCCGAACTTTGCCTTCCGGCGCAGTGCTGACTGACTGCTCGGTGGGGACAGTGAGAGTGGCTGCCACTGCCACTGGCTGGTCATCCTCGTCCACTTTGGACTCCTTGGTCTCCTTGACCTTGGGGAGCTCCTGATCAGCCATCGTTGAGATGAGCACTTACAACACTTGCACTAACTGCACTTTCACCGTCGCATCCGGCTCGAAGGACCAAAAATGTTAGGAATTTAAACGGGTGAGCACGCTGGAATGTGAGGTTAAGGGACGACGGTGGGAAAGTGAAGCAGGGCACGCCAAAGTTGAGTCAATGATGACAAAGTCAATGTATTATAAAATATTGCTTCACAATGAGCAGATCGTCACAATGATTGGCACTATGTGCAAGGAATGAGCACAAGTAATTCTCGGTGAGATTTGTCGCGCAACCGAACCACGCGGACGCGCGTAGGATACGATCCACGGTCGATGAAACTCACGTGTTGAGCTAAAGCGCGTATACAATGATGCGTGAGCACTTTTAACGCACAAGCTAGTTGAGTTGAGCACAAAAGATTGGAATTGAGGGTGTTCACACGTTGCGACCGACAAAAGATAAACACGTCTGCTTCGACAAGCGGTATGAACAAGAGTGAACAAAGAGAACGCGAAAACCGTTGAGCGTCTTCTCGAACAATCCTCGAGAATCGATCAAGAAAGTACGCGTCGTGATTGGGCCGCTCGCTTTACGTGGTGATCGGTGATTGGCTGAGCAGGCGACTAGAAGTATCGATCCGCTGATCGAATATCGATCAGCGGCGTGTCCCGCTGCCCGGTAGGTGCTGCGGTGAGCTTGGGTGCGGCGGAGCAGGGAACTAATGGAATCTCAAACAGTCTGGATATTGTTGTTTGAAATTACTTGGAATATTCTTCGAACGTACATCTTCAAGCAGAACGGATACCACTTTGAACAAAGGGTATGTAGGTAGTTAGATGTACCACGGTAGAGGATCACTAAATGTGGTATAATGTTCTACGCTCGGATTGGCTGCACCATAGTGCCGAAACTCGTGATTGGTCAAGGCTCTACGACTAGTTTGCGTTCGTTTTCGAGGTTTGAGATGGCAGTCACTGGTAGTGGCAATCAGTGCCAGCAACATCGAAGGATATTTCACGCGATTCTATGCATCAATATCCAGAAAAATCATCTCGACGTATCCAGAAGGCAAAGGTAATCATGAAATTGAATAATTTCCAATTATCTACGTCGCGGAAATCGACATTCACATTATCTGCAAGACAGAAAAGTATGGTTATGTGCGAAGTGCGAATGTTTAGCGTCTTGTTTAGTAGATAATAATTTAACATATGTTTTCTTATAGATGTTAATGTTCGCAGGAGCATGCATGATCGCCTAGGATGTGTACTGTGTGGAAATGGAGCTGATGTAAGTATCGCATGTATCCTGTTTATTCATACGTTAAGTTTAATTTTATACTAATATTGGTTTGTTTTCAAAGCTAACACAACAGGAAATATGATGCTTTTCCACAAAAGGACATGCAAAATATTCAATGGAATTTTCTAATATCGCCCCTACTAGGTACCAGTGGTTACGGGACGTGGATTTTCAAATTTAAATGTATAAAGTCCCTCTTTGTATTTATATGCGCAACTTATTTTGTAAAAATTGTATCAATCATCGATCCTGTATATTAATAAAAAATAAATACTTTGTTAAATAAGTAGAATTAATTATTTAATATAGGAATCTGCTTGATGGTTATGTAAGGGAAGGGACGGGTATGTGACGTCACGGATAGCGAATGGATTGAAAATTCTGGCCCACAGATGGCGCTGTTACACGTGTCAGGCGAACGGCAGGATCTGATGTGAATCTGCTGCCAATCTGACGTCAGGCCCTGATGTCAGGCTCTGTACCTCAGACCGCAGCCTAATGCGGACACAGATGACTACGGATCTGACGTCAGGCTCTGCGCTCTCATGGCAGACCCTGCTGCCAATCTGACGTCAGATTGGTAACAGATGGTTATCAGGGTATTTAGATAATGTATATTCACTTGTTGGAAAAATGCAAACTTTGAAAGTATTATTAAGTTATAGTTGCCCAAATAATCTCTTCATTGAACAGATGGATGTAGAAACGGCCTTTTTAAACGGACTAGTCAAATCCGAAGTATATATTAAGGAACCCAAAGGGTTCGAAACTGGTGAGAATAAAGTCTGTAAACTGAACAAAGCTCTCTATGGTCTGCGAGAAAGTCCACGAGCGTGGTATGAGTGCTTTAATAAGTATGTAAAGAACTAAATTTTGTAAGAAGTAACTACGACTATTGTTTATATGTTAAGAACTCAGGCAGTGATTCATCAATATACATTCTAGTCTTCGTAGATGATCTTCTAATCTGTTGTAAAGATAGAAATAAAATTAATCAAGTAAAAGCTGGGCTAATGAAAAAATTTGCCATGAAAGACTTAGGCAAAATCAGTAATTACATAGGAATTGATATAGACTATAATAGAGATAAAGCACAAATGAAACTAAATCAAACTAAGTATATTGAATCCCTGGCTGAGAAATACAACCTAGAGACTGCCAAATTATTTGATACTCCAATGAAGAGCAATTTAAAGTTAGATCAAGCTGTTGAGACTGACGAAAATGTAGGATATAGAAACCTAATTGGAGAATTGTCATATGTGAGCATAGGCACGAGACCTGGCATTGCTTATAGCATAAAGTACCTAAGTAGATTCCAAAGCTGCTATGATCAAACGCATTTCAAGCATGCTATAAGGGTTTTAAAATATTTGTTCAAAACAAAAGATCTGAAATTAATGTACTCAAATAAAAATGTAAAAGATGAGCATCTAGATTGTATGGTAGACTCCGACTATGCAGGAGACAATATAGATCGCAAATCAACAACAGGGTTTATTATAAGACTATTTGGAAATTTAATTTATTGGAAAACATGAAAACAAACTACTGTGACTAAATGCTCAACTTTCGCTGAATACACAGCTTTGTCGGAAGCTGTAACAGAAATCCTATTCATAAGAAATTTGTTAAATGAATCGTATGATCTCAAGATAGAAAAACCAATCAAGAGACACGGTAGTGTCTCGCGCCAAGTATATATAGATATATGCGCAGCGCGAGACACCGAGTGTCTATATTACGCCACGACTCGCTATCAAGAACCCTGAGATTTCCGAATCTCAATAACGGCTGATCCGATTAGGTTTTGAATGGTCTTAATGGATAGCTTGGGTTTGGTTTACATGAGAAAAGTGTCTTCGTTTTGTTCCTACGGGCCTTATGAGCTGAGATATTTCGATGTAAAGTTGCAATTTGCTGAATTTTATGTTCTTAAAATTCAGCATCGTCCTCGTCCTCGTCGTCGTCCTACACTTCTAGGCAAGAGGGGAGTATGAAAGGGTGAGGAAATGTCCCTCAGGCACGTCGTTCATTGGATGCGGGTTTCGGCCAATCGCGTAACAAATAATCTGACAGCTACATAGTCAGAGATAACCTACAATGTGCTTAGTGTCAAATAAAGTAAATTGTCCGAATTTGAAATGTCACGAGGTTTTACATTAATTAGGAGACCGAATTATTGTCTTAATTAAGAAGGTAAGTCGCCAAAATTTTTTAAATCGAGTTAGTATGTACAGTCGTAGACTTGGAAGTTGTCCGGAGAAGGTTCGACAGAGAACCATCTTCTTTCGCATAAGTTTCTGGAAATTTGTACCATGCATGTATAAAATAATAATACCAAGCATGTACAAAATAATATAAATTGTAACAAATTGCATTGCATTTAAATTGCCAGATATTTTTATACCAGCAATTTAGAGATTTTATGTAAAGCTTATATACATTATATTTAGAAATGAAGGAGACGCAGAGGACCTGGATAAAAATGAAAGGGACGCACAGGCTTGGATAGAATTGAAGGGGACGCACAGGCTTGGATGGATAGAAATGAAGGGAATGCACAGGCGTGGAGGTTGTCCGGAGAAGATTAGATAGATAGACAGAGTATCTTGTTTCGCACAAGTTTCTGGAACTTTGTCAAATAAGGTAAATCGACAAAATTTGTCTAAAGACATAGCATTAAGAATTATTAAGAAAATAGATTATGGTAGACTGCTTGCAATGTAAAGCAAGTCACATTAGTGAAGAAAGTACACTGAAAACACATCTACGTTAATGCTTTTCAATCTTTTGTGAAAGACATTCGTAATACTTTAATTAATAAAATCCAAAGTAGTTGTCACGCTATTCATTAAATCATTAATTTTTTAGATTCCCATTATTTCAATTCACCAATAAACATACTAAATTAGTTTCATTCCAACACCAATAAAGTGTGCGTTAAAACTATTGGATCTCCTCGTTCATTTTCGCTGAATCATTACCATTAGCATTTAAATTTCCTGCAACAAGACTTTCTACCATACGCTCTCACCTCTTTTGGACACATTATTTAGTCTCTACACTCACTAAAGCAAAAGGCCACTCTATTTCTATAAATAGTAAGTTCTATGTTAAGTTGTATATAATTAAAATGTGGCTTTATATATTTACAGATAATCAAAGCAGAAGATAATTCAGTGTAGCAATACGGAAATTTAATATATGTACTATTCCCACAACCAAAGTAGTAATAGCTGGACAATCATATAAAGTTATGAATGCTATATTTCATAGTGGTTCATGTATTGGGGATAACCATTACACCAGTATATGTAAAGAAGAAGGAATGACTACTAGTTGGATTGAAGCTGATGACGTGCAAATTAAAAAAAGGCAATGGCCCAAAGGCGCTAAAAATCTTTATATTTTATTCTTACAAAAAAATGATAATAAATAAGCATGGTAGTGAACCGATGTACAATCCCATAAAAAGAATCCCATTTAAAAAATTGCCGTAAATTAATAACAGTAAACACTACAAAATGTGTGAAATCCCCACAAAATTACCTTTTTACAAAAAGGTACAAAAAAGAGCGCCAAGTATATAATCTCTTCAAAAAGAATCCTATTTAAAAACAATGTCGTAAATTAATATAAATTTAATAATGTTCTATACTCTACAAAAATAATGTTCTAGACTGTACAAAAATAATGATATACAACAATTGCGCCAATTATCACAATGACTATTTATACAAAGAAAAAATCACAATAGTACAATGAAAAAATGTATTAAATAATATCAAGCAGATATATTTTATACAAATAAATATTTTAATACGAATAAATCACATAAAAAAATAGAAGAAAATATACAATATAAAAAAATATATGAAATCAAAATGAGATGCAAGTACATAAAGGTGCTTTCCAACTGCGCGTAAGATGACACAACTACATATACACAGCTAAAATGCTGTATTCATACATTCCGTTACTCATATCGCGGACATTTTAAATAATATGAAGATAAAATGTAACATCTAGATATTTGCCTAGATGTCCGCGGCCTGGAAGTCAAATACTTGGCGTGGCCAAGGTCAAGATGTCGATGAATAAGAATTATTTATAAACATAAAACAATGAATGTGTATTTAAATTGTCAGAGTTTTAAATTGATAAATTATGTGAAAGCTTGTGAGAGGAAAGGTATCGGTGTCGATAAATAAACTTACAATTATTTTAAAACGCAATATAATGAAAATGTACTCATATTATCTATGTTTTAAATGGACAAATTATCTGAAAGCCTGCGAGGGGGAAGGTATGGGTATTGATGATTTGAGAATACTTTGCCTGGCCACGCCAAGTATTTGACTTCCAGGCCGCGGACATCTAGGCAAATATCTAGATGTTACATTTTATCTTCATATTATTTAAAATCTCCGCGATATGAGTAACGGAATGTATGAATACAGCATTTTAGCTGTGTATATGTAGTTGTGTCATCTTACGCGCAGTTGGAAAGCACCTTTATGTACTTGCAGCTCATTTTGATTTCATATATTTTTTTATATTGTATATTTTCTTCTATTTTTTTATGTGATTTATTCGTATTAAAATATTTATTTGTATAAAATATATCTGCTTGATATTATTTAATACATTTTTTCATTGTACTATTGTGATTTTTTCTTTGTTAGAATGTACGAGGACAACTCAGGGGCTTTATCAATAGCAAAATTTGGAAATTACACAAAAAATTCTAAACACATTGAAGTGCAGTACCATTACGTTAATGAAAACTACGAAAATGGAATAATTGATATCATTAAAATTGATTCTGAATCTAATCTAACCGATATATTGACAAAAAGTTTGAACAAAGCGAAGTTTGTAAAGATCAGAAATGCTCTCCAATTAATCCAAAATTATGATAACTAGAAAACGACTAAAACACGAATACCAAAATTTCAAGTAAAACTATGCACAACTATGTTGAAAATTCCCTTATGTTGAAAAATGTAATAATATTTAATTAAAAAGTAATACTGGACATAACCCATGTTTTTCAACGTTCGCCGTTAAAAAGTATCGAGGCACTTTTGAGGTACGTATTGTTAGGAAGTAATTTTACGCGACGTTTGAAAAGCGCGCCTTAGTAAATAAGGATATAGTAACGGAAGGAGTCCGGTTCGAGAGTCGGTCTCCTCGAAAGGTCCTTTGTGCTGATTTAGAACGTGGCTAGTCTCGAGAGAGTTCTGTAAGAGAGAGTTTGTAAGAAAGAGTATAAAACCAAGATACTTCTGTAAAAGAGAAAGTTTATTTCTATTGTTGTATGTGTATCGCACTCAACAGTGCATTGTTACTTATATGTACAAAACCAAATTACAATAAACATTGTTTAAACGCTTCACCAAAATTACCACGCTTCGATCGTTAAACCCAACACGTATAAGTTGCAGCGACAAAGTTTTTCCTTAATATACAAGGAATATTTTCACCAATTTTCACACTGATTAATAAATAATTGTAGAAGATATGTTGATATATATAAATTCCGCGCGGCACCAACAGTCAATTCAAGTGCCAACACTGGGTGTTGGTGTCGCGCGAGATTTATATATATCGTCATATCTTCGACAATTATTTATTAATCAGTGTGAAAATTGGTGAAAATATTTCTTGTATATTAAGGAAAAACTTTGTCGCTGCAACTTATACGTACCTCAAAAGTGCCTCGATGCTTTTTAACGGCGAACGTTGAAAAACATGGGTTATGTCCAGTATTACTTTTTAATTAAATATTATTACATTTTTCAACATAAGGGTTTTATGCATTCACTTTACGGCTTCCCTAGAGTTGTCTGAAGTTATGTTTTAAGTCTCATAACGATCCGTTAATATTTACTCCAGTTATCGCAATTTATGTTTAAAGGAATAATGATTTTGGACGAGGAAAATTTTTTGTTCATAATTTTTAGCTCGAATAGTAATGATTGGATAAACAAACTATAAATAAAAAAAAATATGTGACCTGACGAGCTTTACAACACTATATTTTTTAAAATACCGTTTAACAACATTTAATTTTCCAATCTTTCTTAGCGTTTGGACAATAATTTTCCCCATTTTCGAGCGCTAGTCCCGTTATTAAATCCGCCCCTTCCTTATTTCAAAGCATACCATTTGAATAAGGTACATCACCGAAGTGTAATACGCCGATCGTAATGAAATTTATGAATGCTATAATTCTTCTAAAAACATATGACGCTTTTTTTTATCAAACTATACATCAAATTATATTTTCTATCAACAGAATTGTCTGTTCATTGGAGATTATTATCTTCTCTCATTCTGTGTAATTCCTCTTCTCCATTAACGGTCTTCCTACAATTTTGCCAGGTCGCTCGTAATGAAATAGGTCGATCAGTAACACATTATGTAATGGAAATAGTTAATTGTTGTTTTATAACCTGCAAAATTTTACAGGGTAAATTTTTACAGATTTATGAGGTGTCAAATATTACCTGAAATGTGGTACTTAGTATTCCATTTGCCCTGTCATTACTGTCCCATACGCCACGTTTGCAGTAATTTTGTAAAAAGTCCACCTGTAAGAAATGATCGCAAACATTTCGGTAAATTTGGTATAAAAGTAAAAGTTTGTTTGAATAATTCGCCGAACATCATGCATACCTGCGACGCCCGTATGTATCAGCGTGACGCACTTTGGCCGAACCGGATTCCGTCTGTCTGCTCCTGTGAACTTAGAAATGTGTCTGAGAAAATTAAATGGTGAATTAAAATTATTATTTCCTTTTCCACTTTCTTGGTAAAGTTACGCCGGCATGAGTTGACTCGCGTGATCGTATGATCCGCGAGTACAAGTGCCATTGCTGGCACTTGTGACCCCGGACAGAGTCTGATAAAATTTATTAAATTTATTTTTTTTCGCTTTTTCAAGCTTTTCGGTTTTTCTTTTGCTCTTTCTGCTAATATAAATTGAGGCTCCCGAATAGGCATGCACCTATTGTGCCGACTATCTATTAATTCGGGTAGCATGCATTCTAAATAGAATTGAACAAGTTTTGGCTCCATTTCTCTTTTCCAAAACGCATCATCTCTCTCTCCTTTTATGGATTTCAGCCCCTTCGGGGTCCAAACGCAAAATATACAGTACTTTCTGTCAGTAATATGTAACTGACCTTGTACTTGATAAAAATAGTGATGCGCTTTGTTCATTGAATTACTTGTTTTACGTGCGAAGATGTGCCGGACAGCGGGTACTTTTTCAATAGCTTCTTCCGGCGAAAAGTTCTCCGCTGATTTCGGACATTTGATTTCTAAAATACCCTCTTGACCGATGATTCCATCCGGTGAAGCTCCTAAGAAGTGGATGCAGCTGTCGATGAAAATTCCACATTCTGCAATATCTGTAGATTGCTTCTTCAATTCTTCGCGAGCAATTTTCTCGCATTCTTTCCCGTATTCCACCGCGGGTGCACTAATTAACCTCGGATACAGTAATTGTTTTACTACATTTGCACAAAGTGTGTCAGGTCGGCGACGGCACACTTTTCCAAAATTGGATGCTGTCAACAATTTGGATCTGTACTGCAACCATCTGCGGTTCTTTGCTTGTTCGATGGTTTCGTCTTCAATATCATGCCTTTGCTCTTGCCAATCACTGAGCATTTGCATATGCTTTTCCCGCTCCAGTTCATACATTTCGGACGGCATGTCTGGCTTCTGTGCATTTTGTCCATAATCAGAATCTTTCTGCGAGGGCAATTGCTTGCGTACATATCGCGCAGCCTTCGTTTCCTTCTGTTTTGCAGCTCTCTTTTCCTTTTCTTTCTTCTTCTTTTCTTCCAATTGGTGAACAACCTCGGGCGTTTTCTTCTTCATTACCGCATACAATCGCGAGTGCACTTGGTTCGTGTTGTACTCTACGACAGCAGCAGCACATCTTCCTGTATACGATCCTCTCTCGGCGAAATTTAATCTTTTCCGCCGATGTACTTGGCAATTATTGCGTTCAAACTTTCTACAGCGTTATTATTCGTGTTATAGAGTAAGCTCTCCGTATGAGCTAACAGTGGACGAAGTATTTCTTTTACGTCCTGGTACACTTCAATTGTCATCAATTCTGGAATGATGTTTCTTTCATTCTCTTTATTCTTTCCATCGCAGAAATATTTTAGTTGTGCACACTCTTTGTGTTCACCAAACACGTGGCTCGGTACATTCTGTATGTCGCCATACAAATTCTTCGTTTTCTCGTCGGTTGATACATTCTGATCGTATCTAAACTTTGCGGCTTTTAAGATGTCCGTGCGTATCCGGCGGATGCTACTTTCCACAGCTTTCCTCAATGGTCCAGGTGTAGTCTTCTTCACAATCGCTTTCATTTTTGTACAGAAGTTTCGCAACAAATGATTCGTGTATTCAATTTTTTTACACGAATCTGTCTCTTATATGGGTCAGCATCAATAATCTTCTTATACACGCTGTTGTCCCTATCAGCAATCATAGTAGAATAAACGAGCCCACGTTTTTCTACGCTAGTGTTGAATCCTTCTACTATAGCATCGCTTTCCATAGCAGTCGATGCTCGATTTGCGCTCCAGTTTATGAAGCATGCGTGCTTTTGGGGTTCTTTCTTGTTTTTCGTAGCAATCCTACAAATTCTGCAAACTTTATTTCGAACGCCGTAAAATAAAACTTTTTTCTTGTGATAGCCAACTATCACGCCGACTCCAGACGCAGAATCGTAACATCCACTGCGGTAGGATCTCTTCATCCAGCTTTCATCGGCCACAACGGAAATGTGAGGGATCCCTGATCCGGGAAGAACGTCGCCTCTTTCAATCGCCGAACGTTTTTCTTCTTCAGCCGCAGCTAACATCTCTTTTTCTGCAGCGGCAATTGCGGACTTGACGAATTCATCGTGATTCTTCACAAAGTCTCTCTTCAACGTGCAACGTATGTTCATTCCCGCCAAAGTGTGTTCCAAGTGGGCATAGCTGCCTCCACATAAAATTGTTGCATTAACGGCGCCCTGATTGCAATCCATTTCTTCGGCTTCGTCCGATTGATTGCAGATTTCATCTTTGTAATATCATAAAGTACACATTACGCTGAAGATGCTCTTGAAACCACGCCGTTTCACACCAGTTATTCGTAGGTGTTCAATGCCACAGTCTTCCCTATCTTTTACATGCTTACCTATTTTTTGCAATTGAGCAAGCACATTTGGGAAATTCATTATGTCGTTGCTATTTGGGAGACACGATTGCTCTTGTGGCTCGTTCCTCACAACTTTTTCTATAACGAAGTTTTCTTTTTCGTTACTTTGTATATCAAAGACTTCAGTTTCTCCTAAACTGGCTGTATCAGTATCTTCATCAGATTGCAAGTACATTATCTCTTGATGCGTAAGATTTCGTCCATCAGATGTTGATGGTTCCTCTACTATACTCTCCTCGGTCACTTCTTCTGGATGTTGTCCTACAGCAGTGTCGTCTGCCGTTTCTGCGCTTTCTTGTTCCTTCTGAAGGGCTATAAACCTTCTCTTTTGGCGATGTACTTTCCGTTTCGATAATCTCTTTGAGCACGGACATAAATGTCACGGGCGAAACGGAGCTTAATTGTCCATATATTCTGGCACGTCCTGCATATTCACACTTCGAGTGTCACTCATTTTACACTAAACCAACAAACACAACACAAACACAATACAACACAACGCAACACAAACACAATACAACACAACGCAACGCAAACCCAATACAACACAACGCAACACAACTCAAAATCCTTGTGCCCGTTGCAAAAAAAACGTAAACGCGAACCGTGAACGTGAAACGTGAATCCGAAGATTCGTCTCTGGCGCGTTCTGAAACAAATGACATTCTACAAACCAGGCAACGGCGCAAACAGTCCGTTGCATGGAGAGTCATTCTGTTGAAAGCACGCGAACCACGTGAACACAAACGCCGTGCCATGGAAAATATGAATAACGTAAGTATTATATTGAATACTGTTATACAGAATGATTCTCTGGCTAGAGTCTTCAAAGGCGATGCCGCCAATAAGCCGCGTCTCGCTGAGTTTCGCGGATTTCGACGTTCGAGACGAGATTCATTACGGCAAAATTCTTTATTCTTTATCAAATCGATATGGCGGCGATACTAATAAATTCCTGGCGTTCTGCCGATCCAAATCATATCGAATGTCATCTATATCGGGCTATTTTTAACGAAGTTAGCTTGGGGCCATTTTCATCGGCACGACATCGATTGACGCCATTTTCGCAAAGATCTGTTGAAAAATGCAGAACGTGGAATTCGTCACTTCCACGAAATTCAGTGAAGCACGGCTTTTTGGCGGCATTGTCTTTGACGACCCTAGCGGGAGAATTACCCTGTATGATTATACAATCTTAATATTTGTCAGAAAATAATACATTAATTATTTCATTTCCAGATTAAAGCAGCGCTCGATGAAGCCCTAAAGCGCCGGCAGGAGGGAAGTGCGGCACAGGAGGGAAGTGCTGCACAGAAGGGAATGGTAGCACAGGAGGGAATGGTAGTACAAGAGGGAAAGACGGTTCAGGAGGGAAAGACGGCACAGGAGCGAAAGGCAGGGGAGGACCTCGACATGAGGGCAGAATTGCAACAAGTAATTTTGTGAAATGTGGTTTATGTGACTGTGATAGCATATGTGTGAATCAGAGTTGGGCAAAATGTACTTGTGTAATTGATTACACATTCTCTGTAATTTTTAAGTAGTTGACAAAATATTTTGTGTACTTGTGTAATTGGTTACACATTCTCTGTAATTTTTATGTAGTTGACAAAATATTTTGTGTACTTGTGTAATTGATTACACATTATTTTCAACACATAACATTTTGTCAACTACATAAATTAACGATTACAGATAATAATGTGTAATCAATTATACAAGTACACAAGATACCTATTGCGGTCAACTACCTAAATATTACAGAAAATAATGTGTAATCAATTACACAAGTACACAAGATACCTATTGTGGTCAACTACCCAAATATTACAGAAAATAATGTGTAATCAATTATGCAATTACATTTTATTCGTAATTTGTAATTAGATTACATTTTGCCCAAATCTGGTGTGCATATTATTTCATTTGTGTCCGATATTTTTTATGTTATGTAGTTTTATGAAAAATGTAATTATTATGTTACTGTTTCAGATAAAAAAAGGCACTAAAACGCCTAACTTATCGGCGCCGAGACGCCTGGGGAGGAAGGCGCGGCAGCGGAAGGGGTGGGGGGGAAAGGGGTCAAATTTTTATATATCAATAATATTATTTTAAATTATAAAATTAAATCATAATTGATATAAAAAAAAAATATTAAAGTGTATTTTGCTTGTATTAATAAAATGTGAAACGTTCACATTTTTATCGTATCGGCATGAACGTTTCAGTAACATACTGCTGAGATTTTCCAGATGAAAATAAATACACGGTATAAATCGGATTATTTTTAGCATTATCAGGTTAATGTTACATTTATAATCAATTATCTAGTACAGTTCCAGAAATAAGCTGATTTATACCGTGTTTCAACTCGTTATAATCTGGAAAATCTCAGCAGTATGTTACTAAAAATATTACGTTTTACATTTTATCAATACATAATCCACCGTCTGTATGCCTCTCGAACCGAACATTTATTCTAATTTATCCTGATATTATCATTGCCCATCTCTGTTGTCCAGCCGCTTCGCCGTGATTCATTCAAGCCTCTCTGACAACAGAATAGTAATAGGGAAAATGCGGCAACAGCGCGATTCGACTCTCAATACGTCTCGGCAACTATGTCTTTCCCACATTTATCGGCTAGCTTAGACTTCCACCGGTTCTGATGGTACATGGAGCGAATATATGATCAGCGCTGGTGACGGAGAATCCTTGAAACATAATTCTGTCATTTTTTGAGTTTGTCTCAGTACACGAGTCATAAATTCATTATTATTTCAACGTACGGTGCTTATTAGCGTTCAAACGCACCAGACCCGTATGCACGGATGTCTACTGGAGGTTACTATACCCGCAAAAGCTTCCTTCTTGAAGATTCCACGACGTAAGTTGGTTGAAACGGATTGTTTACTGCATCGTGTATACGTACATGTTTTTCTTAGCTTGTGTGAGCGTACGCACACATTCAAGGCCTAGTGAGACGGCAGCTTTAAGAATTAAGAAAATTATGGCAGACTGATTGCAATGTAGAGCAAGTCACAGTAGTGAAGAAAGTACGCTGCAAACGCATCTCCCTTGATGCTTTCCAATCTTTTGTGAAAGACATTCGCAATACTTCAATAAAATCCACAGTAGTTGCTACGCTATTCATTAATTTTAGTAGTACCCCATTAAGAATATTCCAATTAATTCATCAATATAAATATTGGATCTCTTCGTTCATTTTCGCTAAATTACCATTAGCATTTAAATTTCCAGCAACAAGACTATCAAACGTACGCTCTCACCTCCTTTGAACACATTATGTAGTCTCTAGACTTACTATAGCAAAAGATCACTCTATTTCTATATAAGCTCTACGTTGAGTTGTGTCCCCATAAAAAAACTTTAAAAAAGTAAAAAAATTATGCCAAATACATGAATTATCACAAGAAAAAAGAAAATATAATAATATAATCACAATATATATTTAGGATTTAAGGATTAACGGATTTAGCGCGTTCGGATGAGAGGTTTGCGAGACTACACTATGTAACTCTAGATTACTTTATTCGTTTAACACTTGTCAATTATTCTAAGTTTATATGTCTATTAAATTGGATGTTACAATATGGCGTAAAATTCGTTTCTTTTTCCTTTAGCAGGCACAGCGATTTAGAGGGATCTAAACGCACAGAGCAATTTAATCTGAAGCAATTACACAAGGAAGCAATTAGCGTTTAGCGATTAATTCTAGCAAGCGAATAATGCACCAAGCACTAGCCGAAAGCAAAAATAACGAACTGATTACAACTGAAGCAAACCTGATCGAAGTCGGATCCCAGTGAGAGTGGTCGAGGAATCTTCTTGCGATTTCCGGGAAGCGTTATCTCTCCCTTCCATCGATCCGGATCGATGGAGGGGGTCGGGATCGACGTTCCGCATGATGAATAGGCTCGCCAGACGTATGTCGGTTAAACTTTATACGCGCAACCGCGAGATGGCGTTAAGTTGCCGATTTCTCTTACAATATAAAAAAAAATGTAAAATCAAAATGAGCTGCAAGTACATCACAAAAAAAAGAAAATAATATAAACACACAAAAAAGAAAATAATATGATTAGAATATAAAAAAAATATGTGAAATCAAACTGAGCTGCAAGTACATAAAGGTGCTTTCCCGCAGCGTGCAAAGAAGGCACTGTGTAACGCAATGTAAGATTCGGATAAATATTTTTCCCCAATGACACAATCCTGGGGGGTGTCCCGAAAAAATTTGAAAGACGAAAAATATGGTCCACCCTATTGTTCATTACTGTTGATGATAAACCTTTGTAATTTATATAATATTAAAAATTATCTGAAGTCATTCCCTACTATGCACATTATCTTTGTAAAAAGAAGCGAGAACCCCATAAAAACTTCAAAAAAGTAAAAAAATTACGCCAAGTACATGAAAAATCCAATAAATCACAAAAAATAGAAGGTAATAATTACAAAATAAAAAAAGATGTGAAATCAAAATGAGCTTCAAGTACATAAAGGTGTTTTCAGTCAAATACTTGGGGTGGCCAGGCAAGGTGTTCTCAGATCATCAAACTCATATCTTCCCTCTCACAAGCTTTCAGATAATTTGTCAATTTAAAATTCTGACAAAATGACTACACTTTCATTATTTTGCCTTTTTAAATAATTCTTATTCATCGTCATCTTGACATTGTCTGGCCACCCCAAGTATTTGACTGAAAGCGCCTTTATGTACTTGAAGCTCATTTTGATTTCACATCTTTTTTATTTTGTAATTATTGCCTTCTATTTTTTGTGATTTATTGGATTTTTCATGTACTTGGCGTAATTTTTTTACTTTTTTGAAGTTTTTATGGTATAGTAGACAGAGGCGATGCACTGACCCTGACAAACACCTGTTCAACTAGATCGCAAAAAGTATAAATACGCGAGCACTGGAGGGATTTTCTGACAGCAATCAGTACCCCGCCTCCCCTATAGCAATCACTGGATCTCGAGTTTCTGTCAAAACGGAAAACAGAGTATTCAGTTAAACCAAGTTCCTCAGACAGAATATTGCTATTTAATCATGTCTCGACTAGAATAATTATATCATACCGGGAGCTCCCACACGCCACGGCCTGAGACAGGTTATTCAACTTGGTACGAAGACCACACACATTTTGATAATAAATATTAAAATTGTGTATGCGAGTTAGTTTTTTGAACGCCGCGTGGAGGAGGTCGAGACAATTCTGGGGACACCATTAACGTAACGGATAGTCTTGTTGGTATCGCCGTTTGCGTGAAGCTCACTGAGATTCTCCCTGAGCCGCTTTAAACTCGAACGTTGCAGAGGGGTCTTATCGTCTGCAAATTTTAGCGGACCAGAGTAGGAGGATTTATTCCTCAACACTTCCTTTACTAATGCTGCTGAACCAAGTGACACGCACAGCGGCCTAGGAGATGCACCATTTGGTCTTCCAATCCTGCGTGTCTTGATATCTTCGAAATTCGAGGGATGAATTTGGGTGAGGACCATACGAACGGTCTCAGCATCCTTGGGAGCTGCTAGGTGCGCCGGCGAACTATAGTCTTCCGACAGCCCGTGTACAATTAGGTTGATGGACCTCCTCTCTCTTTCGGCTAACTCAGCCACAACGTCGTCAGTACTGGATCCCGCGTCAAAAGGCATGTTGGCCGAAGATGTGAAACGATCCTCTATAATCTGCATACGCTCCATTAAAACGGATACCGAATTCCGAACCTCGTTGATATCAGATCTGATTTCGGTCAACATATCCTTCCGCAGGTTGGTAAATTCGCTTCGGATGAGGTCTCTGAAGTCACTTAGCGATGGTAAAGCAGGAACTCCCGGGCTGTTCCGCGACAACGGCGAGTTCGAGGCGATAGATGGCATGATGGGTGATTTACAACTCAGTAGCTGTCCGTTATGCCAAGGATGTCCAGAGCGGCCCAGGCAAGAGTCCCCATGGTGGGTGGTAGTACCGCAATCAGGACATTTAAGCGGGTTCACTACCGTCGATTTACACTCTTTGCACTTCACAGACATGGCCAAGGGATTCAGGTGATGCAGAAAGTTACGAGGATCTTGCAGGGACCCACGATCGACAACGCAATACACACCGGAAAACACACGAAAAAAACCCGAAAACACACGAAAACAGTGCGCACGTAACGGTCTGCGACTCTGACTACCATTCAAAACTTGCGGGAGCCGAAAAAGAACGAGAAAAGTCGTGTAAGGTGAAGATAACGTTACCGAAGCCGACAAGTCCCAACGATCCAATTTATAGTGCGATGAGCGTAAACAAACACGTCCGAACTCGTCAGAGGATGACAGCTGATTTTGCGCCAACTGTAGAATCTGTTTGTGTGAATGCTGCGAAAGCGAAAAGAGAGAGAGAGAGAGAGAGGGGAGGGAGAGAGAAAGAGGGAGAGAGCTATGTGACGTCCACTCTGCGTGGGCGGCACGCGGGATCGGAAGACTCGTCGAATAACTCAGCTGAGTCGCAGGATTCAGAGCGATTCGAGTCTTGATTAGTTTAGATGTATTTATTTAATATGTACAATCCTTATCCCTAGGTGATTATTCTATTATTCTATTAACTATGGGTGCGCGGCTATTGGCCGGAAAGTCTCGCGGGCTTGGTGCCGAAGAGTTGCTGTCGGTCGAGGCTCGGAGCGTGTCCGTTTGCCTCTTGACTACGTTACGACGAGGTGGGGAGAGATGCTGCCAGAGAACCCGGGCAACGTCCAGTCACTTCTCTGTCGGCGGTTCGGAGGTACGGTCGGTCGAGGTCCGGGCAGCGTCCAGTCCTCTCGATCTCGGTATGGAAAGGTCGGAGGCGCCTTCAGAGAGCCCGGGCAACGTCCAGTCGCTTCTCTGTCGGCGGTTCGGAGGTACGGTCGGTCGAGGTCCGGGCAGCGTCCAGTCCCCTCGATCTCGGTACGGAAAGGTCGGAGGCGCCTTGAGAGGGCCCGGGCAATGTCCAGTCGCTCTCTGTCGGCGGTACGGAGGTACGGAACAGTTTCGGGGAGCCTGGGCAACATCCAGTCACTCCACCGAAGCGGTTTGGTTACGGGGGAGTCACGCTATTAGCGTCCATACAGTACGAATCCGGGCAATTTCCAGTCCTTCAATTGGTGTGGTGAGGGGGCTCTTTAATCCCCACTCGGATGATTGTCTTCGGTCGCCGCGGGTCTTATATCCTAATGCGCGGTGAATTTCACTTGCGAGAAGCGGACGCGATCTAGTGGCGCGTGGTGTACTACGTGTACCGAGCGCGGATCGCGTTGGGGAGGGGGCACCGTGGGCCGGTGCGCCTCGGCTCGGGTCGGCTTCGCTCGCTTCGTGACGTTTCGTCACAGATATATAAGATATATGAAATAAATATATCAATCTATCTATCTAGTAGATTGAATTTCTTCTTTCATTCCTAAGCTTGTGTAGCCTTGAAGGTCAAAGCATACCATATGGTTGAATTTGTCTTGACAGTTTTTTTCACATTGGGTAATTACATATGTAGCATTCCATTTAAAGAAACTGAAGATCACCCTCGTTTCAAGGAAAATATTGCGAACACCAAAAATTAAGATACACTATTATGTTGTGTATAAAAAACACTAAAAGTTTTCCTTCTTCAATTTTTTACAAATACTTACCATATTAGAGAACACTGTATAAGAAGAACAGATATAGTCGCTTGGCCACTGCGAGTACCGCACGGCTCTGCCACTCGAGCCGGTGTGATTTGACGCAGCGTTACATTCAATTAATTTTCAATTGGCCCATTTTAAAGTGTCCACGTTTTTTAAAACATGTCCGTAAAGAGAACAATCGGGGCTATATCCTCCTATGTTTCCTCAATTTTTGAAAAAGTGCCTTCAATTATAAAACTGCATTTGTTAAGAACAATTGCTAAATAAATGGTCAAATATTCGTTCTTTTGAGTGAAATAATTTTTATTAGGTACTCTTATATCTCCATTGTGAGCACACAAAAGTTCATTTTTATCAGTTTGTTAGTTTATGAGTTACAATTTTTGGAAAAAAGTAAACTCTATATTTCAAAGAGCTGTAACATCCACAATTATTTACATTTTCAAAAATCCTTCGAGATATTTTCATATATCCCTAAAGACTAAGACATATCCAAGTTGCACCAAAATCCGAAATGTTACTCCGAAGAGTATCCGACTTCGCGTGGAATGACACCATACCGAGTTTAACACATACTCACATCGGTTCACACAGCGGTCACTACCATGCTTTACGCCCCCTCGTCCCCCTGACCCAGCCCCAACCAATACTAACACCGTCGTCTGTGAAACCGTCGGTTGTTCCAGTGTTTAGTAATTTTTTACCTTGAATACATATATGGCCATATGACCTTGACAACCTTGTGAAGGTCAAGGGCATCGAAGAATTCTCCCCTCTAATAAACTTTATCTCAAAAGTATCACATTCTGACTAATTGGAATATTTTCAGCACACCCTCCTCCAAATAGTCACCCAAGAACTATTTAACCCCTCGACGCACTATTCAAATTATTAGGTATTTAAAGTTATCAACGATTGGTCAGTCCGCATAGTTTGACGTATTGTTATTAGATATTTTGTGTTACTTAATTATTAATTCCGCAGCTTTGAGATGTAAATATTTAATTTTTTCAATATATATAATAAGAAAGTAATATTTATTACTTTCTGTTTTCATATTTGAAGAAAACGATATTTGGCCGCATTCCATTATTTTTCGACTATTCCTTATAAAGGTCGTCGTCCACTAGGCCGAAGCGCCGCGAAGAGAAGCGCGGCGACCACGCATTGCCTACATGACAGAACAGCGCCGACGAACAGTTCGCTTTGGTCACCGCGCTTCGCTGCGGCGAAATAGGCGACGGCCTTATCTTGGAAACGAAAAGTTCTCTCAACATTCGATTTACATTACTGAAAAGGACATTACATAAAGTACCAGGTGAAGAGTTCTCAATTTTTGGAATTACAATTAAGGTATAAAATTGGAAAATAAACACATTAATACATATAAAAAATATTAAATTATACGGCATTAGAAAGGAATAATTTTGTCCTATTTACGAGGCAAATTTCATTCCGATCTCTTCAAATAAAGCGTCAAAGTAGTAAGGCTAAGCGGGTTCCAACTCAGGTCCTCTGAGGGGAGCGCGGGGCCGGGGGGAAGTGAGGGCGCGCGGGGGAGTGCGGCGGAGGGAAACATGGGCGCGGGGCCTGCGGGGAGAGGAAGACAGGTTGCGCGCGCACCTTGCCGCGGAGTGGGGGAAGCCGCGATGATGGAGGGGATCAGTCCGGGCCGAGCCGCCGCGGAGACCGGGGCCCACCGTCGAAAGGGGGGAATGACCCCGAAAAAATCTCTTTCAGTCCACCCCCGAGAACTTTTTCAATCCACCCCAAATATTTTTTCAGACCGGACGACCCCCAAATATTTTTCCAAACCAGTATGTGATAAAATTTCCCCCAACACAGAGAAATAATAATTTATTTTTATTGGAAATTGTTTCGGAAGATCTCGGGAAAGATCGACGTTTTACGAACCACATATTCGGAGGAGGGAAAGAGACAGAGCATCACTTTTAAAGCTAAAATTCTAGGGAGAGAAAGAGACAACACTACATAGGGGTACAATCGCATGCATTCTAAAAATTTTCAAAATGATTTTCAATCTTAGCGTCGCAACGTCTCGCGCGATCACGTGTAACTTGAATCCTCTGGAGCAGCCGTGCGGGATGACGTCATTTTCAAGGCGCGAAGAACGAAACAGAATTATGCAGCGTCGCCAGCATGTTTTTTTCCCCAACGCAGATAAATAGTAATTATTGAAACGCTGAATCTTAAAATTTGGTGGCGAGGAGAAAGACGGATAAATAAAATTGGCAAATAATATGTGTTTAAGAAATTTATTTAAAATTAAAGAATATAATTTAACATTTTTTCCTACGAGCATCAGCTAGAATATCATTGATGGCACATGCTACTAGTTCGCAATCTACATAATAATCCTCGCAGTAATGTTCGCTATCGCGTATGATTTTAGCAGCACGACGCGCATCTAATGTTTCACAGGCAACATCGCTCTGCTGTAGCACGTTAACAAAAGTTTCAAATTTCGTCTGCACATCTCTTACATTTTGATGCAGCCGTAGATACACATAGTCTAAACATGATTCAAGATTTAATAAAAATGTTACTGTATCCGGTTTGAAATACAGCGGCTTATTATGTAGTGTCATCCTTACAATCGGAGAATTATAGATATCACAAAAATCCACCGTTAATTGACCCATTTGCATCGAAGGTGATCCAGGTAATCGTGCACGTTCTTCAATAGTCGTACGACTGCCGCATAGCGAACCCCATGTATCCCATGGTAACGTGAGAAACATCCCACGATTGTCGCCGAGAACCATTTCTACATCAATCGTAGGCCGTACTTTGATCCTAATTTCCAAGTATTTGCTGCCCATGGATGTTAATGCGTATCTTCTGACCATGATACGTGATGTTCGACGCGGGCTAAGAGAACAATCAAAGCTATGAAATTGCTCGCTCGTATTAGGAATAAACATAAAAATTTTGAGATGTGAAAATTAAGCCTTACCAAACAACTGTATCCTCCCCGCATTGAGCCACACCATCATCTCGCACGATCGGAACGTAATAATTCATGCGTTCAACGTTTGTTTCGGCACTGGTACTGCACATTTTTGTTTTCAGAGCTGTTTTTGTTCCGTCGAAAGTCACTGAGGCTACTGAGCGATTGATTGAATAACGTCCGGGAACTGGCTTAAATAGAGGTGCAATTGCTGCCCTCCTCTATCACATTTTATTCTAAACCCAACAATTTTTCAAAAATGATTTTCAATCTTAACGCCGCAGCGTCTCGCGCGATCGTGTGTAATTTGACTCCTCTGGAGCAGCCGTGGTGCAACGTGACGTCATTTGACAGCGCGAAGAACGCTCGAACGAAATAAACGCTGAATCTTAAAATTAGGTGGCGAGGAGAAAGATGGATAAATAAAATGGAGAAATAATGTGTTTAAGAAATTTTATTTAAAATTAAAAGAATATAATTTAACATTTTTTCCTACGAGCATCAGCTAGAATATCATTGATGGTACATGCTAACAGTTCGCAATCTACATGATAATCCTCACAGTAATGTTCGCTATCACATATGATTTTAGCAGCACGACGCGCATCTAATGTTTCGCAGGCAACATCGCTCTGTTGTAGCACGTTAACAAAATTTTAAAAATTTCATCTACACATCATATGCAGTTTCATACAACCGCGGATACCCATAGGCTATACACAGCTCAAGATTAAATAAAAATGTTACTGTGTCCAGTTTGAAATACACCGACTTATTATGTAGTGTCGTCTTTACAATTGGAGCCGAGAATCATAGAAAGAATTATGCGGAATCGATAGAAATTGGTGAGGTGAGAAGGAGGGAGACAGACAAGTAAATAGATTGTAATATATGTAAAATGATTATATATTGTTCCATTAATTAAAAAATAGAAATATAAAAAGAAAAAATATAAAAATAGCATATAAATAGTGTCTCGGCAGAACCATCTCTCTCTCTCTCTCTCTCTCTCTCTCTCTCTCTCTCTCTCGCTCTCTTTCTCACTCTATAAATCTCTTTTTTTTTCTCTTTCTCTTTCTTTCTCTTTTTCTCTTCTTCTCTTCTTCACATCAATCGCAAGACAATTTGAACATTCTCGAACAGCTGATGAACTTCCTATTTACGTTTCGCGACATCATACATACATACATACTCTTCCACACAACACCTCATATACATTCATACACACTCACGCTCTCGTGACCGACCCGAGTGCTCAGTTACACAGAACAGTAATATCTCGAAAACATTCGCCGAAAGTGTTACGTATCTATTGTATCGCCTCAATTCTTTATCTCTAATTAAACCGCACTATTCTCAACATTTTTGAGTTCTCTCTATACAAATAGAATATAAAAATATGAAATAAAAATATTGTTAGGTTTTTGTGTAGACATAATAAAGATTTAATGTATAACAGTAACAGAACATCAACTTGTACAAGAACAACAGTAACGAATACAATCTCTAATGTAGTAATATAAGTTTCGATGCGTCTGCTCTCAATGGCGTCTGTATCTCAAGTGACAGCTTGACAGACGATCGATCAGATCGCCTTCTTCTCGCTGTCTCTTGTTTTTGTCGTGAGCACCAACGGGCCATGGATTCCATCCATAGGGTGCTCGCAACACTGCTCCCCCCTTTCGAGGAGCGGTCGTCCCGACCGCTGCAGGTTCTTCGTTGACTGCAGCTGTACCCTGGTCCGGAAGAGTGGGAAGAACGCTACGTGGCCTCTTCCGTCCGTCGTCTCGGCATTCACCTTCACGCCCAGGGGAAAAACCACCCCAAAAACCCTGGGCAAGGCGTGGGTACATGGCTCCTCGCGTCTCTACCCTCCACTTGCGTCTTCGGACTTGCGTACTTCTTTCTTGTATGGGCTTCGTTTTCTTTGACAGCGCATCTTCTTCTTGGGTAGAGACTGGCGAGAGGTCCGGTCCTTTTTATGGTCTGACGACTAGTTTCTTGCGTTCCCTCGGCGGAAGTCCAGCGACGACGTTCCTCTGGAGCTCCAACGGTGGAATCCCGCGACGTTCCGGAACTCCCCTTGGCGGTTCCGCTCCGTTCGTCGTCCCCTGCGATCTGGCCGCTCCGGCGTTTCGTCCTGGTTCGTTCTCGACTTCCTTCCAGTAGTCAGTATTCCAGTTTTCCAGAATTTCCTTGTAAAAGAAACGTCGCTTTTATTAGACGGGAACCGAAGGTAGCTCGTTGGGGCCGTACGAGTCGGAAAGCCGGAAAGGAAGGCCGAGCACGCAAGCAGAGGGTCGCAGCTAGTCACAAGCATGCAAGCGGCCCAACCTCCAGCCCAGCCACCCGCCTCGCCAGCCCTGGCCGTCTTCTCTTTTTCATTTCCTTGACTTCAAGATGGCCCCATTCCTCTTCCTGGCCTCTGGTGCTGTTCCAGGGGACCGTCCTGTACGTCCGGTTAGCGCTCCCGTTTCCGCGACATCCCCTCCAGCCGATCCAAGCAGCGCTTGTCCGTCTGGTGATTGGGGATGTCATTTCCCTCCTGCTGTCCACCCTCCTCCTTCTTTGTCCTAGGTACCCCGCGAGATCCTCCATCTCGGCTGTGCCAGGGGCTCGCAGGGTCTCCTCCAGGGGGCTAGCGGGGCGCTTTCACGTATGTCCGCACCCCACTGCGGACTGCCACGCTATTATGGCACATTCGGGGAATTCGGGAGCTCGTATCCCGGCCGCGGTGGCAGTCCCCCGACACCTTGTCCCTCGTCGTGGGGTTTCGTGATCCCTGAAACAGAATAAGAAACCGGGGGCTGGACTGCGTCCGCAGCCCAGTCCACCTGATTAGTTTTAAAACTAATCTTCTCTCTTGAGTTCAGGTCCTCTTCACTCCTCTTGAAAGTGTCCTTCATATTTCGCTAGGCGTCGAACATGGACCACCTTGCACTTCTTCCGGGGTGAACGCTGAATCCTGTAGATGATGTCGTTGATCTTGTTCACCACCGTGTAGGGTCCTTCCCAATCGGACTGCAGTTTAGGGCACTTTCCTTTGACTCTTCGTGGTTGGAATAACCACACTCGTTCTTCCGGCTGGAACTCCCGAACTCAGCATTTTCGGTTCTCTCTCTCTCTCCGCGACGGTATTCGCCCTCGAACTCCCTGCGTCGCGGCTTCCTGTTCGTCTACCCTGCGACGATGTTCGCCCTCGAACTCCCTTCGTCGCAGCGTCGCGACGGTATTCGCCCTCGAACTCCCTTCGTCGCAGCGTCGCGACGGTATTCGCCCTCGAACTCCCTTCGTCGCAGCGTCGCGACGGTATTCGCCCTCGAACTCCCTCCGTCGTGACCTCTCGCACAGCTATCCTACGACGATGTTCGCCCTCGAACTCCCTTCGTCGGAGCGTCGCGACGGTATTCGCCCTCGAACTCCCTCCGTCGTGACCTCTCGCACAGCTATCCTACGACGATGTTCGCCCTCGAACTCCCTTCGTCGCAGCGTCGCGATGGTATTCGCCCCCGAACTCCCTCCATCGCGACTTCCTGTACAGCTATTCCGCGACGATGTTCGCCATCGAACTCCCTTCGTCGCGGCTCAGCAATCGCAGCGACGGTATTCGCCCTCGAACTCCCTCCGTCGTGCCTTCAGTCTTCCTTGTCAAACTCCTTAATCTCTCAATTGGTAGCAGTTCTTGCGGAGATGTCCGGTTCCTCCACACTGCCAGCAAGTTTTCTTCGTGTAGTCATCCGATCGGTCGTCCGAGTCCTCGAACCTCCTCTTCTTCTCCGGGCTCTCAAAAGTGTAGGAAGTTTTAGTTCTCCGTTTTCCGCGTCGTGATCTCGGGACTTCGTCACGAGATCGCGAGACATCGTCTCGATGGCCTCTATCTCCAGAGCTCTGGTCACGGCGGCTCTTAGGGAGGTGAACCCGCCGAGTCGCAGTTCCCGTTGTATTTCCGAGCTAGACAAAGCCGTCACGAATTGAGACGCGGCCAGTCTGTCGCGTGTTTCTACCGGGCAGTCACCGAACGCGGACTGCGCTAAACGTTCAATTTTGGTGGCGAGCGAGGAGATGCTTTCATCTCTCCGCTGCCTATGGTTCTGGAAGAGTACATGATTCAAATTTGCCAGATTCCTCGCCCCGTAGCGGAATTCGAGTGCGGAAACCAAATCTGCGAAGTTCTCGTATTGGGCATCTGAGAGCGTCATGAGGACGCTCCTCGCTGTACCTCCCAGGGAAGCGATCAAGGCTGTAGCCTTCTTCTGATCATCCCACCCATTTGCGCGTGCGATCGTCTCGAATTGTACTCTGTGCTCCTCCCAGGAATTTTTACCATCAAAAACTGTCGGTTTCATCGCGTACCCCAAACTAAGCGCGCGTTGTTCCTCTCGGGTATCTCGAGGGGCAGCGGCAGGCGGAGGTAGGGACATGCATTGAGGGGACACTATTTACACCACTATTTACATCGCTATGTACATCACTGTTTACATCATTATTTACATTATTATTTACATGTGCAACTGTCTCTCTACCTCGAGGACTCGCGCCGCTGTTAACTGATCCGTGGTTATTTTGTAATAATGAGACTACGACCTGGATACGATCTTCCATTTCTGACAACCGGGTCTCGAGAGCCGCCTGTGTTCTTCGGTCGGCGGCTTCCTTTTCCTCCCTGCGGCGATCCTCTCTCTGCCAGCGGGCTTCGTTGTCCTTCCGTAGCTCCCGCATCTGTCCCGCGATGTTTAATTGGAGGGAGGTGAACAGTTCTTCTATAGAAGGGTCCGTCGCTGCAGGAGAAGGATTCGCGGAGGCCGCGGATGCGCAAGTGGGCATCCCACTTCTGACACCAGTGTTACGTTTTTGAGTAGACATAATAAAGATTTAATGTATAACAGTAACAGAACATCAACTTGTACAAGAACAACAGTAACGAATACAATCTCTAATGTAGTAATATAAGTTTCGATGCGTCTGCTCTCAATGGCGTCTGTATCTCAAGTGACAGCTTGACAGGCGATCGATCAGATCGCGTTCTTCTCGCTGTCTCTTTTGTCTTTGTCGTGAGCACCAACGGGCCATGGATTTCATCCATAGGGTGCTCGCAACAATATCAAATAAAAAGAAAAATGTAAAAATAAAAAAATACAATATAAAAAGAAAAAATATAAAAATAGAGTATAAATAGAATACACAAATATAAAATAAAAAATAAAAATATAAAAATATAAAAATACAATATAAAAGAAAAAATATAATAATTTAATTTGTTGCCCACTTTCGTGTTACAATTTAACGATCATATACTCTTTCCATTTCATTCCCGTGATTGCGTCAGTGTAAGTCATGTCCTTCTAATGTATTCTGCTGTGTCTTAACAATTTTTTCTATTTTACAAGTGTTTCCTAATCTATTATATGTTACATAATCTTCTTTTATCACTTTCCTGTTCTTCCCATCTTTTCAATCTCCCTATTATCTCCTGCAGAATAGCCAAGTCTTTCCCTTCTCCTCTAATTACCTCTGTCCAATTCCTACCACTCTTTCCACTTACTTCACATGCTTGAATCACGTGTTTCACTGTTTCTTCCTCTTTCTTACAATGCCTACATACCCTTTCTTCTTTCATTAGTCAATATTTGCATGCCCATGTTTCACTACCCTATATGAATCTTCTTATCGTTTCTAATTCTCCTTTTTTCTTTTTCCAACATAAGTATTCCGACCTATCTCCTGGTTTCCTTGCCACCTCTCTTAATTCTCTTAGGAATTTTGACTCCTATACTTTCATCTCTCTTTCTTGTTCTTGGGTGTCTTTACTTATCTGCCCTATTTTGGTCCACACTTCTTCCCCATTTAATTTCTCGTTTTCCATTTTTCATTTGACCATCCTCTCCCTTCCAAGAATTTGATTATCATTCTTTCCCTTTTCGTTACTTCATTTCCTCTCATTAGTCTTCCCCCACATTCATATCTTATCGATGCTTTATCCGAATTTATTAGCCTCTGTTCAAACTTCATTGCCCTTACTCCAATTTTAATTGCTATGTCATCTCTTCATGTTTCTTTTAACAACCAGTATGTTGGTGTTGATCTCTCCAATTTCATTACCCACCCTATGTATTTCGCCTGCAATTTTTCTATTTCCTCATACCTTCTCCATCCCCATATCTCTGCCCCATACGCCACGGTGCTTCTAACTAGCGCATCAAGCAGTTTAATTCTTCTTTCAATGTCATCTCTGAATAATCTTTCTCTAACCCCCCCCCCCCTACTTTTCCTAGTTCGTTGTTCTCTCTCTCTCTCTCTCTCTCTCTCTCTCTCTCTCTCTCTCTCTCTCTCTCTCTCTCTCTCTCTCTCTCTCTCACTGTATAACATAAATATTCCATTTCTCTTCCTCTCTCCATTTTTCTTCATTCCAACAGAATCTTTCCTCTTTTCTTCTTCCTCCAGCTTTCTTGCATATCATTATCTTAGACTTTTGCACATTTAGCTCCAAGCCCTTCTTCTTTATGTATCTCTCGAATCTCTTTATCATATTCGTCAGACCCTATGCATTATTTGCCATTAACACAACATTATCCGCGTATGAAATTGTTCAAATTTTCCTTGTACCTATTACTCCTCCTCCTTTAAGTTCTTTGCTCATTTCTTTTCTCCAGGCCTCCAAACTCGACTCTGAAAAGTGTCGAGATTAACGAGCACTCTCGTCTAACATACTTTCCTGTTAAAAAAACTTTCCTATCAGTTCCTGTTTTCACTCGTTCAGATCGACGTGAGCCAGAAAGGTTTGTATATATATTTATTTAATATATTTTTGTATGAAAGGAATGAATTTATCAATTTTTTTTTTGTTTTTGCTATATTCAATAAAAATTGGAATTTTATGTTTATTAAGAATAGGTGTTTAACCTATGATAATTGTTGGTTGGGCTACAAATTCTAATTATTCAATATTAGGAGCGATTGGGCCATATAATAAAATAAAAGAAAATACAATTAAATAAGAAAAAATACAATACAGTACAATAAAAAAACAATATAAAAAACAATATAAACATAAAAGAAAAGAAAACACAATTAAATAAGAAATATAATAAAAAATAATATAATAATGAAATAAAATAAAATAACATAAAATAATAAAATAAAAGAAATTAAAATGAAATAATAAAATAAAGGAAAATACAATTAAAAAAATATAATAAAAAGAATATAATAATAAAAAAAAAGAAAATAAAATAAAATAATGAGAAAAAGAAAATACAATTAAATAATAAGTATAATATAAAAAAGAAAAAAATATAAAAATAGAATATTAATAGAATATAAAAATACATTATAAAAAGAAAAATATAATAATATAATTTATTGCCCACTTTTGTGTCACAATTTAACGATCGTATACTCTTTCCTTTTCATTCCTGTGATTGTGTCAGTGTAAGTTCTACCCTTCGAATGTGTCCTGATGTGTCTTAACAATTTTTTCTATTTTACAAGTGTTTCCTAATCTATTTTATGTTGCATAATATTCTTTTATCTCTTTCCTGTTCTTCCCATCTTTTCCATCTCCCTATTATCTCCTGTAGAATAGCCAAGTTTGTCCCTTCTCCTCTAATTACCTCTTTCCAATTGCTGCCACTCTCTCCACTTACTTCGCATGCTTCAATCATGTGTTTCACTGTTTATGCCTCTTTCTTACAAAGCCTACGTATCCTTCCTTCTTTCGATAGCCAATATTTACATGCACTAGTTTCACTACCCTGTATGAATCTTCATATCCTTTCTAATTCTCCTCTCCTTTTTTCCTTTTCCCCCATAAGTATTTCGGCTTATCTCCTGGTTTCCTTGCCACCTCTCTTAATTCTCTTAGGAACTTTGACTCTTTTATTTTCATCTCTCTTTCTTGGTCTTGGATGTCTTCACTATATGCTCCATTTTGGTTCACACTTCTTTCCCAATAAAAATATAAAAATGTAATAAAAAAATATAAAATAAAACACAATACAATATAAAAAATATAAATATAAATGAATATAAAAATATAAAAATACAATTAAAATAGAAAATAAAATACAACATAAAAATCAATATAACTATTAAATAAAATAAAATAAAATAATAAAAGAAAAGAAAATACAATTAAATATAAAAAAAATATAAATATAAAAGAGAAGAAAATAAAATAATGAAATAAAAGAAAATACCATTGCATAA
Source organism: Andrena marginata (assembly GCA_963932335.1). Lineage (NCBI taxonomy): Eukaryota > Metazoa > Arthropoda > Insecta > Hymenoptera > Andrenidae > Andrena > Andrena marginata. The sequence goes on from OZ010662.1 coordinate 27,807,816, forward strand.
GAAATATACAATAAAAAAATAATATAATAATAAAGTAAGAGAAAATGAACAAACATAATAAAATAAAAGAAAAATATAAAAATAGTATATAAATAGAATATAAATAGAGTGTAAAAATATAAAAGAAAAAAGAAAAAATATAAAAATTCAATATAAAAATACAATATAAAAAGAAAAAATATAATAATAATAATTTAATTTATTGCCCACTTTTGTGTTTCAATTTAACAATTTAACAATTTTGTGTTTCAATTTAACAAAGTCCCCTTTGGAAGAAAGGGGACTTTCCGGAAGTATGGAAAGAACGAATAATAAGTCCTGTGTTCAAAAAAAAAAGGAGAAAGGGAAATGGTTAAGAACTATAGGGGCATAACTTTGATGGACATGGGTTACGAGATATACGCGGAAATTCTAAGGAGAAGATTAGAAGAACAAATGGAAAAATGGAATGTTAAATGATATGCAGATGGAATTTTAAATTTAATATAATATTGAAATTTATATAAATCTAATAATGAATAACTTTCATTTAATAAAATTATAGAAAAAATTGTTAAAAATCAACTCACTTCATAAGAAACTGACTGTGAAATTGACACAATCGCTACTAATATTGAATAATTAGAATTTGAAGCCCAACCAACAATTATCACAGGGTAAACACTTATTCTTAATAAACATAAAATTCCAATTTTTATTGAATATAGCAAAAACAAAAAAATTGATAAATTCATTCCTTTCATACAAAAATATATTAAATAAATATAGATTCAAACCGTTCTGGCTCACGTCCATCTGAACGAGTGAAAAAGGAACTGATAGGAAAGTTTCTTTTTAACAGGAAAGTATGTTAGACGAGAGTGCTCGTTGATCTCGACACTTTTCAGTGTCGCGTTTGGAGGCCTGGAGAAAAGAAATGAGCAAAGAACTTGAAGGAGCAGTCGTAATAGGTACAAGGTCTGACGAATATGATAAAGAGATTCGAGAGATACATAAAGAAGAAAGGCTTGGAGCTAAATGTGCAAAAGTCTAAGATAATGATATACAAGAAAGCTGGAGGAAAAAGAAAACAGGAAAGATTCTGTTGGAATGAAGAAAAATGGAGAGAGGAAGAGAAATGGAATATTTATGTTATACAGTGAGAGAGAGAGAGAGAGAGAGAGAGAGAGAGAGAGAGAGAGAGAGAGAGAGAGAGAGAGAGAGAACAACGAACTAGGAAAAGTATGGGGGGATTACAGAAAGATTATTCAGAGATGACTTTGAAGGAAGAATTAAACTGCTTGATGCGCTAGTTAGAAGCACCGTGGCGTATGGGGCAGAGATATGGGGATGGAGAAGGTATGAGGAAATAGAAAAATTGCAGGCGAAATACATGGGGTGGTTAATGAAATTGGAGAGATCAACACCAACATACTGGTTGTTAAAAGAAACATGAAGAGATGACATAGCAATTAAAATTGGAGTAAGGGCAATGAAGTTTGAACAGAGGCTAATAAATTCGGATAAAGCATCGATAAGATATGAATGTGGGGGAAGACTAATGAGAGGAAATGAAGCAACGAAAAGGGAAAGAATGATAATCAAATTCTTGGAAGGGAGAGGATGGTCAAATGAAAAATGGAAAACGAGAAATTAAATGGGGAAGAAATGTGGACCAAAATAGGGCAGATAAGTAAAGACACCCAAGAACAAGAAAGAGAGATGAAAGTATAGGAGTCAAAATTCCTAAGAGAATTAAGAGAGGTGGCAAGGAAACCAGGAGATAGGTCGGAATACTTATGTGGGAAAAAGAAAAAAAAAGGAGAATTAGAAACGATAGGAAGATTCATACAGGGTAGTGAAACAAGGGCATGCAAATATTGGCTAATGAAAGAAGAAAGGGTATGTAGGCATTGTAAGAAAGAGGAAGAAACAGTGAAACACGTGATGCAAGCATGTGAAGTAAGTGGAAAGAGTGGTAGGAATTGGACAGAGGTAATTAGAGGAGAAGGGAAAGACTTGGCTATTCTGCAGGAGATAATAGGGAGATGGAAAAAGATGGGAAGAACAGGAAAGTGATAAAAGAACAGGAAAGTGATAAAAGAAGATTATGTAATATATAATAGATTAGGAAACACTTGTAAAATAGAAAAAATTGTTAAGACACAGCAGAATACATTAGAAGGACAGGACTTACACTGACGCAATCATGGGAATGAAATGGAAAGAGTATATGATCGTTAAATTGTAACACGAAAGTGGGCATTAAATTAAATTATTTTATTTTTTCTTTTATATTGTATTTTTATATTTTTATATTTATATTTTTTATTTTATATTTATGTATTCTATTTATACTCTATTTTTATATTTTTTCTTTTTATATTGTATTTGTATATTTTTACATTTTTCTTTTTATTTGATATTTTTATTTCATATTTTTATATTCTATTTGTATAGAGAGAACTCAAAAATGTTGAGAATAGTGCGGTTTAATTAGAGATAAAGAATTGAGGCGATACAATAGATACGTAACACTTTCGGCGAATGTTTTCGAGATATTACTGTTCTGTGTAACTGAGCACTCGGGTCGGTCACGAGAGCGTGAGTGTGTATGAATGTATATGAGGTGTTGTGTGGAAGAGTATGTATGTATGTATGATGTCGCGAAACGTAAATAGGAAGTTCATCAGCTGTTCGAGAATGTTCAAATTGTCTTGCGATTGATGTGAAGAAGAGAAGAAGAGAAAAAGAGAAAGAAAGAGAAAGAGAAAAAAAAAGAGATTTATAGAGTGAGAAAGAGAGCGAGAGAGAGAGAGAGAGAGAGAGAGAGAGAGAGAGAGAGAGAGAGAGAGAGAGATGGTTCTGCCGAGACACTATTTATATGCTATTTTTATATTTTTTCTTTTTATATTTCTATTTTTTAATTAATGGAACAATATATAATCATTTTACATATATTACAATCTATTTACTTGTCTGTCTCCCTCCGTCTCACCTCACCAATTTCTATCGATTCCGCATAATTCTTTCTATGATTCTCGCCTCCAATTGTAAAGACGACACTACATAATAAGTCGGTGTATTTCAAACTGGACACAGTAACATTTTTATTTAATCTTGAGCTGTGTATAACCTATGGGTATCCGCGGTTGTATGAAACTGCATATGATGTGTAGATGAAATTTTTAAAATTTTGTTAACGTGCTACAACAGAGCGATGTTGCCTGCGAAACATTAGATGCGCGTCGTGCTGCTAAAATCATATGTGATAGCGAACATTACTGTGAGGATTATCATGTAGATTGCGAACTGTTAGCATGTACCATCAATGATATTCTAGCTGATGCTCGTAGGAAAAAATGTTAAATTATATTCTTTTAATTTTAAATAAAATTTCTTAAACACATTATTTCTCCATTTTATTTATCCATCTTTCTCCTCGCCACCTAATTTTAAGATTCAGCGTTTATTTCGTTCGAGCGTTCTTCGCGCCACCGTAAAAATTACGTCATCTCGCACGGCCGCTCCAGAGGATTTAAATTACTCACGATCGCGCGATACGCTGCGATGCTTTAAAATTGTTAGCTTTAGAATGTATGTTTGCCACATATTGGTTCGCTACATCGTTGATTAAAAATTATTATTTCTCTGCATTGGAAATAAATGTCGGTTGATATGGAAAAGATTTTTTTCTGCTGACGCTGCGTAATTAATTCTATGATTCGCGCCGTCTTCACGCCGCCAAATGACGGCTGCTCTGGAGAACTCAATCAAAAATATAAAATGAAGCACAAAAAGAAACAAAAAATGTTATGTTTTACGTAAATATTAGTTTCTTCGATTTTTTGCAGCACGCTGTCTTACAAATCAATTTTTCCTTTCCTCTATTAACTTCTTTCCATGCGGATTCGATACTCGCCACACTTTCCATATTTCATCGCTTACAGAAAATCCTCTATGAAATAAAAGTACTTATTGCACGACAGCACCGAAGCGGGACCGCTCAGCGATTATGTAGCTGCGTGTCGACCACGCTACATAATAAAGCAGCATTTAGCTAATCTGAACGCGAGAGAAGTAATGTCCTGGATATATTATATATATAACATATACCTGAGTTGATTTAAACGATTTCAGGGAAAGGGGCACATAGGCCTATGTGCCCTTTTTCCATCAAATGCCTCAATTGTTGTTGCATATTCCAACATGGAAAACGCGAATGGAAAAATGCACAAACATCGAAAAAAAATGCACAATTAATTGGATCAGCACCGCTATGGATTGACGAATTGATGGTAGAATTTTGTATAATGTATAATTCGCGAATTGTGAAGATGTCGCTACATAATAAGTCTTTATATTTCAAATTAGAAACTATGAAGTTTTTATTTAATCTTCAGCCATGTATAGACTATATGTATCCGCAGATATATCAAACTGCGGAAGATGCGCGAGTAAAATTTGAAACTTTTGTTAACGTGCTACAGCAGAGCGGTGTTGCCTGTGAAACATTAGATGCGCGTCGTGCTGCTAAAATCATACGCGATAGCGAACATTACTGCGAGGATTATCATGTAGATGGCGAACTGGTGGCATGTGCCATCAATGTTATTCTAGCTGATGCTCATAGGAAAAAATGTTAAATTATATTCTTTAATTTTAAATAAAATTTCTTAAACACATATTATTTGTCAAATTTATTTATCCATCTTTCTCCTCGCCACCTAATTTTAAGATTCAGCGTTTCAATAATTACTATTTCTCTGCGTTGGGGCACAACATTCTGCCGACGCTGCATAATTCTATTTCGTTCTTCGCGCCGTGAAAATGACGTCATCCCGCACGGCTGCTTCAGAGGAGGAGTCTAATTACGCACCATCGCGCGAGACGCTAAGATTGAAAATCATTTTGAAAATTATTGGAATGCATGCGATTGTACCCCTATGTAGTGTTGTCTCTTTCCCTCCCTAGAATTTTAGCTTTAAAAGTGATGCTCTGTCTCTTTCCCTCCTCCGAATATGTGGTTCGTAAAACGTCGATCTTTCCCGAGATCTTCCGAAACAATTTCCAATAGAAATTATTGTTTCTCTGCATTGGAAATAAATTCGGGGTGGGTGGGGGTTTGAAAAAATATTTGGGGGTCACCCCCTCCCTCTGAAAAAATTTTTGGGGTGGGCCAAGGTTTGACAGAGATTTTTCGGGGGTCATTCCCCCTGAAAAGTTTCCGATTGCGGGCCCGATCTCCGCGGCGGCTGGGCCCGGACTGATCCCCTCCATCATCGCGGCTTCCCCCACTCCGCGGCACGTGCGCGCGCAACCGGTCTTCCTCTCCCCGCAGGCCCCGCGCCCATGTTTCCCTCCGCCGCGCTCCCCCGCGCGCCCTCACTTCCCCCGCCCCCGCGCTCCCCTCAGAGGACCTGATTTAGAATCGGCATAGACATACTACTCCGCACGTCGCGTTAGAAGACACTCAGAAACTGTCGATGCTACGTCTCCTGCAGACCGATCGACCGATCGCGCTGAGTTTCCGATCGTGGGACCTGTACGAGTATCCGTTGTTGCAAAAGACTACGAAACGCACATGGACCATGAAAGCCTCGTCGCAGATCGAGAAACCGCGGTACGTGATATTCGCTATGCAATCCGATCGAAAGAATAATCTCCAGAAAAGCGCGGGCAGATTCGATGCGTGCAAACTCGCGAACGTACGATTGTTTCTGAATTTCGAGACGTATCCGTACGACGTTCTGAACCTGGACTTCGACAAATATAAATACGCGACCTTGTACGATATGTACGCGAAATTTTCCCGATCGTACTACGGCCACGGCGAACCGTTGTTGAACACGATCGAATTCTTTCGATACGCCCTTATCGCGATCATCGATTGTTCTCGACAGAACGAGTCGGTGAAGAGCGCAACGGTGGACGTGCGAATCGACTTCGAGTGCAGAGATAACGTGCCCGCTAATACCACCGCGTATTGCCTGCTCATAAACGATCGTATAGTCCAATACAGACCTTTGACGAACGTGGTCCGAAAAATCACGTGAATCCAACGACTACGTCTATGACTACGTCTGTGACTATTATACCGATGAGGATACTCGCAAAAAACGTCAGTCGCTCATCTGCAGCCGCCGGGAACAGTTGTTGTTGTTGTTCTACTACATACTACTGTTTCCTAATAATAATAATGTTATCCGTCGTGGTCGACCTCCAAGGCTTTAAGACCGAACGCAACGCGTTCGTCGCTAAGGAAATTGCGATTCTCGCAAACAATCGCGACACGGAAACGCCCATCTGTCATTGGATTTTCGAACCACCGTACTCGTACGCTCGTCTGTCATCGTTCAAGAAGCGTCAAGCGACCTGGCTCACGGCGCATCATCACGGACTTCGCTGTTCCGACGGCTGGGTACCGTACCACAGGCTTCCAGAACTGCTCGCCCGCGAGCTCGCAACCGTCGACGTGGTGTTCGTGAAGGGAATGGAGAAAAAGACCTGGTTAACGCAACTGCTCCTACGAACAGACCCGCCTATCGTAGATATCGTTGAGATGTACGTGTTACGTCCCGACATTTCAAAAATCGAAAATCTTTTAGAATTTATCTTTTCCTTTGTTAGTGGGAGGAGTGCTTCGACAACTCTTAGCGTTCTGGGAAATCCCTAGTCGAGCGCACTCTTGCTTACTGTATTTTATCTTTGGAAACGGATACTCGATACTCGGCACGTCGTCGTCGCGACGTTTGGTCGCTGCGCAGTACCCTGAACGTGGGACTGTGCTGAGGCATCAGGATGATTCTCAGTAGTTCGTTCAGAAATAAGCAGTGGTTCGCATGCCTCGCGACATCGATTAAATGTAAGCGGCGGGGATGCGACTTGACAATGCATCTAGCATTCTGGTGAAACCTCGTCGAGCGCATTCCCGACCGTCGAATCGTCGCATCAATGTAAAGGAGTGATCTGAGTGCGAGAAATGCGTGAAGACGAGAGTACCCTGTTTGGCGCCGGTAGCGAATAAGGTGAGTACACCTAAAGACATCATGCATCTGTTGCTAGGGCATGATTGGGATTGAAGCGTCAGCTTTTCTGAGCGGACCTCGCGGCAAGACGCTCACGGGGGCGCAAAGCTGAGCCACTCTTTGTCGTACAGTCGCGGAGAGCGTGACAAGGTGTCCGTGGATAGTAATTTCTTTTCTTTAACTCAAATTCCATTTCGAGCCAGAGATTCCAAAGTTTATAGTGAATGGACTCATCTCTCCACGTTAAATAGTGTTTTAACTTCATTGTTCTCAATTTTATAAATCTGCGTGATAAAAACATTAAATATTTTCGTTTATCTATTACGTTACGCTATAAAACAGTTGCGACGAGATCAACCTTCAGTTAGATCTCAAATCTATTTTGTGTTTGCTTATTATTAATTTCTGCTAATGTATCAATCGTATATATAGTGTGTGTGAGTGTGATTTCTTTCTTTTCCAGGCACGGGAAGGCATTTCCATACATTATTGTTCAAAGACAAACAGCCAAAATTTATACGTTTTAAAAGTATACCAAAAAGTGGGTGAGTTGCGCATTCTATCTTTAAATATTGTAATTCGGATTTGATCGGCAAGCGTCGTCTCACGTAAAGAGATTAATTTAATGTATTTTATTCGATCATTGTGCATGCAGAGGTAACGGAGAGTCAATATTGGTATGACCAGTATTCTGGGATTTTCCCTTGGCTCCCCAGCCACTCTAATTCATTAGTAAAAAGAATAAAAGGAAAATCATTCACATTTTAACCTTACACCAGAGCATAAAATTTAGTTACTGTTAGACCTTCCGTAACATCCATCCCTAACAATAACTCAGTGCGGGCCTGTATAGGACGAGATCTTTGATTCCCGATACCAAACAAAATTCTCTAAATTATTAACTAATAATTTGTACGGTGACGCGCGTAACATTCTTCCGACTAGATACTAATTACTCGGACTCCAAGTTTACTTTCGCTAACCGCGCCACATACGAGAAACCGAAGAGGAGGAACAACGACACCTACGACGGGGAAACCACCGATGGCTTCGACGTTGACGACGATTATTGTGGAATCTTGCCTGACACGGTCGTTCCTACTCTGAAATCAATGCCTGCAACGAACACCGTACAATGCGCTTTCCACAACGGCGGCGGCATGTGCGCGTTGGAAAACGTGCAGAAAATCTGGAAGTATATGCGTTCCGACAATTAAGGTGAATGGTGGTTTCCTATATTCTATATGTGAAAACACTCGTACAATCTGCTTAACCGTTTCTTTCTTTTGTTAATTCCAGGTTCTACGAACCGCAAGCAGTATGATTTTATCCTCCTCGTTCATCATAGTCGCTGTACTATTCTTCTTCTACAGAGCGTATGCAGTATTTTTTTTTTTTCGTACTCGTACTGTTCTTGCTCTTTCTGGTCTTTATACTCCACTACCATATGCAAAACTTCTTTCTATGAATAAAAACTTCGTATTGTTTATAGAAGAAATACAACTTTCTTACCCTCTATTCTCTTCCTCCTCCTCCTCCTCGTCGTTGATACGTTTTCTTTCCTCTAATTATAGAGTTTTAGATCTAATATGTATAAATAACTCGCAGACACTTTATATGATGAACACACAAGTTTTTTTTATTTTATTTTCTTCTGTTCCTCCTCGTACAACGATACGTCACAAAAGTCTTCCTATACTAGCTGTGATACAATCACTTCTTCTAGTAGTACCGCAACGCGAAATTTTTTTTTTCACTCTACACTTCTTACTGTCTCTAGTTCTCTCTCTCTCTCTCTCTCTCTTCATCGATGCTTTCGTAGACCAATAGTAACGAAGTAACACTATATACTCTCTGAGTAGTTAGATTTAGTATTAAATCTAACCTCGCTGCGTAGAGGTTAGCTACAGGACGGGTATTCGAGGTGACCGAGTGAGTAAGGCGAAGTGAACTGTTTGACGGGCGTTTATTCTTACGGCTATGGTAATACAAAGTCGCCCGGCCAGGTCTGTGCTGGCTAACAGGATCTGTGCGGCTTAAACTATCGCGGTTTAAACTATCGCGACGGTGTACTGGCGGCGCGTCGCGGTCCCGTTCGCGGTCTCGAAGCGTTTCGGCGGTGACAGGAAAGGTGGGTGGTCGTTCTGGTGCCTTGGCTGTGGTCTCCACCAATGGCCCTGACCGGGAAGTCTTGCGTCCGCTCGCCCAGTGGGTATAACCCGCGGGAGAAACGGAGACTGTAGGATGTCCTCCGGTGCAGACAAAGTCTGAACCTAAGATTGACGAGGGATATCGACCTGCGTCTAGAAGTCGGCGAACTCGCGTTCTTCTAGGAGCCGTGGAGGTGGGGGAACCCAAAATTACACAGCAATGCAGCTTGGTTTACAAGAGATCACTGGGAGAGTTCGGACCGTTCGCCTGTAACGCTCGTGGTAAAACTCTGCCTGACGGGCCCGTCGCGCTGGCCTATATCGGCCGCCGCGGCAACTTCACGAGCGAGAGCGCCGCCCGGCGCGCGGCCATCTCGCGGCCGCGCTCGGTAGTGGCGGGCCGCGCCAGGCGCGCGTGGTGGGAGAAGGTTCGCGTCCCACCGTAACTAACTCGTTACATCTCCCCCCTCCTTCGGAGGACGCGAACTTTCCCCACCTCTTTTATAGATATATTTTTTTCTTCTTTTTTTTTTCTTTTTTTTCATGATATTACTATGTACAAACTTACTTGCTACCCACCACCATACTTAAACCTAAACAGTCGTACTTACTAACTACCCGCCACCTTAACCTACTTAAAAATAATCGGCCAGGCATTGGCCGGCCGGCGTTACGGGGGGTTGAACCGGACCCGGAGCTGCTGTCTCCGCAGCATTTTGAATTCCAGGTACCCCCCTGGGGTGGGTACCCGGAATTTCCGCCCTTCGCGGAGAGCCGGGATGTCGATTCACAGCTCCGGGGGGTCGGGGGTGAGTCGCCAGGGGGCTCCCGGGGGAGTGGGGTTGGGCCGGCTGGTGGTTGTGGAGGGTACGGCCGGCATGGCCAGCTTGGTCTCCATCAGAGCCGGGGGTTGGGGGGCTTGGGGCTCCTGGGGTGGCGGCGCCTGCGGCTGCGGCTGTGGCTGCGTCCTCGGCGGCGGTGGCTGCTGCGTCGGTGGCGGCGGCGTCCTCGGCGGCGGTGGCTGCTGCGTCGGTGGCGGCGGCGTCCTCGGCGGCGGTGGCTGCTGCGTCGGTGGCGGCTGCGTCCTCTGCGGCGGTGGCGGGGCCGCTCTCGGCGGCCGCACCGAGGCCGGCGGCTTGGGTGGAGGCGCTTGTCCTGCCGGTGTCGGCCTTGGCAGCGGGGTGGCCATCACTGGCCATGGTGGTGGTGGCGCCTGCAGCAGTGTGGCCAGGAGGGAGGCTCCGGGTCCCCCCGAGTCGGTGGGTGGGAGGCGTCGATCCTCTATGATTCGCGGTTTCGGCCTCTCCGTTCCTGGCACTCCCGGTGGAGGGAGCCGACTCCTCTCCACCTCCTCCAGGATCGCCTGCTTTGTTACCGCTGACGGTCGCGGGGGTGGCCGTGGCTTCTGCGGCGGTCCCCGCGCCGGTGGTGGAGGGCCTCCAAAATCCAGCCTCCTCCTCGCGGCCGGGGGGGGCTGGCCTGTCCCCGGCCTCCGCTCGTATCTTCGTCCGGCACTCCACCGGACGGACGGCGTTTTCGCGCCGTAAAGGGACGGCAGTCTGTCTGGCCGTCTCGTGCGAGATCCGTGCTTTTGGTGGCATGGTGGTACGCCGAGTGCCGAATTGCGTCTACCGGCTCGGATCCTTCCCCGGTCTTATCACTCGTCCTGTGCCAATTTTGGAAGCGCGAAACCGGTTTCGCGGTTCTTATCGCCGTGGCCGTCTGTTGGCCGCGATCGGTGGCCGCGGCTGGTTTCGCGGGTCCTGCGGCCGTCGCGTCGTTGGCGTCTGTGGTGGGGGTCGTGATGGAGCGAGGCGTTCCTGTAGCGGGTCCCGCAGTGGGGGGATCCTCCTCCCCTCCCTCGCAGGGTTTGAGGTCCTGGAGGTGGGCCCTCTTCGTCTTTCGCCCGCACCGAAGTACGACCAAATTTGGTCCTATGTACTCGCGTACTTTGTGCGGGCCAGAGAATTTGGGAGCCAGTTTGGCCGCAAAGTTCTTCTCCGCGGAGGACAGAGGGTGCTCCCGGAGCATGACTGATTCCCCGATTCGGGGTCTCCAGTCTCGCCGCCTGAGGTTGTAGTTCCTTTTCTGGGTTTCCGTGGCCTGGGCTTGGGTGTGGCGGGCGAGCCGTATGGCCTCCTGTAAACGGTCCAGGTCCTCGGACCGCGCGGCGTACTGGGCCTCGTCTTCTCCCTCCGCGATATCCTCGGTCGGCCGGTGGAGTGCCCCGGGGGTGGTTGGCTCCCTACCATAATTTAGGTAAGCCGGGGAGTACCCCGTGGAGTCGTGTCGAGCGGAGTTGTAGGCGAAGCCCACCTCGGGCAGCCATTTGTCCCATTCTCGGTGGTTCCCGTCAGTCAACTGGGCGATCATGGTCTTGATCACCCTGTTGACCCGCTCCACTGGGTTACACTGGGGGGTGTACGGGGGGGTCTGGCGGTGCTCGATCCCGTACCCCCGGAGCATTTCGGTGAAGTCTCGGCTCACGAACTGCTTCCCGTTGTCCGAGATGACGCGTCTGGGGCACCCGAAGCGGAGCACCACCCTCTCCTTGAAGGCCCTAGTCGCAGCTGGGGCAGTCGCCTGGCGTAGGGGCTGGAGTTTGACCCACTTGCTGAACTTGTCCTGCATCACGGCCAGCATCGTAAAACCTTTTGCTGACCGTGGCAGGGGTCCGACCAGATCGATGGCCACTACGTCCCAGGGGTTTGCTGCTGGAGTGGTCTGCATACCGCCTGCGGGTGCCTGCTGGAACGCTTTGTGCTCCAGGCACTTCTGGCAGCGCTGTATATATCGGCGGGCGTCGCGGATCATTCCGGGCCAAAAGTATCGTCTGGCCAATCGGGCTGCGGTTTTATTGACGCCCAGATGCTCTGCGGTGGGGGCGTCATGGGTTTCTCGGAGTACCGCCCCTCGAAGGGGTTGGGGGACGCACAACCTCCACTCCGTGTCGGTCCGGGGACCGTGACTGTCCGAAATGTGCCGGTACAAGCGCCCCTTGATGACTCGGTACTCCGGGTAACGGTGTGGTTCCTTCTCGGTGGCGGCTCTCATCCTTTCGTACCAAGCGCACCCAGAGGGCTGGTCGAGGCTGTCTACCTCCTCCGCTGGTGGGGAGGGTTCGTCCTCTGGTTGCCTAGAGAGGGCGTCCGCGACGACGTTGGACTCCCCTCGGCGATACTGGATGACGAAGTCATATTGTTGGAGCTCGAGGTCCCATCGGGCAAGGCGGCCGGAAGGGTTGTCCATTGTTTGCAACCACTTGAGGGATTGGTGGTCGGTAAGCACGGTGAACCGGTATCCATCTAAGTATGGCCGCATTTTCCGAATGCCCCATACTACCGCGAGGCATTCTTTCTCCGTCACGGAGTAATTTCGCTCCGCGGAGTTGAGCGTACGGCTTGCGTAGGCTATAACCTTTTCATCCCCGTTCACCTCTTGCGTGAGTACGGCCCCGAGGCCTTCGTTACTGGCGTCCGTCTGGCGGGTGAAGGGTTGGCTAAAGTCCGGGCAGGTCAGGATGGGGGCGGCGGCCAATTGTTGGCGGAGTGCGTCATACGCCGCTGCTTCTTCCGGGCCCCAGTTCCACTTCTGCTTCTTTTGTAGTAGTCGCGTCAGCGGTGCGGCTAGGTCGGCGAATCTGGGGATGTATCGCCTGTACCAGGACACCATCCCTAGGAACCGTTGCAGTTCCTTTATTGTGGTCGGTGGGGGTATCCTGGCGATGGCTCGTACTTTATCGGGGTCGGTGGCCACGCCTTCGCTCGTTATCGTATGCCCGAGGTATTGCAGCTCGGTGCGGCAGAACTGGCACTTGTCCTTATTGAGTTTTAGTCCTGCCGCCCGTAGTCGCTGGAGGACCTCTCTCAAGTTTTTGAGGTGTTCCTCGAAGGTTGCTCCGAGTACGATGATGTCGTCCAAATATGCGAACGCTCGGGGCTCCAGTTGGGGTCCGATGACCCTGTCCAATAGGCGCTGGAAGGTGGCTGGGGCGGAGTGTAGTCCGAAGGGCATGACCTTGAATTGGAACAGGCCTCTCCCCGGTACTGTGAAGGCGGTGATTGGGCGGCTGTCGGAGTCCAGGGGTACCTGCCAGTACCCGTTGGCCAGGTCCAATGTGGAGATATAACGGGCGCCTCGCAATTTTTCTAATGTGGCCTGCACCTGGGGCAGAGGGTACGCGTCCTTTTCCGTGACTTCATTTACTCGGCGGAAATCAATGCAGAACCTTTTCTTTCCATTTTTTTTTTTGTGACGATTACGACCGGGGAACTCCACGGGCTGGAAGACGGCTCAATTACTCCTTCCGCGAGCATCCGGGTCACCTCCTCGTCTATGATGGCTTGCATGGCGGGGTTCCGTGGCGAGTATCGGTGTTTTACCGGTTCGGCCCCGGCTTTTAACCGGAGGTGATGTTTCGCCATGTGAGTCGGCCCCGGTAATCGGTCGAAGTGTTGCAGCTCGCTGACGCGGAACGTCTCGAGGTACTGTGCTTGCTCCGTAGTGCATCCCTGGAGGCCGGGGTTTGATTCGATGGCGGCGGCTGATTCGTCCTTTGGGCCCCATAGCATGCCCCGGACTTGAACGGTTAACCCGAGGGCACGGAGAGCGTCGATCCCAAGGATCACGTCCTGTGTGAGGCTAGGGAGGACTCCACATGTAATGGCAAGGACGCAATCGCCGACGGCCATTTTTACCGCTATTTCCCCGTCCAGTGCTGCGGTGGCGCCGTTGGCGACTTGGACCCACCGATTCGTGTCGGTGGTTTGGTCGCCGTTCTGTATGCACCATTCCGCTACCTCCCTATTGATATACGAAAGGGAGGCTCCCGTGTCCAGCAGGGCTCGGAACTCCCAGCCGTAGAAATTTACGGGCAGATGGGGGCGGCTATCGGCTGCTGGGGCTGTGGAGGCTGTTGGGGCTGAGTGGTCCGGATGTTGCCTCGTCCTCCGGACCCGTTGGCATTTCCCGCCGCCGGGGAGCAGTCGCACTCTCGACTGAGCCGGCCTTCTGTTCCGCATCGGCTACAGAATCGCCGTCCCGGCCGGCGGCAGTCCCGGCGAAAGTGGCCGCGTTGTCCACAGTTCCAGCAACACTGGTCCCGGCTATACCGACTGCTCACTTCGGTGAGGCTCAAATATCGCATCGCATCGCATCGCTGTTGTTAGCGCACACAACGATTTTCTTCACCGGTCAATCACTATTGTTCGTAGTAACAGTAGCAATAGCAATCGCTTGGTGAAGAGTACCGTTGTTCTCGACACATATTCGTAGTTATTCTCACTACTTTACAAACACTCACACACACACACACTTCCAGGGGGGATGTCCGCTTCCTCGGGGAGGAATGTCCACTTCATCGGAGAGGGATGATCTCTGACACCGCAGACAAATACAACATCGATGTCCTCGGCAGCACATGTAACAAAGACGACATTCATATCATTACGTAGCTCACTTCTTTCTCTCTATATTTCACTATTCTTTTCCTATACACGTACCTATGCCACAGCAACCTCGACACATCTGGATCTTCATGACAGATCGTTGGTCCGTATTCGCTGAAACAGTAAAAAAGTGTATGATATCTATCGCATATCAAACTTCGTACGCGTTACGAGCAACTACTACTTGCCGTATAGTCCTGTAAGTGGGTCCTGTCGATGAACAGCTTCCTGCTTCGCACTTGTAATGAGCCGTCGCGGCGACGCGTTCGTATTTTTTAAAGACTGCGATAAGCATGGCCCATGGTAGGGGTTGTCCACGAGTATGGATGTACTTACATCTCAGTCATCACTGACCATTCGGATATCTCGATCCTTGTGTGTGCACTATACAGGCACTGTTATTCTCCTTCTTCTCGCTATCCTTCTTCTTCTTCTTCTTCGTTGACACAGAACTGTGCTCACGTATGCTTCCACACCCTCGCACCAACATATATACGTACTATGTTACTTTCGATAGATTTCCACGATATATATATTTCTTTACGTGAATACTTCACACATCGATACTTGCTTCTTCTATCCATAGTTTATTCTTCCTATACACTTCTTTCTGCACTGTTTTTCCCCTCATCACGTTTTTTCTTTTTCTTTTCATTTCTCATACTGTGTACAACTTCACTATCTCCCACCACCCACCTCACACTGTACGTTTGCATATGTGTGAGTGTCAACCCCTATAAAAGAGGTACCGATCGGTCTTGCGAACCACATTACTTCGCGTACGTTCACGCCTGCACAGGTAGTCTCCACAACCGTTCAGTAGACTCAATTGTAGTGCGCCTTCAACATGTTTAAACGACATTGCACTGCTGCATCCCACACGGGCGAGAACCACCTCAACCAGTGCAACGATACGGATTTCCCGACGAAACAACGGCGTTCGAACATACGGTACGTAGTACATACTTTTCGATACTTTTCGATTTACGTGACACCGTTCGAAGCATTAACTCTGCGCGTGTGTGCCTTACAGCGATAACTCCACAACATCGCCCAAGAAAGCCATCGTACGAATCATGGGACGTGATTACCCCTTGACCTTGACTACCTACAAACGCATCGCAATTCGAATTCGCATCGGTCGGGATTCGTGCTGCGTTGAAATCGTCATAGTCGACAACAAATCCAACGAACTATGCTTCCCAATGTCTACATGGAAACTTCTGCTGC
This sequence comes from Andrena marginata, assembly GCA_963932335.1. Lineage (NCBI taxonomy): Eukaryota > Metazoa > Arthropoda > Insecta > Hymenoptera > Andrenidae > Andrena > Andrena marginata. The sequence goes on from OZ010662.1 coordinate 27,823,650, forward strand.
AGCAAGAAACGGAGATACTTCAGCGATTCCATACCGACGCAACCCAATCGTCTCAAGATCCTATCGTCGTCGATCATTTATGCGTCGACTTCACGCGAATCAATGGTAACCGAATTATCAAATTATCGGATAGCACTTCCACCATATACATGACCGAACCTACGATACGTCAAATGTTTAAATACGATCGTTGCATCGATCATATGTTCTAGTGGTTGTCCGAAATTCTAAACTCCATAAGCAGCAAATACGAGTGCTTTGTCGCCATTATACGCGCCACTACGACACCAACCGCGGACTATGAAAAACTTATTTCCGAAAGCGAACACTTCGAAACGCATTCTTTGTTGGATTGCGAACTATTAGCATTATACTTGGATTCGATGATAGACGATGCTCGCAACGTACCATACTAATGTATACATGTCTCTTTGTTTTCCCACTAAATACATTACTTTTTCCTACGAATACTACTGTATTGCCTAATACGGCACACGAACCTTTCCTGTTCGCACAGAATATCACTTATCCCAAACACTATATACCATACTTTCAAACTGGAAACAACTATACCTCTTATTACGCATTTCGAATATGTTCTCGATACTCATCTCTAGCCATATGGACTGCCGACAACAGTATTCGATTACATCGCTTTATTCTTGTACAAATCATATTCTGCTGCTACGTGATCGCTTTTCAGCATATGTACGTGGATCTTTCTCGAAAGTTTACCTGCATTCATTATCGCGAACAGACGCGCACCGATGCTGCGTCTTATTCTCGGAAATCAACCTTCCATCGTTATGGTGATATGTTTTTGGCGCGCTTATCGCGCCATAACAAAATGTAGGTGTCACCTTACATCTTCTAAAACTCGTGCCGCCGTATGTTTTTTCTGACCTTCTACCGAGAGAGAGATACGAAAATATCGTAGGTACCTCTCTCTCTCGCGCTCCTTCCTCAAACGTACCCGCTGTCCGCTTTGAATTTCGCGGTTCCGAGATAGCGCGCACCGATGCTGCTGCTGCTGCACATTACTCACGGCTTACGCAATACGACAATGCAGGTTTCGACTTGCATCTTCTACGCGTCGTACCTCGTTATTCTCGGAACTTGACCTTCGATCGGTCTGTGTTTTTTGGCGCGGGTATTACACAGTAGGACCATGCAGGCTTTACCTTACATCTTCTACGCGTCGTACCGCCGCATGTTTTTTCCGACCGAGAGAGGAGCAGAGACAGATACGAAAATATCGCACCTCTCTCTCTCTCGCGCTCCTTCCTCAAACGTCGCCGCTATCGGGGTACGAGCTGACCTTCGGACGATAAGAGGGATGCCGATCGCTTCCTACAACGCGTGACGAGTCAGCCGCGGTAACCGGCTCACGCGCGCGCGCGCGCGCGCGTGTGTGTGTGTGTGGAGCGAGCGCGCGTTCCCCCTCCACCTGCTCCACCGTCGCGGTCCCCACCTCCACGGACCCCTTCCCCCACCCGCACCTCCCTCGCCGCCGGTACGGTTCCCCTCGCCCCGCCTCACCCCCTCGCCCCCCGTTGGTCCAGAACCGGCGTAGGATATCTACTCATTATGATACTGTTTTATCAAGCTGGAACGCAGGAAACGAAGTTTCAGTAATTTTTGCCTAGCTTGAACGTATACACGAGGCAAACAAATTTTTTTCCGTAAACCCAACTAGGAGCTCTTTTAGAACAAACATTTCTCTTTAATTTCCGTTTTTGGTTTTGTTTTATGATTTTTATTGCCCGAGTTATTTGTGATCAAAGCAAAAAAGATACTTTTCACTTTGAACACATATAACTTGCAAACTCATGATCGTAGATAAATTCTCATGAGTCTTTTGGAAAGCTAAGGAAGTTACATTTCGGAAGCTTCAGTATCAAATTTAATGAGACACTTTTAATCGCATTAAATCCATTTTAAAATGATCCCCAAAATGTCATTTTTACCATTTTTTTTAGAAAACATGATCCCACTTAAAGGAAAATCATGGAATCATTGAAGTGTCCACGTTGTTTGCGAGTTAAAACTACCATTAGACACAACGCAAAAGGTCGGACCGATCAGATCATTTCTTCCGAGTGCTTGATTCAAAAACTAGAAACTTCAAGTGTTAAGATGCATTTTTTAAATATCCTTTTTGACCATTTTTTCACAGAGATACACTCATTTGAAAATGATCAAAATTTTCGGGAAATTATAGAGTTCTTTTAATTTTGACACTGAGTGTATAATCTCTTTCCTATGAGCCACCTATTCTAGCACCGAATACGTCAGCGTGTAACGTTCGGTTGTCCGGGACGACTGAATATTAACAGGTTCTCGAGAGGAGAGCGGTGTTCCTTTGAGTATAGGATAGGTGGGGGTTCGTTGATTGAGTAAAGGAGTAAAATCCAACTTAAAACGTAACAATGATTTATTCAAGCAACACTTATTCCTAATAACGAGTATAATAATATTGCTTACGACTACGATTATATATAAGTTTTATGTTTTTTATGTTTTTTATGTTTTTATGGTTTCTTTTATCTATGGTAATTAATTCTAATACGCTGTGGAATTGTGTATATATATGTGCTGCTGCCGTAAGTTCTGCCGCTGCCGTTTCCGGAGCGGTTCCCGAATTCTTGACAGAGTTTTATGTTCTATGATTCTGCTGTGAGAGCGGCCGCTGCCGTTTCCGGAGCGGTTCCCGACCCTCTTGGCAGAGTTCTTGTTCTAGTGTTCCGTAGACCTTGCCTTTGCTAAGTGGCTAAGCTGCTGCCTACTAGTAGGAGCAACGCTTGAAACCTCCGCAAGGACAAAGTTCTCAACCTTTAAATGAAAGATCCAAAAAGGAGCACCAGTACCTTTGTACTCTGAGAACCAGTCGCTGCCGTTTCCGGAGCATGCTGAAATTCTACTGGATAGTACTTAAGCTGCCTCCAGGAACTATCATTCGTTGGTGCAAGAACGTATCTGTATTCGAATGAGCGCGCTAGGTGCTGCGTGCGCCTCCTTTTATACTGGAAAATTGGCGGGCTGGCGCATGCGCAGTGAGTCGATATTCGTTATTTCATATTTTGCTCGCTTATTATATATTATTTTGTTTTGTGCCTTGGTCAGTAGTTATAATTAATTATTCTTCACATTCCTACATATTTGTTCCTCTACTATTTGCTTAGTTTTAATATTAATATATAAAAGTATGTATAATGCTTGTGCGCGGTAACATTAGCTGGCTGCATGATAATGTAGTACGGTTCTACCACAGACGAGGTATAGAATAGACCTATCAACCAATGTATTTTTCTGTCACCGGTTTGGGGGGTCCTAGGACCCCCTTACCATTTTAGTGTCGCATGCAACGTTACCGGTGAAGCCTCGAAACAGATTGTAACGCTACGCGTGGTAGGAATTAGAATTCAGGACGGCTAAAACTAGGTTATGTTTTGAGAGTCGAAGCCCGCGATTTACAAATGTTTCTGTTACAGTAACAATTTAAAAATCGTCTAATGAACATATTCGGTTCAACGGAAGAGAAAGAAGGATGAAAATAAAACGATATCACATTCGCCTTCTTAACTTTGCTATCCTATTCCGGTTTATTTAACGCAAAAAAATTTTCATTCGCTTGTAATAACGTAATTTGTAAAAAGAATGCTTAAATGTTTTTTAAGAGCACCTGTTCCTGAAATCACCTATTCATCATATGTTTGCGCATACATTAATGATGGTCTATACGATAGAATACAGACATATAATAATAATGACAATAATAATAATAAAAATAATAATATCCTTCTACTGTACCATATTATTTAAAAGGGACATATCAAACCCGTACACACCGATTTTGGTGCAATTGTGCAATTCTTTAGAGTAGCCAAAAATATTGGATACATATTTTTTGAAAAAGGAATTCATTTTCCTCCATAATTATTAGAAAAATTAATTTGTTTAAACTATATACTAACTGATGTTAACTGATTAATGTTAAATGACGTTCGGATGTTTCAATAAGTTTATACAGTATGTCCGATTTGTTCGTATATTATTTTTGACACACTATTATTTTTCTAACTGTTGAAAAAGCAAAAAGATGTTTCATATCAAAGTTTTTTTATTTGATGGAGGAAACTGAATAGTATGGGGGGGGGGAGTATGGTATTCAGAATGCACGAAGTGAATATATTTAATGTTTGAAATACATAAAGTGCTCGACAAGACCGTCCTATACGAGCGGCTGCAGAAGAGTCTCCTGAGGAGACTGCCTTCGTCGGCCGCCGATCGTCTCGTTCTTTTGTCGATGTCGACGGGCTCGACGTCGCGGCTTCGGCCACGTCCAACAATGCGTTTGCAGACCTCAGAATGTACTGTTCTGGTTTTCTCGACTTCAAAAAAATATAAATGCACTAAAAAGTAAAAAATAATTTTGTTCCGTATTTAATCTACGACACTCAATTGTTTTAAGTCGACGCCAGATTTACACAGTGCAACTGATGAGACGCCGATGTAAACAAAATTGAGTGTCGTAGAGTAAATAAGGAACAAAATTATTTTTTACTTTTTAGTGCATTTTTATTTTTTTTTTATGTCGGTTTTAATTCTGATTTTCCATTCTTTGGAACAATGCGCCATTATTGTGGTTTTTACACGCAGATGGCGAAAAGTCTCTCCGTACAGGGGTATAGTGCCCCGGTCAACCCTGCCGTAACTAAAAATATTGAAATTGAGACGGGTACGAGACCGGTCGACATTGTTTTCAAACCTCATTACAGTAATCTGGGGTGCGAGTGGTAAACCGACAATAAAATCGAAGCGCGCGGCTCGCCTACCTGGGCCGGGAAATTCCCAATAGCTCTCTGCCACGTGAATTTGAAAGCGACCATCCCAAAATTTTCGAAGCTCGGGGATCACTGCTGTCCAGCGGTCGCTGGCAGCTTTCCGAACGCCGGGACGGCGCATGACTGTAGTGCAGAGATGAGCAAAAAATTATTTGAAATAAAAATTTGTGTACGAAATTTTTATTTCAAAAAATTTTTGGTCCATCTCTGTTGTAATGGAATGTGTTCATAAATTGTATACATATGCGGTGGATCTTCTGGACCGCAGTTTAAAGCCGAATCAGCTGAGCGGGCGGTGCACACACACACAGTAGAGCAGCCCACGCTACCCATTTTCATGTTTTGCATCAGCACGGTCAGCTCTACTGTGTGTGTGTGTGGGTCTACATCTACGCGTGCCTCCTGCGTGTGCGTGAGAGCATTTACTGCGTCACGCTCAGATGTTTCAGCTTTACTACACGGCCCAAAAGTTCCACGCTAATATTTCGAGAACGAAGCCTCGGATTCCAAAATCGTAAAAAAACTATTTAATTTGTTTTTGGATGAACAATTTGCATGTTTAGGGCGCATGATGGGAGAAGTGGTTGCGTCACCGTTCTCCAATATATTTATTTCATAAAAATTTCATCTCAAGCAACGAAATGATAGAGCAGTGAATAGATAATGATTATGTTAGAAATGTTTATCCATCTTCTGTTTATTGCTGCTCTTGTTAATAGATTAATAAATTGAGAAACAATTTGCAATCGATTTGATTGTTCACAAAATACACCACACCCTGCCCCTTCCCAAAGAAATGTAACTCCTGAATACTTCAGATGTATGTAGTAATCCGCAGCGTTTCAAGACCATTATACTCATTCATCTTTTTCTTTCAGTGTCGAAACTGTATTCGTACTCAGAAAGTTAAAATTCTATGGCCACGACATTCTGGCCTTTTCGCTGCACGCTCTCTTGAAATCGGTTGAACGGTAACGCGTACCTTTTTTTACGACCCTGATGGGTTCTTAGGTAAAAGCTTCCGAACGACGCGGCTCGGGGGTCATGAACGCTAGAGTAGTGGCATAAGGACAAAGTCAGCAATAGGCCATTCAGTAATGAGTATGAAAATGACACCAAACTTGATATAATTCTGATTATTTTTATTGACTGTAATGGAAAGTACTTGGAGTAAAATAATTGAGGAAAGTAATGAAGAGTACGTGAATTCTACGTGAACTGACACGGAACTGATATGTGTGCCCAGATCTTAACGTAAGCGAAACCTACCCTCGTGTACTTACATCGTAGATGTTTTTTATACTTTTTAAATCCATTCAATAGTTATAAAGCGTCAATTTTTAATATTTTTCGGCGTACGACACGTGAAAATATTAGTTAAATGTTGCATTACACGTAAAATACTAACAATCAATTTCATTTTGCAATTTATAGCTTGTATAAGTTCTCAAGAACTGACATATTTCAACGCCATATAGGCTCCTGATCCCCGAAATAGATTTTCAGAGAGAAATCCGGCGTGAGTCGACAAACCGAGCCAAAGCGTACCTTAGCGAAAACCCGCCCTCTATGTTAAACTCTCGCTCTAAACAAGTCACACGTATACAAGCACGCACACATCTTTCAGTATTTCAACACATTTCAGAGTAGTTCTTGAGTTGGGCGCTGTTCATGAACAGAGGTCGCTAAATTCAGTCCTGAAATTATGGGTCGGTAAAACAGTTTGGGTGGTGACACGAAGTCCCATAAGGTGATAGGTCTATTCTATACCTCGTCTGTGGTTCTACTTTATCGACGGTCGGTAGTTACCGGTTTGAGTCCCCGTGGGATGTTACAAGCGCGTGCTTTTGTGTTGATACCCGGAAACGTGTTTATATTCGAGAGATAAGGGATCCGCCTTCATTTCGAAGGGAGGACGAGGCACAGTGTTCCCAAATCGCCAAAAGTTGGGCAAAATTCAATTTTCGAAGTATATAGTAGCTTTTCGCTATTATAGCAGATTTATTGTATATACATCAGTGCATCAAATGCCGCTTGAATATCTTAAATATATTGATTCGTTATTGAGATATAGGCCGTCAACGTTGACAAAATTTCATGCTGCTTAATGTCTTGAAAATGGGAGCAATTTTAATGTCAGAGAAAGTTTATCTGAAAAGAACCATATGTGAAACAGTTTACCATTAAAGTGGGCGTTATGGACACAAACTTTCCACAGAAACAAAGTAAAATATATATGAATTTATCCTTGTAATTCCCTTCTCAATGTGTCATAAATCTAAGTCATGTTTTAATAAAGCGGAAGGAAAACCAAGATGAGTGTCATCGAGTGTCACATTGTAACAAGTTTCTTTAAAGTGCCAAATGTATTAAGTATATGAATAAAACAGCGTTATTCCTTATTTGAAACAACACTTAAAATCCATAGTTTTCTTTTATTATTTTCGGCAATACAATACTTGAATTACGCTACTTAGTAAACGCAGAAATGCTGAATTTGTTCGCTGGAATCGGAAGAAACAAAATTTTCAATATAATTTTTAAAAAAGTTTTGAAATTTACGTTGTCATATTATATTCCGCATTCTAATTATATCGTTTTAGTAAACAATCGGAAAATAATCAATTTTCACAAAAATTAACTTGAAAACAACGTGTATACAAGTGATATTAGATCCGCCATTTGCTTTTTGGCAATTTTGACTTTAGATTCTTAATCAGCGACCTCGAAAATTCTAGGATTTCAAGTTCAGATCAAATTTGATATGTTTCTGACATACGCGTCCGCCATATTGGATTCGCCATTTTGTTTTAAAAATTTTGAATGTGAGATTCGTAATCAGCGAGCCCCTCCCCCCCACACCACCCCCCGCCCTCGCCCAAGCATCGATTTCTGACTAAGTTGAAATACGTTCTGAGGGGTTTGCCGCTATTTGGCGATTTGGAACCACTGTACCGTCGCAGGCGGGACCACGCGCAGTCGGTGTACTACCCCTTTCCTTTCTGTGTATCTCCCCGAGTCGTAGGGAAGAGTGGGATAAACACGAACGCGGGGTAATCGCGAACGCGATGGTTACGACGTTTCAATAAATAAAAAGTGATGTTTCCACTCCACTAGCTAATAGTATAGGTCGTATCCAACGCCGTGCAGAAAATAATACATACAGAACGTTCAGGCTATTCAAGATAATTAATATTATAATTAATAAATATTATATTGTAATACATTCATTAATTCGATTAATTAGTAAATATGAAGTAGAATGCAAGTAACATCATTTTCAAGCCGAATATTGTAATTAATGAATTAAAATGATGTTAATAACTTGTACCTAAGTATAAAAATGTAAAATGCATTCTACTTCATATTTACTAATTAATTAATTAATTATTTGAAAATGCGCGTGCCACAGGGAAGGCAGGCCAAAAGTAATATTTTTAAATCTAAGATAGATTGTTGGAATAAATTCCAATACTATGACTTGGTCTGGTAACTTCGCTGAGTGTTTTGGGTATTTCCCGTGTAATCCCTAATCTTCGCGCGTTTATGTCTTTTTACGGGGGTCTTCGCGCGAGGGCGCTGCACGTGGGCGGTGCACTCGTTGGGTGATGGTTGGTTAAGGGTATGTCTTTTGTCCTTTCGACGGTGTGTCAGATTTGGGCCTGCGCTTTCGCGTCCTTGCTTAACTAGCGTCTTTTATGATTCTATTTGAATGTCAGATGTTGGTTGATGTCGCGTGCTCAGAGCGAGGCGGAAATTACAATTATCTTTTACAACCGGTAATTTAGAATTTTTCGAAGCGAAATTTCTCCATTCGTTTACGGTAGGCAATTGCATGTTTTCGAAGCGTTCGCCGGGAAGCATTTGTCCACCTAATATCAAACAGCGACGATCGACATCGTGCCGTTTTTGGCAGGAGTTTCGACTTTCTTCGCACTGAGTTAATCTGTTGATTGCTCTATCACCGGGTGGTACAGGGGCACTTCGGATCGCCACGTACCGTTGTTTACCGCCAACTCGCGGGACCATACGGCCATACACCCCCACCCTGGGGGAGACGCTCTGGCCGATCACCTGCTTCGGTTTCTACCTGGTTGTGCCACATGTAAGAAAGATGCCACCAACAGAGCAATTAAAAAGTATTATCCAACATCGATGCGCCTCGCGGAGAGACACAGAAAGAAAAGGGGTATTCCGCTGACTGCGCGTGGTCCCAACTTGCTGCGTCCTCCCTTCAAATTAAAGGCGGCTCCCTTAACTCTCGAATATAAACAGGTTTCCGAATATCAAAACAAAAGCACGCGCTGACGTATTCGGTGCGATAGAAGGTGGCTCATAGGAACGAAATTCTTCCATTGAAACGGCCGCAACTTTCCACCTATTATATATATATATATATATAGACGTAGGCTAGGAGATTCCGCCTTTAACAGACACTAATCGCACTGCAATTGCGTCTAGGCTAACCTAAGCTGGTGCTAAGGCAGGCGCGGGTCAGAATCATACATCTGGCGCGAACTGTAAAAAATTGAGTCCTTGATTCAAAAACCAGAAGCTTCAAGCGTTAAGATGCGTTTTTTAAATATTTTTTTCGACCATTTTTCACAGAGATACGGCCTTTTGAAAATGACCAAAATTTTCGAGAAATTATAGTGTTCCTTTAATTTTGACGCGGACTGTATTATGACCAATCGGACCTGCATTCCTTTTGAAACGGCGGCAACTTTCCACCTATTACATATACGCAGACGTAGTCTAGGAGATTCCGCCTTTAAGGGCATCCGCCGGTCAAATCGCGCGAAAACATCGGTGGTATTGGTCTAAAACCTTTTGCACTTTCTTCTGCTACAAATGTAGAATATGAAACAATTTTTCTATTTCATTTTTGCGCACCCCTGCCTCTGATATGCATGGCCTGCTGCATCGTTGTAAAAAAAAAATTGGCCTGCACTGGCGCCACGATAACTTTAGACAGGATCGTCCACAATCAAAAAATCGAAGATATTCCTTAATTACGCATGTGTCGTTATCGCGCTAGGCATTGTTAAGAAACAAATTGGCGATGATTGCCAAATTCAGTATTGAAAAAAAAGTACTTAAAGTTTGACGCCGAGCAGGTTCGTCTATAGTGACGGGGACTTGCCCGTGAGTGCCTTATTTTCCATGCGTTTATTTGGTTAAAAATATTGATTCTTTTTTTAGATCAATAAATGTATTATTAATTAAGAGAAAAATCAGATTTCAGTCTATTATACCTGCTTCACAATCCATCTTCAAAAAGCACCTATTTAAAGGCCGTGTTACGTGTCGGTTACTTTTTAAATTCATCTCAAAATTTTTGCTATATTCACATCATATTTTTCGCTACACAGATGTCGACCATTGATTCAACCATCACGTGTTATGGGAACTTCCCTCAATCAATTGTCGGTTATCTGTGAATACTCTTAATAGTTGTAATTTAATTCAGCCTGTCACGCTACGGCATATTCTCATGGAAGATTATTGTCAGCAATCTCCCAACGCCGTCGACGTTCTTAGAATGCGCGCTGTGATAAGCCTTCGGAAACTTAAGCATTGTAGTAGACCATTTATATTTTTCTTTCTTCTAAATTTCCATCACACTGTCATTGACAACTGATTCAACCATTGCGTGTTATGGGAGTTTCCCTCGATCAATTGTCAATGATCTACAAACTGAATTATAATAATAATTAAATGTAAGTCGTTACGCCACTGCGTTATTCCATACGAAAATCTTCCAACACCGTCGACGTTCTTAGAACATCGAATGCGATAAACTCAAGCCCGTGAGGCTGGGAACGGTCCGAGGCGACGACGGTTGGGCCCGTGTGCATGAGGTGCAGAGTCAGCAATTTGGCGCTCTTTGTTTCAAAGTCCCGGGTTGCTCGGGCCTACCCTGCGAACGCTCGAGGCAGTCGCCTGTTAAATCGCATAGTGCGTTGTCGTTCTGTCCGAGGACATATAGCCGCATTGCTTAATCGGTCTATAAGCCGGAGTTCCACCGTGTCACAGTGAACGTGGAAGGACTTAGTTCTCGTGAAGCTTTATATATATTATTTTGCGTTTTTCACCATTAAATTATAAACAATCCTAACCGTTAAATCCTTATATTCGTGCGTATAATACTTAACAATATATCGTGAACTGACTTTCAACATTGTTGTGTTGTGCGACACTCCTGCGCTTCATCATCTAGACGCGGGACCCTCCCGAAGGAGAGAACGAGAGACTCACGACCAGGTCTCCAGAGAGAGAGAAAGAGGACGAGAAAGAGAGTGAGCGCTCGAGCGAAAGAAAGGCGGATAATAGCAGGTATTAAAGCCTAACGATCTACGAGTACGAGGTCGGTGAGTGGTTTGCATTACTATATTCAACAATTGTGTTCATCATTTGAATCTTTTCTTATAAAAATTGTTCTCCGTTGCCCATGTACGGAGGGGGCAGTTGATCCAACCATTGTGTGTTACGGGATTTCTCCCTCGATAAGCTGTTCTACCCTCCTTCCGTGGGTATCGCATTTTTTAATCATTTTCAATTAGAGAATGTACAGTATCAAGCACTTGCGCGGTAATTGATCCAACCATTACGTGTTGCGGGGTTTCCCTCGGTCAATTATTGTCGACTAATAATTGTCCGTCAATTGTTGTCTATCGACTAATTTTCGCAACCGTATTCGTCGTTTGTTGGTTTTAAAATCCAGTTTAAAACAATTGTAAGCTCCAAAACAAGCACAGAATATTGTAATATTCTACATCCGGTGATTTAATCTTTTCATTGTTAAACATAACACAAATCCATGTAAATTCCCCTTTTTGTTCCACCTTACAAAACTTCCTTTCACTTATTTTTGTAATACATGGTATTTTATTTTACTGAAATCTCGTCTCATTTTGTTTCTATCCAAAACACCACATCCCGATTGGACAACCTGTATGGGTTGTAGACAAAAGCCGTACCCAAAATAATCCTGAAATTTCGCGTAATAACGCTAATTATATTAAAATTATAATCTTTCCTTAAATTCGTTAAGCGTTGCGTGAGAAAATTAGACTCAACCGCTCGGTCGCTTAAAAATTAACGCCCTCACGTAACAGCCGTCACACTGGTGACTCCCCTGAAATGCCTATAAAATCTATACCGTTAGGAATTTCCATCCAAAATTTTAACTGAACATTTTTGAGCTATTGTTGAATGCAACAATGCAAACAAAAATTTTCCGATTTTTCTGACCGGCGGATGCTTTCAACAGACACTAATCGCAGTGCATTTGCGTCTAGAGTAGCCTAAGCTGCTGCTGAGCCAGACGCGCGTCAGACGCGTAGTAGAAACAGATGCATGTTTCTCTATTACACCGGCACGCTGCTAGGAAAACCTACCTTTAGCCCCGTTTCACACACTCGCGGCACGGCACCGTGTCCACGGCAAAAAATGTGACGATCTTATAGGAATTTTCCGTCATTGCGACGACGACAAGTGTGAAAGAACTCCATATGATCTTCGTTCCTTTTATCGTATAAACGGCGCCGTGCTGTGACTGTGTGAAACAGGGCTAAGGGTCAATTCAGGCGAAGCGATATAACAATACTGCCGCGAAAAATTGAGTCATGTGTAATATATATATATATATATATATATATATATCTGCATACATATATAGGGGAAAGTGGGGTAAAACGGAACGCTTAACTTTGGAGGGTGATAACATAAAATCGGAAAGAGAAAAAGACACGGAACTTCAACGGGATTCTTCAGTAGACCTTAGACTATAAGAAAATCAAAGTCATTGTTAAGAAAAATCTTTGGGATCGACGGAAAATTAAATTTACCGGAAGCATTGAAATCTTCGCCTCACTCAAGTGGTGGGGTAAAACGGAACACCCACTTGAACACCATGTAAACGTACCGCATCTTTATTTTTATGATTTAAAATGTATTCATTTATGTTAAAAACTATAAATATATGTTTTAGGTATAATTATTACATATAAAATATAACAAAAATATATATTATATACATAGGAAAGATTATTTACCAGATAACATAAAAATTACTGAATATAACCGAATACATATGGATTTTTACATGAATAATGAATATCAACGTGCATGGAGAATTTTTCAGTTTTTAGTGCATTTTAAATAAAATTGTTCAACTTAAAAAAATTTTCATATTTTTTTATTATTTACTTTTTAGTGTCTTTTGATTTGTGGTTATATGCGATTGCATATCAATTGAATTTATTTGATTTGTGGTTATAGGCTGATTTCAAGTCGTTTGGATTTGTGGTTATGGGTTATATTTATTGATGAATAGTTAATTTTTTCACCCCTCCCGATTTTTTCTTTCATAATTTTGAATTGCCATAATAATTACGCACCCCTGCGAAGTTTCAAGACAATTGGATTGGTGGAATTGGATTACATAGGCGTTCCGTTTTACCCCACGAAAAGTGTTCCGTTTTGCCCCACATGCAGTCATTTAGTAAACATTTAATATTTACACTTCAGCGTGAGGTAACGAACTTTTTAATACGTCAGAATGTAGCGTAAGAACTACAGAATCTAACTATGTACTCACCGTTAATAATTTTCGAAATTCAAGTGCCGAAAAGTGGTCAAAAGTACAACACAATATTGAAACGTCGATACCGGAAATTTTTCCAGCTCTTTTAACTGAAAAATAACGTATGCACGGGTCTATGGTCTGTCACAAAATGCTTTGAGGACCCTTTGGTCTCAAGTCACGTGATACCAACTCATTCGCAACTCTTATCTAAAAGGAATATTGATGTTCCGTTTTACCCCACTTTCCCCTATGTACCAATTCGAAATCGCAATGACGTTGCATCGCTCGTCTGAAATGACCATTATTAGACAATGCAACCAGTTGGATTTTCGTCCCCTCCTAAACACCTAGGAGCGAACATCAATCTGTTCGTCTTCATCGGTGAGATACCGGGTTTCGCTTCGCATCGCGTGTAGTGGTTGCGTGTGTTGGACACGCACGAAACATACATTACATAGTGTATTAGAGTAGTTTAGTGATTAGTATAGTTATCATTTATTAGTTATTAGTTACTATTATTTAGTGATTATAAGTGGTCCCCGAGTGTCATAGAGCGACGCTTAAGAGGCAGAGGTCGTCACGATGGAGGAAACGTTCGCCAAATGCTTCGTGCGATTGACGAAGCAAACAGGGACTATCCATTAGCCAGGGAAATTTACAGACAATGGTTGGTGGACAGTGGAAGGGAAATACGAGTCCCCTACCGACGGGAATTTCAACGCCTGGATCACCGTTTTTTGGAACTAAATGTAGTGGAGCTGAATGTGAGAGTCAACAATCAGCCGAGAACAGGTAGACCTCGCGTACCCTGGAGAACTGAAGAATGCGTGATCGCGTTAGCGCGTGCATTCCCACTAATGGGCCTCCGGGGTATCGCTCGTCGCTTAGATATTTCGCACGTGATGGTGCGACGCATCATACGTGAAGAAGATCTACGACCCTTCAAAATTCAGAGCGTCCAAGCACTCCGTGCAGGTGATTACGCTGCTCGGCGTACCTTCTGTCGTTGGATGCTATGGAAGTTACGACAGAATGACCGCTTTCTAGAAAATGTCCTTTTCACGGACGAAAGCAGTTTTTCCAGGCGCGACTCTACAAAATAGACACAATAAACGAGTATGGGCCTATGTGAATCCCCACGCAACCGTCCAACGCTTTAATCAGGGACGTTTTTCAGTGAATGTGTGGGCAGGAATTGTGGGAAATCAGATTATTGGCCCTGTCTATTTACCCTTATTAACCAGTGCAACATATTTACGCTTTTTGCGGCAAAATTTGTTAGGCCAACTTCGCCAAGTAGTTCCGCGAATCAGACACCAGTCGCTATATTTTATGCATGATGGTTGTACCAGCGCATTTCAGCCTGGCAGTCAGAGACGACCTACCATGAATGTTTGGCACACGGTAGATAGCACGCGCGCCTGCACCTCACTTGTGGCCACCACGGTCACCCGATCTCAATCCCCTGGATTTTTTTATGTGGGGAGCAGTGAAAGACAATGTTTATAGATCGTGGACCCAAATTGAAACGCGGGAACAATTGAAGCAGCGAATAGAAGAAGCATTCCGAACACTTCGAAATTCGCTGGACACTTTTGAAAAAGTTCGCAGGAATATGAGTTCAAGGCTGCAACAATGCCTCGATAATGACGGTGGTCATATCGAAGTCACCGGACAAGCACGGATGCGACGTGCCATCAACAATGATGGGAGTGTCCTGTGGGTGAGAAGAAGACGCAGGAGGTGAACCACTGAGAACGTTGGTAAGTTAATAAGTTAATATCGTCTAATCTTCACAATTCAGCTTTGACAATTTTTTTCCAACAAAATGGTGCGTTTGCGACATATGGTCCCTTTTAAACTTTTCCTCCTGTCAATCAGCAGAATCTATTGTTGTGCCCTATCCGTTCAACTATCCGTAGGCAAAAGATAGATGAAGTACCGGCCGTAGCATAGGGAGCCAAACGAAAGAGGCCAAGAAAGACGGGGTTTTTAGTGGGTATCTCGCTAGCAGCGGCGAGTCCCACATAATTCAGGCAACCTTGCCTGGGTATACGTAATGCATTTTCCCCTCTATAAAAAAAATCAAAAGATAGGTAAAAATTCTATCTGGTTACTGCCAACTCCGAATTTCTGTTGGGAAAACACCACTTAATTCAGGCCTAGCCAGGTCAATGCACCTTGCACGTTCTTCTGTCCCTTTAAACGCCGTGTTGTGTCTGCGTAGAGCCCAGGAGGTACCTACCCTAGGCCACTATCCTTCACATAGTGAATATTGGCAAACGGCAAAGTGGTGCTGGTGGGCCCATGCTTCTACGTGCAACTCTATACATTCAAATCGTTGCAAAATCTTTAACAATTTTTCCCCACGAAACGGTTCGATTGCGACATATGGCTCCTTTCAAACTTTTTCTTCTTACGCCGAGCAGAATATGTTGATGTAAACAAAAGTTAACATTAATTTTCAATGTTTTAAACAATTTTGCAGCAATCTTTTTTTGCAAATCTCCACCGATCCAGGGGTGTAGATTCACCCCTCCAAGCGGTGAACAATACTTTCTTAACACCCTGTATATTGCGTGACAAGGGAGAGAAGTAAGCGATTTCGACGAGCGTGAAATTTGCTGCCCTCGCTGCGCTCGAGCACGATTTGGCGCGAGGCAAAATCGCGTCTTTCTCTTGTTACTCACAATAATTTTTTCAACACTGTGGTGTATTGCAAAGACATAGGAGTTAAGATTAACGGAGACACGGTTTCTAGTATATTTAAAGATAGCTTTAATATTGCTCACTATAATATATAAGTATAATAATTAGCCGATACGTGCGTCCGTGCCCGTTGCTATAGCGCGGCGTATATCTAGCGGCTTGCTGTGTGGGTAATGCTAGTATTTACATGGCCTCTAATATACCACAACTCCTTCCGCTGTTAAAAGTTTGCTTTGTATCATTTTTGTTTTGATCGCTCTGATCGACGCAACTTTGGTTCGTCTAAATCTACGTTAATTATTTGATCGGTATGACGCTTAACTATTTTGCCTGAATCTACTTCTACGTTAAATGTAGAAGGAGATACTTTTTTAATAATCGTACCTTTTAGTTTTTTATCACCTAACCCATAGTTATCTGTCATTACGATATCCCCTTCTTTAAATGATATTCGACACGAACCGTTTTTATAAACAATCTGAGCGTGCTGTTTATCATACACAGTGTTTTCGACGCTGGGCCGCAATGCATCGAATCGTGTGCGATGTTCGCGCTTATACATTAGCGATGCTGGGCTTCTGCCAGTTGTGCTATGCGCAATGGTGCGATAATCAAATAAAAATATATTTATCGCGTCGTCTAGCGACTTTCCTCCCCTTACAATTTTTTTTATTTTGTCTTTGAAATATCCGACAAAATTCTCGGCTGCGCCATTTGTCGCGGGATAATATGGGGGTGAAAACGTATGCTTAATACCTAACTTTGTTAAAAAATTATGAAATGCGTCGCTGGAAAATTGGGTACCATTATCTGTGACCATGTGTTTCGGTAAACCGAAAGGTGCAAAAATTTCCTTGAATTTTATTATCAATCTATCGGCTTTTGTATTGTTTTGAAAATTTATTACTTCTGGCCACTTAGAATGTGCATCCACGATTACTAGAAACATATGTCCTTTAAATGGTCCCAAAAAATCAGCGTGAATACGGTTCCATGCCTTGTCCGGCCAAGGCCAGGGGGTTAATGGCGCATTTGGCGGTTTTTTCCTTTCTTCGAGACAAATTGTGCACGATTTTACAAATTGCTCGATGTCGTGGTCTATTCCCGGCCACCATACATAAGATCGGGCTAGCATTTTCAGTTTTTAATACAGCGGAATGCAATGATTTGGGTACGATAATTCGGTTGTTCCAAAATAAACAATTTTTTTCTACTGCAAAATCTATTCTTTTCGCATAATATTGTTTTTCTTTATTGTTTAATTGTTCGAATTGTGGCCAACCGAAGACTGTATATTTAATTATATTTTTTAAAACCTCGCATTTGTTTGATTCTTTAGCGATTTCTGTACTATTTAATATATTTAGACTATCATCAATATAATTGTTGTGTCGGAGCGTTTAAATACAGCGCGGTTTGTAACACCGGCGACGGGCAGCGCCGCCCGCAGGAAAGCCGGCGGATCAATCGATACGTCGATCACTTTTGCTTGCGACAAGCACGCTGATAGAAGCGTATACTTTGTACACCTTTTTGGAAGTTGAATATAATTGTTAAATAATTACCTTGGGAACGGGAGAGCACTTATATGTCACATACACAACAATAATTTATCGGCGTGAAGTCTGTATCAAAAATATCTAAGTCGTCTTCGATTGGTAATCAAGATAATGCGTCGCAATTGCCATTATTCTCAGATTTCACATGCTCGATTTTATATTTAAAACCTGATAAATAATATGACCATCGTTGCAATCTGCTAGCTGCTGTTAATGGAATTCCTGAGTTCGTTCCGGAAATAAATTGCAACGGCTTGTGGTCTGTCCGCAAAATTATTTCTTTGCCAAAAACCTAGTCGTAAAAACGTTTGAACCCGAAAACAATCGCGCTGGCCTCTTTGTCTATAATTGCTTGATGCATTTCTTTTTTTTTTGAATTTTTTCGGAGGCATAGGCAATTGGCCGTTCCGAACCGTCTTTATATCTGTGCGATAAAATTGCAGATAAACCATAAGACGATGCGTCGCACGCTAAAACTAATTCTTCTTTTTGATCGTAATGTGCGAGAACGCGAGGTGAGATAAGCTCGCTTTTTACCCATTTAAAAGATTTTTCGCATTCAGAAGTCCACACAAAATCTTTTCCATTTGCACAGTCATATAGAGACTTCAAATTTTCCGTACGATGTTTCAAAAATCGTGCGTAAAAATTTACTAGACCTAAAAAAGAAAGTAATTGTTTACTGTTTTCTGGTCTCGGTGCCTCGACCATAGCTTTTACTTTCGATTTCGCTTTATGTAATCCGTGCTTATCAATTACAAATCCTAATAGTTCCATTTTTTCTTGCATTATTTTACATTTATCTTCGTTCACACGCAACCCACATTTTTCCAAACGTTCACACACTTTTCTTAAATTATCTAAATGTTCCTCATCAGTAGAGTCGGTAACGTAAATGTTGTCTAAGTACGCTATTGATTTTTTCACGCCACTAATACAGTTTTCAATTATAGCCTGAAAATCGCTCGGATTTGTACATACACCTTCCGTCATTTTTGTATATTTAAATAACCCTCAATGCGTTACAATTGTTAAACAATCTTGGCTTTTTTCATCTACGGGGCTTTGCATAAATGCGTGCGATAAATCTAATTCGGTAAATTTTTGTCCCCCTTGCAACTCCGCGAAAACATCTTCGATTTTTGGTAATGGATTTTTACTCATAATAATTTGCGGGTTTAAGGTGAGTTTAAAATCTCCGCATACGCGCATTTTGCCATTATCTTTTATCACGGGCACGATAGGCGTTGCCCATTCGCTTACTTGTAGTGGTACTAAGTGTTCAAGTTTTATCAATCTTCGAATTTCTTCCTCGATTAAATGTTTCATTGCGTATGGAACGTGCCTAGCTTTTAAGGTGACAGGTTTTGCATTTTATTTAAGATGAATTTTCAAACTACCATTATTAAACATTCCTGGTGTTTTACTAAATAATTCATTAAATTCTTTAGTTAACTGATCTTTAATGTTTACTACATTTAAATTTTGTAATTTATCAACTTCTGTCTCAAAAAGATTTATTTTTAAAGGCCAATAACCGAATTCTGCTAGCCACTGTCGTCCTATAAGCGACGGCCCTGCGCCCGGTAATATAAAGCAACTTACATTCATCGTTTTATTATTTAACGTTGCGTCGATATTTTCTAGTAACCCTATCAGGCGCAATACTTTATTATCGTATTCACGTAAACAATGATTAGTTTCTTTAATCTTTAAATCTTTAAAATACATTTCTTTAGTTTGGTTTGACAAGACAGTCGCGTACGTACCCGTATCGATTTCCATTTTCAGAATTTTCTTATTTATCATTACGTTGTTAGCGCACGAACGTGAAACATCTATCGTCCGTGTATTAGGTTTAGTTATAATTCAAATTAGGTATAAGCTTATCTTTATGAATAGTCGTTAAGTTTAATTGTAAGGTCACAGCCACTTGTATTTACAAAACACGTGCACAATGTTACTCTTAAATCTAATTAAACTTCACAAAGAACAATGAAAGACTGCTTTTATTTTAGTTAACTCGCGAGTAAGCTAGCGACATATTAGCGACGGAACTACGTAGTTCGCAAGAAAATAGTACCTTGAACGTTTCAGAGCAGAGCTAGCACTAAAGATTAGAGAACCTTATCCGCCGGCGTTACTTGGAAGAGAGAGCGATCGCGGTGATGGATCGGACCGATTCGCCGAATTCTGTGACGTCAGCACCCCACCCAACAGCTGTTCGTCTCAAGCAGGACGAAGATCGCACCGGTGAAACAAAGCGGGTCGCACGATAAAGAGAGTGAGCTGCCTAATTAGGTGAGGTGCGCGTCAACAGATGTCTCGGCCGATCTCATCACCGCGATCGTGTGCAAGGTGATCTAGTCGCGTTCATCCTATTCAAATCTCGCGCGCATCGGCGGCGAAGACGCCGTCTTGGCCTGTGGCCGTTTGGGCCAATCCCAAACAACGTCAATGAACATAGGATCTGCTTTTACCGTACTTATATAATTCAAGTTCATGTTTAAATGTGTATTATTATTTATTTTATCGCTTACCTTAATAATTTCTAAGGGATAAAATTTTTGATTTTGATGTATATTGCTCGCGTCTTCCTCTGATGAGGAATCATTCAATTGTTTGCCTTCAGCTTCCATAAATTTTACCTGTGGTGACGAAACGCTTTTGTCACGACATACTTGTTCCAAATGTCCTCGTATTTTACAGTAGTTACAGCTGCGGTAACGATGCCGGCATTCCGACGCTCGATGGTTTGGCTTGCCACAACAATAACAACGTTGACTCTCCGTTACCGCGGTTTGCTGCCTCGCCGGAACGTCGTTGCGTGTACGCGTGCTTCGTTGCGATGTATGCCTCTTGTCTTGTTTCGGTGGCTTAAAGGCGTGGACGTCTTGTTGATTAGAGTTTTTCTCTAAAGTTTGAACCGATCTGTCTGCATTTTTAAGT
Source organism: Andrena marginata (assembly GCA_963932335.1). Lineage (NCBI taxonomy): Eukaryota > Metazoa > Arthropoda > Insecta > Hymenoptera > Andrenidae > Andrena > Andrena marginata. The sequence goes on from OZ010662.1 coordinate 27,844,301, forward strand.
GCGCTTTCTCTTGCCGTTGCCTTTTTGAAAGCCGCATCAAAAGTTAACGTAGCTGTTTTAAATAACTCTACTCTTGTTTCGTGGTCCCTTATGCCACAGACGAATTGATCTCTCAAGGCCGTCTTGAGGTCGGGGAAACTAAAATGTAACGCCAACTTTTTTAATTTAGCTGCAAAATCAGCGATTGATTCTGTTTGTTCTTGTTTTGCTTGGTTAAATTTGTATCTTTCCATGACTTCCGATGGTTTTGGATTCAAGTGCTCGGACGTGATGTTTTTTAATTCGTCGTATGTTTTCGCTAACGGCTTTCTTGGTGCGCATAAATTTCGTACTAACTTGAACGCATCCTCGTCGAATTTTGTTAACATCGTGCCTGCCTTTTTTGCGTCTTGAGTACCTTTAGCTTCGAAATAAATTTCTAATCTCTCTTCAAAAATTTCCCAATCGTCTTTCTCTAGGCAAAATTCTAGTTTCGGAGTATCGGAACCCATGTTGGAGTCTTCAGTGCTTCCTTCGTCCCTAGATTCACCTTGACTTTGCACGTCTTTGTTTGTGTTGTTACCTTGAAAAGCGCTTGGTTTTTCGTCCGTGTTACTACTTGTCGATTGCGTTGCGTTAGCCCCGCTTACTTTTGCTTTCTCAATTTTCGTATTTGCACTTGTTTTTACATTTGCTAATAATTTTCTTAATCCGTTTAAGTCGCTGCTTTCGTCAAACGTAATACTTCGGTCACTTAACTCTTTTAACACTTCGTCTCTGCGTAAATTGTAAATCCAGCCTACTAAAACTTTTTCAGCTTGCTCTTCCATTTACGTTTTCCTGATACCGTATGTTTAAATAATGACTTTTTTCTAACCATGTACCGAAATTGTTAATACCGAATACTGTATATTTCCACTGTTCCACTGTTCGATATTAAACACGTGCTCACTCGCGTACACTCTATATCTTTATTTTATGAAATAAAATAACGTCCATTATCCTCGTCGCCAGTGTGGTGTATTGCAAAGACATAGGAGTTAAGATTAACGGAGACACGGTTTCTAGTATATTTAAAGATAGCTTTAATATTGCTCACTGTAATGTATAAGTATAATAATTAGCCGATACCGGCGTTCGTGCCCGTTGCTCACGGATCTCTGGCAGCTATAGCGCGGCGTATATCTAGCGGATTGCTGTGTCGGTAATGTTGGTATTTACATGGCCTCTGATATACCACAAACACCTGCATGAAAGGTGTGTTTTTGATAGCCTACTGAGCGATTTGCAAACAATACACATGATCCATAACGCGTAGTCGAGGAATTGCATCTTCATACCACAGGGTAACGCCAAACTCCAGTTTTCTTGTGAGCAAAGTAAAAAATTGCGAATACGCATCCGCGGAAAGTCTTTTTCCCTTGGGAGAAAAGTAAAAAACGCGAATATGTCTGAAATTGGTCATTTTGTTCCCGCTCAGCAGGCGCAAAAAAAAACACCCATTTTCATGCAGGTGTTTGAATAAATTCTTATTTCATTAACATTAATTTGTTTTTTTTCAGGGTCAACGTGCAAAACTCGCTGGAAGAGTTTGAGGCATAACAGTCGGAAGAATGTGAATAGGCAAGAGGGAAGAAGCGGCCAGGCCGCCAATAAAGTTAAGGCATATAAATATGCCAAAGAAATGTCGTTTATAAAAAAAATTTTGGAAGAATCAGATACGATTGGAAACATTCAACCCATATCAGAACAGGTACGGGTTGAAATAGGAGAAAGTTCCAATCGGGATACGCCAACGGCACCAGCGGCACCAGCGGCGCCAGCCACAGAAGAAGAGGACGCGGGACGCGAACACCACCAGCCTGCGCCCAAACGAAAGAAGGGAAACAGCAAACAAACGCTAACGGACGCCTCGCAAATGTTGCGTAATTTAGTAGACAAACAATACAATTTTTGAAGGGAATATCGCACACTATCAGATCCCTCCCACCCCGACAACAAAATTATTTAAAAACTGACATTTTTAATTTAGTGCAACACTATGAGTTGCAGTATTTTGAGCAAAGTTGCGGGAACAATTCATGTGCGTCGCAAAGCGGACCAAGCGTTAGCAATATAGCATTAGAAAGCAATAGTGCTACTCCCCGCAAACATTACAGCGAAAGAAATATCAGAACCCCAATAATGTGAACCAGTATCAAATCACCCCAAAAATAGGTAATTGTTATGATTTTATTTTAAGAAAAAAGTAATCGTCACAATGTTAACAAAATTTTAGACTGTATTTGTAGATCATTCATGATAATAACATATTTTTTTTCATATTTTATTTAATACTGCCGTCTGCTCATGGATGTGACTGTGCTGGTAATACAAAACAAAGAATTCTGCAACCTGCGGAATTTTTAACGCATTATGGAATTATCTAAACGCAACAAACTACGTGTTGGGTCCCGAAGGGGTGGGAAGGTAAAGGGTGGAAAACACTACATACAACTACACAATATAATCTGAACGATAAATAACATGATACAAAGCGTGAGTCTCTCGGTCGGACGTTACTCCCCGAGCGCGGTGCGAGCCTACTGTAGATGGCATCGCGCGTAGGCGTGGGCCCATCACCGATGGTGGTGCCGCCTGGCGGAGGAGCATCGGCTGTGCCCCAACAGAACGAAAATTGTTACAGATTATATTATTGTTCATGGATCATCTACGATCATAACATTTCGACCAATCTTCTTTTTATCAACATTTCCGTGCGTAAAATTACCCGTTTTTTTTAAGTTTGTGGTTCAAACGTCTGCTACAACATGAGGTGACTATATTTTACTATAACCATACATGATTCCATAGCGAATATTATAAACTTAAACAATTTTCTTGGTTTGTTGATTTCAGATAATTCTACAGCGTGTCATAAATTCCGCAGATGGTGATTTTTTTGTATTAACAGGACAGTCACATACGCATTAACAGACAGCAGTATTAAATAAAATATGATTTTTTTATATCTTGAATGATGTACAAATGCAGGCTAAAATTTTGTTAACACAGTGACGTTTACTTTTTTTTAAAAAAAAAACATAACAATTACCTTGTGACGGTCTTCCGTCCGGTGATAAGGAGTGTGGAGGATGTACTCAGTCGGGATGTCAGGGTATTGAAATCCTCTCCTTGCTAATTACTGCGTTTATTATTTTGTTACTCCATCTATGTACACTATTTACAAGGTTAGCTCCGCTGTGTCGGTCGCGTTTTGCTTCGCGGCTGCCGGCGAAATTGTGGAGACCTGGTAACGGCCAGTTGTCTCTGTTTCGTCGCGGTAGTAGGAAAGAGACCGGGCAGATCCGGGCGTCTTCGTTCCGTAACGGTAGTCAGAAAGAGACCGGGCAGCGTCCGGGCGTCTCTGTTCCGTAGCGGGAGTAGGAAAGAGACCGGGCAGCGTCCGGGCGTCTCTGTTCCGTGGCGGGAGTAGGAAAGAGACCGGGCAGCGTCCGGGTGTCTCTGTACGGTACGGTAGCGGGAAAGAGACCGGGCAGCGTCCAGGCGTCTCTGTACGGTACGGTAGAGGGCAAGAGACCGGGCAACGTCCAGGCGTCTCTGTGCGGTACGGTAGAGGGAAAGAGACCGGGCAACGTCCAGGCGTCTCTGTGCGGTACGTTAGAGGGAAAGAGACCGGGCAACGTCCAGGCGTCTCTGTGCGGTACGGTAGAGGGAAAGATTAGCGGACAATCATATGATTGTCGGATACACGGAACTTCTCGCTAGCTTACTTGCACCGGGCAGCATCCAGGCAGGCGGTCTAGGAGGGGGATCCGTAGCCCCACTCGAACTGCCTTGGCTTCGTGACGGCGGGGCTTATGTCTCGATTCTCGGAAATAAGTAGCTGTGAGAAACCGACGTGATCTAGCGGCGCGGTGGGGAGTGAGCGTCATCGCGCTGACGGGTCGCGAGACCGGCAGGCTTCGGGCTGGTTCGGCGGGGTTCGGTCGAGGCCGCCCGTGCGTTCGGCCTCTTGCTCACTCCTGGTCGCGCCGCCGCGTGCTCGGTTCCTCGCACTGGGACGCTACGTCACAACCTCTTTTTGAGTGATCTCAGGGGAAGGTCCTTAAGGGATTGTAAATAACTATTAGTATTAGTTTAGTTAGTATGTAATTTAGAATGTACATATACCAGGACCAAAACAGATGAATAAAATAGTACTTATCATATAATATAATAAAATTACTAATTTCTTTGTACGTAACATACATTAGACAAACTACCAATCGTTCTCTGGGTGTAATTGCTCTTCTCCACCGCGTGTCCTTCTTGTTCAACGCGCTTTATAATTTATTTAATAGCGCATTGAATGTGTACGGAGTCACCCGAAAATATTCATAGAATTTTGTGGCGTCGTCGAGTAACTCTTTGTAGAGGGTTACAAATTCTCCTTCCATATCCCTTTTGACCACGCTTGGTGGACCCACAGCCTCTTTTCTGTTCCTGTCGAAACACTTTCCACACTTTCTACATTTTCTTTCTCCTCATATAAATGTATAGCAAGTACTGCTATCATTTCTTTATTGTTCCGCGCCATAACTTCGATTCACTACCGTCACAATTTGGTGTTTCCAGTTGGACAGGTATCACCGCACTGACGGAAAGAACTGTGCGGCAGGCCCAGAGATGCCTAAAGTGGCGACAACAGGGGCGAATTATGACATATTATGCGCACAAATTGTATAGTAGGTATATACAGCTACGTTCGCGCCCCTACTCCTGACTGAAGGCCTATGCCCCTACGGAACCGGCTGAATTGTGACTCTAGGCCGGGCTAGAGCAGCAGGCCTCCTACATATTTGTCAGCAGGGGTGTGCGGGTACCCGACGTTTCGGACTCGGGACAAGCCGGAAATTTTCGGGCGAGATCGGATGGGATCCCGATACTTTCGTATTGCCCGAGATCCCGAAGTTTTCTGGATCCCATGCCTCGTTTCGGGTTACAAGCATGACCGCCATGAGCGGGCTATTTGATTTCATTTCGGCTCGGCAAAACTCGGACGCGATCGGCTCGAAATCCAGCTATTAAGAGTAGTATATATCAGTACCCGTGATAAGTTTTTACCTTTATCTCTCCTGTTAAATTATAATTTGTATTTTATTATAATTTAAATGTATATTTTCATTGCTATCAAATAGCCTGCGATTACTGAATACCTTTAAACCATATACGTACTTAAATAAATACCATATTCAAAATTTGGGAGAAAGACTATTTTTATATCGAAAATCTCTTAAAAACTTAATAAAATATACTTTATACTTCGTACTTTATGTAAAGGGAATATACAGCATGTCCCAAACATGCTGCGGTTCGTTGAAGGGGGTGACTTAGGGAGTGATTGCAAACAACTTTTTCCTTTACGAAAATGCTCTCCGAGATTTCGTTAACGAGATATTAACCAAAAACACCGACCAATCAGAACGGGTGCCTTCCACCCGAGTTCCCGCGGTAGCGTTGGTTACGCGGTAGGTGACTGCGCTTGTACTACGAACGTACGAACAAGCAAGTCGGCATGCATCAAAGAAAACCGCATTACAGTTTTTTTTTCAAGCAGAACCTTAAATAATAATTATTTGAAGCGAAAGGACAAGAAATACGTAAATTTCGTTTTCAAATAACGCATAAATGAAAAGGTAACAGAATGTAACAGAAAATGTACAACAAGTGATCGTAATTCCTTATTGAGGTAAAAATCCGTAGTTTAATATCGGCCAACGCAATTAAATTTAAAAAATAATATTAGGTGTATGAATACATTCTTTCCGATTGGATTTACATAACCAGTAGGTACAAAGCTTTCGAATTTCTATCGCAGTAGTATTCGTAAGCTGCCATAAAAATGGCAAAAGGAAATTAACAATAATGGAAATTATTTCGATGATTGAGTTATTTTCATATTTTTTAAATCAAACTGTTATTGTGCCCCACAATCGGAAAGAATTTATTTCTACACCTAATAATCACCAAGAAATTAAATAAATCTCAGCCATTCGGACATTTATTTCCTTCCTTTTCGGAAACCTGTGTCACTGGGTCACTGTACCAATCTTGGTCATCGTTGGACGAAAAGATTTATGGTAGGGTAGCGCCCAGTGCTCAGATGATCGCAGGTACATACGACACCACCCAAAGTAAAGGGTCGCAACGTCAAGTGCGTTCGGATTAATGTACCAAATACTCAATTCACTGCACGGCTACTAACACTAATCACTTCATTTATTTTTTCATGGAACGTGTTTTTCCTACGTTATAAAAAATTGTGGAAATGAATTTTCACTTGGCGTTAGGAGCCGTGGTTATTCAGTTGCAAATACTCGTGCGACAGCATTTGCGTCTCCGTTGTTCGGGGGGTACATCCAGAACATCGCGTAATACTTTTGAGCAGAGAACATTTCTGCGACGTGATTGCTAGCTGACTGACAAGATTTTTTCCAAGCAACTTCTTCCACCCCCAAGTAGCTTCTCTCGTTCCATTATGAGTTTACCCCCAGCAGGACAAGAGGTTTTACGTAAAAGAAGCCATCGCATTTCCGAAAACACGTACTTTGAGGAAGTGCCACGAACAAACCATCGTACACTTTCACTAAAGCCCGCGCTCCGTCCTTTTGCTGCCAATGCGCCCATTGCTTCGAGATAGAAAGCAGACACCACTTGTTTCGGTTCGAAAGGGTCCGAAGAGAAAGGAAATTGAAAGTCTTCGAGTTGCTATAAAGAAAAAAATCCTGTTTCATGTTTCCCTTTTCCAATACCCAGAGTTAACGTCTGCTACGAGGCGGAACCAACTAAGCCATAAATTACCGAAATCTGTAGGAAATCGTTCTTTACCGCCGACTCGTGGGACAATACGGTCATAAACCGCGACTCTGGTGAAATGCTCTGGCCGATCAGCCTGATTAATTTTGGGGAACTAGAATTTGAAAACTATTATCCAACATCAATACTCCTCGCGGAGAGACACAGGAAGTAAAGGGGTAGTCCGCTGACTGCGCGTGGTCCCACCTGCGTCGTCCTTCCTACAAATTCGAAACAGATCCCTTATCTCTCGAGTATAAACACGCGCGTCACTCCAATCGAGCGACCATGTTGGCGATGGTGGTGGCGAACGCTAGAATATAGAAACCCACGATTTAATATTGACACGGCCACCTGATTTGATCTCACTCGATTTAAAAGGTTAAACGCGATAAATGATACAAATATTTTAAAGTACATACCTCGAGGTCACACTCCGACGCAATCCGCGTTATTCCCAATGCCCTTAAAATGCCATAATACGATTTACCGAATTGCGTATACTTGTGATACAAGATAGTATGCTTATTCTTGTCAAAGTCCAAGCTCATGTCATCGTATGGGTAAAATTCCGAGTTGAGAAATAGTTTTACATTGGTCATTTTACAGTTGTTGAACTTAGTAACGTCTTCGCTCATCACATTCCTTGGACTAGTCTGTAGAGCAAGGATCACGCATCGCGGCTTCTCCAGTTGTGCAGATGCCTTCACGGCCCACGAATGCTGGATCGTGCTTTATAAGAGAGGATACTCGTACAGATCCCACGATTGAAAACAAATGCTCAGGTTTTGTCCACTTTCCAAAGTACGTAGCAACGATAGCTTATTAATGTCGTTCAGCGTCACATGAGGCATCCGCCATTGTAGTTTAAGTAATTCAATTTCTGGTTCCAACATCGGTGATCCTATCAGAGCATTGTTGTCGTTGCGCGATCGTATTAAAATCAATTCGTGACGCGCATTAATAATCATGTGTTTATAGTCCTCGCAAAATCTCAGCAAATATTTGAGTGGGACGCAAAAATTGAAATGATTTTTCACTATTAGCCAATCGCGTCGTTTCAAGCCCCATCCGGCATTCTCCATATTTTTGTCTTCGTCAGATGTCAGCGATACATAGTTTTTAAGCGTGCTAGTAATTCCAACGTTTCTGTTGCGATCAATCTCCACGCCATTCAGCTCGTATCGAATCTCATCGAATAAGAACGCCACACAATTATTTCCCAACATCACCGTTAACGCATCTTTTGGCTTATTTATCTTCAATTTCCCCTCCACATAGAGGAAACGTTCACACGGCAATGTGTATAAATCCTGCTGCTGTATCGGTATTCTCATCTCATCGCTGTATCCAAACATCGTGTGGACGTATGGGTTGTATGTGTCAGTCTCGAGCTTGACGATGTGATCATCAAACGTCGGCTTCCCTCCAATGCTTAGAATATCAGCCATTTTTTTCAACTTAAATACGCACAATGAATCCCAAAGATTTAAAACAATGCAATGTTCGCAGCACTAAGCCTCTTCTTTTTAGCGTGATCGGAGCTGTTGCAGTTGTTGGTGTTGTAAACAATTTCACTTGGAAGAAACAGGTTTCTGGAGTCGTTCAATACAAGCATTTCCTTCGCACTACACGTATTATCGTCGTCGTCGTCGTACGCGCAGTCTGATGGTAATCTCTTCACCTAGAAAATCGAGCAATCGGCCGTCTTGATCCACAACGCGTATCATCAGATCCGTAATGACCCGTGCGGTGATTGGAAGGTAAATGATCTGCGCGGGCGTTTCCGATAACTTATAACCTGGAGGAACTCTCGGAGAAAATTCGTATGTGGACGCCTCCCATTGTTGTACGTGTTAGCGATCAGGCTACATTCTATGCGAATAATGTTCACGTTCATGATATTAATTGGATCGTCCGATTCGTGCCATCGTCCTGTTTCTAATACCCAATTCGTCGAGAATCCCATTAGCGATCCAATGTTATTGGGCTTTGTAAAGTCTACGGCGAACCGGCAGTACAGCTCGCTTTTCATGGTGTTATTATTGGAACGCAACACTATGACATACATATTGTTGTCACCGTCATCGTTGCTGCCATCGGTGCCACCGAGATTTTTTTGAGGATGCCGCTCGAGTAATCGCTGCTTCAGGTACTTGGCAATGGCGTTCGTAATCTAGTTCGTAGGAGCCGTGGGGAATCGTAATGTATTCATGTGTGGTGTCGGAGCTGTTGTTGATATCATAGTTTACGATGAAGTAGAATTTATCGTTACTCGAGTCGATGTTCGGTATTGTGTGCTAAGTTTCAAAGGTTGTTAGACCAAGCTCGTAATCATCATCGCTCAAATCTATGGGTGGAAAGTAGCTCACTGCGAGGGTGCTACTCTTGCCGGTTAGAGGGAATGTTAACGACATATTCCGCTCGAACTGCTCGACTATACTGAATCAGAGTGGTGGGAAGTCAGTCCTTAAATTTGGCGCTGATCGTTTGTAGAAAGCGTAGACATAGTGGTCCACAATTGCTCTGATCGTACTTCTGATAAGACGTTCGATTGTACTCAATTTTCACAGCATCCTTATCCAGATATTTTACCAATTCCATAGGCGGCCGAAGATTCCCAAAGCTGTCGAAATATATAGCTCGACACCCTTTCTTCGCATACGCCACCCAATGAGTCCCCGTCCCCTTGACATTGTCTAAATTTACGATCCCGCAATCGTTTCGACGTACTCCTCCAGCTACTAACGCGTTACGCATAAAAACACCTGTAAAGAATGGAATACACATACGTTTTGCCAACTCCTCCAATTGCCCATCGGTAGTTACACCAGCAAGCATTTTTATTTATTTTCGGCGTTTTTTTTCGTTTCGATATTCCCTGTCCGCGCTTGTATGGTGAGAGATAAAGTCCGCGACCTTCTATGGAGCGATTATGGCGTTGCATTTCCTGCAACTGATGTTGCGCCGCCTTATTATCGTGTACCTCTTTGGCAATGCCCGCCACTCCACCAGCCAATGATCCGAGAACACCCAACAGCGGGAGAAGTAGTAATATACCACCCCGTTTTGCCACAGGAAGAATCGGCTTTTGCGATGCTCTCTTTGTAGTCCTTTTGCGGGTTTTTGTTTTCATCCCCATTCCGATCTTCGTCTTGGCCTTCATAGCTGCCCAAACAGCCGTAGCAGCACCTCTTTCACCCAGAGTCGAGTCTCGCGCAACGATGCGCTTTCGCGCTTTGTCAGCGATAACGTTATCTGCCGCATGCCTTTCGCCGATGTCGTTGCTACGCGAATATGCAATATCGTGTTCGCGACACGCTGCGTCCAACGGATTGATACCTCGATCCCCTCTAGCTAATCGTATTGCCAGATGAGTTCCTGGACCGCAAAACTGGTATCCCGGGATGTGTAATTCGATATGTAGCGCGTTTATCACCCGATTTAACAAACCACGACCTTTCTTTACTCTCGTCGGTGACATTCGCTAGTTTTTAATCAATGGTGCTGGACCGTCGATATGCGTTTGCTGCCAAGGGCGATTATAATGTTCCAAGCACCGGCGATACTGTTGAGCCTCAGAATCGGCTTTTATATGCTCGGGGACCCTGTCCCACAACTGATCAATGTGTCTGCCAAACTCTCGCAGTAGAATAATCTTTTTTATATATTTCAACTGCTCAGAGATGAGGTCTCGAATATCGTAATTATCCGACAGGATCAGAAGAAATTTGAATACTGAGCTGTCGTGTTTCGGCGCGGATCTATAAATAGGGAGCTACACCGCTTCGATGTATCAAAATCATTTTTCACGGTCCGCGGGGAGGATGCGATTCGTGCGACAACCTGTAACGATACGCGTGACAAATTATGACGATAAATCGCAAATGATGTCTTAGAAAACAAGACGCAGACATGGTTGCATGCTACCAAACACTATCCGCTGTGTCATTTGTGGTCCATCAAATTGTGGAAAGACCAACGTGCTGGTCAGCTTGTTGGAAAGTCCTCATGGCGTCCGCTTCGAGAATGTGTACGTGTATTCCAAGTCGTTGCAACATCCGAAATATCAGTACTTGGAGAATTTATTGACTCCGATAGATGAAATTGGCTACTTTACGTTTTCGGAATAACAGTGACGTCATCCCACCGAGCGAATCGCTTCCAAATTCCATTTTTATCTTTGATGACGTGGCATGCGACAAGCAAGATACAATAAGGGAATACTTTGCAATGGGGTGCCACTCGAACGTTGACGGCTTTTATCTCTGTCAGACGTATGCAAAGATTCCCAAACATCTTATACGGGACAATGCCAATCTGTTGATTCTGTTTCAGCAGGACGGTGTAACGTTCTCGAACGAGACGTTGTCGTTCTTTACAGGAGATTCACGAGTAGAGCGGTTTACCCGTGAATTTGTGGGATTTGGTTCGGGTGGCGTGCGATTAAGAAATGAATTTCTAGATACGAGAGTCCTTCTTTTAACAATAAATAACAAAATGATTTATTCAAAAGTAAATGGTAGTGACTCTAGGTCGAAATAGAACATATAATACGACACTGAGTCGTGCGATTTATGACAATTAATAGAAATAAAGTAATAAGTAACGTTGTATCGGTCGGTAAATCGTTTTGATTTCGGTTCCTAACGCTAAATCGATAATAAAGAATATGGTTTTGATTTCGGTTCCTGACGCTAAGTCGGTAATAAAGAATATAATTATGATTTCGGTTCCCAACGCTAAGTCGGTAATTAAGAATATAATTATGATTTCGGTTCCCAACGCTAAGTCGGTAATTAAGAATATAATTTGATTGAGGCATATAAAGATATAGTATAAAGTCTCGACACTAAGTCGGTGTAATACAAGATACGACACTAGGTCGATTTGGAATGTTAGTTGAGATATAGAGAGCGTTCCTTCTCGAGGATAGATGTGGCTTCCAGTTGCCTATAAGCTTGACTACACTTTCTAGGATGGAAGCCGAGGGGCTAGTTAAAGCGACCTCAGATGGTAGCCAGGTAGCCGGTTAGGGCGTCCCCAGATGGTAGGTGAAATAGTAGCTTCCTTCCTTCGTATTTGGTCGTTGTCTTCTGGTGCCTATAAGCTGGCCCACGCTTGGAGGTAGTTGGTTTAGAATGAGGGGCTGTAGTAAGCGACCTCGTATGGAAGTTGAGGGGCTGTAGAAAGCGACCTCGTATGGAAGTTGAGGGGCTGTAGAAAGCGACCTCGTATGGATGTGGAGGTTCAGAGTTTAAGATAAACTTCTTCTAGATCTGCTAGACTGAGGGGCTGATGGAAGCGGCCTCGTTTAGGTTCGGTTGCAGAACCAAGTCTGCCTTCCTGCTGCTGGCGGGCCTCTATTTATACCGATTTGTGGTACTTGGCCCGCACCAATCACTCGCTGTGCGATCTCGCGCACCAATTAATATTCACATCCGTTTCGCGCCACTCGCGCACTACGCTCGGATAATTCGGCGTCCGGTTGTTCGTTCAATGTGCGCACGCGCGCTTGATTCGCTCGCGGCACTGAGTTTACTGTTTGAATTAAAGGTTATGCGCATGCGTTGCGCGTCACTCGGTCTTTCGCGCGCTGTTTGAACACGCTCTCGCACGCGTTGTATACAATCTTACGTATAATAAAGGAAATTAACAATATATATGAAAAATAAAAGGAAAAATTTATGGCGGTGGTAGCGGAACGTTACAACGCTACCAACTTGAAACATGTGTACAATAGGGTGGACCTTAGTTATTCTTGTCGAAAAATAAATTTGAGGTTTTTTGGGGGGACACCCCCCAGGATTGTGCCATTGGGTGAAAAAATAATGTGTATAAAATTTGAAATCGATCGGACAACGGGAAGACGTGCCTCATCGCAGTTGAAGTTTTTTTATTTTTGGAACTCGTTTTTCTCCATTGTAGTATATCGTTGATATACATTTTTATATATCGTTGAATTTGCCTTTTTACGCTCTATAACAATATAGAAACAAAGTATAAGATCACTTGAAAAAAAACATCATGACCTTGAAATCTCAAAAATTGATTTTCAGAAAAAAAAAATTTATTTGGCATTCTTTTTATCTTGCCAAACAGTACAACTTTTGTCTAAGAAATTTTTTCAAATATTCGCAAATGAAGATATTTTGATTTTTCTTTTTAAACAATTCCCAATATAATATAATACGTATATTATAACATACTTATAATGTAATACATAATTCAAGAAAGTAGTTTCAGATCTGAAAAGGAATATTTGGAGGAATAAAAAGTGAAAGTATTTTTTTCGAGTAAATATTTTATATTTCTTTTAATAGTGACTGTTTTCTTACATCTGGAAACTGTTTCCTATGTTCGGAAACAATTTGTAATATATATTGTTTTTCCTCCTCATTTTTTACCAATACCTGATTGTATTCCTGCATAAGTTTAACACCACGCTCAGCAGTGTCATTAACAACTTTTAATCCTTGAACGATGTTCAATCCGTATAGAAAATCGTTCTCATTTTCCCATACATCAGGATCCTTTTTTAAAAATTCAATGGGAATTGCGAATCGCTCGAAAAATTTTTTTGAAGCTTGAGAAATAAAATGTTCAATTCCTATTTCAATATAGTTTCCTACATCATTCGGATTAATTATAAATTTTTTGCACGATTCGTCGACTTCAGTATTAAGCGCTTCCACCATTCGTAATTTTGTGCACTTTCCCACAGCTTTATCAAAAAATGCTAATGCTGCCGTTTCTGGTGCTAAATACCATAAATGGTTGCACATTTTTTTTACAGCTATAAGGCTTATTTTTTTATCGATTTTGCGGTACGCATAGAGTTTTTGCAAAAACTCTAAATCATGTCGTGGAGCTTCCGCTGTCTTTGTAGCTCGAATCCACGGTTTTATATAAAAAGTGGCGAGAAAGACGCATATATCACGAATTCCAGTTTCTTCTTCCACAGTTATTGAAAATTGATGTTTAAATAAATATATTTTCAAGCAATATAAAGCTTTTGCCATCCATCGAGCGTGGTGGAAAGCTCCTGGGGCTCGAAAGCTTATATTTTTTGGTGGAGTCCCACCGAGGAAAATAATTATTAATTGTAAAAATTCTCTGTAATCTTCTCTAGGTTGCTGCTCTCTTTGTAAAACTTCTGTTGAAAATTTGATTGTTTCTTGAATAACTGTATCTGTAATTGTTTGACGGACATATTGTGTTTCAATTCCGGATACAAAATTCAATTTGTTTATTGTTGTCCAAGCATTTTGAAAATTTTTGAACAGTGGAACATTTGGACCGGAAGACTGGTACATTTTTTCTTTGAAGACGCTTTGTAAAATGATTTCATATATATGGTGTCTGCAGGGCAAATATAGAATTTCCCTTTCCAATTTTTGTTCAAGAAGAACGCAGGCTCCTTGGTAGCGTCCAGTATTTGAGGCGGTAGTATCACAACAAAGTGCTTGCACTTTGTTGGATAATCCCCATTCTTCTAACAAATCATATACCGCAGAAGCTTGGTTGTCTCCACTGCTAGATGCAATCGTTGGAATACCTAGTAATTTTTCCACACCTTTGGAACTGATTAACACTGGTAGTCTTTCGATCTTTCCTGTCCCCTCTAAAACTGGTAAAAGTTTTCCATCCCAATGGACTGTAATTGCATTGAGCTCACAATCATTAAATTTCTCGCGTAATTTATTTGCAAGTTCTGCACGATGTTTAGTTCTCTGGCGGCGAATAGATGATCGATTTATTATTAGATCGTCTATATTATGCCCGAGAGCTTGTGCAATTGTTGAGATGATACCAATACTATCGCGATCACTCACTTTGCATCTGTCGAGCATGGCAACCAGATTTGGCGTTATAAATTGTTTTTGAGCACGCCTTCTTTTGGAGTTACTCGGACCAGGTAAATCCACCGGATCTTCAATTCCAACATTTTCAATGCCATGGAACTGACTTTGATATTCAATGGAGGATGATGACGATGATGATGATTGAAATTCTACTGTTCTGACTTGTTTAAAAAAAATAAAAATGTTAATAGAAATAGTAAAAGTAATATAAAAATAATATAATTCACAATATTTAGACGTATAAAAATTAAATATGATGTACGAAATATGTACCTTCAGCAATACTCCTTTCATATTGCATTTGTCTGGATTCTTGTTGCTCTTTTCGTATTGCTTGTTTCTTTTCTTGCTCGAATACCACGCGATCTGTCCCAATCATTGACCCAGGTCGTCCCTTCTTTCTTTGGTTTTCCAAAAATAATTTGTCTTCTTCGATTTGTATTAATTGTAATGCATCAGCGTGTGCAATATCGAAGAGGTCATCCATTTTATCGAGAAAATCTTGCTCTCGTTTTTTTTTAAGTTCACTTCGGCGTGTAGAATTTCGTTGTACCGCCCTCCAATCATCGTATAGCGATTCTAATTTTGTAATGCTATGCTGCGTTTTCTTTGTAGGGATCCGTGCTTTTTCCCACATGACCTCAACTTCCTTCAAAACTAAAGAAGCACTCGCACGAAGTTTTAGTTGCACCTTACGCATGTTATAAAACAAAACTCGGAGCACTTGTACATTAGATGGCAACTTGGCACCAATTATTTGACTTTCGTCATGATCCAATAGAAACAATTTTTCGCTTCTAGTTTGCATTTTTGATTCGAATTTTCGAATTTACTTCGCTGCACAGTCAGGATATAGACACTATTGTAAGAGATTTGAAAAGTATAACAGAATGTAAAGCGTTGTAAAGCGAATGTATATCGTTTTGTATCGCAGTATTTCACGAAAAAGCAACGATGCGTCGTCGACAATGATACATTCAAGAATGCCCCTCGGCAACGCAGTCGCTTCGAGCCTCCCTTGTTTAGGCCCAGTCGCAGTCCCCGGAAGGGTTTATGACACCCCCAATTGCCGCTTACACTTTCTCTTTTCCAAGACCCTCTACGACAGGGGTGTCGAACTTCCCCACTTCGAGAGCCGCACGAGTCAGGCCCCCGGTCAGCCGGTTCCCCCACTTATTTTTCTCCAGGCGTTGCACGACACACTGCAGGGAGAGAGTGCGGCACCCGGAGGAGAAATTCAGCAGAAGTAGGTGTGGAGGGGGCCGTTCTCCTACGGCTCTACGGAGCAGGCGAAGAGGAGAAGGAGCCACTGCGGCTCGCGAGCCGCTAGTTTGACACCCCTGCTCTACGACGACGGCTAAATGACCGCTTGGAAATACATCGAAAGACAGTCGAAATTCCATATTCCTTACACTATGAAATTCAGTTTTTTATTCCAAAGCCCTGGCCCCTCCTAAACCTACGGTTCTGGATCTTCTGTTCAGAGCAAGTCGAAACCTAACGGATTCTTAGAGGTTCGAACTACCTACCTGATACAAATATAACGGCATTTTCAAAATTGTCATGCCCATTTACACAATCTACTCCGCGCGTATAAATTAATTATAATATTAAATAATTAAAAAACAATGTAATCTTGATAAACGTATTAGTTACCCCATTAAAATTTTTAAATCTGTTATTTATAAAGATATAAAAAAAATTCTTAGACAAAAGTTGTACTGTTTGGCAAGATAAAAAGAATGCCAAATAAATTTTTTTTTTCTGAAAATCAATTTTTGAGATTTCAAGGTCATGATGTTTTTTTTCAAGTGATCTTATACTTTGTTTCTATATTGTTATAGAGCGTAAAAAGGCAAATTCAACGATATATAAAAATGTATATCAACGATATACTACAATGGAGAAAAACGAGTTCCAAAAATAAAAAAACTTCAACTGCGATGAGGCACGTCTTCCCGTTGTCCGATCGATTTCAAATTTTATACACATTATTTTTTCACCCAATGGCACAATCCTGGGGGGTGTCCCGAAAAAAATTTGAAAGTCGAAAAATAAGGTCCACCCTAATGCATACACTGCATTAAAGATAAAATTATAAAAAGGAAAACCAGAACAATAGATTCTGAGGTCTGCAAACGCATTGTTGGACGTGGCCGAAACCACGACGTCGAGCCCGTCGACATCCATAAAAGAACGAGATGATCGGCGGCCGACGAAGGCAGTCTCCACTCTCCTGCAGAGACGGGCAAAAAATTATTTGAAGTAAAAATTTCGTACACAAATTTTTATTTCAAATATTTTTTTGCCCATCTCTACACTACAACCATGCGCCGTCCCGGCGTTCGGAGAGCTGCCAGCGACCGCTGGATAGCAGTGATCACTGAGCGTCGAACATTTTCGGATGGTCGCTTTCAAATTCACGTGGCAAAGAGCTATTGGGAATTTCCCGGCATAGGTAAGCGAGTCGCGCGCTCCGCTTTTATGATCAGTTTACCACTCGCACGGGGTTCGAAAACAATGTCGACTGGTGTCGTACCCGTCTCAATTTCAATATTTTTAGTTACGACAGGGTTGACCGCGGCGCTATACCCCTGTACGGAGAGACTTTTCGCCATCTAAGTGTAAAAGCCACAAAAAATTAAAAAATAATTTTGTCCCTTATTTAATCTACGACAGTCAATGTTTTTACACCGGCGTCTCATCAGTTGCACTGTGTAAATCTGGCGCCGACTTAAAACAATTGAGTGTCGTAGATTAAATAAGGAACAAAATTATTTTTTACTTTTTACTGTATATATATTTTTTT
Source organism: Andrena marginata (assembly GCA_963932335.1). Classification (NCBI taxonomy): domain Eukaryota; kingdom Metazoa; phylum Arthropoda; class Insecta; order Hymenoptera; family Andrenidae; genus Andrena; species Andrena marginata. Next base: position 27,861,791 of record OZ010662.1, read on the forward strand.
GCAGTCGCAAAAAACAGAACAATGGATTCTGAGGTCTGCAAACGCATTGTTGGACATGGCCGAAACCGCAACATCGACCCTCCTCAGGAGAATCTTCTGCAGTCGCTCGCATAGGACGGTCGTGTCGAGCACTTTATGTACACCAAACCTTAAATATATTCAGTTCTTGCAGTCTAAATACCATACTCCTTTCCCCTCCTATACTATTCAGTTTCCTCTATCAAATAAAAAACTTTGATATGAAACATCTTTTTGCTTTTTGAATAGTTAGAAAAATAATAGCGTGTGAAAAATAATATACGAACAAACCGGACATACTGTATAAACTTACTGAAACATCCGAACGTCAGTTAACATTAATCAGTTAACGTCAGTTAGTATATAGTTTAAACAAATTAATTTTTCTAATAGTTATGGAGGAAAACGAATTCCTTTTTCAAAAAATATGTATCGAATATTTTTGGCAACTCTACAGACTTGCAAAATTGCACCAAAATCGGTGTGCATGGGTTCGATATGTTCCTTTTAAATAATATAGTACAGTAGAAAAATATTATTATTATTATTATTACTATTAATATTGTTATTATTATATATCTGTATTATATCGTATAGACTATCATTAATGTATGCGCAAACATATTATGAATGGATGGGGTTCAGCAACAGGTGCTTTTAGAAACATTAAAGCACTCTTTTTAGAAATTACGTTATTGCAAGCGAATGAAATTTGTTTTGCGTTAAATAAACCGGAATAGGACAGCAAGGTTAAAAGGCAAAATATGTGATATCGTTTTATTTTCATTCTCCTTTTTCTTCTGTTGAACGGAATATATTCATAAGACGATTTTTAAATTGTTACTCTAACAGAAACATTTGTAAATCGCGGGCTTCGACTCAAAACATAACCTAGTTTTACCAGTGCCGAATTCTAATTCCTACCACGCGTAGCGTTACAATCTGTTTCGAGACTTCACCGGTAACGTTGCATGTGACATTAAAATGGTAAGGGGGTCCTAGGACCCCCCCAAACCGGTGATAGAAAAATACATTGGTTGATAGGTCTATTCCATACCTCGTCTGTGATCACGGTTAGGTATTGTGTCGATATGGTAGGGAATGACATGAAAAAAATTCATGTTGAAATCAAAAAGATATGTGATTGTTCACGATCTTTGTAACTCTTTAAAATGAGATTACTGTAAACCATACAGATGCGATAAAGATCGCGGTTAGGTATTGTGTCGATATGGTAGGGAATAATATGAAAAAATTTATTTTGAAATCAATAAGATATGTGTTTGTAGTCCACCTTTTCTACATTTATCAGAGATTATTGGAATGCTTTTCAAAGTAAAAATTCTACAACAATCTGACCCCTTTGGCGATCAACACCCTGAGGGGAATTGCTTTGCCCACTTCGCGATCATTGATTTACAGGTTTTATTTGTTTAATAAAAGACTTTATATGTTTGCCTACTTTTTGTTACAAACAAATCTGAGGTAATAACCTGTAATTCAAAGAGAAGTGTATATGTGAATAATATGTGTTCGGTGTCCTTCGTACAAAATATTCATCGAGCGTTGTAGAATTTATACGTTCACGGATTCATAAGAGCTAATTAAAAGCCAAATATTTCAATAACATTTTTGTGCTTTAGATTACACTAAATAAGAGATTACTGTTTCCTTTGTATATATTTGTAGATTTTAAAGTAAGACACCCGCCTCAAAAAAAGGGAAAATGAAAGAAAGTAATGGTAATGAAGAGGAGGACAGTTGTTCGGTAGCTAATCAGGCAGCGAAAAAATCTGCATGACGCGTTAGAGAATTTAGGAAGCTGCAACGACACGACCATAAGAACCCTGAACTTCTACATTTAAACAGCCAGCAAAAACACCTCTGGAATATAAAAAAGAAAGTAGGGAACGACAATGACATTTCGCGATTAAATTATCCAAGAATTATTATAATAGAGCCTTCATTGGCACATTTGCAGATTTTAACGTAATATTACCTTTACAAAAAAGAAGATTAAGTGAAAATGAAGACAGTTGTCCCATATCTAATCCACCATCGAGGAAACGTACTCGAGCTGTCGGTGAATTTCGAGAACGGCAAGGCCAACTATATGAAGAACAGAGAACTTCGTTATCTAAGCAGACGGCGAAAACACTAGCTGAACGAAAAAGAGAAAGTAGAGAACGGCAACGACAAATGCAAGAACATCGGGTTGCATCGACATTCGAACAGCAAACGACAACACCTACGAAACGTATGAGAAAATTCAGAGAACGACGATAAACTTTACACATTTTCTTTGATAAAGCAATCTTAGAGCCTCCTTTTGCGCGTTTGTAGATTTGACCGTAGTAATGTGTGGGATAATAACCTGTCGACACTGAATAAATGATGAGAAGATATATTTAGAAGGAATAATATAATATGGTTACAAAGACTGTTCAGGTCGAACGTTACGGCGAAACTGCCGGTCTCGACGCCGTTGGGCAATGCGTGACTCATGCACACACGCATACGCACACAACGCGACAAACAAACGCCTCGCGGTCTCGCTTGTAAAGCGCGTATCCCGGCGAATCACGCGGCCACACCTCTTAGAACCTACAAATGCCTCTTCGAAAAAGAAAAATAACTGATAACGAAGAAAGTGGCTCGGTATAGCATACGCCTTTGAAAATATCTGTTCAACGTGATGGAGAATTTCTTGCACTACAAGGACAGCTGCAAAGTGAAGAACAGAGAAATTCGTCATCGAATGGGCCAACGAAAATATCTGCTGAATGTACCAGTGAAACTAGGGAACGACAATGACAAATCACGATTAAATTACAATAAATTTTCTGTATTGGAGACTCCCTTTTGCGCATTTGTAGATATGAACAAAATATTACTGTCTCGACAAAGAAAATTAAGTAAGGATGAAGACAGTTGTTCGGTGTCGAATCAACAAGCGAAGAAATCTGCTGAAGCTGTTGGAGAATTTAGCGAACCACAACAACTACAACAGGATCAGAGAACCTCATTATCTAAAAAGCCAGTGAAAACAACTGATGATGGTTAAAGTGAAATTAGGGAGCAACAACAACTGCAGAAGGAACAGAGACCCTCGACATTCAAACAGCCAGCGACAACATCTAATGCACGTATGAGAAAATCGAGGGAACAGCCAAGACAGTCTTCAGGTCAGACAAATAACCTTGATTTAGTAACAGTCCATGATGTCGGAGAAATGACCGAAAAATGCCGGTATTGTAACGCAATTTTTTGGAAAAACGGATTTTGCAAAAAAGTTGCTGTCATAACGGTAAAACGATGTTATCAGTATTATCTCCATTCCCGAATGATTTACTACAAATTTTCTGTAATAGAACCTTTAAAAAAGATATCCGATTGCGTAACTCGATGTTTGCTTTTGCAACATTCCAAGCAGATATAACAACAGATAAACGGCTTCTGGTTCTGAAAGTACAGGGACAGGTACATCATATTGTTCCAACTTCTCTTTATGGATCTACTAATAAATCGTATTGTGGTCAAATTTATATGTACGAACCTGATGTTGCTTTGAAATATAGGAAAAATTTTGGAAAAGATACTGAATTACACCGTTAAATTGGTGAAATAACAGAAATATTAGAAAAACATAATCCGTATGTTGAAAAATACAGAGAATTAAAAAATTTAGTTGAAGAAACTCAGGATGAATATTCTTTATACTTTACAAGAGGGCCTGACAAAAGAATATATAACAAACCGGTAACGTCCGAATGTGCAGCGATTATTGTTTCAAAAGACGGAATCGTTCCAAACTTTGATTTATGCGTTTATCCTAAATCGAGTAATGAAGGTGTAAAGCTACCAAAACTCTCAAAACATGTAGATCCCATGATTTTTCCACTATTATTTCCAAGCGGCGATTTGGGTTGGACCCCGTGTATAAAGCAGACAGGAGAGGGTACAACAAAACAGATATCACTGCTGCAGTACTATGCCTACCGTTTGATGTACAGAAACCTAGATCAGTTCAATCCTATTTATTATGGTGGCAGGTTACATCAGCAATACGTCATTCATGCATACATTCGAATAGAAAATCAACGACTAAATTTCTTTCAACACAACCAAAACAAACTGAGAATCGAGTGTTAACAGGGATTAATGGATCACGTATCAAGGAGTGCATTAAATAATCCGGAGAATTTTTAGAACCACGCAAGATTAGGCAATATATTCGTGTTACCTTCTTCGTTTATAGGAAGTCCACGACATATGCAACAATTATATCAATATGCAATGGCTATAGTCAGAAAACATGGAAGACCAGATCTGTTTATAACAATAACCTGCAATCCCAGTTGGCCAGAAATAAAGAGAGAATTAACCAATTTTAAATACCGTAAACTAGAACCGTATGACACCCCTCTACTTATTGTAAGAATATTTCATTTGAAATTTAAAGCTTTAATGAAAGAAATATTAAACGGACCATTATTTAGCACTATAATTGCATACGTGTATACAATAGAATTCCAAAAACGTGGATTGCCTCATGCACATATGCTGTATAATAAATAAAACACGATGAGAAACTAAAAACTCCAGAACAGATTGATAAACGCATATCAGCCGAAATACCAGAGGAGGGTCCTTTGAAAACAAAAGTGATTAAACACATGTTACACGGACCGCACATGAGTGAATCCCCGTGTTTAAATGAAAACGGTCAATGCTTCAAAAAATTTCCAAAAAGGTTTGTAGACCAAACAGAAATGAATGACAAGGGATACCCACATTATAGACGTCATGATAACAAAATAGTAGCAAATGATTATAACGCTAAAGTTAATGGATTGTTAGTAGCAGTGGACAATTCAATGGTGGTTCCGTATAATCCCTACCTTTTAATGAAATACGATTGCCATATTCATGTGGAATATTGTACTTCAGTTGTGGCTACAAAGTATATTCACAAATATATTCAAAAAGGTCGCGATAAAACTAGAGTCGGTTTAAAAAAAAATGGTGATACTAATGAAATATTGGAGAAGGAAATTCATGATGAAATTACATCATTTGTTAAGAGCAGATATGTTGGACCCACGGAAGCTGCTTGGAGAATATTGGAAATCCCACTATCTGGTAGTTCACATATAATTTATAGGTTACCCGTTCATTTGCATCTCTAACATAATGTACTGTACAAAGAAGGATATGAGCAAACAGCTCTGCGAAAAAATGACACAGTTTTGACAGCTTATTTTGAATTGAATAAAATAGATCCAGCTGCCAGAAATATCCTTTCCAGAAATATACCAGAACACTATCATTTAGATGCTAAGAAAACGTGGATTAAACGTAAAAGGGAAGGAGCTGTTATTGGAAGAGTCTGTTCTGTTAGCCCAAAAGATTCTGAAAGATTTCACCTAATATTGTTATTGAACTTCGTTACAGGTGTGACATGTTATAATGATCTGAAGGTTAATGAAGGAAAATCGTATGATACTTTCAGGGCGGTTGCATTGGCTAGAAATTTACTACACACGGAGGCTATTGTATACGAAATATTTAATGAGGCGGTTGTGGTCATGATGCCCCGTCAACTACGATTATTTTACTGCACGTACCTCACAGGTGAACAACCAGTCATCGCTTTACACACTTGGGAAAAATACAAGAACCATTTCTTTGAGGGATTTAACGATAACGATGAATACCGAGCTTTACAACATATTTCGTCAATTTTGGAAGCTGAAAACTTTACGTGCAAACATTTTAATCTCCCGGAACCTGATGTAGATTTGCAATTGGTGGAGACAGAGGATGAACGTAAAAGAAGAATGGACGATGAATTAAAACGGGCTGTTGAAATGAAAGAAAATTGTAATATAGATCAGTTACTTATACTGGATCGACTATTGTCCTCGGTTCTGACAAACAGTGATGACAAAATGTAGCACCTGGATGAACCTGGTGGCACTGATAAAACGTATCTGTATAACTGTTTGATACATTTTCTGCGTGCATACAACAAAAAAATTATCACTGTTAAGTGGACAGGAATTGCCTCAATATTGTTGCCAGGAGGAACAACTTCGCACCTTATATTTAAATTGCCAATAGAAATAAATACGTATTCAAAATGCTATTTCAAAAATGGGAAGGATAAAATTCAGTTACATGAAATAGACGTAATTATTTGGGACGAGGCTTCAATGATTCCAAGTAGGGCAGTAGAAATGGTTGATTAATTACTTCACGATCTCTGTAATGATCGTGATAGCAGGTCTTTTGGTGGTAAATTTGTAATCTTCGGTGGAAATTTTTGTTAGGTTTTACCTGTAATAAAATATGCCTCACCATCACAAATTGTAAGGTCCAGCTTAAAATCAACTACAATATGGTCCAAATGTACCCAATTAAGGTTATCAAAAAATATGAGATCGTCTGATGTTGAACATGCAAACTGGTTATTAGATATCGGCAACGGCATTATTGAAACTTTGGAGATTCAAGATTCCTGGAAATCATTAGACATCGTTCGTGATATTTACAACAAGTCAATTTCCTCACATACTGATTTATCCGACAGAATTATATTAGCCTGCCATAATGATGATATACGCACACTGAATAATAAAATATTGAAATTGATTGATGGAGAAGATCATACCTATGTGAGTGTAGATACAGCTAAACCTCGAGGAATTGATCAAACGGATGAGGATGTGCAATTAGAATATCAGATTGAATATTTGAATTCATTACACTTCCCTGGATTCCCTGTGCATAAATTACATCTGAAAATAGGATCGGTTGTCATGCTCATTCGAAATTTAAGCATTAAGGATGGCCTTTGCAATGGTACACGTTTACAAATAGTTCAATTGCATAAGTTAAATTGAGAAGTTGTGTTCCTTCCCCGTATTAAATTAGATACAGGCGATAAAAGTGCAAGCAAATTACCATTCGTGCTACACAGAAGACAATTTCCCATTGTCTTAGCATTTGCTATAAAAATTAATAAGTCTCAAGGACAGAGTTTTGATCACATTGGAATATACGTCAACAGACCTTTATTCAGACATGGACAGTTATATATTGCATTGTTAAAATGCCGCTCAAAAAATGGTTTAAAAATTCAAAGTTTGAAGGTTATTGAAAATATTGTTTGGAAAGAGGTACAGTAAATAAAGAAATTGGCTTCCCCATGAGTGGAGGAAGACGAGAACAGATCCGAGGAAAAATGAAGAGGATCCACGAATTTTTTCGACGCCGTCTGGACATCTACAATACGAAAATGAAGTCGTGATATGACACTCGTTTCCACGCGGTGGAGTTCCAGCCCGGTGAACGCGTGTGGTTGTTCCAACCACGGAGAGTAAAATGGAAGTGCCCGAAACTACAAGCTGACTGGGAAGACCTATACACGGTGGTGGACAAGATCAACGACGTCGTCTACAGAATTCAACGTTTGCCCCGGAAGAAGTGCAAGGTGATCCATGTGCGCCCCTTTGCGAGGTACGAAGGACAGTTCCAGGAGCAGTGAGAACTCAACTACGAGGATTCAGGATACAAGGATGAAATGACGCAAAGCTGGAGGATTCCGAAGAGCTCAGGAGAGAAGACCAGCTTTAAGCTAATATGTGGACCGAGCTACGATGGCTACTTACGGAGAACGGCCCTCCTTTTTTTGAGTCTGTTGAGGGACAAGGTTTCGGGGGACTGCCACCGCGGCTCGGATGCGACCCCGAATTTCCCGAATGTGTCACAATAGCGTGGCGATCCGCAGCGAGGTGCGGACATACGTGAAACCACCCCGCTAGCCCCCTTGGAAGCGAATCCTCTGAGCCCCGGGCACGGCCCCAGTGTGATGGGATCCCCAGGTCGCAATACACAAGGGGTGGACAGCAGCCGGGAACAGGTGTCCCCATTCACTGGGCTGACGTGCGACGCACGGATTAGTCGGGGGGGGGGGGGGGGGCATCGTGGATGCGGGATCGTTGACAGGCTGGAAAGGACGGTCCCCTGGAACAACACCAGATGCTACGAAGAGGAATGGGGCCATCATGAGGCCAAGGATTGGAGGACGGACGAAGAAGGAAGACGGCTAGGGCGGACGAGTGCGACTGCTGGACTGGAGGCTGGGCCGCTTGCATGCTCGCGACTAGATGCGATCCTCTGCTTGCGCACTCGGCCTTCTTTTCTGATTTTTCGGCTCGTACGACCCCGACGGATTGTCTATAGTCACACACAGCCTCTAATGCGTTTTCTGTTTTCACAAGTGTAACAAACCCCAAAACTGCCCTTTTCTTTTTCTTTAATAAACCTAATTAATTAGTTAAATACATATATTCTTATTATTCTTACGTTTATAAAGAGTATTTAGGATTAATATTAATATTAGCTTAGGATACCGCGAGACGCGAGTGTGACGAAAGAGAGAATCGAGTGTAAAGGAGTGGGAGAATCGAACGCATGCGCGATCCTCAGTCGATCAACGGATCGACGAGAGCAAGGATCAGAAGCAATGATTGTAATTGGTGCGTGACAAATGAGAGAGGGAACCGAGCGTTCCACGCACGCGCCTGCGCATTCACCAGTCGCTCAGTAGACCGACTAGAGAACGGATCGAGCGAGACGAGAATGATTGATGCGTAATAAACCAAAATCCATTCCTATTGGTGCGCTCCCAGTACCCCGAATATGTATAAATACGGGCAAGAAAGCCCAGAGAGATACATTCATAATCACATGTCTGACCTACATGGTCTTAAGAATCATTTAAAGCTAATAGCTGATTCCAACCTAAAATTAATGCTCCAACTTTGGAGGCCCCCTTGCTGGACACTTGGTGGAGCCGATCGTATTAAACTAAGGCCATAGTCGCCAGGTTTAACGAGAGGTTTTCTGCCTTAGAGGCCGCTTTGTAGGCCACTTAGTTGATGAAGCTAAATTATTGATCATTTTTATTCTCAGGTTAGTATAATACTCCTGAGCAACGAGGGAACGAGATTATTCCAGGTGGCAATACCGCCCCTGATGAAACAAAGAAGCAATTCAAACGAATCTCAACTTAACATATTCAATCTCCTAATACATAAGCTAACTCCTACATCCTAAGTTATTCTAACTCCTATATTGACTGAGAGTCATTATCTATATACTAACTCCTATATAGACTGAGAGTCACTATCCATATACTAATTCCTACATCGACCGAGAGTCACTATCTATAAACTAATTCCTTTCATTTGGTTAAACGTCAGTATTAGTTATTGAAGTTACATTACTCTCTAATTGATCATTCAAACGGGCTTTCTTTTGTAACGACCAAGAGTCGCAACCCAAGACGATCAACTTTACTTTTTGCAACGACCAAGAGTCGCAACCTAATTACTTTCTTTAGTATTAAGAGGTTAAATCATGTTTTCATGTATCATTGAAAGGTATTTTTCTGGAATAAATACCATTAAGTTAAATTCTTGTTCTAGAATTTGAATTCTTTATCGCACGCCACTCGAAGCAATCCTGAAATCCTGTAAGGAGCGTTATACCACGCACAAAACCGTTACACAAGGGAACTGGATCGACAACGCCAAAAGTTCCCGAGGAATGCGCCAAGGATCCAGTAGCAGCATCGAACCAGGGCTGTCCACGTTCTCAGCACGAGGGAATGGCAGGAGCCGCGATAATAGGCCAGCACGATATCAGCACCAGGACCGAGCAAGGCAGGAAAGAAAAACCAAGGAACACGCCAGCGTGATTAAGGAAAGGAATGAATTCTGGAGTCCCGGCAGCTGCATGTTAGGACTTCCCCGCCCGTCTCTGCCCAAGAAGAAGATGCGCCGACGAAGAAGACGGAACCCATTCAAGAAAGAAGTGCACAAGTTCGAAGACGCAAGTGGAGGGTAGGGACGCGGAGGAACTTCGGGGAACCACGTACCTACGCCTTACTAAGGGTTTTTGAGTGGTTTTCCCCTGGGCGTGAAGGCGAATGCCGACGCGGCGGCCGGAGGAGGTCACGCAGCGTCCTTTCCACTCTTCCGGACCGCGGTACGACTGCAGGAAGCGATGAGGCTGCAGCGGTCGGGACGACCGCTTCTCCAGAGGGTAGAGTAATGTTGCGAGCACCCCTTGGATAGAATCCAAGGTCTGTTGGTGCCCGCGACAAGAACAAGAACACGAGCGAGAGGAAGACCATCTCATCGATCGCCTGTCAAACGAATTGGTTTTCCGGCCATTGCGAGCGGACCGATAATCTTTACTATGAGTGTGTAATTCCTTTACGCCTTTTGTACAATACAGTTTGTACAAGAAATCGGTAGCTTAGCGCCATCTCCCAAGGGGGAGACATCGTGTCCCGGAAATCGCGAGAGGTTTCCTCGAACACTCTCTCGCTGGGATCAGGTATCAAAGGTTATATACAAACTGTTGTGTTAGCTAAAATTGCTTAGTTCGCTTATCGCTTAAATTCCTGCATTGTGCTTGCTTACGTATTTGTTGCTTTATCTCTAATAAATTACGCTTGCGCTTAGAGATCGCTAAAAGACTCCGTGTGCTAGGAGGAATAAAAGTGCTGCATCCATTAATTGCTTCAGATTTTAATAGAATTATAAGACTAAAATTAAGGACAAGTTTTAACGCTAATAAATTAGACTTAAACTACAATTCTTTGTCTCGCGAACCTCTCCAACCTTAAACCTAGAATCCGTTAATCTCAAAAGTATAAACACAGTTCTTCCTTCATTGTGTTTTCTGGTCGTGTTGCGATGAATGCCGAGATTCCTCCCCGGCACAACAATGCCGGATGTCATTCGAGCATGAACCTAAAGGACAGTGCTTTAGCTAAGCTGATGGCCGCAGGGGTTGAAGCGAAGGACGGAAGGGGATTCGACCACTTTCAACTGCTTTTTGAGGGACGACTGGTGGTTTGTTCGTGTGTTGAATGCCATAGAAGTCACTGGTGACAATCACTTTGAATTTACATTATTTTCTTAAAACACCTGTAAACACGTTTAATAAATAAAACGTAACATGTGTAAGCTTTCAATCAACGTTAATATTAAAGTATATGTTGAAGTATATGTTGTAACGTTCTCGAACGAGACGTTGCCGTTTATTACAGGAGATTCCACAAGTAGAGCAGTTTACCTGTGAAATTGTGGGATTGGTTCGGGTGGCGTGCGATAAAGAAATGAATTTCACGAAACGAGAGTCCTTCTTTTAACAATAAGTAACAAATAGTTTATTCAAAAATAAATGGTTTTGACTCCAGGTCGAAATAGAACATACCCTAGGAGTACAAAATATTGAATGCTCATACATCCAATATTAAAAAGAGGTTCAATCTCTTTTTGATATTTAAACATACATACAATATTTATTCTAGATTAAGAAGAAAATATATTTTCCAAATATGCTGGAAATATTCATTTTATATTATGAAAAAAATATTCTTTTTTCAAATATAAAGTAAATATTTATTTACTGTTTGAAACAAAACATTTTTTCCGAATTTTCGGGAAATATTCTGTTTATATTATGAAAAAAACATTCCTTTTCAAATATAAAGTAAATATTTATTGAATGGTAGAAAGAAAACTTTTTTTCCGAATGTTTCATATGTTCTAAACCTATATTTCACATTTTTAATATGTGTATATAATATTTGGAATCAACATTTTTTTCATATTAAAAAGTGTGGCTAAAAAATATTTTTTTAATATTTGGAAAAAATATTTAACCAATATTTTGTGCTACTAGAGTATAATACGACACTAAGTGGTGGGATTTATGACAATTAATAGAAATAAAGTAATACGTAACGACATATCGGTCGCTAATAAAGAATATCGTTTTGATTTCGGTTCCTAACGCTAAGTCGGTAATAAAGAATGCAGTTATAATTGAGGCGTTAATTAGTATAGAAGATATTGACGTGCGTTACGAAAAGTAGCACGTTTCAATTTTCTTACGAAAACTAGCACGTTTTGGTTTTCGCTGCGAAAACTAGCACGTTTCGGTTTTCGCTGCGAAAACTAGCACGTTTGAGCAGTTTGCCACGAAAAATAGCATGTTTCGCCTTTTGCTGCGAAAACTAGCACGTTTGAGCGGTTTGCCACGAAAAATAGCATGTTTCGTCTTTCGCTGCGAAAACTAAAACGTTTGAGTGATTTTTGAGGAAAGGTAGTATGTACTTACCATTTGTAGCGATGAAAAAAAGCAAAGTTGAATAGTTGGCTACAAATATTTATACCACAGCAACCGACACGATTTGGTTTTTGCGGGCCCATAAAAATCAGGTATGATCGGATATGATCTAGTCAAAACATTGTCCTGATCTGATCATAATATAGAAGACGAAAGTGAGAAATATTCAATATGAATGAAAAAGATGGGAAAGGTAGCCGAAATATCGTTGATCACGAGTTCGAGATAACGCGGACACTTGCTACGTGGAAGCAGTGCCAGGAATTGATGGGGATAACTCCGCATCAGTTAAGCAGGGCAATACGTCTATTAAGTGGGAAATAAAATGTATGAATAGTAGGTAGGCTATGCCGATTCTGGATACGATGGGCGAAGGGGTGAGGCGGGGCGGGGGGTACCGAGCCGAGGGCGAGGGGGTGTGGCGGGGTGGGGGTACCGCGCTCTTCCGAGAGATGGGCGAGGGGGTGAGGCAGGGAGGGAGGTACGAAGTTCGCGGGTGAGGGGGTCAGGCGGGGAGGGGGTACCGAGTTCGTGGGTGAGGGGCACGACGTCACAGGGAGGGGGATTTTCAAAACTTTCAAAATGGCGTCGCGCGCGCAACCGTTGATGGGTAGGGTGTATCGAAAAAACTAAAAGTGGTTGTAGCGGTTGAGCCTAATGCGGAAAAGTTGTCGGTTGACATTACTAGTAGTAGTAATACTTTATTGTTTCCCCTCGGGGTTTACAATTCTTGTCTATACAAACTTCCCTTACATCTAAAACCTTACATACTACTCTCTTATCAACTACTTAAACTCTATTCGCCCGCTCCCCCGCTCGCCCGCTCGCCCGTTCGCTCGCTTTCCCCCGCCACGCATTCCTTTCCTCCCCCTCCTTTCCCTATCCTCTGACCCCCGCTTCCGCCCGCCTCCTTTCACTCTCAATCCTTACTCTTCCATTCTTCCACTGCTCCCCCCCCTCATTTCTTCCACTCTCCTCATCCACTCCTCTCCACCTCCCTCGTCACACAACACCTCTCTCACCACTTCCTGCCACCCCTTCTCTTCCCCCCAGTCCGTACACACCTCCCACACGTGCTCCCACGTTTCCTCCCCCCATCCACACACCCTACATTTCCTCTCATCCTCCTCTCCCCAATACCTCCCTCCTCTCATCTCATTCCCCAGCCTGAACCTTGCCACCCGCCTCCACCTATTTTCACCCCACCCCCTCTTCAAATAGCCTGGCACCCCCACCCCTTTTACCATTCCATACCACCTGTTATATGTGGATTCCCTAATCCTTTCCCATCTTTCCACCTCCTCTAGCCTCCTTCCCCTACAAACCAACTCCTCCCCCCTCAATTCTCCCTTTCCCCTCATCAATTCCACTCCTTCCACTGTCCACCCTCTCTCCTCAAAAAACACCTTTCTTTCTTCCTCCCACCCCCCTAACACCTTTCCTCGTCTCGCCCTCCCTTTTAACTCTTCCCAACATGCCCTCGCCAATTCCCCCCCTGCCCCTCCTCCAACTTTCTCTCATATGTCCACGCTCTCATCCCCGCCCTTCCCTTCAACATGTCCCGCTGCAACTCTTCCCTCACCATATACCCCGGCGTGCACCAATCCACCCCCAGCATCCATCTCATGTACCTCTCCTGTAACCCCTCCAACCTGTTCCTCTCCTTCCATCCCCATATCTCCACTCCGTATCCCATCGTGGCCCACACCAATCTATCAAATAACCACACCCTTTTCCCCCAATCCTTCCCAAACTTCCTCTTCCCAATACCCCATACCTGCTCCATCACCGCCGCCGCTTTTCTCACCCTATCCCTCACATGGGCCTCCTGCCCCCCATTCGCCATCATGGTATATCCCAAATATTGAAACTCCCTCACCTCCTTCACCTCCTTCCCCTTCCATCTCCATACCACCTTCTTCCACCTCCCTCCCCCCTTCCTACACCTCATTACTTTTGATTTCCTCCACATTCAGTTGGAGCCCCTTCTCATCCAAATACCTTTCTAGCCTCGCCATCATACCCTTCATTCCTTCCTCATTTTCCGCCACCACCGCCACATCATCTGCATATGCTAGGGTGTAAACTTTCTTACCCCCCAGCCTCACCCCTCCCCACCCACCCTTTTCTAACTCCTCATCTAGATCCGCCAAAAGCAAGGTGAACAGGCTCCGGCTCAGTGGGCAGCCCTGCCTTACTCCCCTAGCTGTCCAAAAAACCCTCCCCATCTCGTCTCCCACCCTCACCTTACACACCGTTTCCTTCAGCACCTCCTCGCATCTTTCCACCAGCCCCTCCCTCACTCCTCTCCTCCTCATCGCCTTCACTAACACCTCCCTGTCCACCGAGTCAAAAGCCGCCTTTAGGTCAATGAAGAACACCACCATCTTTCTTTCCTTTCTCGTCACCTGCCTATTTATCAGAAAATTCAACACATAAATGTTGTCTATACACCCCATTCCTCTCCTAAAGCCGGCCTGACTCGGTAGCAGCAACTTCTTCCCCTCCACCTCCTCTCTCAACCTTTCCGCCAACACAGACGCGTACACTTTGTACGCCGTCTGTGTTAGCGTGACCCCTCTATAGTCTTCTACACTCTTTCCGGCCCGTTTCTTAACCACGGGCACCACTACCCCTTCCCTCCATTCTTCCACCCATCCTTCCCCCTTCCATACCCTATTACAAATATCCCATAACCAATCCTCAACCTCTACCCCCCCATACTTCCAGACCTCGTTCGCTATACCATCCCCCCCTCCTGCCTTCCTATCCTTCAGGCTCCTCACCACCCTCCTCACTTCCTCCTTACTTAACTCTCCCTCCTCGTCCTCCCCCCTCCCTCTTTCCCCCCCTTATCTAACCCTCCACTCCACTCCTCCTAACAGTCCCCTAAAATAGTCCTCCCACTCCTCCATTTTAATCCCCTCCTCTATCCTCCTTCTTCTCCCTCTCTCACTATTCACTATTCTCCATACCTGCCCTTCTGTCTTCACCCCCCCCCCCTACATCCTTCTCCCACCTTTCTACCTCTTTCCTCTTTTTCCCCTCACACATAATTTTATATTCCTTTTTCTTTTTCCTATACTCTTTCCCATCTCCACCCTCCCTCCTCCATCTCCTCAGCTCCCTTTTTACCTTACTTTTCTCCTCCTTACATTCCTTATCCCACCACCCTCTCTGTCCTACCCTCTCCCCTCCTTTCCCCACCTTCTTTATCACCCTTTTTATCCTGTCCCTCAGCTCCCTCCATTCTTCCTGAATTCCTCTTCCCCCTCCCTCCCTCTTACCAAATATCCTTATGAACTCCTCTCTCCCCTTCTCCGTCCAGTTCCCCCTTGCTACCCCTCTTCCCTCCCCCTTTTTCCACCTCCCAACCCCTCCCTGCTTTCCCCCTTCAACCATACTACCACTGGGTGATGGTCTGATTCCACCCTTTCCGCCACTTCCATTCTCTCCACTCTCTCCCTCGTATCCTCATTCCCCAGCACATAATCTATGACTGTATTCCCTCTTCCTCCTGTGTATGTCCACTCCCCCTCCTCATCCCCTTCTACGTTTCCGTTCAGTATCCCCCACCCCTCTCCCCTAACACACTACACAACCTCCTCCCCTCACTATTCACCTCTCTGTCCGTCGATCTCCTATTTTGCAGTCCCTTCTCTTCCTCATCTCCCCCCATATCTCCCCCCCTCACCCTCCGTCCTAGCGTTAAAATCTCCCCCTATCACCACTCTCACTCCCTCCTCTCTCCCCTCCTTCCACTCCTTCAGCTCCTCCAGCTTCCTCTGTAGATCCTTATTCACGTACACCCCTACCACCCTCCACCACTCCCCACCCACCTTCACCTTCTTCATCATTATCCCCTCCTTCTCCCCCCCCGTCCCCTTCCTTTGTTTCCAACCCCTTCCTGACCCCCATTATCATTCCACCTATTGCTCTCCCTCTCTTACTCTCCCTTTTTGCCCACTGCTTCTCCCACACATACCCCTTTGGTAACTTACATCTCATCTTCTCCCAGTCTCTTTCCTCTATCCACGTCTCGCACAACACCATCACCTCCCATCCCATTCCTCCAAACCCTTCCAGAACTCTACATCCTTATTCTTCACTCCTGCCACGTTCCAGAAAGCCACCTTATATCTTCCTTTCCCCACCGCATCCCCTCCCCCCTTAACCTCTTTCTCCCCCTCCTTTCCCCCCTTCTCGTTTCCCTGTTCCTCCATCCACTTCTCGCCTACTTCATCCCACCTCCTCATCCTCTCATTCACCCACATTTTCATGTACCCCACCTGCACAAGCATCCCCCTCCTCCTCTCCTCCTCTGCCTCTCTTTCTATCTTCCACTTTCCTCTTCTCTCCTCCTCCGTGAGGTCGTCCTCAGTCCTCTCCTTCCCGACCTTTAACTTCCTCCTCGCCTCCATAACTTTCCTTTTTTCCTCCCTTCCCGCCAACTTCACGAGTACCATTCCTCGTCCATCCTCTCCCGCTCTTCCTATCCTTGCCACTTCCTTCATACCCACCCCCTCCAGCCCCATCCTCTCCGAAAGCTTCTTCACCCCTTCCTCCACCTTCCCTCCTTCCCCCCAACCCCCTTATTACTACGTTGTTCCTCCTTCCCTCTCTATCCTTTCTATCCTGCTTTACCTCTAGCCTTCTCAACCTCATTTTCAATTCCTCCACTTGCCCCTCCTCCACCCCTTCCTTACCCTGTCTTCCTTCTTTCTCCCAGCTCTCTACCTTCTCAATCACTTCCAACATCCTTCTGTCTCTTCCTTCCAACTTTTCTAACTTTTCTTCTATTCCTTCCCTCCTCGCCTTCTCTTCCTTCATCCACTCTTCCCAATTCCTTCCTTCCCCTCTCCATTCCTCCTCCACCCTTCTTCTTTCCTCCCTTTCTTTCCTCATCTCCTCTTTCATCTCCCTTATTTCACTTACTAACTCCATCATCATTCCTTCTATTCCCCCTCCCTCATCATATTCCTTTCCCCCTTTTGTTGGTGACCTTTCCGTTTTCCCGCCTTTCTTAAACACTCCCCTCTCTTTCCCACGTCCCCACCTCCTCCTCTCTCTCTCTCTTTTTTCCCCAACCACTCTCCACGCTCCCCACACTACTGCCACTGTCCTTCCTATTCCTCTCCTTTATCGTTTCACTCCCCTAGTCCTTCCCTCCACTTTCCTCCCCTCTCCTCCCAACTGTCCTTCTCCCCCAGTTCCTCCGACCCCAATCCCACCGATCTTCCCTTTAAACATTCTTTTCTATCTTTCCTATACTTTCCCCCGTTCAAAAATTCCCGCCTTCTCTGCCAGCACCTCTACCTCCTATCTTCTCCACCAGGTGTCAGCCCTTGCACCTCTCCTTATACTTTCCCGCCACACTTCTCTTACCACTGTCACCTAACCTCCCAACCTTCCCTTCTCCCTTTTATATCCCCGTCACCCTCACTCCTAACCCTTTCCCTCTTATCCCTATCCTTTCCACACCTCTCCCTCCACCTCTACACTCACACTCTACTCCCCTTTTCACCTTCTCTCCACACTTTCCCTACACCACCAAACACCACTCGCTTCCAGCACACCTCTCACCCAACGCGACCGGAAACGGAAGTCGGTTGACATTACTAAAACATGTGTAAAATTTGAACTTAATCAGTTAGTATCTTCTGTTCTGTCCAGAGGCTCAAATTTCGAAATTTTGCTGAAATAATTGAGAAATATCCAATTTATCGCCAGTAGTGTCACGCTAGTACCGCTGTGTATTTACTTCGCATTGACATTGCTTTGGACGCAACACTACCGCCAGGTGGCGACCCGACCGAGCGCTTCTCGCAGGTGGGATACAGCAGTAGATGAATATAAGAAGCACGGGCAACGGCGTGTTTTTTCTTAAGCGATTTTCTTCAGCGATTTTCTTAAGCGATTTTCTTAAGCGATTTTCCTAAGCGAGTACTTTAAGCCAGTAAGAAATGTCAAAACCCTCAAAGTTTTCCCTTCGACAAACTTTTGACTGTCCTTTTTTCGGACATCCCAAGGATTTTGGCAACAATCTTCCAACACATGAGGATGTTCTCAGATGTTGTGCCTATCAGAGGCGATATCTTGGACAGAAGCCAGGAGGTAACAAGGAGCCTTCCTTTTCTGATATTGCAGCAAATGTTGCCGCACAGATTCTAGCGTTGTATGATAAAGCATCTATTCCAGCAGTAACTGAAAAACGTGTTATTGCCAAAATAGACGCTTATCACAAAAACTACATTTCCATGAGAAATGACAATCGAAAGTATAATGAAAGTGTGAACATACGGATCAAGATTGATACATTTAAAGAACACGCATGCAAGCTTTTCGATGTTGCTTCTTGCAAATGTGCAAACTTTGCACATTGCTCTTGCCCTAAACTGCAAAAGGTACCATTAAAAGAACGAGATTTCCTCTCTGATCAAAGAGGTGTTAGACGGATGGTTATTGGTTGTCCTGATCTTATTGAGACAGAAAAACTAAAAAAAACGGGCTGAGCGTCTTCGCTGCCTCTCTTGAGGCAGGTGCCCTCAAACGTTCATATCGCCGTGAGACCACTACTTCAGGCGTTGCTTCTTCCCTTGTTCAATCTCTGAAGTCCACAGAAGTGACTGATTCTGATTCTGATGACAACTTTCGACCTAATACACTCTTAGTCTCTAGTTCTCAAATGCGAGCGAAGCTCACAAAAACAGCTCTTGCTGCAGATAGGTTTGGAGTTTCACACAGAGCTGCAGCCGCTATTACTTCAAGTTTTGTCCAGGACATTGGCTTAGTTTCTAGGAGTGACAGTTCGCTTGTTACAGACAAGAGCAAAATAGCCAGAGAACGATTAAGGGTTCGTTCTGAACTGCAGATCGGAGCACAGTCAGAGAGTACTATGCAAGTGAAGGGCCTATACTTTGACGGTCGACATGACCAGACATCGTTCCAAGAGAAACGAAATAATAAATATTATCGCAAAACAATTGTCGAAGGCCATTATTGTCTAATAAAGGAACCGGGTGCAAAGTATATTGGACACGTTACACCGAAATCTGGTGGTGCCAATGACATTGCGAATGCTATATTCGAGCACGTCTACACAAAGGTTCCGAGCGGCCTTAGTGAACTACTGCTTGTAGGTTCAGATGGAACTGCCGTAAACACTGGGATCAATGGCGGAGTAATTCGGAGGCTTGAATTGATGTGCGGCAAAGCTTTGCAATGGGTAATTTGCTTATTACACTTCAATGAACTTCCTTTCAGACACTTGTTTCAGAAAGTTGATGGTTGCACGACCGAGCCTAGTTCATACTCTGGTCCTGTTGGAAAAATGCTGCCTGGTTGTGAGAAACGTGCAGTGGTTTCGTTTAAAAAAATTAATAATACCTGTGACTTGCCGATTGTTAATCTGGACACGCTGAGCAAGGATCAGCAATACCTCTTTCTTTGTGTCCAGACTTTAAAGTCAGGCATATGTACTCCTGATTTCGCAAATCGTGACCCTGGACCACTTAATATGTCTCGCTGGCTTACAACAGCCAATCGAATTCTGAGGTTATATATGTCAGTCAAGAAACCTTCATCAAGTTTGAGGATACTTGCTGAGTATGTAATAAAAGTTTACGCTCCCTTCTGGTTTCGAATTAAAACTCAGCAGTCTATTAAGGATGGCGGGAAACACATTTTCTCTTTCATAACGTCGACTAGATACTTGCCTAAAAAATATTTGGTGGTCGTACATCGTGTTATTTCAAGAAATGCGTTCTTGACTGCTCCAGAAAATCTGCTGCTTTGTATGCTGGCAGACGAAAGAGCAGATATTCGTAAAGCAGCCGTTAGAAAAATTATAGAGGCCAGAGCCACTGCAGTTAATTCTAGCCCTATACGCACGTTCTGTGTGCCTCCATTGAATTTTCAGGCAAAAAACTATGTCCACATGATAGATTGGTCTTCTTGCGAGGTCTTAGCACCTCCTGTTCTATCTCATGTAACTTCTGATGAGCTGCAGAGCTCACTAGCGAGTCCTATACCAATTGAGTGGGACTACTACAAGTTCCCATCTCACACTCAGGCAGTAGAGCGAACCGTAAAGCTAGTCACGGAGGCATCTTCAAAGGTATGTGGAGAAGTTGCAAGAGATGGCTATATTCGAGCCACACTGGAGGCAAGAGCTGAACTCCCAGTATTCAATACAAAAGCAGATTTCATAAAAATACTTAAGACATAATTTTTTAGTTCTTCATGGGTGGTTGGTTGGGTAATGGGTAGGGGGGTTGAACTCGAGGTGCAACCACCTTCACATGGTGAGTTCTGAGTCTCTTGCTAGCAACACTAAATGAAACAGAAGCGGGCGAAGAGTTGTAAAAAAAACACTGAAAACTTTCTCGGATGTGAGTAGGGAAATTTCTTCCTTTTTTCTCTATAAATTTCTCTTAACCTCAACCTTTTCTACATTCTTGGAGTCTGACACGACATGAGATGGATATTTTGCGGCAGTTTGTCCTTATGAATCGTTTTGACACAAATATCGTTTTGGAATAAGTTGCTTTTAGAAAGTTCGGTATTTCCCAATTATTTCGGTAAAGTTTTGATACTTTGAGCCTGTGGACAGAACAGAAGATATTAACTGATTAAGTTAAAATTTTACACATGTTTTAGTAATGTCAACCGACAACTTTTCCGCACTAGGCTCAATCGCTACAACCACTTTTAGTTTTTTCGATACACCCTATTGATGATGGTGGTGGGGGGGGGGGGGGTAATGATCAACTGTTGGAGCGAAAATTCCCTAGATTTTATTTAGTGATACCGCCGACCGATGAAAAATCCCTAGATTTGATTTAGCGACACCGCCGATCGATGAAAAATCCCTAGATTTGATTTAACGACACCGCCGATCGATGAAAAATCCCCACAGATTCGATATTAACGCCACCTGTCGGATGTTTAAGGTACATTGAACACGCGTCGTTGCCGCAGAGTCTCCGTATACGCGCACCGATCGGTGCGCAGGCGCGAAAGATATCGCGCGAAAGGATGTAACGCGGATGCTATAATTCGACACCGATCCCTATTCGAGATTAATTAATCTAAAAAGCGCAACCGTCTCGTGAAAGAATGCAACGTCTCCCTCGTATAAACAGTAGCCGACCATTCGACGCGGTATCGCGATAATTATTCGAGATCGAGTAATCTAGAGGCTGATTCATGATCACGCATACAAAAGTATAGTGCGATAATTATTCGAGCATCGCCAACGTATTTTGAGGATCGAGACCCCCGTGACGGGTGTAAACACCATTATCACGGGTGCGTGAATTCGATACGCGTGACAACGCATCGAGCAACCGTGAGTCATCACGTCACCTGATTGAGACGTTGAGGGTGAGAGAGGGAGAAAGAGTGTGAAGAAAAGAATTTGAAGCGATAACGACTCATGAATCTCAGTTATGGGAGGTGGTTAGTATATTCAATCATAGTCGCGTAGTCGTTCGGTACAGATCTTGAAAGACGTTACGTGTAAAAGTATCGCGAACATGGACATATTCATAAATTCATACGAGATTTTGACTGCGTCCATCCCACTACTATCTATCGAAGAGCAGTGCAGCGAGTGGCTAATATCGTGTAGTCAGTACTTAGTCAGCCTCAACGAGTACTTGAACACCCAACGAGTATCGCAAAACACGCATCAACGTTTATCGTTATTTAAAAATACCATCGAAATAGCGCGAACACACGTTCGCAATATAGTAGCGCGAATACTGGATGAATTGGATGCGCGAGACGCATTACTCGCGTGATCATCTTCTGACTATGATGGTATCGCGTACCCATTATCCACGATACCACAGTTGAACGATCGAACACTTGAAATCGAGAGACATAAAATCCGTGACGAGTTAAGCGCACCTTCATTATGCGAGTCGTCGTGGAGTAGTATCTTTCAAGCTGGATTTATGCGATTCTCACCCGAGCAACGTCAATTACTACGCCATATCTCGCAATATAGTACTGCACGTAAATGTACAGTATATTGCATCGTTGGTGACAGGGATGTGCATCGACAACGCATGAAATATTTTACCAAGGTCGTGTGTTCACCATTGACACTGTTACACGACCTTGAGAATGGGACAGTATATGTAGTATTACGACCCCAAACACTTACCATCACCGTGGATACATTCTTGTGCCGCGAATTATCGCGATTTTTGGGCGAGCATCCGATTCCAGTCGTGTGCCAACACATGTCACGCCTTATTCTTCCTCTGAGTTTTCGATATCTGGATCAGAACCGCATCACGTGGAAGAGTCGCATCAACCACTCATGCCTGATCGTACGTGCATTTTAATCGAATATTGAAGAAGAAAACATGGAGGTATTCATGAATACGTTCAAGGTTCTATCCCAAATGGCAGCGCTTTTACGCAGTGCTGCGGAATTCATGGATTGGACGGATCGGT
Organism: Andrena marginata; assembly: GCA_963932335.1. Taxonomy (NCBI): domain Eukaryota; kingdom Metazoa; phylum Arthropoda; class Insecta; order Hymenoptera; family Andrenidae; genus Andrena; species Andrena marginata. Next base: position 27,884,489 of record OZ010662.1, read on the forward strand.
GCAACGCGTGCTTGCGACTCATCGTCGAATATCAGTGCGGCGAAGGGGTGTCTATGGCATCGAAGCAGCGTCTGGCATCGCTAATCGCGCGTACGAAGACATTACGTACGATCGTGCGGATACGGTTTTCGCGAGTAGGGCTCGGGGTTTCGGGTAGATTGACGACACCTAAAATCGTATGGGAGGATGTGGAAACCGCGTTTTGGAATCGTATTTCGACTGGTGCTGTAATTAACGTGGGTTAAATCGATCCGCGTCAATTTTTGAAGGGGGACCGACGAATGGTGCCATCGCGCGTGACAGATGCTATCAGGGAACATTCTGGTGTGGCGGTGAATACGATTCTGAACGCAGACTTTACGTTAAACGAGGATACAGACATGAAAAGTTTCGGGACGCGAAATCGCGTACTGTTCAGGATGTCGAACCTGCGCGAGTGGTATTCAAAGTGCGTGGTCGCTCCCGCGTTAGTGGCAATCGAGGAGTTCCAAGATCGCGATAGTGGGTGGACCCTGTGGGCTGTGCTAAATCTCATAATAATTCGCGCCGGCTGCGAGGTGCCGCTTCCGCGGGCCGTCGTTCTGAAAAAGGCAGTGGTTAATGTACAGAGCAGAGACAGTGCGTGTATCTTATGGCCCATCGTCGCAAGTTTGTATCCAGCTTCTACGAACGAACAGAAGGACTCGTCGTACCATCATTACTCGACGGTACTGTGTACGGACGATATGACTCTTCCCGTGACGTTAAATCAGCGAACGAAGTTCGAGAGGATGAACGACGTGTCGGTGAACGTGTACACCTGGACCGACAAAAGCTGCATGCCTCTGCAACTTACCGAGGATAAGCGGGAGAAACACGTCAACCTGCTACTCGTACAGGACCCCAACATGCCCCAACGATACCATTTCGCATGCATTCGAAGCATGTCTAGGCTCGTATCGAAGCAGCTCGGCCATCACGGACATCAAGTATTCGTTTGCGAAAGGTAAGTAAAATATGACATATTTCGTTCGATATATTATTGATTATTACGTTCTATTATTAATGATATTGTTATCGTTGCAGATGTCTCAGCTTCTTCCATTCGTCCGAGCGATTGACCAAGCATAACGTGGACTGTCAGCGCATGAACGAGTGCGCCATCGAATTACCGTCCGCGAAGGATAAATGGCTGCAGTTCAAGAACTTTAAAAATAAGGAACGAGCGCCATTCATCGTTTACGCGGACTTCGAGTGGATGCTGGAGGACGTCGAGCCTGCGGAGCGGAGTCGTACGTACACGTACTAGCACCACAGAGCGTACAGCGTAGGATATTACATACATTGTTCCACCGACGCGTCTCTGTGTCGTTATCGCGCGTATCGTCACGAAACCGAGTGAGTGAAATGGTTCGTGCAGGAACTTCGAGACTTTGCTGACACTGCGTATTCATGGTTGAAGAACGCGAAACCGATGAAATCGTTGACGAATCAACAGTGGCGTAGTTTTAACGACTCGATCGTGTGTCATGTGTGCGGGCAACTTTTCGTTGACACGGATACAAAAGTGCGCGACCATTGTCACTCGACGGGCGAGTACCAAGGCGCGGCCCACGTGTCGTGTAACTTGCAGTTCCAACGATCGTACACGATACCGGTAGTATTCCATAATCTGTCCGGATACGACGCGCATTTCATAATTAATGAGTTGGCATCCGCGTTCGAGGGACAGATCGACCTGCTGGCGGTGACGAAGGAGCGGTACATATCGTTCACGAAGCATGTATAGGGAATCGACGCAGAGAGCAACGATTGGCAGAAGGGGTTGAAGTTTCGATTCATAGATTCGTTGAAGTTCTTGGCCGCTAGTCTGGAGAAACTCGCTTCAGACCTTGGCAAAGAACGACTCGCGATTCTACGACGCGAGTTTCCATCCCTGTCGGACGATCAGTTCAATCTCCTGACCAGGAAGGGCGTCTTCCCGTACGATTACGTGATGTCATACACCAAGCTTAACGATACGCGTTTACCGTCCCGCGAAGCATTCTTCAATCGATTCAACGATAGCGTCGCATCGGAGTCTGATTACGCCAACGCCGTGAACGTGTGGAACACTTTTCGCGTACAGACATTGAGCGAGTACAGTGATTTGTACTTGAAAACAGATGTGCTGTTACTCGCCGACGTATTCGAGAGTTTTCGCACAGACTGTATCGCGAGTTACGATCTGGATCCCGTGCATTATTTCACACTCCCAAGTTTTACGTGGGATGCGATGCTCAAGTACACCGGCGTACGATTAGAGCTTTTGGCGGACGTGGACATGTTACTGTTCGTGGAGCGTGGCATACGCGGCGGTCTGAGTTCGCACAGGTACGCGCGTGCCAACAACAAGTATCTGCCTGCAGGGATGTACGACGAGTCGACGTATCTGATGTACTTCGACGTCAACAGCTTGTATGGATGGGCGATGTCGCAGGCTATGCCGGAAGGAGGGTTTCAATGGCTGGATGATGAGACGATGGCCGCGCTCGACGTATCATCCCTACCTGACGGTGAGGGACCCGAAGACGAAGAAACCGAGGGATACCTGTTGGAGGTGGACATCGAATATTCCAAGGATATTCACGACGCCCACGCCGACCTTCCATTCTGCCCGGTGCGCGAGCACGCGCCCCACGGTAAACAGACCAAGCTGCTTGCCACGCTCGACGATAAGGAGCGATACGTCATCCACTATCGCTACCTGAAACAGTGCGTGCGACACGGTTTACGCGTGACGCGAATTCATCGGGTGTTGCGATTCGATCAGTCGCACTGATTGCCCGACTACATTCGATTGAACACCGATTTGAGAACGCGGGCCACCAGTGAATTTCAAAAGACTCTATATAAATTAATGAACAATGCGGTGTACGGGAAGACAATGGAGAATGTTGCGGAATCGCGTAGACGTACGACTGGTGACGCGATGGGACGGTCGTTACGGCGCGGAAGCACTGATCGCGAAGCCGAACTTTCATAGTCGCGCAATCTTTTCCGAACAGTTGGTCGCCATCGAAATGCGAAAACTAAAAGTGAAGTTCGACAAACCGATATACGTGGGTATGAGTGTGCTCGACGTATCGAAGGAATGTTTGTATGAATTTCACTATGCATATATGCGTGCGAAGTTCGGTGATAAGTGTAAGGTTCTGTACACCGACACCGATAGTTTAATGTATAGTCTGGAATGCGAGGATGCGTATGAAACGATAAAGTGGGACGTCACCCAATTCGATACTAGTGATTACGCGGTGGACAATCCGTACGGTATGCCCCGCTTAAACAAAAAGGTGCCGGGGCTTATGAAAGATGAGAACAACGGCGCCTTGATGACCGAGTTCGTCGGACTACGATCTAAGATGTACGCGACTAGGACGTTTAACGCTGCAGTGGGGTCTTCGAATGAGTGTAAAAAAGTGAAGGGTGTGCGGAGACACGTGGTCGCGAACGATATTCAATTCGAAGATTACATTCGTTGTCTTCACGATATGACTGAGAAAGTGATTCGACAGAATAATATTCGCTCTAGCCAACACGAGGTGTATTCCGTGAGTGGGGAAAAGAACGCTCTCAGTCCGTTCGACGACAAGCGGTATATTTTAGCCGATTTTGTCAGCACCCTTCCGTGGGGACATTATCGAATCCCAGAGATTGAGTCTGTTTGAGAATTTGCAGGTTATGGATGAGCACGCTGGTGTGGAAGTGAGGTTAGGCGACAGTAAGAAACGCGAAATGAATCACGGCACTTGCACTAAAAGTTTGTCAGTTTTATTGTGTATTAATGAGCGTCTCTGAGCCTCCTCACACAACATAACACACGTTTTGTGCGCGGGATGAGCCCGTAGACGGTTGTCCCACACGTGGTGAGCACGCGTGATCACACACGGTTGAGTACAATCGTTACAATTTGCTTGTAGGGAGAACAGAGCACTGAGTGAGCGCGTGATTGAGTGTTTGTGCGATATGCTGAGTTCTGAGAAATTCACGAGTTGAGAAAATTGTAAAGCCTACGCGATACGTCGTTTCTAGGACGCTACGTGAACAAGAGTGAAGGCCAAGATGGATGAATGCTTCCGGAACGCGGCGTCTCGAACCCTCTCGAGTATCGACCGACGTGGGGAAATCTGGTTGGTTGATGCATAGACGTGGTGAGCGTTGATTGGTGGATCGATTGTCGATGAGTTGTGATTGGCTGATCGATTGTAGATCAGCCTGGTGTTCAGCTGCCCAGGAGGTGCTGCTGTGAGCGTGGGTGCGGTGATGAGAGGAACTAGATGAATCTCAAACAGAGTCCGACGAGCCCCACGAGAATCTCGTTGCATAGTATGTTCGCATGTTGTATGTTTGTGTTGTGCATATGTATATACGTTGCGTTTCTTTCTTTTGTTCATATCATTTACGAATATGTAATATATGTAATATATGTATAATATGTATAATATGTATATATTTTTCTTTCTTTATTAAGATTAATTGTATGTGTATATGTAAGTTTGAACGGTCCCGCCAAACTCATCATATGACTAAAGTCACATGAGAGCACGCATGAAAGCGGCAGCGGGGGAAAGTCAGGTGAGGTTAGAGAGACAGAGAAAAAGCCGAGCGTAATGTACACTCGAGAATAATTGTTGAGGTTAGATAATAAAAGGTTAATTAACTAATATTCTGAATATCGACAATTGTGTAGATTCAGGTCAGTACTTATAAATTGAATTAGGTGTTTGTGTTATGTATGTAAATGTTATATTAAATTGCAGTTGTGAAAAACTACATCAGCACGTGTTGATATTCATTCCACCCGATTAAATGGGAATTTGAATCTGTTTGAGAGTTTGATGGTACGAGCGCGATGGCACGGAAGTGAGGTTAGGGACGGTGGGAAAGTGTAGTTATTCACAGCACTTGCACTGATCTGGTCAATTTATTAAAATCACACGCGGTGAGAAGTGAGTACATGAGAGCGATGGTGAAATACAAACACACTCGCGGTGAATATTAACAATGAGAGGTGAGCCACTGAGCACGTGGTGAGCCTCGTGGGAACCGGCGAACACGACACGAATTACACACGAGTGAATTTCACGTTTTGTAAAAGTTAATGAGTTACACGATAATGAAGCGATTATCGCGATGAGCTTGAGCGAGGTGAGAAGAAGTCTCTAAAGATGCGCACAATGTTAAAAATGATCTGCGAGGCAAGCAAGCGTCTTATCTAAACACACTGTGAACGAAGAGTGAATACAATATGGATGATCATTTCCGTTGCCGGCGTCGTCTCGAACATTCTCGGAGATCGACAGACGTGGGGAAATCTGATTGGTGGATGCATAGACGTGGTGAGCGTTGATTGGTGGATCGATTGTCGATGAGTTGTGATTGGCTGATTGATTGTAGATCAGCCTGGTGTTCAGCTGCCCAGGAGGTGCTGCTGTGAGCGTTGGTGCGGTGATGAGAGGAACTAAATGAATCTCAAACAGAATCTTACATATATATATGAGCTAAATGTTCTTCAATTTTGAAGAATTAATCGGGCTCGATTTCGTTTAAACTGGATGCTCGGGTTTGAGAGGATTAACGCGTGTTTAAGCACAAAGTTTATTTCTCCCCGAACCGTAGGTCCGAGAAAGTGCGTAAGTCGCCGATAATCTCGGCGTGACACAAATTCTGCACGTAGTCGTACAGGGAAACGAAATATATAATAGTTAAGAATCGTACAAAGCAATCGGCTCGAAGCCCGAGGCCGAAAAGGTGATAGACGATCAACAACACGTGTTTACACTCGCGGTGCGCGAACAAGAAGAAGGCCAAATCCGACACCGCGGATCAGTGAAACGGATCGACACCCCCCGTCAGGCCGCGCCCGCGGCCCAAGCTAGTCGGTCCACCTAAACCGCGGGAACGACGAGTCCGGCCAGGGCGATCCTTGATTGGCTGCGCCAGCGCGCTTAATACAAAGCTCTTATGTACAATATTTACACCTTATAGACTAACATGCAATATAGAACATATGTAGAAGAAAAGAACACGAATAAAACTAAGGTATAATAAAGGAGAATAAGCTCCTTTTCCACTATCGCGAACAATATATTGTTGCGCCGGGGTGTTTCCAACACCGACCACCCCGACGCAAAGGAGTAAAGAATGATAAACACGGGTGCACGATACAACTATATTTGGTACAACTAGTAAACGACAGTACAACCCGTGCGTCCGAACGCTATGGCGTTCGGTACCAGACATTCCACGGCGTCGTTCTGATAGTCTTCTCGAAGGGGGTCGATCCACTTCTGTCTTCCGCTGCGAGCACCAGCAAGCTATGCACGGGCCTATACCCGGTGCTCGCAACACTATATATATCTGTGTCGAAGTAGAATAAGAATCAGGAGGAGAATGTGAATAAACGTACAATGTATATTTATATGTATTTATTCATACATTTGTTTATTCCAGCAACATCGAGCACGCTAATGATAACGAATTAGAGAATATCCTTATCGCGTATCCACGAGTTCTTGGACGAATCGAATCCAAGCCACTTAACGTACACCTGATTCCCCTTGCGACGAATAATCTTCTCGACCAGATAAACGTCCGGATTCAGGACGTTTTAGCTCAACAAGAGCTAAAATCAGCGTCGGTGCACGTCTGCTGATTGGGTTCTCGCATGAACAACAATTCGTACAAACCCCGAGTCCCCGGGTATCGCGTTCCGTTCACGTGAATGTCATCGCCGTCCGCATCGATGGTGAGCACGGAATCGCCGATCATTAGATCTTCGTCGGGTCCCAAGTATACGCCGTACACATCATCGATTCGTTTCTTGGTATCGGTGAAGAACAGTCGTAAATATTCTCGCGATAACAGTCCCTTGGCGTTCCGTATATACACTTCGATATCATCGACTGGCTTACGCACCGAATCCAAATCGTAAACCTTTGCCGACGACTCATCATGAATTTTTTGCTCGACAACATCATCGACAACATCATCGACAACATCATTATTATTATTATTATTATTATTATTATTATTATTAGATAAACGGGAAAACCCTTTAGTATACAAAGTAATCAAATAGAACATAAATAACAAGGCAATGAGTTATTGATATAATATACATAAAACCAAAAAAGAAAATAAAAGGAAAGAAACGCTTAAATCACAAAACCGTAAAGAAAATTATAAACAAAAACAGTCTTGCAATACGACAAAACACATCACTTGCGAGAATATGGTAACTTAAGCTAGGAGTCGTCTTAACAAGAGCTCGCGGAACGAATCGAGCGAGACATTGAACAAGTCAATGTCTTCTGCAAATAGATTTAACTCAGCCATGGCGCGGTTTATGGGATCCACTGTATAATGCGTGTATACAGGGAACCTCGATACAAAAAGAGGTCGCGGCCGTAATGCCCTTTGGGGGGCATGAAAACGAATCAGCGATACTAACTCCGTACAGTTAATATGACCACGAATTAGTTTGTAAAGGAAGAGCAGATCGGAACATACACGACGATCGGTAAGCGAGGTGAGACTTATCTTTCGCAATGCAGGGCCATAGTCATGGTCATAGAACCTCATGGGGCTACCAGTTTTATGCATGGCTAATCTTAAGAACTTGTGCTGTACCCTTTCGATTAAGCTGACATATTGGGCATGCTTAGGGTTCCAAATTACGGATGCATACTCAAGCTGAGGTCTGACTAGTGCAACATATAATAACTTAAAAGTTTTCATCTGTCTAAAGTGTTTAGAAACTCGAGCTATGAACCCAAGGGTTTTCATTGCTTTAGATGAAATGTTCCGATAATGGTTACGGAAATCTAGCCCTTTGGTAATCGTAATTCCGAGGTCGGATACTTCATTCACTTCAATCAATGGGGTATCACACAGCCTATATGTCGTTTCTATGCCCCTGGCAGCTCTATGGGTTATAAGGACAACACATTTCGCCGCATTTAAGCCTAAATTATTGGCGGTACACCACTGCTCAAATCTACAAAGGTCCTCCTGTAACTTAATCGCATCTAATGACGAGCTAATGGTACGAAATATCTTTAAATCATCTGCATATAAGAGAATCTTGCTATAATGGAATACGTCCTTGAGGTCATTGATGAATAGCAGAAACAGGAGGGGACCTAGGTGCGAACCCTGCGGGACGCCTGAGGGTACGTTTACAGGATAGGAAAACTGATCTCTTGCCCTAATAATTTGTATTCGGCCTTCCAAATAACTACAGATCCATGCTAAAAGTGAACCTCCGAAACCAATCAAGAGCAGTTTCTGACGCAGTATACCATGATCCACAGTATCAAAAGCTTTACGGAAGTCCGTATACACTGTATCAACCTGCAGACCAGCATTAAGTGCATTGGAGACAAAACAGTGGTATGCCGCCAAATTTGATGTCGTCGATCTAGCAGGAACAAACCCGTGTTGTTCTTCCACTATGAGACCGGTGGGGCAGGGCGTTAAATATTTGGTTACAATCTCCTCGAAAATCTTGAGCAGAACAGATAACTTGCATATTGGCCGATAATTACGAACGTCGGAGTGATCACCCGCCTTAAAAACTGGTGTAACTAGACTGGTCTTCCAGGCAGTAGGGAACGCACCCGCTGATAGAGAGGAGTTAAAAATGTGCCAAAGGGGCCTAGATATGATGAAACGACATTCCTTTAAGAGTAGCGCGGGTATACCGTCAAAGCCCGGTCCCTTAGCGGTATCGAGCGAGTCTAACTTAGTGTAAATTTGGGCTATAGGAATAGACATAGAATGAATATTAACTCTTCCATCGTAGGACGGCCCAGGATTTAAGGCAAGTGTCACATCAGCTGGAGGATTATATACCGCTCCAAAAAACTTCGCGAACAGGTCTGCGACCGACAAGTGCGCCGACGCAGAGGTTTGGTCGAGATGAACATTACTAGGAATATTCTGCCCACCACGCTTGGTGTTTACATATTTCCAAAAAGTATTTACATTATTCTGGACAGAACACTCGACACCATCAATGTACTTGCGATAATCACAAGACAGAGAGGCTTTACACTGCGAGCGCAGGGTGGAAAAACTGAGGTAATCTGCTCGAGAGCCCGAACGCTTAAAGTTCTTATGTACTAATTTCTTCTGGCGGATAAGAATCTTAAGACTAGAGGAAAACCAATGTGGGAACGTAGTGTTCCGCACCGACCGAACTGGGATAAAAGTATTAATTGCTATGCCAATATGGTAATACAACCGCTCAATTGCCAAGTTAGGGTCAGTATCACCAGTCTCAGTGTCCCAATCAACTGAGTTCAAATAACCCAATATATTGGGGAAATCGGCTCTCTTATAATCTCTAAATACCACATTCCCGTTCGAACCGTCAGCCTCACAGCGAATATCACAAAATTTTGTATACAGTGGCGGGTGGTAGGCATCAGGTTCAATAAGGGGCTCAAGGACCCGGTCAACAGTTACATTATTATTACTAGTTAAGATAATGTCGAGAGTCGCATCGTATGCATTAAACACGGTGTTCCGCTGAACTAGGTTACAATACGCTGCGCATCCAAGAAGATGGTCGATTGCAGCTGATTCGTAAGCCGGTATGCCCGACCTCCTGTAGCAAGATAGATCAGGATCATTAAACCAGACAGCATGTGGAAGGTTGTAATCTCCAAACAGCGCGAGAGCATCATCACTATATTTATGATATAGCTCGATGACACTGTCTACTTGATTCGCGATAAGTGATGGTAGCGAAGCTGGCGGCAAATAGGTTGCACCGAATAGGAGATGTTTGTTGTTATGGAAAAGAATTCTAATGAAAAGATGTTCCACATCCTTACAGTCTACGGCTATAGGACTGGAGGGAATCGACTTCTTTACTGCAACAAGGACACCACCACCTCTCGAAAAACTACTTGAATGAGACGATCGATCGCATCTATAAACTATATAATTAACTAATCCAAGCTCATGCGACGATATTGCAGATGTAAGCCATGTTTCAACTAATATAATCACGTCGTATGAGACCGCTGAAGTGAGGAGAGCTTTTGTAAACTTAACTAGCTTGGTACGTAGACCACGGACATTTTGATAATACACTAAAGGGTTACATGAGAGTTTTTTTGCGCGGGGTCTCGACGTGAACTACCAGGCACTATCTTTGGCACACCTCGGATATATCTAATGGTCATGTTAGTCTCTCCTTGTTCATGTAGATCACGCAGTTTAGCCTTGAGTTGCACAAGAGTCGAACGTTGCATCGTGGTCTTATCATCTACAATCTTCAACGGCCCCTCGTACCGGTGTTTGTTTTGAAGAATGGTCTTGACGGTTGCAGCCGAGTTCAAACGCACAAGAAGAGGTCTAACGGATGATGAGCTCAGTTTCCCTAGGCGACGGATGGCAATGTCCTGGGTTTCGGTGGGACTGATCACATCAAGAACTGACCGAACACACTCCATGTCGGCCGCTCTTGAAATCTCCGGTGTAGAATCACGCGACTCCTGCATCCCAAATATGATAATATTTCTGGACCGAGCCTCTCTGTCATTCAATTCGGTGATAATATCCTGGATATCCGGAGCAGCCGTCAAATCAGACACGGTGCCAGGAATATCCTCAAGCATACTGACACGTTGAGACAAGGAATTGATCTCCTGCCTCATGTCATTCAGTTGAGACCTGATCGTACAGAGTAAATCCTCACGGAACATAGAAAACTCCTTCTTGATTAAATCGCTCATCAGATCCATTATTTCGGCAGTTGTAGGCAAGGTAGAGATCGACTGACGCGAGGATGATGGCAATGACGAAAATGACTGTGCCTGCGATACAGTAGATTGGCCAACGGCGGATTGAGACAATGGGGATCCAGATCGACAATTTAAAAGTTTCCCAGCGTGCCAGGGGTGACCGGAACGGATGAGGCAAGAAGGGCCTGGATGACTTATAGCCCTACATCTAGGGCAAACGACCGGTTTGGCCACCGCAGAGCCACAACCTTTACATTTCTTTCCGCCTCCAGACATTTCAAATCCTAACCGTACTGGAAGACAGAAATCAGACAGCAGGAGACGAAGATAATGGTCAATGTTCTGAGATGGACCATGGACACTACACTTATCACAAGCCAAGAGTCAAAGAATACAGTCACTGTTTAGCAAAGCATCAATAATCAGAATCCTTCAGCGGAAAGCACCATCTCAAAGAATAACGGCCACTGAACGCACTTGTATACACTGTCGAGAGACAAACAACCAACGACCTGTCACTGTCGAGAGACAAACGATAACGCTCATCGTTAACATTATCAACATCGTTGTTGTCGTTGTCGCTGTCGATGTCGATGTCGATGCCGATGCCGATGCCGATGCCGATGCCGATGCCGATGCCGATGCCGATGCCGATGCCGATGCCGATGCCGATGCCGATGCCGATGCCGATGCCGATGCCGATGCCGATGCCGATGCCGATGCCGATGCCGATGCCGATGCCGATGCCGATGCCGATGCCGATGCCGATGCCGATGCCGATGCCGATGCCGATGCCGATGCGTAACGGGTCGAAGTCTCTTCGATGATCGTTGTTGATCGTATTCGTGTTTCCTCTTCACGGGTTGCGATCGAGGCGTTGAGCGCGTTTTCAACGCGGACGAATTTTCGATCAATCGGCTCAGCGGTTCGACGATGGCACGCGTGCTCGCCTCTACAGCTGCTTCCGTATCCATTTTTCCAATTTTCAGGGCCAAGCACTTTTTACGTATAACGTCGCTGACTTTGGCGATTTCCACCTTTGTGTCCGCGGCCCGGCGTTTCGTACCATTTTGATGTTTCATTACTTTTTGTCGATGACGTTGGTGATGTTTTTGCGAATGCTTCGCGTCAACGTTGCTCGTGGTTATCGGCGTGGTCGACATTTCGTGTTGCTCGATGAACGACTCGCAGTTTACTAATTATTATTATTATTATTATTATTTCGACGGGAGAACCCTTTAGTATACAAAGATTGAAACAGGTTAGTACAACAAGCATAGAAAACAACATAACATTAAACATAAAATAAAATAAAACAAAACAAATAAAATAACGAGAACATAACTATATAAGAACGACGATAACGCCGCATCACTGAGCGCAAATTACGGAGGTGGTAGTCTCCTAAGTAACAGAGTCCTAAACGAGGCGAAGGAGGATAAGAAAATATCTAGGTCCGCAGGACACTGATTTAGCTCCTCCATAGCGCGATTTATGGGGTCGGCAGTATAATACTGGTAATTCGGAGCACGGGATACAAAAAGGGGTCTCGGACGCAGTGACCGTTGCGGAGCCTGAAAACAAATCCTTGCAACAAGCTCTTGGCAGTTAATCTGACCGTGGAAAACTTTGTAAATGAATAGCAGATCAGAAAAAACTCGACGGTCGCCTAGAGTATGAAGGCTGAGAAACTTGTGCTGAACCCTTTCAATTAAGTTAGAATATTGCTTGTGTCTGGGGCTCCAAATCACCGAAGCATATTCAATCTGCGGTCTAACAAGTGCGACGAATAGTAACTTTAATGTCCTAAGATGTCTAAAATGTTTGCCAAAACGGGCGATAAACCCAAGAGTTTTCATAGCCCTGCAAGTAATATTACGATAATGGTTGCGGAAATCCAGACCAGTCGTAAACAAAACACCAAGGTCTAGGACTTCCGCAACTTCAGACAATGCGGTATCTCCAAACATATATATCGAAGGAATGCCTCTGACAGACCTATGGGACCTAAGTAGCACACATTTTTCTGTGTGTAGCCGCATCTTATTGACGGTACACCACTGCTCAAATCTAGCGAGATCAGCCTGCAATAAATTCACGTCAAGAGCGCCACTAATGGTGCGGAAGATTTTTAGATCGTCCGCATACAACAAGAATCTACTGTGTCATTTACAAAGAGAAGGAACAGGAGAGGACCAAGGTGTGAACCCTGAGGGACACCCGAGGTCACAATGACTGGATTGGATAACCGATCCTGCACCCTGATTACCTGCACTCGGCCTTCAAGGTAACTGGTGATCCAAGCCAGGAGCGAACCGCTAATCCCGGAGGCGACCAGTTTATGATGCAGGATACAATGATCCACCGAATCAAAGGCTTTCCGGAAGTCAGTGTAAATAGTGTCGACTTGAAGACCTGCATCAAGTGCATCAGAAACGAAGCAGTGGTATATCGCCAGTGTTGTTGACGTCGAACGATCAGGAACAAATCCATGCTGTTCGTCGCAAATGATATTAGTGAGACAGGGCGTTAACTGCTCGGTTATTAATTCCTTAAAGATCTTGGGCATGACAGATAATTTGCATATTGGTCGATAATTTCTAACATCGGAGCGGTCGCCTGCCTTGAAAACAGGGGTAACCAAATTGGTCTTCCATGCTTCCGGAAAAATCGCCCTAGCTAATGAGGAGTTAAATATGTGCCAGAGGGGCCTTGCGAGAATGAAACAACACTCCTTTAAGAACAGAGGCGGGATGCCGTCATATCCAGGGCCCTTTGACGTATCAAGTGAATTGAGCTTAGAGTAGATTTGACCAATAGAGATAGAAATCGAATGTATGTTTACAAGACCATAAGAGAGCGAACCGGGAGTCAGGGCAGGCGCCGCTCCAGCCTGAGGATTATATACAGAGCCAAAGAACTCAGCAAAAAGATTCGCAGCTGTCGCATGTGACGAGGCCTCAGTACGGTCCAGGTACACCTTTCCAGGAATATCATGTCCAACACGCTTAGTGTTTACAAATTTCCAAAAACTAGATACATTCTCGCACACCGCACTCTCGACGCTATCGATATAAATACGGTGCTCGCGCGATAGGGCAAGCTTACATCGCGACCGGAGACTGGAAAAGTTCAAATAATCGCAAAAGTCACCAGGCCGCTTGTAGACCCTATGCGCCCTTTTCTTCTGCCGTATCAGGGACCTTAAGTCAGGGGAAAACCATAGCGGAAACGTGGATCGGACTATAGACCGGACAGGAATAAAGGCATCAATTGCATGATTGATATGGCCATATAAACACTCTAGGGCAACATCAGGCTCAGAGTCCCCAGTCTCCCTATCCCAATCAATTGAATTAAGGTAATCCAACACGCTAGGGAAATCACCACGCTTAAAGTCCCTGTATACACGGTTAACGCACGTGAGATCAGGACCCGAGGCCAAACCGCTAAACAATATATACAAGGGTGGATGATAGGCATCCGGTTCAATAAGGACATCAATGACAAGGTCAACAATAACATTAGAGCAGCTGACAAAGATGAGATCAAGCAAAACGTCAAAATCATTAAAGACGGTGTTCACTTGGGCAAGGTTGCAATACCCCGCACAACCAAGGAGAAGGTCAATGGCTGCCAACTCGTTAGATGATGCACCCGGCCTTCTAAAGCACGCTTGTGCCGAATCGTTGAACCAGACCGCATGAGGGAGATTAAAATCGCCGTACAGGCAAAAAATATCTTCACTATATTTAAGGTACAATTCCGTGACTGAGTCAACATGACTAGCATAAAGTGAAGTCTGGGATGCAGGTGGTATATAAACGGCGCCCAGTAATAGGTATTTGTTACTATGAAGGCGGACTCTGACAAACAATTGTTCGACCTCGGAGCAGCTGACAATAACAGGGCAAGAAGGCAATGAGTTCTTAACGGCGATGAGAACACCACCACCTCTTGTGAAACAGCTAGTTCGTTGGGATCTATCACACCTATATACGGCGTAATTACGTAACCCAAGTTCTATTGACGATATCGCAGGGGTGAGCCAAGTCTCGACAAAAATGATTACATCATAGGCCAGTGCAGATGTTAATAAGGAATTGCCTAGAGTATCCAACTTGGTACGCAGACCTCGGACATTTTGTAAATAAACTAAAGGGTACAATTTGAGTTTTTTTTCGCAGAGTCCTTGTGCGAACTGCTCGACACGATCTTGGGATGACCACGAATGTATCGGATGGTCATCTGGGTCTGCCCTTGTTCATGGAGATCACGGAGCTTCTCCCTAAGCTGCAACAGAGTCTCGCGTTGTTGCTTGGTCTTGTCATCAGAGATCTTGTAGGGGCCCTTGTATCGATGTTTATTTTGGAGTAACTTCTTCACCTCAGCTGCAGAGTCAAGGCGGACACAGAGAGGTCTGCACTGTGACTTGCCCGGTTTGCCAAGACGATGAGTGACGAGAACTTGGTTGAGGAGGGGGCACATCTCACACAAGACAACGCGTGCAGCTTCTGCGTCGGCCGAACTTGAGAGATCCTGCGAGGATACACGAGGCTCAGGCATCCCAAAAATAATAATGTTTTTGGATCTGAACTCCCTGTCGTTCAATTCGTCGTTGACGTCATCCGTCGAGGACGAAGGCAGCTGTACAGAAGGGACAGTAGCAGAGTTTTCAAGCGCATTGACGGAATCGGTCAGTGAGCTAATGTCCGATCTCATAGCGCCCAGGTCAGATCTTATAACCGCTAGGATGTCATCACGGAAGGCAGATAGCTTCGAGTCAATTAGTTCGCTTACGATATCCCTGATAGCATCAGCAGAGGGTAACGTAGCGAGTGACGTAGAGAGCGACTGGAGCGTGGCTGTCGATATGGGGGATAATGCCTGTGCCGGCGAAGCGATGTTTTGGCTGACGGCGGTTACAGGAGCCGGGGATCCCGAACGGCAATTTAGGAGACTCTTATTAAACCAAGGATGGCCCGTACGGCTGAGACCTGATGATCCTGGATGAGAGATCACACCACAGCCTGGACACGTAACAGGGTATGCAACAAGGGTGGAGCAACCTTTACATTTCTTAGGTCCAACTGGCATTTTGAAATGATAGGAGCACTGACAAGTCTGTGATCCAAACTAAAAGTTCCACTCGAAAACCGGCACAGCACTGCTTATACAGTTTGAAATCTGACTATACGTCGAGGGATTAAAGAATTATCTAAGCAAGCTCTTAAACAAGGTTCAGAGAAACAGCACGAGATTTAACGGTAAACCGATCTTCGGTGAGTCACACGGTGAGGCACGTGCTAACGTCCGCTTAACCAAAACAAAACGACCTGTCACCTCGGTGGCTAAACGTAAACTATTATATACTAATGTCCGCGAGCTACGACGAACTCGTTAAATCAGCTTCGATACCGACCTTCGTACATCGAACTATCATTATCGATCACCACGAAATCGTATCGTCGACGCCAACATCTCGCGCACAAGTCGTTGAACGACTCGAACGTCATGTCTGTGTTCACGTGATCGTTGTACACGCGGCACAAGTTCGTGCCGTCTTGTTTGAATAGCATGAGAAAATTTGCGTTGTCCCTGATCAAATGTTTACGTATTCTAGCGTACGACTGACACAAATAAAAGCAATCCACGTTCGAGTAACGACCCATAGAGAAGTATTCGCGAATCTCGTTCTGTTCGTCGCACGCCACGTCGTCGAACACGAAGATCGAATCGGGCCGAGCGTCTCTCGGTGGAACGATCTCAGCGTTGTCCGAGTAGGGAAAGTATTCGATTCCGTCGACCAGCGACAACACCTGCTCGAGATAACGATACTTTGGCTGATGCAACGATTTCGAGTTTACGTACACGTTCTCGAAACGCAAACCGTTCGGACTCTCTAGCATACTTAAAAGCACGTTCGTTTTTCCACACCCTGACGGTCCACAAATCACACCTCGCACGCTATTCGGCAGCAACGGGCCGTGTCTGTTCGCTCGACTTGCATCCCTATCATCTACGAGCATTCGATTCGCGGTTACGCGAATAACGTTCGACTGTTTCGCGAATCGCATGTTCGCGGGGTTTCTCAGGTACTCGCACGCGTGCGACGAAGGATGACTATTTATATTCGTGGCACGCGTCGCGCAGGTCACTATCACTGTGATCGGTGAAGCGTGCGTACGCGTCTATTATTGTAGTAGCTATCGTGATGATTCTAACGTATATGATAGCATCAACGGCTGCGACGTCTTACAAGAAGAAGAAGAATCTGAAGAAGAAGAAGAAGAATCTGAAGAAGAATAAGGCTGGATCGGGTCTCGTGAACGGCATCATAAACCGTCTACCGTTCGAACTACACGTTCCGGGTTATCAGTTCTGCGGACCGGGAACGCGTTTGCTAAAGCGATTGGCTCGTGGCGACGAAGGTGTGAATCCCCTGGACGCAGCGTGCCGCGACCACGATATCGCGTACTCTCGTCGAAAGGATTTAGAGGGAAGACATGAGGCTGATCGTGCGTTAGCCGAACGAGCGCGAGAACGAGTGTTCGCGAACGGCGCGACCTTTGGCGAAAAAGCAACCGCGACTGGAGTGTGGGCAACGATGAAGGCTAAGACTAAACTCGGCATGTGTGTCAGAAGGACGAAACGTAAACAGAGAAAGTCTGGAAGGAAACATCCGCAACGGCGACGACGACATCGTAATCTACGAGTGGCGAAACGCGGCGGCTTTCTTCCATTTCTCCCGTTCTTGTTGCCCGCTTTATCAGCTATCGAAGCATTGGCCGGTGGAGTGGCTGGTATAACCAAAGCGGTCAACGATTCGAGGGCCTCTCGAAAACAGCTGGAAGAGACGTTGCGTCATCATCGGGCGATGGAAGGGCGATGGGTGCGTCTGACACCGTACAAGCGAGGCGCGGGCTTGAACCCGAGACGGCGGCGCCAACGACGAGGGCAGACGAAGAAAAAAAAACGTCGATCGCGTAGGTGCGTGGCGACGGTGGCGGCGATAACGCAACACCCTGTGACGAACCTGCAATTAGAGCGCGAGTGCGCAAACGTACCATTCTTTCGAGGAGTGTTTATGCGCGACGCGCTTCCCACGCGCGTACGAACCAACGAATGCGGTATCGCGAATCTTGACGAGAGTCGCGTACGCGAAACGCGGACCACGAGTACAGTATTTCGATAGTTTTGGGAATCTGCGACCTCCCGCGGGAATGATCTACTATTTCGGACGCGGTACAACGATCACGTACAATCACAATGGTTTTCAACGTTTCGATGAGATGAATTGTGGTCGCTTATATATGCAATTTTTACAGAAAAAGTCT
Organism: Andrena marginata; assembly: GCA_963932335.1. Classification (NCBI taxonomy): domain Eukaryota; kingdom Metazoa; phylum Arthropoda; class Insecta; order Hymenoptera; family Andrenidae; genus Andrena; species Andrena marginata. Next base: position 27,902,604 of record OZ010662.1, read on the forward strand.
ATGGAATTATGGCCTATATACTAATATTAATAATAATAATATTAATAATAATAATAATAATAATAATAATAATAATAATAATAATAATAATAATAATAATGGTATGTACTAAGATTTTGTTACAATGCGTAATGGTGATTCACATCTTTTATAATAAAGATCCATAATATCGATAAACTGCCGAGTATTCGTACGCGCGCGTCACTTCCCCTCTCTCCGTCTCGCGAGTGTAATCTATGGTATGTCGTTCACGCTCACGTTAACGGGTCGCAGCAGCGCGCTCACGGTAAACTATTTTCCACCGATAGATTTGAGTGATGGTCAATACGAATTATGACTCGCGGATTTGGAGACGTTTCACACGATACCGAACATCGACTCGAGCAACGATAAATTCTATTTCATCGTGAACTATGACACCGGCAATGACTCCATCGTCGACGCCGCTTATGAAAGTATTACGATCCCCCACGGCTCCTACGAATTAGACGCTATAGCCGAGTACCTGAAGCAGCGATTACTCGATCGATATCCTCGAAGACGCGGTAACAACGAGAACAACGATGACGACAAGTACCCTCTAATGCTACGAGCTAACAACAACACCATGAAAAGCGAGCTGTACTGTTCGTTCTTTGTGAACTTTACGCAACCTAACAATGTGGGCTCGTTGCTAGGATTTTCCCCGAATCGCGTCTTATTACCGAGAATCTGGCACGAGTCCGACGTACCCGTGAATATTATAAACGTTAACGTGATCAGAGTAACGTGTAACGTTACTACCGGCGCGTACAGCAACGATAAACCGGTACACACGATCCATGAATTTTCGCCTCACGTGCCGCCGGGATATAAGATATCGGAAACTCCGCGACACGTCATTTACCTGCCGATCGTCGCACGAGCATTACACGATCTAACGTTGTGCATCGTCGATCAACACGATCGTCCTATAGATTTCAGTGGAGAAGAAATAACGATTCGTTTGCACGTTCAACGACGTCCGCGCGATAGGTAGCGTGGCCGTACCTGTATGCGCGCGTGTAGTATGTTTGTGTTAGATCACACGCACGAATCATCAATCGCCGCTGATACTCCTACCGTCTCTACCTCGCGTCATCTGCGCGACCCTTTATCTACAGACGAAAGTAGAAGAAGAATAAAGACGGGAGGAGCGATAAGAAGAGGACCGGTAAGAAGCATAAAAAAGCCGTTGACTCGTCGAAACGCACGTTTCCTACGATCGTCATGTTTCATCGTCACCTATTAGACGCGCAACCAAGATGTCGATTATTTTGGACGTGGCGAATACGCCAACCTTCGACAATCGTATCACGAAGATCGAGTTGCACACGTATAATCCGTACGCCAACACGACGTTAGACAATAGCGACGAGATAAGAATCCCCATACAGCATCAAGATCTGTACACGCTTCCGTGAGAAAGTTTTCTATACATCGAAGGTCGTGGCACGTTGACCGCGCAGGACGCGACAGGTCCGGCAACGTCCGCGACCGCTGTTCTAGACAATAATTGCGTTGCGTTCATGTTCGATGAAATTCGATACGAATTGAACGGTGTCAAGATCGATCGTTGTCGAAATCCAGGAATCACTACCACGTTGAAAAATTTCGTTTCGTTGTCGGCCGAGAGAAGCAAAGCGCTTGCGAATGCCGGTTGGAATTATGACATCGATTACGATAAGGATACTTTTCATTCGGGCGCTTTCAATTTCTGCGTACCCCTGAACGTGTTATTAGGATTCTGCGAGGATTACAAACGCATCGTGATGAACGCGCGGCACGAGCTGTATCTTATACGAGCGCGAGACGATTCGAACGCGATACACTGCACCTCCGCCACTGCGATCCCGAAACTGGAGATACGCAAGGTGCAGTGGCGTATGCCCCACGTCGTTTTGGAGGAAGTGAATAAACTATCGATGCTGCGTATCTTGGAAAGCGTATCTTACTGCAAGCGACAACGAAACATACGTGGACCGTGAAAACTACGTCGCAAATCGAGAAACCCCGATACGTGTTATTCGGTATGCAAACCGATCGAAAGAATCGTCCAAATAAACCCGCGTGGATATTCGACCCGAATAATCTCACAAACTTTCGACTCTACCTAAATTCCGAGACGTATCCGTACGACGATATGCAAATAGATTTTCCTAAGTGTAAATTCGCGATCATGTACAATATGTATGCGAATTTCATCCAATCGTACTACGGTCACGGAGAACCGTTGCTGAGCGCGAGCGAATTCCTTAAATACGCGCCTATCGTGGTCGTAGATTGTTCTAGGCAAAACGAATCGTTGAAGAGCGCTACCGTGGACGTGCGAATAGATTTCGAATGCAAAGAAAATGTCCCCGCTAATACTTCTGCCGTCTGTTTTTTCATACACGATCGTATAGTCGAATACGGCCCTTTACCCAACATGGTACGCAAACTAATATAGCGTGCGTGCGTGAACGATTACTACTACAACTACTAATACTACTACTACTACTGCGGATACTGCTACTATTTTAAAACGATGATGTCGATGTCAAAGTCCTCAGTTATTGTTTCGCTACTGACGCTTGAGCTAAATTTTCTTCAATTTTGAAGAATTAATCGCGCCCCATTTCGTTTAAAACTGGATGCTCGTGTTTGAGAGGATTAACGCGCGTTTAAGCCCAACGTTTATTTCTCCCCGAACCGTAGGTCCGAGAAAATGCGTAAGTCGCCGATAATCTCGGCGTGACACAAATTCTGCACGTAGTCGTACAAGGAAACGAAATATATAAAAGTTAAGAATCGTACAAAGCAATCGGCTCGAAGCCCGAGGCCGAAAAAGGTGATAGACGATCAACAACGCGTGTTTACACTCGCGGTGCGCGAACAAGAAGAAGCCCAAATCCGACACCGCGGATCAGTGAAACGGATCGACACCCCCGCCAAGCCGCGCCCGCTGCCCAAACTACTCGGTCCACCTAATACGCGGGAACGACGAGTCCGGCCGGGGCGATCCTTGATTGGCTGCGCCAGCGCGCTTAATACAAAGCTCTTATGTACAATATTTAGACCTTATAGACTAACATGCAATATAGAACGTATGTAGAAGAAACGAACACGAATAAAACTAAGGTATAATAAAAGCGAATATGCTCCTTTTCCACTATCGCGAACACGCTAATACTTATACGAGTAACGATGTTCGCCGTTGTCGACGTACAAGGTTTCAAAACCGATCGCGACTTCGTCGTGAAAGAGATCGCGATTCGCACAAACAACAACAACGACAGCAGCAGCAATATCGATGAAACACCGACGATCAGCCGCTGGATCTTCGAGCCGCCATACTTCTGGAATCATCTGAATTCGTTCGAGAAATGTCAAGCGTCCTGGCTCGCAAAGCATCATCACGGGCTTCAGTGGTCCGACGGCTACGTTCCATACTCCAAACTGCCAGGACTCCTCACCAGCGTACTCGTGAACATTGACTTCGTCATCGTGAAAGGTGCGGAAAAGAAAACGTGGATGCTGCAACTGCTACCTGACATAATCGTCGAGGATGTATGCGATTTGTACGAACTGACGGCGCGAAAGATCAACAACAACAACAGCAACAATGATAACGCTCGAACTGTCGAAGATGACGGTGGCTATGACGTTGACGATGATTATTGCGGGATCATGCCTGACGTTCCTAACATGAAGTCCACGTCTTCAACGAATGCCTCGCGATGCGCGTTTCACAACAACAATGGCGTTTGCGCGCTGGAGAACGTCCATAAAATATGGAATTATATACGTAGCGTCACCTAATGTAAGTCCTATACACGCATTGCATCTACTTTACGAATCATATGCAGAGAAACGAATGTGTATGAATTATTTTTTGTGTCTATAGCGATGAGAACCGTAGGGACGACTAGCAAAGCGACGAAGATGAATATAATGTGCGGTAGCGGCGATGCGCGCAATGACGACGACGACAACCGATTCATTCACCGCGAGCAAGAATATTCCGCCCCATACGAATAACGTTTTACACATGTACGGATATATGAATAAACACTTACTGTTTTAATAAAAATATATTTATTAAAATATAATAATTTTCTTAGAAAAAAAAACTAATAAATTTAAAAAAAACTAATAAATTTTAAAACCCGACGTTAATTCCTGCAACATAAAAGAGAAAACACCAAATTATTATTATATAAACGTTGGTATTAGCGCGTGAGGAAAAAAAACATTTCACTTATACTTACTCATTAAATAATCGTGGGAGAAACCACACCGCATTCATCTCGTTTGTTTGATATATAGCTCGCCACTCCCTCCGAAACGCCCGAATTCGCTCTCGCAGCTCTGTGCATATTCGACCGTATGGACGTGCATCATATTCTTGATGCTGAAACATACACACACAACTCGATTAATCACGATTGAATGGTACACGTATATCAATACGATTTGCGCGAAATAACACTTACGAGCAGATGAATGAGCGCATCTCGGTTCGCCATTTCGCGTGTGGATTTCCACGTCGCGGCGACGCTGAAACAAACGTGCGATTCGATTAGAGCATCGTCGAATGATATACACACCAGTATCATTTTCATAAAATGTTACTTACGAGATATCTTAACGCTTGAACGTATCTCTCGCTCCATTCCCTCATATACATCTCATGTTGATACTGCAACAAACACACGATTAGATTTAAAACACTGTCGAAAGGTTACTAGCACAATTTCACGAAATGTCACTTACTACATCTACCAACAAACGTATAAACTGATTAAAATGCTGTCGAATTGAACACGCACCAATTTAATTTTAATAAAAAAAAAAAACTAGACTTACGATACACCGGCGCATTTCATTGACATTCATATGTGTCATGTTGGAATTTTGACCCGTGCGACGGTGGTCGACGTTCTTATATGCATCTCGGTTCGCTACGTCAGAGGGCTAGGGCACTTTTATGATTCACACCGCGAATCGTCTCTTACTCTTCTGCGACACGTGTGCACCTTGATTTTGGCGCGTACGCTATTTGAATCTACCGCGCACGACATTTGAATTTATCGCGCGCGTTTTCACATTTCATATTAATGTTCGTGCCATAACACAATCATGATCATCAACATCATTGATACAATATACTCATGCAAATTGGTATGTAATTGTACGTGAATCTGTATAAAAGTGACGTTGGTCAGTCTTGCAGACTTCATAACGGAGCGTATGCCCGAGTGTTAACAAGTATCGTTCGCGCCAATTTCTTCGTTAACCAGTATAATCCAAGTATCGTTCGCGTCAATTTCTTCGTCGATCAGTACGATCGTATAGTGCAGATCAAAATGTACAAACGCAGCTTCAACGACTCATCCTGCGCATCCGGTAACGATGGTGGTTTCCCCAATAAACATCAACAACAGGCCAATATGAGGTACGTACGCGTTACTATACACTTTTCACTTATTTCACTCGCGTACTTCATTCACTGTAAACGTAAACGAACATAGTATTAATTCAGCGTATACGTTTCTTACAGTTCTGGATCCGCAACGTCAAAAACAGCGAAAACGTCAAAACCATCAATCGTACGGATCCTAGGGCGTGATTACCCGTTGACTACAACAGCTTATAAACGTCTAATTATTGGAATTCGTATTGGCATGGATTCGTGCCACGTTGAGATCGCCATAGCCGATAATAAAGGCTGCGAGGTGTGCTTTTTAATGTCAACGTAGAAGCTCCTACTGCAAAACGAGGCGGACATACTCCAACGATTACGTAGCAACGCAACATCGCCCCAAACCCACATCGTAATTGATCATTTGCGACTCGAATTCACGCGTATGCATGATGATCAACTTTTTAAAATCACCGATAATTGCGCTGTCATATATATGACTGAAACCACGATGCGTAAACTATTCGCGTACAAACATTGCATTGAACATATATTTACCTGGCTAACTAAAAATATGTACTCTGTAAGCAGTAAATATGCCGCCTTCGTAGAAGTTCTACGTACCGCTTCCGCACCAGTGAATTATGTGAATTTAATTTCCGAAAGCGAGACCTTTGAGCAGCATTCTTTGATTGATTGTGAATTGTTAGCGTTAGGATTACAATCCATGTTGCGTGATGTAAACCACGTACCACTATAGTGAGTGCATATATGTTTTAATAATAAATGTATGACTTTCATATCAATACTTGTAACACCTCATTTATATATAATATCCTTTCCTACCAATACGGTTCATAATTACTTATTCGTAAAGCATTCGTTGTGGGTGGGGGCATTTGTCTACCGGATGACCGTAGAGGAAAGCGAATGACAATTGTGTTTTATGATAGGCAGTACGGGCGGTCCTGATACCGATCTGCTGTAAATCAGACGCTAGAGGGTGTAGGCTTTCCGTAAACTTTGCTATCGGCTTAAGTATGAGTTGGTGGTTACTCGACGTCTGGGAAAACTCAAGGACTTTTCGTCTCGAATGTTATCCTCACCCTCTTACACTATACCTCTTCCCTCCTCCTATACACGCGTGTAACGTCGCCTACACTCGAAGCGTTACCACGTATATCGAATTACAGCTTTGATGTGATAAGGGTGTTTACACCCGTCACGGGGGTCTCGATCCTCAAAATACGTTGGCGATGAATAATTATCGCCCCATACTTTTGTATGCGTGATCATAATTCAACCTCCTTAAAATCAGTTCTCAAGTGCTACTACAGCGATCAAGACATACGTTACGACGCGAAACGTTTTAAGAATTTTTTTTTCGTATCTAAGTCAATTGCAGTTAGATATATCAAAGCGTTTAAAGTGGAAGTGCTTTGAAAGAGACTGCTTTTGAAGGGGATTGCTTGTGAAGGATATCGCCAGTCGTTCAACGCACTAGAAACACATTCGAATAATACCGTAAGTTTTTATTACCATATTTTAGTGAATCGTTGTGTTAGTAACTTTGAGAATTATAAGAAAAAATCGGTTTCAGATTATGTCAGTACACGTGCAATTGAATCGCACAGCTTCCGCTACGATCACCGCTGCTGTGATACCTATTCATACCTACAGTCCGAAAGTATATGTTACATGTCGAAATGTCGAGGTTCAAACCAATGAAATTCGAAATAACATAGTCCATGAGGCTGAAGCTAATCACGATGGAAACATTTATTTAAAAGTATTCCATAATGCCGGCACCATACGTGATGATCCACCAGATGATCACTACGGGGATGAGCAATTTTGGCTAAATCGCTATGCGCAGCAGACATTTTTCTTAGATGATGACGATGATGATGATGATGATGGTATATACGCAAATAGATATCAGCGGAATCGTGAAGGTGCTCCACAGAGCGTAGTTTGGCGAAATAGCGTCGATGCCGAACTGATTAACTTTGACACCGTTTTTGCGAATGCAATATCGGGGCATCACGCTCGCGATATCGCAGTTCAAACTGTCCCCGAGCAAGTTTGCGATGATTTGATTTATACCGATGAGGATCTATTTAATGAAATCGTGGACAATGTAATTTTTACGGACGACGATAGTGTCCTATTTGTTGACGATGTTGTCGAGTGGGAGAATTAAGTTTAATAAAGTACTGAATTTAAAAAAAAATATTAATATGTCGGGTTTACTCATCAATCTTCCACGTTCCCTGTGAAATCTTTCGATGGTGGATGTTTATACGCGATGTTGTATTCTTTCACGAGACGGTTGGGCTATTTAGATTACTCGATCTCGAATAATTATTGCGATACCGCGTCGAATGGTCGACTACTGTTTATACGAGGGAGACGTTGCATTCTTTCACGAGACGGTTGCGCTTTTTAGATTAATTAATCTCGAATAGGGATCGGTGTCGAATTATAGCATCCGCGTTACATCCTTTCGCGCGATATCTTTCACGCCTGCGCACCGATCCGTGCGCGCGTACGGAGATTCTGCGGCAACGACGTGTGTTCAATGTACCTTAAACATCCGACAGGTGGCGTCAATATCGAATCTGTGGGGATTTTTCATCGATCGGCGGTGTCGCTAAATCAAATCTGGGGATTTTTCATCGATCGGCGGTGTCACTAAACAAAAATCTAGGGAATTTTCGCTGCAACAGTTGATCATTACCCCCCCCCCCCACCACCATCAACGGTTACGCGCGCGACGCCATTTTGAAAGTTTTGAAAATCCCCCCTCCCCTGTGACGTCGTGCCCCTCACCCACGAACTCGGTACCCCCTCCCCGCCTCACCCCCTCACCCGCGAACTCCGTACCTCCCTCCCCGCCTCACCCCCTCGCCCATCTCGCGGAAGAGCGCGGTACCCCCACCCGGCCACACCCCCTCACCCTCGGCCCGGTACCCCCGCCCGCCTCACCCCCTCGCCCATCGTATCCAGAATCGGCATAGCCTACCTACTATGAATCCTTTTTCCCCGTGTTATTTTTGCTATGACTATTCTTTAATCCAGAAATATACTATTTATGCATAAACACTATTATATTGAATTAAACACTTTTTTGATTACATCATTCAAATATCGTCAACAAAACAGTCTAAGTACATATTACATTTTCCTCTCATTAAAAATATAACATAACATAATAAATCTTTAAATTAACGTTCTCATTTATTGTAAATACAAAGTATGTATACCCAATATTTAAGATCTTATTATCTATTTGTAATATAAATGTTACATTTTTAATCTTTAATAATATTTTCATAAAAATGCTGGAATTCTGTTGGAATAATGCCTTTAGAAATCATCGTCGAAAGATCGTCTTTTTTTTATGATAGAGGAATTTTACCGTTATATGCATTTTTTAGTTGATAAACGCTAATATCTTTTTCTGTGACATGTTTTTTTAATATTTTAATCTCCTTCGCAACTTGTTCAAAATCATATTTTATACTGTTTGAATGCCCATCAGGTCGTACACTTATCTCTCTAACGCTTGCGATTTTTACCGACCGCCAATTAAATTTATCTGACAAATCCTGAAAATCAGATTGCAACTTTTCGTTAACAATATACTGATTATTAACTTTCGATTCTTTCATAAATCTACACCACTGTTGTTACGTGTAGACCGATTTCTTTCTGCAGTACTGTTCAATGCGGGCGTGCATTGAATCGCCGTCATTTTGTGTGCGACCAACTTCCAGAAATCTGTGTGTTATGTTTATTTCTAAATCTATAGCGGCCTTAACAAACATGCTAAAAACCATTTTATTACGGTTTTGACCGCCGCAGTTATCACTATAGAGCATAAATTCTTTCACACCGGTTTTCGATTTATCATTAATGAATTTCCATAGCAATGATGCAATTTCGTTAGAGCCTTTACATCCAACTGTTTCATTCCAAACGTTGCACCAACCGCGATGACTGGCCATTTCGTAGATTGTAAAATTCCATACGCAAACCTTTGACATATAATGTAGAGGACCTATTTCTGCATGAGGAGTCGTCAACACTTTTTGTAAATCAAAATTTATTGTGCAAACAGATGCATTCAGAACCGCTCTTTGCTTATCAAACTTCATTAACTGTCTTGCTTTCTTTTTATTGTTTAAATGTACTTTTTGGGTTTCTTCGCCCAGTGCTTTTTGGCTTTCTGAAAGATTCGAGAACATTTCACATTGTTCGCACCTATCCTTTTTTGGAACGAAAAATCCATAGTTGTATTCCGTATTAAAAATTTTTCTGTACATTTGTTGTGTTACAAATGTCGTTTCACCTATTATTTTCATTTTTTCCTTAAATAGCGAATACATTTTAGACATACTAAGTCCTTCTTCTAAATATTTTCTACGTGTATTTTCCCTACAATAATGGGAATCAATTGCAGGAAATGAAGATATGTGGGCACGAGCATCTTGTTTGAAAGTTTCTGGTACTGTAAAAGGTCGATTGCTATGCTTTCCTCGTATATCACAGTTAATTACACGAGTACTGTTTGTCAATTTGTTCTTCTTATCAGAGATGGGCGGAGATAATATCTAGATAAACTCGAATAAAAGATACTTTACGTTTATTCGTTATTCGGAGCTTCGAATAACACGGTTTATCTTTATTCGAAACATCACGGATAAATAAATTTATTCGAAGCGAATTTATTCGACAGCGGAAGATAATTTTTTATTCGAAGTGAATTTAGTCGAAAGATAATTTCTTGATTCGAGGAACTTTTATTCGAACCGTCGAATAAGGTTTTTATCTATGTTCGGGAATCTCCTCTCGTCGAAGAGATTTATCCCGAGCCCAAGATAAATTACCGGTTCTCGTTAAGCGAAGGGCCTTAAAACGGAAAATATTCGTCTCCGAATTACGTGAAGCGGATTGGAACTCAATAACGTACGCACTTTAAAAATTCAATGGTCGGAGCACTCGAAGGACGAGGTATACCGCGTCGTCGCTATTAAGACAATAGCAGGCTCGCCTAATGTCGGCGATAATGAGGGGGCCAACCGCTCTCCCCCGCGGCTCCCGCGAGAACCGAGCTAAAGCCTCGTGGCGACTAGCAATAAACTTGCGATATTTATTGCGCAAGAAACTTGCATGAGTGTTTACACTACAGCAATTTTTTCGCACAAATTCTTGCCTGCAAGTAGTTGCGGGAAAATTCTTGCGGAAGATATATTCCGCGTGTTTACACTGCAGTGTTACACCTGAGATTTGACAGCAAATATTTATACGCAAAGTATCTACTAAAATATCGGTCCAACAAAATAGAATTTAGAATTAGTTGGACCAAACATTACTAAAAAGTGATACAAAAATGCTGGCGTGCACGTAGATTCGAAACCGAATACTATGGTCCCCCTACGTGCTTTCTACTCTCGCCAAAAATTTCCAATTCGTTTGGAAGTGAAATCTTTCGCTCTCGGAGAAGATTATCGGGTGTCTACACTATGCCAGAATTCACTTGCTGAGATCAACTGTCGCAAGTAATCAGAACTTGCTACAGTTACTCTCAGGCGTGTTTACACAGCGCTGACATCAACTCTCGCAATAAATGTCGCAAGTATTGCTAGTGGCCACGAGGCTTAAGGGCTCCCACAGACCAACGCGAATATTGCGGCGCGGAGCGGATCCGCCGCGGTTCAGCAGTTTTTTATACGTGGTGGCTTATGGGCAGCCTTATCTGATCCGTGGCGGATTCGCTCCGCGCGGCAATATTCGCGGCGCGGAGCGGATCCGCAGCGGTTCAGCAGTTTTTTATACGTGGTGGCTTATGGGCAGCCTTATCTGATCCGTGGGGGATTCGCTCCGCGCGGCAATATTCGCGGCGCGGAGCGGATCCGCAGCGGTTCAGCAGTTTTTTATACGTGGTGGCTTATGGCAGCCTTATCTGATCCGTGGCGGATTCGCTCCGCGCGGCAATATTCGCGTTGGTCGGTGGGAGCCCCTACTCGGTCCACCCGGGCTCCCGCGGGACGCGGGGGGACACGGCCGCCAATGTCTCGATTCCGCCGTGCGAGCGCTCCTATTTATTATAAAGTGTCTGTACAATAAGGATAGCATAAGTATAGGATAAACGAAGTATAAGATAGAATAAGCTTAGTATAAGGTAGAATAAGCATAGTATAAGATAGAATAAGCATAGTATAAGAACAGCATAAGAATAAAGAAACGAAGAGACAAGAAAGCCTCTCATGCCTCGAGACAGTCTTTAAAAACTCCCGCTATTATCCGTTTCCAGAACAATCTATATCCGTAGTTTATTCGATTTTTATTCGACGGCTTCGAATAACTTTCGACGCGCGATCTCGCCTCGAGCTGAGGACTTGGGCTGTTCGGCGGCGGCTTGTGATCTTGCTTCGAGCTTCGGCTGGAGAGCCATACATTGTTGCTTGCGGTGGATTATATATAATCTCTTCAAAAAGAATCCCATTTAAAAACAATGTCGTAAATTAATATAAATTTAATAATGTTCTATACTCTACAAAAATAATGTTCTAGACTCTACAAAAATAATGTTCTAGACTCTACAAAAATAATGATATACAACAATTGCGCCAATTATCACAATGACTATTTATACAAAGAAAAAATCACAATAGTACAATGAAAAAATGTATTAAATAATATCAAGCAGATATATTTTTATACAAATAAATATTTTAATACGAATAAATCACATAAAAAAATAGAAGAAAATATACAACATAAAAAAATATATGAAATCAAAATGAGCTGCAAGTACATAAAGGTGCTTTCCAACTGCGCTTAAGATGACACAACTACATACACACAGCTAAAATGCTGTATTCATACATTCCGTTACTCATATCGCGGACATTTTAAATAATATGAAGATAAAATGTAACATCTAGATATTTGCCTAGATGTCCGCGGCCTGGAAGTCAAATACTTGGCGTGGCCAGGCAAAGTATTCTCAAATCATCAATACCCATACCTTCCCCCTCGCAGGCTTTCAGATAATTTGTCCATTTAAAACATAGATAATATGAGTGCATTTTCATTATATTGCATTTTAAAGTAATTGTAAGTTTATTTATCGACACCGATACCTTTCCTCTCACAAGCTTTCACATAATTTATCAATTTAAAACTCTGACAATTTAAATACACATTCATTGTTTTATGTTTATAAATAATTCTTATTCATCGCCACCTTGACCTTGGCCACGCCAAGTATTTGACTTCCAGGCAGCGGACATCTAGGCAAATATCTAGATGTTACATTTTATCTTCATATTATTTAAAATGTCCGCGATATGAGTAACGGAATGTATGAATACAGCATTTTAGCTGTGTATATATAGTTGTGTCATCTTAAGCGCAGTTGGAAAACACCTTTATGTACTTGCAGCTCATTTTGATTTCATATATTTTTTATATTGTATATTTTCTTCTATTTTTTTATGTGATTTATTCGTATTAAAATATTTATTTGTATAAAATATATCTGCTTGATATTATTTAATACCTTTTCATTGTACTATTGTGATTTTTTCTTTGTATAAATAGTCATTGTGATAATTGGCGCAATTGTTGTATATCATTATTTTTGTACAGTCTAGAACATTATTTTTGTAAAGTATAGAACATTATTAAATTTATATTAATTTACGACATTGTTTTTAAATAGGATTCTTTTTGAAGAGATTATATACTTGGCGCTCTTTTTGTACCTTTTTGTAAAAAGGTAATTTTGTGGGGATTTCACACATTTTGTAGTGTTTACTGTTATTAAATTACGACAATTTTTTAAATGGGATTTTTTTTATGGGATTGTACATCGGTTCACTACCATGCTTATTTATTATCATTTTTTTGTAAGAATAAAATATAAAGATTTTTAGCGCATTTGGGCCATTGCCTTTTTTTTTAATTTGCACGTCATCAGCTTCAATCCAACTACTAGTCATTCCTTCTTCTTTACATATACTGGTGTAATGGCCATCCCCAATACATGAACCACTATGAAATATAGCATTCATAACTTTATATGATTGTCCAGCTATTACTACTTTGGTTGTGGGAATAGTACATATATTAAATTTCCGTATTGCTACACTGCATTATCTTCTGCTTTGATTATCTGTAAATATATAAAGCCACATTTTAATTATATACAACTTAACATAGAACTTACTATTTATAGAAATAGAGTGGCCTTTTGCTTTAGTGAGTGTAGTGACTAAATAATGTGTCCAAAAGAGGTGAGAGCGTATGGTAGAAAGTCTTGTTGCAGGAAATTTAAATGCTAATGGTAATGATTCAGCGAAAATGAACGAGGAGATCCAATAGTTTTAACGCACACTTTATTGGTGTTGGAATGAAACTAATTTAGTATGTTTATTGGTGAATTGAAATAATGGGAATCTAAAAAATTAATGAATTAATGAATAGCGTGACAACTACTTTGGATTTTATTAATTAAAGTATTACGAATGTCTTTCACAAAAGATTGAAAAGCATTAACGTAGATGTGTTTTCAGTGTACTTTCTTCACTAATGTGACTTGCTTTACATTGCAAGCAGTCCACCATAATCTATTTTCTTAATAATTCTTAATGCTATGTCTTTAGACAAATTTTGTCGATTTACCTTATTTGACAAAGTTCCAGAAACTTGTGCGAAACAAGATACTCTGTCTATCTATCTAATCTTCTCCGGTCAACCTCCACGCCTGTGCATTCCCTTCATTTCTATCTATCCAAGCCTGTGCGTCCCCTTCAATTCTATCCAAGCCTATGCGTCCCTTTCATTTTTATCCAGGTCCTCTGCGTCTCCTTCATTTCTAAATATAATATATATAAGCTTTACATAAAATCTCTAAATTGCTGGTATAAAAATATCTGGCAATTTAAATGCAATGCAATTTGTTACAATTTATATTATTTTGTACATGCATGGTATTATTATTTTAAACATGCATGGTACAAATTTCCAGAAACTTATGCGAAAGAAGATGGTTCTCTGTCGAACCTTCTACGGACAACTTCCAAGTCTACGACTCTACATACTAACTCGATTTAAAAAATTTTGGCGACTTACCTTCTTAATTAAGACAATAATTCGGTCTCCTAATTAATGTAAAAACTCGTGACATTTCAAATTTGGACAATTTACTTTATTTGACACTAAGCACATAGTAGGTTATCTCTGACTATGTAGCTGTCAGATTATTTGTTACGCGATTGGTCGAAACCCGCATCCAATGAACGACGTGCCTGAGGGACATTTCCTCACCCTTTCATACTCCCCTGTTGCCAAGAAGTGTAGGACGACGACGATGACGAGGACGATGCTGAATTTTAATAACATAAAATTCAGCAAATTGCAACTTTACATCGAAATATCTCAGCTCATAAGGCCCGTAGGAACAAAACGAAGACACTTTTCTTATGTAAATCAAACCCAAGCTATCCATTCCCACACAGCACACGGCGCCTTAAAGGCGCCTGTTTTCGGCCTGTTTTAGGCCTGAGCGCCTGAGCGTCCGGATTTGTAACAAGGCGCCTTTAAGGCGCCTTTTGGGCGTCTTAAAGGCCCCTATAAGGCGCCTTTAAAGCCGGGGCCAGACCTGAATGAGTATACGCTGAGCAGGCTGAGCGGCGCACGAATATTCTGATGTGGACGGGTGAAACGGTAGCTAGGGCCGCATGCTTCTACGTCAGAAAGGCTGAGCGTGAACGCATATGCTAGTGTGGACGGGTCATTCGTGGTGACTCGGCTCATTCGACCCGACTCGGGGATGCCGGCGAAGGCACATGGCCTGAGCCGACCGTTGTCGGTTTTCTTCCGCACATCAAAGGGAGTTTGGAGTGCATTGCGTTCAGCGTGGAAGATAGAGGCAGAATGTGATACTTTTCTAAAATCCTCGATGTCACGGATTTTCATGATATTGAAATACACATATGGTAGCCCATATGAAATTAGGGAGGGTTAAGTCCTCATTTTTGCAGATTCGAAATTGTTTAAAAAATACAAATCTTCAAAGTTTCCTGCTTTCGGTGATTTTTACGAAACGCCTACAGAAATTAATTTTAATGTCTTAAATTATTGAAGGCATAGACTAAATAAATTTAATCCATTGCTAATATTGACATAAACCAGGCATGGAACTAAAGTGAACGCAGCGGCCGTTTTTCGGAGGCAACGCCTCCTTTCTCCCGCCGCGCGTCTTCGCCCCCGCGGCGGGCCTACGAGCTTCGAGTGCCTCAGACCCGTACCATATGAACCGCGCGTGGCGCATTGACAAAACAAAAACGCATCGACAATCGTGCTCTCTGGGTCGATGTGGAAACCTATTGATACAATGTCGCCCCAATGCGCCACGCGCGGTTCATATGGCACGGGCCTGAAGCGCTCGACGAACTTAGGCCCGCCGCGGGGGCGAAGACGCGCGGCGGGAGAAAGGAGGCGTTGCCTCCGAAAAACGGCCGCTGCGTTCACTGTAGTTCCATGCCTGACATAAACAGATAATCAAAAATTTAAAAATTACATTTTGAATAATAATAATAATGCAATTAACATATGATAGACTTTAAAGCTCTATTGTACTGAATAATTTGTCTTTCTTTTCTTCACTACACCCTGCATTGTTCTTAATTCATATAGCCAGGCCGACTCGCTGTTGTGTTAAAAAATCACACGAGATTCTCGTGGTTCGCGACAGCTAAAGATTGAAGGACAGAGAGTGTTTGGAGTAGTGCAGACGAAAGGATTGCCTGCCATATAACACCGAGGAAGGGACCTCGGGACCCTCGACCAAAGGAAGGTCAGGCTCGCCGCGATGTTCGGGCTCTTCACAGCCGATGTTGGTGAAATCCCAGACCATCAAAGGAATGGCTCACCCACATGGGGTAAACAACTGTAGTGGTGCATCCCTGTCCCTCACACCACCATGACTTGTTGTCGCCCTTACAATTGGGGGTGTCAAGTAGTTTAAAGAAGCAAGACAAGGTGGTAATAAACGAAGAGTGTCCCACAGACCTTTCCAATGTACCTACGCCTACGGGATATGTAAGGGATGCCGATGGATTCCTTATATTTTTCCGATGAAAATCATTCCAAATTTCATATAAATCCGACTATTTTTAACGAATTCAGCTTGAAATGATATAAAACAATTTTTCCTGAAATTTCCTTCGTTATGGTCTGAATTACATTGTTCTTGGTGTCAGTTTCATCGGCGAAACATAAGGAATAAATTGACGTCGTTTTCGCAAAGATGTGATGAGAAATGCGGAACTCTTGAACATTTCTGAATTTTTAATGGTATTCCAACCGTTTGAAGGATCGAAACCCATCAAATTCGGTGAGGCACTGCAGGGGGTTGTCCTAGCCACGGGGTACCAGGTGGCAACTCTTTGACACGCGTCGGTGGACAATCACTCTGTATTGGTAAACGGGATGACTCGGAGGGTTGAGCTGTATGTTTATTTAGCTAACTATGTAGCACACCATCTTTACGACTGCGGAGTGGGCTAAGTTAAGCACAGAAGTTGGTGAAGAAAGATACAATGGCACTTTCGACCCCTCCGCATGCGTCATTCATGCGCGCTCAGCCTGCTCAGCGTATACGCATTCAGGTGTGGCCCCGGCTTAAGGCGCCTTGTAACTACACTGGCCCCATCTATACAAAGTTTCACAGGCGCCTTACAGGCGTCTATAAGGCGCTGACAAGGCGCCTCTTGAGGGACTGTCGACGGCCTTATAGGCGCCTTTTTGGCGTCGTCATTCGTGTACCTGCACTAACGCCATCTATACAACGTCGTCTATACTATGAGATGCATTTCAGTCTTAAAGGGTATTTCAGCGAAAGTGTATTACCGACTCCTAATTTGAAGACTAGACGTAGCGCTCTCTGCTTATGGACATCGTGCAATTCAAGAACTACTCTAAAATGTACCGAAATGTTGAAAGATTTGTTTGGAGCGAGAGTTTGAAACAGGCGGCAGGTGTAGAGACGTGTACGTGCGTTAGAGATGTACGAATTTCTTTCCGAAAATCTATGCGGGGAGTGTGGAGTCATATGGACCCGAATATTGTACATCCTGAGAATTTGTATTTTATCGGGTCTAAATTAGGCTAAAAGCATTGGGACGGTGTTGAAGACGGTTATCGATACGATTAAAATAAAATTAAATTTGATAAAAATATATTTTCATTTATTTCATTACTGTATACTACAAATTATATCATCCACTGCATTACACTATGTGTGTTTACAAATATTGAAAAACTACAATATTATTATACTATTTGTTATAAATTATATTCTCATCAGATCTTTACGAAAAATCACCGGAAACAAAAAACTAACCGTATCCACGTGCGAAAAATTCTTACCTGTGGGAGTCTGGTTGCCAGATGTGTAGCTTGGCTATAGCCCGACTCAGCCAGGACTTCGGGGGAAAAGCCCGACAGTATGCCGAAAATCATAAAGTCCTTTTACCTGAGAACGGAGGCACGATAGCGACAAAAGTCGAAATCCATGAAAAACGGCGCGGTGTCGACTACGCCTTATCGACATATCTGGTAGACAAATGTTTCCCAACGAACGCTTCGAGAACAAGCGATTGCCTAGTCGCAAAGAAACGAAGACATTTCGCTTAAAAAATACCAAATTTCCAGCTGTAAATCGTCTGCATCACCAGGACTGTTTAGCTTACGCACACCCTTTCGAAGCCAGATACAGGGTCATCGTTTAATCCTGCAACCCGCGCGCGCGCGAACTTGTAAAATGGCAACACCGCCTCACGGACGCATTCCACTACAACCATGCACCGTCCCGGCGTTTGGAAAGCTGCTAGCGACCGCTGGACAGCAGTGATGCCCGAGCTTCGAGAATTTTGGGCTGGTCTCTTTCAAATTAACGTTGCAAAAAACTATTCAGAATTTCCCGGCCCGGGTTGAAATATTTGAGGCCTTTTTCGTATAACTTTTGAACTATAAAAGATATCGGAATGCAATTAGCGCCGAGAAATGAGGAAAAATTATTCCCTCTTAATGATGGATAATTTAACATATTTTACGTTTACTTAATTTTTCTTTTATCAATTTTTTAACCATAATTGTTTAAAAAGCTTTTGCAAACTGTTTATTTGATAATGTATTTAACGCTGTTTTTAAAACTCGTGATGTTGATAAACAATAGGCTAGTTGTTTCTGTATCCTTACTTTCATAAATTGAGAAATTAAATTTTTATTCAATTATGTGTTAGTTCTGCAGACCTCAAAATTTATTGTTCTGGTTTTCTTTTTTATGATTTTATCCTTAATGCGGTGCATACCTAGATCAGACGTAAGGGGTAACTAATGGGACGTGTCTTTGATTGTAGCGGTGTTTGAATTTTTTGTATACAATTTTTGTGTTTGAATGTTTTAGCTAGTCAACGCCACGCCTATACCGGCTTCCGTTAATGTCATTTTTTGGACCGATGTGCCATTATTGTCGCTTTTACAAGCAAGTGGCGAAAAATCTTTCCGTATAAGGGTATAGCGCTGCGGTCAACCCTGTCGTAGCTAAATTTTTGAAATTGAGACGGGTACAAGATCAGTTGACATTATTTT
This sequence comes from Andrena marginata, assembly GCA_963932335.1. Lineage (NCBI taxonomy): Eukaryota > Metazoa > Arthropoda > Insecta > Hymenoptera > Andrenidae > Andrena > Andrena marginata. Next base: position 27,921,694 of record OZ010662.1, read on the forward strand.
CAAACCTCATTACAGTAATCTGGGGTACGAGTGGTAAGTCGATCATAAAAACGGAGCGCGCGGCTCGATTACCTGGGCCGGGAAATTCCCAAAACCTAGCTCTTTGCGACGCTAAAATTTTCGAAGCTCGGGCATCACTCTTGTCCATCATCACTCGGTCGCTGGCAGCTTTCCGCTGGGCCGGTGCATGGTTGTAGTGAAATGCGTCCGTGAGGCAGAGTTGCCATTTTACAAGTTCGCGCGCGCGCGGGTTGCAGGATTAAACGATGACCCTGTATATAAGTCCCCACCGTAAAACTCGCGAAAGTAGAACAGCATGGGCCCATCCGCCCTCGACTAAACTTATACCTAATAAAAATCACGTTGATTGGAACAATGATGCAATCGAACTTCAAACTAATATAATGATAAAAGTAATAATATTTAATTAAAAAGTAATACTGGAAATAACCCATGTTTTTCAACGTTCGCCGTTAAAAAGTACCGAGGTAATTTTGAGGTACATAATATAACTTGCAGTGACAAAGTTTTTCCTTAATATACAAGGAAGATTTTCACACTGGCGAAATGTTCGTCGAAAGTGAAAATCATGGCATCACGCGCAAGCGAATGCTCGCCGCGCAGACCCCATGGCGCGGTCAGGCCGCACCGAATTTTATGGCTTTCGACCCTCGAAGGGTTTGGAATACCATTAAAAGTAGGAAGAATCCAAGTTCCACATTTCTCATCAGATCTCTGCGAAACCAGCGCCAATCGATTCTTTATTTTTCGCCGATAAAACTGACATCAAGAACGACGCAATTCGGAGCATAATGAAGGAAATTCGATGAAAAATCTATTTTCATCATCTCCATTTAACTTCGTTTAAAGTGGCCCCATTTACATGAAATTTGATATGATTTTCGTCGGATAAACATAAGGAATCCTTCGGTGTCACTTCCGTATCGATACGATAAAGTATAAAGAATTATTTTATTTCTGAAACAGGTATAAATCCTCGGTTGACCGCAGCGATTCGAGGGCAGGTCCCCGCGGTCGAGGGTGAAATATTCATTTCAGCGTATTAAGAATTTCGTTATTCTTCATTCTTCATCGCGTTGATATGGAAATGACACCAATGGATTCCTGGTGTGCTCCCGATTAAAATCATACCAAATGTCATGTAGATTCGAAAAATGCTGTGGGATTGATTCCCAAGAAATAGGGGAAGAAATAGAGTACCAAATAAACAGCTTTCAATTTTTTTTTATAAAAATTAACTGAAAAAAATTGAAAAAAGAATAAATAAATAAATGTAAAAAATATTAAGTTATACATAATTAGGAGGGGATAATTTTTTCCTGTTTTTTGGCGCAAATTTCGTTTCGATATCTTTTATAGTTCAAAAGCTATAGACAAATGTTACCAAATTCTTCGACGATGCGCGCAACCATTCGCGTGCGCGGCTTCACGTTGCACGAGGTACCTGGTTGCGCGCCGAACCATAAAAGTCGACCCTTGTAATAATGTTCGCAGCGCGCATTGCACATGTTTAACCGTGCCTTAATGCGCTGCATAGCAGATTTAGCACTCGCGTTGACTGTTGGTGGCACGCGAAATTTATATATATATCGACATATCTTGTACAGTTATTTATTAATCAGTGTGAAAATTGTTGAAAATCTTCCTTGTATATTAAGGAAAAACTTTGTCACTGTAAGTTATATGTACCTCAAAATTGCCTCGGTACTTTTTAACGGCGAACATTGAAAAACATGGGTTATTTCCAGTATTACTTTTTAATTAAATATTAGTACTTTTTTAACATAAGGGTTTTGTGCATACATTTCACGGCTTCGCTAGAGTTACCTGAAGTTATGTTTTAAGTCTCATAACGATACCTTAATATTTACTCAAGTTATCGCAATTTATGCTTAAAGAAATAATTCTTTGTTTAAAATTTTTACTTCGAATAGTAATGATTGGATAAACAAACTGTAAATAGAAAAAAGGTGTGTCGTGACGAGCTTTACAACAATATATTTTTTAAAATTCAGTTTAATAACATTTAATTTTCCAATCTTTCTTAGCGTTTGGACAATAATTCTTCCCATTTTCCAGCGCTAGTCCCCTTATTGCATCTAACCCTTCGATTAACAATTACTTCCGTTCTACAGTCCATAGTGTATTTGGACGCTAAATGAGTTGTGATATTCCCTGGACAGTTTAAACTTTTGCCCACCAAAAAAAAACCGGGTTTTCAGCCCACTTTGCGCCGCACGCAAAGACGCCTATACCTGACCTGTGATTTTTCCAACGTTAGCGGGCTCGCGCCGCCGACGACCCTCACGATTTCCTGCCTCTGCTTATTGTCACCCCCCTTTGACTCAGGTCGTTGCCAATACGTGCAACGCAGATTTGCGGAAAAGACGGTCGGTCACTGTGAGGTGAAAGTTTTAAGACTCAACCCCTTGAAACACAAACTCTCCTTAATTTCACGTGAACGACGTCACATTTGATTTTGAACAGAATCCCAGACATCGAATTAAAAAAAGTGATCAATTTGGCGCGGAATTAGGCATTCTAAAGGCCGCCATAAGTACACGCTTATTCTTGCCCGTTCGATTTACAGACTTGCATAGAGTCAAAAATTGTAATGCGACACGGAACGCGTGTGTCAATTGTCTAGCATGAACGCAATCACCGCGAGGTTGATTTATCTGGGTTCCGATTTGCCGCAAATCATCAAAATTAACGGGAAGTGTGGGCTACCAGCAGACAGATTTAAAATTATTGACACGTGTAATTTGCTGAGAGGATTTATCGAATCGTACAAAGAAAATCAATGCATTTGGAAAATTAATTCTAAAGATTGTTTGGATAAAAATTAAAAAAAATGTTTATAATATCTTAATCAACAAATTAATGGAATTAGATCAGGATACGAATAAAGATGCAGTAGTAATTCTGTTCTTTTCAGTAACGGCACTCTCTTCTTTCACCACTACTGTACTCGAGATCATTGCTTCTTTTTATTAGCGTTTTCTCCGGGTTTAAACGGCCGATTTTTAAGCCGATTTCGTGATCTCTTTTCTAGGCGACGAAGAAAGATACGACATTGATGCCTCGTATACCTACACTTTTATTCATCTTTTGGCTGTTTAAATTCATGAAGGATGATGTAAAATCTTTACAACTTTCAGAATTATAAGCGTTGTCATCCGAACACATCCTTATTGACTTGTCCCAAGGCTAGCGACTTTTCCATTGGGTAGAAAAAAGTAAATCAAACGTTTTTTTAATCCTTACGAGTGTCGCTATCGTCCTTACCACGACCATAAATTTGAAAAAAAATCTACAAAATGGAAGTCGGTTAAAGATAAAATACGTTTTCTCATGCAGTTTTTAACTTTTAGGTGGCTCCAAAAAAATCGATGTTCAGAAAATATTGACCTGATTTTTGTAGTGGCGATAACGAAACTCATAAGGATTAAAAAAACCTTTGGTTCAATATTTTCTGCTTTTCTCCTTTAAAGAGCTTTTCTGACAAGTCTTCAGAGGTATATCTGTCGGCAGGATGAGGGTTGTGCCGCGTAGTGGGGGGTGGCGAGGATTCCTTGTAGCCAACAGGTAGCAAGGGAACTGCGGCAGTTATCGCCAGTTATCGCAGAACCATCCACGGGGACGCACGCTATTATTCGCTACTTTTCATACATTTTTCACATATTTTTTCATTTTATTGTTAGTCTATAGTTTATTCCTAGTTTATTTCTTATTATATTACATATTTAGTTGTAGTATTTTTATATTAGTTTCGTAGTGTATTTTATCGTGTTTTTCTTGTATTTCTAGCGTATTTTTATCGTGTTTTATCGTATTTTTGTCGTATTTTTGATAGTATTTTTATTGTTTTTTTTTAGTACTAGCTTACGTATTTAAAATTAGTGTGTTTAGTGTGTTTATTTGGCGTTTGGTTTGGAATACATACATATATTCTGCAGGTAAGTTCTATATCCCTATATTTCTGAAACCAGTGTTGCATTTTGCTTTTTTCTACATTACAGTCAGCTTATTTCTATTTTTTTGATTACTTTAATAATGACTGGCAAATTGAAATTGAATAAGTACTATACGCGCGCCAACAGATCACTTAATGTGATTCTCTTTACGAAGCCATCACGACATCGTTAGATGCTAGTTCTTCACATTTAACATCTACAATCCATTTTGTTAGCACCCGACTATTGAAATTTAATCTGGAATTAGTTCACAATCATTTTCACATTCAACACCTTGTCTTTATCTTCTCATTACCAATACACTTATATGTTTCACCTGGCACAAGTTCGCAATCTTCTCCCAATATTTCCGAAAGTAATGTAGAATTGTCTCCGAATTTAGAAGAAATTCAGAATTTTGCGTCCTTCGAAAATTCACAGACTTTTGAAGAATGAGCAACTGAATTGAATAGTCCTAATTTAGCCTCTTCATTGGCAGAGTGGGCTGTAACATCAAGAGACACGGTAGTGTCTCGCGCCAAGTATATATAGATATATGCGCAGCGCGAGACGCCGAGTGTCTATATTACGCCACGACTCGCTATCAAGAACCCTCAGATTTCCGAATCTCAATAACGGCTGATCCGATTAGGTTTTGAATGGTCTTAATGGATAGCTTGGGTTTGATTTACATAAGAAAAGTGTCTTCGTTTTGTTCCTACGGGCCTTATGAGCTGAGATATTTCGATGTAAAGTTGCAATTTGCTGAATTTTATGTTCTTAAAATTCAGCATCGTCCTCGTCCTCGTCGTCGTCCTACACTTCTAGGCAAGAGGGGAGTATCAAAGGGTGAGGAAATGTCCCTCAGGCACGTCGTTCATTGGATGCGGGTTTCGGCCAATCGCGTAACAAATAATCTGACAGCTACATAGTCAGAGATAACCTACAATGTGCTTAGTGTCAAATAAAGTAAATTGTCCGAATTTGAAATGTCACGAGTTTTTACATTAATTAGGAGACCGAATTATTGTCTTAATTAAGAAGGTAAGTCGCCAAAATTTTTTAAATCGAGTTAGTATGTACAGTCGTAGACTTGGAAGTTGTCCGGAGAAGGTTCGACAGAGAACCATCTTCTTTCGCACAAGTTTCTGGAAATTTGTACCATGCATGTATAGAATAATAATACCATGCATGTACAAAATAATATAAATTGTAACAAATTGCATTGCATTTAAATTGCCAGATATTTTTATACCAGCAATTTAGAGATTTTATGTAAAGCTTATATACATTATATTTAGAAATGAAGGAGACGCAGAGGACCTGGATAAAAATGAAAGGGACGCAGAGGCTTGGATAGAATTGAAGGGGACGCACAGGCTTGGATGGATAGAAATGAAGGGAATGTACAGGCGTGGAGGTTGTCCGGAGAAGATTAGATAGATAGACAGAGTATCTTGTTTCGCACAAGTTTCTGGAACTTTGTCAAATAAGGTAAATCGACAAAATTTGTCTAAAGACATAGCATTAAGAATTATTAAGAAAATAGATTATGGTGGACTGCTTGCAATGTAAAGCAAGTCACATTAGTGAAGAAAGTACACTGAAAACACATCTACGTTAATGCTTTTCAATCTTTTGTGAAAGACATTCGTAATACTTTAATTAATAAAATCCAAAGTAGTTGTCACGCTATTCATTAATTCATTAATTTTTTAGATTCCCATTATTTCAATTCACCAATAAACATACTAAATTAGTTTCATTCCAACACCAATAAAGTGTGCGTTAAAACTATTGGATCTCCTCGTTCATTTTCGCTGAATCATTACCATTAGCATTTAAATTTCCTGCAACAAGACTTTCTACCATACGCTCTCACCTCTTTTGGACACATTATTTAGTCTCTACTCTCGCTAAAGCAAAAGGCCACTCTATTTCTATAAATAGTAAGTTCTATGTTAAGTTGTATATAATTAAAATGTGGCTTTATATATTTACAGATAATCAAAGCAGAAGATAATGCAGTGTAGCAATACGGAAATTTAATATATGTACTATTTCCACAACCAAAGTAGTAATAGCTGGACAATCATATAAAGTTATGAATGCTATATTTCATAGTGGTTCATGTATTGGGGATGGCCATTACACCAGTATATGTAAAGAAGAAGGAATGACTAGTAGTTGGATTGAAGCTGATGACGTGCAAATTAAAAAAAAAAGGCAATGGCCCAAAGGCGCTAAAAATCTTTATATTTTATTCTTACAAAAAAATGATAATAAATAAGCATGGTAGTGAACCGATGTACGATCCCATAAAAAGAATCCCATTTAAAAACTTGTCGTAATTTAATAACAGTAAACACTACAAAATGTGTGAAATCCCCACAAAATTACCTTTTTACAAAAAGGTACAAAAAGAGCGCCAAGTATATAATCTCTTCAAAAAGAATCCTATTTAAAAACAATGTCGTAAATTAATATAAATTTAATAATGTTCTATACTTTACAAAAATAATGTTCTAGACTGTACAAAAATAATGATATACAACAATTGCGCCAATTATCACAATGACTATTTATACAAAGAAAAAATCACAATAGTACAATGAAAAAATGTATTAAATAATATCAAGCAGATATATTTTATACAAATATGTTAGAAAAATTAGCCTTGAAGGTAGAAAAAAATGTTAAGGAAGCACTCTCCAGGACAGTTCTGGGGTAAGTGCCGTGTGGTTCATCACAGTCCTCTTACCAGAAGGCAAAACCTTCCCCACTCCGTGGCCAGATCCTCCAGGAACAGAGTCCCTATACTTTGGCAATACGGCGTCGGGCCGATTGCCATTCCCATAGTCTTTATCTTTTCTAAATAACCAATCCTTCGACACTCGATAGCTACGAGACCCAACGCGGTCATCAGCCATCGCCCGTCGCCAGGTCTGTTTAGTCTCACGTACCCTCCAACAATACCGCGCGCAGGCTAAGTCCCTGCCATAAATCCTTAAAGGCAATCCAGCATGGGGCTATCCGCCTTCGACCTCACCCTTAAATTTGGTGACGCTAACACGGCCAACCTGGCATGCCTCGCGCTCTCGAGAAGCATCCATTCACACAATAGCCACATTTAAAATTAAGAGGACTAATCCACTCGGTCATTCCTGACACCATACACGGGCACACATGCCAAAAGCAATCAAATGAACCTTGCAGCAGCTCAGCGGCCAAGACACGCACAAACGTGTTTCGCAACAGATCATAGATCAAGACACGCACAATTGTGTTCCGCAACAGATCATAGATCAAAACACGCACAATTGTGTTCCGCAACAGATCATAGATCAAGACACGCACAATTGTGTCCCGCCACAACAGCTCAAAGGCCAAAACACGTACAATCCTGTTCCAAAACAGATCAAAGGTCAAGACACGCACAATTGTGTCCCGCCACAACAGCTCAAAGGCCAAAACACGTACAATCCTGTTCCAAAACAGATCAAAGGTCAAGACACGCACAATCGTGTCCCGCCACAACAGCTCAAAGGCCAAAACACGTACAATCCTGATCCAAAACAGATCAAAGGTCAAGACACGCACAATCGTGGACCTTATTTTTCGACTTTCAAATTTTTTTCGGGACACCCCCCAGGATTGTGCCATTGGGTGAAAAAATAATGTGTATAAAATTTGAAATCGATCGGACAACGGGAAGACGTGCCTCATCGCAGTTGAAGTTTTTTTATTTTTGGAACTCGTTTTTCTCCATTGTAGTATATCGTTGATATACATTTTTATATATCGTTGAATTTGCCTTTTTACGCTCTATAACAATATAGAAACAAAGTATAAGATCACTTGAAAAAAAACATCATGACCTTGAAATCTCAAAAATTGATTTTCAGAAAAAAAAAATTTATTTGGCATTCTTTTTATCTTGCCAAACAGTACAAATTTTGTCTAAGAATTTTTTTTATATCTTTATAAATAACAGATTTAAAAATTTTAATGGGGTAACTAATACGTTTATCAAGATTACATTGTTTTTTAATTATTTAATATTATAATTAATTTATACGCGCGGAGTAGATTGTGTAAATGGGCATGACAATTTTGAAAATGCCGTTATATTTGTATCAGGTAGGTAGTTCGAACCTCTAAGAATCCGTTAGGTTTCGACTTGCTCTGAACAGAAGATCCAGAACCGTAGGTTTAGGAGGGGCCAGGGCTTTGGAATAAAAAACTGAATTTCATAGTGTAAGGAATATGGAATTTCGACTGTCTTTCGATGTATTTCCAAGCGGTCATTTAGCCGTCGTCGTAGAGCAGGGGTGTCAAACTAGCGGCTCGCGAGCCGCAGTGGCTCCTTCTCCTCTTCGCCTGCTCCGTAGAGCCGTAGGAGAACGGCCCCCTCCACACCTACTTCTGCTGAATTTCTCCTCCGGGTGCCGCACTCTCTCCCTGCAGTGTGTCGTGCAACGCCTGGAGAAAAATAAGTGGGGGAACCGGCTGACCGGGGGCCTGACTCGTGCGGCTCTCGAAGTGGGGAAGTTCGACACCCCTGTCGTAGAGGGTCTTGGAAAAGAGAAAGTGTAAGCGGCAATTGGGGGTGTCATAAACCCTTCCGGGGACTGCGACTGGGCCTAAACAAGGGAGGCTCGAAGCGACTGCGTTGCCGAGGGGCATTCTTGAATGTATCATTGTCGACGACGCATCGTTGCTTTTTCGTGAAATACTGCGATACAAAACGATATACATTCGCTTTACAACGCTTTACATTCTGTTATACTTTTCAAATCTCTTACAATAGTGTCTATATCCTGACTGTGCAGCGAAGTAAATTCGAAAATTCGAATCAAAAATGCAAACTAGAAGCGAAAAATTGTTTCTATTGGATCATGACGAAAGTCAAATAATTGGTGCCAAGTTGCCATCTAATGTACAAGTGCTCCGAGTTTTGTTTTATAACATGCGTAAGGTGCAACTAAAACTTCGTGCGAGTGCTTCTTTAGTTTTGAAGGAAGTTGAGGTCATGTGGGAAAAAGCACGGATCCCTACAAAGAAAACGCAGCATAGCATTACAAAATTAGAATCGCTATACGATGATTGGAGGGCGGTACAACGAAATTCTACACGCCGAAGTGAACTTAAAAAAAAACGAGAGCAAGATTTTCTCGATAAAATGGATGACCTCTTCGATATTGCACACGCTGATGCATTACAATTAATACAAATCGAAGAAGACAAATTATTTTTGGAAAACCAAAGAAAGAAGGGACGACCTGGGTCAATGATTGGGACAGATCGCGTGGTATTCGAGCAAGAAAAGAAACAAGCAATACGAAAAGAGCAACAAGAATCCAGACAAATGCAATATGAAAGGAGTATTGCTGAAGGTACATATTTCGTACATCATATTTAATTTTTATACGTCTAAATATTGTGAATTATATTATTTTTATATTACTTTTACTATTTCTATTAACATTTTTATTTTTTTTAAACAAGTCAGAACAGTAGAATTTCAATCATCATCATCGTCATCATCCTCCATTGAATATCAAAGTCAGTTCCATGGCATTGAAAATGTTGGAATTGAAGATCCGGTGGATTTACCTGGTCCGAGTAACTCCAAAAGAAGGCGTGCTCAAAAACAATTTATAACGCCAAATCTGGTTGCCATGCTCGACAGATGCAAAGTGAGTGATCGCGATAGTATTGGTATCATCTCAACAATTGCACAAGCTCTCGGGCATAATATAGACGATCTAATAATAAATCGATCATCTATTCGCCGCCAGAGAACTAAACATCGTGCAGAACTTGCAAATAAATTACGCGAGAAATTTAATGATTGTGAGCTCAATGCAATTACAGTCCATTGGGATGGAAAACTTTTACCAGTTTTAGAGGGGACAGGAAAGATCGAAAGACTACCAGTGTTAATCAGTTCCAAAGGTGTGGAAAAATTACTAGGTATTCCAACGATTGCATCTAGCAGTGGAGACAACCAAGCTTCTGCGGTATATGATTTGTTAGAAGAATGGGGATTATCCAACAAAGTGCAAGCACTTTGTTGTGATACTACCGCCTCAAATACTGGACGCTACCAAGGAGCCTGCGTTCTTCTTGAACAAAAATTGGAAAGGGAAATTCTATATTTGCCCTGCAGACACCATATATATGAAATCATTTTACAAAGCGTCTTCAAAGAAAAAATGTACCAGTCTTCCGGTCCAAATGTTCCACTGTTCAAAAATTTTCAAAATGCTTGGACAACAATAAACAAATTGAATTTTGTATCCGGAATTGAAACACAATATGTCCGTTAAACAATTACAGATACAGTTATTCAAGAAACAATCAAATTTTCAACAGAAGTTTTACAAAGAGAGCAGCAACCTAGAGAAGATTACAGAGAATTTTTACAATTAATAATTATTTTCCTCGGTGGGACTCCACCAAAAAATATAAGCTTTCGAGCCCCAGGAGCTTTCCACCACGCTCGATGGATGGCAAAAGCTTTATATTGCTTGAAAATATATTTATTTAAACATCAATTTTCAATAACTGTGGAAGAAGAAACTGGAATTCGTGATATATGCGTCTTTCTCGCCACTTTTTATATAAAACCGTGGATTCGAGCTACAAAGACAGCGGAAGCTCCACGACATGATTTAGAGTTTTTGCAAAAACTCTATGCGTACCGCAAAATCGATAAAAAAATAAGCCTTATAGCTGTAAAAAAAATGTGCAACCATTTATGGTATTTATCACCAGAAACGGCAGCATTAGCATTTTTTGATAAAGCTGTGGGAAAGTGCACAAAATTACGAATGGTGGAAGCGCTTAATACTGAAGTCGACGAATCGTGCAAAAAATTTATAATTAATCCGAATGATGTAGGAAACTATATTGAAATAGGAATTGAACATTTTATTTCTCAAGCTTCAAAAAAATTTTTCGAGCGATTCGCAATTCCCATTGAATTTTTAAAAAAGGATCCTGATGTATGGGAAAATGAGAACGATTTTCTATACGGATTGAACATCGTTCAAGGATTAAAAGTTGTTAATGACACTGCTGAGCGTGGTGTTAAACTTATGCAGGAATACAATCAGGTATTGGTAAAAAATGAGGAGGAAAAACAATATATATTACAAATTGTTTCCGAACATAGGAAACAGTTTCCAGATGTAAGAAAACAGTCACTATTAAAAGAAATATAAAATATTTACTCGAAAAAAAACTTTCACTTTTTATTCCTCCAAATATTCCTTTTCAGATCTGAAACTACTTTCTTGAATTATGTATTACATTATAAGTATGTTATAATATACGTATTATATTATATTGGGAATTGTTTAAAAAGAAAAATCAAAATATCTTCATTTGCGAATATATGAAAAAATTTCTTAGACAAAAGTTGTACTGTTTGGCAAGATAAAAAGAATGCCAAATAAATTTTTTTTTTCTGAAAATCAATTTTTGAGATTTCAAGGTCATGATGTTTTTTTTCAAGTGATCTTATACTTTGTTTCTATATTGTTATAGAGCGTAAAAAGGCAAATTCAACGATATATAAAAATGTATATCAACGATATACTACAATGGAGAAAAACGAGTTCAAAAAATAAAAAAACTTCAACTGCGATGAGGCACGTCTTCCCGTTGTCCGATCGATTTCAAATTTTATACACATTATTTTTTCACCCAATGGCACAATCCTGGGGGGTGTCCCCCCCAAAAACCTCAAATTTATTTTTCGACAAGAATAACTAAGGTCCACCCTATTGTATATGGTTAAATGATGTTTTCCCTGACAAATGGCGAGAAGCGATAGTTGTCCCCATCCCAAAACCTGGCAAAAACAAAACCAATCCCAATAGCTATAGACCTATCGCCCTCACATGTTGCCTGTGCAAATTATTAGAAAAAATTTTAAACAAAAGACTGCGGTGGTACCTGGAAACAAATAACTTACTAGATAGAAACCAGAACGGGTTCAGACAATATCGCTCCACAATTGATAGTCTCACAATGCTAGACACAAATATCTGTGAAGCCTTCCTTAAAAAACAACATCTAATAGCAATATGCCTAGACATCGAGAAGGCTTACGATATGATATGGAGACACCGAATTATACAAGTCCTTAAGAATTGGAACATCAACGGAAATATGCTTCAATTCATATCAAATTTTTTAAGAGACAGATCTATCCGCGTTCGTGTTAATGGTCAATTATCAAAGAAAACCATAGTCTCAAATGGAGTACCGCAAGGGTCAGTTTTAAGCGTAACGTTATTCCTGGTGGCAATTAACGATATCACCAAAACGCTCCCTAAGCCAGTTAAATACACCGTATTCGCAGACGACTGTACTATCTTTATTACTGGAAAAAATCCAAAACCCAGCCAACAAATTCTTCAAGATTGCTTGGACAAACTTCAAAATTTCGCCCTACAGACTGGCTTTAAATTTTCCAAAAATAAAACCACAGCAACCATATTCTCGAAAAATAGGTCTATCCAAAACCACCAGCTGGAGTTACACTTGGGCCACCACCAACTCATTATAACTGACACACCAAAAATTCTTGGCCTAACTTTTGACAGAAAACATACTTGGACCCCATTCCTCAAAAACCTCAAAAATGAGTGTTACCGAAGGTTAAATATTATGAAAGTGATCGCATCTAAAAGCTGGGGAGCCGAAATCCAAGTTCTATTAAAAACTTACAAGGCACTAATCTTATCCAAGTTGGATTATGGATCAACTGTATATGGGTCGGCTAAACCACACATCTTAAAAATACTGTCACCAGTACACAACGCCGGAGCCAGGCTGGCAACTGGGGCCTTCCGTACCAGTCCGACTACTGCAGTATTGTGCGAAGCAAATCTCCCACCACTAGAAGTCAGGAGAAAACAAATGACCCTGTCATACGCAGCATCCAAAACCGCGACACCATCGAACCCCATCCACGACCTGATTACTGCAAGCACACTTCAAAACGATTTTGCAAATAAACCTAAACTACCGAAACCGTTGAGCTTCCGACTGGAAAGATATTTAGAGAGTTTACAGATCGATCTGCCTCCTACTATACCGAGAAGACAATACCAAAAACCACCATGGACGATAGAAACCCCCCGTATAATCGACAAATTCCTAAACGTAGGCAAAAACACTGATGCGAGCATACTCAAAACCCTATACAGTGAACTAACAAACGAATACCCAGATCACAAACAACTGTTTACCGACGCCTCAAAGTCAAAAACGGGAACCGGATGCGCAGTATGCACCCCTGAACATAAGTTGCTCTTCAAACTCCCAGAAGTTTTTACAATATTCAACAGTGAAGCAATCGCCGTTCTACAAGCCTTAAAATACATAGAGGATACGACACACGACGAGTTTATTATATTCACTGATTCCAAAAGCGTTGTGTCGGCTTTACAAAACACCCAAACCAAAAACACAATAATCCAGAATATCATTGAAATGTCTTCAAGACTCAGATGTTCCAAAAAAAAAATATTCTATATTCCTGGATCCCTTCACACGTTGGCATGAAAGGAAATGAAGAAGCCGACGCAGCAGCTAAACAAGCAACCTCCGACCCCGACGCACCCACTACAATGCTGAGTCCTGTACTTTACGAGGATCTGCAAAAGCACTTTAAAAAAGCAACAGCAGTATCTTGGAACGACGAATGGATAAATTCAAGACCTACCACTCTACACCAAATCCGCAAGAACACAAGTGATATCAGCCCGGCTATGTGTTTGAACAGAAAAGAGCAAGTTACACTTACACGAGTAAGAATAGGCCACACGAACTGGACACACTCCCACCTGATTACCAAAACCGAACCAAACACCTGCGATTCCTGCGGTGTGAAAAACTCTGTTATTCATACCTTAACCACTTGTCCAAAGTACAGCGGGAAAAGAACAGAGCATAACATACAAAATGCACTAAATATGTTACAAAAAGAAGACTCATGTGAAAACGTGCTAACCTTCCTAAAGGACATTGGAGTCTACAGCCTGATCTAGATACACCATACTCCACCGATTCATACTGTGGTCACTAATAACCTCAGAAGGTGCATGTGACCTTAAACTCGCAATAAAAAAAAAAAAAAAAAAGTATAAGTCTGGCGAAACCAAGTTGATGGCTGTTTATGTACTCTGTTATTTCCTCTTCTTCTAGGACCCCTCTGTTAGTTACTTCTTGTTTCAGTGTTGCATCTTCATATTACAAAAGTAATATCGTGCTCCTCTTCTTTACAGTTGCATGTTGTTTAACTGTTATTCCGCTTTACATACTGAAAATTATCATTATGGTTCAATGCTCTGCTTTTGAATGCCACTTATTCCCTAAAATATTTGTATTAGAAAAACAGTGGGAACTTGCCATGAATCGTACAAATTTCAAGGCAACTAAGCATTCGAAGGTCTGCTCTGACCACTTCAAACCTACAGACTATTTGAAAGAAGATTTTTATTCAGGTATCCACCACACCAAAAAAATATTAAGAAAAGGTGTAATTCCTTCCGTTTTTATTTGGACCAAAAAAGATCATGCAGTTGGAGTATTAAAAGAACCAGCAGAAGATCCTAATTTTAGACATAGTTTATTGCATGATTTTGAAAATAATGTAACTCAAGATATAAATTCTGTGGGTGAAGAGGAAGATGTCCTCAATGAACATATTGATGTTACGACTGATGTTGATGCATGAATTGGACACCCTTTGCCGGGGTTCCCTGTAGCACGGACAGGGCTGTAAAATTTATTGCGGCAGGCAATACTTGAGGTCTGGCCTGGTCGTCTGTGTTGCAGATGTGTACCTCTCAGGGTTAGGCCCGAATCTTCGTCAAAATTAAGAGGGACTTGACCTTGAGTGTTGCCAGATGCATCTTTAGGGAAAGTCGAGTTACCCTCACCGGCGATGTTTTCCCACCACGGTCTTTATTTTGCCCACTGTTTTCGGGCGACCAATAGCAATAGCGGTTTTCTCACCCCGGTTTTTTTCGACAGCCAATGACTGGGCTTCGTAGCCTTCTTGCGAAAAGAATGTACGCCTCGCTGGCAGATAGAAGCTAGATTTTGAATACAACGCAACACGTTCACTAGAGCTAGACTTGTACTTTGATTTTCTCCCTTATCCAACAGAAGGGATGGTCCTTCGAGTGAGTCTTGATAGCCGGCACGTTACGTGCAAACTCTTCAATGCCTGAACGATCTGAATGATCAATGACGGGTTAAAAACAACTGATGTGAGCTGTGCTATAAAGAATACTCCAACTCCAACTTTTTGTTCTATTGGCACTCAAAAAACATTTCAGTTGTACTATTGTGATTTTTTCTTTGTATAAATAGTCATTGTGATAATTGGCGCAATTGTTGTATATCATTATTTTTGTACAGTCTAGAACATTATTTTTGTAAAGTATAGAACATTATTAAATTTATATTAATTTACGACATTGTTTTTAAATAGGATTCTTTTTGAAGAGATTATATACTTGGCGCTCTTTTTGTACCTTTTTGTAAAAAGGTAATTTTGTGGGGATTTCACACATTTTGTAGTGTTTACTGTTATTAAATTACGACAATTTTTTAAATGGGATTTTTTTTATGGGATTGTACATCGGTTCACTACCATGCTTATTTATTATCATTTTTTTGTAAGAATAAAATATAAAGATTTTTAGCGCATTTGGGCCATTGCCTTTTTTTTTAATTTGCACGTCATCAGCTTCAATCCAACTACTAGTCATTCCTTCTTCTTTACATATACTGGTGTAATGGCCATCCCCAATACATGAACCACTATGAAATATAGCATTCATAACTTTATATGATTGTCCAGCTATTACTACTTTGGTTGTGGGAATAGTACATATATTAAATTTCCGTATTGCTACACTGCATTATCTTCTGCTTTGATTATCTGTAAATATATAAAGCCACATTTTAATTATATACAACTTAACATAGAACTTACTATTTATAGAAATAGAGTGGCTTTTTGCTTTAGTGAGTGTAGAGGCTAAATAATGTGTCCAAAAGAGGTGAGAGCGTATGGTAGAAAGCAGGGAGTCGAGACCGAAGCAGAAACCGAATTTCTGACCGGTCGCGACCGGTCTAGCGACCAGTAACCGAAGCGAAAAGGGACCGCTGTTGTGACCGTAACAGTGAGAGGTTGTGGAGGGAAACCGAACTCCAGACCGATTGCCTCTTGACCGGGAATCTCAGACCGTACTTTTAACGAGACCAATCGAAACCAAACCGAAGGCATGACCAGTCGGCCGACTAGTCGGTTGATCGGTCGCAAACGGTCGCGTTAATTTATGGAGAGATTTCTGTTCCTCTCCATAAATTACGACTCGGAGCGGTTCGGAGCGGCTCGGTTCTGTTCGGATCGGTTCAACCTAGCTGAATAAGCCGGGAAGGCATGGATGCTATTCCTGCCGCTCACACTGTTTGTCACTCTCGTGACGGGTTTCTTGATAACAGACTTTTGCAGTTATTTGTTATTACAACTGATTCATAAGATGTTAAATAATATTTTCACACGTTATTCCGAGAGATAAAAATTGAAACATTATAATAAATTTTGCTGTGAAATTTGTTATTTATGCTATTGTTAAATATATTTAAATTGTATTACATTCCTATCTTCTGTTTTTCCACACTTGGACATACTTTTAAAATAATCACATGAAGAATTATATTTTCAACCATTTTCTTGTTATTTATATATTAACAATAATTTATTTATATTAACTACTTCTATTAAAATAATACATAACTAGTGTTTGAAATACAATAATATCTCGGCAGATCGACATAGTTTGGAATGGACAGTGTTACAGTAACAAATAACTGCAAAAGTCTGCTATCAACAAACCCCTCACGAGAGTGACAAACAGTGTGAGCGGCAGGAATAGCATCCATACCTTCCCGGCTTATTCAGCTAGGTTGAACCGATCCGAACAGAACCAAGCCGCTCCGAACCGTTCCGACTCGTAATTTATGGAGAGGAACAGAAATCTCTCCATAAATTAACGCGACCGTTTGCGACCGGTCAAGACCGAAAGTCTGAGAGAAATTCTCTCTCGAGTTTTGGTCGAGAGAAAACTCCTCACCGCTCGTCGCTCTCTAGTTCGGTCGAGAGAAAAATCCTGACCGTTCGGTCGCTCTCTAGTTCGGTCGAGAGAACCGTAAATGCCATATTGGTCGGTCTCACTGACCGCGACCGCGACCGAAACCGAAATTCTATCGGTCTCGACTCCCTGGTAGAAAGTCTTGTTGCAGGAAATTTAAAGGCTAATGGTAATGATTCAGCGAAAATGAACGAGGAGATCCAATAGTTATAACGCACACTTTATTGGTGTTTGAATGAAACTAATTTAGTATGTTTATTGGTGAATTGAAATAATGGGAATCTAAAAAATTAATGATTTAATGAATAGCGTGACAACTACTTTGGATTTTATTAATTAAAGTATTACGAATGTCTTTCACAAAAGATTGAAAAGCATTAACGTAGATGTGTTTTCAGTGTACTTTCTTCACTAATGTGACTTGCTTTACATTGCAAGCAGTCCACCATAATCTATTTTCTTAATAATTCTTAATGCTATGTCTTTAGACAAATTTTGTCGATTTACCTTATTTGACAAAGTTCCAGAAACTTGTGCGAAACAAGATACTCTGTCTATCTATCTAATCTTCTCCGGACAACCTCCACGCCTGTGCATTCCCTTCATTTCTATCCATCCAAGCCTGTGCGTCCCCTTCAATTCTATCCAAGCCTGTGCGTCCCTTTCATTTTTATCCAGGTCCTCTGCGTCTCCTTCATTTCTAAATATAATATATATAAGTTTTACATAAAATCTCTAAATTGCTTGTATAAAAATATCTGGCAATTTAAATCCAATGCAATTTGTTACAATTTATATTATTTTGTACATGCATGGTATTATTATTTTATACATGCATGGTACAAATTTCCAGAAACTTATGCGAAAGAAGATGGTTCTCTGTCGAACCTTCTCCGCACAACTTCCAAGTCTACGACTCTACATACTAACTCGATTTAAAAAATTTTGGCGACTTACCTTCTTAATTAAGCGAATAATTCGGTCTCCTAATTAATGTAAAAACTCGTGACATTTCAAATTCGGACAATTTACTTTATTTGACACTAAGCACATGGTAGGTTATCTCTGACTATGTAGCTGTCAGATTATTTGTTACGCGATTGGCCGAAACCCGCATCCAATGAACGACGTGCCTGAGGGACATTTCCTCACCCTTTCATACTCCCCTCTTGCCAAGAAGTTTAGGACGACGACGATGACGAGGACGATGCTGAATTTTAATAACATAAAATTCAGCAAATTGCAACTTTACATCGAAATATCTCAGCTCATAAGGCCCGTAGGAACAAAACGAAGACACTTTTCTTATGTAAATCAAACCCAAGCTATCCATTAAGACCATTCAAAACCTAATCGGATCAGCCGCTATTGAGATTCGGAAATCTCAGGGTTCCTGATAGCGAGTCGTGGCGTAATATAGACACTCGGTGTCTCGCGCTGCGCATATATCTATATATACTTGGCGCGAGACACTACCGTGTCTCTTGATATATGCGCAGCGCGAGACACCGAGTGTCTATATTACGCCACGACTCGCTATCAAGAACCCTGAGATTTCCGAATCTCAATAACGGCTGATCCGATTAGGTTTTGAATGGTCTTAACCCACACAGCACACAGGCGCCTTAAAGGCGCCTTTCAGGCGCCTGGTCCCAGGCGCTCGAGGCGCCTTAGAGGCGCCGCGAGTGTCTTACGAGCGTCCAATATGCGCCTTCGGAGCGCCTTCGGAGCGCCTGATGTTACAAAACGGGACGCCTTAAAGGCGCCTTTCAACCGCCTGAATTAGGACTGACAGGCGTCTTAAAGGCGCCTGAAATGGGCGCCTGAAAGGCGCCTGGAACAGGCGTCTTAAATACGCCTTAAACGGGCCTGGATTAGGACTGGCAGGCGTCTTAATTATCGATAAATTAGGGCTGATGCAGCTGTTTAAAAATCGCCATTAGGGCCTATCTAAAATGGTTATCGATACTGATTAATTATAATATAAATTTAATAAAACAAAGGGTTATCAAAATGAAATCGGACACGATAAAAATTAATTTCCATTGTTTATTTATTTAAAATTTCTTTACAGATACTTGAAAAAGCAAGGAGGTTCTCAGTTGGACACATATATATTTCTTTTTTTATCATTATTACTATACATACCATGCTTTGTATAAAATATATAATTCACAATGTGTTTACAAATATTTAACATGTATACTTATACAACACTTGTGTTATTATTTAACGATCAAACGAACTTACCTGTATGTGAAGTTCGATCGTAATTATACGAGACTCTCGCCCGAGATGATTACAAGTGTAGTACCATTTATTCTACCTACTAACAGTCACGGTTTCAGAGTTTTAAACCTAAAAATCTGGGCTCCCGACCCATCCGGCCCTGGCGCCCTCCGGCGGCCCGACTCGTCATATCGTTTAAAGCCTTTAAAATAAAAAAGAAAATTGTTTGTACAAATTACTGGGCAAAAGAAAATTACAACATTTCTTCGGGTATTTTCCCTGGGTGGGACTGTAATCATCTCGGGCGAGAGTCTCGTATAATTACGATCGAACTTCACATACAGGTAAGTTCGTTTGATCGTTAAATTATACTTCGAATCTCGCCCTCGAGATTACAAGTGTAGCTTTTTAGAGCATAACAAACATTTTTTTTTTTTTTTTTTAATAATATTATTAATATGTGAAAATAAGTGTACAACATATTTGAACTCAACGCAAAAGCTATATTAGCTTTCTAATTATGACCCCATATTGATGGTAACACTTAAATTTACTTAATCTGTTAATACCGCTGACGCAAACTCATCAGTATCTTGGAAAATGATTGGCCTCTTATAAAAATTAGCAAATACAGTTGAACTTTTTGACCAACCAGCTGTCTTTTTGATCAGGTCTAAGCTTATCCCTTTTTCCGACGCTCTCGAGGTCGACGCATGCCTCGTGCTATGTGCCGTAAACAGAGATGGGCATTATCTAGATAAAAAATTATTTAAATAACGGTTCGAATAAAAGATACTTTTTCTTTTATTCGTTATTCGAATCCTCGAATAACACGGTTTACGTTTATTCGTTCTTCGGAGCTTCGAATAACGCTGTTTATCTTTATTCGAAACATCACGGATAAATAAATTTATTCGAAGCGAATTTATTCGACAGCGGAAGATAATTTTTTATTCTAAGTGAATTTAGTCGAAAAATAATTTCTTGATTCGAGGAACTTTTATTCGAACCGTCGAATAAGGTTTTTATGTTTATCCGTAGTTTATTCGACTTTTATTCGACGGCTTCGAATAACTTTCGACGCGGGATCTCGCCTCGAGTTGAGGACTTGGGTTGTTCGGCGGCGGATTGTGATCTTGGTTCGAGCTTTGTATTCGAAATTTGTCAGTTATGTTTATAGCAAGATGTTTCCGACTTTTAGAATAATAATTATGGATTGTTAATAAAGTTGCGAGATTCATTCCATTGAAATGAGTTGAAACACGGTATAAATTGGATTATTTTCAGAACTATAGATAATTAAATATGAATGTAACATTTATAATGTAATTATGCTCAAATTAATCCGATTTATATCGCGTTTAAATTCATTTTCATCTAAAAAATCTCAAGAGTATTTTAATGAAACGTTCATGCCGATACGATAGAATATATGGAAGTTTTACATACATGCTATTAATATAAGTATTGTTACGTTTCGTTGTAGTCATGGTAGAAACCGAATATATAGGAATTATATATGAACATGAACAAGGTTAACAGCAATTATAGTGTAATGTAATTAATGCAACAGTAACGATTGGCAAGGAGGAATTGTTCGGATGTACGTCTGCTCGCAATGGCGTCTGTATCTGAAGTGTCAGCTTGACAGGCGATCGATCAGATCGCCTTCTTCTCGCTGTCACTTGTCTCCGCTGCGAGCACCAGCAGGCTATGCACGGGCCTATACCCGGTTCTCGCAACACTGCTCCCCCCTCTGGAAAAGCGGGCGTCCCGACCGCGTTGGCTCTTCTTCGGAATCTTCGTACCCTGGTCTGAAGAAGTGGTCGTGCTGTCTGAGTGGCTTCCTCAGACCGCCGCCTCGGCATTCGCCTTCACGCCCCAAGGGAAAACCACCAAAAACCTGGGGCAAGGCGTGGGTACAACGGGACGAACGGCTGGCGATATCCTCTCGTCGTGATCCTCTTCCGTGGCGCGTTCCAGCTCTCTGTCCCACGACGTCCCTGGAACTCTGTGCTGCAAACGGCGATCCCGCTGCGTTGATTCCAGCGGCGTAGCATCTTCGGATGTCCAGCACCGCTCCCCGCTCTCCTCTGCATGTCCCACGTCGAGATCCACAACGCCGACGATCTCCAGCCTCCCGGAAGTCGGCGTCTTCGTCCTCTGGCGAGTCTCTGTCCGGCGCGTCCTCCTTGCTGGCGTCCCTCTCGAAGCTCCGCGGCTCCTTGTCCCACGCCGTCGCTACGACCCTGCAGCTCCTTGTCCAACGGCGAAATTCTCGGCCAACCCGTCCTAGCAACCAGGTGCAGCACCGCGGACCTCCAATCCTCCGTCGACGAGAAGTCTCTGTTTCCTGTCCCGCGACGTTTCCAGAGTCTCGCACCGGAGCGTCCCATGTCAGCTCCAACGGTCCGACGTATCCACCTCTTCTCGGGCACGGCTCGGTCGTTGTTTCCTCCTCGTGGGTTTTCCTCGAAACTCCCATCCCATGGTGTTCCGGAGTTCCCTGTAACAAACTGACGAAAGGGGGCCGGGCTACGAAGGCAGCCTGTGCAGCCCAGTCTCCTGATTAGCTTACAACTAATCTCCAGACTCTTTGTTTCTCTTTTTAACCATTTTCCTCCGCGGGGATCTCAACCAGAGCGAGAAACATTTCTCGGGCATGAGACTTCCTTGACCTTCCGTCGACGAACAGCCCATCTCGACTAACGACTCTACTCTTCGGGGCTCCTCTCTCGGGGTTTGGCGATCCTGCGACGGTATTCGCCCTTGAACTTCCTCCGTCGCGACTTCGCACTCGGCCATCCTGCGACGATGTTCGCCCTCGACTCCCTTCATCGCAGCTCAGCAACTTCGCGCACTCCAGGCGCCTCCTCGTTGCTTTGGTGGTGCCGCGCTCCTGGGGACGCCGCTCGCCAGCAACACAACTGCATGGATCCCTGGCCGTCACCCAGAGTCGTGTACCCACCCATGGTGTGGTCCGTGCACTCCCGGACGTCGCTGCGTCTCCGCCGGAGTCGCACCCTCCACCACCAATACTTCGACGCTCCCTCTACAGCGTCCTAACTCGGCCTCTTGAGATGACAATTCCCCGAATCCGACGAGCCCCTCGATTCTTCTTGCAGCTCCAAGTCGAATCGGCATTGTTGAACGTTGTATCTGGATGGTGTTCAGCGACTCATGCTGTTCTCTCGGAAAACCGTTCTCCCCGTTTCGGGAGAAATCAAAACGTCAATGTCAAAACGTCAATGTGTCAAAACGACAAATTTGCTCGTTATCCGCGAAAGAACTAACTTCAGTGCGTACTCATTTTCATTTGACGTACGTCAGCATTACTTTTTACGTTACCCAATGAAAATAATACAACCAGAATACAGATTCCTTTCTCGTAGATCGGTTTCTCCAGCTTCCAGAGCCGACCCAGCAATGACCTCCGGGGCCCCTTTCTTTTCGGTAGCTTCCCCGCCGAAACCTCGTAGTCGCTCCGATTTCGGCGGGCCTCGACCGCCGTCGCCGTTGCCCCCATGGCTATCCCTCGACGTCGGCGGGCCTTGACCGCCGTTGCAGCTGCTCCTGTGACTGTCTCTCGTTGTCCAGCTGCAGACCGAATGTTGAATCCTCTTCCGTCCTCGGAGAGGGAGACGCGTCGCAACGCAACGGCTCCTTGCGTATCGCACGCAACAGCTCCTTGCGTTTGGCCCGCAACCGCTCCTCGCGTATCGCACGCGACAGCTCCTTGCGTTTCTTCGGGATCCGTGGCCACGGATCCCACTTCTGACACCAGTGTTGCGCCGGGGTGTTTCCAACACCGACCACCCCGACGCAAAGGATCCGGCGTCACGGATCCCGAAGATGACGATGTCGTCCAAGTAGACTAAACAGATTTTCCAGGTCAGGTCCCGTAGTACGTCTTCCATCAGTCGTTCGAATGTTGCAGGGGCGTTGCAGAGTCCAAAGGGCATCACTTTGAACTGCCACAGTCCCGTCCCCACTGAGAACGCAGTTTTCTCTCGGTCCTTTTCGTCCATAGAGATCTGCCAGTATCCGCTCTGCAAATCCACGGTTGAAAACCACGAAGATCCGGTGAGAGCGTCCAGAGTATCCTCGATGCGGGGCAGGGGGTACGAGTCCTTCTTCGTTATCTCGTTGAGGCGTCGAAAATCCACGCAGAACCTTATGGTGCCGTCCTTCTTCTTGACAAGGATGATCGGAGAGGACCACGGGCTCCGCGATTCCTCGATTACGCCCTGTGCCAACATTTTCCGAAGTAGTTCCTCTACTTCTGCTCGTCGGTGTAGCGGTAACCTCCGCGGTGCCTGCTTGATGGGGCGGCTATCCCCAGTGTCGACGACATGCTTCACCCGGTCGCAATTCCCGATTTGAGTCGAGTCCTTGGCGAAAACGTCCTGAAATTCACGAAGTAAATCAGCAAAAAGTTTCTTTTGTCTTTCTGCCAAACCTGACGAACAGCGTGTGTACAGTTCTTCCAAATGCTGTGGGACGACCGTTTCCTTTTCTTCTTGTGGTGTGTCCTCCTCGGCGATCGGCTCACCAAAATGAATCTCTGGTTTTCCAGGAAGACATAGGACTCCTCGAGATAGGTCGATGCTGCAGCGGTGTTTCTTCAGGAACGCCGCTCCTAAGATGCACTTTTCCACCATGTCGACGACGTAGAAGTCCTCCACGCTCGAGAGTCCTCCAACGCTGAGATCCAAGCTCTTCTTTCCAAAAACTTTGATTTTCTCTCCAGTAGTAGAGCGAATGTCGACCTTCGTCCTATCGAGTTCGCTTGTAGGGCAGAACTCCTTCTCCAGAAGGTTGATGGGAGAACCTGTATCTAAAATAATCGGACAGGGATTTCCATTTATTGTTCCACATACGTAGATCTCTCCAGTTGGATTCCATTGACGCTCAGTCGCCTCCTGCATCGCCACACTCTTGACGACCGGGGGACTGTACTTTCTGGTCCGGCGTCTCCCCCTTACGCCGTCCTCTTCCCGTTTCCCTCAGATTTCTTGGTTGCCACTCTTGTCTGGCCGTTCTTGGCCTGGAAACAATCCTTCTGCATATGCCCTGTTTTTCCACAAAGCCAGCACTTCGGTTTCCTCGGCCCGTCGTCCGTTCCTTCCTCGGGTTTTCCAAATCTTGGCTGTTTCGGTGGGAACCTTTCAAAGTTGTCAAACGGTTTAGCCTTTCGTTTTTTTGAGTATCGTTCTCGCGATTCGGCCGCGGGGCGGCGAGACATTGCCTCGACGGCCTCGATCTCGAGGGCCCTGGTCACGGCGGCCCTTAAAGACGTAAAACCGCCTAGTCGCAGTTCCCGCTGCATTACAGGGTTAGCCAACGCCGTGACAAACTGAGATGCGGCTAATTTATCGCGGGTTTCCGCCGGGCAATCGTTAAAAGCGGATTGTGCCAGGCGTTCAATCTTTGTGGCAAGCGAGGAGATGCTCTCATCCCTTCGCTGCCTATGGCTCTGGAAGAGTACGTAATTCAGGTTAGACAGGTTTTTCGCCCCGTAACGAAACTCTAGCGCGGAAACCAACTCTGCAAAACTTTCGCATTGAGCCGCGGAGAGCGTCATAAGGACGCTCCTTGCCGCGCCTCCGAGGGAAGCGATTAAGGCCGTAGTCTTTTTTTGATCATCCCACCCATTTGCGCGCGCGATCGTCTCGAACTGAACTTTGTACTCCTCCCACGAATTTCTACCGTCAAAAATTGTCGGTTTCACCGCGTACCCCAAACTAAGTACGCGCGGTTCCGGAAGAGAGGCAGCGGCGGGTGCGCTAACGGGTGCGGGGATCTGCGTCGATGGAACACTATTTACAGGGGCATTTTCCCCACCCCGAAGGTTCGCGCCGCTACCAACCGAACCTGTTCCGCTTTGCAATGAAGCGGTTACGACCTGGATCCGTTCTTCTAAATTCGACATGCGCGCCTCGAAAGCCGCCTGAGTCCGCCGGTCCTCGATCTCCTTCTCCTCTCTTCGGCGATCCTCCCTCTGTCTGCGGGCTTCGTCGTCCCTCCGCTGCTCCCGCATCTGTCCCACGATACTCAATTGGAGGGAGGAGAACAGCTCCTGGATGGAAGAATCTGCCGTCGCTGCAGGAGGAGGGTTCGAGGTGACCGCGGAAGCGCGAGTGGGCATGCCACTTCGAGTGGTCATCCCACTTCTGACACCAGTGTTGCGCCGGGGTGTTTCCAACACCGACCACCCCGACGCAAAGGAGTAAAGAATGATAAACACGGGTGCACGATACAACTATATTTGGTACAACTAGTAAACGACAGTACAACCCGTGCGTCCGAACGCTATGGCGTTCGGTACCAGACAGTCTACGGCGTCGTCCTGATAGTCTTCTCGAAGGGGGTCGATCCACTTCTGTCTTCCGCTGCGAGCACCAGCAGGCTATGCACGGGCCTATACCCGGTGCTCGCAACAGTATAATCCATCGCAAGCAACAATGTATGGCTCTCCAGCCGAAGCTCGAACCAAGATCACAAGCCGCCGCCGAACAGCCCAAGTCCTCAACTCGAGGCGAGATCCCGCGTCGAAAGTTATTCGAAGCCGTCGAATAAAAGTCGAATAAACTACGGATAAACATAAAAACCTTATTCGACGGTTCGAATAAAAGTTCCTCGAATCAAGAAATTATCTTTCGGCTAAATTCACTTCGAATAAAAAAATTATCTTCCGCCGTCGAATAAGTTCGCTTCGATTAAATTTATTTATCCCTGATGTTTCGAATAAAGATAAACCGCGTTATTCGAAGCTCCGAATAACGAATAAACGTAAAGTATCTTTTATTCGAGTTTATCTAGATATTATCTTTGCCCATCTCTGGCCGTAAACGACACGTCTATGTCACACTCCGAAAGAACTACCTTGATCCATTTACTTAGCGTTTGGCTGGATACCGGCCCATGTGGTTTGCGAAAAGAGAGAAACAATAACTTTTCTTCCTTTCTAATACGCTTAGTAGCCTCCACATACCTTAGGACAGCCTTAGCTACACAAAGTTCAGGTTTGTTGACAAAAAATGGAAGATATAAAACTGGCTGCGGCGCCCCCGGTCTCGATGTTTTAATAAGTCGAGGGATTTTAATCCTTACACCTTGCGCCAAAACAGTGATATTCTCTACCGAGATGAGAGAAAAGGTTTGAATTCTATGAGCTGTAGCAAGGGCTAACAGGATAATTGTCTTATAAGACAACTGACGTAACGAGAGCTGTTCCAGGGGAAACAGATTGCTCATTTTTGTTAAGACCGGACTTACGTCCCATGTTGTTTCATAACGAGGCGTACTCGGACGCAAACGAAATATTCCTTTCATGAAACGGAGCACCACCGAATGTGTGGTTTCCAGCGGGTCCCAACTTCTTTCTTGACAAAAACTCCACCATTCCTTTAATGCAGTATTATATTGTTTGATTGTTGCTCCTGCCAATGAGGCGATCATAATACGCAATGATGCAGTGGGAATGTTTTTCCTCAAAAGTGAGCTCCTGATAACCTCGCTGCAACCAGGGTAAGCTTGAGAGGGTGGTACCGTTTCCTGCAAGGAGACACCAAAAGATCACGATTATATTTAAAGATCAGTGGGTCCGAGGTTAGTAACCTCTGGAACAATGGAAACCATGGTTGCGTTGTCCAAAGCGGGACCACAACCACACCGGACGCTCCTTCATTCAAAATCTTCTGAAGGACTCTAGGGATCACCGCGAAAGGTGGGAACGCATAGAAATCCCTATTCCTCCAATTGATTGTAAATGCATCAATGTTCATTGCATCCGGATCTCTCGCCCAAGCGCAATAGTGTGGGCATTTTGCATTAGCACGTGAAGCGAAAAGGTCAATAGACGGTGGCCCAAAACGCCGCACAATATGTTGGAAGGCATATTCAGCCAACGCCCACTCGGTATCAGTATTCTTTATCCGTGATAAGAAGTCTGCGTCAGTATTCTCGCGGGATGGTATGTACGCAGCATGGATCCATAGCCTACGGGTCTCGCACCAGTTCCAAATATCTGCCGCTAAGGTATGTAATTGAGGAAACTGAGTGCCCCCCATTTTATTTACGTATGCCTTAGCTGTTGTGTTATCAACTCTGAGCAGAATTTCACAGCCCGTCAGGTCTGAAGCAAAACATTTTAGCGCCATAAACCCTGCCATTAGTTCTAGGGAGTTAATATGCAATTCTGTTTCCTTTTCCTTCCATAAGCCATGTGCCGTCCTTCCCTCACAAAAGGCACCCCATCCTGTCAGAGAGGCGTCGGAGAAAATTTCCCTTCTATAAGACGCGGTCCGTATAAGTCTTACCGAATTATCTAATTTCTGATGCCACCATACCAAATCTGGTATTGTATAGACCGGTATTGTTATCGTTACATCAAAATTTCCAAAGCTATATTCAAGAGCTTGACATTTAGCCCTTTCTAGTAATTTACAATGCAACGTTGCATACTCCACAGCTGGGCAAGCCGCGACTAGAGAGCCTATTAATTGTGCAAACTCCCTAATCTTACATCGTTGCCTCTGGAGAAAGAGAGACACCATATTTTTTAAATATTCCCGTTTTTTCTGGGTTAATTCAATCGCAAATTTTTCCGAGTCTATTATGAACCCAAGGTATTTACACCTTGTATTTGGCGTAAGATCACTTTTCTTATAATTAATCATAAACCCCAACGACGTAAGGAGATTTACCGTTGCCTGAATATTTTCATTGCAAGATTCTGCATCCTTCCCCAGGCTTATACAATATAATTATACTTATACAACACTTGTGTTATTATATATATTTTATATATATGTTATTATATGTTTTATTTTATGTGTGTTTTATATATTTCTATATCAAGATGACCTTACGCACGCAATGAATACAGAATGCACTTACATGAGAAGTATAGATAGGTGATACACATGTAAGTATGCAAATTATACAAAATGTACAGAATATACACATAAAGACACTTAACGCTTCAGCGACGGCGCTGAATTTAACAATTTCTCTATGCGGACGGCGGTCGCGTACCAGTATTCTCTCAAAGCAGATAGCGGCAGTAATGTAGCCAGTTCCAAAATTATACTGGGATCGGTTATTACAATTTACATTAAGTTTATAAAAATCGTTTATTTTTAAGTCAAAATAAATTAATAACTATAGGTGGATTAGTTGAATCTAATAATGTCCGAACTATAACTAACTGCATCGGAAAATAATGGTCATAAAATAATAAGTTCAAAATAATGTACAAACAGTTTACAATTATTTTGTAACTTATTTGACTATATTTTTCTTACATTAACATACTCGTGCAAGAAATATTTAATACTTAAAATTTGACCGTTCTTACGTTCGGTAACAAGAAACTACTTTTTCACGGATTTGTAGCTGACACGTGAAAAATTTATTAATTACTTAATTATGCGTTATGATATACATCAGCGAAACCATCAGCAAGATACTTTGAATATTCACGAATCGAATTCAATACTTTTAACGCCCGTTCCGAAGAGAAAAAAAATCATATTTAAATATAAGGGAAAGTAAAAGTGAAATTTTTACAGAGTGGAATGGCCGTATCAACATTGGATGTTTGTAAAAGATTTTATAACTGATTAAAGACGATTTTTTTCTGTTATCTGTTTTCTGTTATCTGTTTTCAATAATATCAACTTTTGCCCCGGGCCCCGCAAACCCTAAGGGCGGCACTGCTGTTAATGAATTTAGTTTTGCACCGGTTTCCGGTCGCACGCTCGCTTCAACCATTTCTGAATGGAGGACTCCGCTTCCTTCCTGTTTGTGGTCATTTTTCCCTTTTCCGCAGCATCTTAAACAAGAATTTCAACAAGATGTTACATATATGTATTGAATTCTACATTAATCAGTATTAGCTATGGTGAAATTTGGGTGATAATTACATACCTATAACGACTTGTGCCAACTTTAATTTATAAAAGGGTTGCTTCTCCTGCCTCCCCAGCCAGCTGAACATCAGCGCCAAATCGTTTATAAGGACGGAGCCCAAAACCCTTTTTACAACATCGTATACATTGGTTCCCCCAAATTTTGAAAATTCATTTACCTATAATTAAAAAATTATTAGCTTGGCTAAATTAAAATGGCTTATCCTACAGGTTGGACTACAGAGAGGGAGAGAGAGAGAGAGAGAGAGAGAGAGAGAGAGAGAGAGAGAGAGAGAGAGAGAGAGAGAGGGAGAGAGTCTATAATGATATTTTACTTATTGCATCTTGGAAATTATTTTGGTTATGCAAAATTTCTTCTAGTTCCTTCACCTTTTCCACGGAGTCGATTGGGAATTGCAAATATTGAAATTTGAGAAGAAATGATTGTTTTTCATGAACCACTGCTTATTCTCCAGGGTTTTCACCCGCTCCATTGTTTCTATTAACAATGTCTTCAGCAAATTGTTTTGCTGCATTATTTTACGGTTCTGTTCAATGATAGTTCTCAACAACCCATCAGTCGTGTCGCTGCTACTGCCACTGGGGCCTGCATCTATGTTTTCTGAAAATTATTTATTACATCTTATATTTTTTCACTGTAAGTTTCCATGATAAAAAACTATTTCCGTATAGAATAGAATTATGTTTATACACATGACTTACCAATTTGAATGTTGTTTAATGAAAAACTTCCCTGGCTTTCACAGCTGGTGCTGGGGGATGCTGTTTTGTCTAAAAACAAAAATTATTTTTGTTAAAGAATTCTGCTGCAAACATTAAACGCATTTCTAATGTTGTAAACACAAGTATTTATGAAACAAAACATGTTTAGAAATTTTGCTAGCGTGTATTCTTAGCTTAAAAGGTATAGACAATGAGACTAGAAAAACGCGAAACCTGAATCATTAATGTTATCGTCATAAAGACATTTTAAAGACATTGAATGAGTATCTTATTCGTACGTAGGAAAGGAGCACAGCACAGCAAAGGAAAAGTTATAATTCTGTCAGATATTTATAATTTCACGCATTTATATGCTGTTTCCGCGACATTAAAAATTTGAGAAGGACCCAAATTGCATTCTTCTGAAAGGAAATTTCCTAATTGTGAAGATTTATACGGAGATACTCCTGCAGATTTAATGAGTTTTAAAATGCCATTTTGTAATCCAAAATTATGATAATTATCTGGTTTGATACGATTAATTCTACATTTCTGGCTGTTTTGAAACCGATCTGTATAAAACTGGGAATATATCGTTTATTGCTCGATGTGAAATCTTATTATACAAAGAAAAAATCACAACAGTACAATGAAAAAATGTATTAAATAATATCAAGCAGATATATTTTATACAAATAAATATTTTAATACGAATAAATCACATAAAAAAATAGAAGAAAATATACAATATAAAAAAATATATGAAATCAAAATGAGCTGCAAGTACATAAAGGTGCTTTCCAACTGCGCTTAAGATGACACAACTACATATACACAGCTAAAATGCTGTATTCATACATTGCGTTACTCATATCGCGGACATTTTAAATAATATGAAGATAAAATGTAACATCTAGATATTTGCCTAGATGTCCGCGGCCTGGAAGTCAAATACTTGGCGTGGCCAAGGTCAAGGTGTCGATGAATAAGAATTATTTATAAACATAAAACAATGAATGCGTATTTATATTATCAGAGTTTTAAATTGATAAATTATGTGAAAGCTTGTGAGAGGAAAGGTATCGGTGTCGATAAATAAACTTACAATTATTTTAAAACGCAATATAATGAAAATGTACTCATATTATCTACGTTTTAAATGGACAAATTATCTGAAAGCCTGCGAGGGGAAGGTATGGGTATTGATGATTTGAGAATACTTTGCCTGGCCACGCCAAGTATTTGACTTCCAGGCCGCGGACATCTAGGCAAATATCTAGATGTTACATTTTATCTTCATATTATTTAAAATGTCCGCGATAGGAGTAACGGAATGTATGAATACAGCATTTTAGCTGTGTATATGTAGTTGTGTCATCTTAAGCGCAGTTGGAAAGCACCTTTATGTACTTGCAGCTCATTTTGATTTCATATATTTTTTTATATTGTATATTTTCTTCTATTTTTTTATGTGATTTATTCGTATTAAAATATTTATTTGTTAGCGTCACCAAATTTAAGGGTGAGGTCGAAGGCGGATAGCCC
The DNA here is from genome assembly GCA_963932335.1 of Andrena marginata. Taxonomy (NCBI): domain Eukaryota; kingdom Metazoa; phylum Arthropoda; class Insecta; order Hymenoptera; family Andrenidae; genus Andrena; species Andrena marginata. Next base: position 27,953,269 of record OZ010662.1, read on the forward strand.
CATGCTGGATTGCCTTTAAGGATTTATGGCAGGGACTTAGCCTGCGCGCGGTATTGTTGGAGGGTACGTGAGACTAAACAGACCTGGCGACGGGCGATGGCTGATGACCGCGTTGGGTCTCGTAGCTATCGAGTGTCGAAGGATTGGTTATTTAGAAAAGATAAAGACTATGGGAATGGCAATCGGCCCGACGCCGTATTGCCAAAGTATAGGGACTCTGTTCCTGGAGGATCTGGCCACGGAGTGGGGAAGGTTTTGCCTTCTGGTAAGAGGACTGTGATGAACCACACGGCACTTACCCCAGAACTGTCCTGGAGAGTGCTTCCTTAACATTTTTTTCTACCTTCAAGGCTAATTTTTCTAACATCAGAAGTGGGATACGTTAATTCAGGCTTACTTAAGAGACCCGGTAGTCTAATATATTTGCGAGTTGTGTAATCGTGTTCTTGTGGTCCTAAATTATGAAGAAAAAAAAACATGAAGAACGCGAGTGCGGCGCCTAATCCGGAAAACATCGGCGTGACACCTAACATTGAAAACACAAGTGTGACGGCTAATCCGGAAAACCCCAGTGTGCCACCTAATAGTGAAGACACAAGTACAATGTCTAATCCGGAAAACACCAGTGCGACACCTATTATGGAAAACGCGGGTGCGCCGCTTAGTGTGGAAGATATTTTGCGACAAGTGTTGGAGAAGATGGTGAGTGTCCCCGCACCTGTTAGCGCGTGTAGTGCGGGCTCACATCCTTTTATGGACGTTATACCGGAGTTCGACGGCCGTGATTTAGGTGATGATGCCGCTGTGTGGTGTGATTTGGTCAAAGACATTACTAAGGACGTTACGAATCACCAGAGACTGTCTCTGGCTACACATGCCCTGAAAGGTGCGGCTAAAAGATGGTATCAGAAATGGAAAGGCAATCCGCGAAATTGGGATAAATTTCGCGATGACTTTTGTGCCGTGTTCGTTTCCGAAAAGAAGCTGCACGAACGGTTGCAACGCGCTTTGTCATATACGAGTGACGAAGCTACTACGTATGCTCAATATGCGAGGAAAAAATTGACTTATTTTGAAGAAACGCGTGTGTCGTTTAAGCCGGAAGAGTATATAGAACTTGTGGTCGGTGGTATAGCGGATCAGAATGTAAGACAATCCATTACCAACGGACAATTTGAAACAACGACGGCTTTGATTGCTGGTATGGCACAACTTATAAAGCCATCGACAGAAAAAAATAGGGACAGTAGATATAGGGACCGAAATTCGAAAATGGTAGCAGAAAGGTCATTCAAACGGCGTTGTTATGCGTGCGACGAGTACGGGCATCTGTTAAGCGATTGCCCCAAAAGGCGTAAACCTAGCACGAGCGCGGAAGGGCTTTCCCGTCGATCCGGAAGAGAGTCTTCAACCCGGAAAACTGTGTCTACCTGCAGCTACTGTGCAAAAAGGGGACACGAGGAGTCCCAATGTTGGGTTAAGCAGCGGGCTGTTCGCATCAAGGGAAATAAAAAAAATGAGGTGAACGTTTGTACAACGGAAAGGCACAAGCTGACACCAATTCTCCTGCGTGGAACCATGATTCACTGTTTATTGGACAGTGGAGCTGACTGTTCGTTGATTAAGGAAGGGGTGTTCAAACGGATTAATGGCAAAATGCTCCCGCAGATCACGACGATGCATGGGTTAGGAAATGTACCCATCAAAACGATCGGCTGTGCTACAATGATCGGTCAATTTGAACATGCTTCTGTGGAGTTGGATCTCTTCGTTGTGCCAGATTCGGTCATGATGCCAGATGCTATCATTGGAAGAAACATTTTGGAGCATAATGACCTGCAAATGGTGACTGATGCGACGGGAACGAGATTGAAGCGGGTACCAGGGTTGCTGAAAGAAGTAGAAGATACGGCGCAGGACGGATCGCATCGTTACTTTGTGCTTACTGTCGAGGATGCAGCACGGGGACCCCTGGAGGATGTACTGAAACGGTATCAACACATGATCGCTACAGGTAACAACGCGAGACAAGTCACGACGACCGAAATGAAAATAGTAACCAAGGAGGACAAGGTAATACACTACCATCCTTATCGTTTGTCATATGCTGAACGCGAAAGAGTACGAGTAATTATTGACGACTTGTTACATAATAAAATAATACGTGAAAGCATTTCATCGTTCGCGAGTCCTAGTTTACTTGTAAAAAAGAAAGATGGTACTGATAGGTTGGTCGTGGACTTTCGAGCACTGAATAAGATAACTTTACGAGATCGCTACCCGTTGCCTTTAATCGATGACCAACTCGATCGGTTAGGGAAGGGGAAGTATTTTACAACATTAGACATGGTATCCGGTTTCCACCAGATACCAATTGCTGCGGATTCAATTCATAAGACTGCTTTTGTGACGCCGGATGGGCATTTCGAATATTTGCGCATGCCTTTCGGTTTGACGAATGCCCCTGCTGTGTTTCAACGAGCCATTAATGCTGCCTTGGGGTCTTTAAGAAATAAAATAGCGTTGGTATATCTAGACGATATATTAATCCCCTCACTAACTATCGAAGAAGGTCTAGAGAGACTTGATCGTGTGTTGCAAGCTCTGTCTCAAGCAGGATTTACGTTAAACATTAAAAAATGTAAATTCTTTCAAACAACAGTCGATTACCTCGGGCGAGAAGTATCGGCTGAGGGAATTCGTCCGTCCAAACAGAAAGTAAATGCATTGCTCCAGTCGTCGCCTCCTACAAACGTGAAGCAAGTTCGGCAATTTATGGGTTTAGCGTCTTATTTCCGTAAATTTATACCGGAATTCTCGGTTCGTACCGCGTGCGTGACGAAATTGACAAAAAATAATCAACCCTGGGAGTGGGGTAAAGATCAAAACGACGCGAGGCAATATGTTTTAGATAAATTAAGTAGTCATCCGTTGCTAATAATTTTTGATCCAGAACGGGAGTCTGAACTTCATACTGATGCCAGTTCGATTGGTTACGGTGCGATTCTTTTCCAAAAAGTAGAGGGCGATTTTCGTGTAGTAGCTTATTACAGTCGGCGCACGACCCCTGAGGAGTCCAGGTATCATTCTTATGAGCTGGAAACTTTGGCGATAGTGAACGCACTAAAGCATTTTCGCGTATATCTATTAGGGATTACGTTTAAAATTATAACGGATTGTAATGCGGTAAAGGCAACGAGTAGTAAAAAAGATCTGCTGCCGCGTGTTGCAAGGTGGTGGATCTTCTTGCAAGATTTTTCGTTTGAGCTCGAATACCGCAAGGGTAAATGTGTGGAACACGTGGATTACTTGAGTCGTAACCCATGTCGCGATTATCGAGTAAACGTAGTTCACGAGGGTTCGTGGCTCGAGGTTGCCCAAAGAAATGACGATGAGACAAAGGTAATGTGTGATAGAATTGCCGCTAAAGACGCGATATGCAGCGATTTTGAGTTGAGAAACAATATTTTATGTAGAAAGATACTTAAGGATAACGGTCGGATAATATATCGAAGTTATATTCCGAAAGGATATAGAATTGGTTTATTGAGAATGTATCATGACGAAAACTCTCATGTTGGTTGCGAAAAGACATTCGACAAAGTTGCTCAGAGGTATTGGTTTCCGCGTATGCGAAATTTTGTTAAGAAATATGTAGAGCATTGTATTACTTGCACGGTAGCTAAGAGGCATGCAGGCCCGAAACAAGGCCTCTTACATTCGATAGAAAAGAAACCAATTCCTTTTGATGTAATACATTGCGACTGTGTTGGGCCTTTTGAGGAATCAAAGGATGGGTATAAACACATTCTGGTTATAGTTGACGCGTTTACGAAGTATGTTCAATTGGTTCCATTGCAGTCTCTGAGTGGCCCTGAAATGCTTCGAACATTTCGAGATCGTCTTACGTTGTTCGGAATACCACGTGTTGTAGTGTGTGATCGTGGCACTAATTTCACTTATAAACCACTAGGTCAATTTTTAACTAAACACGGTGTAGAGTTGCACCTCATCGCGACGGGGGCGCCGCGAGCCAACGGACAAGCCGAAAGGTATGTTTCAACGGTGATAAATTTACTTACAGTTGAAGTATCAAAAACATCGGAATGGCCAAACAATTTGGCAAAGATTCAATTGTCATTAAATACGACGGTACAAAAGTCCACGGGTTTTACACCAGCTCGTTTGCTTTTTGGTGTTGAGCGCAGTGCGGGCCCGGCAGCTATAGCAGAATCGCAATTACCGACTTCGGATGATGAAATTGATGTAAACCGCGATAGACATGTTGCGTTCGACCGATTAAAGAAGAATGCTGATCAGCAAAATGTAAGATTCAATAAGAAGCGTAGAATTAATCTTAATTACAAAGAGGGTGATACCGTGTTTATACGTCCGAGTGATACGCGTAGAGCAAAGTTGGAACCTAAATTTGTAGGGCCTTTTAGAATTGTAAAAGTTCTTGCTAATGATCGTTATGAGATCCTTGGCGAAAGCGGTAAACCTCAGGTAGTACCGAAAGATCGTTTACGGCCTTGGAAAGGGGAATGGTCAGGAGATGACGATATTGACTCGTTGGATGAACCGTGTTAGCGCGATAGTTTGTGTCCGTATTAACGGTTCTGTTGTAATGTTTGTGAGAATTTAATCTTTGGCATAAAATAAATAGTAACTTAGTTGAACCATGTGTTGTTACTGTTCGACCTGAGTCGATGTCAAACGAGTGTTGCTTTGAATCCCAGGATGACACCTGGTTGTCAACGTTTTATGAAGCACATTTACGTGTTTTGGCCATTGAGCTGTTGTGGCGGGACACGATTGTGCGTGTCTTGACCTTTGATCTGTTTTGGAACAGGATTGTACGTGTTTTGGCCTTTGAGCTGTTGTGGCGGGACACAATTGTGCGTGTCTTGACCTTTGATCTGTTTTGGAACAGGATTGTACGTGTTTTGGCCTTTGAGCTGTTGTGGCGGGACACAATTGTGCGTGTCTTGATCTATGATCTGTTGCGGAACACAATTGTGCGTGTTTTGATCTATGATCTGTTGCGGAACACAATTGTGCGTGTCTTGATCTATGATCTGTTGCGGAACACGTTTGTGCGTGTCTTGGCCGCTGAGCTGCTGCAAGGTTCATTTGATTGCTTTTGGCATGTGTGCCCGTGTATGGTGTCAGGAATGACCGAGTGGATTAGTCCTCTTAATTTTAAATGTGGCTATTGTGTGAATGGATGCTTCTCGAGAGCGCGAGGCATGCCAGGTTGGCCGTGTTAGCGTCACCAAATTTAAGGGTGAGGTCGAAGGCGGATAGCCCCATGCTGGATTGCCTTTAAGGATTTATGGCAGGGACTTAGCCTGCGCGCGGTATTGTTGGAGGGTACGTGAGACTAAACAGACCTGGCGACGGGCGATGGCTGATGACCGCGTTGGGTCTCGTAGCTATCGAGTGTCGAAGGATTGGTTATTTAGAAAAGATAAAGACTATGGGAATGGCAATCGGCCCGACGCCGTATTGCCAAAGTATAGAGACTCTGTTCCTGGAGGATCTGGCCACGGAGTGGGGAAGGTTTTGCCTTCTGGTAAGAGGACTGTGATGAACCACACGGCACTTACCCCAGAACTGTCCTGGAGAGTGCTTCCTTAACATTTTTTTCTACCTTCAAGGCTAATTTTTCTAACATATTTGTATAAAATATATCTGCTTGATATTATTTAATACATTTTTTCATTGTACTATTGTGATTTTTTCTTTGTATAAATAGTCATTGTGATAATTGGCGCAATTGTTGTATATCATTATTTTTGTACAGTCTAGAACATTATTTTTGTAAAGTATAGAACATTATTAAATTTATATTAATTTACGACATTGTTTTTAAATAGGATTCTTTTTGAAGAGATTATATACTTGGCGCTCTTTTTGTACCTTTTTGTAAAAAGGTAATTTTGTGGGGATTTCACACATTTTGTAGTGTTTACTGTTATTAAATTACGACAATTTTTTAAATGGGATTCTTTTTATGGGATCGTACATCGGTTCACTACCATGCTTATTTATTATCATTTTTTTGTAAGAATAAAATATAAAGATTTTTAGCGCCTTTGGGCCATTGCCTTTTTTTTTAATTTGCACGTCATCAGCTTCAATCCAACTACTAGTCATTCCTTCTTCTTTACATATACTGGTGTAATGGCCATCCCCAATACATGAACCACTATGAAATATAGCATTCATAACTTTATATGATTGTCCAGCTATTACTACTTTGGTTGTGGGAATAGTACATATATTAAATTTCCGTATTGCTACACTGCATTATCTTCTGCTTTGATTATCTGTAAATATATAAAGCCACATTTTAATTATATACAACTTAACATAGAACTTACTATTTATAGAAATAGAGTGGCCTTTTGCTTTAGCGAGAGTAGAGACTAAATAATGTGTCCAAAAGAGGTGAGAGCGTATGGTAGAAAGTCTTGTTGCAGGAAATTTAAATGCTAATGGTAATGATTCAGCGAAAATGAACGAGGAGATCCAATAGTTTTAACGCACACTTTATTGGTGTTGGATTGAAACTAATTTAGTATGTTTATTGGTGAATTGAAATAATGGGAATCTAAAAAATTAATGAATTAATGAATAGCGTGACAACTACTTTGGATTTTATTAATTAAAGTATTACGAATGTCTTTCACAAAAGATTGAAAAGCATTAACGTAGATGTGTTTTCAGTGTACTTTCTTCACTAATGTGACTTGCTTTACATTGGAAGCAGTCCACCATAATCTATTTTCTTAATAATTCTTAATGCTATGTCTTTAGACAAATTTTGTCGATTTACCTTATTTGACAAAGTTCCAGAAACTTGTGCGAAACAAGATACTCTGTCTATCTATCTAATCTTCTCCGGACAACCTCCACGCCTGTGCATTCCCTTCATTTCTATCCATCCAAGCCTGTGCGTCCCCTTCAATTCTATCCAAGCCTGTGCGTCCCTTTCATTTTTATCCAGGTCCTCTGCGTCTCCTTCATTTCTAAATATAATGTATATAAGCTTTACATAAAATCTCTAAATTGCTGGTATAAAAATATCTGGCAATTTAAATGCAATGCAATTTGTTACAATTTATATTATTTTGTACATGCATGGTATTATTATTCTATACATGCATGGTACAAATTTCCAGAAACTTATGCGAAAGAAGATGGTTCTCTGTCGAACCTTCTCCGGACAACTTCCAAGTCTACGACTGTACATACTAACTCGATTTAAAAAATTTTGGCGACTTACCTTCTTAATTAAGACAATAATTCGGTCTCCTAATTAATGTAAAAACTCGTGACATTTCAAATTCGGACAATTTACTTTATTTGACACTAAGCACATTGTAGGTTATCTCTGACTATGTAGCTGTCAGATTATTTGTTACGCGATTGGCCGAAACCCGCATCCAATGAACGACGTGCCTGAGGGACATTTCCTCACCCTTTCATACTCCCCTCTTGCCTAGAAGTGTAGGACGACGACGAGGACGAGGACGATGCTGAATTTTAAGAACATAAAATTCAGCAAATTGCAACTTTACATCGAAATATCTCAGCTCATAAGGCCCGTAGGAACAAAACGAAGACACTTTTCTTATGTAAATCAAACCCAAGCTATCCATTAAGACCATTCAAAACCTAATCGGATCAGCCGTTATTGAGATTCGGAAATCTCAGGGTTCTTGATAGCGAGTCGTGGCGTAATATAGACACTCGGCGTCTCGCGCTGCGCATATATCTATATATACTTGGCGCGAGACACTACCGTGTCTCTTGATGTTACAGCCCACTCTGCCAATGAAGAGGCTAAATTAGGAATATTCAATTCAGTTGCTCATTCTTCAAAAGTCTGTGAATTTTCGAAGGACGCAAAATTCTGAATTTCTTCTAAATTCGGAGACAATTCTACATTACTTTCGGAAATATTGGGAGAAGATTGCGAACTTGTGCCAGGTGAAACATATAAGTGTATTGGTAATGAGAAGATAAAGACAAGGTGTTGAATGTGAAAATGATTGTGAACTAATTCCAGATTAAATTTCAATAGTCGGGTGCTAACAAAATGGATTGTAGATGTTAAATGTGAAGAACTAGCATCTAACGATGTCGTGATAGCTTCGTAAAGAGAATCAGATTAAGTGATCTGTTGGCGCGCGTATAGTACTTATTCAATTTCAATTTGCCAGTCATTATTAAAGTAATCAAAAAAATAGAAATAAGTTGACTGTAATGTAGAAAAAAGCAAAATGCAACACTGGTTTCAGAAATATAGGGATATAGAACTTACCTGCAGAATATATGTATGTATTCCAAACCAAACGCCAAATAAACACACTAAACACACTAATTTTAAATACGTAAGCTAGTACTAAAAAAAAACAATAAAAATACTATCAAAAATACGACAAAAATACGATAAAACACGATAAAAATACGCTAGAAATACAAGAAAAACACGATAAAATACACTACGAAACTAATATAAAAATACTACAACTAAATATGTAATATAATAAGAAATAAACTAGGAATAAACTATAGACTAACAATAAAATGAAAAAATATGTGAAAAATGTATGAAAAGTAGCGAATAATAGCGTGCGTCCCCGTGGATGGTTCTGCGATAACTGGCGATAACTGCCGCAGTTCCCTTGCTACCTGTTGGCTACAAGGAATCCTCGCCACCCCCCACTACGCGGCACAACCCTCATCCTGCCGACAGATATACCTCTGAAGACTTGTCAGAAAAGCTCTTTAAAGGAGAAAAGCAGAAAATATTGAACCAAAGGTTTTTTTAATCCTTATGAGTTTCGTTATCGCCACTACAAAAATCAGGTCAATATTTTCTGAACATCGATTTTTTTGGAGCCACCTAAAAGTTAAAAACTGCATGAGAAAACGTATTTTATCTTTAACCGACTTCCATTTTGTAGATTTTTTTTCAAATTTATGGTCGTGGTAAGGACGATAGCGACACTCGTAAGGATTAAAAAAACGTTTGATTTACTTTTTTCTACCCAATGGAAAAGTCGCTAGCCTTGGGACAAGTCAATAAGGATGTGTTCGGATGACAACGCTTATAATTCTGAAAGTTGTAAAGATTTTACATCATCCTTCATGAATTTAAACAGCCAAAAGATGAATAAAAGTGTAGGTATACGAGGCATCAATGTCGTATCTTTCTTCGTCGCCTAGAAAAGAGATCACGAAATCGGCTTAAAAATCGGCCGTTTAAACCCGGAGAAAACGCTAATAAAAAGAAGCAATGATCTCGAGTACAGTAGTGGTGAAAGAAGAGAGTGCCGTTACTGAAAAGAACAGAATTACTACTGCATCTTTATTCGTATCCTGATCTAATTCCATTAATTTGTTGATTAAGATATTATAAACATTTTTTTTAATTTTTATCCAAACAATCTTTAGAATTAATTTTCCAAATGCATTGATTTTCTTTGTACGATTCGATAAATCCTCTCAGCAAATTACACGTGTCAATAATTTTAAATCTGTCTGCTGGTAGCCCACACTTCCCGTTAATTTTGATGATTTGCGGCAAATCGGAACCCAGATAAATCAACCTCGCGGTGATTGCGTTCATGCTAGACAATTGACACACGCGTTCCGTGTCGCATTACAATTTTTGACTCTATGCAAGTCTGTAAATCGAACGGGCAAGAATAAGCGTGTACTTATGGCGGCCTTTAGAATGCCTAATTCCGCGCCAAATTGATCACTTTTTTTAATTCGATGTCTGGGATTCTGTTCAAAATCAAATGTGACGTCGTTCACGTGAAATTAAGGAGAGTTTGTGTTTCAAGGGGTTGAGTCTTAAAACTTTCACCTCACAGTGACCGACCGTCTTTTCCGCAAATCTGCGTTGCACGTATTGGCAACGACCTGAGTCAAAGGGGGGTGACAATAAGCAGAGGCAGGAAATCGTGAGGGTCGTCGGCGGCGCGAGCCCGCTAACGTTGGAAAAATCACAGGTCAGGTATAGGCGTCTTTGCGTGCGGCGCAAAGTGGGCTGAAAACCCGGTTTTTTTTTGGTGGGCAAAAGTTTAAACTGTCCAGGGAATATCACAACTCATTTAGCGTCCAAATACACTATGGACTGTAGAACGGAAGTAATTGTTAATCGAAGGGTTAGATGCAATAAGGGGACTAGCGCTGGAAAATGGGAAGAATTATTGTCCAAACGCTAAGAAAGATTGGAAAATTAAATGTTATTAAACTGAATTTTAAAAAATATATTGTTGTAAAGCTCGTCACGACACACCTTTTTTCTATTTACAGTTTGTTTATCCAATCATTACTATTCGAAGTAAAAATTTTAAACAAAGAATTATTTCTTTAAGCATAAATTGCGATAACTTGAGTAAATATTAAGGTATCGTTATGAGACTTAAAACATAACTTCAGGTAACTCTAGCGAAGCCGTGAAATGTATGCACAAAACCCTTATGTTAAAAAAGTACTAATATTTAATTAAAAAGTAATACTGGAAATAACCCATGTTTTTCAATGTTCGCCGTTAAAAAGTACCGAGGCAATTTTGAGGTACATATAACTTACAGTGACAAAGTTTTTCCTTAATATACAAGGAAGATTTTCAACAATTTTCACACTGATTAATAAATAACTGTACAAGATATGTCGATATATATATAAATTTCGCGTGCCACCAACAGTCAACGCGAGTGCTAAATCTGCTATGCAGCGCATTAAGGCACGGTTAAACATGTGCAATGCGCGCTGCGAACATTATTACAAGGGTCGACTTTTATGGTTCGGCGCGCAACCAGGTACCTCGTGCAACGTGAAGCCGCGCACGCGAATGGTTGCGCGCATCGTCGAAGAATTTGGTAACATTTGTCTATAGCTTTTGAACTATAAAAGATATCGAAACGAAATTTGCGCCAAAAAACAGGAAAAAATTATCCCCTCCTAATTATGTATAACTTAATATTTTTTACATTTATTTATTTATTCTTTTTTCAATTTTTTTCAGTTAATTTTTATAAAAAAAAATTGAAAGCTGTTTATTTGGTACTCTATTTCTTCCCCTATTTCTTGGGAATCAATCCCACAGCATTTTTCGAATCTACATGACATTTGGTATGATTTTAATCGGGAGCACACCAGGAATCCATTGGTGTCATTTCCATATCAACGCGATGAAGAATGAAGAATAACGAAATTCTTAATACGCTGAAATGAATATTTCACCCTCGACCGCGGGGACCTGCCCTCGAATCGCTGCGGTCAACCGAGGATTTATACCTGTTTCAGAAATAAAATAATTCTTTATACTTTATCGTATCGATACGGAAGTGACACCGAAGGATTCCTTATGTTTATCCGACGAAAATCATATCAAATTTCATGTAAATGGGGCCACTTTAAACGAAGTTAAATGGAGATGATGAAAATAGATTTTTCATCGAATTTCCTTCATTATGCTCCGAATTGCGTCGTTCTTGATGTCAGTTTTATCGGCGAAAAATAAAGAATCGATTGGCGCTGGTTTCGCAGAGATCTGATGAGAAATGTGGAACTTGGATTCTTCCTACTTTTAATGGTATTCCAAACCCTTCGAGGGTCGAAAGCCATAAAATTCGGTGCGGCCTGACCGCGCCATGGGGTCTGCGCGGCGAGCATTCGCTTGCGCGTGATGGCATGATTTTCACTTTCGACGAACATTTCGCCAGTGTGAAAATCTTCCTTGTATATTAAGGAAAAACTTTGTCACTGCAAGTTATATTATGTACCTCAAAATTACCTCGGTACTTTTTAACGGCGAACATTGAAAAACATGGGTTATTTCCAGTATTACTTTTTAATTAAATATTATTACTTTTATCATTATATTAGTTTGAAGTTCGATTGCATCATTGTTCCAATCAACGTGATTTTTATTAGGTATAAGTTTAGTCGAGGGCGGATGGGCCCATGCTGTTCTACTTTCGCGAGTTTTACGGTGGGGACTTATATACAGGGTCATCGTTTAATCCTGCAACCCGCGCGCGCGCGAACTTGTAAAATGGCAACTCTGCCTCACGGACGCATTTCACTACAACCATGCACCGGCCCAGCGGAAAGCTGCCAGCGACCGAGTGATGATGGACAAGAGTGATGCCCGAGTTTCGAAAATTTTAGCGTCGCAAAGAGCTAGGTTTTGGGAATTTCCCGGCCCAGGTAATCGAGCCGCGCGCTCCGTTTTTATGATCGACTTACCACTCGTACCCCAGATTACTGTAATGAGGTTTGAAAATAATGTCAACTGATCCTGTACCCGTCTCAATTTCAAAAATTTAGCTACGACAGGGTTGACCGCAGCGCCATACCCTTATACGGAAAGATTTTTCGCCACTTGCTTGTAAAAGCGACAATAATGGCACATCGTTCCAAAAAATGACATTAACGGAAGCCGGTATAGGCGTGGCGTTGACTAGCTAAAACATTCAAACACAAAACTTGTATACAAAAAATTCAAACACCGCTACAATCAAAGACACGTCCCATTAGTTACCCCTTACGTCTGATCTAGGTATGCACCGCATTAAGGATAAAATCATAAAAAAGAAAACCAGAACAATAAATTTTGAGGTCTGCAGAACTAACACATAATTGAATAAAAATTTAATTTCTCTATTTATGAAAGTAAGGATACAGAAACAACTAGCCTATTGTTTATCAACATCACGAGTTTTAAAAACAGCGTTAAATACATTATCAAATAAACAGTTTGCAAAAGCTTTTTAAACAATTATGGTTAAAAAATTGATAAAAGAAAAATTAAGTAAACGTAAAATATGTTAAATTATCCATCATTAAGAGGGAATAATTTTTCCTCATTTCTCGGCGCTAATTGCATTCCGATATCTTTTATAGTTCAAAAGTTATACGAAAAAGGCCTCAAATATTTCAACCCGGGCCGGGAAATTCTGAATAGTTTTTTGCAACGTTAATTTGAAAGAGACCAGCCCAAAATTCTCGAAGCTCGGGCATCACTGCTGTCCAGCGGTCGCTAGCAGCTTTCCAAACGCCGGGACGGTGCATGGTTGTAGTGGAATGCGTCCGTGAGGCGGTGTTGCCATTTTACAAGTTCGCGCGCGCGCGGGTTGCAGGATTAAACGATGACCCTGTATCTGGCTTCGAAAGGGTGTGCGTAAGCTAAACAGTCCTGGTGATGCAGACGATTTACAGCTGGAAATTTGGTATTTTTTAAGCGAAATGTCTTCGTTTCTTTGCGACTAGGCAATCGCTTGTTCTCGAAGCGTTCGTTGGGAAACATTTGTCTACCAGATATGTCGATAAGGCGTAGTCGACACCGCGCCGTTTTTCATGGATTTCGACTTTTGTCGCTATCGTGCCTCCGTTCTCAGGTAAAAGGACTTTATGATTTTCGGCATACTGTCGGGCTTTTCCCCCGAAGTCCTGGCTGAGTCGGGCTATAGCCAAGCTACACATCTGGCAACCAGACTCCCACAGGTAAGAATTTTTCGCACGTGGATACGGTTAGTTTTTTGTTTCCGGTGATTTTTCGTAAAGATCTGATGAGAATATAATTTATAACAAATAGTATAATAATATTGTAGTTTTTCAATATTTGTAAACACACATAGTGTAATGCAGTGGATGATATAATTTGTAGTGTACAGTAATGAAATAAATGAAAATATATTTTTATCAAATTTAATTTTATTTTAATCGTATCGATAACCGTCTTCAACACCGTCCCAATGCTTTTAGCCTAATTTAGACCCGATAAAATACAAATTCTCAGGATGTACTATATTCGGGTCCATATGACTCCACACTCCCCGCATAGATTTTCGGAAAGAAATTCGTACATCTCTAACGCACGTACACGTCTCTACACCTGCCGCCTGTTTCAAACTCTCGCTCCAAACAAATCTTTCAACATTTCGGTACATTTTAGAGTAGTTCTTGAATTGCACGATGTCCATAAGCAGAGAGCGCTACGTCTAGTCTTCAAATTAGGAGTCGGTAATACACTTTCGCTGAAATACCCTTTAAGACTGAAATGCATCTCATAGTATAGACGACGTTGTATAGATGGCGTTAGTGCAGGTACACGAATGACGACGCCAAAAAGGCGCCTATAAGGCCGTCGACAGTCCCTCAAAAGGCGCCTTGTCAGCGCCTTATAGACGCCTGTAAGGCGCCTGTGAAACTTTGTATAGATGGGGCCAGTGTAGTTACAAGGCGCCTTATAGGGGCCTTTAAGACGCCCAAAAGGCGCCTTAAAGGCGTCTTAAAGGAGCCTTGTTACAAATCCGGACGCTCAGGCGCTCAGGCCTAAAACAGGCCGAAAACAGGCGCCTTTAAGGCGCCGTGTGCTGTGTGGGAATGGATAGCTTGGGTTTGATTTACATAAGAAAAGTGTCTTCGTTTTGTTCCTACGGGCCTTATGAGCTGAGATATTTCGATGTAAAGTTGCAATTTGCTGAATTTTATGTTATTAAAATTCAGCATCGTCCTCGTCATCGTCGTCGTCCTACACTTCTTGGCAACAGGGGAGTATGAAAGGGTGAGGAAATGTCCCTCAGGCACGTCGTTCATTGGATGCGGGTTTCGACCAATCGCGTAACAAATAATCTGACAGCTACATAGTCAGAGATAACCTACTATGTGCTTAGTGTCAAATAAAGTAAATTGTCCAAATTTGAAATGTCACGAGTTTTTACATTAATTAGGAGACCGAATTATTGTCTTAATTAAGAAGGTAAGTCGCCAAAATTTTTTAAATCGAGTTAGTATGTAGAGTCGTAGACTTGGAAGTTGTCCGTAGAAGGTTCGACAGAGAACCATCTTCTTTCGCATAAGTTTCTGGAAATTTGTACCATGCATGTTTAAAATAATAATACCATGCATGTACAAAATAATATAAATTGTAACAAATTGCATTGCATTTAAATTGCCAGATATTTTTATACCAGCAATTTAGAGATTTTATGTAAAGCTTATATATATTATATTTAGAAATGAAGGAGACGCAGAGGACCTGGATAAAAATGAAAGGGACGCATAGGCTTGGATAGAATTGAAGGGGACGCACAGGCTTGGATGGATAGAAATGAAGGGAATGCACAGGCGTGGAGGTTGACCGGAGAAGATTAGATAGATAGACAGAGTATCTTGTTTCGCACAAGTTTCTGGAACTTTGTCAAATAAGGTAAATCGACAAAATTTGTCTAAAGACATAGCATTAAGAATTATTAAGAAAATAGATTATGGTGGACTGCTTGCAATGTAAAGCAAGTCACATTAGTGAAGAAAGTACACTGAAAACACATCTACGTTAATGCTTTTCAATCTTTTGTGAAAGACATTCGTAATACTTTAATTAATAAAATCCAAAGTAGTTGTCACGCTATTCATTAATTCATTAATTTTTTAGATTCCCATTATTTCAATTCACCAATAAACATACTAAATTAGTTTCATTCCAACACCAATAAAGTGTGCGTTAAAACTATTGGATCTCCTCGTTCATTTTCGCTGAATCATTACCATTAGCATTTAAATTTCCTGCAACAAGACTTTCTACCATACGCTCTCACCTCTTTTGGACACATTATTTAGTCTCTACTCTCGCTAAAGCAAAAGGCCACTCTATTTCTATAAATAGTAAGTTCTATGTTAAATTGTATATAATTAAAATGTGGCTTTATATATTTACAGATAATCAAAGCAGAAGATAATGCAGTGTAGCAATACGGAAATTTAATATATGTACTATTCCCACAACCAAAGTAGTAATAGCTGGACAATCATATAAAGTTATGAATGCTATATTTCATAGTGGTTCATGTATTGGGGATGGCCATTACACCAGTATATGTAAAGAAGAAGGAATGACTAGTAGTTGGATTGAAGCTGATGACGTGCAAATTAAAAAAAGGCAATGGCCCAAAGGCGCTAAAAATCTTTATATTTTATTCTTACAAAAAAATGATAATAAAGGCAAAGTATTCTCAAATCATCAATACCCATACCTTCCCTCTCGCAGGCTTTCAGATAATTTGTCCATTTAAAACGTAGATAATATGAGTACATTTTCATTATATTGCGTTTTAAAATAATTGTAAGTTTATTTATCGACACCGATACCTTTCCTCTCACAAGCTTTCACATAATTTATCTATTTAAAACTCTGACAATATAAATACACATTCATTGTTTTATGTTTATAAATAATTCTTATTCATCGACACCTTGACCTTGCCCACGCCAAGTATTTGACTTCCAGGCCGCGGACATCTAGGCAAATATCTAGATGTTACATTTTATCTTCATATTATTTAAAATGTCCGCGATATGAGTAACGCAATGTATGAATACAGCATTTTAGCTGTGTATATGTAGTTGTGTCATCTTAAGCGCAGTTGGAAAGCACCTTTATGTACTTGCAGCTCATTTTGATTTCATATATTTTTTTATATTGTATATTTTCTTCTATTTTTTTATGTGATTTATTCGTATTAAAATATTTATTTGTATAAAATATATCTGCTTGATATTATTTAATACATTTTTTCATTGTACTATTGTGATTTTTTCTTTGTATAAATAGTCATTGTGATAATTGGCGCAATTGTTATATATCATTATTTTTGTACAGTCTAGAACATTATTTTTGTAGAGTATAGAACATTATTAAATTTATATTAATTTACGACATTGTTTTTAAATAGGATTCTTTTTGAAGAGATTATATACTTGGCGCTCTTTTTTGTACCTTTTTGTAAAATATTTATGACACGAGCGACACGTGCGACTACATGTCGACACTTGCCGAAGATCGGTCGACGGGCGGCTTCGTGCCATTTCAAAGATTCGGTTTTCTCGATATTATGCATCCTTTTCTGAATTTTTGTTTCTCGATGACGTTCCTCTTTCTTCAGATCTGCGCATGGAAATCAGTCATTTGTAGGCACAAAATCTATCCTGGACTGCAGGATAGTTTTGGGCCACTTGAGTGGGCTGTTTATTGCCCTGTGCCGAGGAAAAGGACGCGCCAGGGTGAAATTGGGGGTCACCGGAAAAGAGCGCTCGGAGGGCACTCTGAACGTAACCGTCAAGGAAGGCAGTCAACCGTTTCGACTGTCTTTACAAAGTTTACTCTGTAATTTACTCAGTATATAATAAAGTGCTTGTTAATTTCTTAAGTTAGTGAAATTATTCTACTACAGATCAGAAGTGGGATACACTTTAGCTCACAATCAGTTATAGTGTTTGTGTGAGGCTTAGTGAACGCATAAACGGATTAGGAAATAAGCTAGTTAACGCTTCGAATTTGGGGAATATTGTGGTGCTGTGACAATGGGTCGGGACGGTACTCCAGAGAGGAAGAACGATAAACGTCAGGAAAAATTAAAGAAGCGAATTAGGAATGAATCGCGGGACCGGGACACAACGAGGAGTTATCGTCGTTCAAAAAGGTCCCATCGAAGTCGGAATTCCACGAGGTCTCCCACAAGAAGTCCAGGGAATTATGGCGAAAGTTCGGGACGCGGCAGTTTGCCTACTCAAGAATCCGATTTTGCAAGGTTAGCTGATGTCTTAACAGGTATTGTGAAAGCAGGCTCAGTGCGTTCAAATAATTTTTTGAACGCGAAGTTTTTGCCGGAATTCGATCCAGCCGCAGAAAATCTAACCTCAGCGGATTGGATTGACAAAATTAATATTAATGCGTCAATATATGGCTGGGATGACAAAACGAAACTTTATTTGGCGGTATGCAAATTAAAGGGTAATGCAAAACTGGTATGATGAGCTACACCACTCGCGTATGTCGTGGCAAGACTTTTCGCATGCCGTTATTGAACAGTTTTCGGGGGAATTACAATTTGGTAAGCTTTTCCATGAAGCAGCAAATTATATGAGCTCCCCAGGTCAGGATTTGCAAACGTATTGTTTTATTAAGTTGGGAAAAATTAATAAGTTAAAGCTTGGGCTCACGGAGGAAAAGTTAGTTGACTTTGTAGCGCATGGGATACATGATCAGAACATTCGTGTGACTCTTCAGACCGCCCGTTGCAAAACGCTTACGGAATTTAATAAATGTCTGAGTATTTTCTCGGCTGAGAATTCAAAAGTAAAGGAAACTAAACATTATATAAAGCGGGATGTTCCAGCTGAGAACGTGAAAAAACAGGGAGACTATAAAACGAATGGTACTGTTAGGGAGGCTTCCTGTTATGCTTGCGGTAAGACAGAGCATTTGAAGAGGAATTGTCCTGGTAAGGGGGAAGTAAAATTAGTTGGGACGCAAAGGGATAAGCTGACATGCAGGTACTGTCATAAATCGGGTCACGTGGAAGACCAATGTTATCGTAAGAAGTCCGAGAAAGGCAAAGAGAAGTCTACCTGACTAACTGTGGCCAATTCACGAAGTCCGCTAGAAGTTTGTTTGGTCACTGATGTTCGCAAACCGTTTAAAAAGTGTTGTATAAATGGTGTAGAGAGGGACTGCATGGTAGATTTAGGCAGTGATTGCACGTTGATGAAAGAGAGTGTGGCTAGACAGTTGAATATAACTTTGTATGAAACTGAAAGGGTTTTGTCGGCATTTAATCACACAATGGTGACACCGATCGGTTGCTCGACAATTACTTTTTTAATAGATAACATCTTGTTTGAGGTCGGAGTTTTTATTGTAGCAGACGACCAACTTACGCAGGACATATTAATTGGGCGGGATGTTCTCGGTAGTCCAGGTGTTATAGCATCAGTGGATGCATCGGGTTTAACATTTTTGAAGCAAAATGCAAAAAGGGTTATGAATGAAGTCGCTGATATTAATGTTATTGAATTAGTACAAAGGAAGGAAATTAAAATCGATGATGTTTATTGCCCTGGTCTTGATGCGAGGGATCAAAAACGATTGGTGGAACTTTTGAATGTTTATCGAAAGAATGTTTCTTTTAATATTGAAGAGATGGGCAGAGCTAACGCGACAGTTATGAAAATCGAGTTGCTTAGTGATGAGCCGGTATATCATCGACCTTATCGTATGTCGTTTTCGGAACGCGAGACAGTTAAACAAATGGTGGCGGAATTAGAGGCTAATGGTATTATACGTGAAAGTCATTCCCCACATACTAGTCCAGTTATTTTGGTAACAAAGAAAAATGGTCAAAAACGGTTGTGTATAGATTATCGCGCGCTTAATAAAATAACGAAACAGGACAAATATCCTTTACCGATTATTGACGACCAAATTGATCGTTTAGGGGGTAAATCTTATTTCATTTCACTTGACCTTACGTCCGGGTTTTATCAGATCCCAATGGATCCAGAATCTATTGAAAAGACAGCATTTATAACACCAGACGGTCAATATGAATTTTTGCGCATGCCTTTTGGCTTGGCGAATGCTCCCTCTGTATTTCAGAGAGCTATCAACAAGGCTTTGGGTGAATTGAGGTATAATATTGCTTTAGTTTATATTGATGATATTTTGATACCTGCGGAGAATATTGAACAGGGATTTAAACACCTTGAATTGGTTTTAGAGGCTTTGAGGAAATACAATTTTACGCTTAATCCAGCTAAATGCAAGTTTTTTCAAAAGACTATTGAGTATTTAGGTAGGGAGATATCTGTTGAGGGAGTGCGTCCGGGGGGGGGGGGGGGGCACAAGGTTGATGCTGTGATGAAGGCACCAACGCCATCCAATGTAAGGGAAGTGCGTCAGTTTCTCGGACTTGCGGGGTATTTTCGAAAGTTTGTTAAGGACTTCGCAAAGAAGGTGTCACCATTAACTGATCTTTTACGTAAGGATATTCAATGGGTATGGGGTTTGGAGCAGTCGCGCGCTGTCACTGAGATAAAACAGACACTTTGTGACCGGCCAGTTCTAGCTATTTATGACCCTAAGCTCGAAACGGAGTTACACACTGATGCGAGTTCGGTTGGGCTAGGCGCTATTCTAATACAAAAGACCGGCTCCGAGAAAAAGGTGGTCGCCTATTACAGTCGTAAAACATCTGTAGAGGAGCAGAAATACCATTCTTACGATTTGGAAACTCTCGCGGTGGTTGCTGCGCTAAAAGTGTTTAGGGTTTATTTGTTAGGGATTAAGTTCAAACTAATCACGGATTGCAGCGCCGTGCGGGCTACAGTTGCGAAGAGAGATATTCAACCTAGAGTTGCTAGATGGTGGGTGTACATGCAAGATTTTGACTTCGAGATTATTTATCGTCCGGGTACGCAGGTTGCTCATGTAGATTATTTAAGTAGAAACCCGATTGATTGCATGCTTATTGATATTACTGATGCAGAGTGGATTAAAGTGGCACAGATTCAAGATCATGATATTGTGATTATTCAAAAGATTTTACAGTCAGGGGATGTGAAACCCCAAACGAAGCAATATTTTGAAAAATATGACCTGAGGGGTGGGGTTGTATTTCGTCGAACAGAGACAGGGAATAAATGGGTAGTCCCTCGAACTTCACGTTTTAACGTTGTGAAAATGTGTCATGATGATCAGGGACACTTGGCATTTGAAAAAACTATTGAAAAGGTTCGGGATAATTATTGGTTCAAGGGCATGCGAAGGTTTGTTGCTAAGTACGTGCGAGCGTGTTTAAATTGCTTATATTATAAATCCACGTCGGGTCGAAAACCTGGATTGTTACACCCTATAGAGAAGGTCGCAATACCGTTTCATACCCTTCACTTGGATCATGTCGGTCCATTTATTAAAAGCAGACGCAAAAACACTCAAATATTGACCATAGTAGATGGGTTCACGAAGTTTTGTATTATTGAGCCTGTACGAGACACAAAAACCAAGTGGGTTTTGAAGGCTTTAGACCAAGTATTTGCAATATTCGGAGTTCCTACAAGAATAGTGAGCGACAGAGGCACGAGTTTTACGTCACATCGTTTCATTACTTTTTGCCAAGAATATGGAATCAAGCATATACTAAATGCAGTGGCTACCCCAAGGGCGAATGGACAATGTGAAAGGATGAATCGCACTGTTTTAAATTCACTTGCAACCACTAGCGCGGGCGCGCCTGAGGATGAATGGGACGGATTTGTTAAGAAAGTACAGAGTGGTATTAATTCTGCAACAAATCGTACTACAGATAGTAGTCCGGCGCAGCTTTTATACGGTTTTAAACCCCGGAGCACTGCAGATTCAGTGTTGCTAGGGGCCATTCAATCGACTTTGGATCGCGTAGATCTGGAAGCATTACGCAAGAAAGCAAAACAATCAACGGATATAGAACAAGCGCAGCAAAAGGCAAGGTTTGATGCGCGGCGATTCAAACCACCCTGCTATGCATTAGGAGATGTGGTTATGGTGTCTTCGAGTCCACCGGCAACGGGTCACAGCAGAAAACTAATGGCGAAGTCAAAGGGTCCTTTTAAAATTGTTGCTGTTTTGCCTAATGATCGTTACGAGGTTGAAGATCTGCGACAGTTAAAAAAAGGACGAGGCTATAGAAGTGTAGTTGCGGTGGACAGTCTGCAAAAATGGGTTATCTTCGATGCTCTTGAATAGCGAATGGTAAGTTGCTACTAAGGCTATAATGCTTCTTTACAGTTTAATGACAGTTTGGGATATCCTGATGGAAGTGATATTGGAACTGGACAAAGTAAACATGGAGTCCGTTGACTTTATTTAGTAAAGTTGAGGCAGATAGTTAAATTGTTTGGAAGTTTAAAAGAAAGGAAAAGGGCTTTATGAGAGGATAATTTATAGTCGGAGTCGGGGGCACTCTGGCACAATCCCTGGTCACGGTTGTGTGGGCGGAGGCTCTACGGCGAGGCTAGGACCATGGGCAGTCGGAGTCAGGGTAGCTTCTGGTCGAGCGGCTTTGGTCGCACGCTCGATTGTAGGTGGCCCCTGGCGAGGCTGGCGACCAGGTTCGGTTCATACCGGGCACTCGTTGGAAATGGCTGTAGTGCAGCTGTTTCACGGGGTAAAGTCCCGGAGCAGATCGAATTTCCCTCACCTTCCCTATAGACTATTCCTCAGGCGCCATCCCAGTAGTCATCGCATTGCGATTTGCACTCTTAGCCGGGTTTGATCACCCCGTCAAATTGGGAGTGAAAATCGGGATGTCGAGATTGCTATTCCCGAAAGTTATATATGTGACTAGGTATTTTAATTTTGAAAATGTTTATGAATTTTTAGATTCAGTGATATTAAGCTTGAAGTAGTAAACAACAAATGAGCCGAGGACGGCTTGTATATCAGGAAGGCCGAATGTAGGCACAAAATCTATCCTGGACTGCAGGATAGTTTTGGACCACTTGAGTGGGCTGTTTATTGCCCTGTGCCGAGGAAAAGGACGCGCCAGGGTGAAATTGGGGGTCACCGGAAAAGAGCGCTCGGAGGGCACTCTGAACGTAACCGTCAAGGAAGGCAGTCAACCGTTTCGACTGTCTTTACAAAGTTTACTCTGTAATTTACTCAGTATATAATAAAGTGGTTGTTAATTTCTTAAGTTAGTGAAATTATTCTACTACACATTTGTTTTAACACACGGCCTGCCTCCAAGTGTGCTTCCAGGCAGATTGAATTGTGCTCGCGACTTGAACGCTTCGCTGTCCAAACTGTTAAATCTTTTGCATTTCTTTAAATAATTTTTTCTTTATATAATTTAATATCTATTTCTTAGTAGTGTATTTAGTATCGGATTATCGTATTATTTTCTTTATTGCATTTTTTTTAATATATTTTAATATCTATTTCTTATTCTATTCCTTCGTACTTACAATTAGTGTATTAATATCGTATTATCGTAGTAGTTTAATTATTTAATTTTTGTTTCAATATAATTTAATATATTTCTTATTCTATTTCATAGTAGTGTATTTAGTATCGTATTATCATAGTATATTATTTATTTCATTTTTTTTTAAATATAATTCAAATTTAATTAATTAATATCTTTTATTTGTTTTTTACTTTTTATTTTTTTATACTTGACATTAAAATGAGCGACAGTGAATGCGATGTTCAAAATACTTCCACCGCAAGTGAAAATCTCGCATTAAATGCGGAGGAAGACGCGATTGCACAACGTCGTCAAGTGCCCAATATTTCAAGTGGAAAATATTTTACGATAGTGGAAGAAAAATCTAATGAAAAGTGTGTCACTGTATTGTGCCAAGTGTGTTTGCCGAAGAGGATCGAAATTAAAGGACAATTAACATCGTCGTCCAACTTTCGATCCCATTTAAAGCGGAAGCATGTCCTTGCATTTGATGAATATGTCAGTGGAATGGAAAACCGGAAGCAAAGGAGTGACATCATTAAACGAGGAAAAGTAAAATCTATCATAGATCAAAATCTATTTGAATTGGACATTGCAAGGTATGTTATCAGTGCAATGATCCCTTTAAAATCGGTGGACGATAAATATTTTTATGAAATATTTAAAAATCTGGGGCTTGACAATACAGTCAATATTATCAGCCGCCGTACCCTAGGGCGTAGAATTAACACGCTATATGTGGATGAAATGTCGCAATTAAACGAGGACTTGAAAAATGTGGATTTTGTATGCACGACGGCTGATATATGGTCTGGTAGACGACGCAGTTTCCTGGGAGTAACAGCGCATTGGATTTCGCCCATGTACGAAAGAAAATCCGCTGCACTAGCTTGTCGCCGTTTTGGTGGGACTCATTGTTTCAGTCGAATCACCGATATGCTACATAATATTCATGCAGAATTTAATTTAAATATAGAAAAAATTGTGGCTACCATAACAGATAATGGTAGCAATTTTGTAAAGGCCTTTAAAACTTTCGGCGTGAAGGAACAAATAATTAATACAGAAACGGACGAAGATTATTCGAACCCTTCCTTGACTTATTCTAGCGACGAGGAAGAAGAAGGAGAAGAATTAGAAGAAGAAAGAGAAAAGTAGTTAGGCTATGCCGATTCTGGCTCAACAGTAGGCGAGGGGGTGAGGCGGGGCGGGGGGAGGTACCGCGCTCTGCCGCGAGATGGGCGAGGGGGTGAGGCGGGGAGGGGGGTACTGAGTTCATGGGTGAGGGCGATGACGTCACAGGGGAGGGGGATTTTCAAAATTTTCAAAATGGCGTCGCGCGTGCAGGTCGAGTTCGTGGGCGAGGGGGTTGACGTCACAGGGGAGGGGGAGGATTTTCAAATTTTCAAAATGGCGTCGCGCGCATTTCGTGTTGGCGCCACCTACTGGACGTTTACGGTACTTTGGGCCCGCGTCGGTATTTGGGCCCGTCTTGGTAAATTTTCCAGGTTTCTCATACATTTCGTGTTGGCGCCACCTATTGGACGTTTAAGGTACACACGGCTTAAACGATTGTGGCCGATCGAGTTTCGATTGCATTCGAGCTCACTAGGGCTGGTTCTTTTACATCGCTACGATTCTACAGTATTTCGTGAATATGGTGGGGGCAGTACCAAGCCACAGGTTCCCGTCTAGAACACTTCCAATTCATGTTGAAACACCACTGTGGCACCATCTGCCTATGATATAGCGTGAAGTAAACGGATGATGTTTAATATGAGACACGTTCGCGCAGTCCTGTCACAAAATTTAATCTACATTGCTTCGGTTATGTTTATTTTCCCGTTGTTAACATAAAATAACGGATAGTAAATTTTGAAATAAATGCGTATTTCTTTGCTCTACACATTTCCACTAATAATGAGCATCTTAGATTTTAATCTATGAGCACTGCTAGGAATAAAATACCACAAGACTTTATACATCTCAGTATCCTGGTTTCCTAACCCTTGCCATCTCTACGAAATATATAACATTCGTTTCCATTCTATTCTTTATTATCCCACCATCCCTCTCTATTTATTTGTGTCTTCCATTATAAATCCGTTGATTTATTTACTTTGGACATTACAAGTTTATCGTTTATAGTGGCAAAATTATTATGATTTTTTTTTAGGTTCATTGCAATAAAAGTCATTTGACATTTATCCTTTGTGTCATTTTCGCTACAGCATCGCGAACAGAACCGATCGCGCAGATTTATATAATTATGACAATCATAGGCAGATGGTGCCACAGTGGTGTTTCAACATGAATTGGAAGTGATCTAGACGGGAACCTTTGGCTTGGCACTGCCCCCACCATATTCACGAAATACTGTAGAATCGAAGCGATGTAAAAAAGCCAGCCCTAGTGAGCTCGAATGCAATCGAAACTCGATCGGCCACAATCGTTTGAGCCGTGTGTACTTTGGGTCCGCGTCGGTATTTGGGCCCGTCCTGGTAAATTTTCCAACGTTTTCATACGTTTCGTGTTGACGTCACCTGTTGCATGTCTAAGGTATATTTGGGCCCGCGTCGCCGCCGCGCAATCTCCGTACGTGTGCGGGGATCGGTGCGCAGGCGCGACCGCGAAAGATTCGTGGAAATTCAAATCGCGTCTTCGATGATGATTTCTGAGAAAGAGGGTGGACCATGATTTCTGAGAAAAGATAAGGAAATATTTGAATCGTGGGACCGATACAGCACACGTGCAATGATATAAACATAGAGTGATAATAATTATTAATCAATCATCGCGATAGCCCATGGAATAAACATTGCACCGCGACATGCAGTGTGTTTATATCTGAGCAGGATCGAACACGTTTCGGGCGCCTACGTGCACACTCTTCGTGCCGTGTGTTTATGTTTCAATCGTGGGACCGATGCAGCGCACGTGCAATGATGTATACATATAGCGATAATTATTGTAAATCAATCGGTGCGATAGCCCTTGGAATAAACACGACATTGCATTCCATGATAATTTCTGAGAAAGAGGGTGCGTTTATATATCTGAGCATTGACTTTTCCCAAGACTAGGACCTCTAAGAAGTACCCTCGAGAAAACGCAATGTCCCCGAAACAATAAATTAGGCGTTCCTTTCACGCGAGCAGCTAAGCGATAATTATTCGGGGTAGAGTTCCAAGTATTTTCACGATCGAGAACAGGGCGACGTCTCAAGCACCCTTCTCGAGGGTCTGCAAGTCAAGCGTCGTGGGAGCGTGTAAGGGCGAAAAGAATTCGTACATAGACTTTCACACCGAAGTCCACAGAGTAAACATGACGTTGCACCGCGCGATACCGCGTGTTTATATCTGAATCGTGGGAGCAGTATACAGCGATCGTGTAAGGGTGGGGAAAAATTTGAGGATACGTTCGAACTGCATCTGACGTCAACATAGTACGATGGCGTTTTAAAAATCACGGATAGGATAGGTGACTAGTATATTAAATCCTGCAGTCGCTCGTTGAAGATCGTGAAATACGTTACGCGTGCATAAGTATCGCGAGGCATGAACTTTTTCGTGAATTCGTATGAATAGTTGCGGGGCATGATTCCACTGCTGCGTACCGAAGTACACTGCTACGAATGGTTCATATCATGTGACGAGTATTTACGCCTCATCCGCGAACATTTTAAGACTCGAAAAGTATCGGAATCGGAACAACAACGTTTGACATTATTTATGAGTAGTGTGGAAATAGTGCGAACGTGTGTTCGAAGCAAACAAGCGTGCATAGTCGCTGAACTGGACGCGCGAGATGCGTTACTCGTGTCATCGTCTTCCGACGACGACGATAACGATGGTGGGGTGAACTATTTATCGACGTTGCTGCAGTTAGATGACGAATCACTGACGATCGAGCGACATAAGATTCGTAGTGTGTTAAGCGCACCGACATTATCCGAGACGTTATGGATCAGCATCTTTCGACATGGATTTATGCAATTGTCGTGCGAACATCGTCAATTGTTACGTTATATCGCGCGACACAGTACTGCGGGTAAATGTTCATTATATTGCATCGTTGGAGATAAGGACGTGCATCTTAAGCGTACGGAGTACACTACCGCGATCGTGTGTACACCATTGACGCTTCTACATGACATCGATAACGGAATGGTCAAAGTACTGGAAGTATTGAGTCCTGACACAACAACAATTTCAGTGAATAGGTTTTTGTGTCGGGAATTGAAACGATATTTGGATGATCATACGAGTCTACCGCGAAACTCGAAGCTCGTCCTTGTACCGCTGAGATATCGATTTCCACATATCGAGTATGATCGCATCACCTGGAAAAGCCGCATCATGAAATCAGATGAAATCGAAGATCTCTGGGAAATTGACTATTTGTAAAGAAGTGAACTCTTTGTGAATAAGCGAACATGGAGGGGTTCATGGACACGTACAGGGTTTTGTCCCAGATGTCTAAGCTTTTACGCAGTATTGCGGAATTCCGAGACTGGATGGATCATTGCGCCACGTGCCTGCAGCTCATCGTCGAGTATCAGAGCAGCGGAGGAGTGTCCATGTCCGCGAAACAACGCCTAGTGTCGCTGATCGCGCGAATAGACATTGCGCGCAATCGTGCGGGAAAATTTTTCGCGAGTAGGATGCGGGGTTTCGGGTCAATCGACGGTACCTAATATCGTATGGGAAGACGTGGAATCTGCGATTATAGGCCGTATTTCAACCGGTGCGGTTATCAACGTGGGACACGTCGATCCGCGTCGATTTTTAGAAGGTGCTCGACGAACTGTGATCTCGCGCGTCACGCACGCTATCACGACGCATAAAAGCGTGTCCGTCAATACGAACTTGAACGCGGAGTTTATGTTGGGTGAGAATACAGAGATGAAAATTTTCGGTACGCGAAATCGTGTACTGTTAATGACTTCGAACGTTCGCGAGTGGTACTCGAAGCACGTGGTCATGGAGTTTCAAGATCGCGACAGTGGATGGATCTTAAGGGCCGTGCTAAATATTCTAGTGAATATTAATAAGCACAATCCACTTCGAGGCGGTTGCAACGTACCGCTTCCGCGCGCCGTCGTCCTGAAGAAAGCGGTGGTCAACATAAAGAATAGAGATAATGCGTGTTTCTTGTGGGCTGTCATTGCCAGTTTGTACCCTGTTGCTGCGAATAGTGATAGGATCGCATCGTACCATCACTACTCGGATGTGTTTCGCACGGGCGATATGACTCTACCCGTAACGTTGGACCAGCTGACAAAGTTCGAGAGGATGAACGACGTGTCGGTGAACGTGTACACGTGGTCCGACGGAAGCTGCGCGCCTCTGCGTTTGACCGAGGACAAGCGAGAGAGACACGCGAATCTCCTACTGGTGCAGGACCCCAACGAGCCTCAACGTTATCATTTCGCGTGCATTCGCAGCATGTCGAGACTGATTTCGAAGCAGCTCGGCAATCACGGACATCAAGTATTCGTTTGCCAAAGGTTAGTAAAATATGGTATATTTCGATCGATGTGTTATTGATTATTATGTTGTATTATTAATACTATTATCGTTACAGATGTCTCAGCTTCTTTCATTCGAACGTGCAATTGACGAAGCACAACGTGGACTGCCAACGTCTGAACGAGTGCGCCGTCGAATTGCCGTCCCTGAAGGATAAATGGTTGCAGTTCGAGAACTTTAAAAATAAGGAACGAGCGCCATTCATCATTTACGCGGACTTCGAATGCATGCTGGAGGATGTCGAGCCTGCGAAGCGGAGTCGGACGTACACATACCAGCAGCATAGAGCGTACTGCGTGGGATATTACATCGATTGTTCCACCGACGCGTCTCTGTGTCGTTATCGCGCGTATCGTCACGAATCCGAGTGCGTGAAGTGGTTCGTACAAGAACTGCGTGACTTTGCGAACATTGCGTATTCATGGTTGCGGAACGCGAAACCGATGAACTCGTTGACGTGTCGACAGTGGCGTAGTTTTAACGACGCGATCGTGTGTCACGTGTATGGACAACATTTCGTCGAGGGGGAGAAAAAAATGCGCGACCATTGTCACGCGACGGGCGAGTACCGAGGCGCAGCCCACGTGTCGTGTAACTTACAGTTTCAACGATCGTACACGATACCGGTAGTGTTTCATAATTTATCAGGCTACGACGCGCATTTCGTGATCAAGGAGTTTTTTTTTCTTTGTTCGCAGTCGTCGTTGGCGTCTCGGGTTCAAGCCCGCGCCTCGCTTGTACGGTATCAGATACATCCCGCGCCCCTCCATCGCCCGATTATGACGCAAAGTCTCTTCCAGCTGTTTTCGAGAGGTCTTGGAATCGTTGACCGCTTTGGTTATACCAGCCGCTCCACCGGCCAATGCCTCGATAGCTGATAAAGCAGGCAACACGAACGGAAGAAATGGAAGAAAGCCCACACTCCAGTCGCGGCTGCTTTTTCACCAAAGGTCGCGTCGTTCGCGAATACTCGTTCTCGCGCTCGTTCGGCTAACGCACGATCCGCCTCGTGTCGCCCCTCTAAATCCTTGCGACTAGAGTACGCGATATCGTGATCGCGGCACGCTGCGTCCAGAGGATTCACACCTTCGTCGCCACGAGCCAATCGCTTTAGCAAACGCGTTCCCGGTCCGCAGAACTGATAACCTGGAACGTGTAGTTCGAACGGCAGACGGTTTATGATGCCGTTTCCGAGACCCGATCCAGTCTTCTTCTTCTGATTATTCTTCTTCCTTCGCTGATTCTTTCCTAGTCCGTGAGACGTTGCGGTCGTTGATACAACCATATACGTTAGAATAGTCACGATAGCTACTACAATAATAAACGCGTAGGCACGCGTCACCGATTACTGTGATAGTGACCTGCGCGACGCGTGCCAGCAATATAAATAGTCGATTATATAATATGCGATTCGCGAAACAGTCGGACGTTATTCGCGTAATCGCGAACAGAATGCTCGAGGATGATAGGGATCCGAGTCGATCGAACAGACACGACCCGTTATTACCGCACAGCGTACGAGGCGTGATTTGCGGTCCGTCCGGGTGCGGAAAAACGAACGTACTTCTAAGTATGCTAGAGAGTCCGAACGGTTTGCGTTTCGAGAACGTTTACGTATACTCGAAATCATTGCATCAGCCAAAGTATCGATATCTCGAACAGGTGTTGTCGCTCGTCGACGGAATCGAATACTTTCCCTACTCGGACAACGCTGAGATCGTTCCACCGAGAGACGCTCGGCCCGATTCGATCTTCGTGTTCGATGACGTGGCGTGTGACGAACAGAACGCGATACGCGAATACTTCTCCATGGGCCGCCACGCGAACGTGGATTGCATTTATTTATGTCAATCGTACGCTAGAATACCGAAACATTTGATCAGGGATAACTCGAATTTTCTCATGCTGTTCAAACAAGATGGTACGAACTTGCGTCACGTGTACAACGATGACGTGAACACAGACATGACGTTTGAGTCGTTCAACGACTTGTGCGCGAGATGTTGGCGTCGACGATACGATTTCGTGGTGATCGATAAGGATAGTTCCATGTACGGAGGTCGATATCGAAGAGGATTTAACGAGTTTGTCGTAGCTCGTTGACATCAGTAAACCGCGAGTCGTTCATCGAGCAACACGAAATGGCCAACGAACCGCCGACGACAACGACGACGACGACGACGACGACTGCTATAACCTCGAGTAACGACGACGCGAAGCATTCGCAAAAACATCGCCGACGTTATCGACAAAAAGGGACGAAACATCAAAAAGGAACGAAACGTCGGAGCGCGGACGCAAAGGTAGAAATCGCCAAAGTCAGCGACGTTATACGTAAAAAGTGCTTGGCCTTGAAAATTGGTAAAATGGCTACGGAAGCGGCTGTGGAGGTGAGTACGCGTCCCATCGTCGAACCGCTGAAACGATTGATCGAAAACTCGTCCGCGTTGAAAATGCGCTCAACGCCTCGATCGCGACCAGTGAAGAGGAAACATGAATACGATCAACAACAACAACAACAACAATCATCGAAGAGACTTCGACCCGTTACTCCGTTGTTAACCAAGGAAAGTCAAGATAACCTTCCAGATTCTAACGACTATGACGACGACGACGATGATGACAGCGACGATAACGACGACGACGACGACGCCGACACCGATAACGACAGCAACAATGACAACGACTACAACACCGACGACGACGACGACGATAACAACGATGTTGACGATGATGTTGTTGATGATGTCGGCGACAAAGACGATGAAAAAATTCAGGATGATGAGTCGTCAGCAAAGGTTCATGATTTGGATTCGCTGCGCAACCCCGTCGACGATATCGAAGTGTATGTACGGAACGCCAAAGGACCCTTGTCGCGAGAATACCTGCGACTGTTCTTCACCGATACTAAGAAACGAATCGACAACGTGTACGGCGTATACTTGGGGTCCGACGAAGACCTAATGATCGGCGATTCCGTACTCACAATCGACGAGGACGGTGACGACGTTCGCGACAACGGAACGCGATACGCGGGAACTCGGGGTTTGTACGAACTGCTGTTCACGCGAATACCCAGCGTTAGCACGTACACGGACGCGGATATTCACTCGTACCGACGCATCTTACTATCAACGAACGCGCATAAGCGAAACCATTCGCCGAGCAAGCGCACGCTGGGTAACAAGGGGTATAAGTATAAGAAAATCATATCCGCGATAATCGGTGGGGTGCGGACGTCGGGTATCAGACGCGTTAGGGGCATGGGTATGAATGGGGGTGCGGGCGACGCGGTCACGCGACGAGGACAAGGATTACCAATCGACGAATCGATGACGGTTACCGATAACGCGATCGATTACGTGTACTGGGACGATCCGAACGAATTGATCGATAGACTGAGATTGCTCGTAGCATCTTGCGCGGCAAGTCACACGGGTCACGATAACGATATCGCATCCATCGTGGAGGAACTTCGCGAGGTCAAACATATATTAAATTGAACGATTCGGTGATCATCGCGTCAGTGGTGTTCGCGCATACGCATCGTTATGTCGGTGAACAAGTTTGGCACCTCGTTACGCAATAACATCAACAACAACAACAACGACGAAGCGAGAATGGCAATGACGAGATTATTGTCCTCGGTGGACGAACGCTTTACCCAAAAAATCGAAGCAGCTATCGCGAGCGCTCGACTGGACGCCGAGTATCAATGATCGGTTCTCCCGCGGAATCGCGCAGAATGTACGTCACCGGGCACGTTCGTTGTACGGTTATGATTTCAAACACCTCGGTCGACCAGTTCGGAGTGTACCCCTTCTCGAAGAGCGTCTTGAACTTGCTCACGCGTACCTTGTCACCGACTTTGAATTTCGTGCGTCGTCCAACGCCTTCCGATGCGGAGGGTGAGAGGCGTTCATTCGCGGCTAAAGACAAACGCGTCGCGGGGGTCACGTCAACGGGTACGGCGTTGATAGTTCGGTGCTTGCGATGATTGTAGGTGCGTACGAGCGCTGGTAACAGGTCAACCCAACGATAGGACGCGTTCAAGGAGAATTTTTTTCACATGAGGTTTTTCAGCGTGCGATTGAAACGTTCGACGATCGACGCTTTCATCACGCTGTACGTGGAGTAGTGGTTGATCCCGCGAGTCTTCGCCCATCGTTGAAACTCCGCGTTGTAAAACTCCTTACCCATGTCGGTTTGTAAATTTCGCGGACATCTATCGCTCTGCCGCAATCCGGTCGTGAACGCAGCGGTCACGTCGCGTCCACTTTTTGTTTTCACGGGTATGGCCCACGCGTACGTGCTGAACGCATCGATGATCGTTAGTATGTAGTGATATCCTCGATTTTGCCTCGCGTACGGACGCATCTCCACCAAATCGGCATGCCACAAATCATCGTAGCAGCGAATCACAACGCTACGCCGTTGAAAACTTCGTCTCGCGGAAGCGTGTAATTCGTTCACTAATTGTACTCGCTCCTTACTCATGCTTCGCGGGTGGGTGGGGGATGATCGCGACGTTCCAAGGAAGTTAGAAGTAGTATGAGTTCCTCGAGTGCTCGCAAAACGCAATCGATACACGTTTTTCGCCATCGTTCGTTATTATTAGACGTTTCGGAGCCGTAGCCGCTATTAAGGCAGTCATTGATCATCGTCGTCGTCGTAAACCCTCATTCGCTTTTCGCAGTTCCTTTCGTTTGTACAGATCCGTGGTCGTTATAGACGTCGTCAATTCTTCGAGTCTGTCTTTCAAGTGATCCAAGCGTCGTTCCATCGCGTTATTTAAATCATCCTCTAATCGACGATATCTAGTTAACGATATCCGTCATCGTTCATTGTACTCGTGTTTCGAGTTGAGATCGTTGATACTCGGCGTCCAGTCGAGCGCTCGCGATAGCTGCTTCGATTTTTTGGGTAAAGCGTTCGTCCACCGAGGACAATAATCTCGTCATTGCCATTCTCGCTTCGTCGTTGTTGTTGTTGTTGATGTTATTGCGTAACGAGGTGCCAAACTTGTTCACCGACATAACGATGCGTATGCGCGAACACCACTGACGCGATGATCACCGAATCGTTCAATTTAATATATGTTTGACCTCGCGAAGTTCCTCCACGATGGATGCGATATCGTTATCGTGACCCGTGTGACTTGCCGCGCAAGATGCTACGAGCAATCTCAGTCTATCGATCAATTCGTTCGGATCGTCCCAGTACACGTAATCGATCGCGTTATCGGTAACCGTCATCGATTCGTCGATTGGTAATCCTTGTCCTCGTCGCGTGACCGCGTCGCCCGCACCCCCATTCATACCCATGCCCCTAACGCGTCTGATACCCGACGTCCGCACCCCACCGATTATCGCGGATATGATTTTCTTATACTTATACCCCTTGTTACCCAGCGTGCGCTTGCTCGGCGAATGGTTTCGCTTATGCGCGTTCGTTGATAGTAAGATGCGTCGGTACGAGTGAATATCCGCGTCCGTGTACGTGCTAACGCTGGGTATTCGCGTGAACAGCAGTTCGTACAAACCCCGAGTTCCCGCGTATCGCGTTCCGTTGTCGCGAACGTCGTCACCGTCCTCGTCGATTGTGAGTACGGAATCGCCGATCATTAGGTCTTCGTCGGACCCCAAGTATACGCCGTACACGTTGTCGATTCGTTTCTTAGTATCGGTGAAGAACAGTCGCAGGTATTCTCGCGACAAGGGTCCTTTGGCGTTCCGTACATACACTTCGATATCGTCGACGGGGTTGCGCAGCGAATCCAAATCATGAACCTTTGCTGACGACTCATCATCCTGAATTTTTTCATCGTCTTTGTCGCCGACATCATCAACAACATCATCGTCAACATCGTTGTTATCGTCGTCGTCGTCGTCGGTGTTGTAGTCGTTGTCATTGTTGCTGTCGTTATCGGTGTCGGCGTCGTCGTCGTCGTCGTTATCGTCGCTGTCATCATCGTCGTCGTCGTCATAGTCGTTAGAATCTGGAAGGTTATCTTGACTTTCCTTGGTTAACAACGGAGTAACGGGTCGAAGTCTCTTCGATGATTGTTGTTGTTGTTGTTGTTGATCGTATTCATGTTTCCTCTTCACTGGTCGCGATCGAGGCGTTGAGCGCATTTTCAACGCGGACGAGTTTTCGATCAATCGTTTCAGCGGTTCGACGATGGGACGCGTACTCACCTCCACAGCCGCTTCCGTAGCCATTTTACCAATTTTCAAGGCCAAGCACTTTTTACGTATAACGTCGCTGACTTTGGCGATTTCCACCTTTGCGTCCGCGCTCCGACGTTTCGTTCCTTTTTGATGTTTCGTCCCTTTTTGTCGATAACGTCGGCGATGTTTTTGCGAATGCTTCGCGTCGTCGTTACTCGAGGTTATAGCAGTCGTCGTCGTCGTCGTCGTCGTTGTCGTCGGCGGTTCGTTGGCCATTTCGTGTTGCTCGATGAACGACTCGCGGTTTACTGATGTCAACGAGCTACGACAAACTCGTTAAATCCTCTTCGATATCGACCTCCGTACATGGAACTATCCTTATCGATCACCACGAAATCGTATCGTCGACGCCAACATCTCGCGCACAAGTCGTTGAACGACTCAAACGTCATGTCTGTGTTCACGTCATCGTTGTACACGTGACGCAAGTTCGTACCATCTTGTTTGAACAGCATGAGAAAATTCGAGTTATCCCTGATCAAATGTTTCGGTATTCTAGCGTACGATTGACATAAATAAATGCAATCCACGTTCGCGTGGCGGCCCATGGAGAAGTATTCGCGTATCGCGTTCTGTTCGTCACACGCCACGTCATCGAACACGAAGATCGAATCGGGCCGAGCGTCTCTCGGTGGAACGATCTCAGCGTTGTCCGAGTAGGGAAAGTATTCGATTCCGTCGACGAGCGACAACACCTGTTCGAGATATCGATACTTTGGCTGATGCAATGATTTCGAGTATACGTAAACGTTCTCGAAACGCAAACCGTTCGGACTCTCTAGCATACTTAGAAGTACGTTCGTTTTTCCGCACCCGGACGGACCGCAAATCACGCCTCGTACGCTGTGCGGTAATAACGGGTCGTGTCTGTTCGATCGACTCGGATCCCTATCATCCTCGAGCATTCTGTTCGCGATTACGCGAATAACGTCCGACTGTTTCGCGAATCGCATATTATATAATCGACTATTTATATTGCTGGCACGCGTCGCGCAGGTCACTATCACAGTAATCGGTGACGCGTGCCTACGCGTTTATTATTGTAGTAGCTATCGTGACTATTCTAACGTATATGGTTGTATCAACGACCGCAACGTCTCACGGACTAGGAAAGAATCAGCGAAGGAAGAAGAATAATCAGAAGAAGAAGACTGGATCGGGTCTCGGAAACGGCATCATAAACCGTCTGCCGTTCGAACTACACGTTCCAGGTTATCAGTTCTGCGGACCGGGAACGCGTTTGCTAAAGCGATTGGCTCGTGGCGACGAAGGTGTGAATCCTCTGGACGCAGCGTGCCGCGATCACGATATCGCGTACTCTAGTCGCAAGGATTTAGAGGGGCGACACGAGGCGGATCGTGCGTTAGCCGAACGAGCGCGAGAACGAGTATTCGCGAACGACGCGACCTTTGGTGAAAAAGCAGCCGCGACTGGAGTGTGGGCTTTCTTCCATTTCTTCCGTTCGTGTTGCCTGCTTTATCAGCTATCGAGGCATTGGCCGGTGGAGCGGCTGGTATAACCAAAGCGGTCAACGATTCCAAGACCTCTCGAAAACAGCTGGAAGAGACTTTGCGTCATAATCGGGCGATGGAGGGGCGCGGGATGTATCTGATACCGTACAAGCGAGGCGCGGGCTTGAACCCGAGACGCCAACGACGACTGCGAACAAAGAAAAAAAAACTCCTTGATCACGAAATGCGCGTCGTAGCCTGATAAATTATGAAACACTACCGGTATCGTGTACGATCGTTGAAACTGTAAGTTACACGACACGTGGGCTGCGCCTCGGTACTCGCCCGTCGAGTGACAATGGTCGCGCATTTTTTTCTCCCCCTCGACGAAATGTTGTCCATACACGTGACACACGATCGCGTCGTTAAAACTACGCCACTGTCGACACGTCAACGAGTTCATCGGTTTCGCGTTCCGCAACCATGAATACGCAATGTTCGCAAAGTCACGCAGTTCTTGTACGAACCACTTCACGCACTCGGATTCGTGACGATACGCGCGATAACGACACAGAGACGCGTCGGTGGAACAATCGATGTAATATCCCACGCAGTACGCTCTATGCTGCTGGTATGTGTACGTCCGACTCCGCTTCGCAGGCTCGACATCCTCCAGCATGCATTCGAAGTCCGCGTAAATGATGAATGGCGCTCGTTCCTTATTTTTAAAGTTCTCGAACTGCAACCATTTATCCTTCAGGGACGGCAATTCGACGGCGCACTCGTTCAGACGTTGGCAGTCCACGTTGTGCTTCGTCAATTGCACGTTCGAATGAAAGAAGCTGAGACATCTGTAACGATAATAGTATTAATAATACAACATAATAATCAATAACACATCGATCGAAATATACCATATTTTACTAACCTTTGGCAAACGAATACTTGATGTCCGTGATTGCCGAGCTGCTTCGAAATCAGTCTCGACATGCTGCGAATGCACGCGAAATGATAACGTTGAGGCTCGTTGGGGTCCTGCACCAGTAGGAGATTCGCGTGTCTCTCTCGCTTGTCCTCGGTCAAACGCAGAGGCGCGCAGCTTCCGTCGGACCACGTGTACACGTTCACCGACACGTCGTTCATCCTCTCGAACTTTGTCAGCTGGTCCAACGTTACGGGTAGAGTCATATCGCCCGTGCGAAACACATCCGAGTAGTGATGGTACGATGCGATCCTATCACTATTCGCAGCAACAGGGTACAAACTGGCAATGACAGCCCACAAGAAACACGCATTATCTCTATTCTTTATGTTGACCACCGCTTTCTTCAGGACGACGGCGCGCGGAAGCGGTACGTTGCAACCGCCTCGAAGTGGATTGTGCTTATTAATATTCACTAGAATATTTAGCACGGCCCTTAAGATCCATCCACTGTCGCGATCTTGAAACTCCATGACCACGTGCTTCGAGTACCACTCGCGAACGTTCGAAGTCATTAACAGTACACGATTTCGCGTACCGAAAATTTTCATCTCTGTATTCTCACCCAACATAAACTCCGCGTTCAAGTTCGTATTGACGGACACGCTTTTATGCGTCGTGATAGCGTGCGTGACGCGCGAGATCACAGTTCGTCGAGCACCTTCTAAAAATCGACGCGGATCGACGTGTCCCACGTTGATAACCGCACCGGTTGAAATACGGCCTATAATCGCAGATTCCACGTCTTCCCATACGATATTAGGTACCGTCGATTGACCCGAAACCCCGCATCCTACTCGCGAAAAATTTTCCCGCACGATTGCGCGCAATGTCTATTCGCGCGATCAGCGACACTAGGCGTTGTTTCGCGGACATGGACACTCCTCCGCTGCTCTGATACTCGACGATGAGCTGCAGGCACGTGGCGCAATGATCCATCCAGTCTCGGAATTCCGCAATACTGCGTAAAAGCTTAGACATCTGGGACAAAACCCTGTACGTGTCCATGAACCCCTCCATGTTCGCTTATTCACAAAGAGTTCACTTCTTTACAAATAGTCAATTTCCCAGAGATCTTCGATTTCATCTGATTTCATGATGCGGCTTTTCCAGGTGATGCGATCATACTCGATATGTGGAAATCGATATCTCAGCGGTACAAGGACGAGCTTCGAGTTTCGCGGTAGACTCGTATGATCATCCAAATATCGTTTCAATTCCCGACACAAAAACCTATTCACTGAAATTGTTGTTGTGTCAGGACTCAATACTTCCAGTACTTTGACCATTCCGTTATCGATGTCATGTAGAAGCGTCAATGGTGTACACACGATCGCGGTAGTGTACTCCGTACGCTTAAGATGCACGTCCTTATCTCCAACGATGCAATATAATGAACATTTACCCGCAGTACTGTGTCGCGCGATATAACGTAACAATTGACGATGTTCGCACGACAATTGCATAAATCCATGTCGAAAGATGCTGATCCATAACGTCTCGGATAATGTCGGTGCGCTTAACACACTACGAATCTTATGTCGCTCGATCGTCAGTGATTCGTCATCTAACTGCAGCAACGTCGATAAATAGTTCACCCCACCATCGTTATCGTCGTCGTCGGAAGACGATGACACGAGTAACGCATCTCGCGCGTCCAGTTCAGCGACTATGCACGCTTGTTTGCTTCGAACACACGTTCGCACTATTTCCACACTACTCATAAATAATGTCAAACGTTGTTGTTCCGATTCCGATACTTTTCGAGTCTTAAAATGTTCGCGGATGAGGCGTAAATACTCGTCACATGATATGAACCATTCGTAGCAGTGTACTTCGATACGCAGCAGTGGAATCATGCCCCGCAACTATTCATACGAATTCACGAAAAAGTTCATGCCTCGCGATACTTATGCACGCGTAACGTATTTCACGATCTTCAACGAGCGACTGCAGGATTTAATATACTAGTCACCTATCCTATCCGTGATTCTTAAAACGCCATCGTACTATGTTGACGTCAGATGCAGTTCGAACGTATCCTCAAATTTTTCCCCACCCTTACACGATCGCTGTATACTGCTCCCACGATTCAGATATAAACACGCGGTATCGCGCGGTGCAACGTCATGTTTACTCTGTGGACTTCGGTGTGAAAGTCTATGTACGAATTCTTTTCGCCCTTACACGCTCCCACGACGCTTGACTTGCAGACCCTCGAGAAGGGTGCTTGAGACGTCGCCCTGTTCTCGATCGTGAAAATACTTGGAACTCTACCCCGAATAATTATCGCTTAGCTGCTCGCGTGAAAGGAACGCCTAATTTATTGTTTCGGGGACATTGCGTTTTCTCGAGGGTACTTCTTAGAGGTCCTAGTCTTGGGAAAAGTCAATGCTCAGATATATAAACGCACCCTCTTTCTCAGAAATTATCATGGAATGCAATGTCGTGTTTATTCCAAGGGCTATCGCACCGATTGATTTACAATAATTATCGCTATATGTATACATCATTGCACGTGCGCTGCATCGGTCCCACGATTGAAACATAAACACACGGCACGAAGAGTGTGCACGTAGGCGCCCGAAACGTGTTCGATCCTGCTCAGATATAAACACACTGCATGTCGCGGTGCAATGTTTATTCCATGGGCTATCGCGATGATTGATTAATAATTATTATCACTCTATGTTTATATCATTGCACGTGTGCTGTATCGGTCCCACGATTCAAATATTTCCTTATCTTTTCTCAGAAATCATGGTCCACCCTCTTTCTCAGAAATCATCATCGAAGACGCGATTTGAATTTCCACGAATCTTTCGCGGTCGCGCCTGCGCACCGATCCCCGCACACGTACGGAGATTGCGCGGCGGCGACGCGGGCCCAAATATACCTTAGACATGCAACAGGTGACGTCAACACGAAACGTATGAAAACGTTGGAAAATTTACCAGGACGGGCCCAAATACCGACGCGGACCCAAAGTACACACGGCTCAAACGATTGTGGCCGATCGAGTTTCGATTGCATTCGAGCTCACTAGGGCTGGCTTTTTTACATCGCTTCGATTCTACAGTATTTCGTGAATATGGTGGGGGCAGTGCCAAGCCAAAGGTTCCCGTCTAGATCACTTCCAATTCATGTTGAAACACCACTGTGGTAGATTTTGATCTATGATAGATTTTACTTTTCCTCGTTTAATGATGTCACTCCTTTGCTTCCGGTTTTCCATTCCACTGACATATTCATCAAATGCAAGGACATGCTTCCGCTTTAAATGGGATCGAAAGTTGGACGACGATGTTAATTGTCCTTTAATTTCGATCCTCTTCGGCAAACACACTTGGCACAATACAGTGACACACTTTTCATTAGATTTTTCTTCCACTATCGTAAAATATTTTCCACTTGAAATATTGGGCACTTGACGACGTTGTGCAATCGCGTCTTCCTCCGCATTTAATGCGAGATTTTCACTTGCGGTGGAAGTATTTTGAACATCGCATTCACTGTCGCTCATTTTAATGTCAAGTATAAAAAAATAAAAAGTAAAAAACAAATAAAAGATATTACTTAATTAAATTTGAATTATATTTAAAAAAAATGAAATAAATAAAATACTATGATAATACGATACTAAATACACTACTATGAAATAGAATAAGAAATATATTAAATTATATTGAAACAAAAATTAAATAATTAAACTACTACGATAATACGATATTAATACACTAATTGTAAGTACGAAGGAATAGAATAAGAAATAGATATTAAAATATATTAAAAAAAAATGCAATAAAGAAAATAATACGATAATCCGATACTAAATATACTACTAAGAAATAGATATTAAATTATATAAAGAAAAAATTATTTAAAGAAATGCAAAAGATTTAACAGTTTGGACAGCGAAGCGTTCAGGGAGCACAATTCAATCTGCCTGGAAGCACACTTGGAGGCAGGCCGTGTGTTAAAACAAATGTGTAGTAGAATAATTTCACTAACTTAAGAAATTAACAACCACTTTATTATATACTGAGTAAATTACAGAGTAAACTTTGTAAAGACAGTCGAAACGGTTGACTGCCTTCCTTGACGGTTACGTTCAGAGTGCCCTCCGAGCGCTCTTTTCCGGTGACCCCCAATTTCACCCTGGCGCGTCCTTTTCCTCGGCACAGGGCAATAAACAGCCCACTCAAGTGGTCCAAAACTATCCTGCAGTCCAGGATAGATTTTGTGCCTACATTCGGCCTCCCTGATATACAAGCCGTCCTCGGCTCATTTGTTGTTTACTACTTCAAGCTTAATATCACTGAATCTAAAAATTCATAAACATTTTCAAAATTAAAATACCTAGTCACATATATAACTTTCGGGAATAGCAATCTCGACATCCCGATTTTCACTCCCAATTTGACGGGGTGATCAAACCCGGCTAAGAGTGCAAATCGCAATGCGATGACTACTGGGATGGCGCCTGAGGAATAGTCTATAGGGAAGGTGAGGGAAATTCGGTCTGCTCCGGGACTTTACCCCGTGAAACAGCTGCACTACAGCCATTTCCAACGAGTGCCCGGTATGAACCGAACCTGGTCGCCAGCCTCGCCAGGGGCCACCTACAATCGAGCGTGCGACCAAAGCCGCTCGACCAGAAGCTACCCTGACTCCGACTGCCCATGGTCCTAGCCTCGCCGTAGAGCCTCCGCCCACACAACCCTGACCAGGGATTGTGCCAGAGTGCCCCCGACTCCGACTATAAATTATCCTCTCATAAAGCCCTTTTCCTTTCTTTTAAACTTCCAAACAATTTAACTATCTGCCTCAACTTTACTAAATAAAGTCAACGGACTCCATGTTTACTTTGTCCAGTTCCAATATCACTTCCATCAGGATATCCCAAACTGTCATTAAACTGTAAAGAAGCATTATAGCCTTAGTAGCAACTTACCATTCGCTATTCAAGAGCATCGAAGATAACCCATTTTTGCAGACTGTCCACCGCAACTACACTTCTATAGCCTCGTCCTTTTTTTAACTGTCGCAGATCTTCAACCTCGTAACGATCATTAGGCAAAACAGCAACAATTTTAAAAGGACCCTTTGACTTCGCCATTAGTTTTCTGCTGTGACCCGTTGCCGGTGGACTCGAAGACACCATAACCACATCTCCTAATGCATAGCAGGGTGGTTTGAATCGCCGCGCATCAAACCTTGCCTTTTGCTGCGCTTGTTCTATATCCGTTGATTGTTTTGCTTTCTTGCGTAATGCTTCCAGATCTACGCGATCCAAAGTCGATTGAATGGCCCCTAGCAACACTGAATCTGCAGTGCTCCGGGGTTTAAAACCGTATAAAAGCTGCGCCGGACTACTATCTGTAGTACGATTTGTTGCAGAATTAATACCACTCTGTACTTTCTTAACAAATCCGTCCCATTCATCCTCAGGCGCGCCCGCGCTAGTGGTTGCAAGTGAATTTAAAACAGTGCGATTCATCCTTTCACATTGTCCATTCGCCCTTGGGGTAGCCACTGCATTTAGTATATGCTTGATTCCATATTCTTGGCAAAAAGTAATGAAACGATGTGACGTAAAACTCGTGCCTCTGTCGCTCACTATTCTTGTAGGAACTCCGAATATTGCAAATACTTGGTCTAAAGCCTTCAAAACCCACTTGGTTTTTGTGTCTCGTACAGGCTCAATAATACAAAACTTCGTGAACCCATCTACTATGGTCAATATTTGAGTGTTTTTGCGTCTGCTTTTAATAAATGGACCGACATGATCCAAGTGAAG
This sequence comes from Andrena marginata, assembly GCA_963932335.1. Taxonomy (NCBI): domain Eukaryota; kingdom Metazoa; phylum Arthropoda; class Insecta; order Hymenoptera; family Andrenidae; genus Andrena; species Andrena marginata. The sequence goes on from OZ010662.1 coordinate 27,996,077, forward strand.
GGTATGAAACGGTATTGCGACCTTCTCTATAGGGTGTAACAATCCAGGTTTTCGACCCGACGTGGATTTATAATATAAGCAATTTAAACACGCTCGCACGTACTTAGCAACAAACCTTCGCATGCCCTTGAACCAATAATTATCCCGAACCTTTTCAATAGTTTTTTCAAATGCCAAGTGTCCCTGATCATCATGACACATTTTCACAACGTTAAAACGTGAAGTTCGAGGGACTACCCATTTATTCCCTGTCTCTGTTCGACGAAATACAACCCCACCCCTCAGGTCATATTTTTCAAAATATTGCTTCGTTTGGGGTTTCACATCCCCTGACTGTAAAATCTTTTGAATAATCACAATATCATGATCTTGAATCTGTGCCACTTTAATCCACTCTGCATCAGTAATATCAATAAGCATGCAATCAATCGGGTTTCTACTTAAATAATCTACATGAGCAACCTGCGTACCCGGACGATAAATAATCTCGAAGTCAAAATCTTGCATGTACACCCACCATCTAGCAACTCTAGGTTGAATATCTCTCTTCGCAACTGTAGCCCGCACGGCGCTGCAATCCGTGATTAGTTTGAACTTAATCCCTAACAAATAAACCCTAAACACTTTTAGCGCAACAACCACCGCGAGAGTTTCCAAATCGTAAGAATGGTATTTCTGCTCCTCTACAGATGTTTTACGACTGTAATAGGCGACCACCTTTTTCTCGGAGCCGGTCTTTTGTATTAGAATAGCGCCTAGCCCAACCGAACTCGCATCAGTGTGTAACTCCGTTTCGAGCTTAGGGTCATAAATAGCTAGAACTGGCCGGTCACAAAGTGTCTGTTTTATCTCAGTGACAGCGCGCGACTGCTCCAAACCCCATACCCATTGAATATCCTTACGTAAAAGATCAGTTAATGGTGACACCTTCTTTGCGAAATCCTTAACAAACTTTCGAAAATACCCCGCAAGTCCGAGAAACTGACGCACTTCCCTTACATTGGATGGCGTTGGTGCCTTCATCACAGCATCAACCTTGTGCCCCCCCCCCCCGGACGCACTCCCTCAACAGATATCTCCCTACCTAAATACTCAATAGTCTTTTGAAAAAACTTGCATTTAGCTGGATTAAGCGTAAAATTGTATTTCCTCAAAGCCTCTAAAACCAATTCAAGGTGTTTAAATCCCTGTTCAATATTCTCCGCAGGTATCAAAATATCATCAATATAAACTAAAGCAATATTATACCTCAATTCACCCAAAGCCTTGTTGATAGCTCTCTGAAATACAGAGGGAGCATTCGCCAAGCCAAAAGGCATGCGCAAAAATTCATATTGACCGTCTGGTGTTATAAATGCTGTCTTTTCAATAGATTCTGGATCCATTGGGATCTGATAAAACCCGGACGTAAGGTCAAGTGAAATGAAATAAGATTTACCCCCTAAACGATCAATTTGGTCGTCAATAATCGGTAAAGGATATTTGTCCCGTTTCGTTATTTTATTAAGCGCGCGATAATCTATACACAACCGTTTTTGACCATTTTTCTTTGTTACCAAAATAACTGGACTAGTATGTGGGGAATGACTTTCACGTATAATACCATTAGCCTCTAATTCCGCCACCATTTGTTTAACTGTCTCGCGTTCCGAAAACGACATACGATAAGGTCGATGATATACCGGCTCATCACTAAGCAACTCGATTTTCATAACTGTCGCGTTAGCTCTGCCCATCTCTTCAATATTAAAAGAAACATTCTTTCGATAAACATTCAAAAGTTCCACCAATCGTTTTTGATCCCTCGCATCAAGACCAGGGCAATAAACATCATCGATTTTAATTTCCTTCCTTTGTACTAATTCAATAACATTAATATCAGCGACTTCATTCATAACCCTTTTTGCATTTTGCTTCAAAAATGTTAAACCCGATGCATCCACTGATGCTATAACACCTGGACTACCGAGAACATCCCGCCCAATTAATATGTCCTGCGTAAGTTGGTCGTCTGCTACAATAAAAACTCCGACCTCAAACAAGATGTTATCTATTAAAAAAGTAATTGTCGAGCAACCGATCGGTGTCACCATTGTGTGATTAAATGCCGACAAAACCCTTTCAGTTTCATACAAAGTTATATTCAACTGTCTAGCCACACTCTCTTTCATCAACGTGCAATCACTGCCTAAATCTACCATGCAGTCCCTCTCTACACCATTTATACAACACTTTTTAAACGGTTTGCGAACATCAGTGACCAAACAAACTTCTAGCGGACTTCGTGAATTGGCCACAGTTAGTCAGGTAGACTTCTCTTTGCCTTTCTCGGACTTCTTACGATAACATTGGTCTTCCACGTGACCCGATTTATGACAGTACCTGCATGTCAGCTTATCCCTTTGCGTCCCAACTAATTTTACTTCCCCCTTACCAGGACAATTCCTCTTCAAATGCTCTGTCTTACCGCAAGCATAACAGGAAGCCTCCCTAACAGTACCATTCGTTTTATAGTCTCCCTGTTTTTTCACGTTCTCAGCTGGAACATCCCGCTTTATATAATGTTTAGTTTCCTTTACTTTTGAATTCTCAGCCGAGAAAATACTCAGACATTTATTAAATTCCGTAAGCGTTTTGCAACGGGCGGTCTGAAGAGTCACACGAATGTTCTGATCATGTATCCCATGCGCTACAAAGTCAACTAACTTTTCCTCCGTGAGCCCAAGCTTTAACTTATTAATTTTTCCCAACTTAATAAAACAATACGTTTGCAAATCCTGACCTGAGGAGCTCATATAATTTGCTGCTTCATGGAAAAGCTTACCAAATTGTAATTCCCCCGAAAACTGTTCAATAACGGCATGCGAAAAGTCTTGCCACGACATACGCGAGTGGTGTAGCTCATCATACCACAGTTTTGCATTACCCTTTAAGTTGCATACCGCCAAATAAAGTTTCGTTTTGTCATCCCAGCCATATATTGACGCATTAATATTAATTTTGTCAATCCAATCCGCTGAGGTTAGATTTTCTGCGGCTGGATCGAATTCCGGCAAAAACTTCGCGTTCAAAAAATTATTTGAACGCACTGAGCCTGCTTTCACAATACCTGTTAAGACATCAGCTAACCTTGCAAAATCGGATTCTTGAGTAGGCAAACTGCCGCGTCCCGAACTTTCGCCATAATTCCCTGGACTTCTTGTGGGAGACCTCGTGGAATTCCGACTTCGGTGGGACCTTTTTGAACGACGATAACTCCTCGTTGTGTCCCGGTCCCGCGATTCATTCCTAATTCGCTTCTTTAATTTTTCCTGACGTTTATCGTTCTTCCTCTCTGGAGTACCGTCCCGACCCATTGTCACAGCACCACAATATTCCCCAAATTCGAAGCGTTAACTAGCTTATTTCCTAATCCGTTTATGCGTTCACTAAGCCTCACACAAACACTATAACTGATTGTGAGCTAAAGTGTATCCCACTTCTGATCTGTAGTAGAATAATTTCACTAACTTAAGAAATTAACAACCACTTTATTATATACTGAGTAAATTACAGAGTAAACTTTGTAAAGACAGTCGAAACGGTTGACTGCCTTCCTTGACGGTTACGTTCAGAGTGCCCTCCGAGCGCTCTTTTCCGGTGACCCCCAATTTCACCCTGGCGCGTCCTTTTCCTCGGCACAGGGCAATAAACAGCCCACTCAAGTGGTCCAAAACTATCCTGCAGTCCAGGATAGATTTTGTGCCTACAAATGACTGATTTCCATGCGCAGATCTGAAGAAAGAGGAACGTCATCGAGAAACAAAAATTCAGAAAAGGATGCATAATATCGAGAAAACCGAATCTTTGAAATGGCACGAAGCCGCCCGTCGACCGATCTTCGGCAAGTGTCGACATGTAGTCGCACGTGTCGCTCGTGTCATAAATATTTTACAAAAAGGTACAAAAAAGAGCGCCAAGTATATAATCTCTTAAAAAAGAATCCTATTTAAAAACAATGTCGTAAATTAATATAAATTTAATAATGTTCTATACTTCACAAAAATAATGTTCTAGACTGTACAAAAATAATGATATACAACAATTGCGCCAATTATCACAATGACTATTTATGGAAAGAAAAAATCACAATAGTACAATGAAAAAATGTATTAAATAATATCAAGCAGATATATTTTATACAAATAAATATTTTAATACGAATAAATCACATAAAAAAATAGAAGAAAATATACAATATAAAAAAATATATGAAATCAAAAGGAGCTGCAAGTACATAAAGGTGCTTTCCAACTGCGCTTAAGATGACACAACTACATATACACAGCTAAAATGCTGTGATCATACATTCCATTACTCATATCGCGGACATTTTTTAATTAATCCGTCAAAAAGAATCCCATTTAAAAAAAATTGTCGTAAATTAATAACTTTACAAAATTAATAATATACCAAAATTACGCCAATTATAAGAATGGCTATTATACAAAGACAAAATTGTATTAAATAATATTAAGCAGACATATTTTTATACAAGTAAATATTTTAATACGAATAAATATTTTATTCAAAATACATGGCGCTGCACTCCGAATTGGAGTTGCTAAACTGAAATAAATATATATAAATTGCATTAATCTTTCTCTTTCTTTCTTGTGCGTGCTTTCGTGAATGTGTGTATGTGTGCGGGTGCATATGCTACGTATGATATTAGAGTTAAATATATGTAGAATAGATCTGACTGCGTTTCTAATATGTATATGTATATATATGTTTATGTATTTTAGATTGTAAGGGAGTTATTATAAATTATTATTACTACTAAAACAATTAACATTTTTTCGGTTCCGCAGCGCCAAGTATTTTGAATAAAATATTTATTCGTATTAAAATATTTACTTGTATAAAAATATGTCTGCTTAATACAATTTTGTCTTTGTATAATAGCCATTCTTATAATTGGCGTAATTTTGGTATATTATTAATTTTGTAAAGTTATTAATTTACGACAATTTTTTTTAAATGGGATTCTTTTTGACGGATTAATTAAAAAATGTCCGCGATATGAGTAATGGAATGTATGATCACAGCATTTTAGCTGTGTATATGTAGTTGTGTCATCTTAAGCGCAGTTGGAAAGTACCTTTATGTACTTGCAGCTCATTTTGATTTCACACCTTTTTTTTATTTTGTAATTATTATAATCTTCTATTTTTTTGTGATTGTATATTTTGTTCTATTTTTTTGTGTATTATCTTCTATTTTTGTGATTATATATTTTGTTCTATTTTTGGGGGGATTGTATATTGTCTTCTATTTTTTTGTGATTTTATTATTACCTTCTATTTTTTGTGATATATTTGATTTTTCATGTACTTGGCGTAATTTTTTTACTTTTTGAAGTTTTTTTATGGGGATCTCACTTCTTTTTACAAAGATAATTGGCATAGTAGGGACAGACTTTAGATAATTTTTATTGCGGGAAAAAAAATGTGTGGAAAATTTGAAATCGACCGGAAGACGGGAAACCGGGTCTCATCGCATTTGAATTTTTTTTTGTAATCGTTTTTCTCCATTGTAGTATATCATTAATATACATGTTTATATATGGTTGAATTTGTCTTTTTACACTCTGTAATAATATAGAATCAAAGTATAAGATTACTTGAAAAATTATGACCTTGAAATCTCGTAAATTTACCGTAAAAAAACATCTTTCGTTGTAATTATTTTTACCGTGTCAAACAGTACAACTTTTGTCTAAGGAATTTTTTTCATATATATATATATATATATATATATATATAAATAAAAGATTTCAAAATTTTAATGAAATAACCGATACTTTCGTTAAGAATACACTGTTCCAACAGATTTTATAAATATGGATTCTCTAGAATGGAAAAGTGATCCCAATTATAATATTGGATTAAATATAGTAAATAATTTAGCAGTAAACGATTCGGCCGAACGAGCAGTCAAACTCATGCAAAAGTTCAATTGTAACTATTCAACAGCCATCTGGACTTGTAACATTCAATACACGTTTCTTATAAATTTTCGTACGCTGAATACGAATTCGCAAACCGTTTTTCGCCAACATACTCCGTTTTCGAAAAATTAGTTTATTTTAAAAAAAAATGCAAATTTTCAACTTGAACGTCTTGCGTATCGAAATAGTAATAGTTATTCGGTTGCTTGTTCCGTCAAAATTATTTTATAAACCTTCGGGAACACAACGATATAAGTTATTATTGCATTATTACTATTTAAATATATTTAAACCACGATCAAAGAAAAAATGCACCCGAAACGCAACAATTTTTGCAGATATCTGTCAATTTATTTTAAAAACTAAGAGTCTAGAAGAAAATCTGACTACTCCACGCGATGCAGCAGACATTTTTCCTTCGGAAAACATTAACAAAAGTGGTAGGTCACATTTCGTTTTCAATAACTGAGCGAAATAGTTTGGCAAAACGTATGGCGCCGACAGTGGTAGTCGCGCGCGTGTAAGCGATTCTGTCGGTGAGCGGCAATAGGCCCCTTTACACGGTCGGTCTTGCGCGCGGTCCGGCCCGCGGGCCGGCGCGTCACACCCCGCGCGGCACGCAAAAGTACGTGAAGCCGGATCGTGGCGCTCCTTCGCGCGGGCCAGAAGGTCGTACCCGTCACTACTTAGAGACAACGAGTTCGGGCTCCCATTTCTACGTCGACTCCACATGCTTTTTACACGACCCACCGCAGTGGTGTACTACTTGTTCGATGTATATCATCGATCTGCGAAACGATCGGCAAGACACGATCGCGATATACGTTCGCAGAAAAGTATCTCAAATTCCTCTATATACCAGACTTATAGAGGATATCATAAATGCTGTTACTGTAGGGTACACTGAAACATCTGTTTTTAGGAAGCTACATTTGGTTGACCTGAAGGTGCTATAAATTCTGGAAATGGTTTATAACTCAGTTATAACGACTGTAAAATTTTACAAGGGTACTTTAAAAAATGTCCAAATGTTTCCCCGGCAATGCGATGGCAAATGAAATTGCAGTTAACACATTCACTGTTGTGACGATCATAATTATTACTATCAACGGCAATAATTACCATGTCACTGCTTGTTTTAATATAAAAACTAATATTGATAGACAATAAATACATATAGGTATGCAAGTGATGTTATATCTAAGATAAATGATGAAGAGATGTAATATGCAAGATGTCTTGAAGAAGGGGGGTAGTCTTCTGATTGCTCGTGATGCAGGTCAAATTTTTCACCCACGCTCTTGCGTGGCACGCAGCAAGAAAGCATCACAGTCCTGCCCGCGCGCCAGAAAGCGCCACGGTCCTGCCCGCGCGCCAGAAAGCGCCACGGTCCTGCCCGCGCGCAAACCTCGAATCCAGAAGAGTTTGCATAAGAGACAGAAAAGGTAGTTAGAAAAGGAGAAAACGATACTTGAAACCAGGCTCGTGGCGCGCCTCAGGATTTCCGACAGTGCGGACAAGTCTGAGGCGCGCGACGAGCCTGGCAGCCGTGCCTCGATGGGTTTCGAGGACTTCGACCCTCGAGACCAGGGGGGCCGTACCATGTTGCCCCCTAAGGCGTGGCGAATGAAAAATTCTACATTTCGCACCGGATCTTGGCGAAAGTGACGTGGATCGTTTCCTTATGTTTTTCCGATGAAAATGGTCCAAAAACGACACAAATCGGATTGTAATTAAGGAATCTTCATAATAAATTGATTTCCATAACTTCGTTAAAAATAGTCCGATTTACATGAAATTTGGTATAATTTTCATTTGAAAAAGGTAAAGAATCCATCGGTATCACTTCCATATCGATACGATAAAGAATAAAGTATACAGTTTTTCTGAAACAGGTATGAATCCTTGGCCGACCGCAGCGAATCGAGGTCGGCGACACACAGTCGAGGGTGAAATATTCGTTACAGTGTATTAAGAAATTCTTTATTCTTCGTCGTATCGATATGAAAGTAACACTAGTGGATTCCTGGCGTTCTCCCACTTAAAATGATCACAAATATCATGCAAATCGGACTACTTTTACACAAACAATACAAATTATAAAAGGAGTAGGCATTTCGTGGTCCGAACGATGACCAGAACGAGCAAAGAACCTAATAAAAAGAGAATAAATATAAGGAAAGTAACCGTAATAAACGTACTAATGGACTAATTTTTGTACCTGATATCGCCAGAAACGCCAGTACGTTTGCGCACGCGGAGTCCCGCCTGCGCCGTCCTCCCTTCAAATTACAAACGGATCCCTTATCGCTCGAGTATAAACACGACATATTTTTTTGCATGGTTACAAACTTCGTCCATTAGCTATCCGAATAGAGTGATGGATACACAAAAGTACAACTTTCATACTAAACTACGCCTTTGCCATATTTATTTTTTCTGTCTCTTCAGCTGTTTCTAACTTTCAGTTTTACTCCTTTATAAGTACCTACCTGTTCCTACCGTTTCTGCTTCCATGTATCTGGAGTCAAGGGTTCGCACAGGCCTGGTCAGCGTCAGGAACATTAGGCGACCAGGCCTTTGCTAACCGGGGGACAGCTTTCTTATCCCACGCTTTCTTTTCACCCTCTCTATGTTTTTTCCCTGTTTTTTCCTACTCCATCTTTCTTCTATCTTCTTTTATTCGCTATCTCTAACTCTGTCTAGTCTTTCCTTTTTAACCGGCGAAAATTCACGGAGCGGACACTTGGTCTCGAACCGGTTATCAGGCAACACGTACCGCGCACGCATTTTTACTGTTTTTCCATATTTACTGTTGATTTATTACTGTTAATTGTTACTTTTAATTATTTCTGTTAATTGTTACTTTTAGTTGTTACCATTAATTATTACCGTTACTTGGTATTGTTAATTGTTTCTGTTAATTGTTACTGTTAATTGTTACTGTTAATTGTTACTGTTAATTGTTATTGTTAACTGTTATTTGTGGTTTAACTTCCTTGAATTGTGGTTATTATCGTTACACCGAACCACTTCAAGTGAAAGAACGCGACGCCTGTGTGAAGAACGCGGTTTAAAAAAGTGCATCGCAAGTTTTGTCATGTTTGCGGTAAACAATGACCGGAACTTGGCTGTTGTTGTTGTTGCTGCTGCTGCTGTCCACTTAACAGTAGCAGACAGAAGAAGAAGCAGAAGAAGAAACCGCCAGGTTTGGGTGAAAAAATACCGCCAAGACTGCAATGATCAGGCTCTTCTTCGAGAACTGCGAGAAAATTATCCGGACGATTATCGAAATTACTTGAGGATGGATTGTAAGGCGTTTGACGATCTACTGGGTTTAGTTCAAAACCGAATCAAGAAAATGGACACCATTATGAGAAAAAGCATCACCGCAGAACAACGCCTTATCGCTACCTTGAGATTTTTGGCAACCGGGCGGTCCTACGAAGATTTAAAATTTACGACAGGAATATCAGCTCCTGCGTTATGCAAAATAATTCCTGAGACGTGCAAAGCACTGTATTATGCACTACGGACAGAGTTCTTAAAGGTAAGGGTAATAATTTATTAATGAAATGATAATTCGCGCTCGTATTTATAAAACTCATATTATTATTATTATAATATTTCCTAATTTTGGTCCGCCTGTTCCCGGCTGGGCCCAGCATAAAGCCTACATTGGTTATCGCAGACATCTGTATGGGGTGTCAGTGTCTTCAGCAACCCTCTCCTCAACACGTTTGCAATAATGCTGTCCGCGTAGATCGCCTGCTCCGGCTCCATCCGTTGCAATTGCTTGCCAATTTTTATTCCCGTGGCTTCGTATTCAGATATATCAATCCGGCTGATGGTGGGACTTTTCAGCGCGGCAGCACAACTTTCTAGAACTTTTATGACGCCACCATCGTCACTTTTTTTTTTTACTGCAGCGTGAAATTTGGCTGGCCGGCCGTTTCTGGCTGCTTGGACCTGGTTGCGATTCCACTTCTTCGTCCTTTGTACAAAAAAAAACACATATAATTTAATAAAATAAGAAATAACAAGGAAATTCAATTTTGTTTATTTTTGTATTGTTTTTTGTTTTGTCATAGTTCCCCAATAACAAGGACGAGTGGAAAAAAATAGCCGATGGGTTTCGTGACAAATGGAATTTCCCCAACTGCGGAGGTGCCATGGATGGCAAACACATCAGAATTGTTCCACCACCGGATTCCGGGGCCTTATATTACAATTATAAAAATTATTACAGCACCGTACTAATGGCGTTAGTCGATTCAAATTACGAGTTTATTTTTGTCGATGTCGGCAAAAATGGAAGGGTATCAGATGGTGGTGTACTCGAACACACTGAATTTATGAGGCGATTAAATAACGGGCAATTAAATTTGCCGGAGAATAATGAAACTATAAACAATTTAAACTTCGTCTTTGTAGGCGATGAAGCGTTTGCTTTAACTAATAACTTCTTAAAGCCTTATGCTCAAAGGGAATTGGATCATGATAAAAGAATATTTAATTATAGATTATCCCGAGGTAGGAATGTGGTGGAAAATACATTCGGCATATTAGCCTCGCGATTTAGAGTATTTAATACAGCAATTAATATGAAGGTCGAAAATATATCATATGTTGTATTGGCTGCCTGCGTTCTCCATAATTTTTTACGGAGACGGAGTGCAGCATACATAACGAACAACGGGAGTAGGCAGGAGGGGAATTATCAAAACGATTTAGTGCAGATGGATAATTTGCAACCCCTTAATCGTGGGAATTTAAATAACTCTGCCAAGCAAAATAGGGACCGGTATAAAGATTATTTTGTAGGAGAAGGAAGTGTTCCGTGGCAGGAAGATATGCTGAATGCGTATAGAGCGTGAGTGTTTGATGTATGGAGGGGGTATATCCGTTTGAACCCTCGGAAAATGTGTACATTTTGTGGACTTTTTTACAATTCAACGGTTTGATGCAAATTTGCCGTTTTTTTACTATCTTTACATAGTATTATGAACTACTCATAAAAAAAGTTTCGGGTAAGGAAACTATTATTTTTGGCAAGTTATGCATACATCTTCGAAAGTCTTTCGATTTTAGGGGGCTAAACGGTGGCCCTGAAAACAGCTGTATGTCGTGTGTGAAATCAAAAACAATAAAAAAATTTTATAAAGTATGTCAATAGGAGCCAATAACTTCAGAAAAACAATAGTTTTTTAACTAAAATATACACAAAATATACACATTTCCCGAGAGTTCAAACGGGTGTACCCTCTTAAGGGGTCCTGCCTTATAAATAATGAAATTATAGACGATCTCCCGGCATGAACAGCCGCCATTTTATTTTAAATTAATTTTTCGGGATAATGACCGATTAAGCACTTGATAATTGAATATGGTAATTAAATTTGTTCGAACCAGGTCAAAGCTACAGTCACGGTCACCATAAAGTGCTTAAATAAAAAAAAGATGCCGGGAGATCGTCTATAATTCCATTATTTATTTATAGGTATATCTTTCATGTGTATATGACTATGATATGTACTCGCGTAACAAACTTCGGTTAGCGATATGCCCTTTCTTTTATTTACCTTTATCTCATTTGTTGTACAAGCTAATTTAATGTGTTGAATAGTATTGATATATATGTTAATAATAATCATTTGCGTACACCATGCGTATATCATTTATGGGAGGGCCGTCAAAAAACATGAATGTTACCTATCATATATTATTTGTATTATTTATATGTATCATATATTATGACTTGTTAAAATTAAAATAACACATGGTGAACGGGTTTGCGGGTAACACATGGTTTGGGGGCGAATGTGCACCTCTGGACAAGTGGAGATTTGTTAAAACAAACGTGCTACAAAATTGTTTATAACATTGAAAATGATGTTTCAACGATTCCATTGTATACAATTGCACGTATAGGCCATTCGAGTGCATACTACCAAAACGGCAGAGTAGTGGGTGGGCCCATGCCTATACGTGCAACTCTATACAATCGAATCGTTGAAACATTATTTTCAATGTTATAAACAATTTTGTAGCAATTTTTTTTAACAAATTCACTCCCCAAACCAGTGATCATTACTTTTTGAACTCCTTGTACATTAAGTCGATCTGCGCATGCGTTAATATTATTGTTTGAATACGATTTAATTGAATTATTTTGTAATCATAATTCATGAAGTAATTCAATTGTAATTCTGCACATCTCTGTCCAATTGTAATACACACATACTTAGTCACCCTAATAAATTATAATTTCACAAAAAGACAACCATATGTTTCCTTTTTATTGTCTGTGTCCATTGTAAAATTATATTCAGTTTCTTGTTTACCTTCAGTACTACATTTGAAATGATATTTCCACGTAGTTAGAGCAACAGAGGCTCCCTAAGAATAAAAGTTTGCAGTGACATTTAGCTTGTTTTCGTTGTGTAGAATTAATTTTTTACAAGATAGAAACTCGTCCGTGGTTCCAGCTATACCGATTTTTTTTACGAGTGTAGTAATAAAATAAATGAGGTCATAAATAAACTTACTTGATTGCTAGGCTGCGTCTCGGTGTCGTCCATGTCCTGTACATCGAGGGCTTCACCTTCAATTTCTTCGGGTTCGTCGCGCATCGCTTCCGGCTCTTCCGGGAGAGATATCTCCTCCTGGATGTTGGTGATGCTCGGCGTTGGTATGTCTTGATCTTTGGTAAATAGTAGGAGCTGGTAGTACCACAATGATGGTACATATACATCCTCGGCCCCGTTACCAGAGCGTGTCGATGCCGCCACTTTGCGATATTCTTTCCTGAATGTCCCACGCAGGGATTGAATTTTTTTACACACGAACTCTCTGTCCGCATTTGGAAATATTGTTCTGCAGTACTTTATTAATCTGTCATAGCATTCATTTCGCAAATTGCGATTTTGATAATCTTTGCACTTCACTTGCCATAAAGATGGCATCGTTTTATATAAACTAATGAAACCTGTTACTGCCTTGTTGCTCCACTTTGTGTCCTCCATAATCAGCAAGGAAATCAGAAGAAGAAACAAAACTATACGAACGTATCGACACTTTGACTTTTTCTTTGATTCTGCCTTTTCTCCGTGCATTCACTTAAAACGTAAGCAATGGTTCCTCCCTCCATAGGTCAAATTCCTAGCGGGGGTGGTTATGGCAAAATGTAATTGGTTAAGGCGTGACAAAAGGGGCGGATTTGAGCCCAGGAGGAAATGCAAAACGCTCTCGTCTTTTTGCCCAAACGGCGGTCGTGTTATAAAAATCAGGGGTTGTAAATACGACTTTAGTTTACGTTTCGTTGCCAGATGTGCAAGCTTCGCGAGGTATTTCCTTATTTCACCATTGTCCTGGGATTCTCAACGTTTAGTCCAGCAATAAACACGTCGTGGGCTGAAGCCCATCACTGACGGCATTGCGGAGAGTCCCAGGAGTAGGGCAATTAGAATTGTCACCGGTGGTACCCGCCGTTGGAGCAATATACTCATTAACTCAGAGTGAAAAGAAGTCGAAATCCCTGAAAAACGGCACGATGTCTATTGCCCATTTTCGACATTTGGCACACAAGGGGGCAAAAATATTCTTTTTTCAAATATAAAGTAAATATTTATTTACTGTTTGAAACAAAACATTTTTTCCGAATTGTCGGGAAATATTCATTTTATATTATGAAAAAAACATTCTTTTTCAAAAATCGAAAATGGGCAATAGACATCGTGCCGTTTTTCAGGGATTTCGACTTCTTTTCACTCTGAGTTAATGAGTATATTGCTCCAACGGCGGGTACCACCGGTGACAATTCTAATTGCCCTACTCCTGGGACTCTCCGCAATGCCGTCAGTGATGGGCTTCAGCCCACGACGTGTTTATTGCTGGACTAAACGTTGAGAATCCCAGGACAATGGTGAAATAAGGAAATACCTCGCGAAGCTTGCACATCTGGCAACGAAACGTAAACTAAAGTCGTATTTACAACCCCTGATTTTTATAACACGACCGCCGTTTGGGCAAAAAGACGAGAGCGTTTTGCATTTCCTCCTGGGCTCAAATCCGCCCCTTTTGTCACGCCTTAACCAATTACATTTTGCCATAACCACCCCCGCTAGGAATTTGACCTATGGAGGGAGGAACCATTGCTTACGTTTTAAGTGAATGCACGGAGAAAAGGCAGAATCAAAGAAAAAGTCAAAGTGTCGATACGTTCGTATAGTTTTGTTTCTTCTTCTGATTTCCTTGCTGATTATGGAGGACACAAAGTGGAGCAACAAGGCAGTAACAGGTTTCATTAGTTTATATAAAACGATGCCATCTTTATGGCAAGTGAAGTGCAAAGATTATCAAAATCGCAATTTGCGAAATGAATGCTATGACAGATTAATAAAGTACTGCAGAACAATATTTCCAAATGCGGACAGAGAGTTCGTGTGTAAAAAAATTCAATCCCTGCGTGGGACATTCAGGAAAGAATATCGCAAAGTGGCGGCATCGACACGCTCTGGTAACGGGGCCGAGGATGTATATGTACCATCATTGTGGTACTACCAGCTCCTACTATTTACCAAAGATCAAGACATACCAACGCCGAGCATCACCAACATCCAGGAGGAGATATCTCTCCCGGAAGAGCCGGAAGCGATGCGCGACGAACCCGAAGAAATTGAAGGTGAAGCCCTCGATGTACAGGACATGGACGACACCGAGACGCAGCCTAGCAATCAAGTAAGTTTATTTATGACCTCATTTATTTTATTACTACACTCGTAAAAAAAATCGGTATAGCTGGAACCACGGACGAGTTTCTATCTTGTAAAAAATTAATTCTACACAACGAAAACAAGCTAAATGTCACTGCAAACTTTTATTCTTAGGGAGCCTCTGTTGCTCTAACTACGTGGAAATATCATTTCAAATGTAGTACTGAAGGTAAACAAGAAACTGAATATAATTTTACAATGGACACAGACAATAAAAAGGAAACATATGGTTGTCTTTTTGTGAAATTATAATTTATTAGGGTGACTAAGTATGTGTGTATTACAATTGGACAGAGATGTGCAGAATTACAATTGAATTACTTCATGAATTATGATTACAAAATAATTCAATTAAATCGTATTCAAACAATAATATTAACGCATGCGCAGATCGACTTAATGTACAAGGAGTTCAAAAAGTAATGATCACTGGTTTGGGGAGTGAATTTGTTAAAAAAAATTGCTACAAAATTGTTTATAACATTGAAAATAATGTTTCAACGATTCGATTGTATAGAGTTGCACGTATAGGCATGGGCCCACCCACTACTCTGCCGTTTTGGTAGTATGCACTCGAATGGCCTATACGTGCAATTGTATACAATGGAATCGTTGAAACATCATTTTCAATGTTATAAACAATTTTGTAGCACGTTTGTTTTAACAAATCTCCACTTGTCCAGAGGTGCACATTCGCCCCCAAACCATGTGTTACCCGCAAACCCGTTCACCATGTGTTATTTTAATTTTAACAAGTCATAATATATGATACATATAAATAATACAAATAATATATGATAGGTAACATTCATGTTTTTTGACGGCCCTCCCATAAATGATATACGCATGGTGTACGCAAATGATTATTATTAACATATATATCAATACTATTCAACACATTAAATTAGCTTGTACAACAAATGAGATAAAGGTAAATAAAAGAAAGGGCATATCGCTAACCGAAGTTTGTTACGCGAGTACATATCATAGTCATATACACATGAAAGATATACCTATAAATAAATAATGGAATTATAGACGATCTCCCGGCATCTTTTTTTTATTTAAGCACTTTATGGTGACCGTGACTGTAGCTTTGACCTGGTTCGAACAAATTTAATTACCATATTCAATTATCAAGTGCTTAATCGGTCATTATCCCGAAAAATTAATTTAAAATAAAATGGCGGCTGTTCATGCCGGGAGATCGTCTATAATTTCATTATTTATAAGGCAGGACCCCTTAAGAGGGTACACCCGTTTGAACTCTCGGGAAATGTGTATATTTTGTGTATATTTTAGTTAAAAAACTATTGTTTTTCTGAAGTTATTGGCTCCTATTGACATACTTTATAAAATTTTTTTATTGTTTTTGATTTCACACACGACATACAGCTGTTTTCAGGGCCACCGTTTAGCCCCCTAAAATCGAAAGACTTTCGAAGATGTATGCATAACTTGCCAAAAATAATAGTTTCCTTACCCGAAACTTTTTTTATGAGTAGTTCATAATACTATGTAAAGATAGTAAAAAAACGGCAAATTTGCATCAAACCGTTGAATTGTAAAAAAGTCCACAAAATGTACACATTTTCCGAGGGTTCAAACGGATATACCCCCTCCATACATCAAACACTCACGCTCTATACGCATTCAGCATATCTTCCTGCCACGGAACACTTCCTTCTCCTACAAAATAATCTTTATACCGGTCCCTATTTTGCTTGGCAGAGTTATTTAAATTCCCACGATTAAGGGGTTGCAAATTATCCATCTGCACTAAATCGTTTTGATAATTCCCCTCCTGCCTACTCCCGTTGTTCGTTATGTATGCTGCACTCCGTCTCCGTAAAAAATTATGGAGAACGCAGGCAGCCAATACAACATATGATATATTTTCGACCTTCATATTAATTGCTGTATTAAATACTCTAAATCGCGAGGCTAATATGCCGAATGTATTTTCCACCACATTCCTACCTCGGGATAATCTATAATTAAATATTCTTTTATCATGATCCAATTCCCTTTGAGCATAAGGCTTTAAGAAGTTATTAGTTAAAGCAAACGCTTCATCGCCTACAAAGACGAAGTTTAAATTGTTTATAGTTTCATTATTCTCCGGCAAATTTAATTGCCCGTTATTTAATCGCCTCATAAATTCAGTGTGTTCGAGTACACCACCATCTGATACCCTTCCATTTTTGCCGACATCGACAAAAATAAACTCGCAATTTGAATCGACTAACGCCATTAGTACGGTGCTGTAATAATTTTTATAATTGTAATATAAGGCCCCGGAATCCGGTGGTGGAACAATTCTGATGTGTTTGCCATCCATGGCACCTCCGCAGTTGGGGAAATTCCATTTGTCACGAAACCCATCGGCTATTTTTTTCCACTCGTCCTTGTTATTGGGGAACTATGACAAAACAAAAAACAATACAAAAATAAACAAAATTGAATTTCCTTGTTATTTCTTATTTTATTAAATTATATGTGTTTTTTTTTGTACAAAGGACGAAGAAGTGGAATCGCAACCGGGTCCAAGCAGCCAGAAACGGCCGGCCAGCCAAATTTCACGCTGCAGTAAAAAAAAAAAAGTGACGATGGTGGCGTCATAAAAGTTCTAGAAAGTTGTGCTGCCGCGCTGAAAAGTCCCACCATCAGCCGGATTGATATATCTGAATACGAAGCCACGGGAATAAAAATTGGCAAGCAATTGCAACGGATGGAGCCGGAGCAGGCGATCTACGCGGACAGCATTATTGCAAACGTGTTGAGGAGAGGGTTGCTGAAGACACTGACACCCCATACAGATGTCTGCGATAACCAATGTAGGCTTTATGCTGGGCCCAGCCGGGAACAGGCGGACCAAAATTAGGAAATATTATAATAATAATAATATGAGTTTTATAAATACGAGCGCGAATTATCATTTCATTAATAAATTATTACCCTTACCTTTAAGAACTCTGTCCGTAGTGCATAATACAGTGCTTTGCACGTCTCAGGAATTATTTTGCATAACGCAGGAGCTGATATTCCTGTCGTAAATTTTAAATCTTCGTAGGACCGCCCGGTTGCCAAAAATCTCAAGGTAGCGATAAGGCGTTGTTCTGCGGTGATGCTTTTTCTCATAATGGTGTCCATTTTCTTGATTCGGTTTTAGTAGTATAGCTAGGAGAGTTCTAACGCAGGTCCTCTGAGGGGAGCGCGGGGGCGGGGGGAAGTGAGGGCGCGCGGGGGAGCGCGGCGGAGGGAAACATGGGCGCGGGGCCTGCGGGGAGTGGAAGACCGGTTGCGCGCGCACGAGCCGCGGAGTGGGGGAAGCCGCGATGATGGAGGGGATCACTCCGGGCCGAGCCGCCGCGGAGACAAGGCCCGCCGTCGAAAACTTTTCAGGGGGTAATGACCCCCGAAAAATCTCTTTCAGCCCAACCCAAATATTTTTCCAAACCCCCACCCACCCCGAATTTTTTTTCCGACACAGAGAAATAATAATTTTTATTGGAAATTGTTTCGAACAATGTCGGGCAATGTCGGCTTTTTACGAACCCCGTCTTCGGAGGAGGGAAAGAGACAGAGCATCATTTTAAAGCTAAATTCGGAGGAGAGAAAGAGACAACACTACATAGTGGCAGAATCGCATGCATTCTAAAAATTTTCAAAATGATTTTCAATCGCAGCGTCTCGCGCGATTGTATGTAATATGAGTCCTCCTCTGGAATAGCCGTGCGGGATGCCGTCATTTTCACGGCGCGAAGAACGAAATAGAATTATGCAGCGTCGGCAGAATGTTTTGTCCCCAACGCAGAGAAATAGTAATTATTGAAACGCTGAATCTTAAAATTAGGTGGTGAGGAGAAAGACGGATAAATAAAATTGACAAATAATATGTGCTTAAAAATGATAATATATTGTTACAAAATGTATATAAAATATAATAATAAAATAATATAGAATAAAATACAATATAAATATAAAATAAAATACAATACAATATGGAATATAAAAAATAAAAGAATATAAATATAAAAGAAAAAAAGAAAAAATGAATATATAAATATAAAAGAATAATAAAATAATAAAATAATAAAATAATAAAATAATAAAATAATAAAATAATAAAATATAAAATAATAAAATATAAAATAATAAAATATAAAATATAATATAATAATAAATGTAAAAAATAGAATAATAAAATAAATATAAAAAACTATTCTAAACCTATTCTAAAAGGGGAAAGGGGGCGAGGGGGGAGGTGGGGATGGGGGTGATGGGGGTGATGGGGGTGATGGGGGTGATGAGGGCGATGGGGGTGACGGGACCCAATATGGGGCCACCCGTGGCGCCCGCCGCGACACCCTCACATCAATTACAGGGCCAATCACCGGCCCCGACCGCTGCATATAGACTTGTAGCGGTGCTACCTGAAGCGCTAGGCGCTCCAGGTTCGCCAGCCACTCCCGCAATTCTTGAAGTGGTATACCCTAGAACACACACACAAACGTCGATATAATATTAACACATTAAACATGGAACACACAAAAAAACAATGCACTACATACCTGCGGAGGTGGCGATGGTGACGATGCTGGCGATGGGGGCGGTGATGGCGGTGAGGGTGGCGGCGACGCCGGTGGCGAGCCCCAATCCACCGACCACACGGGCGACGGTGGTGGCGAGCCCTAAAAGATAGAAACCCCCGATTTAAGAGCACTTAGATTCAACGGTTAAACGCGATAAATGTCAAAATATTGTTATGTACATACCTCTGGGTCACACTCCGGTGCTATACGATGAATACCCATGTTCACACAGAAAACTTGTCAGTCAAAAACTATTGTCCAAATCCAACTATCTGAATGTCTTTAACGTGTGCAGACGACTGATCTCGCTGCATCTCCTGGCTCTCGCATGTTAAAACCCCCTCCTATCATGAAATCGAGAAGTGCGTAGCTTTGCAAAAGTAGGATGCTGTTGTTCTCCACCTGCATTTTCGCTGACCATCCTCCTCCATGTACTTATCTTCTTCTTCGCTGACCGTCCTCTCCTTATTCACACGCATCTTCTTTCCCTTCTTCTTTGACACATCATTCGACTAGATTACACCACTTTGAATGTGTATCAAACGTCAATTGTACCACTTCAAAACGTGTATCGAACGAGTATCGAACGTGTATCATACCACATCAAACGTGAATCGTACCACATCGAACGTGAAACGAACGTGAATCGAACGTCAATCGTACCACATCGGACGTCAATCGTACCACTTTGAACGTGTATTGAACGTCAATCGTACCACTTTGAACGTGTATCGAACGTGAATCGTACCACATCGAACGTCAATCGTACCGCTTTGAACGTGTATTGAACGTCTACCGTACCACTTTCAACGTGTATCGAACGTCAATCGTACCACTTTCAACGTGTATCGTACCACATCGAACGTGTATCGAACGTCAATCGTACCACTTCGAACGTGTATCGAACGTGAATCGTACCACATCGAACGTGAATCGAACGTGTATCGTACCACATCGAACGTGTATCGAACGTCTAACGTACCACATCGAACATCAATCGTACCACTTTGAACGTGTATTGGACGTGTAATGAACCACTTCTATTGTCTTAATCTAGCGTACATGTAGGAGATTAGGTTGGGGGAGGGTGAAGAAAAAACATTTATGCATTAAAAATTGATTATATTTTATTTATGCCTCTGGCGTTTAGACCACCAGTTGAATATTTTAAATACATTTTGCAAGGCACAGTGCTTTGCGTGTCTGCCACAACGCAGAGTATTAACTACATTTAGCTTATTTAGGGATTTTATATCCTCGTAGTCAATGTCCAGCGTCTCGATGATCACGTCCACTCTCGTATTTTCATCCAGGAAATCTGCAAGCCAGTCGCGTTTCTGCAGCCCTTTAACGTATACTATATGGGATGTGTCATCTTCTTCGTCGATCGCATCAGCTACAGCTTTCGTAATTAGCTGTTTAGCCATACTGTACGGAACGTCTCCATCGTCCCAACGTAGTCCATGATGTTTTGCCACCAACCATCGGATGCTTGATTTATCGGATTTTGTAAGAAGATATTGCGGCATTGAACTCCCAAAAATATAGTGCGAGAGAATTGTCCCCTTGCATAGGACAGCCACTTCCTTGACGACAAATCTTCCGTCGACGATGAACCCTTGCAGGTCAACAAATGTTGGTACAGCCATTATCGGTACAATTTAGAGGTCCGCTCGCTTCCAAGACAGACGGGAGAATGCAGCTTTTCTCGTAAAGCATCTCGATTTTCATGATTAAATTTTGTGTGAATTTCGCACAGGAGAGGGCGGGCAAGTAGCGTGGCAATTTAATTCATTTTGCGCACCACGTTTGTCAGTGGATTGTATTCAACCACCCGATCGTGCAGAATCAGACAGTAGGCTGTAGTATTTACCGGCACATTCTCTTTACACTCGAATTCTATGCGCACGTCCACGGTACCATTCTTGATCGACTCATTTTGTCGCGAGCAATCAATCACCACGATGGGGCCAAATTGTAAAAATTCAGCCACGGTGAATAATGCCTCGTTGCTACTATGTCCATAATACGATTTACCGAATTGCGTATACATGTGATACAAGATGGCATGCTTATTCTTGTCAAAGTCCAAGTTCATGTCATCGTATGGGTAAAATTCCGAGTTGAGAAAAAGTTTTACATTGGTCAATTTACAGTTGTTGAACTTAGTAACGTCTTCGCTCATCACATTCCTTCGACCAGTCTGTAGAGCAAGGATCACGCATCGCGGCTTCTCCAGCTGTGCAGATGCCTTCACGGCCCACGAATGCTTGGTCGTGCTCTGTAAGAGAGGATACTCGTACAGATCCCATGATTGAAAACAAATGCTCAGGTTTTGTCCACTTTCCAAAGTACGTAGCAACGATAGCTTATTAACGTCGTTCAGCGTCACATGAGGCATCCGCCATTGTAGTTTAAGTAATTCAATTTCTGGTTCCAACATCGGTGATCCTATTAGAGCATTGTTGTCGTTGCGCGATCGTATTAAAATCAATTCGTGACGCGCATTAATAATCATGCGTTTGTAGTCCTGGCAAAATCCCAGCAAATATTTGAGTGGGACGCAAAAATTGAAATGTTTTTTCACTATTAGCCCATCGCGTCGTTTCAAGCCCCATCCGGCATTCTCCATATTTTTGTCTTCGTCCGATGTCAGCGATACATAGTTTTTAAGCGTGCTAGTTATTCCAACGTTTCTGTTGCGATCAATCTCCACACCATTCAGCTCGTATCGAATCTCATCGAATAAGAACGCCATGCAATTATTTCCCAACATCACCGTTAACGCATCGTTTGGCTTATTTATCTTCAATTTCCCCTCCACATATAGGAAACTTTCGCACGGTAATGTGTATAAATCCTGCTGCTGTATCGGTATTCTTATCTCATCGCTGTATCCAAACGTCGTGTTGACGTATGAGTTGTATGTGTGAGTCTCGAGCTTGACGATGCGATCATCAAACGTCGGCTTCCCTCCAATGCTTAGAATATCAGCCATTTTTCAACTTAAATGCGTACAATGAATCCCAAAGATTTCAAAAATGCAATGTTTGCAGCACTGAGCTTCTTCTTTTTAGCGTGATCGGAGTTGCAGTTGTTGGTGTTGTAAACAATTTCACTTGGAAGAAACGGGTTTCTGGAGTCGTTCAATACAAGCATCTCTTTCGCACTACACGTATTATCGTCGTCGTCGTACGTGCAGTCTGATGGTAATCTCTTCACCTCGAAAATCGAGCAATCGTCCGTCTTGATCCACAACGCGTATCGTTAGATCCGTAATGACCCGTGCGGTGATTGGAAGGTAAATGATCTGCGCGGGCGTTTCCGATATCTTATATCCTGGTGGGACTCTCGGAGAAAATTCATGTATCGTATGTACACGCCTCCCATTGTTGTACGCACCAGCGGTCACGCTACATTCTATGCGAATAATGTTCACGTTCATGATATTAATTGGATCGTCCGATTCATGCCATCGTGCTGGTTCTAATACCCGATTCGTCGAGAATCCCAGTAGCGATCCGATGTTATTGGGCTTTGTAAAGTCTACGGCGAACCGGCAGTACAGTTCGCTTTTCATGGTGTTGTTGTTGGGACGCAACACTATAGGATACGCATCGTTGTCAACGTCATCGGTGCCGTCGAGAGTTTTTTGAGGATATCGCTCGAGTAATCGCTGCTTCAGGTACTTGGCAATGGCGTCTAGTTCGTAGGAGCCGTGGGGGATCGTAATGTATTCATGAGTGGTGTCGACGCTGTTGTATTTGATGTCATAGTTTGAGAAAAAGTAGAATTTATCGTTGCTCGAGTCGATGTTCGGTATTGTGTGATAAGTTTCAAAGGTTGTTAGACCAAGCTCGTAATCATAATCGCTCAAATCTATGGGTGGAAAGTAGTTTACCGCGAGGGTGCTACTCTTGCCGGTTAGAGTGAATGTTAACGACATATTCTGCTCGAACTGCTCGACTGTTACTGAATCAGAGTGGTGGGAAGTCAATCCTTAAATTCGGTGCCGATCGTTTGTAGAAAGCGTAGACATAGTTGTCCGCAATTGCTCTGATCGTACTTTTGATAAGACGTACGATTGTATTCAATTTTCACAGCATCTTTATCCAGATATTGTATGAATTCCTTAGGCGGTCGAAGATTCCCAAAGCTGTCGAAATATATAGCTCGACTCCCTCTCTTCGCATACGCCACCCAATGAGTCCCAGGCCCCTTGACATTGTCCAAATTTACGATACCGCTCTCGTTTCGACGTACTCCTCCGGCTGGTAACGCGTTACGCATAAAAACACCTCTAAAGAATGGAATATGCATACGTTTTGCCAACTCCTCCAATTGTGCATCGGTAGTTACACCCGCAGGCATTTTTATTTTCTTTTCGGCGTTTTTTTTTTCGTTTCGATATTCCCTGTCCGCGCTTGTACGGTGCGAGATAAAGTCCCCGACCTTCCATGGAGCGATTATGACGTTGCATTTCCTGCAGCTGATGTTGCGCCGCCTTATTATCGTTTACCGCCTTGGCGATCCCCGCCGCTCCGCCAGCCAATGATCCGAGAACACCTAGCAACGGTAGAAGTGGTAATATACCACCCCGTTTTGCTACCGGAAGAATCCGCTTTTTTGGTGCTCTCTTTGGAATCCTTTTGCAGGTTTTTGTTTTCATCCCCATTCCGATCTTCGTCTTGGCCTTCATAGCTGCCCAAACAGCCGTAGCAGCACCTCTTTCACCCAGAGTCGAGTCTCGCGCAACGATGCGTTTTCGCGCTTTGTCAGCGAGTATGTTATCTGCCGCGTGCCTTTCGCCGAGGTCGTTGCTACGCGAATACGCAATATCGTGTTCTCGACACGCTGCGTCCAACGGATTGATGCCTCGATCCCCTCTAGCTAATCGTTTTGCCAGATGAGTTCCTGGGCCGCAAAACTGGTATCCCGGAATATGTAATTCGATAGGTAGCGCGTTTATCGCCCGATTTAACAAACCACTGCCTTTCTTTACTCTCGTCGGCGACATTCGCTACAGTTTTTAATCAATGGTGCTGGACCGTCGATATGCGTTCGCTGCCAAGGGCGATTATAATGTTCCAGACACCGACGATACTGCTGAACCTCAGAATCGGCTTTTATATGCTCGGGGAGTCTGTCCCACAACTGATCAATGTGCCTGCCAAACTCTCGGAGTAGAATAATCTTTGGTATATATTTCAACTGCTCAGAGGTTAGGTCTCGAATATCACAATTATCCGACAGGATCAGAAGCATTTTGAATACTGAACCGTTTTGCTTCGGTGCGGACCTATAAATAGGGCGCTTCGACGTATCAAAATCATTTTTCACAGTTCACGGAGAGGATGCGATTCGTGCGACAACCTGTGACGATACGCGTGACAAATTTTGATGATAAATCGCGAGTGATGTCTTCGAAAACAAGACGCAGACATGGTAGCATGCTGCCAAACACTATCCGCTGCGTCATTTGTGGCCCATCAAATTGTGGAAAGACCAACGTGCTGGTCAGCTTGTTGGAAAGTCCTCACGGCGTCCGCTTCGAGAACGTGTACGTGTACTCCAAGTCCTTGCAACAGCCGAAATATCAGTACTTGGAGAATTTATTGACTCCGATAGATGAAATTGGCTACTTTACGTTTTCGAATAACAGTGACGTCATCCCACCGAGCGAATCGCTTCCGAATATTATTTTTATCTTTGATGACGTGGCATGCGACAAGCAAGATACGATAAGGGAATACTTTGCAATGGGGCGCCACTCGAACGTTGACTGCTTCTATCTCTGTCAGACATATGCAAAAATTCCCAAACATCTTATACGCGACAATGCGAATCTGCTGATTCTGTTTAAGCAGGATGGTACCAACTTGAAACATGTGTACAACGATCACGTAAACACTGACATGCCTTACGAGGATTTCTGCGCTTTGTGCCGTAATTGTTGGCAACGGGAGTATGGTTTCGTGGTAATAGACAAGGATAGCGCCATGTCCAATGGACGTTATAGAAAGGGATTTAACGAGTTTGCCGTACCGTGAGATGGTCAATCGTCATCAACACGTCGGTGGGAAAGCAACGTCTGCGGCACAACGATGATTGATATCGATACTCTGGAGATTAAGGATCGCGAGAGAATAGCGAAGGAAATTGCAAAAACCAGCGATTCCATTCGCCGGAAACATCAGGCTTTGAAGACTGGCAAGATGGAGGAAGATATCGCGTTGGAGAGATACTTTAAACCTATCGTTGAACCCTTGAAACATATTGTGGAAAATACCACAACAGCAGAAGCTGACACATCACCGCTGATGAGTACAGACGTTGAAGGGAATGAAACATTAACGCCTAAAAAAATCCATCCGAAAGGGAACACATCGCGCAAGGCAAAGAGGAAACAACACGGGCCATTGGAATATTCACCCATAACCTCGACACCAGTTCAATCGAAGCGGAAACGACAAAATGCTACATCAAACGATTCTCCGGCTCCTCCCACACCAATAAATACATTTCCCAATGTGCGATCGCTCTCAGCCGTTGATGACGACGTTTTTGAAACTAGTCCCGATGAGTCGTTTGTAACATCTATTAGACAGCAATTCCAAACATCCGAGGGACAAAAAACGATCCGCAGTCATTTCGGCCCGCTGGGGCAAAAATACATGAGTGCAATCCTAAGTAGTGATAAGGATACAGCAATGGACTATGTGTACGGTGTATACTTTGACAATAGTAGAACGATGCTTGGGGATAAGGCTTTCGATATAGACAAGGATGATAATATAATCATAGATGGTGTAAAATACAGAGGAACACCCGGCCTTTACGAATTGATTTTTATGAGAATTCCCGACGATACTGTATACACCGATGCCGATAAACAAAAATACAAAAGTATACTGCTGGAAACGAATGCCCACAGACGCGGTCATGGTGCTAAAAATCCCATATTGGGCAACAAGGGATACAAGTACAAACATGTAATTGCACCGCTAATTCCCCGTGCATCGGCTAGTAGGGCAGGAAAAGGTCTAACAGTGCCACGAATCATGGTGGTAAACGATAACAAAATCGATTACGTACACTGGGACGATCCCAACGAGCTGGTGGATCGATTCCGTTTGCTCGAAGCGTCGCGTCAGGCGGGTAACAACTCTCACGATCCTGAAATTCTATCGATTATCGAGGAACTCCGCGAGGTAGGCCTCATTATATAAAACCGCACGCCGATGATGTGTGCAGTATGCATCGAGATGCCAATCAACAAATTTGGGGTATCGCTCGAGAAGAGTGGAGCAGCTAGAATGGACTATTACAAATGGAGCGGTTTGCTTCGAAATTACATGCGAGATAACGCTCTTTGCGTGACCGGTGCAGACTTTGATGCAAAATCACGCAAGATACGACGCGTAGCTGAGCCGGTGGCCGACACCGATGCCGTCAATAAACTATACGTGGAAAAGAGCATTAAACTTTTGAGAGAGCAGCAGGAAGAATTAGAGAGGAAGCTGGTCGTGTTTCAAAGAGATATGCTGACGTTGCAAAACAGTGTTCAAAAGATATCGCAAGTGTCGAATTCTATCCCGCAGCCGGACAATGAAATTCGTAAAGTTAAAGAGGCTATAACCGCTTTTGCTGCGGAGCAGCAACTTGTCCAGAATTTTCTCGGACCAACGGGAAGCACTTAATGCACGTACCCGATAATTATCGCATCATTCGTGTCCAAGACACCTCTGCGATCAAACATGCAGCCATTATCGAAATCCAAGAGTAAAGAAAACCATGGCCACAAGAAGCTACAACTCGTTGAGGAATTGCACGCTCCAGCTCGAAGACATTTTCCGCGAAGGCGCGTCATCGTGCATGGATACGATGATCTGTGGCAAGCTGACATTGTAGAAATGCGTCCATACTCGCGATTCAACCAGGGTCACCACTACATACTCACCGTCATCGATGTGTTGAGCAAGTATGCGTGGGCATTACCGCTCAAGACTAAAAGTGGTGCTGAGGTGACTAAAGCGTTTGCAAAGATATTTAGAGAGCGATATCCGAAAAATTTGCAAACCGATCAAGGAAAAGAATTTTACAACACCGATGTGCAGAAACTCTTGACAAAGCACGACATTAATCATTATTCGACGTATTCGGTGATGAAGGCCTCTGTCGTAGAACGTTTCAATCGAACTTTGAAGAACAATATGTGGAAACTGTTTACGCTGAATGGAACCTATAGATGGACCGATGCGCTACCAAGTCTACTTGCAGAGTATAACGCACGAAAACATAGAACCATCGGAATGCGTTCTTGCGATGTTACCCCGGCGATCGCCGACACGCTGCTAGCCACCGTATACAGCAACATAAAGATCGCTGCACCAGCGAGATTCAAATTGGGCGAGTTTGTGCGCGTGAGCAAATTTAAAACCATATTCGATAAAGGCTATACGCCGAACTGGACAACGGAGGTGTTCAAGATAGCCAAAGTACAGACAACTAATCCCGCGACGTATCTGCTGGACGATTCCTGTAGAAAACCCGTTGGCGGAGGATTCTATGAACACGAGCTGCAACGTGTCACCGATCCTGATGTGTATCTAGTGGAAAAAGTGTTGCGTCGAAAGGGGGATAAGGTGTACGTCAAGTGGCTGGGGTTTGATAAATCACACAATTCTTGGATAAATAAAAATAATGTATTGTAAAATAATAATAATACATGGTTCAATAAATACAATGATACATATACATGTGTGAACATTTTTTTACACATTAATTCCACCATTTGTAAATTCTATACATTTGCAAACAATAATTCTACTATTTGTAAGAAACGAGTTAATAAATACAATAATAATAATTTCTATACATTTGCAAACAATAATTCCACTATTTATAATAAATACAATAATTTCTATTTTACAATGGAATTTTGTAATGGCCCCAGGGCAGAGTGTCGGTCGAATCAGGTACGATATGCCGCTTGTCGTCGTGTGGGCTTAGAGCGATTTTAGATTCCGAAATGGTGTACACTTTATGCAATTTAGACCGTATGCATGATTGTCTGCGAACCATTTCGATCTCCCTTTGCAAACACTGCGCGTAGTCGTCGAAAGTTATCGTTCTAGCTATGACGTTGGTCTTGACGCCTTTCGCCTTTTTCGTATCTTTTTTGCCGTCTACGCGAAGTGCATACATTTTCGCTCTAAGACCTACGAATTCGGTCATTATCGCACCGTTATTTTCGTCCTTCATCAGCCCCGGAACCTTCTTATTTACGCGCGGCATATTATATACATTGTCGGTGGGATAATCGCTTGTGTCGAATCTATCAATATTGTGTTTCATGGTCTCGTAGATATCGTCGCATCGAATGTGATAAATGAGGCTGTCAGTGTCGGTGTATAGAATTTTACAATTTGATCCATGCTTGGGAGACATGTACTCGTGGTGAAATTCATACAAACAAATTTTTGATATGTCCAGAATACACATACCCACGTATATCGGTTTGTTGAATTTCACCTCGAGTTTTCGCAATTCAACAGCTATTAAATTTTCCGAGAAAACACTTCTGCTGTGGAAATTCGGTTTCGCGATCATTGCCTCCGCGCCATATCGCCCTTCCCAATGTGTTAAAAGTTTTACATCCACGTGATTTCGTACATTTTCCATAGTTTTGCCAAATACCGCGTTGTTCATCAATTTGTACAAATTTTTTTCAAAGTCGTTTGTCGCGTCTGTTCTAAACCGTGTATTGAGTTCGATGTAATCCCGGAGCCAGGGAGATTGAGAGAATTGCAGGACGCGGTGTATTTTTGTAATACGAAGACCGTGACGCGTGCACTGCTGCAGGTTGCGGTAATGGATGACGTAACGCTGCTTATCGTATACCGTCGCGAGTAACTTGTCCTGCCTGCTGCCAGGTGGTTTGGCACGCGTCGGGCAGAACGGTAGATCGGCATGAGCGTCGTGCAGACGTTGCGGATATTCCAAATCTACCTCGAGAATGTACCCCGTGGGCGAATCGACCGGGATTGAAGACACGTCAAAATTTGCAACATCTTCGACCCATCGAAATTTAGCGTATGGCAGGGGCTGACACATTGCCCACCCATACAAATTGTTCACGTCAAAGTACATCAAGTACGATGACTCTTCCGATGCGTCGTAAGATGACATGTACTTGTTATTAGCATGTGCGTATCTTCCGGAACATTGGCTCAAACCCCCACGTATACCGCGTTCGATAAACATGACCATATCGACGTCTGTGAGCAATTCGAATGTAATTTTGGTATGTTTTAGCATGGCATCCCACGTGAAACCAGGTAGAGTATAATAATGTGCTGAATCTAGTCCGTAACTCTTGATACAACTTTCTCGAAAATTTTCAAAAATATCTGCCAATAACAAGACATCTGTTTTCAAATACAAGTCGCTGTATTCGCCCAAGGTTCTAATCCCGAAACGCTGCCAGACAGTCTCGGCGTGTGCGTAATCGGTCTCGGATACTGTCTCACCCGTTAACAAACTGTGGAATGACTCGCGCGGCGGTAAGCACGGGTCCTGCAGCTTGTTCGCGCAATCAAGGTATTCGTACGGAAAGACACCCTTTCGCGTCAATAAATTGAAATCTTCGGTGGATAATGTTTCAAATTGGGATCGTAAAATTTTTAATTGATCTGTGCTCAGAAAAGACGATAATTTGTTGAGACTAGTATTGAGAAATTTGTACGAATCGATGAATCGTAATTTAATATAATTTCGCGAGTCTGATTCAGCCGTATCTTCGACATTTTTAGTGAACGAAATATACTTTTCTTTAGTTATGGGTAATACATCAACGTGACCGTCGAAAGCGGTAGCTATTTCCTCGATAATGAAATGCGAATCGTAGCCGGATAAATTATGGAAAACTACGGGGATGTAAAACGCATTTTTATAATTTAAATTGCACTTCGAATGTGCCGGGCCTCTAAACCGCCCGGAAAGATGACAATGATCGCGAACTCGTACGTCATCAGCCTCGAATGGCTCTTCGCAAATATGACAGTGTGTTGCATCGCGAAATGTCGTCCACTGTTCGGTGGTTAAATCATGCATGGGAACATTACTGGTCAAGATAGGTTTGGCGAAGTTTGCAAATTTTTTCAGTTCGTATACGAACCATGAAACACAATCCGCGTCGCGACGACATCGATACGTCGATAGCGATGTATCATACGAGCAATGCATATAATAGGCTATACTGTGAACTTTATGATGTTGATATGCGCGCAATTTATTATCATCACCCGTTCGACTGTCCTCTGTTTTCTCGATGATACACTCCAGATCTGCGTACACCACGAAGGGGAGCCGCTCCTTCCTACAGTGGTTCTCGAAGCTGAGGAAATTTTTGCCTTCGCTGGGCAGCAGGATGGCACAGTCGTTCATCTGCCCACAGTCCACTGCATGCGCCTCCAACTTCTCGGTAGAGCTAAAGTAGTGCATACATCTGTAATAAAACAAAAATTTTTTATTTAATTGTTTCGCGAGACATTTTAATATTTCACAAGTTTTCTATGCGTACCGATCACAGATGAATTTTTTCCCATTGTGTCTGCTCAGCTGCGTGCTCACAAGCCGGGACAAGTTCTTGATCCATACAAAATGTCCTACATCGCCATGCTCTTGATTTGGCGTGTAGAGCAGGTTTACGTGTCGATCCCTCTTTTGGCTGGTGAGGCGCAAGGGAAAGACCGTCTTCGTCTTCTCCGCCTCGAAGCTGTACACGTTGACGGAGACGCTGTTCTGCCGCTCAAACTTCCCAATTTGCGCCAGGGACATTGGGAACTCAATGCCCTGGAGATTTAGCACGGAAGCATAGTGCGGGTACGAACTTGGGCGCGCGGTGTCTCGTTCGGCGGGATGGAGAGCGGCGACCACTGCCCACGCGAAACAGGCATTGTCCGGGGATTGTACACTGATCGTGTCTTTCTTCAAAGACAATTCCCGCGGCAACTTGATGTGACACCCGGCACGCAGCGGATTGTACTTGTTGACATTAACGATCAGGTTGAGGATTTTCGTCAATGCCCATCCGCTGTCGCGTTCCTGGAACTCTTCCAGCGATGCCAGGGTGGGTTCGATAACACATCGTTGGTACCACTCCTGTAGATCGGATGTGCCGAAGAGTTCGCAGTTCCGGGTATTTATGCTTTTACAAGCATGCTTGTCACCCGCCACAAATTCACCGTTAAACACAGTGTTCACTTTGAGGTGTTGATGTTTCCTCAAAGCGCCTCGCACCTGCTCCAGCACAATGGTCCCCGCATCCTGGAGGAAGCTGCGCGGCTCGATGTAGTTCGAATTTAACACGGCACCAGTTAATACGCGGGTATCGGAAGCAGCGTCTATTTCGCGCCACAAAAGTCCTGTGCTCGAATGTCCGGCACCTTCGCGCACGAAACGGCCACGCAACGAATGTTTTAGTCCTTCGAGCTGCGCGATTCGAGCAACCAACGATTGTCGAACACCGATCGATAATCGCGGGCGTTTCACACGGCTCTGTTCTTCCAGCGATTCGATACACTCATTGCACCGTTCTTCCCACGCGAGGTACTCTTCCCGCGAAATCAATCGTGCAGATTGATCCAGCAATTGGCGGGTTACTTGCGCGAATTCTCCCATGGTCGTAAATGCAATGTAAATGTCTTTTCCTTGCAACACGTTGCAACGATTTGAGGCTTTGTGCAGTTTGGAGCGCATACTTATACCTAGACTGCAATTTGCTATCTCCGTCAGCGTACTCCCTCCCCTCATATGCACAATTTTCGCTGACACAGCTTAATTCTTTCTATGATTCATTCGTATGACTAATTGGCGCGCAAGATCATCCGACACAGTTTCTGCTGATTCCGCAAAATTCTAAGATTCGACGTTCAACACGTGTCGAGACTTTTATCCTTGAGGATGGGGCTCAAATTACATACTACGACGTTAAGATTGAAACACATTATGGAAAAAATTGATAGCTTTAAAATAAAAATGGTGTGGTGGGGGAAGCAATTGCACCTCTATTTAAGACGCCTTCCGAACGCTATTCCATCAGTTGCTCAGTAGCCTCAGTGACTTTTGACGGAACAAATACTGCTCTGAAAACAAAATGTACAGTACCAGTGCCGAAGCAAACGTTGAACGCATGAATTATTACGTTCCGATCGTGCGAGATGATGGCGTGGCTCAATGCGGGGAGGATACAGTTGTTTGGTAAGGCTTAATTTTCACATCTCAAAATTTGTATGTTTATTCCTAATACGAGTGAGCAATTTCATAGCTTTGATTGTTCTCTTAGCCCGCGTCGAACATCGCGGATCATGGTCAGAAGATACGCATTAACATCCATGGGCAGCAAATACTTGGAAATTGGGATCAGAGTACGGCCTACGATTGATGTGGAAATGGTTCTCGGCGACAATCGTGGGATGTTTCTCACGTTACCATGGGATATATGGGGTTCGCTATGTAGTGTTACGTGCCGGTTACTTTTTCCAAATTCATTTCTAAATTCTACTAATTTTTACAGTCATTTCGCAGATGTTCTCTATTGATCCAACCGCTTAGCGTGTTATGGGAATTTCCCTCGATCAATAGTCGATTATCTGTAGATATTCTTAATAGTGCTTGACTTATTTCTGATTTATTTCGGGTTGAAGCCGGTCACGTCAGGGCAGGTACTCACGAAGGAATATTATCGACGATCCTTCAACGCCATTGACGTTCCTGGAATGCGTGCTGTGATAAGTCTTTCGAGGCATTGTAGTAGACTACTTTATATTTTTCTTCCCTGTTAAAATTTTATTACAGTATCATTGACATCTGATCCTAAGTTGTTGTGGGAGTTTCCCTCGATATTTTGTCAATAAACCGATATGGTATACTAACCAATTTAAAATAATAATTGCTACGCCACTGCGTTCTTCCATGAGAAAATCTTTCATCAGCATCAATGTTCTTGGAACACCGGATGCGATAGCACTCGAAAACCTAAGCATTGCGAGGCTGGGAACGGTCCGAGGCGACGACGGTTGGGCCCGTGTGCATGAGGTGCAGAGTCAGCAATTTGCAAAGTCCCGACTTGCTCGGGCCTACCCTGCGAACGCTCGTGGCAGTCGCCTGACAAATCGCATAGTGCGTTGACGTTCTGTCCGAGGGACATCACTATTTGAATATAGTTTTTGAGCCGGAGTTCCATAGTGGCTTAGTGAACGTGGAAGGACTCAGTCCCCGTAGAGACTCACCTACCCATATATATATTTTGCGTTTTTATCATTTTCAAATTCTACCGTTAAATCCTTATATTCTTGCGTTTAATATTCAAAAACAATATATTGTAAACCGTCTTTGACATTGGTGTGTTGTGCGACACTCCTGCGGTTTAACATCTAGACGCGGGACCCTCCCGAAGGAGAGAACGAGACAGTCACCACCAGGTCTCCAGAGAGAGAGAGAGAGAGAGAAAGAGAGTGAGCGCTCGAGCGAAAGAAAGGCGGATAATAAAAGGTATTAAAGCCTAACGATCTACGAGTACGAGGTTGGTGAGTGATTTGCATTACTATATTCACCAGTTGTGTTCATCATTTGAATTTTTTTTTATAAAATTGTTCTCCGTTGCCCATGTACGGAGGGGGCAGTTGATCCAACCATTGTGTGTTACGGGATCTCTCCCTCGATAAACTGTTCTGCCCTCCTTCCGTGGGTATCGCAATTTTTGAATCATTTTCAATTAGAGAATGTTCAGTATCAAGGACTTGCGCGGTAATTGATCCAACCATTACGTGTTGCGGGGTTTCCCTCGGTCAATTATTGTCGACTAATAATTGTCCGTCAATTGTTGTCTATCGACTAATGTTCACAACCGTATTCGTCGTTTGTTGGTTTTAAAATCCAGTTTAGAACAATTGTAAGCTCCAAAACAAACACAGAATATTGTAATATTCTACATCCGGTGATTTAATATTTTCATTGTTAAACATAACACAAATCCATGTAAATTCCCCTTTTTGTTCCACCTTACAAAACTTCCTTTCGCTTATTATTGTAATACATGGTATTTTATTTTACTGAAATCTCGTCTCATTTTGTTTCGAACCAGTCTATCCAAAATACCACATCCTGATTGGACAACCTGTATGGGTTGTAGACGAAAGCCACACCCCCAAAACAATCCTGATTTTTGCGTAATAACGTTAATTATGTTAAAATTATAAACTCTCTTTAAAATTCGTTAAGCGTTGCGTGAGCAAATTAGACTCAACCGCTCGGTCGTTTACAAATTAACCCCCTCACGTAACAGCTAAACTGGTGTCAGAAGTGGGATTCTGCTTTTGTCAAACCCGTCCGTTGTGGTATTTTCTGAGACGTTCGAGATAAAAGAGTGCCTATGTAATTTTTATATGTGATTTAATTGGTATGCTTTACATTTTTATTTCTTTTGTGTTTTGAATGTTTTAGGAAATTCGTGATATCGCCTTCTAATTTATCTTCAGCTTATATATATATATATATATATATATATTCAGCTTATTTATATATTTTGTGTATATTCTTTGAAATAATTTGAAAATTTTAACAAAATGGCTAATCCCAATGAAACCGCTAACACGTCCGCGAATCTATCGGTAACAAACGCGATGATGACGTCTATGGCGGAATGCTTTGCTTTACAGCACGGGACGCTGAATATTCCTTTCTTTAACGGGAGAAATATACCTTTGAAAGATTTCTTACAAGATGTGCAAAACGGCGCAGTTTTTGTACCGCCTGCGTCGGAAGGACCGTTCGTTAAAGCAGTCCTAGGAAAATTACAAGGAGCTGCACGCGATAGTACTTTTGGAAAAACCTTTAATACCGTCAATGAATTAATTAAACATTTGAAAACTAGATTTGCTCCCGGGAAAGATTACCCATATTACCATCATGAAATTGAAAATATCCGCATGCGTAGAAACGAAACTGTAAATGATTTCCATGATCGGCTTAATATCTTGGTTAGCGGAGCACGACTCGCGCTGGAAGACTCGTATGGCGAGGACGCGGATAAGATGCTGCGCCCGATAAAGGAGTGCGCGCTAGAAGCATTTATTCGGGGCTTGCCGGACGAAATAGCCAGGGCCGTAGACGCGCGGGATCCAAAAACTTTAGAGGACGCGCTAAAACATGCGACGCGAGTCGAGACGCGAATGAGGTCTGGAGTAATACCGACTGGAGATACAAATAGATTGTTTCTTTCGAGGCAGGATGATTCTCGTTCAAATTCCCGTTCAGATTCCCCTCTTCAAAGTAATTCGCGTCAAAGCCTATTCACTTATCGCGATTCGCGACATCAAAATTTTGGAGACTCTCGTTCGCGAAGTCCGAGTCCAAATGCGACGGGAAATTCAGATTATTCAAAATTCCCAACGGGTATTCTTAAACCATCGCGAAGTAACACGGAATCGAGTAGGTATCCAGAACATGGGTATCCTGCTTATTCCCCGTATCCCTACATGCCTTACCCACCTTTTTATCAAATGCCTTATCCGCCATATTATCCGCCGTATCCACAGGATCCGCGTTTTCCGTCAAATTCGACGTACGCACAAACTCCAACGGCTCCACAATTGGGACGGAGCACGAGTCCAATTCCTCAGGCGACGCAAGTCGCGCCTCAAAATTCAAATTTTTCA
Source organism: Andrena marginata (assembly GCA_963932335.1). Taxonomy (NCBI): domain Eukaryota; kingdom Metazoa; phylum Arthropoda; class Insecta; order Hymenoptera; family Andrenidae; genus Andrena; species Andrena marginata. Next base: position 28,032,159 of record OZ010662.1, read on the forward strand.
ACTAGTTACAAAAATTCAAATTCCGATTCGCGGAATTCCGTAGGGTTTCGCGAGTCCAGGCCGTATTCGCCAAACCAAAATCGATCCTATTCGCCGAATCAAAATTCGTCAGAACCACGTAATAATTCGGATTTAAACTCTCGTGTAACTCCTCGAACAGACGCGACGACGAGTTACCTAAATCCCGAGCGTCGCCCGTCGAACAATCAAAACTCAGAGCGTCGTCCGACGGTAAGATTTCTGGAAAAGGATCAACAATATTAAATTTGGGTTGTAACGACGAATCGCCTGTTGTAAAATTAACCGCGGAACAATTACGATACAAAACTGCAACGTTTTTGATTGATACGGGTGCAGACATAAATGTAATAAAATTAAACGCATTGCACGAGGATGTAACCGTCGACGTACGCGATTCCATCGAAATGAGAGGAATTACGGACGAAAGAATGGAAACATTAGGAACTACAATAGTATCAATTTTGGATCAACCAGTCCTATTTCATGTAGTAAGACCAAATTTTCCGATACATAGTGACGGTATTTTAGGAAAAGCTTATTTGAGACAAGAAAAAGCCGAAATTTCTTTTGCACACAATACAATTGTTACACAAAGTCAACCAATTCGACCGATCCATTTTATTGGCGAGACTCCTCCGGAGGAAACACCTCAGAAAAATAGTACGCCGCGTGTTTATCGTATTAGTAGTCGTACCCGACAAGCAATCGCCATAGATACCATCGACTGTGATTTGAAAGAAGGATATTTACCATTAATTAAAACAATAGATGGAATTTACATTGGGGAAGCGCTTGTAAAAGTTAAAAACAACGTGTGCCATGTTCTCGCAATAAATACCTTGGATAAGGACATTCAAATTGAAATACCGCCGCAAGAAATTTTACCATTCGAATATCATAACTTTCCCGAAGAACGCGAATACTTCGATTCTGACTCTGAACAGCAGGAGTCACCGGTATCAACGGACCGTGTAACCAGAATTTTATCGAAATTGCGTTTAGATCATTTAAATGACGAAGAGAAAGATCACGTAATTAAATTAATCGAGGAATTTCCTGAACGATTTCGTCTACCAGGTGATAAGTTAGAATCTACTCCCTTAATACAACATCGAATACCTACAATAGATGACTTGCCCATTAATACCAGGCAATATCGGTTTCCACGAGTCCACCAAAAAGAAATAGCTCGTCAAATTTCTAATAAATTGGCAGATAAAATTATTGCACTTTCAAATTCACCGTACAATTCACCAATCTGGATAGTACCAAAGAAACCTGATTCCGAGGGAAATCCAATGTGGAGAATAGTAATCGATTTTCGATATCTTAATGAAAAAACAATTGGTGATGCATATCCGCTTCCTAACATCACAGAAATTCTAGATCACTTAGGCGAAGCAAAATACTTTTCCACCTTTGATCTCGCTAGTGGATTCCAACAAATTGAAATGGATCCGCGAGACCGTGCTAAAACAGCCTTTACTACACCTAATGGTCATTACGAGTATATTCGTATGCCCGAAGGGCTTAAGAATGCTCCAGCGACGTTTCAACGGCTGATGGATCAGGTATTGCGTGGATTACAGGGTGTGGAAGTATTTGTCTACCTCGATGACATTGTTGTTTACGCGAAAAATTTGGAAGAACACGAAAAGAAAGTTCGACGTCTGTTTACTCGATTAAATGATGCAAAATTAACCCTTCAGCCAGATAAATGCGAATTTTTGAGAACCGAAGTCACTTATTTAGGCCATATTATTAGTCGTTCTGGAGTAAGACCAGATTCAAAGAAATTGACGGCAGTAAAACATTTTCCTCGTCCTAAAAATCAGAAAAATGTACGACAATTTCTTGGATTAGCTGGATATTATCGTCGATTTATCAAAGATTTTGCAGCCAAAGCCAAGCCTCTTACAGAATTATTACAAAAGAACGCTAAATTTGTATGGGGAAGTAAACATAAAAAGAGTTTCAAAATTCTACGTAAATCTTTGTGCAAAAGTCCTATATTGCAATATCCCGATTTCAATAAGCCTTTCACATTAACTACAGATGCATCTGATTACGCAATAGGCGCCGTACTCAGTCAAAATGTGGACGGACACGATTTGCCAGTAGCTTACCTTTCGAGAAATCTAACGAAGCCAGAACAAAATTATTTTACCACAGAAAAGGAATGTCTAGCAGTACTTTTTGCAATATTACATTTTCGACCATACCTTTACGGAAGGAAATTTACTTTGGTTAGTGATCACGAGCCTTTAAAATGGATAGATTCGATAAAAGACCCGGGACAACGTTTAGTGCGTTGGAGATTAAAATTGCACGATTATGAATATGAATTTGTACATAAACCTGGACGCCTAAATTCCAATGCAGATGCTCTGTCTCGAAACCCAGTAACAGAAATTAATACTAGTTCCGATTCCAGTTCTAAAGACACATCCGATAGCGATTCGGATTGTAACACTAGGATTTCCAAAATTTTGCCTATTAAGAAACCTCCCGCCGATAAAAGGTTATCAACTCCAAGCACTTCTAGATCCGCGCCTGTGGAGTTAAAATCCGTAACTAAACCGATTGTCAAGAGAAGTAAACGTACATTCCCATTAGATAAAAGTGCCATTGCAACAAGAACGCGTTCCGCAGTTCAAACTGCCGAGACAAAAACTCCCATTAATTACGCGGAATTAACTACTACTGAATCTTCACAAAATTCCGAAGAAGAACCGCCTACCGAGGTGGTCGACCCACCGGTATTTCGAGGTCGAAAAAGCGTGTTACCCAATCTCAAATCACCAATATTGGTTCAAGAATTTCAACGCTCCCTTTCTAAAGAAGTACAATCTGAAGACCAATCGGAGGTTTTGGACACTACAGAGGATGAAGCTGCTGCGCCTGCAATGCCTGCCGAAAGCATAACCATAGACATTGCACCTCCATCGGGTGATAGTGATGATAACGAGATTCAGCTCGACACTTCTCAATCTATTAGGCTTCCGGAACTTCAGGAATCTTTTAACCGTTTCGAAAAATCGCTGCAGGAGCATAGCGACATTCTTCAAAATTCATCCGACGAATCAGAATTAGATGCAGAAAATTCATTCCGGGAAGAACTGGACAAACGCGCAGAAGACTTGTGGGCACAATATAAATCGCGAAGCCAAGGTAATGCTGCAACAACAAGCACCGAGGTAGTAACTTCGAGATCCGAATTAGGGAGACCTTTGGAATCCATACAGGAGGAAGAAGAACCAAACACTGCCTCAAGATTCGACAATACGTTAATTCGCCGTCCACCGCGCAGCTCCATGATACCAACCCCGTTACCGTCCAACAGACCGCTTGCATTATCTACTCCTTATTCACAATCCACTTATTCAAAACCAGGAACAGTTTCTGATCCACCTTCTACTCCTAAACGTTCACTTGCACCTGAATCGATTGACCACAGTAAAATTGACCAGTATCGACCAGGAATTCAAATAACGGAAAGTATACTTCCCGACGTATTAACGTCACCGACCTTCTTCCGAAGCCCACGCGAAGAAAATATTAAATTTACTCGAAACAGTTTAACAAACATTCGCGAAAATTATGTTCATTTCATTTCTTCCGATGTAGAATTAGTAACTCCGATAAGTAAGTTGCTCGCAGATATAGGTGCAATAAGCATAGAAAATCTACGAAATTCAAAGCCAAAAGAAGGCCAAGTACTCGTTACGCCGCGAGGTAAATACAAAATTTTCAGTGTAGTAATCAAGGAAAAGCATTATGATGATACTTCCGTCGCAAAATTAGGTAATGCTTTGGAAAATCTAAAAGGTACACTTTTACAATCAGGCATAAAAACCTTTAGAATTTCGAAATCCGGTGAATTTACTGATACACTTCCGCAGGGTACACTAGCTGGTATCTTATTAAATATTTTTGCGGATAGCGATATCAAAATAACACTGTGCACCGGAAACGTACAGGTACCGCCCGAAGAACTCCGTCCGAAAATCATTTCGGAATTACACGAAAGCTTAATAGGAGGGCATAAGGGCGTGACAAAGACATATCAAAGAATTCGGGAAAGATTTTATTGGCCATCGATGCGTAACGATATTCAAAATTTCATTAGAACATGCAATAGTTGTCAGGAAAACAAACTTGTTAGGACAAGAACTCGCGAACCAATGCTAATAACCGATACCCCATTAAAACCATTCGATAAAATATCCTTAGATACTGTGGGACCTCTTCCATTGACTCCTAGCGGTAATCGACACATTTTGACTATGCAGGATAACCTTACGAAATACTGCATTGCAGTTCCTGTACCGGATATAAAAGCAGAAACTGTAGCTCACGCGCTGGTCACGCATTTGGTTTTGCAATATGGGGCTCCACGCGCAATCTTAACTGATCAAGGTACTAGTTTCATTAATAAAGTTTTAAAAGAACTGGCAAAAGTTTTCAAAATTAATCATGTAACTACTTCTGGGTACCGTCCACAAACAAATGGTGCTTTGGAACGTAGCCATATAGTCTTGACTGAATACATAAAACACTATTTAAATGATTTTGATGACTGGGATAAAATAGTACCATTTGCAATATTTTCGTATAACACGTCTGTTCACGAAGCAACAAATTTCACTCCTCACGAATTAGTGTTTGGCGAAATAGCACGCTGTCCTAGTGCGTTCCCTACAGACGAATCTCTACTAACGTATAACGGTTATCTTCGAGATTTATTAACGCGGTTAACCGAGATGCAGACCTTGGCTGCACAAAATTTGATATCGTCTAAACATAAATCAAAATTACACTACGATGAAAAGGCGCGACCATTCCAAGGTAAAATTGGCGACATGGCACGCGTTTTAGTAGAAGTCAGGAAAGGTAAATTTGGCAGTCGATACCACGGCCCTTACAAAATTGTTGGAATTTTGGAAAAAAATAACATTATACTACAGAAGAAGTCTGGTGAACGATTTGTAAAGCACGCCGATAAGCTACTAATACACCATCAGGGTGATTGATACGTTGAATGCCCGACCTTTGAAAATATCATTAGCATTCCTTTGGGATCGATTTCCAATTGGCACTGATGATAAATTTATTCTGATGCGTACCTAAAACGCCAAATAATTCTTCGGGAATGTACGGTAGTCGGCGTGAGTTTTGTGTTCTCGATATGTTCTCGATATGTTCTCGATATGTTCTCGATATGTTCTCGATATGTTCTCGATATGTTCTCGATATGTTCTCGATATGTTCTCGATATGTTCTCGATATGTTCTCGATATGTTCTCGATATGTTCTCGATATAATCAAAAATAGAGATGGGCTGCGCGCTGGCTAGTGGTGTTGATCATTGCGGAATACATCGGCTCAATATTCAAATTTTAGGAACTAAATAAGGTCAGCGGAATTAGGATCGATAGAAGCGAATATGATCGCACTCCTCTCTGTGATAACCTGGATCACGACGATCTCCGGGGAAAATCAGAAGACATACGAAATTTCAAGAATTGATGCCAGCCCCGGATTATATTTCGAAAAACTGTACACCATGAGATTGATGACTGCTGATTGGCGAGTGACAATTTTCCTTGAAACGCGGAAACTAGAAACCCAATTTCCAATGGGTCACGAGAGATTAAACGAAACATATAATCGCTGCATCACCGTGATGTTGGCAAGCGATTGTAATAGTCTCCTCCGCACTAACTACCTCAAGGGAAGAGCAGAAGAAGCTCTAGCGTTGCGCTCGGAATTAAGAGACCTAATTTCGGAAATTCCAACTCCAGAAGATTCTAATAGCCCCAAGTCCATCGTGCGAAGAAGTGTCCCTCTTGGATTCGTCGGGTCGCTGAGCCGCGCTCTCTTTGGAACACTGACGACGGATGATGCAGAATACTTTGATTCAGAAATTGACAAGTTATATCAGGATCAACGCGAAATAGCACATATTCTAAAAAAAATCAGACACATGTCATCACCAGCGGATTTCATAAATACCATGAGCTGTTAGACCGGAACACAAAATTTATGAACAAAAACAGAATGCAAATTAACCAAATTTCTACGGCAATAGGTGCTGCTAATAGAGCATTGAACTATACTCAATTATCATATTGGCTATCACATTATACCCATACTTTGGAATTGTCTTTAGACCAATATATAAGAGTAACTGAGAAATTTCTGGCTGCAATACATGCTGCCAAGATGGGCGAAATACATAGTTCACTTTTGGATAAATTAAAACTTCGTCGCATAATAACGGACATTAGAGATACACAAAATTCATACGAACTTCCGATAGCCCAGGGATATCAGGGTATAGAAGAATTAATTAGGATGTCCAGTATAAAAATTGGCCATCACAAGGGTAAGCTCCTCTTGGTATTATACTTGCCTTTAGTAGACGAGGTAGCATATCACCTCTACCGTACATACTCTTGGCCTATGCCTCAAAAATTCACTCAAAACTCGACAGGATCAAGCCACATTCAACCAAAGGTTCCGTATTTGGCAATAAGTAACGATCACAGGCTTTATTTTAACATAGACGAATTATATATCAACAATTGTCACAAAACATCCTATGTGCACCTCTGCCCATTGGAACAACCATTGTTTGAAGTCTCGTCCACCAACGCTTGCGAGGTTTCGTTATTACTGCGACCCACCGTTAAAGCATTCAAACACTGCGACGTGCGTATAAGACCCTGGCACACTCCATTCTGGGCCTGGTTGAGAACAACGCAGGGATGGTTATATTCCTTAGAGTCCCCGGAACAATTGCAAATCATATGCAATGGAAGGAAAGATGAGCTAATAACTATGGAAGGAACCGGAATTCTGCAATTGAAACAAGGATGTATTGCTAAAACTACTTACGTAACACTGATCGGAATTCAACATTTGGAGAGTCGAGAACAGTACCTATACCAACCAAATTTATTACTAAATATTTCGGAACTTCTACCTCAAATTCATAAATATCACGATATTCGACCATTGGATACTAAACATGTAAGTACTCCAATCATGGAAGACACCATGTCTGAAATAGAGGAGAAGCTTGATGAGATAGGACGACACCACCGTAATAAAAATTTCAACAATCATTTACTACATGGCGGACTAACGCTATCATCCGTTTTCGCTCTGGGACTGGTGTTGTATTGTATGAGAGGGATTCTTTGGAAATTGTTACCAAGCTGGAGCTGCAAAAAGCGGAAGTCGAGCCCTTCATCTGAGGCGGCAGACGTTCTAGAAGAAGGAATACGCGGGGTTCCACCGAAACCGGCCACCACCACATCGTCATTACCATGCCAGCGGGCAATAGTGAATTAACCAATGACTACAGGGACAATGATTGATCTAACCATTAAGCGTTATGGGGAAACCCTCGATCAATAATCGCATAGTTCTTTGTTTTTATGTTGTATTACTCCTATTGTTTGTTTATCAGTCTAATAGCAATGACAGAACCTGTCAGCAACAACCACGGGACATCCAGGAGGATCTTTGTGTGCCGCCTTGCGCGGTTCACAAAGCAAAAGGACCTTTTAAAACTCTTGGGTCCACATGGCGCCGAGCATGCAGTGTTAAGGGTCCAGCCTAGCGGAAACGTGGCTTTCGTCACTTTTAACACCCCGCAGCAAGCAGCTAGGGTGGCGAGGAACGCCCTTACGCAGCCAATCGTCCTCCATAAGAGGAAACTCAGAGTCATGGTTGCGGACGCATGGCATGGGTTCAACCTGCCATCCTCGGGCAGCGGGCCGTCTACTGGCATCGGAAGCAGTTGGGATAATCCATTCCCAGGATACGAACCGGTTTACTCTGCGCACTTGCCAGTAGAAGTGGTCGCACGGATAGCAGCGTTCCTACCATTCACCGATCGCGCCCGCATGGAGCGAGTATCGAAGACCTGGAGAGCAGGGGTGCAGGAAGCTTTTCGGAAAATGCAGCACCTCGATTTTAACGATTGGAGATGGCCGGGAATGCAGGGATGGAGGCGCATTAAAACGGAATGCTTCTATTGGGTATTGGCGCGATGCGCCCCTCACTTAAAAAGCATTGTTTTAGATGATGAGCTGACCGCCGAAGACCTGCGACCTCAGCTGTTGGCCCTGATTGCCAAAAGCTGTCCTCCACTGGAAAGGCTGGATGTAACGGGCGTTGAAGCCCGACCATCTGCTTTTCGAGAACTGGCGGCAAGCGTCAGCTCTCTGAGCAACCTGGCAATTGGGCGTTGCACGAACTGCAGCGACATTGAACTGGGAAAGGTTCTCGAAGTCAATAAGATCTTACAAGAGTTCAGCGCTAAGGGCACCGACTTATCCGGAAAATCCCTGCTACATCTATCGAGGGACCTAGTAAAACTGAATCTAAGAGATTGCACGGCTAGAGGCGAATACATCGCCGTAGCCATTTCAAAATTCTCGAAATTATCACATCTTTGTCTAATTAGACCAAAAAATTTTCATCCTGATATTTTACAGGGATTAATAGCAAACCCTACATTACCACGATCCATGGAGTCGATGGAATTCGTGGGGTGTAACCCCTGGACCGGGGACGGAGAACCGCGGGAGGAGGATGCGGAAGCCGAGCGGGAGGAGGTAGCAGATTTCTTTGAACTCGATCTCGGTCCCATTGAGATGGCTGTCAGCCTACCTTCCCGTTACCCTCTGGTCACCGAGCTCGGGGTTGCATTCTGCGGCTGGGTGGATAACACCTTCATCGGCGAAGTGGGTCGTCACATGAAGCACCTTATTAAATTAGATATCACTGGGTGTACTAACATCAGAGGGCAGTTTAGCCTCGAAATACTCAGTGGTCTGAACCATTGCACCGAACTACAGATCAGCTTACTGTACCCGGACGTCGGTGCCCAATTCCTTAAAGACATGTCGTCGCTCAGGGAGTTGACGTGTAGGGATAATCAGGGCATAGCAGATGAGGACGTTTGTGGCCTCATCAGGAACAGCGCCACGATAATGATAATTGACTTAGAGGGCTGCATACATGTAGGACGGGCCTTTGTGGAATGCGTATACTCTGCCCTGCGAGGCGATCCTCATAACCACCGAACCGAAATCCGTGTCGGCGGAACAAGCGCGATACCCCTCAGACGTGACAGGCAGCTACTCCACGTTTTGTTAGATTATACCCGGCACTCCAAATGTCCCTACACCTAATTATCATCGGGGACGATGATTCCAAGGGGGGAGGGGTGTTACGTGCCGGTTACTTTTTCCAAATTCATTTCTAAATTCTACTAATTTTTACAGTCATTTCGCAGATGTTCTCTATTGATCCAACCGCTTAGCGTGTTATGGGAATTTCCCTCGATCAATAGTCGATTATCTGTAGATATTCTTAATAGTGCTTGACTTATTTCTGATTTATTTCGGGTTGAAGCCGGTCACGTCAGGGCAGGTACTCACGAAGGAATATTATCGACGATCCTTCAACGCCATTGACGTTCCTGGAATGCGTGCTGTGATAAGTCTTTCGAGGCATTGTAGTAGACTACTTTATATTTTTCTTCCCTGTTAAAATTTTATTACAGTATCATTGACATCTGATCCTAAGTTGTTGTGGGAGTTTCCCTCGATATTTTGTCAATAAACCGATATGGTATACTAACCAATTTAAAATAATAATTGCTACGCCACTGCGTTCTTCCATGAGAAAATCTTTCATCAGCATCAATGTTCTTGGAACACCGGATGCGATAGCACTCGAAAACCTAAGCATTGCGAGGCTGGGAACGGTCCGAGGCGACGACGGTTGGGCCCGTGTGCATGAGGTGCAGAGTCAGCAATTTGCAAAGTCCCGACTTGCTCGGGCCTACCCTGCGAACGCTCGTGGCAGTCGCCTGACAAATCGCATAGTGCGTTGACGTTCTGTCCGAGGGACATCACTATTTGAATATAGTTTTTGAGCCGGAGTTCCATAGTGGCTTAGTGAACGTGGAAGGACTCAGTCCCCGTAGAGACTCACCTACCCATATATATATTTTGCGTTTTTATCATTTTCAAATTCTACCGTTAAATCCTTATATTCTTGCGTTTAATATTCAAAAACAATATATTGTAAACCGTCTTTGACATTGGTGTGTTGTGCGACACTCCTGCGGTTTAACATCTAGACGCGGGACCCTCCCGAAGGAGAGAACGAGACAGTCACCACCAGGTCTCCAGAGAGAGAGAGAGAGAGAAAGAGAGTGAGCGCTCGAGCGAAAGAAAGGCGGATAATAAAAGGTATTAAAGCCTAACGATCTACGAGTACGAGGTTGGTGAGTGATTTGCATTACTATATTCACCAGTTGTGTTCATCATTTGAATTTTTTTTTATAAAATTGTTCTCCGTTGCCCATGTACGGAGGGGGCAGTTGATCCAACCATTGTGTGTTACGGGATCTCTCCCTCGATAAACTGTTCTGCCCTCCTTCCGTGGGTATCGCAATTTTTGAATCATTTTCAATTAGAGAATGTTCAGTATCAAGGACTTGCGCGGTAATTGATCCAACCATTACGTGTTGCGGGGTTTCCCTCGGTCAATTATTGTCGACTAATAATTGTCCGTCAATTGTTGTCTATCGACTAATGTTCACAACCGTATTCGTCGTTTGTTGGTTTTAAAATCCAGTTTAGAACAATTGTAAGCTCCAAAACAAACACAGAATATTGTAATATTCTACATCCGGTGATTTAATATTTTCATTGTTAAACATAACACAAATCCATGTAAATTCCCCTTTTTGTTCCACCTTACAAAACTTCCTTTCGCTTATTATTGTAATACATGGTATTTTATTTTACTGAAATCTCGTCTCATTTTGTTTCGAACCAGTCTATCCAAAATACCACATCCTGATTGGACAACCTGTATGGGTTGTAGACGAAAGCCACACCCCCAAAACAATCCTGATTTTTGCGTAATAACGTTAATTATGTTAAAATTATAAACTCTCTTTAAAATTCGTTAAGCGTTGCGTGAGCAAATTAGACTCAACCGCTCGGTCGTTTACAAATTAACCCCCTCACGTAACAGTAGCAGTCGTATGACCATTGAAGAACGTTCACGATCACCTGGATCACCTTCGATGCAAATGGATAAATTAACGGTGGATTTTTGTGAAATCTATAATGCTCCGATTGTAAGGATGACACTACATAATAAGCCACTGTATTTCAAACCGGATACAGTAACATTTTTATTAAATCTTGAACCATGTTTAGACTATGTGTATGCGCGGTTGCATCAAAATGTAAGAGATGTGCAGATGAAATTTGAAACTTTTGTTAACGTGTTGCAACAGAGCGATGTTGCCTGTGAAACATTAGATACGCATCATGCTGCTAAAATAATACGTGATAGCGAATATTACTGTGAGGATTATCATGTAGATTGTGAACTGGTAGCATGTGCCATCAATGATATTCTAGCTGATGCTCGTAGGAAAAAATGTTAAATTATATTCTTTAATTTTAAATAAATTTCTTAAACACATATTATTTGCCAATTTTATTTATCCGTCTTTCTCCTCGCCACCTAATTTTAAGATTCGATGTTCTTCGCGCCGTGAAAATGACGTCATCCCGCACGGCTGCTCCAGAAGATTCAAGTTACGCACGATCGCGCGAGACGCTGCGACGCTAAATCTGAACGCTTTAGAATACTCTTGGCTTTAAAATATTGCTCTCCCTTTCCCTCCTCTGAATTTTAGCTTTAAAGTGATGCTCTGTCTCTTTCTCTCCTCCGCAGACGCGGTTCGTAAAACGTCGATCTTTCCCGAGATCTTGCGAAACAATTTCCAATAAAAATTATTATTTCTCTGTGTCGGAAAAAAAATTCGGGTGGGTGGGGGGTTTGAAAAAATGTTTGGGGTGGGCTGAAAGAGATTTTTCGGGGGTCATTACCCCTTCCGACGGTGGGCCCCGGTCACCGCGGCGGCTCGGCCCGGAGTGATCCCCTCCATCATCGCGGCTTCCCCCACTCCGCGGCTCGTGCGCGCGCAACCGGTCTTCCTCTCCCCGCAGGCCCCGCGCCCATGTTTCCCTCCGCCGCACTACCCCGCGCGCCCTCACTTCCCCCCGCCCCCGCGCTCCCCTCAGAGGACCTGGGTTAGAACTGTCATTACCATACTACTGGTTTTGAACTAAACCCAGTAGATCGTCAAACGCCTTACAATCCATCCTCAAGTAATTTCGATAATCGTCCGGATAATTTTCTCGCAGTTCTCGAAGAAGAGGCTGATCATTGCAGTCTTGGCGGTATTTTTTCACCCAAACCTGGCGGTTTCTTCTTCTGCTTCTTCTTCTGTCTGCTACTGTTAAGTGGACAGCAGCAGCAGCAACAACAACAACAGCCAAGTTCCGGTCATTGTTTACCGCAAACATGACAAAACTTGCGATGCACTTTTTTAAACCGCGTTCTTCACACAGGCGTCGCGTTCTTTCACTTGAAGTGGTTCGGTGTAACGATAATAACCACAATTCAAGGAAGTTAAACCACAAATAACAGTTAACAATAACAATTAACAGTAACAATTAACAGTAACAATTAACAGTAACAATTAACAGTAACAATTAACAGAAACAATTAACAATACCAAGTAACGGTAATAATTAATGGTAACAACTAAAAGTAACAATTAACAGAAATAATTAAAAGTAACAATTAACAGTAATAAATCAACAGTAAATATGGAAAAACAGTAAAAATGCGTGCGCGGTACGTGTTGCCTGATAACCGGTTCGAGACCAAGTGTCCGCTCCGTGAATTTTCGCCGGTTAAAAAGGAAAGACTAGACAGAGTTAGAGATAGCGAATAAAAGAAGATAGAAGAAAGATGGAGTAGGAAAAAACAGGGAAAAAACATAGAGAGGGTGAAAAGAAAGCGTGGGATAAGAAAGCTGTCCCCCGGTTAGCAAAGGCCTGGTCGCCAAATGTTCCTGACGCTGACCAGGCCTGTGCGAACCCTTGACTCCAGATACATGGAAGCAGAAACGGTAGGAACAGGTAGGTACTTATAAAGGAGTAAAACTGAAAGTTAGAAACAGCTGAAGAGACAGAAAAAATAAATATGGCAAAGGCGTAGTTTAGTATGAAAGTTGTACTTTTGTGTATCCATCACTCTATTCGGATAGCTAATGGACGAAGTTTGTAACCATGCAAAAAAATATGTCGTGTTTATACTCGAGCGATAAGGGATCCGTTTGTAATTTGAAGGGAGGACGGCGCAGGCGGGACTCCGCGTGCGCAAACGTACTGGCGTTTCTGGCGATATCAGGTACAAAAATTAGTCCATTAGTACGTTTATTACGGTTACTTTCCTTATATTTATTCTCTTTTTATTAGGTTCTTTGCTCGTTCTGGTCATCGTTCGGACCACGAAATGCCTACTCCTTTTATAATTTGTATTGTTTGTGTAAAAGTAGTCCGATTTGCATGATATTTGTGATCATTTTAATTGGGAGAACGCCAGGAATCCACTAGTGTTACTTTCATATCGATACGACGAAGAATAAAGAATTTCTTAATACACTGTAACGAATATTTCACCCTCGACTGTGTGTCGCCGACCTCGATTCGCTGCGGTCGGCCAAGGATTCATACCTGTTTCAGAAAAACTGTATACTTTATTCTTTATCGTATCGATATGGAAGTGATACCGATGGATTCTTTACCTTTTTCAAATGAAAATTATACCAAATTTCATGTAAATCGGACTATTTTTAACGAAGTTATGGAAATCAATTTATTATGAAGATTCCTTAATTACAATCCGATTTGTGTCGTTTTTGGACCATTTTCATCGGAAAAACATAAGGAAACGATCCACGTCACTTTCGCCAAGATCCGGTGCGAAATGTAGAATTTTTCATTCGCCACGCCTTAGGGGGCAACATGGTACGGCCCCCCTGGTCTCGAGGGTCGAAGTCCTCGAAACCCATCGAGGCACGGCTGCCAGGCTCGTCGCGCGCCTCAGACTTGTCCGCACTGTCGGAAATCCTGAGGCGCGCCACGAGCCTGGTTTCAAGTATCGTTTTCTCCTTTTCTAACTACCTTTTCTGTCTCTTATGCAAACTCTTCTGGATTCGAGGTTTGCGCGCGGGCAGGACCGTGGCGCTTTCTGGCGCGCGGGCAGGACCGTGGCGCTTTCTGGCGCGCGGGCAGGACTGTGATGCTTTCTTGCTGCGTGCCACGCAAGAGCGTGGGTGAAAAATTTGACCTGCATCACGAGCAATCAGAAGACTACCCCCCTTCTTCAAGACATCTTGCATATTACATCTCTTCATCATTTATCTTAGATATAACATCACTTGCATACCTATATGTATTTATTGTCTATCAATATTAGTTTTTATATTAAAACAAGCAGTGACATGGTAATTATTGCCGTTGATAGTAATAATTATGATCGTCACAACAGTGAATGTGTTAACTGCAATTTCATTTGCCATCGCATTGCCGGGGAAACATTTGGACATTTTTTAAAGTACCCTTGTAAAATTTTACAGTCGTTATAACTGAGTTATAAACCATTTCCAGAATTTATAGCACCTTCAGGTCAACCAAATGTAGCTTCCTAAAAACAGATGTTTCAGTGTACCCTACAGTAACAGCATTTATGATATCCTCTATAAGTCTGGTATATAGAGGAATTTGAGATACTTTTCTGCGAACGTATATCGCGATCGTGTCTTGCCGATCGTTTCGCAGATCGATGATATACATCGAACAAGTAGTACACCACTGCGGTGGGTCGTGTAAAAAGCATGTGGAGTCGACGTAGAAATGGGAGCCCGAACTCGTTGTCTCTAAGTAGTGACGGGTACGACCTTCTGGCCCGCGCGAAGGAGCGCCACGATCCGGCTTCACGTACTTTTGCGTGACGCGCGGCGTGTGACGCGCCGGCCCGCGGGCCGGACCGCGCGCAAGACCGACCGTGTAAAGGGGCCTAATGGATACGCCCGCCGCTGTTGCCTTCTGTATTGAAAACAAACCGTGACTTACCACTTTTGTTGGTGTTTTCCGGGGGGAAAATGTCTGTTGCATCACGTGCAATGGTGAATTTTCTTCTAGAGCCCTAGTTTTTAATATAAATTGAAAAATATCTGCAAAAATTGGTGCATTTCGGATGTAGTTTTCCCTTTAATCAGTTATTTATAATTATCCAAAAAAAATTTTAGACGAAAATTATACTGTTTGACAACATAAATATAATGCCAACGAAAAAAGTATTTTTTGATGGTTCATTTTTTGAGATTTCAAGGTCATGATTTTTTTGTGTAATCTTATACTTTGATTCTATATTATTACAGAGCGTAAAAAGATAACGATATATAAAAACGTATATTAACGATATACTACATCGAAGAAAAACGAGTTACGAAAATAAAAAATTTCAAATGCGATGAGGCACAGTTTCTCGTTCTCCGATCAATTTCAAATTTTGCACACATTATTTTTTCTCCCAGTGGCATAATCCTTGGGGAGTGACCCCGTCAAAAATCTCAAAATTAAATTTCGACAAGAGTAACTAAGGTCCACCCTAATAAACAGTCTTTTGACGGGATAGAATTAAAGATAAATTCTACATAATAGAAACTATGCACACCTGCAATGCTTCAAGATGATGATTGAATTGGTGGAATTGGTTTAAATTTGAGTTTTCTGATATGAACCAAACTTACAAGAAGCAAATAGAGGATTGGAGCTGAATAAAATCGTTTAATAAAATCGTTTAATTAATATAATTAATATAATACTATGTCACAATAAATTTTTTTCTCTGCCGTAGATCATACTGCATCATCTTCTGCTTTGATTATCTGTAAATATATATAAAATCCACATTTTAGTTATTTTAGTTACAACTTAACGTAGAACTTATTATATATAGAAATAGAGTGGCCTTTTGCTTTAGTGAGTGTAGAGACTAAATAATGTGTCCGAAGGAGGTGCGAGCGTATGGCAGAAAGTCTTGTTGCAGGAAATTTAAATGCTAATGGTAATAATTCAGCGAAATGAACGCGGAGATCCAATATTTTTAACGCACAATGTATTGGTGTTAGAATGAAACTAATTTATTTAGTATGTTTATTGGTGATTTTAAATAATGGGAATCTAAAAAATTAATGAATTAATGAATAGCGTGACAACTACTTTGGATTTTATTAATTAAAGTATTACGAATGTCTTTCACAAAAGATTGAAAAGCATTAACGGAGATGTGTTTTCAGTGTACTTTCTTCACTAATGTGACTTGCTTTACATTGCAAGCAGACCACCATAATCTATTTTCTTAATAATTCTTAATGCTATGTCTTTAAACAAATTTTGTCGATTTACCTTATTTGACAAAGTTCCAGAAACTTGTGCGAAACAAGATGCTCTGTCTATCTATTTAATCTTCTCCGGACAACCTCCACGCCTGTGCATTCCCTTCATTTCTATCCATCCAAGCCTGTGCGTCCCCTTCAATTGTACTATCCAAGCCTGTGCGTCTCCTTCATTTTTATCGAAGTCCTGTACGTCCCCTTCATTTCTATAATATAATAACCTTTACATAAAATAAAAACTCTAAATTGCTGGTATACAAATACAAATATCTGGCAATTTAAATTCAATGCAATTTTTTACTACAATATATTATTTTGTACAAGCATGGTACAAATTTCTAGAAACTTATGCGAAAGAAGGTGCTTCTCTGTCGAACCTTCTCCGGACAACTTCCAAGTCTGCGACTCTGCATAAAAAATCTATTAAATAAATTTGGCGACTTACCTTGTTAATTGAGACAATAATTCCGTCTCCTATTTAGTGTAAAAACTCCTGACATCTCAAATTTGGACAACTTACATTATTTGACACTTGGAGGTTAAGATTGGTAGGTTATAAAGTTCAATGTATTTAAAAAATAGTTTGTACAATGACGGACGACGAGCCCTGCCGAATAATCCTGAGAGTCGACGAACGAAGAACGAAACATGTGTTAGTTTCGTTTTGGCTGATGGTGTGCGTGTAACACGTATATACGTAGAAGAACGAAACATGTGTTAGTTTTGTTTTGACTGAAGGTGTGCGTGTAACGCGTATACGTATTATGTTTGACGAAAAATTTCTAGAAGAATCAGAAGAAGAAGAAGAAGAAGAAGAATCTTAACATTCCGACTGACCCATGAGACGATATTGTCATATCTCTGTTATGCGTGGACCGATTTTATTGAAATTGGTCTCATTCCAAAGCTTATATGCGGTTTACATAAGAAAAATGCCTTTAAATTTAGAAAATATTGCAAGCGTCATGAGATATTAATGAAATAAGTTTCAGGTTAGGTTGGATTAGCCGGGCGACGAGTAAATGATAAGCAGTAGCGACAGTCGCCATATATAGGGTGTCTTTTTCTTTCCTGTACTTTCTTTCCTGTACTTGGCGTCGAGACGCTACCGCGTCTCTAGATATACGCGTTACACACACACCTTCAGCCAACACATGTTTCGTTCTTCGTTCGTCGACTCTCGGCATTATTCGGCAGGGATCGTCGTCCGTCATTGTACAACATATACTTACTTATACATATATATGTACTATTTTGAATTGTATAACCTACCAAGTGCTAAGTGTCAAATAAAGTAAGTTGTCCGAATTTGGAATGTCACGAGTTTTTACACTACATAGGAGACAGAATTATTGTTTCAATTAATAAGGTAAGTCGCCAAAATTTTTTTAATAGATTTCTTATGTTGAGTCGCAGACTTGGAAGTTGTCCGGAGATGGTTCGACTGAGAAGCATCTCCTTTCACACAAGTTTCTGAAAATTTGTACCATGCATGTACAAACAATAATATATATATTGTAGTAAAAAATTGCACTGCATTTAAATTGCCAGATATTTGTATTTGTATACCAGCAATTTAGAGTTTTTATGTAAAGCTTATCTAGAGACGCGGTAGCGTCTCGACGCCAAGTACAGGAAAGAAAGTACAGGAAAGAAAAAGACACCCTATATATGGCGACTGTCGCTACTGCTTATCATTTACTCGTCGCCCGGCTAATCCAACCTAACCTGAAACTTATTTCATTAATATCTCATGACGCTTGCAATATTTTCTAAATTTAAAGGCATTTTTCTTATGTAAACCGCATATAAGCTTTGGAATGAGACCAATTTCAATAAAATCGGTCCACGCATAACAGAGATATGATAATATCGTCTCATGGATCAGTCGGAATGTTAAGATTCTTCTTCTTCTTCTTCTGATTCTTCTAGAAATTTTTCGTCAAACATAATACGTATACGCGTTACACGCACACCTTCAGTCAAAACAAAACTAACACATGTTTCGTTCTTCTACGTATATACGTGTTACACGCACACCTTCAGCCAAAACGAAACTAACACATGTTTCGTTCTTCGTTCGTCGACTCTCGGGATTATTCGGCAGGGATCGTCGTCCGTCATTGTACAAACTATTTTTTAAATACATTGAACTTTATAACCTACCAATCGTAACCTCCAAGTGTCAAATAATGTAAGTTGTCCAAATTTGAGATGTCAGGAGTTTTTACACTAAATAGGAGACGGAATTATTGTCTCAATTAACAAGGTAAGTCGCCAAATTTATTTAATAGATTTTTTATGTAGAGTCGCAGACTTGGAAGTTGTCCGGAGAAGGTTCGACAGAGAAGCACCTTCTTTCGCATAAGTTTCTAGAAATTTGTACCATGCTTGTACAAAATAATATATTGTAGTAAAAAATTGCATTGAATTTAAATTGCCAGATATTTGTATTTGTATACCAGCAATTTAGAGTTTTTATTTTATGTAAAGGTTATTATATTATAGAAATGAAGGGGACGTACAGGACTTCGATAAAAATGAAGGAGACGCACAGGCTTGGATAGTACAATTGAAGGGGACGCACAGGCTTGGATGGATAGAAATGAAGGGAATGCACAGGCGTGGAGGTTGTCCGGAGAAGATTAAATAGATAGACAGAGCATCTTGTTTCGCACAAGTTTCTGGAACTTTGTCAAATAAGGTAAATCGACAAAATTTGTTTAAAGACATAGCATTAAGAATTATTAAGAAAATAGATTATGGTGGACTGCTTGCAATGTAAAGCAAGTCACATTAGTGAAGACAGTACACTGAAAACACATCTCCGTTAATGCTTTTCAATCTTTTGTGAAAGACATTCGTAATACTTTAATTAATAAAATCCAAAGTAGTTGTCACGCTATTCATTAATTCATTAATTTTTTAGATTCTCATTATTTAAAATCACCAATAAACATACTAAATAAATTAGTTTCATTCCAACACCAATACATTGTGCGTTAAAAATATTGGATCTCCGCGTTCATTTCGCTGAATTATTACCATTAGCATTTAAATTTCCTGCAACAAGACTTTCTGCCATACGCTCGCACCTCCTTCGGACACATTATTTAGTCTCTACACTCACTAAAGCAAAAGGCCACTCTATTTCTATATATAATAAGTTCTACGTTAAGTTGTAACTAAAATAACTAAAATGTGGATTTTATACAGGGTGTAAACGGTATACGTAGCAATATTTTAGGGGGTGGTAGGGGAGGTCCAATGGAACATAAAAGTCCTATGACATAGTGTCCGATCTGTCTCCATTTTACAGTAATAATGCCCTAAAGTTTGCACCATGCGTTTGAAACGGATAGTAGCTCGCGCATATTGGTGAGACCAACACATTGAAACAGGGTGTTGACTTCTGATCTTTCATGTAATTCCCAAAGTGGTGTGTTTTTCGGAAGGAAAGACTCTTAAGAGTGATCCTTCAGCGACTCGACTCAAGGAGATGCCGCATCGTATCCCGTGGCGAAGACAACACCCCGCGATACTTCACCGCAAGTTTATGGCTTTCGGCCCTCGAAAGAGTTTGAATACCTATTAAGAACCAAACTCTTCCAGCTCCGCATTTCTCATCAGATCTCTGCGAAAACGACGGCAATCGATACCTTTCGTCATCGTTTGGTTGTCATTTAAAGTGAATTACGAGTTAAAGATAAATCGAGGAACATCATGTCAAACGTAAAATAATGAATACACATTTTTTTTAAAACAGAATCGAAAATAATAATTATTTGAAGTGAGAGGACAAGAAATACGTAAATTTCGTTTTTAAATATCGCATAAACAAAAAAGTAATGTAACAGGAAATAAACAAAACGTGATCGTAGTTCGTTATTGTGATAAGAATCCGTATTTTAATAACGGCCAACACTGTTGCTGATAATGAATAAGCCGGTTTAAAACCGCCGAAGACAAAATTTAGGTACGGAAATTTAGAGAATTATCGCCGGAAATAAGCCATAGCCTGCGTTAAATTTAATTACTAATAATCACCAATAAAGTAACTAAATCTCACCCTTTCCGAAATTCACCTGTAGCTTGAAAACCTGCGTCACTAGGTCACTGAACTGGTCCTGGTCAGCGACGGATGCGTCCAGTGCACAGCTGGTCCCAGGTATGCG
This sequence comes from Andrena marginata, assembly GCA_963932335.1. Lineage (NCBI taxonomy): Eukaryota > Metazoa > Arthropoda > Insecta > Hymenoptera > Andrenidae > Andrena > Andrena marginata. The sequence goes on from OZ010662.1 coordinate 28,052,721, forward strand.
ACACCAACCAAAGTAAAAAGTAAAAAGGATCGTAACGTCAAGTGCGATCGGGTTAATGTAGATACGGAATATTCATTTCACTGCACGGTTACTAACACTGATCACTTAATTTATTTTTCACGGAACGCGTTGTTCGTACCTTATAAAAATTGGTGAAAATGAATTTTCACTTGGCGTCCTGTGCCGCGGATATAGCCGCCCAAATGCTGGTACAGCAGTAATTGCGTCTCCGTTGTTCTAAGATTATGCTCAGAACAACGCGTAATAATCTTGTATGGAAAACACTTCTCTGACGCGATTGCAAACTGACTGACAGGATTTTTTCCAAGCAACTTCCTCTACCCCAAGTAGTTTCTCTCGTTCCATTATGAGTTAACTCCCACCAGGACAAGATGCTTTAGGTAAAAAGAAGCCAGCACATTTTTAAGACACGCGTGCTTTGCAGAAGTGCAACGAACGAACCATCCTACACTTTCACAAAAGCCCGCGCTCCCTTCTTTTACTGCCAATGTACCCATTGCTTCGAGGTAGGCAGCAGACCCCACGTGTTTCGGTTCGAAAGAGTCCGAAGAGAAGAAAAACTGAAAGTCTCCGAGTTGCTATAAAAAAATCCTGTTCCCTGTTTCCCTTTTCCGATATCCCGAGTTCACGTCTGCTAAGAGGCGGAACCAACTAAGTCATAAATTACCGAAAACTGTAGGAAATCATTCTCTACCGCCGACTCGTGGGACAACACGATCATAAACCGCGACCCTGGCGAAATGCTCTGGCCTATCAGGCTGATTAATTTTTGGGAACTAGCAATTAAAAAGTATTATTCAACATCAATACGGCTCGCGAAGAGACACAGTAAGAAGGAGACCATGTAGTTCGCTGACTGCGCGAAGTCCCGCCTGCTTCGTCCTACCTTCAAATTAAAGACCGATCCCTTATCTCTCGAGTATAAACACGCGCTCGAATTTCTAAACAAAAGCACGCGTCGACGTATTCCGTGCGAGAGAAGGTGGGTTTGAAATTAGATTGGTCCCAAACTAACTAATCGGGCCTGCTTATCTCTCGAGTATAAACACGCGCTCGAATTTCAAAACAAAAGCACGCGTCGACGTATTCTGTGCGAGAGACGGTGGGCTTGAAGTCCGATTGGCCCTAATCTAACCAATCTGCCCTGCATCCCTCCCAAACGGCCGCTGTCTTGAAGAGGCCCTCTTCACAGCAATATCTCCTCCCCAAGGCCCACCTTTTCTCGTGTCTAAACACACGCTCAAATTTCAAAACAAAAGCATGCGTCGACGTATTCCGTGCGAGAAAAGGTGGGCCTTGGGGAGGAGATATTTCTGTGAAGAGGGCCTCTTGAGGACAGTCGCCGTTTGGGAGGGATGCAAGGCAGATTGGTTCAACAAGGGCCAATCGGACTTCAAGCCCAATGTCTCTCGCACGGAATACGTCGACGCGTGCTTTTGTTTTGAAATTCGAGCGTGTCCTTATACTCGAGAGATAAGCAGGCCCGATTGGTTCGACTAGGGCCAATCGGACTTCAAGCCCAATGTCTCTCGCACGGAATACGTCGACGCGTGCTTTTGTTTTGAAATTCGAGCGTGTCCTTATACTCGAGAGATAAGCAGGCCCGATTGGTTCGACTAGGGCCAATCGGACTTCAAGCCCACCGTCTCTCGCACGGAATACGTCGACGCGTGCTTTTGTTTTGAAATTCGAGCGTGTCCTTATACTCGAGAGATAAGGGATCCGTCTTTAATTTGAAGGTAAGACCAAGCAGGCGGGACCACGCGCAGTCAGCGAACTACATGCTCTCTTTCTTCCTGTGTCTCTTCGCGAGCCGTATTGATGTTGAATAATACTTTTTAATTGCTAGTTCCCAAAAATTAATCAGCCTGATAGGCCAGAGCATTTCGCCAGGGTCGCGGTTTATGATCGTATTGTCCCACGAGTCGGCGGTAGAGAACGATTTCCTACAGTTTTCGGTAATTTATGACTTAGTTGGTTCCGCCTCGTAGCAGACGTGAACTCGGGATATCGGAAAAGGGAAACAGGAAACAAGATTTTTTCTTTATAGCAACTCGGAGACTTTCAGTTTCTCTTCTCTTCGGACTCTTTCGAACCGAAACACGTGGGGTCTGCTGCCTACCTCGAAGCAATGGGTACATTGGCAGTAAAAGAAGGGAGCGCGGGCTTTTGTGAAAGTGTAGGATGGTTCGTTCGTTGCACTTCTGCAAAGCACGTGTGTCTCGAAAATGTGCTGGCTTCTTTTTACCTAAAACATCTTGTCCTGGTGGGACAATAAATTAGGTGATCAGTGTTAGTAACCGTGCAGTGAAGTGAATATTCCGTATCTACATTAACCCGATCGCACTTGATGTTGCGACCCTTTTACTTTGGGACCAGCTGTGCACTGGACGCATCCGTCGCTGACCCGGATGAGTTCAGTAATCTAGTGACGCAGGTTTTCAAGCTGCAGGTGAATTTCTGAAAGGGTGAGTTTTAATTAGTTTATTGGTGATTATTAGTATTTAAATTTAACGCAGGCTATGACTTATTTCCGGCGATAATAACCCATTTTTTCTTGTGTCCGAACGCGAGGCGTAGGTATTGATGGTGAATAATACTTTTTAATTGCTATATTGGTGTTTCGTAAAATAATTAAGCTGACCGGCTAAGGCGGTTCGTCAGGGTCACGGTTTATAACCGTATTGCCCCACGAGTCGGCGAACGACAACGGTACATGCCGGTCCGAAGTCATCGCATGTACTACCCATCGATACAGCAATATACCGATTAACTCAGGCCGAGGAATGTCTAAAATTCTTAAAGACCGCCCCACGTTCTTGATTGTCGACAGTATTAATGTTCATATCTTCCGAAAAGTCAATGTTCATATCTTCCGGAAAGAAGCTAGCGTTCTTGCCGTGATTGATTGGTGGTGCCGCTTGCTTCGTCCTCCCTTCAAATTAAAGGGGGAACCCTTATCTTGCGAGTATAAACACGTGCTCAAAATTCACAACAAAAGCACGCGCTGACGTATTCAATGCGAGAATGGGCGAAACATAGGGAAGAGATTATGTTGTAACAACTCGGATCTGCATTCCTGCAGAACGCGAAGTTTCTACTTCTCACAGCAATATCTCCTCCCCTAGGTCCACCTTCTCTCGCACGGAATACGTCAATTCATGCTTCTGTTTTGAAATTCGAGCGTGTGTTTATACTCGAGAGATAAAGGATCCGTCTCCAATTTGAAGGGAAGACGGCGTAGGTGGAGTCATGTGCAGTGACTACCCTTTTTCTTCTTGTGTCCCTGCGCAAAACGTATTGCCCCTCCCCCTCCCCAACTGTACCGAAAAAGATAGACAAATTATTCACTAAAATAGTAAATGGCCTCTCTAATTTCATAGGGACTACAAGAAGATCCCTGAGTCGAAGTATTTTGTTCAGGGCTGCGTTTAGTTGTGAATCGGTATTTCCCTCAACCAGGAAATGCACTAATAACAGTATTTCATTCCCCCTTGTAAACCACCTCAGAAGTCCGCACATCTGCATTGCATGGCCAGGCCGACCTGTAATCCGCTTCGATTGAGGTAAGTCATAAGATCATAAAGGCCTGACCGTTTTAAGGGACTCTAAGGTCGGGTACGCGACTCTGGCCGCTCGCGCTGAACGGTCAAGGAGGTCGCAAAACTACCAGCCCTTTACGTGCAATCCGGATGTCCGTGTTTTTCGCCTGACAGAAAAATATACTTCCGCTAGCAGGTATCCGCCGCCGCACTGCCAATCAGGGTTCACACGAAGTCCTTCGTCAACTCCGATTGGTTATGCAAATCACTCCCTCTGCGACCAAGTTCCACGTTGGTGTTTTCTTTGGCCATGGAAAACGCAGAAAACTCAGTCAAGACACAGCAGTCAACACACTCGGTCTCCGAAACCTAACAAGACGTTTCCATTTTAGTGACACCATCCGTGCGAAATCGCTGATCGTGCGACACGTGCTCGCGAACTCCTTTTAAGTGAAAAAGTGTGAAAGTGATTTTGTCAAGCATGGAGACCAATGCGGGGTATTCGTGCAACGAAATGTTTAACATGATTATCATGTATGGGGAGGCTAACTGCAGCTCATTACGTGCGAAGCAATTATACGCGGAACGGTATCCTCATCTGCGACAACCATCCCGGCAGTTTATCGTCAATTTGTGTGAAACATTGCACACTACGGGTTCCTTTTTCCCTCGCATCGAAGGAAGAGGGCCAAGAAGGAATATCGACAGGGAAGATGAAATCCTTCAACATATTCATAATAACTCTGCCCGCAGTACGAGGAGTATTGCTCGAGAAATGGGACTCTCCCATACGTATGTCCATCGCACATTGCGTGATGAAGGTTTGTAGGAGTTTAGTTGTATAAAGTGACATTTCTTTATAAATTTACCTATTCTTACTTTAAATTCACATTTCATTGTAGCTGCAAATTCTTCACTAAATGTATCACCAAATTTTGATTAAGTGTACCCCCGGTGAAAAAATCCATTTTTTGCATACTTTCATTCCACAACATCTCAAGAATGATCAGGTAAAATTTTAGAACGAAATTCCTGACGGCAAAGATTTTACATGCAGTTCAGGGGGATTAACAATGTGACGCCCTTAAAATAGGTGTTTGTTTGTGCGTGTGCGTGTGTGCGTGAGCGGCGTGCGTTGCTTTAAACGAATAAACGCATGGAAAATGGGGCGCTCACTCAATAGGATTCTACTCGAACTTACATTGCTTTCCGTGCTACCCTCTATTGCGAATATTCATACAGTCAATTTTTTTTAAGAAACATTTTTGTGTGAGAAAGCCCCATGTTTCGGGGACTCTACCGTTTAACCATTTAGCCATCATCACCCAGTTTTTTCTTAACACTCTCCGAAGATAACGCGACAACCACACATGTGTAATTAAGGAATATCTTTGGTTTTTTAATTTGGATGATCCTGTCTAAAGCAGAGTTGAGCATAATCAATCACAAGTGTAATTCCTTTCATTACAATTACAGAGTAATTCCGTTTAAAAAGTAATACCAATTAGATGTAATTGTCCTGCACACTTACAATTACAATTACAATTGTAATTGTGGTCAACTAAATTAACGATTACAGAAAGTAATCTGTAATTGAATTACACAGTTACATTTAAATCGTAATTTGTAATTACATTACATTTTGCCCAACTCTGATTTGTAGCAGAATACAGTGCAAAAAGTTTTAGACTCACACATTGTATACCATTTTCTACAACATATCATAAAAGTCACCTATGTTTTCGCGCGATTTAACCGGGGGATGCCTTTAATATCTGAGTCACTGATGTTATCCTGGCTATCGACTAATGATTAGATACTTATTATTTTATCTTTTGTTTTCGCATATTTCATTAATAACACGAACTACCACTAATTAAAGAATTATTAATCCAAAATCCCACAGGCTTATACCCTTACCACTCACAACGGGTGCAAAATTTATTACCACAAGATTTTGAGAGACGACGGACTTTCTGCCGGTGGTTCCTCGATAGAGTGGAAGAGGATGACCATTTTCCGGCGATCATACTCGCAGCAGATGAGTCAACGTTCACACGTTCTGGAATATTTAATTTCCGCAATTCCCACGCGTGGGAACCCATGAATCCCCACAATGTTGTAACGGGGCACTTCCAGCAGGAGCTGAGGCTAAACATATGGGCTGGGGTAGTAGGCGATCATCTCCTCGGACCGCATATTTTGCCGGCGCGTCTAGATAGCGCAAAATATGCTAGATTTCTTCGACGGGATTTGCCACTTCTGCTAGAAGATGTTTGCCTGGCCACCCGAAGAAATATGTGGTTTCTTCACGACGGCGCCCCAGCCCATATGGGAATAGCTATACCAGCTATAGGCCGAATATGGGGAAACCGTGTAATTGCACGGAATGGTGCGGTTGCGTGGCCGCCAAGAAGCCCAGATTTAAATCCAATGGATTTTTACGTATGGGGCCACATGAAATCGTTAGTATACGTCGACACCGAATTTGAAACCTTAGAGGAATTGCGAGGTAGAGTATTTCATGCTGGTAACGTTATACGCGAGCAGCCTGGAATATTCGCCCGCGTTCGCGACAATTGGTTGCGTCGGTGTCAGGCGTGTCTGGATGCAAACGGCAACCATTTCGAGCATCTTTTGTAAATAAATGTAGGTAGCGAAATTTGTATTTCTTTACTACACATTCAGGTCAGAGTAGCCACGCATTGACATTAGCTTGTTGCGTGACAGTTTAGTCACACTAAAAGGAAAGAAACAGTTTTATCACTTCCTGAAAAAAAAACAACACGTTTTGCAGTCACGTCGTCAAAGGAGTTTACTTCCATGTAAATCAATGCATTTTTCGTGAGCATCAAAACTGTCACGCAACAAATTGCCACCACTGCGCGCCTGGCCTAACAACACGTGTAGAGTTTTCGTTTACTTATTTCTTATTTTCTAGCTGACGACCCTAAGTGCCTCCGCTACTCCAAACAGATCCTCAATGGGACCGCTACTGTAAGGGGCCCATAGTTACTTGGTTACTGGGTCATCTTGAACAGCTCACAACGGGCGGTCTTTGTGCTACGGCTCATCTGTGTGCGTGTAGCGACGATCTTTTCCACAAACATCTCCGATGTTGAAACGTTTATAACAGCTAAACTATACGAGATACAACAAAATGTATTCAGACAATTTTACTCTACTGGCTGTCTCCAATGTATGTGCAAAATTATGGAATCCTGCGATTATTAGTTTAGCATATAGACACGTTAACTTTGAGGCATTATTACTGTAAAATGGAGACCGATCGGACATTATGTCATAGGACTTTTATGTTCCATTGGACCTCCCCTACCACCCCCTAAAATATTGCTACGTATACCGTTTACACCCTGTATATATTTACAGATAATCAAAGCAGAAGATGATGCAGTATGATCTACGGCAGAGAAAAAAATTTATTGTGACATAGTATTATATTAATTATATTAATTAAACGATTTTATTAAACGATTTTATTCAGCTGCAATCCTCTATTTGCTTCTTGTAAGTTTGGTTCATATCAGAAAACTCAAATTTAAACCAATTCCACCAATTCAATCATCATCTTGAAGCATTGCAGGTGTGCATAGTTTCTATTATGTAGAATTTATCTTTAATTCTATCCCGTCATAAGACTGTTTATTAGGGTGGACCTTAGTTACTCTTGTCGAAATATAATTTTGAGATTTTTGACGGGGTCACCCCCCAAGGATTATGCCACTGGGAGAAAAAATAATGTGTGCAAAATTTGAAATTGATCGGGGAACGAGAAACTGTGCCTCATCGCATTTGAAATTTTTTATTTTCGTAACTCGTTTTTCTTCGTTGTAGTATATCGTTAATATACATTTTTATATATCGTTATCTTTTTACGCTCTGTAATAATATAGAATCAAAGTATAAGATTACACAAAAAAATCATGACCTTGAAATCTCAAAAAATGAACCATCAAAAAATACTTTTTTCGTTGGCATTATATTTATGTTGTCAAACAGTATAATTTTCGTCTAAAATTTTTTTTGGATAATTATAAATAACTGATTAAAGGGAAAACTACATCCGAAATGCACCAATTTTTGCAGATATTTTTCAATTTATTTTAAAAACTAGGGCTCTAGAAGAAAATTCACCATTGCACGTGATGCAACAGACATTTCCCCCCCCCCCCCCCGGAAAACACCAACAAAAGTGGTAAGTCACGGTTTGTTTTCAATACAGAAGGCAACAGCGGCGGGCGTATCCATTGCCGCTCACCGACAGAATCGCTTACACGCGCGCGACTACCACTGTCGGCGCCATACGTTTTGCCAAACTATTTCGCTCAGTTATTGAAAACGAAATGTGACCTACCACTTTTGTTAATGTTTTCCGAAGGAAAAATGTCTGCTGCATCGCGTGGAGTAGTCAGATTTTCTTCTAGACTCTTAGATTTTAAAATAAATTGACAGATATCTGCAAAAATTGTTGCGTTTCGGGTGCATTTTTTCTTTGATCGTGGTTTAAATATATTTAAATAGTAATAATGCAATAATAACTTATATCGTTGTGTTCCCGAAGGTTTATAAAATAATTTTGACGGAACAAGCAACCGAATAACTATTACTATTTCGATACGCAAGACGTTCAAGCTGAAAATTTGCATTTTTTTTTTTAAATAAACTAATTTTTCGAAAACGGAGGATGTTGGCGAAAAACGGTTTGCGAATTCGTATTCAGCGTACGAAAATTTATAAGAAACGTGTATTGAATGTTACAAGTCCAGATGGCTGTTGTATAGTTACAATTGAACTTTTGCATGAGTTTGACTGCTCGTTCGGCCGAATCGTTTACTGCTAAATTATTTACTATATTTAATCCAATATTATAATTGGGATCACTTTTCCATTCTAGAGAATCCATATTTATAAAATCTGTTGGAACAGTGTATTCTTAACGAAAGTATCGGTTATTTCATTAAAATTTTGAAATCTTTTATTTATATATATATATATATATATATGAAAAAAATTCCTTAGACAAAAGTTGTACTGTTTGACATGGTAAAAATAATTACAACGAAAGATGTTTTTTTACGGTAAATTTACGAGATTTCAAGGTCATAATTTTTCAAGTAATCTTATACTTTGATTCTATATTATTACAGAGTGTAAAAAGACAAATTCAACCATATATAAACATGTATATTAACGATATACTACAATGGAGAAAAACGATTACAAAAAAAAATTCAAATGCGATGAGACCCGGTTTCCCGTCTTCCGGTCGATTTCAAATTTTCCACTTTTTTTCCCCCCAATAAAAATTATCTAAAGTCTGTCCCTACTATGCCAATTATCTTTGTAAAAAGAAGTGAGATCCCCATAAAAAAACTTCAAAAAGTAAAAAAATTACGCCAAGTACATGAAAAATCAAATATATCACAAAAAATAGAAGGTAATAATAAAATCACAAAAAAATAGAAGACAATATACAATCCCCCAAAAAATAGGACAAAATATATAATCACAAAAATAGAAGATAATACACAAAAAAATAGAACAAAATATACAATCACAAAAAAATAGAAGATTATAATAATTACAAAATAAAAAAAAGGTGTGAAATCAAAATGAGCTGCAAGTACATAAAGGTACTTTCCAACTGCGCTTAAGATGACACAACTACATATACACAGCTAAAATGCTGTGATCATACATTCCATTACTCATACCGCGGACATTTTTTAATTAATCCGTCAAAAAGAATCCCATTTAAAAAAAATTGTCGTAAATTAATAACTTTACAAAATTAATAATATACCAAAATTACGCCAATTATAAGAATGGCTATTATACAAAGACAAAATTGTATTAAATAATATTAAGCAGACATATTTTTATACAAGTAAATATTTTAATACGAATAAATATTTTATTCAAAATACTTGGCGCTGCGGAACCGAAAAAATGTTAATTGTTTTAGTAGTAATAATAATTTATAATAACTCCCTTACAATCTAAAATACATAAACATATATATATATATATATATATATATATATTAGAAACGCAGTCAGATCTATTCTACATATATTTAACTCTAATATCATACGTAGCATATGCACCCGCACACATACACACATTCACGAAAGCACGCACAAGAAAGAAAGAAAAAGATTAATGCAATTTATATATATTTATTTCAGTTTAGCAACTCCAATTCGGAGTGCAGCGCCAAGTATTTTGAATAAAATATTTATTCGTATTAAAATATTTACTTGTATAAAAATATGTCTGCTTAATATTATTTAATACAATTTTGTCTTTGTATAATAGCCATTCTTATAATTGGCGTAATTTTGGTATATTATTAATTTTGTAAAGTTATTAATTTACGACAATTTTTTTTAAATGGGATTCTTTTTGACGGATTAATTAAAAAATGTCCGCGGTATGAGTAATGGAATGTATGATCACAGCATTTTAGCTGTGTATATGTAGTTGTGTCATCTTAAGCGCAGTTGGAAAGTACCTTTATGTACTTGCAGCTCATTTTGATTTCACACCTTTTTTTTATTTTGTAATTATTATAATCTTCTATTTTTTTGTGATTGTATATTTTGTTCTATTTTTTTTGTGTATTATCTTCTATTTTTGTGATTATATATTTTGTTCTATTTTTTGGGGGATTGTATATTGTCTTCTATTTTTTTGTGATTTTATTATTACCTTCTATTTTTTGTGATATATTTGATTTTTCATGTATTTGGCGTAATTTTTTTACTTTTTGTTTAAACTACAGAAGCCTGCAAGCAAGAAGACCGGCTTACGCGCAGGCAAGCTACGGAAATCAATCGGTACAGGCCAGGCCCAGGATGTTCTTCAAAAACAAACAGCAGCCGTTCAATCCACGAGTGCAGTACCAAAACCGCTTCAAACCAAGGGCGCCAGAAAAGCAAAAATAAATGTAGGTAAAAACGCTGGTAGATTAAAATATTACGTTAAAAATTGGCAAAAAATTACCAATGATGACAAGGTATTAGGTTATGTAAAAGGGTACAAAATACAATTTTGTGATAAAGTTCGGCAGTTAAATATACCAAAAATGAGATTTGACTCAAAGTCAGAAGTAAATAAGTACAAACAGACAATCAAATTATTATTAGATAAAGGGGTAATTGAAGAATGTAAGGAAAATAAAAAACAGTTTTTATCCAGTTATTTCTTAGTGCCAAAACCTGATGGTTCATATAGATTCATTTTAAATTTAAAGAAATTAAATGAATTCATTAAGAATAGTCATTTCAAAATGGAAAATATTAAAACTGCAACAGGATTAGTTTCTCCGGGATATTATATGAGCAACATTGATTTAGAAGATGCATATTTTTTAGTCCCCGTTCATATTAAGAGTAGAAAATACTTAAGGTTTGAATTCGCAGGAAAATTATATGAATTCACGTGCTTACCAAACGGATTAGCTACTTGTCCTTGGATATTTACAAAGGTGTTGAAGCCAGTGATGAATTATTTAAGAGCCAAAGGGTTTTTCTCGGTTATATACTTAGATGATATCTTATGTATTGCAAAGACTGCAGAATTGTGTCACAAGAATGTTAAGGAAACTATTGCGCTACTGACAGATTTAGGTTTCTTAATTAATATGCGTAAAAGTAATTTAACACCATCAACGAGATGCAAGTATCTTGGATTTATAATAGATTCCATACAATATACATTGGAAATAACGGGGGAAAAAAGAATAAGACTGAAGGAAATGGTAAAGAAATTTTTAATGAAAGAATATGGGACGGTGAAAGAATTTGCTCAGCTTATTGGGTCGTTAGTGGCAACCTATCCAGCCATGGAATATGGGTTGTTGTACACAAAAATATTAGAAAGAGAAAAATTAAAAGAGCTAAAAAATAATGGAAACAATTATGAACTAAAAATGAAGATACCAAAAAGTATTATAGTGGACTTAAAATGGTGGGAACAATCATTAGATTACGCAGTAAATCCTATAAAAACAGGTAATTTCGAAACAGAAATTTACACAGATGCATCCGGTACGGGTTGGGGTGCAACGGATGGAAGCAATAGCGTTTTTGGGTTTTGGAATGAACAGGAAAAATCATTGTCTATAAATTATAGAGAACTGTTAGCAGTAAAGCTAGTATTCGATAGATTAGCGAATAATTTAAAAGACTGTCAAATTCTCTTAAGGGTTGATAACACCACAGCTATTGCGTATATTAATAGAATGGGAGGTACAAAATATAAAAACTATAATAGGTTGACTAAAGAAATATGGCAATTGGCAGAAGAAAAACACATCTTTTTATTCGCTTCATATATATCGTCTTCGGAAAACGTAGATGCGGATAAATTATCGAGAATAAATAATGAGGATACTGAATGGGAATTGTGTGATTGGGCATTTAGAAAAATCATAAGGGAATTTGGAACTCCGGAAATAGATTTATTTGCAACGAAATATAATACAAAATGCAAAAGATATTTTTCATGGATGCCGGACGATAAGGCAGAAAAAGTAGACGCTTTTACAGTAAAATGGTCAAAATTAAAATTTTATGCTTTCCCTCCCTTCAGTCTAATTCTAAAAGCATTAGGGAAAGTTCAACAAGAAGGTGCATCGGGTATTTTTGTAGTGCCAGACTGGCCAAACCAACCGTGGTATCCACTGTTTAAAAGTTTATTAATTAATGAACCCTTAATACTTGAACCAGATAATAAACTATTATTATCTCCATGCAGATTGAAACAACATCCGAGAGCACAATACCTACGTTTGCTGGTAGGAGAAGTATTAGGGAGGCGTTCATAAGAAAAATGGTGCCACAAGAAACCATAGAGATTTTAGTAGCATCTTTATCGCAAAACACATTAAAACAATATGAATCAGCACTCAAAAACTGGTGGCAGTTTTGTATACTCACAAATAGAAAATTTAAGATGCCGACGCGGAATAGTTTGCTGAGTTTTCTTACATACACGTTTAAAAAAGGTGCATCTTATGCAACGTTAAACACATACAGATCGGCGGTATCACTGTTGTCAAATGATAAGGTAGGAGAAGACCCGATGATAAGTAGATTCTTTAAAGGAATAGCAAAGATAAGGCCAGCAAAACCCAAATATTCATTTACATGGGATGTATCTATTAAACTACTTAAAAAACATGAGGCCATTAGTCGATTTAGATCTCCAAGAGGTAACTGAGAAAGCAGTAACTCTTATAGCATTATGTACCGCGCATCGGGTACAAACCCTTGTAAATATAAAGATTGGTAATATTAAGAGTTCTATAACGGCATTAGAGATTAAAATAACTGATTTGATTAAAACATCCAGTCACGGACGGTTGCAACCTTTATTATTATTACCAAGATTTATAAACGATAATAGATTATGTGTGGCTTCTGTGATAGAAAGATACATAGAAATAACTAAAAGTTTAAGAGATACAGAGAAGTTATTTATAGCCACTGTAAAACCACATAAGGCGGTATGTGCACAAACGATCAGTCGATGGATAAAGACTGTATTGAGTAAAAGCGGCATAGATATGTCGATATTTTCTGCGCATTCAACAAGACATGCGTCTACGTCGTTAGCTTTAACCAAAGGAGTTGATTTAAGTGTAATTAGAAATACGGCGGGCTGGACAAATAGCTCTAAGGTATTTGCGCAATTTTATAATAGACCAGTATTACCACAAAATAGCGATTTTGCGGCGGCAATATTAAGTGCATAAGACAATATGTTAAGTCAAAACATTGTAACCGATTCATTCATCGTACTCACTGATATTCGATAATTTAATAAAATCACAAAATGGTGTAAAAATCCAAGTTCCAGAAAAATGGTTGTCCTCTAAACAACTACAATTGTAATCTCGAGAACGAGGCACGAAATATAATTGAACGATTAAACGAACTTACCTGTAAGTGAAGTTCGATCGTAATTATATGAAGTGCCTCGTTCGAAGAGATTACAGCCCTCCCCATTATTAACCCAATCCCATAAAACTAACAACAATTTTAAAAATACAGCTCTGAAGAAATGAGATAATGGCCGCGGTGGCCGAAAGTAGCTGCCGGAATTTGTTAATTTTTTCACTCTAAAGCGCTGTGACATCTAGCGGGCGAAAGGGAAACTACAATTGTAATCTCTTCGAACGAGGCACTTCATATAATTACGATCGAACTTCACTTACAGGTAAGTTCGTTTAATCGTTCAATTATCGCCCGGCGCCAACTGTCAACGCGAGTGCTAAAACTGCTAAATAGCGCATTATACGCGGCTGTTGACTGTTAGTGGCGCGCACAATTTTCTTTCACACTGTGATTCCAATATAGTCTTTCTACTTATTTGATCGAATTTTGGTTGCTCGTGGGATTGAATATTTATTTGCTGCCTGAGAGATTAAATGTCTTTTATCTTTAACCTCTTTCACGAGTATCTCAAGATCTTTCAACGAATATATACGTATAGGGGAGAGTGGGGTAATTGCGAACACCTAAGCCAAAAAGCAAATAAAACGAAAACTATGTGAGAAATGAATTTGTTCTTTATTTATAAACATACTTAAACTATTCATCTATAAAGTACTGTGACGACTTTTTGAAAAGTTATAATAAAAATCAACTTTATAGTGAAAAAGAAAAACCCTTGTTGTTCGTGATTACCCGACTGCCGTGGGGTAATCCCGAACAGAGTGCTAAATATCACAGAAGTCGCACAGAAAGCGCGATTTCAATGGTCAACCCATAAGAAACGTTGCTACAACCTATACCTAATGTATTTTTCGAACTCCTTTTCTTGTGCGTTAGAAAAAGTTGGAATTGGTCAGAATATCGAAAATAATAGTAAAGGTCATTTCTTAAACTTTTTTCTGCGCCTGTAATGAAAATTCAAAAATCCCTTTTGTACATTTATATAAGTTTTATACATGCTGAAAATTTCATGAAAATCGGTTAACGTTGCTCTGAGCTACAACGCGCTTAAAGATATGTTCGTCATTACCCCACGACATCAAAAAATAAAAAGGAATTTATTTCAGGGGTTAGAATCATGATTCAAGCCACGCCTTGGTCACAAAATGTTGGTAAAAGAGTGCTTTATTTCAACTTAAAAAAAATCTCAATTGAATCATTCATTCAACAATAATGACATGCAATTGAAAATGGACAAAATATTACTTGAATTGGTGCCTTTACACGGACGTTCTTTTGGAACACTTTTGCGCGCCACACGCCAGCGCGGCACGCATTTGGCGTGGCGTGCCGGAACGTCGCAGGCCAGAAGATCGTACCCGTCACTACTTAGAGACAGCGAGTTCGGGCTCCCATTTCTACGTCGACTCCACGTGCTTTTTCCAGGAACCAGCGCAGTCTTGTATTGTGTACTACCTGTTCCATGTATATTATCGATCTGCGAAACAATCGGCAAGACACGATCGCGATACACGTAGGTTCGCGAAAAGTATACGAATTCCTCGATATACCTGGCTTATAGAGGATATCATAAATGCTTTTACTGTAGGGCACATTGAAACATCTGTTTTTACGAAGCTACATTTGGTTTACCTGAAGGTGCTATAAATTATGGAAATGGTTTATTACTCAGTTATAACGACTGTATTGCGATCTGCATTCTTCTTGCAGACGAAAAGTTTCCACCTCATCGGAAGTTCTTGCTAGCATCTTGTGTGCAGTTAGAAGTGTGGCGCGCCGGAATTCCACGTTCTTGCGTGCGAGTAGAACCGTTGTCAGGCGTGGCGCGTCCAAAAAAGTGTGGCGCGCTAACCTCGACTTCAGAAAAGTTTACATAAGAGACAGAAAAGGTAGTTAGAAAAGGAAAGCGGCACTTGAAACCAAGGGTTTGGCGTGGCGCGTGGAATTTCCGACAGTGCGGAAAATTCTGAGGCGCGCGGCGCGCCTGGCAGCCAAGACTCTTCGAGCCGCTACAGGCGGTAGCAAGTGAAAGAGAATTTTTTCAAACCAAAGAATTAAATATATTTACTTCCAGCTTTGTGGCTTCATTTGTCAATCTTTAGGGAATATGAAAAAAAATTGTATGCAAAAATAGTGGTTATATCCGGAGTTATAGTACTTCAAATAGAGCGCCTTACAAAACTCATATGCGCACTGTTAGCATAAAATCAGTTGTTGTAGTTGTCTCAAATAGATTAATATACGATTAATAGATTAAACTTTATTAACCAAAATCATGATGTTATTTATTTTCATCTGCAACCTAGTAAATTATGTCTGTACCTACCTATCGCAAAGTATTTGCGTAAAATCTAAACATTCGGATAGTTAGTTAAAAAATTAAATATGGATATCTTAATACACGTGAGACCGTATATTTCGATACATGTATACGCGTGAATTTCAGTACACGGGTACACGGATACTACGATCCGTGAATTTCGATGCACGTGTACACGCGTATCGATATGGAAGTGATACCGATGCATTTCTTATGTTTTTCAAATGAAAATTATACCAAATTTCATGTAAATCGAACTATTTTTAACGAAATTTTGGAAATCAATTTATTATGAAGATTCCTTAATTACGATCCGATTTGTGTCGTTTTTGGACCATTTTCATCGGGAAAGCATAAGGAAACGATTCACACCACTTTCGCCAAGATCCGATGAAAAATGTAGAATTTTTGATTCGTCACTTTTTAGGGGGCAACATTGTACGGCCCCCCTGGGCTCGAGGGTCGAAGTCCTTGAAACCCATCGAGGCACGGCTTATCGGTAGGGTTGCCTCTTGAGTCGAGGTTTGCGTGGGACGAAAATTCAAGCGCGCCACACTTTTTTGGACGCGCCACGCCTGACAACGGTTCTACTCGCACGCAAGAACGTGGAAATCCGGCGCGCCACACTTCTAACTACGCACAAGATGCTAGCAAGAACTTCCGATGAGGTGGAAACTTTTCGTCTGCAAGAAGAATGCAGATCGCAATACAGTCGTTATAACTGAGTAATAAACCATTTTCATAATTTATAGCACCTTCAGGTAAACCAAATGTAGCTTCGTAAAAACAGATGTTTCAGTATGCCCTACAGTAAAAGCATTTATGATATCCTCTATAAGCCAGGTATATCGAGGAATTCGTATACTTTTCGCGAACCTACGTGTATCGCGATCGTGTCTTGCCGATTGTTTCGCAGATCGATAATATACATGGAACAGGTAGTACACAATACAAGACTGCGCTGGTTCCTGGAAAAAGCACGTGGAGTCGACGTAGAAATGGGAGCCCGAACTCGCTGTCTCTAAGTAGTGACGGGTACGATCTTCTGGCCTGCGACGTTCCGGCACGCCACGCCAAATGCGTGCCGCGCTGGCGTGTGGCGCGCAAAAGTGTCCCAAAAGAACGTCCGTGTAAAGGCACCAATTCATGATGAAAATAATAAATTGTGTTTATCTTGACTAGCATGGGTGTTCTGTATTTATTACTTTCTGTCCGGCGTTGGATACGACTTAAACTATTAGCTAGTGGAGAGGAAACATCAGTTTTTATTTATTAAAACGCCGTAACCATCGCGTTCGCGATTACCCCGCGTTCGTGATTACCCCACTCTCCCCTATTCTTCCTAATATAATTTCACGGTCCTGGACACATAAGAAACTTCGAAATGTTAAGCGAACAGGGTAAATGCCATCCTGCGTAATATCCCCATAAAGTTAAGAAATTTCAAATAAAACCAATGCGATCATGTATATATACAAAGTGAAACGAATAAGAGCATTGTAACTACGAAAGATTGTAACGTACCGCTACCTACAGCCATAATTTTTTCCTTTAGTTTGCATTACATATTGTTATTTCCTTTATATTATACTTAAGATAGTATACAACGCGTGCGAGAGCGTATTCAAACAGCGCGCGAGGGAACCTAGTAACACGCAACGCATGCGTATAGCCGCCTATTCAAACAGTGAACTCAGTGCCGCGAGTGAATAGAGCGCGCGTACGCAGATCGCACGTTCAACCGGGCGCCGAATAAACCGAGCGTAGTGTACGAGTGGCGCGAACCGGATGTTAATTATAATTGGTGCGCGAGACCACACAGCCAGTGATTGGTGCGGGCCAAGTACCGGCAAGCCGTATAAATACAGGCCCGCCAGCAGCAGAAAGGCAGACTTGGTTCTGCCACCGAACCAACCCGACTTAGGTCGCTTTAGCTAGCCCCTCAACACCACATCCTCCCAAGTGTGGGCCAGTTTATAGGCACCAGAAGCCACGACCAAATACGAAGGAAGAAAGCTACTATTTCACCTACCATCTGGGGACGCCCTAACCGGCTACCTGGCTACCATCCGAGGACGCTTTAACTAGCAACTCGGCTACCATCCTAAAAAGCGTGGGCAAGCTGATAGGCAACTGGAAGCCACATCAATTTTTGAGAAGGAACACTCAACATCCCAATTTAACATTTCAAATCGACCTTGCGTCATTTCTACCATAACCCAGAAACGATTTAGTATCGTAAAATATCTTCTATATTAATTACCAAACTCAATTAAAAACGATATTCTTAGTAACCGATTTAGTGTTAGGTAACTAAATCAAAAACCATATTCTTATTACCGACCGATACGTCGCAACGTATTATCTAATTTCTATTAATTAATTGTAATAATCCACACGACTAAGTGTCACATTATATGTTCAATTTCGACCTAGAGTCACTACCATTTATTTTTGAATAAACCATTGTTATTTTCATGTTAAAAGAAGGACTCTCGTATCTTGAAATTCATTTCTTAATCGCACGCCACCCGAACTAATCCCACAAATTCACAGGTAAACCGCTCTACTTGTAAAAATCCTGTTAAGAACGGCAACGTCTCGTTCGAGAACGTTACAAGATTAGCAATATGCAGTGTCAACATAGCTACCGACGCGAGCGTATTATAATATCCCGTCTCATTTTTCAATACTGAATTTCCCACTTATAATTAATTTAATCTACGACGTGGTTTCGTATCTTCCGTATTCGGAGACTTCGTAATTAACGTTTACTTGGTGAAATGAGTGACAACGGTAATAATTGTAAGTAAATATGTAAATATGTACATTGATAAAACTATAAGATGCCTTTATTTAACTTTAAGTAGATGCCGCGATTTTATTTAGAATTAAGTAACCGAACTATGAGAAAATTATGCTTTGTTGGGTACTGGGTAGTACCTATAGAGATTATAGATGGAATTATTATTTATTAAACAATATTTTCAACAGTTGAATTCTTTTAAACTGACCACGCGCTGAAACGTAATAGTTTTGCAGTCTGCAGTATAATCCAAAACGTGCTATTCTTCGTAGCCAAACCAGATAACGTGTTTGTTTTCGTCGCAAATTCCCAAATGTGCTCTTTTTCGTGGCGAAACAGTATAACGTGCTAGTTTTCACCGCAACAGTACGAGATGTGCTATTCTTCGCGGCGGAAGACGAAACGTGCTAGTATTCGTCAGAAACGATGAAACGTGCTTCTTTTCGTGGCAAACCGAAACGTGCTAGTTTTCGTAAGAAAATTGAAACGTGCTACTTTTCATAACGCACGTCGATATAGTATAAAGACACGATACTAAATCGTTAGTTGAGTATAAAGTCTCGACACGAAGTCGGTGTAATATAAGATATGACTATGTCGATTTGGAATGTTTAGTTGAGAATTTGAGAGGGTTCCTTCTCTCGGATTGGTGGTAGCTTCTTGTTGCCTATAAGCTTGCCCACGCTTTCTAGGATGGAAGCCAAGGGGGCTAGTTAAAGTGACCTTAGATGGTAGTTGAATGTGTTAATTCTTCCCTCAGATTGATAGTGGCTCCTGGTGCCTATCAGCTGGCCCACGGTTTGGAGGATGAGGTGTTGAGGGGGCTAGCTAAAGCGACCTCGAATGGAGTTGAGGGGGATAACTAAAGCAACCTCGTATGGAAGTTTGGTAGTTGGTTTTAAGATATACTTCCTTTAGACTTTCCAAAACTGAAGGGGGCTAGCAAAAGCGACCTAAGTCTTGTTGGTTCGGTAGCAGAACCAAGTCTGCCTTTCTGCTGCTGGCGGGCCTGTATTTATACTGCTTGCCGATACTTGGCCTGCACCAATCACTGGCTGTGCAGTCTGGCGCACCAATTATAATTAACATCCGGTTCGCGCCACTCGTACACTACGCTCGGTTTATTCGGCGTCCGGTTTATCGTACGGTGTGCGCACGCGCCTTTCGTTCACTTTGGAGTCAGCGGGAATTTGTATGGAGTAGTTTCGCGAATTCGTTCGCAAGTCTGCGCTAGCTGCTTAGGCGAAAGAACGGCCAGATGTAGAATACCAAGTTTCGCAAACGTGAGCGCGTCCGTAATTACGATCAACGCGGTCACGTATTCGCCCACGTCCATGGTCATTAGAAACGTCCACGACGAAAAAACTAATTCTAGTTCTACTTTTGTTTCTCGCTCGTCTAGCTGACGAGTACGCGACGCTATTTCCTTAATTCTAACGTCCATGTTTGACACGGAGCCCGTTACAGTTGTTAGCGTGTCGTGTATATCCTGGAATTCTGATTGTATAATATGTGTCTGGTTTCCTAACAATTCGGCGAGATGATTTTGGTCTTTATAGAGTTTATCTATTTCCTTATTATAATATTGCATATCGTCGCTGTCCAGGGTTCCGAAAAAGACTTTACTTAGCGATCCGATGAATCCCAATGGTATCGATCGCTTGGTACGGGTAAGCTGTGGCTTTCATAATATGCTGAGTAGTAGTTCGTCGTAGCGTTTGCCGTCGAGGAGTTTTCTCTGCATCCAGTTGTATGTTGTACATAATGTCTTCATTCTGTTAATGTGAGGTTGGGTTTGCGGCCGTGAAGTCAATATTTCAGCAACTCCTATGCCCGTGACCAGTCTCCATTGGGTGTGAAAAACTCGGAGAGGTCGGATTTTCTCGAGGTACAACCCCGAGTTGGGGCCTAACGGGGCTAATTAGTAGTCCCCGTCGATGACCTTAGTGGTGACACTCGCCCATAGGAACATGAATATGAGCATGCCACGTCCGTGCATGCTTCCGCTAACTCGCCGGAGGAAAGCAACGCAAGGACAAAAAGCACGAAATGGACTTGAAGGGCCCATGTAACACCTCCATGTTTATATGCTCTAAGCTGCAAAGCGACTGGAGAACAGAGATGGACAAAGATAATATCTGGATAAACTTAAATAAAGATACTGTTGTGTTGGAGTGTTCTCATCGCCGGTCATCCCGACGCAAAGGAATAGACTGATACACGGGGGTACACAGGACACAACTATATTTGGATATAAAGAGCAATGATAATACATCCGCACGTCCGAACGCTATGGCGTTCGATACCAGACTCTCATCTCGCCGTTGTTCTCGAAGGGGGGTGACCCTCTTCTGTCTTCAGCTACGGGCACCAGCAGTCTGTGCACGGGCCTATACCCGGGGCTCGGAATAATACTACACTCCTCACATTAATTAGAGGATCACCTCTAGAAGCCCAAAAACTGGGGGCAAGTTCACATGGTCATAACTTCGGTAAAAATAGTCATATCCATATTTTGAAAATATGGTTTGAAAGCGTGGAACCACTACTTTCAGCTGCGTTTTTCAACTTTTAGATGCATTGCTTTTCGGCAAAGTTATAGCAATATAAACAGCACTTGATCAATTTTAAAAAAATTTCTTCAACATTGCGATGTTCCACGGTGAGTATAGATTTTGTATACAAATTCCATTTACACCAGTCGAAAGCGGATACTTTCCTGTGTAAAAAGAGAGCAATAAATTTCTTGTGCGATTTATTTGGCCGAGTTGTTCAACTTTGAAGTAAAAACCGTTTTTATAAACTTAGTTACTTCTAGAAAGCGAAGGAATCATCGTAGAACGTTCACGAAAAAAACAATAGAAAGATCAATCTTTTCTCTTTAAGACGCATCTTCGACTTTTTCGATGCGGTTAAAATTTCTGTGTCTGATGTCCTTTCCAAAATATGCTTAAAAATTGCACAAATTTCATTTTCTCTTCAACTCGCTGTATCTCCAAGAGGGCTAACCGGAACATCATTGTCTTAAGCTCATTTTAAAGCGGAAAGTCTGCCGATTTTTTTGAACTGCACGGGAACCCACTGTGATAATTTCTTACCTGTGGCCTCTAAGTTTGAAGTTACCGGGTGTGAGCGTTACGAGTGAGCGATCGCGTATCGAGGGGAAGTGTAGGGAATAGAAAATTTCCATGAGAAATTCCCGGGTATTATATTTTTATGTTGCGATACGTATTTTGCGCCATCTACAGTTACCGCGTGTGCCCATGTAGTCGTCTTTATGTTACTTACTCTCGTTCTGTTCTTGCGTACAGCATGGCGCATCCGTTTTGTATTCTTACGTTTACAAGTATTATTAAACTTCTTTGTCGCTTCTGAAGTCCACGATTTCTTTTCCACCTGTTTCCTCTGACCTCTTAACAACTTTTTTATTCGATGAGCATTTATTCGACGAATAACGATAATTTTTTATTCGAAGATTTTATTCGAATAAATGCGTAGAATAAATTGTTCATACGTAGTATTCGTCTATTCGAAGCCTACGAATAACACCACGAATAACTTTCGTCAGCGTGGAGCGTGTTTATTCGAGCCGCCAGGGATCGAGCCTGGCCGAGTAGCGAGCGCCGAACACAAAGGACCGGCGGCGGCGATTTGGAATCCTGGTGACTCACTAAGTTTCAACGCTGACGAAACTTATTCGTTGCTTTATTCGAAAGTTTCAATAAGATAAATGCTACGGATGAAAAATTTATTCGACGCATTATTCGAATAAAAAATTATCATTATTCGTCGAATAAATTCTAATCGAATACAAGTATTTATTCGTTGTTCTTCAAATAAAGATAACTTCAATTATTCGAACCTCAAATAACGAATAAAGATAAAGTGTCATTTATTCGATCGTTACTTAAATAATTTTTTATCTAGATAATGCTCAACTCCGATATGCTCTACCTCTTCACTGATACATTGTATTGTTACGTTTCGGGTTGGGCATAATAACAGTTTAATGTAACACGAAAGGAACTGAACATGAACGGTAACAATAAAACAGATGTAAGCTCAAATATGTGGCAATAGAAATCTCGATACGTCTGCTTGCAATGGCGGCTGACTCAAGAATGACAGCTTGACAGGCGATCGATCGGATCGCTTTCTTCACGCTGTCCTCTTGTCCCGCTCGCGAGCACCAGTGAGCCTTGGATTTCCATCCAAAGGGTGTTCGCAACAGTATATAGTCGCGCCCGTGGATAAAGCTCGAAGAAATAGAGCGCACGCACATTGATTCGTCGTTCAATCAGATCGAATAACGAATAAATTCTTATCCGAATAAATCTGGCTCGAATAAGGGTACAGATTTATTCGTGAATAACGAATAATTTTTCGTCGAATAAAATCGTTATTCGTTATTCGCGAATTTTAGTAGAGGTAAGTTTCAGTTCGCATACCGAAATCTGTATATATTAACTCAGTAGGTATTTTACCGCCAGATCAGCTCTAATAGCTGGCTACATACTGGGAGATTTCCCGGCGGTTTTCATCCGTCGCGTTTCAAGTCTGCGGACTTAACTGCATGCTAGTGGTGCATGTCTATGATCGATTTATACTGTCACGGTTCTCGTGACAAACTTCAACCGCGTGACAAAACAGTTGTTCAATATTAACGTGCAGTTGTTGTCTGCAGATAAAACCGACAGGTCGAGTCTGCGTGACAACTGAGAAAACTTTCAGCAAAACGAAAGTCCACAGTTTCGATCAAATTCGCGGATAAACCAGCGGTTTTCATCATTAACACGCAATTTTATCTGTGACCGATTTATCCAACGTGATTTGTCTGTGAACTTTCGTCGTATGTTAGTGGGTATTTGCAGTTTTGATCCGCCGCAGACTTTGATCGCGGGGTTGTCCGCGATGGATGAAGAACGCGAAAAAACCTCTCCGTGTGTATCCAGCTAATTGCAACATTAGGCTACGGTTACAGTGGATACGTTTTCGTACGAATAATGTTCTGATGAATAAGTCTGAACTGTTTCATCGTATGCGATAAAACAGTTGTAACGTATTCGTATGAAAACGCATCCACTGTAACCGTAGCCTAATGTGGTCGTGAATCCTTTGATTATCACGTACTTTATACTAAGAAAAGTAAGTAACTGAAAATGTTGTGTAATGCAGGGCATCGCCACGATCTTCGCTCTGTGTGAAGCGCGGACAAGGGCAACATATCGAGCTTTATAGGCAAAACTATTGGAACTTTGCCCTGGGTTGCGGGAAACAGTGTGTCACACAACGAGCGATTTTGAGCAGGCGACACTACGGACCCTGCAGGAGACTTTTCCAAATGGGGAAATTCACGGTTGCTGGTTCCATATTAAGCAGGTATTATGCATTCTAATAAAATATACATCATCTTCAAGTAAAAAGTGTCAACGTGATTTCCCTAGGAAAATTTGAAGTCCACTTTTCTTTGGTCATAAACAAACTTTATAACATAGATATTTTGTGCTTGAACATTGTTAGTATTTTATTACATACATAATATCTATTTCATGTTGGCACGCATATATATTGAGGACACTATATACATATCATCAGTTTGGGCTTGAACCATGTTTTCCGCGATGTGTGGTCAATGACAATGAGTTTGCCATTGGCCTCGGCGGATTGTTTCGATGATGGCCTGGCCATCATAAATAACCTGGCCGACAACATAGCGGAGGCGTATCATGCGGTTTTATCGTTTATATCATGTACTACGAATCTGGATATCGCGGGCTCCTTTAGTGAGCGTCTATACATGCTAGAGCTGTTCGAGTACTTGGAACAAGCGAGCCGGGATATACTCGATTCGAATAACCGATCCGAGCCGAGCGCTCAAAAGAACCGAGCGGCTTGAATGAAGCGAGCGGCTCGATTAAAAAGCGAGCGGCTGGAAACAATCGAGTGGCATTTATAAAAACACCTGGCATTTCAAAATTTGACAACTTACCTTATTTCACACTCGTCACGTTATAACCTGCAAGCTGTCAAAATTTGGAGTAGATTGCATAGTAAACGTAGCCATTGACGAACGAAACATGTGGATCGTTCGAACCACCCGATTGTTTCCAGCCGCTCGCTTCATTCGAGCACTCGGCTCGGCTCGGAAACCGAGTCCCGGCTCGACTCGAATGTCGAGCCACTTGAATATTCGAGTACTCGAACAGCTCCGCATTCCAACATATGGATTTTTTTATGTAAGTATTATTAATTAACGATTAACCAGATTGAATGTGTCGTCAAATTTGTGGATAAAAGAAGAAGAAATTTACTTTTCCCGACTGCAACATCGCACCCTTAGTCGAGAGATTCGGAGGAGTAAGTATGTCAGCAATCATAAGGCAATTTTGAAGGCGCAAACTGCCTTAACTACCGGAAGGTGATTGAAATCTTTGTTATAAGAACACGTATTGCTACTTCTAGTCCTATGTTCCAGTATTATCTTTAAATTATGGTAATCTTTATTAACCAACGATACATACAATAGTTTATACAATCGGCACGAATCCTCGGCACCGAGGAGTCTTCGGACTCCTTCGGCGAGTACTGTTCGCCTACTACAGTTCGGCCTTCCTGACCTCATGATCATCCCCGACCATGTGGAGGTTAATACCCTCATTTACCGCGCCTGGCATCCAAGGCCGCATATTTTCGGGTGACGCTACACTTTCATAGGGTATTTGGCTGCTTTGGTTTCCCTGCGGTTCCATTACTACGTATTGGTCTTTGTCCGATACACGCCTTATAACATACGGACCACAATATCGCGGTAGGAGCTTTTTATTGACCCCTGGAGTGACATCTACGTTTCGGATGACAATATAATCGCCTACGCTATATTTGGTGGGTGACTTATGCCGAACGTTATAATACTTTTCGATGTACGCATTTCTCTTTATAATTTATTCTACCGCATTTTCCCTAAGCGCATTCAGATCTCGGTCCTGTGTTTGCTGTTCCTCTAGAAGCAGCCTGAACGTGTCTCTCACAACTCCGTTGCGGTTTCTGCCAAACAACAGTTTGGAAGGCGAGTCGTCCGTCACCCGATTTACGTTATTATTCAACGCGAATTCTACCTCGTGCAACACAGAGTCCCAGGTAGCCGCACTAGGCGTTATTTTTGCTAACACCGGCGTCAGACTACGATTTATCCGTTTAATTTGGCCAATCGCGTGAGGTGTGGCCGTGGCAACTAACACGTTATGAGGGTTATGCTTATTAATGTTTATAAGAAGGTTTAGCACAGCCCTCAGGGTCCATCCACTATCGCGATCTTGGAACTCCTCGATCGCCACAAACGTGGGAGCAACCACGCACTTTGAATACCACTCGCGCACGTTCGATGTCCTAAACAGTATGCGATTTTGCGTCCCAAAACTTTTCATGTCTGTATTCGCATATAACATAAAGTCTGCGTTCAGGACCGTGTTCACAGACACACCAGAATGTTCCCTGATAGCGTCCGTCACGCGCGATAGCACCGTCTGTCGGGCCCCCTCCAAAAATTGACGCGGATCGATGTAACCCACGTTAATTGCAGCACCAGTCGAAATACGATTTCGAAACGCGGTTTTCCCATCCTCCCATACGACCTTAGGTGTCGTCAATCTACCCAAAACCCCGAGCCCTACTCACGAAAACCTTACCCGCACGGTCATACGTAATGATGCTAGACGCTGCTTCGATGCCATAGACACTCCTTCGCTGCACTGATATTCGACGATGAGTCGCAAAGCACGTGTCGCACCTATCCGTCCAGTCCCTGAATTTCGCAACACTGCGTAAACGCGCTGCCATTTGGGATAGAACCTTGAACGTGTTCATGAATATCTCCATGTTTCCTGCTTCTTTTCCTTCTCCTTCTGCTTCTTCAATATCCAATTAAAAGCCACGTACGATCAGGCATGAGTGGTTGATGCGGGTCTTCCACGTGATGCGGTTCTGATCCGGATATCGAAAACTCAGAGGAAGAATAAGGCGTGACATGTATTGACACACAACTGGAATCGGATACTCGTCCAAAAATTGCGATAATTCGCGGCACAAGAATGTATCCACGGTGATGGTTAATGTTTGTTGTCGCAATACTTCATATACTACGACTGTCCCATTCTCAATGTCGTGTAGCAGTGCTAAAGGTGTACACACGACCGTGGTAAAATATTTCATACGTTTTCGCACATCCCTGTCACCAACGATGCAATATACTCTACATTTACGTGCAGTACTATATTCCGCAATATGGCGTAGTAATTGACGTTGCTTGGGTGAAAATCGCATAAATCCAGCTTGAAAGATGCTATTCCACGATAACTCGCATAATGAAGGTGCGCTTAACTCGTCACGGATTTTATGTCTCTCGATTTCAAGTGTTCGATCGTTCAACTGTGGTATCGTGGATGATGGGTACGCGTTACCATCATCGCCAGAAGATGATGACGCGATCAATGCGTCTCGCGCATCCAATTCATCGAGTATTAGCGCTATTATATTGCGAACGTGTGTTCGCGCTATTTCGATGGTATTTTTAAATAACGATAAACGTTGATGCGTGTTTTGCGATACTCGTTGGGTGTTTAAGTACGCGTTGAGGCAGAGTAAGTACTCACTACACGATATTAGCCACTCGCTGCACTGCTCTTCGATAGATAGTAGTGGGATTGACGCAGTCAAAATCTCGTATGAATTTATGAATATGTCCAAGTCCGCGATACTTTTACACGTAACGTCTTTCAAGATCTTTACCGAACGACTACACGACTCTGATTGAATATACGAACCACCTACCCTAGCCGAGATTCATGAGTCGTTATAGCTTCAAATTCTTATCTTCACACTCTTTCTCCCTCTCTCACCCTCAACGTCTCAATCAGGTGACGTGATGATCCACTTGCTAGATGCGTTGCCACGCGTATCGCATTCCCGCGCCCGTGATAAGAGTGTTTACACCCGTCATAGTGGTCTCGATCCTCAAAATACGTTGGCGATGGCCGAATAATTATCGCCCTATACTTCCGTATGCGTAATCATTAAACAGCCTTCTTAAAATTAGGTCTCAAATGCTACTACAGCGATCAAGACATACGTTTCGACGAGAAACGATTTAAGATTTTTTCGTATCTAAGTCGACTGCAGTTATATCAGAGCGTTTTAAGTGAAAGTGCTTTGAAGAAGATCGCTTTTGAAAGAAATTCCTTGTGAAGGATATCGTCAGTCGTTCAACGCACTAAGGTCGTGTTCAGATATATTGGCCGGTGAGTTCGGTTTCGCGAGGAGCGCGCGAGGAGAAATCAGCCACCACCTGACGATCCTGGATTGGCAG
Source organism: Andrena marginata (assembly GCA_963932335.1). Lineage (NCBI taxonomy): Eukaryota > Metazoa > Arthropoda > Insecta > Hymenoptera > Andrenidae > Andrena > Andrena marginata. The sequence goes on from OZ010662.1 coordinate 28,080,754, forward strand.
TTGAAGTAGCTCGGCCCCGAAGGGTACGGTGGGGTAACGGGAACACTGCTCGGCTTCGCCTGACCGACACCAATCCCCACTGCCCGACGACCAGGCGTAGCCCGAGAGAGAGAGAGAGAGAGAGAGAGAGAGAGAGAGAGAGAGAGAGAGAGAGAGAGAGAGTGAGAACGCAGAGAAAAGGAGCACCGAGGCAGGCAAGCGGTGTGGTGGCTAACTTTGAAAATTATAAGAAAATTATAAGTGTGACGTCCCACTATTTTTCGCGCGGTCCTAATCAACATCTTCCATATAAATTTTCTCACAACCCCACAACTACCTATGAAACCTCAAATCTTAACCCTTTCCCAACCACCGGGTTGTCTGGACGATGTACCTTAGCGGTCCCCATCTCCAGATGATCAAATTTGAAATCCCCTTCCCCTCTTCGGGCTTCGAGGCGCGAACTCTTCCCACATTCAAAACCTTAGACAAGTCCCTCGCCAAAACTCATTTAACTCGAGACCCCTCTCTACAACAAACCTATTCAAACCTCCACATTTCAAACCTCCCCAATCAAAATCCTCCAAACCATCTAACAGGTGGAGTATTCCCTTTTCAAAGCCCCGAAAGACCCCCGAAATACGCCATAACGACACGTACCTTAGGCATGTGTCATCAATACGCGCCGATTACATAACACATATTTTAAGGATGAATCATCACGCATACCGCAAATTCCCCCCACATACCAACATTCCATCGCTTTGTATAAATACCAGCGCCGCTGGACCGCGGACACAGTCCAGTTAGTACAACTAGTTCGGCAACATCCGCTACGCTAGTCAATAATTCCAAAATCTCTTAAAATCAAAGTATTAATTTTCGCTTCAGTGCAACGTCCCCACAGAGGATCACAAACCTTCGATATCACTGTAAGCGCTTATTATTTTGTAATTACTAATCCTATCGCTTTATATCATCTTCATTTGCTTACGCTCATAGATTTACATTATTTTCTTTTGTTGTTAACATATATCGTTTAATTGCTACGTTTATCACTTTATATCGTGTCTATTGCTTATATTACCGCTTAATTATATTATTGCTTAACTCTATTGCGTAATATTAACTTGTTATCATTAATACTAATTCATCTTATGTTTATATTTGCAACCATCATTATATAAATGTTTTGTGCCAATGCTTGATGTCCACGCATTATTGTAAACTGCTATTGCGCTAATAGTGCATTGCTTATTCACTCGCTGCCAATAAATAGCGGTTCTGGTTACATGAACGTTTGAATTCTCGCAATTTGTCACCGAATACCAGGAATTCTAACCGGCCTTGCAACGGCTGTTCTTCCTTCGCGAACCTCGGGAGTTCTTATCAGTGTTTACAACTTTTCTTTCACTCGGAGTCCCGTATAACCGTTGCTACGTCTATTTTGAAGAACTACCATGCGGGTGTTTCTTTCTCCATGCAGTAGTTAAGCCAATTATCAAGGCCTAAGAACAAACCGCGAATACGCTAACGGGTGTCCCTCGGGTGCGCGATTACTTCCCGACCTTCCTTGGTCGATTAAAGCTGCGAAACAGGATTTCGTGCCAAAGCCTTCGCTACCCCCTCAGCGCAGCGAAATAGGGTTTCGTGCCTAATCCCTGCTACCCCTTAGAGCAAGCGAAATAGGGTTTCGTGCCTAATCCCTGCTACCCCTTAGAGCAAGCGAAACAGGGTTTCGTGCCTAAGCCTTTGCTATCCCTTAGCGCCGCGAAACAGGGTTTCGTGCCTAAAACTTCGCTACCCCCTCAGCGCAGCGAAATAGGGTTTCGTGCCTAATCCCTGCTACCCCTTAGAGCAAGCGAAACAGGGTTTCGTGCCTAAGCCATTGCTGTCCCCTATCGCAGCGAAATAGGGTTTCGTGCCTAAGCCCTAGCCACCCCTTAGAGCAGCGAAACAGGGTTTCGTGTTTGACTTCCCGATATCCCCCCAAACAATGTCACTGTCCTAAACCTCGCCACCCAGGACGTGACATAAAAAAAATTGATTTCAGATTATGTCATTGCCCGTGCAATTGAATTGCCCAGCTGCGATCTCAGACTCTGCTATGCTGCCTATACATGCCTTTAGCCCCAAAATATATGTTGCGTGTCGGAATGTTGTGGTTCAAACCGAAGAAATTCGTGGTGAAGAACTTCATGAGGCGGAAGCTGTTCACGATGGGGACATCTTTTTAAACGTATTTTATAATGCTAGTGGTATATATGGCGAGATGACGGCTAAAAAATACGGAAGTGAGCGATATTGGTTAAATAAGCATTCTTTTTAGATCTAAGTGATGATGATGATGATGATGTTAGTGATAAAAATGATTATAATAATATATATATCGACTGAACAATTGGATGGATCCAAAAAATGTAGTTTGGCGGGAATGTTTTAATGCGAATCTGATTGACTTTGACGTTGTTTTTGCGAATGCAATATTGGGGCTTCAGGCTCGCAATATCGCAGTTCAAACTGTGACCGAGCAAGTTTGCGATGATTTGTTTTATACCGATGAGGATCTATTCAATGAAATCGTGGACAATTCAATTTTTACGGACGACGATAGTGTCCTATTTGATGACGATGTTGTCGAGTCGGAGAATTAAGTTTAATAAAGTACTAAATTTAAAAAATATTAATATGTCGGGTTTACTCATCAATCTTCCACGTTCCCTGTGAAATATTTCGATGATGGATATTTATACGCGAGGTTGTATTCTTTCATGAGACGGTTGGACTATTTGGATTAATCGATTTCGAATAATTATCGCGATGCCGCGTCGAATGGTCGGCGGATATGAGCATCCGCGTTACACCCTTTCGCGCGGTATCTTTCGCGCTTGCGCACCGATCCATGAACGCGTACGGATATTCTGCGGCAACGACACGTGTTCAATGTACCTTAAACATCCGGCAGGTGGCGTCAATATCGAATCTGTGGAGATTTTTTCATCGATCAGCAGAGTCGCTAGATTAAATCTATGTGTTCAAAATTGTAATGTAGAAATATATCGTCGGCATGTACCCTATCTCTCGTCCTCGTCCTATCTTAATCTCTTTGTTTCTTAGTCTCTCCTCCTCTCCCTGTGTCGAACTTTGTACCTCGAATCCCCGCTCCTTTGATTTCCGTTATGTCCGTCTCTGTTCTACCTCTATCCCGATCGCTCTCTCCTCTCTCGACTTCATTACCTGTCCATTGACCTGTCCCCAGTCTCTAATCAACTCGCATATCGAGAACTACAGAAATATACAACCGCAGAATAATCATCGAAGTAATCTCAATTTATTACAAGTAGTGTGTCTAGGCCGGTTCCAACTCAGGTCCTCTGAGGGGAGCGCGGGGGTGGGGGGAAGTGAGGGCGCGCAGGGGAGCGCGGCGTAGGGAAACATGGGCGCGGGGCCTGCGGGGAGAGGAGGACCGGTTGCGCGCGCACGAGCCGCGGAGTGGGGCAAGCCGCGATGATGGAGAGGATCACTACGGGCCGAGCCGTCGCGGAGATCGGGCCCGCAATCGGAAACTTTTCAGGGGGTAATGACCCCCGAAAAATCTCTTTCAGTCCCCCCCAAGAACTTTTTCAGTCCACCCCAAAAATTTTTTCAGAGGGAGGGGACGACCCCCAAATATTTTTTCAAACCTCCACCCACCCCGTATTTTTTTCCAATGCAGAGAAATAATAATTTTTATTGGAAATTGTTTCGGAAGATCTCGGGAAAGATCGACGTTTTACGAACCACATATTCGGAGGAGGGAAAGAGACAGAGCATCACTTTTAAAGCTAAAATTCTAGGGAGGGAAAGAGACAACACTACATAGGGGTACAATCGCATGCATTTTAAAAATTTTCAAAATGATTTTCAATCTTAGCGTCGCAACGTCTCGCGTGATCGCGTGTAACTTGAATCCTCTGGAGCAGCCGTGTGGGATGATGTCATTCGGTGGCGCGAACAATGTGGAATCTTAAAATTAGGTCCGAGGAGGATGACGGATAAATAAAATGGAGAAATAATATGTGCTTAAAAATGATAATATATTGTCACAAATATTTCGCTTAAGTATCCCACTCGACTACATCGCCATCGAATAAAGCACTATCGTTGTCAGTAAAAATAGCATTGTCCACGATTTCATTAAATAGAGCCTCATCGGTATAAAACAAATCATCGCAAACTTGCTCAGGCTCGGTCTGAATTGCAATATCGCAAGCGTAAAGCCCCGATACTGCATTCGCAAGAACAGTGTCAAAGTTAATCTTTTTGGCATTGACACAGTTACGCCAAACCACGCTCTGTGGAGCACCCGCACGATGCCGGTGATATGTATTCCAATATACGTCATCTTCATCATCGTCGTCGTTATCTAAAAAGTACGTCTGTTGAGCATGTCGATTCAACCAAAATTGCTCATCCCCGTAATGATCATTCGGTGGTTCATCAATTGCGGTGTCAGCATTATGAAAAACGTTTAAAAAAATATCGCCATCGTGAGCAACTTCAGCCTCGTGGACGATGTCATTTCGAATTTCTTCGGTTTGAACCTCAACATTCTGACACGTAACGTATACTTTCGGGCTAGAGGTATGGATCGGTATCACAGCAGAGGTGATCGTACCGGAAGCTGGACGATTCGAATTCACGGGTAATGACATAATCTGAAACCAATTTTTCTTATAATTCTCAAAGTTACTAACACAACGATTCACTAAAAATATGATAAAGGAAACTTACGGTATTATTCGATTGTATTTTCTATGCGTTGCACGATTGATGATATCCTTCAAAAGAAATTTCACTTAAAATGAAAAAAAATGTCACTTAATAAAATCGGACTGTTTTCAATCGCAGTTTGAAGACAAATGGTCTCGCTGCATCTCCGGGCTCTGACATCTAAACTCCTATCGTGAAATTGAGAAGTGCATAGCTTTGCAAAAGTAAAAGTGCGGGATGATATCATTTGGCAGCGCGAAGAACGAAATAGAATTATGCAGCATCGACAGAATGTTTTGTCCCCAACGCAGAGAAATAATAATTTTTGAAACGCTGAATCTTAAAATTAGGTGGCGAGGAGGAAGACGGATAAATAAAATTGACAAATAATATGTGTTTAAAACTGATAATATATTGTTACAAACGAAAAAATAGAATATAATTTTAACATTTTTTCCTACGAGCATCAGCTAGAATATCATTGATGGCACGTGCTACCAGTTCACAATCTACATGATAATCCTCACAGTAATATTCGCTATCACGTATTATTTTAGCAGCATGATGCGTATCTAATGTTTCACAGGCAACATCGCTCTGTTGCAACACGTTAACAAAAGTTTCAAATTTCGTCTGCACATCTCTTACATTTTGATGCAACCGCACATACACATAGTCTATACATGGTTCAAGATTTAATAAAAATGTTACTGTATCCGGTTTGAAATACAGTGGCTTATTATGTAGTGTCATCCTTACAATCGGAGAATTATAGATCTCACAAAAATCCATCGTTAATTTATCCATTTACATCGAAGGTGATCTAGGTGATCGTGAACGTTCTTCAATGGTTGTATGATTGTTGCATAGCGCATACCATGTAGACGATGGTAATGTGAGAAACATCCCACGATTGTCGCCGAGAACCATTTCCACATCGACCGTAGGCCGTACTCTGATTCCAATTTCCAAATATTTGCTGCCCATGGATGTAAATGTGTATCTTCTGACCATGATACGCGATGTTCGGCGCGGGCTAAAGGCAGGGTCCTACTAGTGCAACCGCGCGCCGCGCACGTTTTTTTCGACGCGCAAGGCCGATTTGTTGCAGAAAGACGTTCCCACTGGTGCAACTGCGCGCCGCGCACGGGTCAGATTTACGAGTTTCTCGGATTTTCGAGGAGTTTGGAGCACTTGAAAGGGTCGACTTTTACGACGATCCGCGCGTCGAAAGCGATCGTGTGCGCGCTATGCAGGGATTTCTCTGCCACGCGCGCACGCGAATGCACGCTGCGCATCGTCGAAAAGACTGGAAAAATGTGTGTGTTTCAACGCAAATGTACTCTTTACTCCTACATATGTATAATTTGCATACGTGTTTTTATGGTCTATTATTTAGTTTATATATTAAAGCAAGCAATGACATGATAATTATTACTGTAAATAGCAACAATTATACTGCTGTGAGAGGTATACTTGTTTCTAGATACATCATAATTGTAATACACTATATATGCAGATACGTGACACTGAATTGTAATTGTATAGTGAGTCCGTTTTAACTGGATGCGGTGGAATATCTCGCAAGGAAATGAAGATATTAAAAAATTGTTGTTACGAAAGTTGTTTCATATGGAGGGCAACATTATGTGGTATAGATAGTTCTTCTACAGGTGGAGGAATGGAGCAGATTTAAAGAGCAACTTGGTTTTTTTAAACGAAACATTATATTTCATTATTCATACCATGCTAACGTTTGTTGGGGCAATTCAACGATGTATACCACTACGTTATTTCGTTATATGAAAGGTCATAAAATCGTGAGGCCGCGGGGAATGAAGTGAACAAATCTTGTCCACCTTTTCGACGTAAAAGGTAGACTCGACATTATAATTTTGGGAGGCGCCAAAAGCTTAATTGGCCGAGAATACTGAATACCTTCATTTTATTTGCAACACACTTTCCAGCAATCGGTGACCGCGCCGTAGTAAACGCCTTCAAACATTTCAAGTAGTATGAAGTGTGAAGGCGTTGTTTCGGCTACTGGCACAACCACCGGCGTTAGCTTTATTTAGATAAAGAAAACAAGATATAGAAAAGGAGGCTAGTTTTTCCACTGTCTCCGACGTGCGCGCCAAGCATTCGCGTGCGCGCCTGGCAGAGCGTCGGCCCATTTCATGCGCGCGGCCTCATAAATTAGACCCTTTCAAGTGGACGAAAACGTCGTGCGCGGCGCGCGGTTGCACTAGTGGGACCCTGCCTTAAGAGAACAATCAAAGCTATGAAATTGTCCGCTCGTATAAGGAATAAACATAAAGAATTTTGAGATGTGAAATTTAAATCTTACCAAGCAACTGTATCCTCCCCGCATTGAGCCACACCATCATCTCGCATGATCGGAACGTAATAATTCATGCGTTCAACGTTTCTTTCGGCACTGGTACTGTACATTTTGTTCTCAGAGCAGTATTTGTTCCGTCAAAAGTCACTGTGGATACTGAGCGATTGATGGAATAGCGTTCGGGAGGCGTCTTAAATAGAGGTGCAATTGCTTCCCCCACCACAACATTTTTATTTTAAAGCTATCAATTTTTCCATAATGTGTGTTTGAGATTCCATTAGTTCCCTGCTCCGCCGCACCCAAGCTCACCGCAGCACCTACCGGGCAGCGGGACACGCCGCTGATCGATATTCGATCAGCGGATCGATACTTCTAGTCGCCTGCTCAGCCAATCACCGATCACCACGTAAAGCGAGCGGCCCAATCACGACGCGTACTTTCTTGATCGATTCTCGAGGATTGTTCGAGAAGACGCTCAACGGTTTTCGCGTTCTCTTTGTTCACTCTTGTTCATACCGCTTGTCGAAAAAGACGTGTTTTATCATTTGTCGGTCGCAACGTGTGAACACCCTCAATTCCAATCTTTTGTGCTCAACTCAACTAGCTTGTGCGTTAAAAGTGCTCACGCATCATTGTATACGCGCTTTAGCTCAACACGTGAGTTTCATCGACCGTGGATCGTATCCTACGCGCGTCCGCGTGGTTCTGTTGCGCGATAAATCTCACCGAGATTACTTGTGCTCATTCCTTGCACATAGTGCTAATCATTGTGACGATCTGCTCATTGTGAAGCAATATTTTATAATACATTGACTTTGTCATCATTGACTCAACTTTGGCGTGCCCTGCTTCACTTTCCCACCGTCGTCCCTTAACCTCACATTCCAGCGTGCTCACCCGTTTAAATTCCTAACATTTTGGTCCTTCGAGCCGGATTCGACGGTGAAAGTGCAGTTAGTGCAAGTGTTGTAAGTGCTCATCTCAACGATGGCTGATCAGGAGCTCCCCAAGGTCAAGGAGACCAAGGAGTCCAAAGTGGACGAGGATGACCAGCCAGTGGCAGTGGCAGCCACTCTCACTGTCCCCACCGAGCAGTCAGTCAGCACTGCGCCGGAAGGCAAAGTTCGGCACCGATCAGCATCTCCTACCATCCTCTCATCTCAGCTCATCATAAAGGCGAGAACTCAGGTGGGTCGGTTCAAGTCCCTCTCCACGCTCAAGACGCAGCTGCCTTCACATGCTCACTCCACCTCGTTACAGGAGGTGCAATTATTCCTAGCACAGGTTGAGGAAATACACCAGGCCTTCTGCCGTGAGCATGAACACTTTGAGGCAGTGTGGCCTGCCAAATTCCTCGACCACGACTACTTCACCACAGAGGTGGAGGTGCAGGAGCGTCAGCTGGTTTGGGAGATGAGAGTCCACCTGCATCGCCTCAAGGTTGATGCACAAGTCATCACCGACTTGAGAGCGACCCCTGCCACGACAGCACCTACACGTGCATCCAAGCTGCCCGAGATTGAGCTGCCGAAATTCTCAGGCAGCTACACAGACTGGCCGGCATTTAGCGAGCTCTTCTCATCCCTTATAATCCAGGATGCGCAGCTCACGGAGATTGATAGGCTACATTATCTCCGCTCAAGCTTGACTGGAGAACCAGCAAGGAGAGTCAACGCTTTCCCATTCAGGGGCTCTTCATTCCAAGCGTGCTGGGACCTCCTTACAAAGAGGTATTCAAACAAGCGTCTGCTCATCCAAGAACAGCTGGAGAAGCTGCTCACCCTTCCTCCACTCGCGACCCGCACAGCAACGGCCCTCAAGGACTTGGCGGCAACTGCCAACCAAGTGAACGAGTCCTTGGTGGCCCTCAAGGCCAACGAGGAGATGCATAACTGCATCCTTGTGCACACCGTCTCCAAGGCCCTTGACAAGGTGACGCGCGAGGCTTGGGAAACCTCGCTGGCAAGCACCACCGAGTTTCCCAAATATGAGAAACTCCTGGCCTTCATCGAGGCTAAAAGCTCAGCATTGGAGCAGATGGAGGGCTCATCGAAGAAGTCGGCAGCCAGCGCACCCCCACCAGCACGCTCTGCTCACAAGAAGGCTGTTACCCACTCAGCTCAAGCCCAGCCTGATGCTCAAGCTGCTCAACGCTCAAGGGCCACTGCATACCCTTGCGATGTATGCAAGGGCGACCACTTTATGGTCATGTGCCCTCAATTCAGGGGCTTGACAGTGGAAGCGCGGCGCAAAATAATTACCAGCAACAATCTGTGTCGCAATTGCTGCGGTCGACACAACACGGAGATCTGCAAGTCGACCACCAGATGCAAGTCGTGTGGCGCTCAGCACCACACCATGCTGCATCTGCCCTCGAAGCAGCCTTCTGCTCAGGCCAGCGAAAAACCAGCGCATCCACATGCTGCTCAAGGCGCAACTCATTGAAGCGTCGGTGCAGTCGTCGCACCAACCCCGTGCTCAACAGGTCTCACTCAGCTCAGCTCAACAGGTTCGTCAGCATTTGTTCATTCCGCAGCCAAGAACACATCAAGCCTTACCACCACACTGTTGGCAACTGCCAACGCTCAGCTCATCTCATCGGTGACGTCATTACCAGTTAGGATGCTCATCGATTCAGGCTCCGAACTGACCTTCATCAAGGAGGAGCTTGTTACTCAGCTCAAGCTCCAACGCATTCATTCTACAACTTCAGTATTTGGCATTGGAGGCAACAAAGCTACTCAGACTCGAGGAGTCGTGCTAATTACGCTCCGCTCCAACCACTGCTCAGCAGCTGTGCACATTCACGCGCACATACTCAGGGCCCTGACGTCAAATTTGCCATCGATGGAACCACCTCATCAAGAATGGCCACATATCAACGGTCTTCAATTGGCAGATTCTGATTTCCTGACGTCACGACCCATAGACATTGTCATCGGCGCAGATACCTATGGGCAGATCATCAAGCCCAATATTAGGAAGGGCGATCCTTCAATGCCAATTGCTCAGTTGTCAATATTTGGGTGGCTCGTTCTTGGACCCATCACCGTTGATTCAAATCAACTCAGCTCCTTGCATCACTCTGCCACTGTGCAGCACAAGGACAACGAGCTTCAAGACCTACTGGCCAAGTTTTGGATTCAAGAAGAACTCCCAATGGACACACCAACTCTTCTCACCCCTGAAGAACAAGAATGTGAGGATCACTTTCGAGCGACACACACTCGTGATTCTACAGGACGTTACATCGTGCGCATCCCTCTCCGATCATCTTCGAAGCTACTTGGTAATTCCTATCTGACTGCACATGCTTGCTTGAAGCGCACGCTTAACAAGCTCAACAGAAACAACGAGTACTGCAATCTGTACCAAGCATTCATGAAGGAATACGAGGAGCTTCAACATATGGTGAGAGCACCATCCATATCACCTAACACTTACTCTGTTTTCTATCTACCACACCATGGAGTGATGAAACTCGACAGTGAGACGACAAAGTTGAGGATCGTGTTCAATGGATCGAGCCCGACTACATCTGGGCACTCAATCAATGACCTCATGCACACTGGCGCCAATCTTCTTCTCAACATCACGGATGTGCTATTGTGGATCCGTCAGCACAAGTTCATTTTTGCCACAGATGTGACAAAGATGTATCGTCAAGTCAAGGTGCATGAAGAGGATCAAGATCTCCAGAGGGTGCTCTGGATAGACGAAAATTCAAAGGAGGTGCCTTACAAGCTCACCACAGTCACATATGGAACGAAGGCTGCTCCATTTCTGGCTGTCAGAGCTCTCCTGCAATTGGTGGAAGACGAAGGTCATCGCTTCCCACTGGCAGTGCCATGCATCACCCACGCCAGATACGTTGACGACATATTTGGTGGCGCTGACACAGGTGAGTCACTCATCACAATTGCGCAACAGTTAAGAGACCTGTGCAACGCGGGAGGTTTTCCACTTGCCAAATGGCATTCAACATTCCCTCCGTTGCTAGAATCAATTTCAAAGTACACACGAGCCCATGGCTCAATCATATCACTAGACGACTGCACTACCAAAATTCTCGGACTACATTGGAATGTTTTCCATGACAACTTTTCATTCTCGTCAAAAGCAAGTTCAACTTCAACGCTTTCTAAACGGCTCATCCTCTCAGAAGTAGCTAAGATATTTGATCCCCTCGGATTTCTGTCACCAGTCATCATTCGAGCAAAGACACTTTTGCAAGAATTGTGGCTGCACAAACTCAGTTGGGATGATCCTTTAACATCCCAAGTCACTGCTCACTGGCTCACCATCAGAGAAGATTTAACAAGTCTGGCCAGACTCTCAATACCAAGGTGGTTTCACACCCTCAGCTGCTCAACAGTGGAGCTACATGGATTCTCTGACGCTTCTCAGCTCGCCATGGCAGCGGTAGTTTATCTTACCGTGACATCACCGTCCACAAACCACAAAGTGTCGACACTCGTGTGCTCCAAAACGAAGGTAGCACCCCTCAAGAAGCTCACAATCCCGAAGCTCGAGCTTACTGCAGCTTTGATGCTTGCGAAGCTCATGAAGTATGTTCAAGCAACCCTGCAGCTCAACATTGCTACAACACATCTGTGGACGGATTCTCAAGTGACATTAATCTGGATCAAGACTCACGCCTCACGCTGGAAGGACTACGTACGGAATCGTGTCTCCCAAATTCAAGAGCTCACCCAAGATGCACACTGGAGACATGTTCCAGGGAAGTCAAACCCAGCGGATTGTGCATCAAGAGGCTTAACAACAGCTCAGCTTGAACAGCACGAGCTGTGGTGGACGGGACCATCATGGCTCATTCAACCCAGTGACTCATGGCCACCTCAACCAGTTTTGAAGGATGACGCGAGTGCACTCGAAGCTCGTCCAGGAATTTCAAATCTTCTCAACATCCAACAGATCAAATACCACTGGGACCTCATTTACAAATACTCATCTCTTAACAAACTTTACCGCATCACTTCAGTTTGTTTCAGACTCCTCACAAGAATCAAGAAGTTGCCATTGTCCCTGCCAATCATCTCACTTTTGCCAGAGGATTTGGAATGGGCCAGGAACTTCTGGATTAAAGCCACACAGGCAATCTACTTCTCGATCGAGCTCAAGGTGCTCAGCTCAGGCTCTTCGATGCCAACATCCCATGTGTTCAACCGACTTACGGCCTTCATCGATGAACAAGGAATTATTCGAGTTGGAGGCCGACTCAATAATGCCCATATGGTGTATGAGAGTAAGCATCCTGCAATTTTACCTCGCCATTCACGTCTGTCCACTCTGATCATAGACCATGCACATCGCCAAACTCTGCATGGAGGGACCCAGCTCACCCTCGCTCACATCAGAAACAATTATTGGATCATCGGAGGGCGAGCGCCAGTCAAGACTCATGTGATGCGGTGTGTTGTGTGTGCTCGACAAAGGGGGATCCGTGCTCATCAACTGATGAGCCAACTACCTCTTTCGAGAGTTACACCCTCACGACCGTTTACCCACACTGGCATCGACTACGCGGGCCCCATCACTCTCAAGACGTGGAAAGGGCGAGGCGCAAAGACTCAGAAGGGCTGGATCTGTGTCTTCGTCTGTTTCACAACCTCAGCTGTGCATCTAGATGTTGTCACAGATTACTCAACCGAAGGATTCATCGCTGCCTACAGACGGTTCACAGCAAGAAGAGGAATCCCAACTAAGCTTTACTCCGATTGTGGTACGAACTTCATCGGAGCTGACACCATGCTCAAGAGTATGTTCATTCAGGGCTCACAAGATCATCAGCAGCTCAGTCAGTTGTTTGTCAATGACAACACTGGCTGGTGCTTCAATCCACCAGCAGCTCCTCATATGGGAGGCAAATGGGAAGCAGTCGTGAAGTCAATCAAACACCATCTTCGGCGCACAGTCAGTGAGACGGTACTCACTTACGAAGAATTCTGCACACTTCTTACCCAAATAGAAGCCATGCTAAATTCACGACCGCTCGAGCCTCTCAGTGATGACCCTGAAGACATCTCCACCCTCACACCGGCTCACTTCCTCATCGGGAAGCCCCTCACAACGCTACCAGAACCATCTGTCGAGCATGAAATCATCTCACCATCAGCCAGGTGGCGGCTTATACAACAACGGACTCAACGTTTCTGGACTCAATGGTCATCACACTATCTCCAACGTCAACTCTCCATCTCGAAGTGGCACCACCCATCGAATGAGATCAAGATTGGATCCTTAGTGCTCATCACTGATGAACGGTTTCCACCGAGCAAGTGGCCACTTGCTCGAGTCGTCACCCTTCACCCAGGAAAGGATGGGCTCACCAGAGTGGTGACGCTCAAGACTGCCACTACGACACTAATCAGGCCAATTGCAAAATTGGCAATTTTGCCTGTTTCAGATTCTACATCAACATCATCAAACAGCTGTTGATGGCGGGAGAATGTTTGAGATTCCATTAGTTCCCTGCTCCGCCGCACCCAAGCTCACCGCAGCACCTACCGGGCAGCGGGACACGCCGCTGATCGATATTCGATCAGCGGATCGATACTTCTAGTCGCCTGCTCAGCCAATCACCGATCACCACGTAAAGCGAGCGGCCCAATCACGACGCGTACTTTCTTGATCGATTCTCGAGGATTGTTCGAGAAGACGCTCAACGGTTTTCGCGTTCTCTTTGTACACTCTTGTTCATACCGCTTGTCGAAAAAGACGTGTTTTATCATTTGTCGGTCGCAACGTGTGAACACCATCAATTCCAATCTTTTGTGCTCAACTCAACTAGCTTGTGCGTTAAAAGTGCTCACGCATCATTGTACACGCGCTTTAGCTCAACACGTGAGTTTCATCGACCGTGGATCGTATCCTACGCGCGTCCGCGTGGTTCTGTTGCGCGATAAATCTCACCGAGATTACTTGTGCTCATTCCTTGCACATAGTGCTAATCATTGTGACGATCTGCTCATTGTGAAGCAATATTTTATAATACATTGACTTTGTCATCATTGACTCAACTTTGGCGTGCCCTGCTTCACTTTCCCACCGTCGTCCCTTAACCTCACATTCCAGCGTGCTCACCCGTTTAAATTCCTAACAATGTGTTTCAATCTTAACGTCGCAGTATGTAATTTGAGCTCCATCCTCAAGGATAAAAGTCTCGACACGTGTTGAACGTAATATGACACCTGTGGAAGCGTCGAATCTTAGAATTATGCTGCATCAGCAGATACTGCATAGAACCATATTAGGATTGATCGTCGTTTTTGCATTCGAGGGAGGGGGTACGCTGACGGAGATAGCAAATTGCAGTCTAGGTATAAATATGCGCTCCAAAGTGCACAAAGCCTCAAATCGTTGCAACGTGTTGCGAGGAAAAGACATTTACATTGCATTTACGACCACAGGGAGAATTCGCGCTAGTAACCCACCAATTGCTGGATCAATCCGCACGATTGATTTCCCGGGAAGAGTACCTCGCGTGGGAAGAACGGTGCAACGAGTGTGTCGAATCATTAGAAGAACAGAGCCGTGTGAAACGTCCTCGATTATCGATCGGTGTTCGGCAATCGTTGGCTGCTCGAATTGCGCAGCTCGAAGGGCTGAAACATTCGTTGCGTGGCCGTTTCGTGCGTGAAGGTGCCGGACATTCGAGCACAGGACTTTTGTGGCGCGAAATAGACGCTGCGTTCGATAGCCGCATATTAACTGGTGTCGTGTTAAATTCAAACTACATCGAGCCGCGCAACTTCCTCCAAGATGCGGGGACCATTGTGCTGGAGCATGTGCGGGGTGCTTTGAGGAAACAGCGGAACCTCCAAGTGAACACTGTGTTTAACGGCGAATTTGTGGCGGGTGACAAACATGCTTGTAAAAGCATCAATACCCGGAACTGTGAACTCTTCGGCACATCCGATTTGCAGGAGAAGTACCAGAGATACGTCATCGAACCAACCCTGGCATCGCTGGAAGAGTTCCAGGAACGCGACAGCGGACGGGCATTGGCGAGAATCATGAATCTGACCGTCAATGTTAATAAGTACAATCCGCTGCGCGCGGGATGCCACTACAAGTTGCCGCGGGAATTGTTTTTGAAGAATGCAACGATCAGTGTGCAATCCCCGGACAATGCTTGTTTCGCGTGGGTAGTGGTCGCCGCTCTCCATCCTGCGGAAAGAAATGCTGATCGCCCAAGTTCGTACCCGCACTATGCTTCCGTATTAAATCTCCAGGGCATTGAGTTCCCAATGTCCCTGGAGCATATCGGGAAGTTTGAGCGGCAGAACAGCGTCTCCGTCAACGTGTACACCTTCGAGGCGGAGAAGACGAAGACGGTCTTTCCCTTGCGCCTCACCAGCCAAAAGAGGAATCGGCATGTAAACTTGCTCTACACACCGAATCATGAGCATGGCGATGTAGGGCACTTTGTATGGATCAAGAACTTGTCTCGACTGGTGAGCATGCAGCTGAGCAGACACCAAAAAAAGAAATTCATCTGTGATCGGTACGTATAGAAAACTTATGACATATTGAAATGTCTCGCGAAAAAAAGAAATAAAAATAAAATTTTTTACAGATGCATGCACTACTTTAGCTCAACCGAGAAGTTGGAGCTTCATTCGATGGACTGTGGGCAGATGAACGACTGTGCCATTCTGCTGCCCAGCGAAGGCAAAAATTTCCTCAGCTTCGAGAACCACTGCAGGAAGGAGCGACTTCCCTTCGTGGTGTCCGCAGATCTCGAATGCATCATTGAAAAAACAGAGGACAGTCGAAAGGGTGATGATAATAAATTGTGCGCGTATCAACATCATAAAGTTCATAGTATATCCTATTATATGCATTGCTCGTACGATACATTGCTATCGACATATCGATGTCGCCGCGACGCTGATTGTGTTTCATGGTTCGCATACGAACTGAAAAAATTTGCAAACTTTGTTAAACCCATTCTGACCAGTAATGTTCCCATGCTTGATTTAACTCCTGAACAGTGGACGACATTTCACGATGCAACACATTGTCACATTTGCGAAGAACCATTCGAGGCTGATGATGTACGAGTCCGCGATCATTGCCATCTATCCGGACGGTTTAGAGGCCCGGCACATTCGGAGTGCAATTTAAATTATAAAAATGCGTTTTACATCCCCATAGTTTTCCATAATTTATCCGGCTACGATTCACATTTCATTATCGAGGAAATAGCTACAGCTTTCGAAGGTCACGTTGAAGTATTACCCATAACGAAAGAAAAGTATATTTCTTTCACAAAAAATGTCGAAGATACGGCCGCATCAGTCTCGCGAAATTATATTAAATTACGATTCATCGATTCGTACAAATTTCTCAATACCAGTCTTGACAAATTAGCATCTTTTCTGAGCACAGATCAATTAAAAATTTTACGATCCAAATTTGAAACATTATCCGCCGAAGACTTCAATTTATTGACGCGAAAAGGCGTCTTTCCGTACGAATACCTTGATTGCGCGAACAAGCTGCAGGACCCGTGCTTACCGCCGCGCGAGTCATTCTACAGTTCGTTAACGGGTGAGACTGTATCCGAGACCGATTACGCACATGCCGAGACTGTCTGGCAGCGTTTCGGGATTAGAACCTTGGGCGAATACAGCGACTTGTATTTGAAAACAGATGTCTTGTTATTGGCAGATATTTTTGAAAATTTTCGCGAAAGTTGTATCAAGAGTTACGGACTAGATTCAACGCATTATTATACTCTACCTGGTTTCACCTGGGATGCCATGCTAAAACATACCAAAATTACATTCGAATTGCTCACCGACGTCGATATGGTTATGTTTATCGAACGCGACATATGTGGGGGTTTAAGCCAATGTTCCGGAAGATACGCACATGCCAATAACAAGTACATGTCATCTTATGACGCATCGGAAGAGTCATCGTACTTGATGTACTTTGACGTGAACAATTTCTATGGATGGGCAATGTGTCAGCCCCTACCATACGCTAAATTTCAATGGGTCGAAGATGCCGCAAATTTTAACGTGGGTTCAATCGGTGTCGATTCGCCCACGGGGTACATTCTCGAGGTAGATTTGGAATATCCGCAACGTCTGCACGACGCTCATGCCGATCTACCGTTCTGTCCGACGCGTGCCAAGCCACCGGGCAGCAGGCAGGACAAGTTACTCGCGACGGTATACGATAAGCAGCGTTACATTACCCATTACCGCAACCTGCGGCAGTGCACGCGTCATGGTCTTCATATTACAAAGATACACCGCGTGCTACAATTCGCTCAATCTCCCTGGCTCCGCGATTACATCGAGCTCAATGCACGGTTTAGAACAAGCGCGACAAACGATTTTGAAAAAAATTTGGACAAATTGATGAACAACGCGGTATTTGGTAAAACTATGGAAAATGAACGAAATCACGTGGATGTAAAACTTTTGACTCCTTGGGAAGGGCGATATTGTGCGGAGGCAATGACCGTGAAACCGAATTTCCACAGCAGAAGTGTTTTTTCGGAAAATTTAATAGCTGTTGAATTGCGAAAACTCGAGGAGAAATTCAACAAACCGATATACGTGGGTATGTGCATTCTGGACATATCAAAAATTTGTTTGTACGAATTTCACCACGAGTACATGTCTCCCCAGCATGGGCCAAAATGTAAAATTCTATACACCGACACAGACAGCCTCATTTATCATATTCGATGCGACGATATCTACGAGACCATGAAACATAATATCGATAGATTCGACACAAGCGATTATCCTACAGACAATCCATATAATATGCCACGCGTAAATAAGAAGGTTCCAGGGCTGATGAAGGATGAAAATAACGGTGCGATAATGACCGAATTCGTAGGTCTTAGAGCGAAAACGTATGCACTTCGCGTAGACGGCAAAAAAGATACGAAAAAGGCGAAAGGCGTCAAGACCAACGTCATAGCCAGAACGATAACTTTCGACGACTACGCGCTGTGTTTGCAAAGGGAGATCGAAATGGTTCGCAGACAATCATGCATACTGTCTAAATTGTATAAAGTGTACACCATTTCGGAATCTAAAATCGTTCTAAGCCCACACGACGACAAGCGGCATATCGTACCCGATTCGACCGACACTCTGCCCTGGGGACATTACCAAATTCCGTTGCAAAAAAGAAATTATTGTATTTATTGTAAATAGTGGAATTATTGTTTGCAAATGTATAGAAATTATTATTGTATTTATTAACTCGATTATTATAAATAGTGGAATTATTGTATAATATAAAATTGTTTGCAAATGTATAGAAATTATTATTGTATTTATTAACTTGATTATTATAAATGGTGGAATTAATGTGTAAAAATAAAAATTGTTCACACATGTATATGTATCATTGTATTTATTGAACCATGTATTATTATTTTCACAAAACATTATTATTATTTGTCCAAGAATTGTGTGATTTATCAAACCCCAACCACTTGACGTACACCTTATCCCCCTTTCTACGCAACACTATTTCCACTAGATATACATCAGGATCGGTGACGCGTTGCAGCTCGTGTTCATAGAATCCTCCGGCAACGGGTTTTCCACAGGAATCGACCAGCAGATACGTCGCGGGATTAGTTGTCTGTACTTTGGCTATCTTGAACACCTCCGTTGTCCAGTTCCGCGTATAGACTTTATCGAAGATGGTTTTAAACTTGCTCACGCGCACAAACTCGCCCAACTTGAATCTCGTTGGAGCAGCGATCTTTATGTTGCTGTATACGGTGGCTAACAGCTTATCAGCAATAGCAGGGGTAACATCACAAGGACGCATTCCGATGGTTCTATGTTTTCGTGCGTCATACTCTGCAAGTAGACTTGGTAGCGCATCGGTCCATCTATAGGTTCCATTCAGCGTAAACAGTTTCCACATATTGTTCTTCAAAGTTCGATTGAAACGTTCTACGACGGAGGCCTTCATCACCGAATATGTCAAATAATGATTAATGCCGTGCTTTGTCAAGAGTTTCTGCACATCGACGTTGTAAAATTCTTTTCCATGATCGGTTTGCAAATTTTTCGGATATCGATCTCTAAATATCTTTGCAAACGCTTTAGTCACCTCAGCACCACTTTTAGTCTTGAGCAGTAACGCCCATGCATACTTGCTCAACACATCGATGACGGTGAGTATGTAGTGGTGACCCTGGTTGAATCGCGAGTATGGACGCATTTCTACAATGTCAGCTTGCCACAGATCATCGTATCCATCTACGATGAAGCGCCTCCGCGGAAAATGTCTTCGAGCTGGAGCGTGCAATTCCTCAACGAGTTGTCGCTTCTTGTGGCCATGGTTTTCTTCTTTACTCTTGGATTTCGATAATGGCTGCATGTTTGATCGCAGAGGTGTCTTGGACACGAATGATGCGATAATTATCGGGTACGTGCATTATGTCCTTCCCGTTGGTCCGAGAAAATTCTGGACAAGTTGCTGCTCCACAGCAAAAGTGGTTATAGCCTCTTTAACTTTACGAATTTCGTTGTCCGGCTGCGGGATAGAATTCGACACTTGCGATATCTTTTGAACACTGTTTTGCAACGTCAGCATATCTCTTTGAAACACGACCAGCTTCCTCTCTAATTCTTCCTGCTGCTCTCTCAAAAGTTTAATGCTCTTTTCCACGTATAGTTTATTGACGGCATCGGTGTCGGCCATCGGCTGAGCTACGCGTCGCATCTTGGATGATTTTGCATCAAAGTCTGCACTGGTCACGCAAAGAGCGTTATCTCGCATGTAATTTCGAAGCAAACCGCTCCATTTGTAATAGTCCATTCCAGCTGCTCCACTCTTCTCGAGCGATACCCCAAATTTGTTGATTGGCATCTCGTTGCATACTGTGCACATCATTGGCGCGCGGTTTTATATAATGAGGCCTACCTCGCGGAGTTCCTCGATAATCGATAGAATTTCGGGATCGTGAGAGTTGTTACGCGCCTGACGCGACGCTTCGAGCAAACGGAATCGATCTACCAGCTCGTTGGGATCGTCCCAGTGTACGTAATCGATCTTGTTATCGTTTACCACCATGACTCGCGGCACCGTTAGACCTTTCCCTGCCCTACTAGCCCATGCACGGGGAATTAGCGGTGCAATTACATGTTTGTACTTGTATCCCTTGTTGCTCAATATGGGATTTTTAGCACCATGACCGCGTCTGTGGGCATTCGTTGTCAGCAGTATACTTTTGTATTTTTGTTTATCAGCATCGGTGTATACAGTATCGTCGGGAATTCTCATAAAAATCAATTCGTAAAGGCCGGGTGTTCCTCTGTATTTTACACCATCTATGATTATATTATCATCCTTGTCTATATCGAAAGCCTTATCCCCAAGCATCGTTCTACTATTGCCAAAGTATACGCCGTACACATAGTCCATTGCTCCATCCCTATCACTACTTAGGATTTCTTTCATGTATTTTTGACCAAGCGGGCCGAAATGACTGCGGATCGTTTTTTGTCCCTCGGATGTTTGACGTTGTTGTCTAATAGATGTTACAAACGACTCATCGGGACTAGTTTCAAAAACGTCGTCATCAACGGATGAGAGCGATTGGACATTGGGAAATGTATTTATTGGTGTGGGAGGAGCCGGAGAATCGTTTGATGTAGCATTTTGACGTTTCCGCTTCGATTGAACTGGTGTCGAGGTTATGGGTGAATATTCCGCCGACACGTGTTGTTTCCTCTTTGCCTTGCGCGGTGTGTTCCCTTTCGGATGGATTTTTTAGGCGTTAATGTTTCATTCCCTTCAACGTCTGTACTCATCAGCGTTGATGTGTCAGCTTCTGCTGTTGTGGTATTTTCCGCAATATGTTTCAAGGGTTCGACGATAGGTTTAAAGTATCTCTCCAACGCGATATCTTCCTCCATCTTGCCAGTCTTCAAAGCCTGATGTTTGCGGCGAATGGCTTCCCTTGTTTTTGCAATTTCCTTCGCTATTCTCTCGCGATCCTTAATCTCCAGAGTATCGATATCAATCATCGCTGTACCGTAGACGTTGCTTTCCCACCGACGTGTTGATAACAATTGACCATCTCACGGTATGGCAAACTCGTTAAATCCCTTTCTATAACGTCCATTGGACATCGCACTATCCTTGTCTATTACCACGAAACCATACTCCCGATGCCAACAATTACGGCACAAAGCGCAGAAATCCTCGTAAGTCATGTCAGTGTTTATATGATCGTTGTACACATGTTTCAAGTTGGTATCATCCTGCTTAAACAGAATCAGCAGATTCGAATTGTCGCGTATAAGATGTTTGGGAATTTTTGCATACGTCTGACAGAGATAGAAGCAGTCAACGTTCGAGTGCCGCACCATTGCAAAGTATTCCCTTATCGTATCTTGCTTGTCGCATGTCACGTCATCAAATATAAAAATGGAATTCGGAAGCGATTCGCTCGGTGGGATGACGTCACTGTTATTCGAAAACGTAAAGTAGCCAATTTCATCTATCGGAGTCAATAAATTCTCCAAGTACTGATATTTTGGCTGTTGCAACGACTTGGAGTACACGTACACGTTCTCGGAGCGGACGCCGTGAGGACTTTCCAACAAGCTAACCAGCACGTTGGTCTTTCCACAATTTGATGGGCCACAAATGACGCAGCGGATAGTGTTTGGCAGCATGCTACCATGTCTGCGTCTTGTTTTCGAAGACATCACTCGCGATTTATCATCAAAATTTGTCACGCGTATCGTCACAGGTTGTCGCACGAATCGCATCCTCTCCGTGAACTGTGAAAAATGATTTTGATACGTCGAAGCGCCCTATTTATAGGTCCGCACCGAAGCAAAACGGTTCAGTATTCAAAATGCTTCTGATCCTGTCGGATAATTGTGATATTCGAGACCTAACCTCTGAGCAGTTGAAATATATACCAAAGATTAATCTACCCCGAGAGTTTGGCAGACACATTGATCAGTTGTGGGACAGACTCCCCGAGCATATAAAAGCCGATTCTGAGGTTCAGCAGTATCGTCGGTGCCTGGAACATTATAATCGCCCTTGGCAGCGAACGCATATCGACGGTCCAGCACCATTGATTAAAAACTGTAGCGAATGTCGCCGACAAGAATAAAGAAAGGCCGTGGTTTGTTAAATCGGGCGATAAACGCGCTACCTATTAAATTACATATTCCGGGATACCAGTTTTGCGGCCCAGGAACTCATCTAGCAAAACGATTAGCTAGAGGGGATCGAAGCATCAATCCGTTGGACGCAGCGTGTCGAGAACACGATACTGCGTATTCGCGTAGCAACGACCTCAGCGGAAGGCACGCGGCAGATAACGTTCTCGCTGACAAAGCGCGAAAACGCATCGTTGCGCGAGACTCGACTCTGGGTGAAAGAGGTGCTGCTACGGCTGTTTGGGCAGCTATGAAGGCCAAAACGAAGATCGGAATGGGGATGAAAACAAAAACCTGCAAAAGGATTCCAAAGAGAGCACCGAAAAGGCGGATTCTTCCAGTAGCAAAACGGGGTGGTATATTACCACTTCTACCGCTGCTAGGTGTTCTCGGATCATTGGCTGGTGGAGCGGCGGGGATCGCCAAGGTGGTAAACGATAATAAGGCGGCGCAACATCAGCTGCAGGAAATGCAACGTCATAATCGCTCCATGGAAGGTCGGGGACTTTATCTCGCACCGTACAAGCGCGGACAGAGAATATCGAAACGAAAAAAAAAACGCCGAAAAGAAAATAAAAATGCCCGCCGGCGTAACGACCGATGCACAATTGGAGGAGTTGGCAAAACGTATGCATATTCCATTCTTTAGAGGCGTTTTTATGCGTAACGCGTTACCAGCCGGAGGAGTACGTCGAAACGAGAGCGGTATCGTAAATTTGGACAATGTCGAGGGGCCTGGGACTCATTGGGTGGCGTATGCGAAGAGAGGGTGTCGAGCTATATATTTCGACACCTTTGGGAATCTTCGACCGCCTAAGGAATTCATACAATATCTGGATAAAGATGCTGTGAAAATTGAATACAATCGTACGTCTTATCAAAAGCACGATCAGAGCAATTGCGGACAACTATGTCTACGCTTTCTACAAACGATCGGCACCGAATTTAAGGACTGACTTCCCACCACTCTGATTCAGTAATAGTCGAGCAGTTCGAACAGAATATGTCGTTAACATTCACTCTAACCGGCAAGAGTAGCACCCTCGCGGTAAACTACTTTCCACCCATAGATTTGAGCGATGATGATTACGAGCTTGGTCTAACAACCTTTGAAACTTATCACACAATACCGAACATCGACTCGAGCAACGATAATTTCTACTTTTTCTCAAACTATGGCATCAAAAACAACAGCGTCGACACCACTCATGAATACATTACGATTCCCCACGGCTCCTATGAACAAGAGGCCATTGCCAAGTACCTGAAGCAGCGATTACTCGAGCGATATCCTCAAAAAAATCTCGACGGCACCGATGACGGTGACAACGATGCGTATCCTATAGTGTTGCGTCCCAACAACAACACCATGAAAAGCGAACTGTACTGCCGGTTCGCCGTAGACTTTACAAAGCCCAATAACATCGGATCGCTATTGGGATTCTCCATGAATCGGGTATTAGAACCAGGATGATGGCATGAATCAGATGATCCAATTAATATCATGAACGTGAACATTATTCGCATAGAATGTAGCGTGACCGCTGGCGCGTACAACAATGGGAGGCGTGTACATACGATACATGAATTTTCTCCGAGAGTCCCACCAGGATATAAGATATCGGAAAATCCTGCCCAGATCATTTACCTTCCAATCATCGCACGGGTCATTACAGATCTAACGATACGCGTTGTGGATCGAGACGGACGATTGCTCGATTTTTGAGGTGAAGAGATTACCATTAGACTGCACGTACGACGACGACGATAATACGTGTAGTGCGAAAGAGATGCTTGTATTGAACGACTCCAGAAACCCGTTTCTTCCAAGTGAAATTGTTTACAACACCAAAAACTGCAACAACTCCGATCACGCTAAAAAGAAGAGGCTCAGTGCTGCGAACATTGCATTTTTGAAATCTTTGGGATTCATTGTACGCATTTAAGTTGAAAAATGGCTGATATTCTAAGCATTGGAGGGAAGCCGACGTTTGATGATCGCATCGTCAAGCTCGAGACTCACACATACAACCCATACGTCAACACGACGTTTGGATACAGCGATGAGATAAGAATACCGATACAGCAGCAGGATTTATACACATTACCATGTGAAAGTTTCCCCCATGTGGAGGGGAAATTGAAGATAAATAAGCCAAACGATGCGTTAACGGTGATGTTGGGAAATAATTGCATGGCGTTCTTATTCGATAAGATTCGATACGAGCTGAATGGTGTGGAGATTGATCGCAACAGAAACGTTGGTATAACTCGCACGCTTAACAACTATGTATCGCTGACATCGGACGAAGACAAAAATATGGAGAATGCCGGATGGGGCTTGAAACAACGCGATGGGCTAATAGTGAAAAACCATTTCAATTTTTGCGTCCCACTCAAATAGTTGTTGGGATTTTGCGAGGACTACAAACGCATGATTATTAATGCGCGTCACGAATTGATTTTAATACGATCGCGCAACGACAACAATGCTCTGATAGGATCACCGATGTTGGAACCAGAAACTGAATTACTTAAACTACAATGGCGGATGCCTCATGTGACGCTGAACGACGTTAATAAGCTATCGTTGCTACGTACTTTGGAAAGTGGACAAAACCTGAGCATTTGTTTTCAATCGTGGGATCTGTACGAGTATCTTCTCTTACAGAGCACGACCAAGTATTCATGGGCCGTGAAGGCATCGGCACAGCTGGAGAAGCCGCGATGCCTGATCCTTGCTCTACAGACTGGTCGAAGGAATGTGATGAGCGAAGACGTTACTAAGTTCAACAACTGTAAATTGACCAATGTAAAACTTTTTCTCAACTCGGAATTTTACCCATACGATGACATGAACTTGGACTTTGACAAAAATAAGCATGCCATCTTGTATCACATGTATACGCAATTCGGTAAATCGTATTATGGACATAGTTGCAACGAGGCATTATTCACCGTGGCTGAATTTTTACAATTTGACCCCATCGTGGTGATTGATTGCTCGCGACAAAATGAGTCGATCAAGAATGGCACCGTGGACGTGCGCATAGAATTCGAGTGTAAAGAGAATGTGCCGGTAAATACTACAGCCTACTGTCTGATTCTGCACGATCGGGTGGTTGAATACAATCCACTGACAAACGTGGTGCGCAAAATGAATTAAATTGCCACGCTACTTGCCCGCCCTCTCCTCTGCGAAATTCGATAAAAAATTTCTTCGTGAAAATTGAGATGCTTTACGAGAAAACCTGCATTCTCACGTCCGTCTTGGAAGCGAGGTGGACCTCTAAATTGTACCGATAATGGCTGTACCAACATTCGTTGACCTGCAAGGGTTCATCGTCGATGGAAGATTTATCGTCAAGGAAGTGGCTGTCCTATGCAAGGGGACAATTCTCTCGCACTATATTTTTGGGAGTTCGATGCCGCAATATCTTCTTACAAAATCCGACAAATCAAACATCCGATGGTTGGTGGCAAAACATCATGGACTACGTTGGGACGATGGAGACGTTCCGTACAGTATGGCTAAACAGCTAATATCGAAAGCTGTAGCTGATGCGATCGACGAAGAAGATGACACATCCCATATCGTATACGTTAAAGGGCTGCAGAAACGCGACTGGCTTGCGGATTTCCTCGATGAAAATACGAAAGCGGACGTGGTTCAATACACGTTCGATACACGTTCAATACCCGTTCGATACCCGTTCAAACCCGTTCGATACACGTTCAATGCCGTTTGTTAGGAATTTAAACGGGTGAGCACGCTGGAATGTGAGGTTAAGGGACGACGGTGGGAAAGTGAAGCAGGGCACGCCAAAGTTGAGTCAATGATGACAAAGTCAATGTATTATAAAATATTGCTTCACAATGAGCAGATCGTCACAATGATTAGCACTATGTGCAAGGAATGAGCACAAGTAATCTCGGTGAGATTTATCGCGCAACAGAACCACGCGGACGCGCGTAGGATACGATCCACGGTCGATGAAACTCACGTGTTGAGCTAAAGCGCGTGTACAATGATGCGTGAGCACTTTTAACGCACAAGCTAGTTGAGTTGAGCACAAAAGATTGGAATTGATGGTGTTCACACGTTGCGACCGACAAATGATAAAACACGTCTTTTTCGACAAGCGGTATGAACAAGAGTGTACAAAGAGAACGCGAAAACCGTTGAGCGTCTTCTCGAACAATCCTCGAGAATCGATCAAGAAAGTACGCGTCGTGATTGGGCCGCTCGCTTTACGTGGTGATCGGTGATTGGCTGAGCAGGCGACTAGAAGTATCGATCCGCTGATCGAATATCGATCAGCGGCGTGTCCCGCTGCCCGGTAGGTGCTGCGGTGAGCTTGGGTGCGGCGGAGCAGGGAACTAATGGAATCTCAAACATTCTCCCGCCATCAACAGCTGTTTGATGATGTTGATGTAGAATCTGAAACAGGCAAAATTGCCAATTTTGCAATTGGCCTGATTAGTGTCGTAGTGGCAGTCTTGAGCGTCACCACTCTGGTGAGCCCATCCTTTCCTGGGTGAAGGGTGACGACTCGAGCAAGTGGCCACTTGCTCGGTGGAAACCGTTCATCAGTGATGAGCACTAAGGATCCAATCTTGATCTCATTCGATGGGTGGTGCCACTTCGAGATGGAGAGTTGACGTTGGAGATAGTGTGATGACCATTGAGTCCAGAAACGTTGAGTCCGTTGTTGTATAAGCCGCCACCTGGCTGATGGTGAGATGATTTCATGCTCGACAGATGGTTCTGGTAGCGTTGTGAGGGGCTTCCCGATGAGGAAGTGAGCCGGTGTGAGGGTGGAGATGTCTTCAGGGTCATCACTGAGAGGCTCGAGCGGTCGTGAATTTAGCATGGCTTCTATTTGGGTAAGAAGTGTGCAGAATTCTTCGTAAGTGAGTACCGTCTCACTGACTGTGCGCCGAAGATGGTGTTTGATTGACTTCACGACTGCTTCCCATTTGCCTCCCATATGAGGAGCTGCTGGTGGATTGAAGCACCAGCCAGTGTTGTCATTGACAAACAACTGACTGAGCTGCTGATGATCTTGTGAGCCCTGAATGAACATACTCTTGAGCATGGTGTCAGCTCCGATGAAGTTCGTACCACAATCGGAGTAAAGCTTAGTTGGGATTCCTCTTCTTGCTGTGAACCGTCTGTAGGCAGCGATGAATCCTTCGGTTGAGTAATCTGTGACAACATCTAGATGCACAGCTGAGGTTGTGAAACAGACGAAGACACAGATCCAGCCCTTCTGAGTCTTTGCGCCTCGCCCTTTCCACGTCTTGAGAGTGATGGGGCCCGCGTAGTCGATGCCAGTGTGGGTAAACGGTCGTGAGGGTGTAACTCTCGAAAGAGGTAGTTGGCTCATCAGTTGATGAGCACGGATCCCCCTTTGTCGAGCACACACAACACACCGCATCACATGAGTCTTGACTGGCGCTCGCCCTCCGATGATCCAATAATTGTTTCTGATGTGAGCGAGGGTGAGCTGGGTCCCTCCATGCAGAGTTTGGCGATGTGCATGGTCTATGATCAGAGTGGACAGACGTGAATGGCGAGGTAAAATTGCAGGATGCTTACTCTCATACACCATATGGGCATTATTGAGTCGGCCTCCAACTCGAATAATTCCTTGTTCATCGATGAAGGCCGTAAGTCGGTTGAACACATGGGATGTTGGCATCGAAGAGCCTGAGCTGAGCACCTTGAGCTCGATCGAGAAGTAGATTGCCTGTGTGGCTTTAATCCAGAAGTTCCTGGCCCATTCCAAATCCTCTGGCAAAAGTGAGATGATTGGCAGGGACAATGGCAACTTCTTGATTCTTGTGAGGAGTCTGAAACAAACTGAAGTGATGCGGTAAAGTTTGTTAAGAGATGAGTATTTGTAAATGAGGTCCCAGTGGTATTTGATCTGTTGGATGTTGAGCAGATTTGAAATTCCTGGACGAGCTTCGAGTGCACTCGCGTCGTCCTTCAAAACTGGTTGAGGTGGCCATGAGTCACTGGGTTGAATGAGCCATGATGGTCCCGTCCACCACAGCTCGTGCTGTTCAAGCTGAGCTGTTGTTAAGCCTCTTGATGCACAATCCGCTGGGTTTGACTTCCCTGGAACATGTCTCCAGTGTGCATCTTGGGTGAGCTCTTGAATTTGGGAGACACGATTCCGTACGTAGTCCTTCCAGCGTGAGGCGTGAGTCTTGATCCAGATTAATGTCACTTGAGAATCCGTCCACAGATGTGTTGTAGCAATGTTGAGCTGCAGGGTTGCTTGAACATACTTCATGAGCTTCGCAAGCATCAAAGCTGCAGTAAGCTCGAGCTTCGGGATTGTGAGCTTCTTGAGGGGTGCTACCTTCGTTTTGGAGCACACGAGTGTCGACACTTTGTGGTTTGTGGACGGTGATGTCACGGTAAGATAAACTACCGCTGCCATGGCGAGCTGAGAAGCGTCAGAGAATCCATGTAGCTCCACTGTTGAGCAGCTGAGGGTGTGAAACCACCTTGGTATTGAGAGTCTGGCCAGACTTGTTAAATCTTCTCTGATGGTGAGCCAGTGAGCAGTGACTTGGGATGGTAAAGGATCATCCCAACTGAGTTTGTGCAGCCACAATTCTTGCAAAAGTGTCTTTGCTCGAATGATGACTGGTGACAGAAATCCGAGGGGATCAAATATCTTAGCTACTTCTGAGATGATGAGCCGTTTAGAAAGCGTTGAAGTTGAACTTGCTTTTGACGAGAATGAAAAGTTGTCATGGAAAACATTCCAATGTAGTCCGAGAATTTTGGTAGTGCAGTCGTCTAGTGATATGATTGAGCCATGGGCTCGTGTGTACTTTGAAATTGATTCTAGCAACGGAGGGAATGTTGAATGCCATTTGGCAAGTGGAAAACCTCCCGCGTTGCACAGGTCTCTTAACTGTTGCGCAATTGTGATGAGTGACTCACCTGTGTCAGCGCCACCAAATATGTCGTCAACGTATCTGGCGTGGGTGATGCATGGCACTGCCAGTGGGAAGCGATGACCTTCGTCTTCCACCAATTGCAGGAGAGCTCTGACAGCCAGAAATGGAGCAGCCTTCGTTCCATATGTGACTGTGGTGAGCTTGTAAGGCACCTCCTTTGAATTTTCGTCTATCCAGAGCACCCTCTGGAGATCTTGATCCTCTTCATGCACCTTGACTTGACGATACATCTTTGTCACATCTGTGGCAAAAATGAACTTGTGCTGACGGATCCACAATAGCACATCCGTGATGTTGAGAAGAAGATTGGCGCCAGTGTGCATGAGGTCATTGATTGAGTGCCCAGATGTAGTCGGGCTCGATCCATTGAACACGATCCTCAACTTTGTCGTCTCACTGTCGAGTTTCATCACTCCATGGTGTGGTAGATAGAAAACAGAGTAAGTGTTAGGTGATATGGATGGTGCTCTCACCATATGTTGAAGCTCCTCGTATTCCTTCATGAATGCTTGGTACAGATTGCAGTACTCGTTGTTTCTGTTGAGCTTGTTAAGCGTGCGCTTCAAGCAAGCATGTGCAGTCAGATAGGAATTACCAAGTAGCTTCGAAGATGATCGGAGAGGGATGCGCACGATGTAACGTCCTGTAGAATCACGAGTGTGTGTCGCTCGAAAGTGATCCTCATATTCTTGTTCTTCAGGGGTGAGAAGAGTTGGTGTGTCCATTGGGAGTTCTTCTTGAATCCAAAACTTGGCCAGTAGGTCTTGAAGCTCGTTGTCCTTGTGCTGCACAGTGGCAGAGTGATGCAAGGAGCTGAGTTGATTTGAATCAACGGTGATGGGTCCAAGAACGAGCCACCCAAATATTGACAACTGAGCAATTGGCATTGAAGGATCGCCCTTCCTAATATTGGGCTTGATGATCTGCCCATAGGTATCTGCGCCGATGACAATGTCTATGGGTCGTGACGTCAGGAAATCAGAATCTGCCAATTGAAGACCGTTGATATGTGGCCATTCTTGATGAGGTGGTTCCATCGATGGCAAATTTGACGTCAGGGCCCTGAGTATGTGCGCGTGAATGTGCACAGCTGCTGAGCAGTGGTTGGAGCGGAGCGTAATTAGCACGACTCCTCGAGTCTGAGTAGCTTTGTTGCCTCCAATGCCAAATACTGAAGTTGTAGAATGAATGCGTTGGAGCTTGAGCTGAGTAACAAGCTCCTCCTTGATGAAGGTCAGTTCGGAGCCTGAATCGATGAGCATCCTAACTGGTAATGACGTCACCGATGAGATGAGCTGAGCGTTGGCAGTTGCCAACAGTGTGGTGGTAAGGCTTGATGTGTTCTTGGCTGCGGAATGAACAAATGCTGACGAACCTGTTGAGCTGAGCTGAGTGAGACCTGTTGAGCACGGGGTTGGTGCGACGACTGCACCGACGCTTCAATGAGTTGCGCCTTGAGCAGCATGTGGATGCGCTGGTTTTTCGCTGGCCTGAGCAGAAGGCTGCTTCGAGGGCAGATGCAGCATGGTGTGGTGCTGAGCGCCACACGACTTGCATCTGGTGGTCGACTTGCAGATCTCCGTGTTGTGTCGACCGCAGCAATTGCGACACAGATTGTTGCTGGTAATTATTTTGCGCCGCGCTTCCACTGTCAAGCCCCTGAATTGAGGGCACATGACCATAAAGTGGTCGCCCTTGCATACATCGCAAGGGTATGCAGTGGCCCTTGAGCGTTGAGCAGCTTGAGCATCAGGCTGGGCTTGAGCTGAGTGGGTAACAGCCTTCTTGTGAGCAGAGCGTGCTGGTGGGGGTGCGCTGGCTGCCGACTTCTTCGATGAGCCCTCCATCTGCTCCAATGCTGAGCTTTTAGCCTCGATGAAGGCCAGGAGTTTCTCATATTTGGGAAACTCGGTGGTGCTTGCCAGCGAGGTTTCCCAAGCCTCGCGCGTCACCTTGTCAAGGGCCTTGGAGACGGTGTGCACAAGGATGCAGTTATGCATCTCCTCGTTGGCCTTGAGGGCCACCAAGGACTCGTTCACTTGGTTGGCAGTTGCCGCCAAGTCCTTGAGGGCCGTTGCTGTGCGGGTCGCGAGTGGAGGAAGGGTGAGCAGCTTCTCCAGCTGTTCTTGGATGAGCAGACGCTTGTTTGAATACCTCTTTGTAAGGAGGTCCCAGCACGCTTGGAATGAAGAGCCCCTGAATGGGAAAGCGTTGACTCTCCTTGCTGGTTCTCCAGTCAAGCTTGAGCGGAGATAATGTAGCCTATCAATCTCCGTGAGCTGCGCATCCTGGATTATAAGGGATGAGAAGAGCTCGCTAAATGCCGGCCAGTCTGTGTAGCTGCCTGAGAATTTCGGCAGCTCAATCTCGGGCAGCTTGGATGCACGTGTAGGTGCTGTCGTGGCAGGGGTCGCTCTCAAGTCGGTGATGACTTGTGCATCAACCTTGAGGCGATGCAGGTGGACTCTCATCTCCCAAACCAGCTGACGCTCCTGCACCTCCACCTCTGTGGTGAAGTAGTCGTGGTCGAGGAATTTGGCAGGCCACACTGCCTCAAAGTGTTCATGCTCACGGCAGAAGGCCTGGTGTATTTCCTCAACCTGTGCTAGGAATAATTGCACCTCCTGTAACGAGGTGGAGTGAGCATGTGAAGGCAGCTGCGTCTTGAGCGTGGAGAGGGACTTGAACCGACCCACCTGAGTTCTCGCCTTTATGATGAGCTGAGATGAGAGGATGGTAGGAGATGCTGATCGGTGCCGAACTTTGCCTTCCGGCGCAGTGCTGACTGACTGCTCGGTGGGGACAGTGAGAGTGGCTGCCACTGCCACTGGCTGGTCATCCTCGTCCACTTTGGACTCCTTGGTCTCCTTGACCTTGGGGAGCTCCTGATCAGCCATCGTTGAGATGAGCACTTACAACACTTGCACTAACTGCACTTTCACCGTCGATCCGGCTCGAAGGACCAAAAATGTTAGGAATTTAAACGGGTGAGCACGCTGGAATGTGAGGTTAAGGGACGACGGTGGGAAAGTGAAGCAGGGCACGCCAAAGTTGAGTCAATGATGACAAAGTCAATGTATTATAAAATATTGCTTCACAATGAGCAGATCGTCACAATGATTAGCACTATGTGCAAGGAATGAGCACAAGTAATCTCGGTGAGATTTATCGCGCAACAGAACCACGCGGACGCGCGTAGGATACGATCCACGGTCGATGAAACTCACGTGTTGAGCTAAAGCGCGTGTACAATGATGCGTGAGCACTTTTAACGCACAAGCTAGTTGAGTTGAGCACAAAAGATTGGAATTGAGGGTGTTCACACGTTGCGACCGACAAATGATAAAACACGTCTTTTTCGACAAGCGGTATGAACAAGAGTGTACAAAGAGAACGCGAAAACCGTTGAGCGTCTTCTCGAACAATCCTCGAGAATCGATCAAGAAAGTACGCGTCGTGATTGGGCCGCTCGCTTTACGTGGTGATCGGTGATTGGCTGAGCAGGCGACTAGAAGTATCGATCCGCTGATCGAATATCGATCAGCGGCGTGTCCCGCTGCCCGGTAGGTGCTGCGGTGAGCTTGGGTGCGGCGGAGCAGGGAACTAATGGAATCTCAAACACCGTTCCATACCCGTTCGATACCCGTTCGATACCTGTTCAATACCCGTTCAAAGCCGTTCAAAGCCGTTCAAAGCCGTTCAAAGCCGTTCAATACCCGTTTGACACCCGTTCGATACCCGTTCGATTCACGTTGAAAATGGTGTGATCTAGTCGAATGATGTGTCAAAGAAGAAGGGAAAGAAGATGCGTGTGAATAAGGAGAGGACGGTCAGCGAAGAAGAAGATAAGTACATGGAGGAGGATGGTCAGCGAAAATGCAGGTGGTGAACAAAGGCATTCTACTTTGCAAAGCTACGCACTTCTCGATTTCAAGATATGAGTTTAGATGCGCGAGCCGGGAGATGCAGCGAGACCAGTTGTCTTCAAATCGTAACAGCGACTACATCAATTTGTGACAGTTGTAAAATGCTAATTTTTTTAAAAAATATTTGCAATGGGATTACTACGAATCGCCCCTGAGTGTGATCCCGAGGTATGTACTTATCAATATTTTAACATTTATCGCCTTTAACCTTTTAAATCGAATCAATATTATATCGTTGGTTTCTATCTTTTAGGGCTCGCCACCCGAATCGCCAACGTGGGTGGCGGATTGGGGTTCGCCGCCACCCTCACAGCCATCACCGCCCTCGCCGCCATCGTCGCCATCGCCACCTTCGCAGGTATGTAGTGCATTGTTTTTTTGTGTGTTCCATGTTTAATATGTTTAATGTATCAGTGTTATATCATCGTTTGTGTCTGTGTTCTAGGGCAGGCTTCGGAATTAAGTGAACGCGGCGGCCGATTTTCGGAGGCAACGCCTCCTTTCTCCCGCCGCGCGTCTTGGCCCCCGCGGTGGCCTAGAAGCTTGGAGCGCCTCAGGCCCGTACCATATGAACCGCGCGTGGCGCATTGGGGCGAAACCCGTATCAATAGATTTCCACATAACCCAAGGAGGTACTATTATCGATGCGTTTTTTTTTGTCAGTGGTATCCCCTGTAGGCCTATTCCACTGTGTCGCGCGATAAAAATGGGATTGGAAAACCGCGTTTTACTACCAAAATTTTAAATATGTATGGGAAAACTAGATTTTCGCGCACGTTTAGGCGAAAAAAAAGTTTTCCCATACCTTGACAAAATTTTGATAATACTTCTGCTCTGTGGGCATCTTGATCTGATTCGTGAATTCCGAATTCAATAAAAATCAAAAGCAATACTCCTGTCCGTTCGCTCTGAACGAATGGAGAAGTCTGACGAAAAGACGTTACAGTTTCAGCAGAAGGAAACAGTCTTTGATCTGATGAAAAGACGTTACATACAATGTCGAAAGACAGAAAACAGTCTCTGAAACTGTAACGTCTTTTCGTCAGACTTCTCCATTCGTTCAGAGCGAACGGACAGGAGTATTGCTTTTGATTTTTAGTGAATTCGGAATTCACGAATCAGATCAAGATGCCCACAGAGCAGAAGTATTATCAAAATTTTGTCAAGGTATGGGAAAATTTTTTTTTCGCTAAAATTAATAATCGTACGATGTGTCTTCTTTGCGGATTTGAGCCTACCCTAGTAAAGAAAAATGCTATTGAACGGCACTATTCAGGTAATCATGCGCAAGAGTATGCATCATATGAAGGCCGCGAAAAATTTGATTTAATAGAGGGGCTCAAATTAGTATATCAAGAAGGTCGTACGTATATTCCTGAAGAATCTTCTTCGTCGGAAAAAGCTCGCATAGCTTCTTACGCTATTTCTCATTTAATAGCAAAGCAGGGTAAACCGTTCACTGGCGGCGATTTCGTAAAGAAATGTCTCATTGAAGCGGTTAAATCCTTCGGAGAGTGTATAACACTTGAAGAAGCTGCGAGCATCCCATTAAGTGACAAAACCGTGAGCTCCCGAGTTTTTGATATAGGCGCATCTAATGAACAGAAGTTAACTGCACTTTTAACCAACTGTCGTTATTTCTCTTTGTGTTTGGACGAAAGCACCGATAACCGGCATACGAGTCAATTGAGCATTTTCGCTCGAATTGTACAAAATGATTTTTCGTTTGTCGAGGAGCTTTTGGACTTCGTGCCTTTGCACAACACAACGACAGGGTTGGATATCTTTAACGCAGTAGAGAACACTGTTCAAAAATTCCTTGTTGATTTTTCGAAATGCTCCGCAGTGGTAACCGATGGTGCGAAAGCCATGACAGGTGCCAAAATAGGACTGACCGGGCAGTTTAAAAAACGCGGCTTCAAATTCCCAATGATGCACTGCATCATTCATCAGGAAGCGTTATGCGGGAGAGATATAAGATTATCTTCCGCCATGAAGAAGGTTACGCAACTAATCAATTCTATCAAGGGCGGAAATAAATTTCTATCTCACAGGAAATTTGTAGAATTTCTTGAAACGCATAACGCTGCTTACACTGATGTCCCTTTGCATTGTGAAGTACGCTGGCTCAGTGCAGCGAAATGTTTAAGCCAATTCTTTGCTATAAGAAATGAGATCTTCCATTTCTTGCAAGAATATCCAAATTCCAAGGCAGAAGAATATTTCCCCATATTAACAGATGCGAGTTTCCTTTGTGAACTCTCACTTATAGTAGATCTTACCAATCATTGGAACACATTAAATTTAAAACTACAAAAACCCGACCAAACTATTTCGCAGTTGTGCAGCCATGTCGATTCTTTTCGTAGGAGGCTGGTAGTTTATCAGAATCATCTTCTGTCAGAAAAAAAAAATTTTTTCTTTTTTCCCTCATGTAACATAATTTTCGAAGAATTCGGCAATGAGTGTGATTTTGATAAGCATTTGCACATTCTTCGATCGGTGATAGATCAGTTCGATGAGCGTTTCACTGACTTCGATTCGCTCAGAAATGATCTAATTCTCTTTGAGAATCCCCTCACCGTAAAAATCGAAGAACAAGCCCTCGAGTATCAAGAAGAACTGTGCGATCTTCAGCACGACATTTCTTTGAAAACGAGGGAAGGAAAAGGAGCCGAATTCTTCAAAACCATGGAAGAATCGACATACCCAAAACTTAGGAATTTCGCGCTTCGAATTTTCTCAATGTTCGGATCGACATATTTGTGCGAATGTTCGTTCTCGAAAATGCGTAGCATTAAGACAGAACAGTGCACACGGTTAAAAGATTCATCCCTTTCGACTTTAATACGTACAACGTCGTCCAGCCTCCCCGTTAATATTTCAGATTTACCCAGTACGTCTAAACGTGCGCGAAAATCTAGTTTTCCCATACATATTTAAAATTTTGGTAGTAAAACGCGGTATTCCAATCCCATTTTTATCGCGCGACACAGTGGAATAGGCCTACAGGGGATACCACTGACAAAAAAAAACGCATCGATAATAGTACCTCCTTGGGTGATGTGGAAATCTATTGATACGGGTTTCGCCCCAATGCGCCACGCGCGGTTCATATGGTACGGGCCTGAGGCGCTCCAAGCTTCTAGGCCGCCGCGGGGGCCAAGACGCGCGGCGGGAGAAAGGAGGCGTTGCCTCCGAAAATCGGCCGCCGCGTTCACTTAATTCCGAAGCCTGTTCTAGGGTATACCACTTCAAGACTTGCGAGAGTGGCTGGCGAACCTGGAGCGCCTAGCGCTCCAGGTTGCACCGCTGCAGGTATATATGCAGCGGTCGGGGCCGGTGATTGGCCCAGTGATTGATGCTAGGGTGTCGCGGCGGGCGCGTCGGGTGGCCCCATATTGGATTCCGCAGCCTTCATCACCCCCATCGCCCTCATCACCCCCATCATCAACCCCGTCATCACCCCCGCACCCTTTTTAGTATAGTTTTTTATTTTTTATATTTTATATTTATATCTTATATTTATATTCTATTTTTATATTTTTCCTTTTTTTATATTTATATTTTATTCTTTTTATATTCATTCATATTTATATTTTTCTTTTTTCTTTTATATTCTTTTTTTATATATTCTATTCTATTTTATATTGTATTTATGTTTCCATTTATATTTTATATTGTAACAATATATATATATATATATATGTTAAAGATATTTTATTTCTCCATTTTATTTACCTGTCCTCATCCATCTCTCCTAATCACCTAATTTTAATTTCATATTTTTTCGCGCGTGGGTCAAGGTCATTCCTTCCCTCGGTTAGGTATAAAGAATTTTCGAGAGTCATTACCCTCTGAAAAGTTTCCGATTGCGGGCCCGATTTCCGCGACGGCTCGCCCCGGAGTGATCCCCTCCATCATCGCGGCTTCCCCCACTCCGCGGCTCGTGCGCGCGCAACCGGTCTTCCTCTCCCCGCAGGCCCCGCGCCCACGTTTCCCTCCGCCGCACTCCCCCGCGCGCCCTCACTTCCCCCCCGCCCCCGCGCTCCCCTCAGAGGACCTGAGTTGGATCCGGCCTAGACACACTACTATTACAACCATTCAGAATATAATCGTTAACATTCTGGTCCTTCGAGCCGGAGTTTTCTCTCTCTTAAATCAGGACAATCTGAATAAAATAACGCGAGGTTCGCGTAAGTCTCCAGTGTCGCATCGCGTGTGCATCGAGAGTGCCGCCATTATCGTAATTACGCCTCGTGTAAGAAAGACCACACTCTCGGGATGGCTACTTTCGATGCCTGCGTTGAAAATCAACGCCATTTGTACGGGCTCATCGCGAGAACCGTCGAAAATTTAAGGAAAATCGGCGCGTCAAAGAGAACGCAATACGCGATCGAAACGCGAATCAAAATTCTTGGAAAAAACTGGGCAAAGTTCGAGCATAATCACGACAAACTTGCCAATTCTCGGGTCGATACCACTAAGCCACATACGTATTTCGAAGAAGATCTGTATGCGCTTTGCGAAGAAGCTTACAATGATCAAATGGCCATCCTGCTTCAAGAGCTCGAAGAAGTAACCGGTAAACGACCATCGGGTCAAGAGGACGTTCCGCCGTCGGACGAGCTCACAAACGCGCTCCCTAAAATCAACTTACCTCGATTTTCCGGGGTGTATCAGGAATGGATTCCTTTTCGCGATATGTTCAAAGCCTTAATTAGTCGTCGCAAGAATCTCACCGATGTAGAGCGTCACCACTACTTACGCACGCATGTTTCGGGAGAGGCAGCTCAGTTAATTTCGAATATAGCGGTCACCGGGATCATTTCGAATCAGCATGGACAACACTGGTAGACCGTTATGAAAACAAACGTCTGTTAGTCACCGCGTACCTAGACCAGATTTTTACTCAAAAGGCGATGACACGCGAATCTGCCGCGGAGTTGAAATCACTATACGCGAACATTAAACAAGCGACAGGATCGTTGAAATACTTAAAAGCGCCGGTAGAACATTGGGACTGGATAATTAACTACCAGATCCTCCGGTTATTTGATCGGGAAGCGTATCGTGCCTGGACCCAGCACATCGGCCGAACGAAAACGCCCGCAAGTTTCCCCGAACTCGCCGAGTTTATAAACAGTC
Organism: Andrena marginata; assembly: GCA_963932335.1. Lineage (NCBI taxonomy): Eukaryota > Metazoa > Arthropoda > Insecta > Hymenoptera > Andrenidae > Andrena > Andrena marginata. The sequence continues at coordinate 28,119,087 of OZ010662.1, forward strand.
ACATCAGCGCTCTTGAAGAACAAGAGGCACGCACAGGTGGGACCAAACAGCGTCCAAAGCCCGCGAATAAGCGAGCCGCAGTCAAATCGCACGCGGCAGTGTCTTCCACTCTTAAGTGCGCGTTGTGTAGTGATAATGGATTTTCCATCTCTGCTGTCTTGTCTATAAAATACTAGCAACAGGTACGCCGAGGTACCTGCATGAACTGCTTCGCTCCAATTTGTCGATGCACTCTAGCGGCTCTATGACAACGCCACACTGTTTTGATTTGTCTGTACCTCATCATCGCTCTTGTAAATTCACTGCGTCCTTCTCCTACTTATCTTCCTATTATTATAACTCCATTCCTCCTAATATACGTTCCCTATCATCGTTTGCGTCATTTAAACTTAGTGCTCGTTCTTTCATCCTCTCGCGGTTTCCTATGTAGTTTCCTATGTAATTTCCTATTGTATTTTATTTTATTTTGTTTTCTTTCCTTTCTTGTCCTTTTCTTTTCTTTCTTTCATTTTTCTTACCTCCCAACGGCTTTTTAGGTTAGGTTGTAGAGCAGCAGTTAATTCTGAACCTCGCCTACTCGCCATTGTAATTTAATTTAGTTTAATTGTAATGGTGCAATAAAGTTTTCTTTCCTTTCTTGTCCTTTTCTTTTCTTTCTTTCATTTTTCTTACCTCCCAACGGCTTTTTAGGTTAGGTTGTAGAGCAGCAGTTAATTCTGAACCTCGCCTACTCGCCATTGTAATTTAATTTAGTTTAATTGTAATGGTGCAATAAAGACATTTAATAATAATAATAATAATAATAATCACTATCTGTCAGCGTGCGCGAGCTATCGCGAAAAAACTGAGGACGAACGTCGAGAGTTCATCGAGAAAAACCAACTGTGTTATAACTGTCTCGGTTATCATCGGGTTAGTGCTTGTCGTTCAGCGAAACGGTGTTATACATGCGGAAAACCACATCACACCTCAATCCACGGGGCATCGGTAACAAAAAAAGGGGCACCTTCAACGGCTGCAGCGGCAAGCGTATCGGGAGGACCCAGCGAATCGGACGAGTCTCAATCATCACCGATGCTCCACGTGTCGGCCGAGGACGACCAGCCAAGTGTCGAGGACATTACAATGCCACGACGCTCTCTCCTCGCAACAGCTGTTGTCAACATCCTCGGTCAACATCGGGAGCCGTACGTAGCTCGGGTCTTGCTCGACTCTGGATCCGAATTAACATTTGTTCGCGAATCGGTCGTTCAATCATTGCGCTTGACTCGACAACACGCCGAGGTTCCGCTGATTGGAATTGGAGCACAGCGAAGTCCGACCACGAAAGGTGTCGTCGAACTCACAGTACAGTCGCGGGTAAATCCAAGTTTCATATGCCCCATTATTGCACTAATCCTTCCGCAACTCACGGGAACAATTCTGGTCACCACACTTCCCGAGTGCGAATGGGAACATCTTCAAGGCCTTGCAAGCCGATCCGGACTACGCTAAGCCAGGAAGAATCGACATAATCATCGGCTCCGATTACTACGGAGACATTCTTCGCTACGGCCTTCGATTAGGGCCTCCTCAATCTCCTATTGCGCAAGAGACGGCGTTCGGGTGGACCATTTCCGGACCCGTCGCATCGCCACTACCTAAACAGAGCTACCACGCCTTCACGACAAGCTTCGAGGAAGGTGACCTCAACACTCTTCTCAAACGCTTCTGGGAATTGGAAGACGTCCCACGAGTCACAACTGCAAAACTCACGAAGGATGAACAACTGTGCGAGCAGCAGTTCATCTCGACGTACACACGCAATGAACAAGGGAAGTATACAGTTCGTCTTCCTTTAAATCGCGACCTGCTCGTCTCGGAAACTCTCGCGCAGCAGCGGAACGTGCCCTCCTCCATGTTCATCGCCGCGCTCGGTCGGACTCGACCTTCAAGGAACTTTATTTCAAGTTCCTCGACTAGCACCATGTTTAGGCCTGTTCGAAACACTTTCCGATGTCGGTTTAGTATATATTTTATGTAGCTTTAAGTTTTAACGATGTACATAGTTTGAATAGCGCGGGCCAATGAGGGGCTCGGTTGCCTACTCTCGTCGATTCCGTAATTCGGGTGGACCGAGTAGCTCGGGTCGCGGGGTCGGCGAGGAGGTCGCCCGAGCCCGACCGACGACTCGCGAACTGCGGACTTCCGGCGATCTTCTTCTTGTCCCGCTCGTCACGTATGGACGCGTGATTGTTGTTCGCGCGAGTAACTGTTCTCCGCTTGTAAAACCATTCTTGTTAGCATGCGAGTGTTTCCGTGCCATGTTTGCAAGTTGTTCATACGTTGAATCGCGTCTGCCCGCGAGGTTTGGTCCTGAGCGACCCGCGTATTGAAACGGTGCGTTGAGTAACATAGCAGACTGTGTGTTACTACGTGCCCTGTTCATTAAAGCTCGACTCAATCTACCGACGTGTCCCCATTTTCTTTCCAATCTCGTCACGCAAGTAAGCCTGAACAAGTTTTAATGACCTTGCGGACAAGGCCATATACATTATATGCATTTTTTCTTTTTGTTGAAATACCTATCTGTGTAATTGTAAATTTACCATTAAACTAATTCATTATAATCTGTAAATATTAACTTTTACCGAGAACACCTTTATTTGTACTTACACAAAAAAACATGCAAAAATAATCATAAATAAGTAAAAAAAAAGACACCAAAAATAAGAATTGAATAAATACTATTAAAGTATACATATGTACAGGAAAAACTAATGACAAAAATAATTTTGCTCAACTAGAATCGTATTTTAAACCACTGTGCAGCGCGCGTTTCAACTGCAACATTAACAATACCATTCAATATTAGCTCTGCCTTGCGATGGTCGTAACCAGAGTTTCGCACCAATCAATTAAAAAATAAATTGATTGGTCAACTAATAGTTACAATTTACGATTAATGAATTGTGCATGATTTTAATGACGCCTAATTTAATTGCACTTAGAAACTGAATTACTAATTGTAATTAAGATAATACGTTTTGATGTGTAACACGAAGTTCGCGGTCGCGCATGATAGGGCAAATGAGATTGGTTGTGTAGTTTGCCCGTATGGGGGTAGACAGACAGAGAGAGAGAGAGAGAGAGAGAGAGAGGCAGAGATTGAAGGAGAACGAGGAGAATCGGCAAAAGGAATTTACCGATTGGGCCAAGTAGTAATTACATACACAGTATCACGAGTTCCATTATACATTTTTAATGTTTTACTTAAAGATTGATTGTAAAAATGAAGAGAGAAATATATGAATATTGCACAATAATATTGCGCGTCTACAGGCCGCTTAATTTAGGCGTTAATAAAATCATGTTCTTTTCTGTACTGGGTATAATCGATGACACATCGCCCAGCAACTCCAAGCGCCAGTTTATACGGGTGAACGATACAATGTCGCACCGCTCGGGCCTCGCGCGACATCGATCAAAGGCTCTCGCGAGTCTCGAGGCTCGCCAAAGTTAGTCGATTGAAACTCGACTGAAATACGATTGAAGACGAGAACACTGTTCATTGAATCAGGATTAAATCCCCATGTTTGAAGGTAATTCAATCATGGCCGACGATTGAATGCCATGATGGAAGTTGTCAATCATGGCCGACGATTGAATACCCCACGATGGAAGGTATTCAATCGTGGCCGGCGATTGAATCCCCATCGCTTCAAGCATGAGCGCTTCGATTAAAGATTGACTGGGGTTTAGTCTCATTCATATGTCTCGAATAAAATTTTCGTCTTTTATTCGTATTCAATTTTTTATTTTAAATAATTTTCTGCCCAACTCTGGGCGCGACGCTCCGCGGCGACCCCCTACACACCGCGATAGTAGTACGCGCGGCGCCAATTGATCCTTTTCTCGTAATTAAAATTCATCACGGAATAAGCTATAAGACCCGCAGCGGCCGAAGAGAGACACCGAGAGTGGGAATTACGGAGCCCACTCACCGCACCGAAGCGAACGACTGGATATTGTCCGGGTTCGACCGTTGTGAACGCCAAGCGGCGTACTTCCTTAGTATACGATACTGGTTACCGTGGAGGGACTGGATAGTGCCCGGACTCCCGTAACCAAGCCATTCTTTCCCGTGCTACCGTAGAGGCGGCTGGACATTGTCCGGACCTCCACCGATAGCCAACTTCCGTACACGTTTCCGTGGAGGGACTGGACAGTGGCCGGACTCCTGGAAACATTCCGTTTCTTTCCGTGTAGAGGCGGCTGGACATTACCCGGGCTTCGACTGATAGTAATCCCCGTGCCGACTGCGGCGGAGTGCCGCCCCTACTATACGTACGCGCGTAAAACGCACCTTCGTATAAGAACTGTAAATAATAGAAAAAGTGCTGTACCTAATAAAGATCGACTAAGGCAACAAAAGGGGGAACTCGTTAATAGAACTCTGCGACTCGACTGAGCCTATCGGCCGAGTCTCCCCCGATCTCGAGCGACGCCCTCGAAGAGGCCGTCAGAACTCTTCAAAACAATCTTACCAAGTATTCCTAGGCGATTCCACTTCTTAATATTGATTCAGTATCTGTGGCCATGGCTTTGGCTGAACAATTTATCAGCAAATTTGGGTGCCCTAGAACTATACAAACCGACTAGGGGAGGAATTTTGTTAGCAACATAATGAAAACCTTTCGTAGAATGCACTCCTCACATTAATTAGAGGATCACCTCTAAGAGTCCAAAAAATAGAGGCAAGTTCACATGGTCATAACTCTGGTAAAAATAGTCGCATAGATGTTTTGAAAATATGGTTCGAAAGCGTGGAATCTCTGCTTTCAGCTATTTTTTCAAATTTAAGATGCATTGCTCTTTGGCAAAATTACAGCCATATGAATAGCATTTGGTCAATTTTAAAAAATTTTCTTCAAATTTGTGATGTTCCACGGGGAGTATGGATTTTTTTTACACAAATTCCATTTACACCAGTCGAAAGCGGCTACTTTCCTGTGTAAAAAGAGAGTAACAAATTTCTTGTGTGATTTTTTTTGGCCGAGTTATTCAACTTTGAAGTAAAACCACTTTTTTTACTTTAGTTGTTTCTAGCAAGAGAACATTCACGAAAAAAGCAGTAGAAAGATCAATCTCTTCTCTTTAAGAGGCATCTTCGACTTTTACGATTCGATTAAAATTTTGGTCTCTGATGACTTTTCCAAAATATGCTTAAAAACTGCCTAAATTCCATTTTCTCTTCAACTCGGTGTATCTCCATGGGGGATGACCGAAACACCATTGTCTTAAGCTCATTTTAAAGCGGAAAGTCTGCCGATTCTTTTGAGCTGCACCGGAAACGGCTGCGATAATTTCTTACCTGTTGCCTTTAAGTTAGAAGATACCGTTTCGAAAAAATAAGGCTACAAAATGTGTCGCACTGTCGATCGTCCCCGCGGAAGCGAGCGCTCTTGTTCGTATCCCACTGGCGCACCCAAAATTTTATTTTTTGGGGGGCCAAGACAGACGATGCGCAACTCGTTGATACTTTTGTCTCGCTCCTTCTTTTAGACGCTTGATACAACGCCGTTCCTTTTCCATTGTTTCTCTTTTTGTTTGGGAGACAGGGCCCCCTGGCTCCCCTGCGTGCGCCGATGTCGTATCCACACCCGTCGACATAAGTGACGATAGCAGCCGAAAGTGAGCCGAGTTACGCCGACGCTACCAAAGGTTTCTGTGTGTGCACAAACATATGACACATACCTCTACGCGATATGCCATCGGTGATGCCGATGCCGGCGGTGCGGCAGCCACGCGGCCGCTGAAACCACCGGGTAAGTTTTTCCGAAACTGTAACTTTAAACTTAAAGGCCACAGGTAAGAATTTATTGCAGCTGGTTGCGGCGCAGTTCAAAAGAATCGGCAGACTTTCCGCTTTAAAATGAGCTTAAGACAATGATGTTCCGGTTATCTCCCATGGCGATACAGCGAGTTGAAGAGAAAATGGAATTTGTGCAATTTTTAAGCATATTTTAGAAAATACATCAGAGACCAAAATTTTAATCGAATCGTAAAAGTCGAAGATGCGTCTTAAAGAGAAAAGATTGATCTTTCTACTGCTTTTTCGTGAACGTTCTACGATGATTCGTTCGTCTGCTAGAAACAACTAAAGTAAAAAAACGGTTTTTACTTCAAAATTGAATAATTTGGCCAAAACAAATCGCACAAGAAATTTGTTGGTCTCTTTTTACAAAGGAAAGTAGCCGCTTTCGACTGGTGTAAATGGAATTTGTGTAGAAAAATCCATACTCCCCGTGGAACATCGCAAAGTTGAAGAAAATTTTTTAAAATTGACCAAGTGCTCTGTATAATGTTGTAACATTGCCGAAAAGCACTGCATCTTAAATTTGGTAAAAGTGGCTGAAAGCAGAGATTCCACGCTTTCGAACCATATTTTCAAAACATCGATGCACCTATTTTTACTAGAGTTATGACCATGTGAACTTACCTCTATTTTTCGGGCTCCTAAAGGTGATCCTTTAATTAATGTGAGGAGTGTATTTATAATACAAAGAAATACCTCAACCGCATTCCGTCCACATTCCTGGGAATCTCTCGAACGGCCACATCGTGTTTTCATCGACTATCTGAAACATGATTGCATAAAGACTGACTGGGACGATTGGTTTCGTTTTAGAATATTGTCATACAATACGTCTGCCCACGAGGCTACCGGCTTCACTTCACAACGAGCTTGTGTTTGGCGTAAAGGCTAACCACAGAAAAATAAAAGAAAATATACAATATAAAAAAATATGTGAAATCAAAATGAGCTGCAAGTACATAAAGGTGCTTTCCTACTGCGCTTAAGATGACGCAACTACATATACACAGCTTAAAATGCTGTGTTCATACATTCCTGAGTCAGGCCGCGGACATCTCGGCAAATGTCTAGATGTTACATATTATCTTCACATTATTGAAATGTCCGCGGAAGGAGTAATGGAATGTATGAACACAGCATTTTAGCTGTGTATATGTAGTTGTGTCATCTTAAGTGCAGTAGGGAAGCACCTTTATGTACTTGCAGCTCATTTTGATTTCGCATATTTTTTTATATTGTATATTTTCTTTTATTTTTCTGTGGTTGTATATTTTCTTCTATTTTTTGTGATTTATTATTATTATCTTCTTTTTTGTGATTTATTATGATTATTTTTATTTTTTATGATTGATTTGATTTCATGTACTTGGCGTAATTTTTTTACTTTTTTGAAGTTTTTTTATGGGGATCTCACTTCTGTTTACAAAGATAATTTGCATAGGGAATGACTTCTGATAGTTTTTAATATTATATTTATTATTATCTTCAATTTTTTGTGGTTTATTTGATAATTCTATTTTCGTCCTCAACTTTTTCATATACTTGGCGTATTTTTATTTAGTTTTTGTAGTTTTTTATGGGGATCTCACTTCTTTTTACTAAGATGATTTGCATAGGGTATGACTTCAAATAATTTTTAATATTATAATTTACAAATTATCGCGGGACAGAATTAAGAATAAATTCTACGTTTAAGAACTACGAAAAGAAACCATGTTCACCGCATTGCCGATCTATATCTATAGTACTTTGTGTACAACACATGGTACACGAAGCAGCTGATGGCGCTGAACGTATTTAGCATTGAAGCGTAATAACAACCACAATTAATACCTTTCGAAGAAAAATATGTATACATTTTTAGCATTTCGTGGCCAAGCTTGTACCTTCCTTCGCGCAGAATTTCAAATAATTAGTCAATTTAAAACTCAGACAATATGTAGGTCACAGCATTATTTTACGCTGCGATTATCTACATATACATAAAATCCTCAGTTTAATTACAAATAAAAAGCAGTTCGATGATATACAAACTTATCGCAATTCAAATTTCGGCAACTTACCTTGTTTTTGAGACTGCATTTTGGTTGCAATTCAATGGGGAAGATGACTGCAACTTTTTCCCACCTGTGACGCCACCAGCGCACGTGTCACCAGTTACCGGGTGTTTTATTTGAATTTAAATCTGTTTAAATTATTTTATGCAACGCCATCTTACGAAGCGAAAATTAATGTAATCTCGAGGTAAGTAAAGAATAAATTATCTTATTTTACTTCTTAATTTCTATTTCTATAATAAGTGCATGTATCTATAATTATTTTTGTTATTATTATATTATTAGCTATTAGTTATGTAGATATAAAAAATTAATTTTCATTATTTAGGTTATATAAAATCTTTAATACTGTATTACAGGTTATAAAACACTGTATTTTCTTTGAATAATTCCCAACCATTCTCATTTAGGTATGTCGCAGGGGGCTACAACTCCCATATGCGATTTTGGGACAGTGTTTCGACTGCCACCTAGGCGGTGCCAATTTTTTCGAACTAAAATTCAATATGGCCGTGATCACGTGTTCATGACTCATCTGTGCTCATCTGTAACTGCCAGTAAACCCTACTGCGTACGCCATTAATATGCGTTCAATGCGTTGCATGCATTTGTGAATTGCAGTGAATTGTTCATCGATGCGAGCTAGTACCTTACCATACCTTACGAAACCCAAACAATTCTATCGAAAAATAAATTTTATAAAATCAGTTTCACAGTAACAGGTATGTATATAGTTGAATATATATTTTTAATGTAGTATATGTAGAATATCTTTTTAAATTATAATATTTTTTATAGAGCTATGTCACGACGCTGTTGCGTGCCAAATTGCCACTCTGATTATTCCATTCCCAATCATATTTTTCCGAAGAATCCGGTTCTTTCTGAAAAGTGGAGAAATGCAGTGTGTTCCCCAACAATTGATAATTCGATGATGGAAGAAAGGAAGAAGTACAGAGTGTGTTATCTGCACTTTAAAGAAAATGCCTACATGTGTTCTGCAGTCAAAAGGCGACTAAAAATTGATGCTGTGCCAACTGAGAATCTTCCAAGTAGTGCTTTATCATTATGTAATAATCCTGTGCCAAGTACAAGCACACAAAATGAAAATGACTTCGATGATAGTATTATTAATGATGTCATGGAAGATAATCCAAGTACAATAAATGAAATAATCCCTGGTAATATTATGAATCAACAAACTGAAGAAAATATACGTATAGAAAGAAAAAGAAATATATTAGGTGCTGTAACACGGAAAAAGAATTTATCAGCAACAGCAAAATCTATGTATGAAACGTGTGTCCATATGAAAAAAATGACGGTGCGTTATAAAAGCAGGATGGTCGCATATAAGCAACGCATCAAGGATGCAAAAAAGGTCATTTTTGGAAAATATGGCGAACACCTTGCAAGCAATTTAACAGCCAGCCAAAGATTGTTTGTTGAAATGCAAATCAGGAAAAAGCAGTTTAAAGCTAGGGTAACTTTACGTGCAGTACATAATGTTATTAGAAGGTCACTAAAGAATAGAGGTAGTATTTATTTAAATCATTTAGTGTAACTATTATGAAATGCATCAATTTGTATTACAGTAAAGTTTTGATAAATGCGAAGTGCTTAGTACAGAACATTCTGTTCAGAACGACTCCCATTTATTGAAACTGTACTGTTCTTATATCAATTTATATTATTTTATTTTACACTATTTATCTATTTATATCACTTTTGTATTTGTAATGTACATATAGGGTAGGAGATTTTCAATACAGGAAAAAATATTAGCGTTATCGCTATATAAACAATCTCCAGCGGCATATAGATTATTCCGTACATTTTTTATATTGCCTGGAATCACAACATTGAACACACTATTACAAACTGTTTGCTTAGACACTGGTATTAACCCAATCATTACACAGCACCTGAAGGAGAAAGCTGTAAGCATGACAAAATTAGAAAAATTAACTGTATTGCTGTGGGATGAAGTTTCTTTGGCACCGCAATTGCACTATAATCGTGCAAAAGATATAATTATTGGTTGCGAAGATTGGCAACTGGAACGCACACGCAATATTGCTGACCATGCACTAGTATTTATGATAAAAGGTATCATTGCGAACTGGAAACTTCCATTTGCGTATTATTTCTCTAAATGCCAGACGTCTACAACTCAGTTGATGCACTGCATTAAAACCATTGTAAAAGCTGTGGAAGAAACAGGACTCATCATCCTTGCTATGGTTTGCGACCAGAATACTACAAATGTTGCAGCAATCAATAGATTGTTGCAGGATACGCAAAGACTATGTTGGACAGAACACACAGAAAACAGTATGTTGCTTACTATTTTCCAATACTTTCGTAGTAATAAACTATGTAGTGTTAATTATAATTTTTTGTATCCAGGAGGTACAATAAGGATAAGTGAACAAAATATTATTCCTATATACGATCCACCCCATTTGCTGAAAGGGATTCGAAATAATTTATTAAGCAAAAAACTAGATTTAGACATTACGATAAAGAAAGAAGAGGATAAAAAATATGCATCATGGGATATAATACAGCAGGCTTACAACATGGACATGAACATAAATATATTCAGCAGGTTGTTGTCAAAAATTACGCTCTGTCATGTACAAAAAGAGAAAATTCCAAAAATGAAAGTTAAATATGCCGCCCAAATTTTTAGCAACACTATGGCTGGGTATATAGAACTACACTCTAGGATGCAAGGTAATCTATAATTCATTTTAGTAATTTATATATTGGAACCTGAAGGTTACCTTGTGCTTTTTGCTACACCTGCAGGTCATGTGATATTTGAAGGTGGATCAGTAGACGTTATACCTCCAAAGTATGGGTTACCGACTAGCGAGGCATTAAAATTATTTAACGACATATTTGATTCGGTGAATGGAACAGTCGGAAATAAGAGAAAACGTCTATGTGAAGACTCTGACGAAATTAATTTTGAGTCAAATTCACCATTAAGGACTGCGATTACAAACAGCAGCCTACACCACGCATTCTGGCCCGAGGCCATAAGAAAATTGAAGGTGATGGAATTTGATGCTGGAAGTACTGGCAAGAAACAGAAAAAGCCACCATCTTTAAAAAATTGGATTACCACAATAGAATCATTTCAAAAATTGTATAAAACTCTGACAGTTGAATACGGTTGCCAAAGTTTTGCCCCCAAAAATATTAATCAGGACGCGTTGGAGAATTTTTTTGGTATGATTCGGGCGTATAATTTTAGAAATGTAAACCCATCAATCGACCAATTTGCAAATACATTTAAAACATTATTAGTAAATAATTTAACGTGTGACCGCAGCAGTAAAAGAAACTGCGAAGAGGACGAAGGCAACAGAATTCTATTCACATTAGAAAAATTTATTGGCAACTGTACAACAAAACCTGTGCGGCAAAAAATTTTTTTTTTTAAAATTCAACCTAATTCGCAATTAATGTTCCGGTCAATATCTAAAATGTTTCATTTTGAAAATCCCTTCAAAAATTGTGTGGAATGTAAGGAGCATCACAAAATTATTTGGAATATAATTAATAGTGCGTATGAAAGAGCATATCCGATTATGAAAGAATATATAAATACAAAATGGCATTCGCACGAAGTACGTTTAGGGTTGTCAACCGAATTGAATACGAATATAAGCTTCACGGACAGATATACGTGTGATATGCATTACTGCATTCTAAAAGAAAAAATGTTAAAAACATTTGCGATTACTTTTATAAATACATGGTGTATACAAGCTAATCGTAAAATTAAAGGCGAAATAAAATAATTTTTACGAATATTTATTGTAGTTTTTAGCTCCGTTCTCCAAATATTAATTTTTTTAAGAAAAAGTGTAGTACTGCCAGTACTGTGATGTATTTGTAGAGCGGTATTCATAAACGTGTCTTATTCCTAAGCAAATGCATTAAAGCATTTGCTTAAGAATAAGACACGTTTATGAATACCGCCCGAAGCTTTAGATTGAAATTTTATAATTTAAATTAACCGCCTTATGGACGGCCATTTTGAATTTTAGTTCGAAAAAATTGGCACCGCCTAGGTGGCAGTCGAAACACTGTCCCAAAATCGCATATGGGAGTTGTAGCCCCCTGGTATGTCGTGTTATCAAGTTTCAATCCCCATACCCATGTCAAAAGTATAAGTGATTCGACTGGTAGCAGCGGTAGTGAGCGGACGTGTTTACAAACACCGTGCGTGCTGTGAACGCGAGTGCCATCCACACCGATCAGCCAAATTCGTTAATCCATGTGATTTGTTATAACTGTGATTTCTGAGTGAACATACAGTGGAAATAAGCAAAGTACAACAAATAGACCTTTTGCCCTAGTCTACGCCCAGATCGGTGCAATCTATTCACCGAAATGGCTTCAAATACTAGCAATGATTCCAACGCACACCAACGTCGAAGTTACACCAACGTAGTACAAAGTGGCTGTTTTCTCAAAAAAGAGCAGGCGATAATAATCGAAGCAAAAGACGGAATCCAATTAAAAGAGTACGCTTATGCACTGGGCAAAATCACCAACCCAGCCAATATTAGATTTATATCGCGAGTATCCAACGGCCGAATTTGTGTTTTCCTAGCGAGCAAGGAAGTCGCCGACAACCTTACCGAAAATAATAAAAACATTCGAGTAAATGACACCAACCTAAGCATGAGACCACTCATTAGCAAATCTCAGCGTATAATACTGTCCCACGTCTACCCAACGATTCCTCATGCTGTAATTGAAGAAGTTCTCGATAAATTAAGCATCAAAAGAGAATCAGCTGTCTCCTGTTTGAGAGCTGGCATGGCAGAAGAAGGTTTCTCACACATCCTCAGCTTTCGTCGCCAAATATACATCCACCCTGAGGATGTACCCAAAATTCCGGATACCATTAAAATTGAATACGACCAAACTACGTACTGGATCTACCCCTCCACAGATACATTGAAATGTTTCATATGTAAACTAGAAGGTCACGTGGCAAAAAATTGTAAACTTAACGAAAGTCAACACGCATTGCACGAAGAACCCCAAAAAACTGTTCCCACCAATTATCAAGGGGCTGATACAGGAACAGCCCCAGCTCCATTCACAGCTAATTCTAATATTGACAAAGGATCTGGAGAATCTGGAAACCCCACTCATCACATAGAAAAGGAAATTATAAACCCACCATCTACACCATTAAAACGCACAAGATCTGAAATGACGGATACCTCATGCAGCACGTCAAATAATCCAGAAAGTAAACAACCAGCTCCCGACAAGGAACCAACGTTCAAACAGCCAAAGAAGAAAACAAATATCGCAACAGATCGCGGGAAAAGCATAGATGACATCCTACAGCCTGTAAAATACATACTGGAAAAACCAGGTATAATGCTAAATTATTACCAATTCAAAAGTTTTTTAGAGAAAGCACAGGGATCTTCCAATACCAAAGAGATTGCTGCAGAATACACTGAAAGCGTAGAAGCCTTAGTAACCTTCATGAGAGACCTTTACCCCCATCTCACCGACCGTAGCGGCAAAAACCGATTCACGAGAACCATGAAAAAATTACTAAAAGCAACGGATGCCGATCCTCAAATAAGTTCCCCAATTACGTCGGAATGCTCTGATACCCCCCAATGTTCGGAGGATGAAAGCTACCAATTCCAAATTTAATGCTGTGCAAAATCTTACAGTGGAATGTGAACAGCCTTAAAGCACGGTTCGAATTCCTACAGAAATTACTCCACGATCATAAGCCAAATATATTATGTTTACAAGAAACTAACTTTAAAGGAAACGAAGCTATCAACATCAAAAAATTCAACGTAACCTTGAAAAACAGAACAAACGCTCTGATTGCAAGTGGTGGAGTCGCAACTTATTTGAACCAAAACATTACGTACTCAGAAGTGCCCCTCACAACAAACATTGAAGCAGTCGCTGTTCTTGTCACTCTGCACCAACGTAAAATTTGCATTTGTAATGTATATATCCCAAATAACTACCAGCTCCAAGAAATCGAAATAGTAAACCTTATACACCAACTCCCCAAGCCTTTCCTCCTAGTGGGGGACTTCAACAGTCATAACACGATGTGGGGATCCACAAACACAGACGCCAGAGGCAAAATTATTGAAAACATAATACTCAAATCGGAAATCACCTTATTGAACACCACCGAACACACTCACTTCAACATGTCAAATGGCTCATATAGCTCAATAGATTTAGCCTGTTGTAGTCCAAGCCTTTTTGATACCATTGATTATACAACCTCTACTGAATTATATAACAGCGACCACTTCCCTATATTCATGGAATTAGCAGGAAGTAACCCAAACGATGTGATAACTAAACCCAGATGGAAATTTAAAAAAGCCGACTGGTCGCTTTTCCGCCACGAAATAACACAAAAAGTTTCAGCCCTACAAACCCCAAACGCCTCGAACTATGGACAAATAAACAAAATTCTGGAAGAATTTGAAGACCAAATGACTCACGCAGCCACAGTGTCCATACCTAAAACATCAAATAACAGTGGTAACAAAAACCTTCCATGGTGGGATCAAGAATGCCAAAACGCGACAATAAGGAAAAAACATGCGTTCAATGTATTTAAAAAACATAAGACTGACGCAAACCTAATAGAATTCAGACGAGGTAGAGCCATAGCGAGGAAAACCTTAAAACAAGCTAAAAGAAACTCATGGATAAACTATATGTCCTCGTTAACGAACAACACTCCAAGCGACGAAATGTGGTGTAAATTAAAGAAAATTAACGGGCAGAAAGTCAACTCTCAAATCACTGCAGTTATAAATTCCGATAACTCAACTATTACAGACTCCAAAGATATCGCCGACTTACTAGCCAATACATTTGCAAAGAACTCCAGCAACGAAAATTTTGACCCCAGCTTCCTTAGAATCAAAGATAGTGCTGAAGAAACTTCAAGACACGAAGCCACCATACCTCCAGACAGTCATCACCCTCTTAATGCAAAAATTCTTATTACCGAACTCCACTCTGCAGTAAACTCTATCAGTAACTCTAGCCCAGGACCGGACAACATACCAAACATATTTCTACAACAACTACCAAAAGTGGGACTGGAATATCTGTTAGAGGTCTATAATTGTATATTAGAGTGGACCTTATTTTTCGACTTTCAAATTTTTTTCGGGACACCCCCCAGGATTGTGCCATTGGGTGAAAAAATAATGTGTATAAAATTTGAAATCGATCGGACAACGGGAAGACGTGCCTCATCGCAGTTGAAGTTTTTTTATTTTTGGAACTCGTTTTTCTCCATTGTAGTATATCGTTGATATACATTTTTATATATCGTTGAATTTGCCTTTTTACGCTCTATAACAATATAGAAACAAAGTATAAGATCACTTGAAAAAAAACATCATGACCTTGAAATCTCAAAAATTGATTTTCAGAAAAAAAAAATTTATTTGGCATTCTTTTTATCTTGCCAAACAGTACAACTTTTGTCTAAGAATTTTTTTTATATCTTTATAAATAACAGATTTAAAAATTTTAATGGGGTAACTAATACGTTTATCAAGATTACATTGTTTTTTAATTATTTAATATTATAATTAATTTATACGCGCGGAGTAGATTGTGTAAATGGGCATGACAATTTTGAAAATGCCGTTATATTTGTATCAGGTAGGTAGTTCGAACCTCTAAGAATCCGTTAGGTTTTGACTTGCTCTGAACAGAAGATCCAGAACCGTAGGTTTAGGAGGGGCCAGGGCTTTGGAATAAAAAACTGAATTTCATAGTGTAAGGAATATGGAATTTCGACTGTCTTTCGATGTATTTCCAAGCGGTCATTTAGCCGTCGTCGTAGAGCAGGGGTGTCAAACTAGCGGCTCGCGAGCCGCAGTGGCTCCTTCTCCTCTTCGCCTGCTCCGTAGAGCCGTAGGAGAACGGCCCCCTCCACACCTACTTCTGCTGAATTTCTCCTCCGGGTGCCGCACTCTCTCCCTGCAGTGTGTCGTGCAACGCCTGGAGAAAAATAAGTGGGGGAACCGGCTGACCAGGGGCCTGACTCGTGCGGCTCTCGAAGTGGGGAAGTTCGACACCCCTGTCGTAGAGGGTCTTGGAAAAGAGAAAGTGTAAGCGGCAATTGGGGGTGTCATAAACCCTTCCGGGGACTGCGACTGGGCCTAAACAAGGGAGGCTCGAAGCGACTGCGTTGCCGAGGGGCATTCTTGAATGTATCATTGTCGACGACGCATCGTTGCTTTTTCGTGAAATACTGCGATACAAAACGATATACATTCGCTTTACAACGCTTTACATTCTGTTATACTTTTCAAATCTCTTACAATAGTGTCTATATCCTGACTGTGCAGCGAAGTAAATTCGAAAATTCGAATCAAAAATGCAAACTAGAAGCGAAAAATTGTTTCTATTGGATCATGACGAAAGTCAAATAATTGGTGCCAAGTTGCCATCTAATGTACAAGTGCTCCGAGTTTTGTTTTATAACATGCGTAAGGTGCAACTAAAACTTCGTGCGAGTGCTTCTTTAGTTTTGAAGGAAGTTGAGGTCATGTGGGAAAAAGCACGGATCCCTACAAAGAAAACGCAGCATAGCATTACAAAATTAGAATCGCTATACGATGATTGGAGGGCGGTACAACGAAATTCTACACGCCGAAGTGAACTTAAAAAAAAACGAGAGCAAGATTTTCTCGATAAAATGGATGACCTCTTCGATATTGCACACGCTGATGCATTACAATTAATACAAATCGAAGAAGACAAATTATTTTTGGAAAACCAAAGAAAGAAGGGACGACCTGGGTCAATGATTGGGACAGATCGCGTGGTATTCGAGCAAGAAAAGAAACAAGCAATACGAAAAGAGCAACAAGAATCCAGACAAATGCAATATGAAAGGAGTATTGCTGAAGGTACATATTTCGTACATCATATTTAATTTTTATACGTCTAAATATTGTGAATTATATTATTTTTATATTACTTTTACTATTTCTATTAACATTTTTATTTTTTTTAAACAAGTCAGAACAGTAGAATTTCAATCATCATCATCGTCATCATCCTCCATTGAATATCAAAGTCAGTTCCATGGCATTGAAAATGTTGGAATTGAAGATCCGGTGGATTTACCTGGTCCGAGTAACTCCAAAAGAAGGCGTGCTCAAAAACAATTTATAACGCCAAATCTGGTTGCCATGCTCGACAGATGCAAAGTGAGTGATCGCGATAGTATTGGTATCATCTCAACAATTGCACAAGCTCTCGGGCATAATATAGACGATCTAATAATAAATCGATCATCTATTCGCCGCCAGAGAACTAAACATCGTGCAGAACTTGCAAATAAATTACGCGAGAAATTTAATGATTGTGAGCTCAATGCAATTACAGTCCATTGGGATGGAAAACTTTTACCAGTTTTAGAGGGGACAGGAAAGATCGAAAGACTACCAGTGTTAATCAGTTCCAAAGGTGTGGAAAAATTACTAGGTATTCCAACGATTGCATCTAGCAGTGGAGACAACCAAGCTTCTGCGGTATATGATTTGTTAGAAGAATGGGGATTATCCAACAAAGTGCAAGCACTTTGTTGTGATACTACCGCCTCAAATACTGGACGCTACCAAGGAGCCTGCGTTCTTCTTGAACAAAAATTGGAAAGGGAAATTCTATATTTGCCCTGCAGACACCATATATATGAAATCATTTTACAAAGCGTCTTCAAAGAAAAAATGTACCAGTCTTCCGGTCCAAATGTTCCACTGTTCAAAAATTTTCAAAATGCTTGGACAACAATAAACAAATTGAATTTTGTATCCGGAATTGAAACACAATATGTCCGTCAAACAATTACAGATACAGTTATTCAAGAAACAATCAAATTTTCAACAGAAGTTTTACAAAGAGAGCAGCAACCTAGAGAAGATTACAGAGAATTTTTACAATTAATAATTATTTTCCTCGGTGGGACTCCACCAAAAAATATAAGCTTTCGAGCCCCAGGAGCTTTCCACCACGCTCGATGGATGGCAAAAGCTTTATATTGCTTGAAAATATATTTATTTAAACATCAATTTTCAATAACTGTGGAAGAAGAAACTGGAATTCGTGATATATGCGTCTTTCTCGCCACTTTTTATATAAAACCGTGGATTCGAGCTACAAAGACAGCGGAAGCTCCACGACATGATTTAGAGTTTTTGCAAAAACTCTATGCGTACCGCAAAATCGATAAAAAAATAAGCCTTATAGCTGTAAAAAAAATGTGCAACCATTTATGGTATTTAGCACCAGAAACGGCAGCATTAGCATTTTTTGATAAAGCTGTGGGAAAGTGCACAAAATTACGAATGGTGGAAGCGCTTAATACTGAAGTCGACGAATCGTGCAAAAAATTTATAATTAATCCGAATGATGTAGGAAACTATATTGAAATAGGAATTGAACATTTTATTTCTCAAGCTTCAAAAAAATTTTTCGAGCGATTCGCAATTCCCATTGAATTTTTAAAAAAGGATCCTGATGTATGGGAAAATGAGAACGATTTTCTATACGGATTGAACATCGTTCAAGGATTAAAAGTTGTTAATGACACTGCTGAGCGTGGTGTTAAACTTATGCAGGAATACAATCAGGTATTGGTAAAAAATGAGGAGGAAAAACAATATATATTACAAATTGTTTCCGAACATAGGAAACAGTTTCCAGATGTAAGAAAACAGTCACTATTAAAAGAAATATAAAATATTTACTCGAAAAAAATACTTTCACTTTTTATTCCTCCAAATATTCCTTTTCAGATCTGAAACTACTTTCTTGAATTATGTATTACATTATAAGTATGTTATAATATACGTATTATATTATATTGGGAATTGTTTAAAAAGAAAAATCAAAATATCTTCATTTGCGAATATTTGAAAAAATTTCTTAGACAAAAGTTGTACTGTTTGGCAAGATAAAAAGAATGCCAAATAATTTTTTTTTTTCTGAAAATCAATTTTTGAGATTTCAAGGTCATGATGTTTTTTTTCAAGTGATCTTATACTTTGTTTCTATATTGTTATAGAGCGTAAAAAGGCAAATTCAACGATATATAAAAATGTATATCAACGATATACTACAATGGAGAAAAACGAGTTCCAAAAATAAAAAAACTTCAACTGCGATGAGGCACGTCTTCCCGTTGTCCGATCGATTTCAAATTTTATACACATTATTTTTTCACCCAATGGCACAATCCTGGGGGGTGTCCCCCCCCAAAAACCTCAAATTTATTTTTCGACAAGAATAACTAAGGTCCACCCTATTGTATATGGTTAAATGATGTTTTCCCTGACAAATGGCGAGAAGCGATAGTTGTCCCCATCCCAAAACCTGGCAAAAACAAAACCAATCCCAATAGCTATAGACCTATCGCCCTCACATGTTGCCTGTGCAAATTATTAGAAAAAATTTTAAACAAAAGACTGCGGTGGTACCTGGAAACAAATAACTTACTAGATAGAAACCAGAACGGGTTCAGACAATATCGCTCCACAATTGATAGTCTCACAATGCTAGACACAAATATCTGTGAAGCCTTCCTTAAAAAACAACATCTAATAGCAATATGCCTAGACATCGAGAAGGCTTACGATATGATATGGAGACACCGAATTATACAAGTCCTTAAGAATTGGAACATCAACGGAAATATGCTTCAATTCATATCAAATTTTTTAAGAGACAGATCTATCCGCGTTCGTGTTAATGGTCAATTATCAAAGAAAACCATAGTCTCAAATGGAGTACCGCAAGGGTCAGTTTTAAGCGTAACGTTATTCCTGGTGGCAATTAACGATATCACCAAAACGCTCCCTAAGCCAGTTAAATACACCGTATTCGCAGACGACTGTACTATCTTTATTACTGGAAAAAATCCAAAACCCAGCCAACAAATTCTTCAAGATTGCTTGGACAAACTTCAAAATTTCGCCCTACAGACTGGCTTTAAATTTTCCAAAAATAAAACCACAGCAACCATATTCTCGAAAAATAGGTCTATCCAAAACCACCAGCTGGAGTTACACTTGGGCCACCACCAACTCATTATAACTGACACACCAAAAATTCTTGGCCTAACTTTTGACAGAAAACATACTTGGACCCCATTCCTCAAAAACCTCAAAAATGAGTGTTACCGAAGGTTAAATATTATGAAAGTGATCGCATCTAAAAGCTGGGGAGCCGAAATCCAAGTTCTATTAAAAACTTACAAGGCACTAATCTTATCCATGTTGGATTATGGATCAACTGTATATGGGTCGGCTAAACCACACATCTTAAAAATACTGTCACCAGTACACAACGCCGGAGCCAGGCTGGCAACTGGGGCCTTCCGTACCAGTCCGACTACTGCAGTATTGTGCGAAGCAAATCTCCCACCACTAGAAGTCAGGAGAAAACAAATGACCCTGTCATACGCAGCATCCAAAACCGCGACACCATCGAACCCCATCCACGACCTGATTACTGCAAGCACACTTCAAAACGATTTTGCAAATAAACCTAAACTACCGAAACCGTTGAGCTTCCGACTGGAAAGATATTTAGAGAGTTTACAGATCGATCTGCCTCCTACTATACCGAGAAGACAATACCAAAAACCACCATGGACGATAGAAACCCCCCGTATAATCGACAAATTCCTAAACGTAGGCAAAAACACTGATGCGAGCATACTCAAAACCCTATACAGTGAACTAACAAACGAATACCCAGATCACAAACAACTGTTTACCGACGCCTCAAAGTCAAAAACGGGAACCGGATGCGCAGTATGCACCCCTGAACATAAGTTGCTCTTCAAACTCCCAGAAGTTTTTACAATATTCAACAGTGAAGCAATCGCCGTTCTACAAGCCTTAAAATACATAGAGGATACGACACACGACGAGTTTATTATATTCACTGATTCCAAAAGCGTTGTGTCGGCTTTACAAAACACCCAAACCAAAAACACAATAATCCAGAATATCATTGAAATGTCTTCAAGACTCAGATGTTCCAAAAAAAAAATATTCTATATTCCTGGATCCCTTCACACGTTGGCATCAAAGGAAATGAAGAAGCCGACGCAGCAGCTAAACAAGCAACCTCCGACCCCGACGCACCCACTACAATGCTGAGTCCTGTACTTTACGAGGATCTGCAAAAGCACTTTAAAAAAGCAACAGCAGTATCTTGGAACGACGAATGGATAAATTCAAGACCTACCACTCTACACCAAATCCGCAAGAACACAAGTGATATCAGCCCGGCTATGTGTTTGAACAGAAAAGAGCAAGTTACACTTACACGAGTAAGAATAGGCCACACGAACTGGACACACTCCCACCTGATTACCAAAACCGAACCAAACACCTGCGATTCCTGCGGTGTGAAAAACTCTGTTATTCATACCTTAACCACTTGTCCAAAGTACAGCGGGAAAAGAACAGAGCATAACATACAAAATGCACTAAATATGTTACAAAAAGAAGACTCATGTGAAAACGTGCTAACCTTCCTAAAGGACATTGGAGTCTACAGCCTGATCTAGATACACCATACTCCACCGATTCATACTGTGGTCACTAATAACCTCAGAAGGTGCATGTGACCTTAAACTCGCAATAAAAAAAAAAAAAAAAAAGTATAAGTCTGGCGAAACCAAGTTGATGGCTGTTTATGTACTCTGTTATTTCCTCTTCTTCTAGGACACCTCTGTTAGTTACTTCTTGTTTCAGTGTTGCATCTTCATATTACAAAAGTAATATCGTGCTCCTCTTCTTTACAGTTGCATGTTGTTTAACTGTTATTCCGCTTTACATACTGAAAATTATCATTATGGTTCAATGCTCTGCTTTTGAATGCCACTTATTCCCTAAAATATTTGTATTAGAAAAACAGTGGGAACTTGCCATGAATCGTACAAATTTCAAGGCAACTAAGCATTCGAAGGTCTGCTCTGACCACTTCAAACCTACAGACTATTTGAAAGAAGGTTTTTATTCAGGTATCCACCACACCAAAAAAATATTAAGAAAAGGTGTAATTCCTTCCGTTTTTATTTGGACCAAAAAAGATCATGCAGTTGGAGTATTAAAAGAACCAGCAGAAGATCCTAATTTTAGACATAGTTTATTGCATGATTTTGAAAATAATGTAACTCAAGATATAAATTCTGTGGGTGAAGAGGAAGATGTCCTCAATGAACATATTGATGTTACGACTGATGTTGATGCATGAATTGGACACCCTTTGCCGGGGTTCCCTGTAGCACGGACAGGGCTGTAAAATTTATTGCGGCAGGCAATACTTGAGGTCTGGCCTGGTCGTCTGTGTTGCAGATGTGTACCTCTCAGGGTTAGGCCCGAATCTTCGTCAAAATTAAGAGGGACTTGACCTTGAGTGTTGCCAGATGCATCTTTAGGGAAAGTCGAGTTACCCTCACCGGCGATGTTTTCCCACCACGGTCTTTATTTTGCCCACTGTTTTCGGGCGACCAATAGCAATAGCGGTTTTCTCACCCCGGTTTTTTTCGACAGCCAATGACTGGGCTTCGTAGCCTTCTTGCGAAAAGAATGTACGCCTCGCTGGCAGATAGAAGCTAGATTTTGAATACAACGCAACACGTTCACTAGAGCTAGACTTGTACTTTGATTTTCTCCCTTATCCAACAGAAGGGATGGTCCTTCGAGTGAGTCTTGATAGCCGGCACGTTACGTGCAAACTCTTCAATGCCTGAACGATCTGAATGATCAATGACGGGTTAAAAACAACTGATGTGAGCTGTGCTATAAAGAATACTCCAACTCCAACTTTTTGTTCTATTGGCACTCAAAAAACATTTCAGTTTTATACATTAGAAACATTTAGAAATGATAAAGCAATACATTTCTATACTGGCTTAGAAACATTTGAAAAATTCATGTTTGTGTTCCATACACTATGTCCAGAGGCCTATTCTTTACGTTATCGTAGAAGCCAGGTACTAAATATAAGTGATCAGTTCCTCATGACTTTGATGAAACTGCGAAGAAATAAACAAGATTATGAATTATCATTATTTTTTAACATTCATCAAAGTTCAGTCTCTAACATAATTGTCACCTGGATAAATTTCATGCACAGATGTGGAAAATGTTAGATACGTGGCCAAGTAGAGAGATGGTAAATTTTTGTAAATTTACTCTATATACATAGTCCCTCTACTCTATGCCAGTATCGTCACATTTTTAACATAAAATAAAACAAAACACGCATGCGGCGTCGGCCGCGATCCTCATTATTTCAAAGTGCTGCCGTAATAGATTGGATTTATCTAGTGTAATAGATAATGGGTCTTCCTGAAAAAGAAGAAAAGGTTGGGCTTGATCGTTTCGGAGGAGGCGCTTATACAATTCCAATCGAACCTCACCAGGCAAGTTCGTTCAATTATACAATTGTATTTAGCACCTCCTCCTCAAGATCAAATCGTAGATGTTTAAAATTCTCATTACGGCGCACAGTGGTCTGGGTATATCTACATTTAAAGGCCAAAATTCTGATCTTTCTCAAACTTGGTGATTAAACTAATATTAGATATAAATGGATCGGAGGTTTCCATAGCCCTGTTAAATATATCTTCTAAATTACTTTTTCGGCTAGATTTCCGAGCATGGAACTGTCTATCGTGTTTGTAACATTTATGTTTGGATTCCGCGGCTTCTTCCGAGAAATATCCTGGAGGTAAAATACATTTTTCGAAAATTTGTTTCCCATGTACTAAAACTTTATGGACTGTTGGCGGCATTGGATACCATGGGTATCTTTCTTTAAATATGCGTGTAGTTTGAAAACAAAATGCTTCAAATTTCTCTAAATTAATGGCATATTGACACGATATTGTGATTAAAATTATTTTGAAATTTTGAAGAAGGGAATTATCTAAACCTGTTATCTCGCTTAATATTTCCGTTTTTTGGAAAGCTCGACGAGCTGTGTTGCCGTCGTTTGTATTGCCACTTCCTCCTGGTTTAGGTTTATCTATGTTCAATGCTAAACGTTCCCAAAATAAATTTTGAACTTCTATTTTCCGTGATGCAAATATTTCTTTATCTTCCTTTCGTTTTATCTGCCATTTTTTTATTTTAATTCTGTAGGATATGTGTATAACGCATTCGAAAAATCGAATCCAGGCATGTAGAGGGCTGATTCCATAATATAACCTTTCCTCTTCTTTCGGTGCAAACTCTATTGCGCGAAGATCCATAATTTCCAAAATTTGTTTAGGCCCTGCACCACAAATAGGACAGCGTTGAAACGATTTCGTTTTTGTTAATATATTCAACACCTTGCCGTCAATTAACGCCATAATTAATTTGAATTTTATCTTCAAAGTCTTGTCTTTGTGTGGCAAATTTAAATCTGATAAATTACTGATTTCATGATCAATATTTTGTTTTTCTTTAAGAATATGTTCTGCGGTTTCTTTAATGTACTCAAGTTTCACTGGCCTACAAAATCTTATAGACTGCGGAGTGTCATTGTTCCATAAAATAATATTATTGCTTGTTACAAATTTTAGCGGTATTAGCGTAGTTGCAAAAAGGGAACCATCTGTGCCAACTATATTTTCTGATTGTTCGAATCTTTGCTTATATATAGAATGTCCGCTGCTACCATCAAAACCATAGCTGAAAATAATTTCACATTGAATCACATCATCACTGCTATTTGAAACAATACTGTCGATTACTTCTGTTTGTAACAACACAATTCTTTGTACAGTATGCTCTACAAGATTTTGCAATTGAACTTGTGCAGTTCTTTCCGTGACGATAATTCCGGGTGGTCTACAATTTTTCTTTGATTCCAATATAGCGTCATATTTAGGATATATGTCGCAATGTCGCTGTTTACTTTCTAATCTAATATTGACATATTCTCGTTTACTTAGATTATTATCGTAAAGAAAAGCTACAGCTTCCTCAATGGAAAATGGTATTCGCTCTTGTTTATTGTAAAAAAGCAATTTCCTCATTTTTTTGGCGCGGTTAGGACTTCTCACTGTTTCATTTAGAACTACAGCTAAATTTTCGTTTCCTCTTTTACGTGCTGCCATACTTGTTGCATGTACGATTAAACCTAATTCTTCATTCATTTCTTTCGAAAGTTCTGCTGCTTCCCGTCTTTGTGATCGCGACGATTTTTCTTCATATGATAAACGAGACCGTCCTACAGATGTTGAAGCTTCTGAATTAATGTTACTATATTTTTCAAAAGTGAAATGCCCCTCTAACCATTCCTGATGATTCGATTTAAATTTGTATAATATTCGGTGAGAACGTTTCCATTTATTAGACAAATTACTGCAGAACATGCGCACTTTATCTTCAACTGATTTTTTGTAACTGTCAGAAATATCAGTCTGTTTTATTCCGTCGAAAATAAAGGCGGAAACGGCAGTTATCTTTTTATTTAAATTACTTTCATTGTGCCATGCGTTGAAAAGGTCTTCATTCTTGGAGTAGTACTGGTCTACAAAAATAAAAACTTTTGTATGCCCTTTGTACGAAAAAAAATGTTCGATGCAATATAGAAGTGAAACATACCTGAAGAATCTTGCGACATTATTATACGTATAAAGTCTTTGATATAATTATAACAAAAGTCCACAATATACACTACAACACTGTACACTATACACTGTTTTACTCTAAACTATGAAACTTATGAATAAAACTATAATACATGTAAAATGTAACTATAATATACATATATAACTAAATTTTAATTTAGAGAATTTATACTGTAATATATAAAATTAAATGAAAACTTCAAACTGCAAGAGATGGTTCACTGTGCGCATTCGGTAAAAGACTAATCCGAGGAGGCAGAAAGAC
Organism: Andrena marginata; assembly: GCA_963932335.1. Lineage (NCBI taxonomy): Eukaryota > Metazoa > Arthropoda > Insecta > Hymenoptera > Andrenidae > Andrena > Andrena marginata. The sequence goes on from OZ010662.1 coordinate 28,144,973, forward strand.
ACTTCGAACGAGACAATATCCAGTGTTTATACGAATTAATACTAACAGAAGATAAGGTCCACGCAATGAAAGCGTTTCAGATTTCCCTAAAACTCCTCAGGTGCCTTTCAAGTGGTTGCATAGGGACACGCGCCGCGTTCAGAATGCCAAAACTCCTCGCGCGACGGATTTTAAAATCACTATAGAGCCAAAGGTTGCAAGAAGTTGCAGTTATAATTTACATGATGTGAACAGCAATTGTGTAAGCTTTCATATAAAATAGGTCCGATGTGTAGCACTTCTAATCATTTTTTTATAAGCCTTCTCAAAGTTTAAATTGATATAAACATTGCACTATTTGTTCATGGACTAAAAAATGCCTATAACACATATAAATAACTTAAATATACTTCCTTACCTATATAACTGTATGATATAAACACGTATTTTGATGTTCTATAATGAGTAATTAAAACCATTAGATTCACATAAAATTTCATGATTTTGTCTTTGTAATATTATATCTAATCAAAGAATCATCTGAAAAGGGAAAGCTATGCGGATTTAGAAGCTCTGGAGGCTTGTCAATTCATAAAAAAAAAATGACATTGTAAAGTTGAAGTTGAGAAATTGAGTTTTGGCCACCATCCAGACCACTGTGCGGCGGCCCAACTGGAAACACTAACTGAAGAGTTAGTCTGAACAACTTTATGTTCCATATTACACATATTACTTCTCAGTATGGATAAGGCAAATTGTTGCTTATCCGATCTAACATTTCTATCATTAAATTTTATAAATGTTTTCGACTCTTTATTCCAGCTAGCTGTATTCCTAGCAAGGTCTATATTAACGCCCAGTCTCATTGCTACTGATGTAGATACGTGACGCGTACTATGCGCTGAGAACACGGTTGTATCTACGATACTAGTTAGAATCTATTTTACCCAGTGGCTCAAGGACCACGTAGAAATCGCCTTAACTGGTTCATTAGTAGATATACAGAGTCTTTTTAATGATGTAAAAAATTTAAAACTAATATATCATAATGCATTTCATGTTTGGATTTTGTAAACCAAAAACTGCTTACCTGTCAATGAGATCTTTTTGCTTGTCTTTAAGCGAAGCCCCACGTTTACGTAATAAATCTTTTAATTGAACAACGTTTAAATTACCATAATATTCATCTTTTGGGTTCATTTTAATAAATAAAGTTTTTAATTTGGTATGTGGATGATTTATTTGTAATTTGTACAAGAAAAACACGTCTGTATATTTATTATATCTAATAAAATAATTGAATTACAATGTTTCAATACAAAATCTTAATAACATACTTCATACATTCCACAAATTAAAAATTCGCGCGCAAATCATTCACACATGCGCACTCATGCAAAACCGCAGTACATGCGCTAGTGGCATCCTCTGCGCCGAGCTTTGCGTCATCTTCCCCATAGTACAACGAGACATATTTTTAAAAACACGTAGCATCTCAAATTTTGACAACTTACCTTATTTCACACTGGCCAGGTTATAACCTGGCTGTCAGCTGTCAAAATTTGGAGTAGATTGCATAGTGAAGGTAGCGTTTGACGAATGAAACATGTATTAGTTCGTTTTGGCTGAAGGTGTGCGTGTAACGCGTAGTATACGTATTATGTTTGACGAAAAATTTCTTGAACAAGAAGGAGAATCATGAAAAGGAGAAAAATCTTACCGTTTTCGACTGATCAATGAGACGATATTATATCTCTGTCATTCGTGGACCGATTTTAATGAAATTGGTCTTATTCGAAAGCTTATATACGGTTTACATAAGAAAAATGCCTTTAAATTTAGAGAATATTGCAAGCGTGATGAGATAATTAATGAAATAAGTTTCGGGTTAGGTTGGAATAGCCCGGGGACGAGTAAATGATAGCGGTAGCGACAGTCGACATATACAGGGTGTCGATTCATGTACTTGGCGTCGAGACGCTCCCGCGTCTCTAGATTATTCCTTCAGAGTTTGTTAAGCAACAGCACAGACGAGGTATAGGATAGACCTATCACCTTATGGGACTTCGTGTCACCACCCAAACTGTGTTACCGACCCATAATTTCAGGACTGAATTTACCGACCTCTGTTCATGAACTTCGTACACAAATTTTTATTTCAAATAATTTTTTGCTCATATCTGCACTACAACCATGCGCCGCACAGTGTGCGATTTTGGACAAAAATCGCTAGACAGCGCAAATCTTGACCGATTTCAATGTTTTTTTTTTTAAATACTCGTGAAGGGCTCAGCAATAACGGAGGGCTGCAGTAAATCCTGTATTTTTTGGTCTAATATATAAATAACATTATTTAGCATAACATCGCATAAAAACGTACACTTTTGAAATTAAAGATATTAAAAATTAATTTTTTGTAAATTTAATTATAGCTATAAAATAAAAAATTTACTTCAAATTTACACCATTTATGTTTTAAATAAACTGCTAAGTATAGCTGATTTAAATCTAATATTTTTAAATTATAATTCATTTTATTAGTTTTTTTCTTATTTCTAATATAAAATAAAAAATATGTTTTTTGTTTTTTTTTTAAATTTTTTTAGGAATTGTAATTAGAATAGAATTTGATGTGGCAACTAATTTTAATATAATTTGTTAATATGAATTATGTGCTATGTTACATGCATTCAAACACGGGAATGGTGGGGATTCCGTCGCGCGTGGAGACAATCTCGAACACTTGAACTACGAGGCTGTCACCCCACCATTCCCGCACTTTTGCTTGTTGGCGTGAGCCCCGAGAGTCACGTATCTTAAATCCACAAATCTAACTCAGATCCCTTTCGAGACTAACAATCGGTATCTCCCTCGCATTCGGTTCTTTACAACTTGTTTCTCAATACTGGTTATATAAATTGTTCTTTTTTGCTCACTTACAATAATTTAAAAAATGTATTACAAAATTAATCACTTGACCTTATGTAACATGATTTGGGATTCAAACTCGAACCAAATGGATAGCAAAATAGATGAAATTGTAGAGAATATTGGAAGTACTAATTTTTACAGTGCAAATCAATTATTTCAAATAAAGAGTAAATTACTGAACATCTTTTTTCCACAATATCTAAAGAAGTGGAGGAACAAGAAAGTTATGCGAAATAAAAAAACTTTCTGTTCTAGATATGAACATTTTTTAAAAAAGGATTTTGTGGTCGATCTGAAAGATGATTTTAATAGCAGCTCATTAAATAATACTGCAGGCAGTCAATTAGCTGAGACACCTGTTGTAAATAGAGGTCGTCCACGTCTATCATTCGAAGTGGGTTCAAAAAAAACAAAAAAAAGACGTGCAGATGAACTCGCTTCACATTATAATGAGGACGATTTGATGAAAGCACTTGAAAGAAAAACAGAAAATTCTGAATTTAATTTTGAAATGAAAGCTAACAATATTCTAGCTATGTACATGGATATAGACTTGACAGCAAGAAAATACAATAAATTGCGGACTTATAATACGAGAATTACTGGTACAAATTCATATCCTCCTTATTCCAATGTTGTTCAAGCAAAGACACATTGTCTTCCAGAACATTTGAAATATTCTGAGTCAGGAGCAAGTGCAAATTTAATATCTGTTCTAGAACACACTACAAAAAGAATTCTTTTACAATTAGATAAGCATGTGCTGATGCAGTTGTCTGGTGAGAAATTAGTACTTGTTGGAAAATGGGGTATGGACGGTGCAAGTGGTCAACAAACTACACGCCAAAAGTGGTCAAGTCAACATTCAATATCTTTAACAGATGATAAAAATTACGATGCAAGTTCTAATTATGATATTGATAGTCATCATGAAAGAAATGGTGATGATGTTGATGACGATGATGATAGTAAAAATAAAACAAATGAAGGTGCAACTAATGATGCTGATGAGAATTTGAACGACAAAAGTAACTGCAACGAAAGATCTATTAATCTTTTAGACAGTGCTGTTTTTATAGTTTCTTTTGTTCCCCTTAAGTTAAAAGTTAAGGATGCTGATATTTGGTCAAATAAAACTCCATCATCAGTCCACTTTTGCCGGTGTATCAAATTTGAATTTATTAAAGAAACTTATGCATACGTAAAAAACGAATACGAATATTACACAAATCTACTGAAAAAAGTTGAAACATATTGTTTTGATTTGAATGACATGTCATTTGAAGTAAGTTTTGATTTGAAGTGCACAATGATAGACGGCAAAGTGTGTAATATACTAACTGAGCAAAAAGCTTCATCTTGCTGTAATATTTGTCGAGTTGGACCTAAATTTATAAATAATCTGGATTATGTGAAAAGTCTTCAAAGTAATGAAGAATACTACAAATTCGGCCTTTCTACACTCCATTGTTGGATCCGTTTCATGGAATATCTATTACACGTAGCGTATAATCTTGATTTTAAAAAAGGTTCAGCAAGGACAGCCGAAGAAAAACTGTTAAAGAAATTAAGGAAACAAAGTATACAAAATTCTTTAAAATGTAATCTTTCGTTACATGTAGATATTGTTAAGCAAGGTTTTGGAACAACCAACACTGGTAATGTAGCTCGTTCCTTTTTTGCCCAAGCCAAAGCCGTTGCAAAATATACTGGTTTAGATGAACATTTGATCCAAAGATTATATAATATTTTGCAAGTTTTAACTTGTGGTAGAATGATCAATTGTGATAAATTTAAAACATATTGCTTCGATACTGCAGATATTTGTGTGCAGTTGTATGAATGGTATAAAATGCCACCATCCCTACATAAAGTTCTTATTCATGGAAGCGACATTATTAAATCATTTGATTTACCGTTTGGCTGGCTATCAGAAGAGCCACAGGAAGCAAACAATAAAATTTTTCGTAAAGCACGAGCTAAACATAGCAGAATGTGCAACAGGCAAATGAGTAACAAAGATATTTTACATTATCTCTTGATCTCATCAGATCCCTTAATTAGCTCTCTCAGACTGAAAGAAAATAAAAAAGTTAAGCACTTAACGGTTGAAGCTGAAGAAATGTTATTAAACATTTGAATGCATGTAACATAGCACATAATTCATATTAACAAATTAAATTAAAATTAGTTGCCACATCAAATTCTATTCTAATTACAATTCCTAATAAAATTTAAAAAAAAACAAAAAACATATTTTTTATTTTATATTAGAAATAAGAAAAAATCTAATAAAATGAATTATAATTTAAAAATATTAGATTTAAATCGGCTATACTTAGCAGTTTATTTAAAACATAAATTTTGTAAATTTGAAGTAAATTTTTTATTTTATAGCTATAATTAAATTTACAAAAAATTAATTTTTAATATCTTTAATTTCAAAAGTGTACGTTTTTATGCGATGTTATGCTAAATAATGTTATTTATATATTAGACCAAAAAATACAGGATTTACTGCAGCCCTCCGTTATTGCTGAGCCCTTCACGAGTATTTAAAAAAAAAAAACATTGAAATCGGTCAAGATTTGCGCTGTCTAGCGATTTTTGTCCAAAATCGCACACTGTGCGCCGTCCCGGCGTTTGGAAAGCTGCCAGCGACCGCTGGACAGCAGTGATCCCCGAGCTTCGAAAATTTTGGGATGGTCGCTTTCAAATTCACGTGGCAGAGAGCTATTGGGAATATCCCGGCCCAGGTAAGCGAGCCGGGCGCTTCGATTTTATTGTCAGTTTACCACTCGCACCCCAGATTACTGTAATGAGGTTTGAAAACAATGTCGACCGGTCTCGTACCCGTCTCAATTTCAATATTTTTAGCTACGGCAGGGTTGACCACGGCATTATACCCCTGTACGGAGAGACTTTTCACCATCTGCGTGTAAAACCACAATAATGGCGCATCGTTCCAAAGAATGGAAAATCAGAATTAAAACTGACATCAAAAAAATAAAAATGCACTAAAAAGTAAAAAATAATTTTGTTCCTTATTTACTCTACGACACTCAATTTTGTTTACATCGGCGTCTCATTAGTTGCACTGTGTAAATCTGGCGTCGAGTTAAAATAATTGAGTGTCGTAGATTAAATACGGAACAAAATTATTTTTTACTTTTTAGTGCATTTATATTTTTTTGAAGTCGAGAAAACCAGAACAGTAGATTCTGAAGTCTGCAAGCGCATTGTTGGACGTGGCCGAAGCCGCGACGTCGAGCCCGTCGACATCGACAAAAGAACGAGACGGTCGGCGGCCAACGAAGGCAGTCTCCTCAGAAGACTCTTCTGCAGCCGCTCGTATAGGACGGTCTTGTCGAGCACTTTATGTATTCCAAACCTTAAGCCGGGGCCAGACCTGAATGAGTATACGCTGAGCAGGCTGAGCGGCGCACGAATATTCTGATGTGGACGGGTGAAACGGTAGCTAGGGCCGCATGCTTCTACGTCAGAAAGGCTGAGCGTGAACGCATATGCTAGTGTGGACGGGTCATTCGTGGTGATTCGGCTCATTCGACCCGACTCGGGGATGCCGGCGAAGGCACATGGCCTGAGCCGACCGTTGTCGGTTTTCTTCCGCACATCAAAGGGAGTTTGGAGTGCATTGCGTTCAGCGTGGAAGATAGAGGCAGAATGTGATACTTTTCTAAAATCCTCGATATCTCGGATTTTCATGATATTGAAATACACATATGGTAGCCCATATGAAATTAGGGAGGGTTAAGTCCTCATTTTTGCAGATTCGAAATTGTTTAAAAAATACAAATCTTCAAAGTTTCCTGCTTTCGGTGATTTTTACGAAACGCCTACAGAAATTAATTTTAATGTCTTAAATTATTGAAGGCATAGACTAAATAAATTTAATCCATTGCTAATATTGACATAAACAGATAATCAAAAATTTAAAATTTACATTTTGAATAATAATAATAATGCAATTAACATATGATAGACTTTAAAGCTCTATTGTACTGAATAATTTGTCTTTCTTTTCTTCACTACACCCTGCATTGTTCTTAATTCATATAGCCAGGCCGACTCGCTGTTGTGTTAAAAAATCACACGAGATTACTCGCGGGGGCAGCAATACGCCTCGTGGAGGGACGCAGGTAGAAAATGAGGTGTCCGCTGCACTGCGCGTGATCCCGCCTGTGACGTGTTCCCTTCGAATTGGAGACTGATCGGCTCGGCTCGCCCAGAAAAATTGACGAGCTAGACGAGGCGTGCCGGCTCGCGGAGCTACGACCCGTCTGATTCCACCTAAAGATAGTGGAAATATTAGCCTCCTTTTCGGCCGCGTCCAGATCTGAATAGAACCCCGAACCGAACGCCACTTGATACTCCCTAATGCCCCCGTTCCTACGTGTGGAACGTATATTTCTAGCGATCTTCTTCGCCAGTTTCGACAGAGTCTCGTGGTTCGCGACAGCTAAAGATTGAAGGACAGAGAGTGTTTGGAGTAGTGCAGACGAAAGGATTGCCTGCCATATAACACCGAGGAAGGGACCTCGGGACCCTCGACCAAAGGAAGGTCAGGCTCGCCGCGATGTTCGGGCTCTTCACAGCCGATGTTGGTGAAATCCCAGACCATCAAAGGAATGGCTCACCCACATAGGGTAAACAACTGTAGTGGTGCATCCCTGTCCCTCACACCACCATGACTTGTTGTCGTCCTTACAATTGGGGGTGTCAAGTAGTTTAAAGAAGCAAGACAAGGTGGTAATAAACGAAGAGTGTCCCACAGACCTTTCCAATGTACCTACGCCTACGGGATATGGAAGGGATGCCGATGGATTCCTTATATTTTTCCGATGAAAATCATTCCAAATTTCATATAAATCCGACTATTTTTAACGAATTCAGCTTGAAATGATATAAAACAATTTTTCCTGAAATTTCCTTCATTATGGTCTGAATTACATTGTTCTTGGTGTCAGTTTCATCGGCGAAACATAAGGAATAAATTGACGTCGTTTTCGCAAAGCTGTGATGAGAAATGCGGAACTCTTGAACATTTCTGAATTTTTAATGGTATTCCAACCGTTTGAAGGATCGAAACCCATCAAATTCGGTGAGGCACTGCAGGGGGTTGTCCTAGCCACGGGGTACCAGGTGGCAACTCTTTGACACGCGTCGGTGGACAATCACTCTGTATTGGTAAACGGGATGACTCGGAGGGTTGAGCTGTATGTTTATTTAGCTAACTATGTAGCACACCATCTTTACGACTGCGGAGTGGGCTAAGTTAAGCACAGAAGTTGGTGAAGAAAGATACAATGGCACTTTCGACCCCTCCGCATGCGTCATTCATGCGCGCTCAGCCTGCTCAGCGTATACGCATTCAGGTGTGGCCCCGGCTTTAAATATATTCACTTCGTGCATTCTAAATACCATATACTCCCCCCCACCCCACCCCACCCCCTTAACTATTCAGTTTCCTCCATCAAATAAAAAAACTTTGATATGAAACATCTTTTTGCTTTTTCAACAGTTAGAAAAATAATAGCGTGTCAAAAATAATATACAAACAAATCGGACATAATGTATAAACTTATTGAAACATCCGAACGTCAGTTAACATTAATCAGTTAACATCAGTTAGTATATAGTTTTAACAAATTAATTTTTCTAATAATTATGGAGGAGAATGAATTCCTTTTTCAAAAAATATGTATCCAATATTTTTGGCTACTCTAAAGAATTGCACCAAAATCGGTGTGTACGGGTTCGATATGTCCCTTTTAAATAATATAGTACAGTAGAAGGATATTATTATTATTATTGTCATTATTATTATATGTCTGTATTCTATCGTATAGACCATCATTAATGTATGCGCAAACACATGATGAATAGGTGATTTAAGCAACAGGTGCTCTTAAAAAACATTTAAGCACTCTTTTCACAAATTACGTTATTACAAGCGAATGAAATTTGTTTTGCGTTAAATAAACCGAAATAGGATAGCAAAGTTAAGAAGGCGAATGTGATATCGTTTTATTTTCATCCTTCTTTCTCTTCCGTTGAACGGAATATGTTCATAAGACGATTTTTAAATTGTTACTCTGATAGAAACATGTGTAAATCGCGGGCTTTGACTCGCAAAACATAACCTAGTTTTAGCCGTCCTGAATTCTAATTCCTACCATGCGTAGCGTTACAATCTGTTTCGAGGCTTCACCGGTAACGTGGCATGCGATACTAAAATGGTAAGGGGGTCCCAGGACCAGTGATGCCAGAATGAGGACGGCTTCCCCCGAGAATTTCCCCCACCTCGCATGCACGCTACGCCGCAGCTGCGTGTCCGTGAGCTCGGCGCTTCGGACAACGTCGGGAAGACGAGAGAGAAAACGAATGTGCGTCTTTCTCTCTCGCTCTTGAAACGCTCATCCACGGTGAGGTGCAAGCGACACGCGGCCGTATGCGATCTAGAGACGCGGTACCGTCTCGACGCCAAGTACATGAAAGACACCCTGTATATGTCGACTGTGGCTACCGCTATCATTTACTCGTCGCCCGGCTAATCCAACCTAACCTGAAACTTATTTCATTAATATCTCATCACGCCTGCAATATTTCCAAAATTTAAAGGCATTTTTCTTTTATGTACGGTTTATGTAAACCGTATATAAGCTTTCGAATAGGACCAATTTCAATAAAATCGGTCCACGTATGACAGAGATATCATAATATCGTCTCATGGATCAGTCGAAAATTTTAAGTTTTAAGATTTTTCTTCTGATTCTTCTTGTTCAAGGGATTTTTCGTCAGTATAATACGTATATACGCGTTACACACACACACACCTTCAGCCAACACATGTTTCATTCTTCGTTCGTCGACTCTCGGGATTATTCGGCATGGATCGTCGTCCGTCATTGTACAACATATACTTACTTATATATATATATGTACTATTTTGAATTTTATAACCTACCAAGTGCTAAGTGTCAAATAAAGTAAGTTGTCCGAATTTGGAATGTCACGAGTTTTTACACTACATAGGAGACTGAATTATTGTCTCAATTAATAAGGTAAGTCGCCAAAAATTTTTTAATAGATTTCTTATGTAGAGTCGCAGACTTGGAAGTTGTCCGGAGATGGTTCGACTGAGAAGCATCTCCTTTCACACAAGTTTCTGGAAATTTGTACCATGCATGTACAAAAAATAATATATATATTGTAGTAAAAAATTGCACTGCATTTAAATTGCCAGATATTTGTATTTGTATACCAGCAATTTAGAGTTTTTATGTAAAGCTTATTATATTATAGAAATGAAGGGGACGCACAGGCTTGGATAGTAGAATTGAAGGGGACGTACAGGCTTGGATGGATAGAAATGAAGAGAATGCACAGGCTTGGAGGTTGTCCGGAGAAGATTAGATAGATAGACAAAGCATCTTGTGTCGCAGAAGTTTCTGGAACATTGTCAAATAAGGTAAATCGACAAAATTTGTTTAAAGACATAGCATTAAGAATTATTAAGAAAATAGATTATGGTGGACTGCTTGCAATGTAAAGCAAGTCACATTAGTGAAGAAAGTACGCTGAAAACACATCTCCCTTGATGCTTTTCAATCTTTTGTGAAAGACATTCGTAATACTTTAAAATCCACAGTTGTTGCCACGCTACTCATGAATTCATTAATTTTTCAGATTCCCATTAACAATATTTCAATTCACCAATATACATACTAAATTAATTTTATTCCAACACCAATAAATTGTGCGTTAAAAATTTTGGATCTGTTCGTTCATTTTCGCTGAATTATTACCATTAGCATTTAAATTTCCTGCAACAAGACTTTCTGCCATACACTCTCACCTCCTTCGGACACATTATGTAGTCTCTACACTCACTGTAGCAGAAGGCAACTCTATTTCTACATAAGTAAGTTCTACGTTAAGTTGTATAACTAAAATGTGGCTTTATATATATTTACAGATAATCGAAGCAGAAGATAATGCAGAGTGATCTATGTCAGACTATATACGCACAAATTTTCAGGTAGGGTTTTGCATATTCAATGATCTTAACATATGAGCATGTGTGATAATTTATAAATAATTAATAAATGTGTCCTATTTTTCAGTGAACGATGCAGACGAAGAGAATTATTTCAACAGCTGATAGAGAAAGTAATCCTGTTACATGAGCAAATAAAATTAGCTTTGTAAAAAGAAGTGAGATCCCCAAAAAAACTTTAAAAAAGTAAAAAATACGCCACGTACATGAAAATGTCGAGGACAAAAAAGAGTTTATCAAAAATCACAAAAAAAAAATAGTATACATGAAAAAGTCGAGGAAAAAAAAGAGTATTATCAAAAAATAAATACAAAAAAAACACCAAAAGACAAAGAAACATGAAAAAGTCAAGGACGAATAAAGTATAATTAACAAAAAAATATAATCACATAAATAAAAAATAAAAAATATAATTACAATATAAAAAAAGATGTGAAATCAAAATGAGCTGCAAGTACATCACAAAAAAAGAAGAAAATAATATAATCAGACAAAAAAAGAAAATAATATAATTACAATATAAAAAAAGATGTGAAATCAAAATGAACTGCAAGTACATAAAGGTACTTTCCAACTGCGCTTAAGATGACACAACTACATATACACAGCTAAAATGCTGTGTTATTCCATTACTCATATCGCGGACATTTTAATTAACCCATCAAAAAGAATCCCATTTAAAAACATTGTCGTAAATTAATAGCTTTACAAAATTAATGATATACAAAAATTGCGCCAATCATAACAATGGCTATTCATACAAAGAAAAAAATGTATTAAATAATATTAAGCAGATATATTTTTATACAAATAAATATTTTAATACGAATAAATATTTTATTCAAAATACTTGGCGCTGCGCAACCGAAAAAATGTTAATTGACTTAGTCTTAATAATTAACAATAACTCCCTTACAATCTAAAATACATAAACATATACATATTAGAAACACAGTCAGATTTATTGTACATATATTTAACTCTAATATCATACGTAGCATATGCACACGCACACATACGCACATTCACGAACGCACGCACAAAAAAGAAAGATAGAAAAAAGATTAATTCAATTTATACATATTTATTCAGTTTAGCAACACCAATTCGGGGCGCAGCGCCAAGTATTTTGAATAAAATATTTATTCGTATTAAAATATTTATTTGTATAAAAATATATCTGCTTAATATTAATTAATACATTTTTTTCTTTGTATGAATAGCCATTGTTATGATTGGCGCAATTTTTGTATATCATTAATTTTGTAAAGCTATTAATTTACGACAATGTTTTTAAATGAGATTCTTTTTGATGGGTTAATTACAATGTCCGCGATATGAGTAATGGAATAACACAGCATTTTAGCTGGGTATATGTAGTTGTGTCATCTTAAGCGCAGTTGGAAAGTACCTTTATGTACTTGCAGTTCATTTTGATTTCACATCTTTTTTTATATTGTAATTATATTATTTTCTTTTTTTGTCTGATTATATTATTTTCTTCTTTTTTTGTGATGTACTTGCAGCTCATTTTGATTTCACATCTTTTTTTATATTGTAATTATATTTTTTATTTTTTATTTATGTGATTTTCGTCTTGAGTGCCTCGAGATACACTTTTCACTTTCTGACATATGTATAATACTCTTGTAATGAAAAAAATTTGGAAAAAGTTTTGTTACGGAAATCACGTTTTAAGACCTCCTGATTATGTTTTGACTATTTAGAAAAGAGCTTTTTTTAAATATCTCATATATATTTTTTTAACACGATTACGTTTAAACGGCAAAATGGATTTCAATGAAACTTTATATTTAAATTTTATGTATATAAAATTCACGAAAAGTGATAATTATCCCGAAAAATGATAATTACCCGTTATGATTCTTCGATTTTTCAGATATACGAACTAAATTCTACATTAAAAAAAAGATTAAATAAAGTTCTTCTGTAACTACTTTAACAAAGAAAAATGTACATTCATAATTTCTTGTTTTCATTTTCCACACTTTTTATTCGAGCTATTTCTATTTTTTAAACCTTAAAATGAATTTTTTTATTAAAAGATGAATATTTTGATACTGTAAATTGGTGAACTTTGTTAAAATTAGAATCCACTCTTGACCAGTAGCATGGACGCTGTAGCAGCCTTCGATAAAAAATATTTTTCAGAGTATGATCTAAAATCTAAAATCTAAACGTAATCACATTTCGCGCTAGATTTTTCAATAATTATATCAAGTTGCGACAAAGAATCACGCACTATTTATAAATTAATTACGCGCAGCGTGCACGCTACCGCTCGATGGAAACTATGGGAAAGTGGTGGTCTCTTCCATCGGGAGGGAAATGTGGACGATTCGTTATGCAAAGCTAACATCGCGATATACGGTACATTAAAATGTGTAAATCGGTATAAAGGAATTGTACATGAATAAGAGAGAAAGGTAACTGGTAAATGCATCTGAGGCTGTTCGGTACTGTCACCATTGTCATGCTGTTATTTCTTTTAGCCTTTTCTTCGCTTTTTCTCTTTTCTGAATTTTTCTTACTATTTTATGATTTCCTATGTATTCTTTTCGTTTCTCGTTGCGAAGGTTCACTCGGGCCTGGTTTTCGTCAAGTACATTTGACGGTCAAATCCGCGCGAACCCAAGTGTATATTTTGTTTACGTGAGTAGGTATACTAAAGGTGGCCGTTCCAATGGGCGGCTACAGCCGCCAGCGACTGCGGCCGGCGACTGCGGCTGTAGCCGCGTACACTGGTACAATGGAAAGCATTCATCTCAACTCCAATGGGCGACTACGACTGCTACGGCCGCGCCAGGATTGCTATAGTCTATGCGCGTCTGGTTCATGAGCAGCCTAGGCTACTCGAGACACAACACAATGCCATGAGTGTCTGTTTTCCGCCATAACGGCAGAATCTCCTAGTCGCACAGCGGCTGTCGCTCTACTCCTCCAGAAGCAGTCTAGCGACTCTAGCCGCTCTGCGATTCATCGTCACATTCGGACAGATTATCCAGAAATAAGGAAAGAATTCAGAGTCCATAACTTATGGAATTATGTTTTTTTATATACATATTTCTTGTAAACTAATAATATGAGCTCTTATAAAAAAAAGGTAAAAATGTCATGACGGCTACATCTGATCTGCGTGTAAACACATGTCAAATTTTTTGTTTTGTGCAAAATTTTAAATCGTGTCTTTTAAAGTTTGTTAAAGTAAAGTTAAAGGGGCCAGAAATGATTAGTATCGATTCTGCAAAGTAATAGCAAATAATTCGTTATATACAGTTATTTTTCCATAAGAAACCCATTGAAAAAATATCAGTAATTGTCGGCTTTTTAGTTACCTTCCGCGAACTTGTGTAATCAACATATATTTGTCCTTGCAACTGCGAAAACAAGATTTGACAATATTTTCCAATAATGGAGTAATCACCTGTATTCTATATCGTACAGTGGGCCTGAATCCTAAGAAATAGGGGAAAAATGCAACATTTCATATTTCGCGTTGAAAATGCAGAATATTACTGAGCAAGTTCATAAAAAAAGTGTTAATATACAACTCATAACAAAGTTTGACGTTATTTAAAAAATTAACGTCAACAATTTCAATAAAACTAAAAAAAATTGGATAAATATACATACTATGGAAAGTGCAGAAATATCTGCAAACCTGTATCCATGTTATACTGGTACCAATGTAATAGATACTATTGCCCGATGAGAAGATGAGCTACTACCCACAAGCTGAAATGTCACAGGGGCAAGGGGAATCGCCCGCTTTATCACGTTGAGTTTAAAAATAGAAAAAACAAATTAATAGATGTAAAAAATATTAAATTATACATCACTAGAAAGGAATAGGTTTATCCTATTTTTTGCCACAAATTTCATTCCGATATCTTAAAAGAAACACCCAAATCTCATTGACTTCTTCAATCCGGCAGATAAACACAGCACGATGTACATATAAAAAAAGGCTAGTCTTTCACTGTCCTCGAGACCTCATACAACAATAGACCCTTCTTTCAAGTGCTCGAAAAGGGCCTGTGCGGCGCGTCGTTGCACTGGTGGGGGCCATGGCGTCGACGCTTAGGTATAGGAAATACCATTTTCGACGACGCCAGTTGCAGTCGCTAGCGGCTGTAGCCGCCGGTCGCAATCGCTGGCGGCTGTAGCCGCTCATTGGAACGGCCACCTTAAGCGGGTTCTAAATCAATTGGTGACGAGGGGGTGAAGCGGGGCAAGGGGTACCGCACCATGGTGAGGGGGAAGCGGGTGGGGGGACCGCGACCCGAGGAGGTGGGGGAAGCCGGCCCATGGAGCGTCTGGAGGGGGAACACGTCTCCTCGACGTGCGGAGGGGAACGCGCGAGCGCGCTAGCTCGCTCACACACACACACACACACACACGCGCGCGCGCGCGGTGCGTAGTCAAAACATAGGGAGGTATGACGCGTAGAAGATGCAAGTCGAAACCTGCATTTTGTTATCTCTCTAAAAACATGTAATGGTCGAAGGTCAATTTCCGAGAATAATGAGGTACGGCGCGGAGAAGATGCTGCAAGTCGAAACCTGCATGGTCCTATTGCGTAATAACTGGGTCAACACATAACGATCGAAGGACAAGTTCCGAGAATAACTAGGTATGACGCGTAGAAGATGCAAGTTGAAACCGGCATTTTGTTATCGCGCGAACACCGGAGAAGTATGATATTTACACCGCTCTCCCTATCTCTCTCTCTATTTCGCTCTAGGACCATAGTCAAAACATACGGTGGCACGACGCGTAGAAGGTGCAAGTCGAAACCTGAGGCGATAATCGCGCCACAAACATATAACTGTAACGATGGAAGGTCCACTTCCGAGAATAATACGCAGCATCGGTGCGCGAAAATTCAAAGCGGACCGACGACGCTTCTGTTCGCGATAATGATCGAAGGTCAACTTTCGAGAAGAATACGAATATGCTTAAAAGCGTGATATGACTTAAGGTATAATTCTAAGTATTATTCCATTGCGATGCAAGGGTGTGGAGAAATGTTGTATATTTAAGACAGCTCGCATCTTCGACAGGACATAGTGCGAATGGTAGCGCGTCGGAAAGAGTCTTTTTATTTGAAGTGATTGTATACGTGTAAAGAACGAGAACATGGAAACGTTCAAGAACGCGTTTGTGGCGTTGTCGCGGATGTCCGAACTTTTGAGGACCACCGCGGAATTTCGCGATTGGATGGACAGGTGCGACGAGACGATACGTTACATGGGCGCGTATCAACGAGGCGAACGCGTACTGGTGTGGGAGAAGCAGCGAATGGTGTCGTTGCTCGCGCGAACGCAAACATTGCGCGCGATAGTGCGAGGACGATTATCGCGAGTAGGGTGCGGACACGCCGCTCAAGCGACGTCATCGAAGGTCGTGTGGGAGGAACTGGAGACCGCGTTCGAGAAGCGTTTGTTGACCGGTATCGTGATAAATGTGGGGGCCGTCGATCCACGCAAATTCTTCGAGAATGCCCGTCGAACGGTGATTTCGCGCGTTACGAACGCTATTACGGAGCATCGCAGCGTGTCGGTGAACACCGTTCTCAACGCAGAATTCATGTTGCGGGACGATACGGACGTGAAGAGTTTCGCGACGCGTAACCAAGTACTGTTTATGGCGTCGAATGTTCGCGAGTGGTACGCGAAACAAGTGGTTGCTCCGACGTTGATCGCGATGGAGGAGTTTCAGGAGCGCGAGAGTGGCTGGACCTTACGGGCAGTACAGAATCTCCTGATCAACGTGAACAAACATAATCCATTGCGTGCCGGGTACGACGTGCCGCTTCCGCGAGTGATCATGGTAAAAAGAGCGGTGGTGAACGTTCGATGCAACGACAACACGTGCTTTTTGCGGTCGGTCGTCGCGAGTTTGTTTCCGGCTGATACAAACGGGGATAGGATTACGTCGTATCCACCCTATGCGACGGTGCTCCGTACGGATGGTGTGCGACTCCCCATGTCCCTGGACCAGGTTCAGAAATTTGAGGTGGCGAACGACGTATCCGTGAACATTTATTTATGGTCCGACGAGGATGGTTGTGTACCTGTACGCGTATCCGGTAACAAGCGAGAAGAAGGGAGACATGCGAACGTGCTGCTGATCCAAGATCCCAAGGATTCGCAGCGGTACCATTTCGCGTGTATCCGCAGTCTCTCCCGCTTGATTTCCAGCCAACTCAGCAAACACAAATGCCAAGTATTCGTTTGTGATAGGTAAGTAAATAAGAATAATAATTTTAAAAAAAAATCGAGCGATACGTAATAGATCAAGAAGAAGAAGCGTTTACATTGTTTTTTCCCCTACGTTTCAGGTGCCTCAACGTTTTCTCGTCGGCGGAGCGACTGCAGTGGCACACCGTGGACTGTATGGGGTTGAACGAGTGCGCGGTGCAATTGCCGTCCGAAGAGGTGAAAATTTTGCGGTTCCAGCATCACGAACGCAAGGAACGCGTGCAGTTCGTCATCTACGCGGACTTTGAGTGTTTGCTGGAGGAAGTGGAGCAGCCGGCGATGGAGCGTCGCACGTACGAGTATCAACGCCACAAAGCTCACAGCGTGGGCTACTACGTACAATGTTCCGACGACCCGACTCTGTGCACATATCGAGCATATCGCAGCGACACCGACTGTGTGCAGTGGTTTGTGCGCGAACTGCGCGAATTCGCGAACTTTGCATACTCGTGGTTGTGCGTCAAGAAACCCATGGCACCGTTAACACAGCAACAGTGGCGGAGTTTTCACGGGGTGACCGCGTGCCACCTGTGCGGAGGACCCTTTGATCGAGGCGAGGACGACTGGAAAGTGCGAGATCATTGTCACTAGACGGGCGAGTACAGGGGCGCGGCGCACAGATCGTGCAACTTGCGCTACCAACGTTCCTGCACGATTCCCGTGGTGTTCCACAACCTGTCTGGCTACGACGCGCACTTCGTTATCAAGGAGTTGGCGAACGCGTTCGAGGGTAAGATCAGCCTCCTACCGTTAACGAAAGAACGATACATATCGTATACGAAGGACGTGGAGGACCTCAGGGGCGATGGCAAGAACTGGAGAAAAATGTTGAAGTTCCGATTCGTCGATTCGTTCAAGTTCTTGGCAACGAGTCTGCAGAAACTCGCGTTGGATCTCGGGAAACAGCGATTGACGATCCTCAGACGCGAGTTCGAACATCTCCCTGACGAACAATTCGATCTCCTCACAAGAAAAGGGATCTTTCCGTACGATTACGTGGCGTCGTACGACAAATTGAACGACACGCGACTACCGCCTCGCGAGGCATTCTACAATCGCTTGAACGATAGCAACGTATCGGAGTCTGATTACGCGCACGCAACCAACGTGTGGAGCGGTTTCCGTATACAAACGTTAGGCGAGTACAGCGATCTGTATCTGAAGACTGACGTGCTGTTGCTCGCAGACGTGTTCGAAAACTTTCGTAGTGCATCTATCGCGAGCTACGAACTGGACCCCGCGCATTACTGTACGTTACCGGCGTTCACGTGGGACGCGATGCTAAAATACACGCGCGTCGAATTAGAACTGCTCACCGATGTGGACATGCTGTTGTTCGTGGAGCGTGGTATACGCGGCGGCCTGAGCCAGTGCTCGCACAGGTACGCGCGCGCCAACAACAAGTACCTGCCGACGTCGATGTACGACGCGTCGCAACCATCAACGTACTTGATGTACTTCGACGTGAACAAGCTGTACGGATGGGCGATGTCTCAGGCGATGCCGCCCGGAGGATTCCGATGGCTGGACGATGCGACAGTGTCCAAGTTGAACGCGAACTCCTTGCCGGCGGAAGATGGACCAGAGGGCTACCTGCTGGAAGTGGACCTGGAGTATCCGCGGGACATTCACGACAAGCACGCGGACCTTCCGTTCTGTCCTGTGCGCGAGCACGCACCCGTCGGTAAGGAAACCAAACTGATCGCCACGCTCCGCAACAAGGAACGATACGTGATTCACTATCGATACTTGAAGCAGTGTATTCGACACGGACTTTGCGTATCGCGAATTCATCGCGTTCTACGGTTCGATCAATCACCTTGGTTGCGCGACTACATCACTTTGAACACGGACTTGAGGATGCGAGCCACCAGCGATTTTCAGAAAACACTATACAAACTTATGAACAATGCTGTGTACGGAAAGACGATGGAAAATGTGCGAAATCGAGTGGACGTGCGACTGGTGACGCGGTGGGACGGACGGTACGGTGCCGAATCGTTGATCGCAAAACCGAATTTCCACAGTCGCGCGATATTTTCCGAACAATTAGTCGCTATCGAGATGCGAAAACTTAAAGTGAAATTCGATAAGCCCATATACGTGGGTATGAGTGTGTTGGACGTGTCGAAAGTATGCCTGTATGAATTTCATTACGAGTATATGCGCGCAAAATTTGGCGATAGGTGCAAAGTGTTGTATACGGACACCGATAGCCTCTTGTATTAGCTACAGTGCGATGACGCTTACGAGGAGCTGAAAAGTGACGTCAGTGCGCGCTTCGACACGAGCGATTACGCGGTGGACAACCCGTACGATATGCCGCGCGTAAACAAGAAAGTGCCGGGTCTAATGAAAGACGAAAACAACGGTGCCGTAATGACCGAGTTCGTGGGACTGCGGTCCAAGATGTACGCGACTCGAGTGTGTGACGCTACGGCGGCGGCAACGATCGAGACCGAGACGAAAAAAGTAAAAGGTGTGAAGAGAAGTGTGGTCGCGGACGAGATACGTTTCGAGGACTATGTGCGGTGTCTTCGCGATCACGCGCAAACGACGATTCGACAGAACCATATCCGTGCGCGATTACACGATGTTTATTCCGTGACGGAACTGAAGACCACGCTCAGTCCGTACGACGATAAACGGTACATACTTCCTGACCAGGTCAACACCCTTCCGTGGGGACACTATCGGATTCCCGAGTGCGAGAACAGCGATAACGATAGCGATGCGTGTATGGATACCTCTTAGAGTGTGTGTGTGTGTGTGTGTGTGTGTGTGTGTGTGTGTGTGTGTGTGTGTGTGTGTGTGTGTGTGTGTGTGTGTGTGTGTGTGTGTGTGTGTGTGTGTGTGTGTGTCTATGTATATTCGTTTCATTAATGTCGTGTATTTTTTTTCATTCATGTATATAAGTACGATACATTGTATGAGTGTAGAGGAGGTTTTTAGTGGGTATGCCAGAAATGGAGAGTCCCACATAACCCCGACGTAACCGTTGTCTCGGTATGCGTAATGCATTTTCCCCCTCTTAAAAAAAAAAAAAAAAAAAAAAAGAAGTATGTAATGTATGTACGTAGAGAGGATAATTACAAAAAAAAACTGTATTGTAAGCGCTTCAAGTGTATAAGTATCATGATATATTGATGCTTTATTTTATGTTTTAAATACAGAGAATGAAATAAACGATATAAATGTATATTTATTTAATTAATAGTAATAAAGAGCCACTGTTGCATCACAGAACATGCTTTTCCTGTATCCACGAGTTCTTGGACGAGTCGAATCCCAGCCATTTCACGTACGCTCGATTCCCCTTGCGACGAATAATCTTCTCGATCAGATAGACGTCCGGATTCGCGACCGAATGCAGTTCGTACTCGTAGAATCCACCCGAGATCGGTTCTCCCGCGGAATCGCGTAGAATGTATGTTACAGGGTGTGTTCGTTGTACCGCGGTGATTTCGAAAACCTCGGTAGATCAGTTTGGCGTGTATCCCTTCTCGAAGATCGTCTTGAATTTGCTCACGCGTACTTTATCACCAACGTGGAATTTAGCGCGTTGTAGTCGTCGTTGTTGCCGTTGTCCGACATCTGATGATACGATGAACGGTAAACGAGTCGCGGAGGTTACGTCGACGGGTCGCGCGTTGATCGTACGATGTTTACGATGATTGTAGGTGTGCACGAGCGTCGGTAGCAGATCCAACCAGCGATAGGAGGCGTTCAGGGAAAATTGTTTCCACATCAGATTCTTCAGCGTGCGATTGAAACGCTCGACGATCGATGCTTTCATCACGCTGTACGTCGAGTAGTGGTTGATCTTGCGAGACGTTACGCATCGTTGAAACTCCGCATTGTAGAACTCCTTTCCCATGTCGGTTTGTAGGTTTCGTGGACATCTACCGCTTCGTCGCAACACGGAAGCGAATGCCCCGGTAACGTCGCGACCGCTTTTCGTTTTCACAGGTACGGCCCACGCGTACTTGCTGAACGTATCGATGATCGTAAGTATGTAGTTGTGACCACGATTGAGAGTTGCATACGCACGCATTTCCACCAAATCTGCCTGCCACAGATCATCGTAGCCAAGACTCACTACGTGCCGTCGTAGGAAATTTCGTCTCGCGGGAGCGTGCAGTTCGTCTACCAATTGTATTCGCTCTATACTGGTATCCATAGCGATGATTGCGATAACGTTCCACGATTAGCAGTAGCAGATACCGTACCAGGCGCTCGAAACACGTGCGGGATTGTCTGGTTTTGTGTTCGTTATCGTAGTAGTCATTCATCGCCGCGCTTCCTTGCGTTTCTGCACTTGTGCGGTCGATGCCGCAAGCTCGTCGAGTCTATCCTTCAAGTGATCAAAGCGTCGTTGCATCGATGTATTTATCGACTTTTCCAGATCGTCCAAACGTTTGTCCATCGCAGTATTTATCGCAGTCATGAAAGCATCCAGTCGCTTCGTAGTCAATTCATACATGTCTTCCTCCATAGTGTCGAGGCTATGTCCGACGGTACGCTCCATATCATCCACGTATCGCTTCGTCGCGGCGTCTGTATCCTCCTCGGGATGTGTCACGCGACACATCTTACGTTCCATAGCGTCGAACGCGGACCGATAGGTGGTCAGACACAGCGAATTCTCCCGCACGTAATTCGCGACGTACGGACTCAGCGAGCGAATCGGCTCCATGCGTTGATCGTTGTCACCGGTAGCGCTAGCATCGGCGGTACTACTACCGTGCAAAGGTGTGCCAAACTTGTTCACCGACATGTTGGGTGGGCGGTGATCGCGAACGAGACTGACGCGTCGTCGATCCGACCGATCAATTTACGATGAGACCGGCTTCGCGAAGTTCCTCCACGATGGAGGCGATTTCGTTATCGTGTCCGGTATGTCCGGCGTCGCGCGACGCCAAGAGCAATCGTAGTCTATCGACCAATTCGTTCGGATCGTCCCAGTACACGTAATCGATCGCGTTATCGGTAACCGTCATTGCGTCGTCGATGGGTAACCCGCGACCTTCGCGCGCGATCCCGCCGACGTCGCGGTCTCCGAGACTCAACAACACCGACAATATCCTCCTGTACTTGTGGCCCTTGTTGCCTAGCGTGGGCTTGCTGGCCGAATGGTCCCGTCGATGCGCGCTCGTCGTCAACAAGATGTCGTGGTACGCGTCGAGATCAGCATTCGTGTACGCTTGCTCGTTAGGCACTCGCATGAACAGTAGTTCGTACAAGCCTCGCGTACCCGCGTATCGCTTACCCTTCACGCTAACGTCGTCGTTCTCGCCGATAGTGAGCACGGAAATACCGATCATCAGCTGTTGGTCGTCGTCGTCTAGGTACACGACATACACGTTGTCGATCAGTTTCTTGGTGTCGGTGAAGAACAAGCGCAGATATTCGCACGACAGCGGTCCGGCGGCGTTTCGAGTGTACGCGTCGAGGTTTTCGACGGTGGTGGTGGTGACGATTGGTTTTGTTTCGAGAACTTCTCGAATCGTTTCGTCCCTCTCACCATGGTCCGGCTCTTGTTCCTCGGTTGTTTCGTAGACGGTGCTGTCGTCGTCGTCGTCGTCGTCGTACGAATCCGAATCCGGAAGCGGCGTCGTTTCGGGTCGTATCGTCGCTTCGGCTGTGGACGGAGTAAAGGATAGTCGTTTCTTCTTCAAACGTTGTTGTTGTTGTTGTTGCTGATGTTTCCGCTTGACGAGCAGCGGTCGTGACTTCGATGGTATCGCTGGACTCGTTTTCAACGCCGCAGTGTTCTCGACCAAGTGTTTCAGCGGTTCGACGATCGGACGCGCACTCTCCTCCGCGGCAGCTTTCGTCGTCATTTTACCGAGTTTCAGACTCGTGTACTTCCGTCGTATAGCGTCGCTGATTTTAGCAATTTTCTCCTTCGTCTCGACGTCTCCCGGCTGTTGTTGTTGTTGTTGTCTACGACGCCGTTTCTGTTTCATTCCTTGTTGTTGTTGCGTGATCTCCATGTTGACATCGCTAGTAGCTGCTTCGTTAGACATCCTGGCTGTGTTGCTCGACGAAGGGCTCGCGATCTACTGAGGTCCACGCGATACCACAAACTCGTTAAATCCTCGTCGATACCGACCGTCGTACATGGCACGATCCTTGTCGATGACCACGAAATCGTAGCGTCGTCTCCAACATCTCGCGCACAGGTCGTTGAACGCCTCGAAGGCCATGTCCGTGTTCACGTGATCGTTGTACACGCGACGCAAGTTCGTTCCGTCCTGTTTGAACAGCACGAGAAAATTCACGTTGTCTCTGATCAAGTGTTTCGGTATTCGCGCGTACGATTGACACAGGTAAAAGCAATCCACGTTCGCGTGCCTACCCATGGAGAAGTATTCGCGGATCGCTGTCTGTTCGTCGCACGCCACGTCGTCGAACACGAAGATCGAGTCGGGCAGAGCGTCTCTCGGCGGAACGATCTCGGCGGTCTCCGAGTAGGGAAAGTACCCGAGTCCGCCGACGCGCGATAACACTCGCTCCAGATATCGATACTTTGGCTGTCGCAACGATTTCGAGTACACGTACACGTTCTCGAAGCGCAAACCGTTCGGACTCTCCAGCAGGCTGAGAAGCACGTTCGTTTTCCCGCACCCGGACGGACCGCAGATCACGGCTCGCACGCTGTTCGGCAACAACGAACCGTGCCTGCGCGAACGACTCTCGTCCCACGCCAAATCCTCCAACGTCCTGCTCGCGGTCACGCGAATAGCGTTCGGTTGTTTCGCGAATCGCATGTTCTCTCTCTCTCTCTCTAATCTGCCGAAACCGTAACGTCACTACTATTAATACCCGCGACACATGTCGAGCGAATCAGAATCGTAGCGCTCCCTGAACCGATCGCTATCGAAGAACCGTCCACTTACGACTGTCCTTGCATCCCCGTGTATCCGTATTTTCACGCGTATGGTCGCGGTAACGCGTAGACCAACAACAACAACAACGAAGAAGAAGCGGAAGAAGTCAACGAAAACAGGATCGGGACTCGTGAACAGGCTCATAAACCGTTTACCGATAGAGCTACACATTCCAGGGTATCAGTTCTGCGGACCGAGAACGCGTTTGCTGAAACGATTGGCTCGCGGCCACCGAGGTATAAATCCGCTGGATGCAGCTTGTCGGGAGCACGATATCGCGTACTCGAGTCGAAAGGATTTGGCGGAACGACACGAGGCGGATCGCGCGTTAGCCGAACGAGCGCGAGAACGAGTGTTCGCGAACGACGCGACTTTCGGTGAAAAAGCAGCGGCGATTGGAGTGTGGGCCGCGATGAAAGCTAAGACTAAACTCGGCATGGGCGTAAGAAGAAGAAGCGGAGGAAGAAGAAGAAGAAGGACTACGGGACGGAAACGCAAGTTCAGAGGGCAACGACGCCGTGTCTTACCGGTAGCGAAACGTGGCGGCTTTCTTCCGCTTCTTCTGCCCGCTCTGTCGGCTATCGGGGCATTAGCCGGTGGAGCTGCGGGTATCACCAAGGCGGTCAACGACGCGAAGGCCTCGCGAAAACAGCTGGAAGAAACGTTGCGTCATAATCGGGCGATGGAAGGGCGAGGAATGTATCTGGCACCGTACAAGCGCGGCGACGGCATGAACCTGAGACGACGACCAAGGAAAAAAAAACTCCGCTCGACCGAGCATGCGGCGATAACGCGACATCAGGTACAGCAACAACCTATGACGAACCTGCAATTAGAGCGCGAGTGCATCGACGTACCGTTCTTTCGAGGGGTGTTTATGCGCGACACGCTCCCCGCGCGCGTACGTCCAAACGAATGCGGTATCGCGAATCTTGACGAGAATCGCGGCAAAGGCACGCACTGGGTGGCATACGCGAAACGCGGAGCGCAAGTACAGTATTTCGACAGTTTTGGGAATTTGCGACCACCCGCGGAACTGATCGATTACTTCAGACGGGGAACGACAACTACGATCGCCATCAAGTACGATCGCTTTCAACGTTTCGACCAGACCAATTGCGGCCACTTGTGCGTACAATTTCTACGACGAAAAGCTCTGGAATTTTGACCTATACGCTACCCGAGATAAATTGACGCGCTACCGTACGTCCGAGTCACTTTCTCTCTCTCTATCTCGCTCGCGTAACCTACAGTGGTACGATGTCGCTCACGCTCACGTTAACGGGTCGGAGCAGCGTGCTCACCGTCAATTATTTCCCCCCGATAGATTTGAGCGACGGACAGTACGAACTAGGACTCGCCGACTTGGAGACGTTTCACACGATACCGAACATCGACTCGAGCAACGATACATTCTACTTCGTTCCGACCAAGAACAAGAAAACCGCACTCCCCAGCACCGATGTCGTTCGCGAATACATTACAATCCCCCACGGCTCCTACGAGTTAGACGCTATCGCCAAGCACTTGAGACGTCGACTGCTCGAGCGATATCCTCGAAGACGCGGTGACAACGAGAACGGTAACGATGATGACAACGATGAATACAACGAAGACGACAAGTATCCACTAGTGCTACGAGCTAACAACAACACCATGAAAAGCGAACTGTACTGCTCGTTCTTCGTGGACTTTACGCAACCGAACAACGTGGGCTCGTTGCTAGGATTTTCTCCGACGCGTGTCTTATTGCCGAGAATCTGGCACGAATCCGACGAACCCGTGAACATTATAAACGTTAACGTGATCAGAGTAACGTGCAACGTCACTACCGGTGCGTACAGCAACGACAAACCGGTACACACGATACACGAATTTTCACCTCGCGTACCCCCGGGATATAAGATATCGGAAACTCTGCGACACGTCATTTACCTACCGATCGTTGCACGAGCGATACACGATCTAACGGTACGCATCGTCGATAGATACGATCGTCCTATAGATTTTCGCGGCGAGGAAATAACGATTCGCCTGCACGTGCAGCGGCGTTCGCGCGCGATAAGATAGCGTGAGTGCGTATGTAGCATGTTGGTGTTCGATCGCACGGACGACTTCGCTGCTACCGCTCCTCTAGTCTCTGCCACGCATTATCGTCAAGACGAAACACCAACGACCGCACTGATAATAAAGACAGGAAGCGGAACAGGAACAAGAGGAATAAGAAGAGGAAGAAGAAGCGACATACCGTTGACTCATCGAAACGCGCGTTTCTTACGAACTCTGGGATTCATCGTAACGTACTAATATATCACTTATACACGCATGTCTAACACGATGTATACCATACTGGACGTGACGAATACACCGACTTTCGACGATCGTATCACGAAGATCGAGGTGCACTCTTACAATCCGTACGCCAACACGACGTTCGACAATAACGACGAGATAAGAATACCCATTCAGCAACAAGATGTGTACACGCTCCCGTGCGAAAGTCACCTCTACGTCGAAGGACGCGTCTTTTTGATGACACCCGCGACGGCGGAACAGGAAGCGAAAGCTGCGAGAGTGTTTCTGGACAACAATTGCGTCGCGTTCATGTTCGACGAGATTCGATACGAATTGAACGGAGTGGAGGTCGATCGTTCCAGGAATCCGGGAATCACCACCGCGTTGAAACATTACGCGTCGTTGTCCATCGATAGGAGCAAGGCGCTGATGAACGCCGGTTGGGACCATACCATCGCACACGACAAAGACATTTTTAGTAGCACCTCGTTCAATTTCTGCGTGCCCATGAACACGTTACTGGGATTCTGCGAAGATTACAGACGCATCGTGATGAACGCGCGACACGAGTTGATCCTGATTCGCGCGCGACTCGATACAAATGCGATGTACGCGGCATCCCTATCCTCCGCGATAATACCAAAACTGGAAATACGCAAGATACAATGGCGAATACCGCACGTTGCGTTAGAAGACATGCAAAAACTATCGATGCTACGTCTCCTGCAAAGCGATCGTCCGATCACGATGAGTTTCCGATCGTGGGAACTGCACGAGTGTCCGTTACTGCAAACGACTACGAAACACACGTGGACCGTGAAAGCCTCGTCGCAGATCGAGAAACCGCGATACGTGATGTTCGGTATGCAAACCGATCGAAAGAATAATCTCAAGAAAAACGCGAGCAGATTCGACGCGTGCAAACTCGCGAGCGTACGATTGTTTCTGAATTCCGAGACGTATCCGTACGACGACCTGAACCTGGATTTCGATAAATCTAAATACGCTCTCCTGTACGATATGTACGCGAAATTTGCCCGTTCGTACTACGGCCATGGCGAACCGCTGCTGAACGCGGCCGAATTTTTGCGATACGCCCCTATCGCGGTCATCGATTGTTCTCGACAGAACGAGTCGGTGAAAAGTGCAACGGTGGACGTGCGAATCGACTTCGAGTGCAGAGATAACGTACCCGCTAATACCACCGCGTATTGTCTGCTCATACACGATCGCATCGTCGAGTACAGCCCTTTGACGAACGTGGTGCGAAAACTCGCGTAATTCCAACGACTACGTCTATCACTACTATACCGATGAGGATAATCACCAAAAAGTCAGTCGCTCATCTGCAGCCGTCGGTGACAGTTGTTGTTGTTGTTGTTGTTGTTGTTGTACTACCTAACAATGTTATCCGTCGTGGTTGACCAGCAAGGCTTTAAGACCGAACGCAACACGTTCGTCGCTAAGGAAATTGCGATTCTCGCGAATAATCATGACACGGAAACGACCATCTGTCATTGGATTTTCGAACCACCGTACTCGTACGCTCGCCTGTCATCGTTCGAGAAGCGTCAAGCTACCTGGCTCACGAAGCATCATCACGGGCTTCGCTGGTCCGACGGCTGGGTACCGTACTACAGGCTCTCAGAAATGCTCGCCCGCGAGCTCGCAACCGCCGACGTGGTGTTCGTCAAGGGCATGGAGAAAAAGATCTGGTTGTCGCAACTGCTCCTACGAACAGATCCACACATCGAAGATATGGTTGAGATGTACGAGACGAAGAAAACGAAGAAGAAGAATGACAACGACTCCGACGACGATTTCGACGAGAACACCGACGATGGCTTCGACGTGGACAACGATTATTGTAGAATCTTGCCTGACACGGTCATTCCTAAGCTGAAAGCAATGCCTGTAACGAACACCGTAAGATGCGCTTTCCACAAGGGCAGCGGTGGTTGTATGTGCGCGCTAGAAAACGTGCAGAAAATTTGGACGTATATGCGATCTGAAATTTAAGGTGAGTGGCACATTTCTAGATTATACAGGGTGTAACCAATCCTACGATCTGCTTAACCGTTTCTTTCTATTGTTGCTCCAGGTTCCACGGAGCGTATGCGGTCTTCTTCCTCATCGTACTCCATACTCTGCTTGATATTGTTCCACGGAGCGTGTACAGTATTTTTCCTTCATCGTACCTCATACTCTTACTGATATTACTATTGTTCCTAAAAGCTCACTGCACACTTCTTCCTGCGATGTTTTTTCCCTCTCATCACGTTTTTTCCTTTTTCTTTTGTTTTTTTCGTACTGTGTACAACTTCACCATCCCCACCACCAACAACAAACTATACTGTTGCACATGTGTGTGAGTGTGCAGACCACTATAAAAGAGGTTCCGATCTGTTTTTCGGACCACAGTACATCGCGTACGTTCGTGCCTGCACAGTCACTATCCGCAACCGTTCAGTAGACTCAGTTGTAGTCCGTATTCGAAATGTTTAAACGACATTGCAACGACACTTTCTACATGGGCGAGAACCGCCTCAACCGCTGCAACGCTGCGGATTTCCCTAGTAAACAGCACCGTTCGAATATAAGGTACGTATTACACTTTTTGCATACTTTTTCATTTACACGAAACAGTTCGAATCATCAACTTTGCGCGTGTGTTTTTTACAGCGATAAATCCACAACATCGCCCAAGAAAGCCATCGTTCGCATCATGGGGCGTGATTATCCCTTAACCTTGACTACCTACAAACGCATCGCAATTGGAATCCGCATCGATCGGGATTCGTGCTGCGTTGAAATCGCCATAGTCGACAACAAATCGAACGAACTGTGCTTCCCGATGTCTACGTGGAAACTTTTGCTGCAACAAGAGCCGGAGATACTTCAACGTTTCCGAAACGACGCAACTCCATCGCCTCAAGATCCTATCATCGTCGATCATTTACGCGTCGACTTCACGCAAATCAACAATAAACGAATTGTTAAAATATCGGATGGTAGTTGCACCATATACATGACCGAAGCTACGATACGCCAAATGTTCAAATACGATCGCTGCATCGATCATACGTTCTCGTGGTTATCGGAAATTCTAAACTCCGTCAGTAGCAAGTACGCTTCCTTTGTAGCCATTATACGCGCCGCTACGACACCGGCCGCGGGCTATGAAAAACTTATTTCCGAAAGCGAATACTTCGAACCGCATTCTTTGTTAGATTGTGAATTATTAGCGTTATGCTTGGATTCGATTATACGCGATGCTCGCAACGTATCCCAATAATGTATACATGCCTCTTTGCTTTACCAATAAATACTTTTTTCATACGAAATCCTGTATTGTCTGATACCATGCACGATCCTTTCCTGTCCGCACAGAATATCATTTTTCCCAAAAACTGTGTAACGTTCTTTCGATGTTCATTTCTTACAAAAAGGTATGTTAGGATCTCGAAACATCTATACCTCTTATTACGCATTTCGAATAATATATATTATATTGTTGCGAGCACCCTATGGATGGAATCCATGGCCCGCTGGTGCTCGCGACGAAGACAAGGGACAGCGAGAAGAAGGCGATCTGATCGATCGCCTGTCAAGCTGTCACTTGAGATACAGACGCCATTGCGAGCAGACGTAGTCCCGAACACCTCTACCTGATTAATTACTGTTATTTAATTACTATTATCCTTGTTAATGTTCACGTTCTGTTATTACACATTAAACTTATATTATGCCAACGCGAAAACGTAACATTGGTGTCAGAAGTGGGATGCCCACTCGAAGTGGGATGCCCACTCGAAGTGGGGTGCCCACTCGCGCATCCGCGGCCTCCACGAACCCTTCTCCTACAGCGACGGGGGATGCCTCTATCCAGGAACTCTTCACCTCCCTGCAGTTAAGCATCGTGGGCCAGATGAGGGAACAGAGGAGGGAGGACGAAGCCCGCTGGCAGAGGGAAGACCGTCGCAGGGAAGAGAGGGACACAGAGATCCAGCGAACACAGGCGGCCTTAGAGGCGCGCCTATCGAACGTGGAGGAACGAATTCAGGTCGTAACCGCTTCGTTTCATAACAGCCATAGTTCGGTTAGTGGCAGCGCGAGCCTTCGGAGTAGGGAGAATGCACTTGTAAATAGTGTTCCGCCGACGCATATCCCCACGCCCGTCGGTGCGCCCGTCGCTACCCCCGTGTCGGAACCACACGTACTCAGCTTGGGGTACGCGGTGAAACCGACAATTTTTGATGGGAAAAATTCGTGGGAAGAGTACAGGGTACAATTCGACACGATCGCGCGCGCGAATGGTTGGAATGACCAAAAAAAGGCTACAGCCTTGATTGCTGCCCTCGGGGGCACGGCAAGGAGCGTCCTTACGACGCTCTCCGCAGCTCAATGCGAGAACTTCGCGGAATTCGTTTCCGCGCTGGAATTCCGCTACGGGGCGAAAAACCTATCGAATTTGAACTATGTACTCTTCCAAAGCCATAGACAGCGAAGAGATGAGAGCATCTCCTCGCTCGCCACAAAAATAGAGCGATTAGCACAGTCCGCTTTCGCCGAATGCCCGGTGGAAACCCGCGACAAGTTAGCCGCGTCCCAATTCGTAACGGCATTGTCGAGCTCGGTTATGCAGCGGGAACTGCGACTCGGCGGGTTTACGTCTTTAAGAGCCGCCGTGACCAGAGCTCTCGAGATCGAGGCCGTCGAGACGATGTCTCGCCACCCCACGGCCGAATCGCGAGAACGATACGCGGAAAAACGGCAAGCTAAATCCTCCAACAATTTTGAAAGGTGCCCGGCGAAGCAGCGGAGATTTGCAAAACCCGAGGAACGAACGGAGGACCCAAAATGCACCGAAAGAACACCGAAGTGCTGGCTCTGCGGAAAGTTGGGCCATCTACAAAAGGATTGTTTCAAGGCCAAGAACGACCAGCCAAGAGCCGCTCCTACGAAGAAACCCGAGGGAAACGGGAAGAGGACGGCGTAAGGGGGAGACGCCGGACCGTAAAGAACAGTCCCCCGGTCGTCAAGAGTGTGGCGATGCAGGAGGCGACTGAGCGTCAGGGGAATCCGGCCGACGAGATTTACGTATGTGGAAAAATTAACGGAAAATCGTGTAAACTTATCCTAGATACAGGTTCTCCGATCAACCTTCTGGAAAAAGAATTGTGCCCGAGGAAAGACTTCCAAAAGACAGAAACCGACATTCGCTCCACTACGGGAGAGAAAATGAAAGTGTTCGGTAAAACGAGCATGGAAGTCAGCGTTGGAGAGCTGTCGAGTGTAGAAGACTTCTACGTCGTGGAAATGGTGGAAAAATGCATCTTGGGAGCGACGTTTCTGAGGAAACACCGTTGCAACATCGACCTTTCCCGGAATGTGTTGTGCCTTCCCGGCAAAACGGAGATACGCTTTGGTGAGCCAATTGCCGAGAAGAAGAAATCAGAAGAAGAAGGGGAAACGGTCGTCCCACAGCATTTAGAAGAGCTGTACACACGTTGCTCATCAGGTTTGTCAGAAGGACAAAAGAAACTATTTGCTGAATTATTGTACGAATTTCAGGACGTTTTCGCCACGGATTCGAGTCAGATTGGGAACTGCGACCGGGTGAAACACACAGTTGACACCGGAGACTGCCAGCCCATAAAGCAGGCACCACGGAGGTTGCCTCTACACCGTCGAGCAGAAGTAGAAGAGTTACTCAGGAAGATGTTAGCTCAGGGCGTGATCGAGGAATCGCAGAGCCCGTGGTCTTCCCCGATCGTCCTCGTGAAGAAGAAGGATGGAAGTATACGGTTCTGCGTGGATTTCCGTCGTCTGAATGAGGTTACCAAAAAGGATTCGTACCCTCTACCTCGTATAGAGGATACCCTGGACGCTCTCACTGGATCTTCCTGGTTCTCAACCGTGGATCTGCAGAGCGGATATTGGCAGATCTCTATGGACGAAGAAGATCGAGAGAAAACTGCGTTTTCTGTGGGAACGGGACTGTGGCAGTTCAAAGTGATGCCCTTTGGACTCTGCAACGCCCCTGCCACATTCGAGCGACTGATGGAAAACGTGCTTCAAGGTCTGACCTGGAAAATCTGCTTGGTCTACTTGGACGATATAATCATCTACGGGAATGACTTTGAACAGGAGCTCGAACGCCTACGGTCAGTGTTTTCTCGTTTACGTGAAGCTAAACTATTGATGAGCCCCAAGAAATGCTCTTTCTTCTGCCGAGAAGTAAAATATCTGGGCCATATCGTAACAGAGAGTGGAGTTAAGACAGATCCGGAGAAAATTAAAGCCATTTCGGAATGGCCACAGCCAAAGAACATCACGGAATTAAGAAGTTTTCTAGGATTATGCACGTACTACCGAAAATTTGTAAAGGATTTCTCCAGGATCGCCAAACCCCTGCATCGCCTCACCGAGACCAAACAAGACTACCAATGGACCGACGAATGCCAAAGAGTTTTCGAAGAGCTGAAGAAGAAATTAACCGAAACCCCGATACTAGCATACCCAGTGATAAACAAGGACTTCATCCTGGACACGGACGCCTCTAATTTCGCCATAGGCGGCGTCCTCTCACAGGAACACGAAGGACAGGAAAAGGTCGTAGCCTACTTCTCCAAGACCCTGGGAAAAGCAGAAAGGAACTACTGCGTCACCCGGAGGGAACTACTAGCAGTAGTGAAATCCATCGAACACTTCCATCATTACCTCTACGGACGAAGATTTCTAATAAGGACAGATCATGCAGCGCTTCGTTGGCTGCTGACCTTCAAACACCCTGAAGGACAGGTAGCCCGTTGGATCGAACGACTACAAGAATACGACTTCGAAATTCGTCACAGGGAAGGAAAAGCCCACGGAAACGCCGATGGACTCTCCAGAAGACCGTGTATCGAAGAAAATTGTAAGAACTGCAATCGACTGGAGAAGAAAGAAGCAGAAGGAGAAGTACAGACCACGAAGAAGATTCACAGGATATTTTGTGAAGAAGACAAGAACGAGTGGAAACGAAGTCAAGAGAAGGATGAAACGATCGGCTTCATCCTTAAAAAGAAAGGAGAAGGGGAGAAGCCCGATTGGCAAGATGTTGCTCGTTTCTCCCCGCAAATGAAATATTACTGGTCAATCTGGGACTCGCTGGAAGTTCACGAAGGTTTACTTTTCAGGAAATGGGAGTCCCACGATGGTACAACGACCTCGTGGCTTT
This sequence comes from Andrena marginata, assembly GCA_963932335.1. Classification (NCBI taxonomy): domain Eukaryota; kingdom Metazoa; phylum Arthropoda; class Insecta; order Hymenoptera; family Andrenidae; genus Andrena; species Andrena marginata. The sequence goes on from OZ010662.1 coordinate 28,178,657, forward strand.
TGGTGGTACCGCACGAAAAGGTTGCAGGAGTCCTGAAGGAGTTCCATGATGCGCCAGCAGCTGGACACTTCGGAGTAAACAAGACCTTGGCAAAGATCCGCCAACAGTTCTTCTGGTCTACGTGTCGACAGGACGTTCAAGAGTGGTGCCGGCGGTGTGACACCTGTGCGGCAAAGAAGGGACCACGTCAAAGGGGAGCAGGGAACCTGAGAGTATACAACGTGGGAGCTCCGTTCGAGAGACTTGCCCTGGACGTTGTGGGTCCGCTCCCGAGGTCTCAGGCCGGCAACAGGTTTATGCTGGTCGTGGCGGACTACTTTACCCGGTGGCCGGAAGTAATCGCGATGCCAGACCAGCGAGCTGTCACAGTGGCAAGAGCTCTTTTACACAACGTAGTGTGTCGTCATGGTGTACCGTTAGAGATACACACGGACCAAGGAAGGAACTTCGAATCCTCCGTGTTCAAGGAATTGCTGAAACTGCTAGGAATCAGGAAAACACGAACAACTCCTCTGCATCCTCAATCCGACGGTCTAGTAGAACGTTTGAACAGAACATTGCTCCAATATCTTGCAAGGTTTGTTTCAGAACATCAACGAGATTGGGACGAATGGATTCCCATGTTCCTCCTCGCATACAGGTCAGCACGACATGAAGCTACACAACTAACGCCAGCGATGATCCTATATGGCCAGGAACTGCGTTTACCTCTACAATTATGGAGAGGACTACCCCCAGAGGTGGAAGACGTCGAGGACGTTGAACGTGGATACTCCGAATGGATCCGAGGAAAAATGAAGAAGATCCACGAATTCGTTCGACGCCGTCTGGACATCTACAGTTCGAAAATGAAGTCGTGGTACGACAAGCGCGTTCACGCGGTGGAATTCCAGCCAGGAGAACGAGTGTGGTTGTTCCAACCACGAAGAGTGAAGGGGAAGTGCCCGAAACTACAAGCGGATTGGGAAGGCCCCTATACGGTGGTGGACAGGATCAATGACGTCGTCTACAGGATCCAACCATCACGCAGGAAGAAGTGTAAAGTGGTCCACGTGCGCCGCCTTGCCAAGTACGAAGGACAACTACAAGAGGAGTAAAGACGTAGCAGGACCACCACTGGAATCAAGAAAGAAGATTAGACTAAGCTAATCTGGTGGACTGGGCTGCGGAGGCTGCCTTCGTAGCCCTGCCCCCCTTTTTTTTTAGTCTGTTTTTTTTTAGTCTCTACAGCGGTCGGGACGACCGCTTCTCGAGAGGGGGGAGCAGTGTTGCGAGCACCCTATGGATGGAATCCATGGCCCGCTGGTGCTCGCGACGAAGACAAGGGACAGCGAGAAGAAGGCGATCTGATCGATCGCCTGTCAAGCTGTCACTTGAGATACAGACGCCATTGCGAGCAGACGTAGTCCCGAACACCTCTACCTGATTAATTACTGTTATTTAATTACTATTATCCTTGTTAATGTTCACGTTCTGTTATTACACATTAAACTTATATTATGCCAACGCGAAAACGTAACAATATTATATAGTTTCCTGCACTGAAACTGTACTCGTGCATCCATAAATCACATGAGCTACGCACCGTTAATACATCAATATTTACACTCGCATAGCATATGCGTATTCTTCTCGAAAGTTGACCTTCGATCATTATCGCGAACAGAAGCGCCGTCGATCCGCTTTGAATTTTCGCGCACCGATGCTGCGTATTATTCTCGGAAGTGGACCTTCCATCGTTACAGTTATATGTTTGTGGCGCGATTATCGCCTCAGGTTTCGACTTGCACCTTCTACGCGTCGTGCCACCGTATGTTTTGACTATGGTCCTGGAGAAAAATAGAGAGAGAGATAGGGAGAGCGGTGTAAATATCATACTTCTCTCTCGTACACCTGATTCGAACGTCGTGCCATACCAAAACGTAGGTTTCGCCTTGCATCATCTTCTCCGCGCCGTACCTCATTATTCTCGGAAATTGACCTTCGATATCCGTATATTTTTTCTGACCTCCTACCGAGAGAGGAACAGAGACAGAGAGATATACGAAAATATCGTACCTCTCTCTCACACACACCTTGTTCGAACGCCGCCGCTATCGCGACCGCCATGGCGCCTTCGGTACGCTTTGAATTTTCGCGGTTCAGATGTCGCGTGCGCTCACCGGTGCCGCACATTATTCTCGGAAGTGGACCTTCCATCGTTATATGTTCTTGGGTACGGTGTTCGCACGATAACAAAATGCCGGTTTCAACTTGCATCTTCTACGCGTCATACCTAGTTATTCTCGGAACTTGACCTTCGATCGTTATGTGTTGACCCAGTTATTACGCAATAGGACCATGCAGGTTTCGACTTGCATCATTTTCTCCGCGCCGTACCTCATTATTCTCGGAAATTGACCTTCGACCATTACATGTTTTTGGAGAGATAACAAAATGCAGGTTTCGACTTGCATCTTCTACGCGTCATACCTCCCTATGTTTTGACTACGCACCGTGTGTGTGTGTGTGTGTGTGTGTGTGTGTGTGTGTGTGTGAGAGCGAGCTAGCGCGCTCGCGCGTTCCCCTCCGCACGTCGACGAAACGTGTTCCCCCTCCACCTGCTCCAGGGTCCCGGTCCCCCTCCAGACGCTCCATGGGCCGGCTTCCCCCACCTCCTCGGGTCGCGGTCCCCCCACCCGCCCCCCCCCTCACCATGGTGCGGTACCCCTTGCCCCGCTTCACCACCTCGCCACCAATTGATTTAGAACCCGCTTAGTATACCTACTTACGTGTCCGATGCGTTTCGTAGGGGGTCGTGCAGTCGCGCTTCGCGACATTTAACCGTCATTTCAGTAGAATTAGAGAGCAGGTGGAGGGTACTATATGTTTCGCGCTGTCTGCATGTTTTTCGTGTCTATCATTTTTCATTTCGTGAATTCGGATCTGTTGTGTTGGAAGTGTAGCGTGTAATCGGTAGCCCCCTATATCACCCCTTTTCTATACGCTAGCATTTGCTTGTTGCTTTGTATATAATATTTTTTCTACACATTTCAATTTTTTCGTGGTAAGTACGATAGAAACGTTTGAGAAAACAGGTGAAAAGACTACTCCTGTTTATCGGCCGTTGTGGGAAACGAATGAGAAGTTGCGATCGCGGATTCGCGAAGTACCTAATGATAAAAGCCTTTTCTACTGTTCTTCATGCGAGAAACAAATAGTACCCACCACTTGATCTCTAATTCTACTGAAAAGACGGTTAAATGTCGCGAAGCACGACTGCGCGACCCCCACGAAACGCATGGGTCACGTAAACAAAGTACCCCATAAAAAAACTTCAAAAAAGTAAAAAAATTACGCCAAATACATGAAAATCAAATAACTCACAAAAAAAAAAGATAATAATATAAATCACAAAAAATATAGAAGAAAATATACAACAAATAAATCACAAAAATAGAAGATAATAATATCACAAAAAAATAGAAAAATATACAATACAAAAAAAGATGTGAAATCAAAATGAGCTGCCAGTACATACAGGTGCTTTCCAACTGCGCTTAAGATGACACAACTACATACACACAGCTAAAATGCTGTGTTCATACATTCTATTACTCATATCGCGGGCATTTTATTTATCCCATCAAAAAGAATCCTATTTAAAAACATTGTCGTAAATTAATTAATAGCTTTACAAAGTTAATGATATACAAAAATTGCGCCAATTATAACAATGGCTATTTATACAAAGAAAAAAATGTATTACATAATATTAAGCAGATATATTTTTATGCAAATAAATATTGTAATACGAATAAATATTTTATTCAAAATACTTGGCGCTGCTCTCCGAATTGGTATTGCTAAACTGAATAAATATTTTTTATTATTATTATTGAATTAACGGGAGAACCCTTTAGAATACAAAAATTTGAACAAAGTAATACAGTAGGCATAGCTTATAGTAACAAGATATAAAGAAAAATGAAATTAAAACAGAGAATATACCAAAAACAGAAAAAAAACACAAGAAAAACGCAGCAGACTACAAAAAGCGCGAAAAACAAAAGAAATGAATATGACACGTAACACTTTAGACTTAAGACTTAAGGAGGCGACAATCCCATGAGCACACGATTCCTGAAGGCAGCTACGGAGCCAGTGAAAATGTCGATATCCACAGGGAATTTATTTATCTCATCCATCGCACGGTTTATGGGGTCGGCGGCATAATAGTGGTATTGAGGGGCACACGTTGTGAATAGAGGTCTGGAACGCAGAGAGCGTTGCGGCGCATGAAAGCGAATCAGACCAACAAGCTCATGGCAGTTTATCTGTCCATGGAGAACTTTATAAAGAAATAATAAGTCAGAGCAAACACGACGGTCATTTAGAGTCAGGAGCTTAGTTTTTTGCAGGGCAAGACCAAAATCGTGGTCACTTAATCGCATAGGGCTGCCAGTTACCCTCATGGCCAGCCTAAGGAACCTGTGTTGGACCCTCTCGATTGAATTGGTATACTGTTTATGCCTAGGACTCCAAATCACCGACGCATATTCGACATGCGGCCTAACCAGTGCTACATATAGTAGTTTCAATGTCCTGATACGTTTGAAGTTTTTACCGAAACGGGCTATAAAACCAAGGGTTTTCATTGCTTTGCTAATAGGCCCCTTTACACGGTCGGTCTTGCGCGCGGTCCAGCCCGCGGGCCGGCGCGTCACACGCCGCGCGGCACGCAAAAGTACGTGAAGCCGGATCGTGGTGCTCCTTCGCGCGGGCCAGAAGGTCGTACCCGTCACTAGTTAGAGACAACGAGTTCGGGCTCCCATTTCTACGTCGACTCCACATGCTTTTTACACGATCCACCGCAGTGGTGTACTACTTGTTCGATGTATATCATCGATCTGCGAAACGATCGGCAAGACACGATCGCGATATACGTTCGCAGAAAAGTATCTCAAATTCCTCTATATACCAGGCTTATAGAGGATATCATAAATGCTGTTACTGTAGGGTACACTGAAACATCTGTTTTTAGGAAGCTACATTTGGTTGACCTGAAGTTGCTATAAATTCTGGAAATGGTTTATAACTCAGTTATAACGACTGTAAATTTTTACAAGGGTACTTTAAAAAATGTCCAAATGTTTCCCCGGCAATGCGATGGCAAATGAAATTGCAGTTAACACATTCACTGTTGTGACGATCATAATTATTACTATCAACGGCAATAACTACCATGTCACTGCTTGTTTTAATATAAAAACTAATATTGATAGACAATAAATACATATAGGTATGCAAGTGATGTTATATCTAAGATAAATGATGAAGAGATGTAATATGCAAGATGTCTTGAAGAAGGGGGGTAGTCTTCTGATTGCTCGTGATGCAGGTCAAATTTTTCACCCACGCTCTTGCGTGGCACGCAGCAAGAAAGCATCACAGTCCTGCCCGCGCGCCAGAAAGCGCCACGGTCCTGCCCGCGCGCCAGAAAGCGCCACGGTCCTGCCCGCGCGCAAACCTCGAATCCAGAAGAGTTTGCATAAGAGACAGAAAAGGTAGTTAGAAAAGGAGAAAACGATACTTGAAACCAGGCTCGTGGCGCGCCTCAGGATTTCCGACAGTGCGGACAAGTCTGAGACGCGCGACGAGCCTGGCAGCCGTGCCTCGATGGGTTTCGAGGACTTCGACCCTCGAGACCAGGGGGGCCGTACCATGTTGCCCCCTAAGACGTGGCGAATGAAAAATTCTACATTTCGCACCGTATCTTGGCGAAAGTGACGTGGATCGTTTCCTTATGTTTTTCCGATGAAAATGGTCCAAAAACGACACAAATCGGATTGTAATTAAGGAATCTTCATAATAAATTGATTTCCATAACTTCGTTAAAAATAGTGCGATTTACATGAAATTTGGTATAATTTTCATTTGAAAAACGTAAAGAATCCATCGGTATCACTTCCATATCGATACGATAAAGAATAAAGTATACAGTTTTTCTGAAACAGGTATGTATGAAAGTTGTACTTTTGTGTATCCATCACTCTATTCGGATAGCGTATGGACGAAGTTTGTAACCATGCAAACAAATATGTCGTGTTTATACTCGAGCGATAAGGGATCCGTTTGTAATTTGAAGGGAGGACGGCGCAGGCGGTACGCCGCGTGCGCAAACGTACTGGCGTTTCTGGCGATATCAGGTACAAAAATTAGTCCATTAGTACGTTTATTACGGTTACTTTCCTTATATTTATTCTCTTTTTATTAGGTTCTTTGGTTTTTCTGTTTCAGAAAAACTGTATACTTTATTCTTTATCGTATCGATATGGAAGTGATACCGATGGATTCTTTACGTTTTTCAAATGAAAATTATACCAAATTTCATGTAAATCGCACTATTTTTAACGAAGTTATGGAAATCAATTTATTATGAAGATTCCTTAATTACAATCCGATTTGTGTCGTTTTTGGACCATTTTCATCGGAAAAACATAAGGAAACGATCCACGTCACTTTCGCCAAGATACGGTGCGAAATGTAGAATTTTTCATTCGCCACGTCTTAGGGGGCAACATGGTACGGCCCCCCTGGTCTCGAGGGTCGAAGTCCTCGAAACCCATCGAGGCACGGCTGCCAGGCTCGTCGCGCGTCTCAGACTTGTCCGCACTGTCGGAAATCCTGAGGCGCGCCACGAGCCTGGTTTCAAGTATCGTTTTCTCCTTTTCTAACTACCTTTTCTGTCTCTTATGCAAACTCTTCTGGATTCGAGGTTTGCGCGCGGGCAGGACCGTGGCGCTTTCTGGCGCGCGGGCAGGACCGTGGCGCTTTCTGGCGCGCGGGCAGGACTGTGATGCTTTCTTGCTGCGTGCCACGCAAGAGCGTGGGTGAAAAATTTGACCTGCATCACGAGCAATCAGAAGACTACCCCCCTTCTTCAAGACATCTTGCATATTACATCTCTTCATCATTTATCTTAGATATAACATCACTTGCATACCTATATGTATTTATTGTCTATCAATATTAGTTTTTATATTAAAACAAGCAGTGACATGGTAGTTATTGCCGTTGATAGTAATAATTATGATCGTCACAACAGTGAATGTGTTAACTGCAATTTCATTTGCCATCGCATTGCCGGGGAAACATTTGGACATTTTTTAAAGTACCCTTGTAAAAATTTACAGTCGTTATAACTGAGTTATAAACCATTTCCAGAATTTATAGCACCTTCAGGTCAACCAAATGTAGCTTCCTAAAAACAGATGTTTCAGTGTACCCTACAGTAACAGCATTTATGATATCCTCTATAAGCCTGGTATATAGAGGAATTTAGAGATACTTTTCTGCGAACGTATATCGCGATCGTGTCTTGCCGATCGTTTCGCAGATCGATGATATACATCGAACAAGTAGTACACCACTGCGGTGGATCGTGTAAAAAGCATGTGGAGTCGACGTAGAAATGGGAGCCCGAACTCGTTGTCTCTAACTAGTGACGGGTACGACCTTCTGGCCCGCGCGAAGGAGCGCCACGATCCGGCTTCACGTACTTTTGCGTGCCGCGCGGCGTGTGACGCGCCGGCCCGCGGGCCGGACCGCGCGCAAGACCGACCGTGTAAAGGGGCCTAATGATGTTTCGACAATGATTGCGAAAGTCCAGACCTGACGTAAACGTAACCCCGAGGTCCCGGACCTCCACAACCTCTGTCAATGCGGTATCACTTAAAGTGTATGTTGAAGGAATGCCGCTGACCGTCCTATGTGACCTTAATAATACACATTTACCAGTATTTAGTCGCATCCTATTTGCGGCACACCACTGCTCAAATCTAAGGAGATCAGTCTGCAACAGATTTGTATCAACTATACCACTAATGGTGCGGAAAATCTTTAGATCATCCGCGTATATAAGAAATCTACTGTGCAGAAAAACCTCTTTCAGATCATTAACAAAGAGGAGAAACAGGAGAGGACCAATGTGAGAACCTTGAGGAACACCCAAGGTCACATTAACAGGATCGGACAACTGATCTTGTATCCTAACCACTTGCACACGGCCTTCAAGATAACTGTTGACCCAAGCAAGGAGCGGTCCATTAATCCCAATTGAGACAAGTTTATTAAGCAGGATAGTATGATCAACTGAATCGAAGGCTTTTCGGAAGTCCGTGTACACGGTGTCAACTTGGAGACCACCATCCAGTGCAGCAGAAATGAAGCAGTGGTAAACCGCAAGATTAGACGCCGTCGAACGTCCCGGGACAAATCCATTCTGTTCATCGCAGATTACATTAGTGAGCATAGGCATTAAGTGCTCGGCAAGTATCTCTTCAAAGATCTTAGGCATGACCGATAGTTTGCATATCGGTCTATAATTTCTTACATCAGATCGGTCGCCTGCCTTATAAACCGGGGTGACTAACGAGGTTTTCCAAGTAACAGGGAAAATCCCCTTAGCAAACGAGGAATTAAAAATATGCCATAGGGGCCTCGCAAGAATGAAACGACACTCCTTAAGAAACAAGGGCGGGACCCCATCGAATCCCGGGCCCTTTGATGTGTCAAGCGAATCAAGCTTGGAGTAGATTTGACCAATCAAAATAGAAATCGAGTGAATATTAACATCGCAGTCTGAAGTCGAGCCAGGAATCAGGGCAGGCGCCGTAACAGTCCGAGGGGAATAAACAGAGCCAAAGAAGTCGGCGAAAAGATTCGCGGCAGCCGCGCTCGAGGAGGCAGGAACGTGGTCCAGATAAACGCTACTGGGAATTCCATGCACACTACGCCTAGTGTTAACGAATTTCCAAAAACTCTGAATATTATCACACACCGCACTCTCAACACCATCAATATAGTCGCTATGTTCACGCGCTAGGACAAGCTTACATCTAGAACGGAGACTCGCAAAGCACAGATAGTCGCTAAATGAACCTGAACGCTTAAAAATTTTATGAGCCCTTTTCTTCTGCCGGATCAGGGACCTTAAACTAGGAGAAAACCACGACGGATACGAAGAATGGACCACCGGATGTACCGGAATAAAGGCTTCGATAGCCCGGTTTATATGATAATATAAACATTCAAGAGCGACATCAGGCTCCGAGTTACCGGTCACATTATCCCAATCAACAGAATTAAGGTAATCAATAACACCGGAGTAATCACCACGCTTAAAGTCTCTAATCTCAGTATTACCGCACATGTGGCTAGGACCCGAGGCCAAGCCATTAAACAATACATATAAAGGTGGATGATAGGCATCCGGCTGAATAAGGACATCAATAACCCGATCGATAGAGACGTTAGACAAACTAACGAAGACAAGATCGAGCATAACGTCGAAGTCATTAAAAACATTGTTAATTTGGGCGAGATTGCAGTACGCAGCACAACCAAGAAGGAGGTCAATAGCTGCGGATTCGTTCGACGAAATACCCGATCTTCTAAAGCACTCCTGACCCGCGTCATTGAACCAAACCGCGTGAGGTAGATTAAAGTCGCCATAAAGACACAAGGTATCTTCACTAAACTTATGGAACAGTTCTAAGACTGAATCAACATGATTTGTATAAAGTGAAGTCTGGGCCGCGGGCGGAATATAAACAGCACCCAGAAGCAGATATTTATTAGTGTGAAGGTGGACTCTAACAAAAGCTGCTCGACCTCAGAACAATTGACTGGTACGATGTAGGATGACCATGAATTCTTGACAGCGATGAGAACCCCACCGCCTCTAGCGAAACAGCTGGTTCGATGATTTCTGTCACATCTATACACAGTATAATCACGTAACCCTAATTCGTTAGAAGATATCGCCGGAGTGAGCCATGTCTCAACAAAAATTAATATATCATACGATACAGCGGACAAGAGAACAGAATTGACCAGGGTGTCCAACTTGGTGCGCAGACCACGGACATTTTGACAGTACACTAAAGGGTTCAAATCTAGTTTTTTTTATGAGCCGAGTCCTTGTGTGGTCTACCCTCCACGATTTTGGGAAAACCACGAACGTATCGGATTGTCATCTGAGTTTCTCCCTGTTCGTGAAGATCGCGTAGCCTTTCCCTAAGCTGCTCAAGGGTCACACGCTGCTGTTTGGTCTTGTCATCTGCAATCTTGTAGGGGCCGTTGTAACGATGCTTATTCTGGAGTATACTCTTCGCTTCCGCTGCAGAGTTGAGTCGTACACAGAGAGGCCTACATGGTGCCCTTCCCTGCTTGCCAAGGCGGTGAGCAGCAAGATCCGGGTTGGAGAGGGGGCCAATTTCGGATAAAACCCCTCGTGCCGCAATCACGTCGGCCGATCTGTTCAGTTCCGGAGTAGTTTCGCGAGGCTCAGGCACACCAAGAATAATAATATTTTTGGATCTCATCTCCCTGTCATGAAGTTCTTCTAGGAGATCATCCGCCGACAAAGGCCGCTGTGTGTAGGAGATGGGAGCCTTATCTTCCAGTGCCGAGACGCGATCAGTCAGAGAGCAAATATCAGTTCTTATCACACCCAGTTCAGCTCTAATACCCATTAAAAAGTCATCACGGAGAGCCGCTAACTTCGAATCAATAATATTATTTACAATATCACTTATCGTCTCGGCAGATGGTAAGGCAGATAGCGTCTGGAGTGTGGCTGACGGTATTGCAGATAAAGATTGTACCGGCGACGCGAGGGCCTGGCTAACGGAAGACTGAGACAAAGGCAGACCATCACGACAGTTCAAAAGTTCCTTCCCAAACCAAGGATGACCCGTACGAGCCAAACAAGATGACCCAGGGTGGCTGACAGTTCCACAGCCCACACAACTGACCGGATCAACGACTATAGAGGAACACCCCTTACATTTCTTAGAGGCACGAGGCATATTAGCCAGGCAAAGAAACAGAACTACAGATCAGATAAGACACACGCGGAAACAGTTCGAGAATAGAGCCCTTAAAAATCCAGATAGTGGTAAAAGATGAGGGCGTGAATCCGTTTTTAAATAGAACAAGCACAACGACGAAAAACCGGGAGAAGAATTTTAACGGTATGAGTCACTCGATGTGGCACGTGCTAACGTTCACTAAACCAAAACAAAGACGACTTGTCACCTCGAAGGATAGATACAGACTGAATATGTATAAATTGCAATAATCTTTTTCTTTCTTTCGTGTGCGTACGTTCGTGAATGTGTGTATGAGCATATGCTACGTATGATATTCGAATTAAATATATGTAGAATACATCTGACAGCCTTTCTAATACTTGTATGAATATGTATATGTTTATGTATTTTAGATCGCAGCGCCAAGTATTTTGAATAAAATATTTATTCGTATTAAAATATTTATTTGCATAAAAATATATCTGCTTAATATTATGTAATACATTTTTTTCTTTGTATAAATAGCCATTGTTATAATTGGCGCAATTTTTGTATATCATTAACTTTGTAAAGCTATTAATTAATTTACGACAATGTTTTTAAATGGGATTCTTTTTGATGGGATAAATAAAATGCCCGCGATATGAGTAATAGAATGTATGAACACAGCATTTTAGCTGTGTGTATGTAGTTGTGTCATCTTAAGCGCAGTTGGGAAGCACCTGTATGTACTGGCAGCTCATTTTGATTTCACATCTTTTTTTGTATTGTATATTTTTCTATTTTTTGTTATATTATTATCTTCTATTTTTGTGATTTATTTGTTGTATATTTTCTTCTATATTTTTTGTGATTTATATTATTATCTTCTATTTTTTGTGAGTTATTTGATTTTCATGTACTTGGCGTAATTTTTTTACTTTTTTGAAGTTTTTTTATGGGGATCTCACTTCTTTTTACAAAGATAATTTGCATAGGGAATGACATCAGATAATTTTTAATATTATATATATCATTATCTTCTATTTTTTGTGATTTATTTTTTGATAATATTTTATTTGCTCATGCAGCAGGATTACTTTCTCTTTCAGCTGTTGAAATAATTCTCTTCATCTGCATTGTTAACTGAAAAATAGGACACATTTACTAATTATTTATATATAAATTATCACACGTGCTCATATGTCAAGATCATTGAATCATTGAATGAATAATTGCGTATGCAAAACGCTACCTGAAAAATTGTGCGTACACAGTCCGACGTAGATCACACTGCATCATCTTCTGCTTCGATTATCTGTAAATATATAAAGCCACATTTTGTAATTATATACTACTTAACATAGAACATATTATTTATAGAAATAGAGTGGCCTTTTGCTATAGTGAGTGTAGAGACTAAATAATGTGTCCAAAAGAGGTGAGAGCGTATGGTAGAAAGTCTTGTTGCAGGAAATTTAAATGCTAATGGTAATAATTCAGCGAAAATGAACGAGGAGATCCAATATTTTTAACGCACAATTTATTGGTGTTGGAATGAAACTAATTTTATATGTTTATTGGTCAATTGAAATAATGTGAATCTAAAAAATTAATGAATTAATGAATAGCGTGACAACTACTGTGGATTTTATTAAAGTATTACGAATGTCTTTCACATAAGATTGAAAAGCATCAAGGGAGATGTGTTTTCAGCATACTTTCTTCACTAATATGACTTGCTTTACATTGCAAGCAGTCCACCATAATCTATTTTCTTAATAAATCTTAATGCTATGTCTTTAGACAAATTTTGTCGATTTACCTTATTTGACAAATTTTCAGAAACTTGTACGAAACAAGATGCTCAGTCTATCTATCTAATCTTCTCCGGACAACCTCCAAGCATGTGCATTCCCTTCATTTCTATCCATCCAAGCCTGTGCGTCACCTTCAATTCTACTATCCAAGCCTGTGCGTCCCCTTCATTTCTATAATATAATAAGCTTTACATAAAAACTCTAAATTGCTGGTATACAAATAAAAATATCTGGCAATTTAAATTCAATGCAATTTTTTTCTATAATATATTATTTTGTACAAGCATGGTACAAATTTCTAGAAACTTATGCGAACGAAGGTGCTTCTCTGTCGAACCTTCTCGGGACAACTTCCAAGTCTGCGATTCTACATAAAAAATCTATTAAATAAATTTAGCGACTTACCTTGTTAATTGAGACAATAATTCCGTCTCCTATTTAGTGTAAAAACTCCTGACATCTCAAATTTGGACCACTTACATTATTTGACACTTGGAAGGTTAAGATTGGTAGGTTAAAAAGTTCAATGTATTTAAAAAATAGTTTGTACAATGACGGACGACGATCCCTGCCGAATAATCCCGAGAGTCGACGAACGAAGAACGAAACATGTGTTAGTTTCGTTTTGGCTGAAGGTGTGCGTGTAACGCATATATACGTAGAAGAACGAAACATGTGTTAGTTTCGGTTTGACTGAAGGTGTGCGTGTAACGCGTATACATATTATGTTTCGAAAAATTTCTGGGAAAATCAGAAGAATCAGAAGAAGAAAAATCTTAATACTTCCGACTGATCCATGAGACGATATTATGATATCTCTGTCATGCGTGGACCGATTTTATTGAAATTGGTCTCATTCGAAAGCTTATATGCGGTTTACATAAGAAAAATGCCTTTAAATTTAGAAAATATTGCAAGCGTCATGAGATATTTATGAAATAAGTTTCAGGTTAGGTTGGATTAGCCGGTCGAAGAGTAAGTGATAACGGTAGCGACAGTCGACATATCGACATACAGGGTCATCGTTTAATCCTGCAACCCGTGCGCGCGCGAACTTGTAAAATGGCAACACCGCCTCACGGACGAATTCCACTACAACCATGCACCGGCCCAGCGAAGAGCTGCCAGCCGCCGCTGGACAAGAGTGATGCCCGAGCTTCGAAAATTTTAGCGTCGCAAAGAGCTAGGTATTGGGAATTTCCCGGCCCAGGTAATCGAGCGACGCGCTCCGCTTTTATGACCGGTTTGCCACTCGCACCCCAGATTACAGTAATGAGGTTTGAAAATAATGTCAACTTATCTTGTACCCGTCTCAGTTTCAAAAATTTTAACTACGACAGGGTTGACCGCGGCGGTATACCCTTGTATGGAGAGATTTTCTGCCACCTGCTTGTAAAAGCCACAATAATGGCACACCGTTCCAAAAAATGGCATTAATGGAAGCCGGTATAGGCGTGGCGTTGACTAGCTAAAACATTCAAACATAAAAATTCTAGAAAAAAAATTCAAACACCGTTACAATCAAAGACACGTCCCATTAGTTACCCCTTACGTCTGATCTAGGTATGCACCGCATTAAGGATAAAATCATAAAAAAGAAAACCAGAACAATAAATTTTGAGGTCTGCAGAACTAACACATAATTGAATAAAAATTTAATTTCTCAATTTATAAATGTAATGAAACAGAAACAACTAGCCTATTGTTTATCAACACCCCGCATATTAAAAACAGCATTAAATACATTATCAAATAAACAGTTTCCAAAAGCTTTTTAAACAATTATGATTAAAAAATTGCTAAAAGAAAAAGTAAGTAAACGTAAAATATGTTTAATTATCCATCATTAAGAGGAAATAATTTTTCCTCATTTTTCGGCGCAAATTGCATTCCGATATCTCTTATAGTTCAAAAGTTATACGAAAAAGGCCCCAAATTTTTCAACCCGGGCCGGGAAAATTCTGAATAGTTCTTTGCAACGTTAATTTGACAGAGACCAGCCCAAAATTCTCGAAGCTCGGGCATCACTGCTGTCCAGCGGTCGCTAGCAGCTCTCCGAACGCCGGGACAGTGCATGGTTGTAGTGGAATGCGTCCGTGAGGCGGTGTTGCCATTTTACAAGTTCGCGCGCGCGCAGGTTGCAGGATTAATCGATGACCCTGTATATAGGGTGTCTTTCCTGTACTTGGCGTCGAGACGCTGCCGCGTCTCTAGATACACTTGCGTTCGCGCGGATCTGACCGTCAAATGTACTTGACGAAAACGAGGCCCGAGCGAACCCTCGCAATGAGAAACGAAAAGAATACATAAGAAATCGTAAAATAGTAAGAAAAATTCAGGATGGAGAAAAATCGAAGAAAAGGCTAAAAGAAATAACAGCAATGCAATGGTGACAGTACCGAACTGCCGCAGATATATTTACCAGTTACCCTGATAGCGATCTGCCAGGAGAGCGCAGGATCTGCCGGCAGCTGCGGCGCAACCTACGACCGCATTCGACTACGGATCTGCCGGCAGGCCCTGCCGGGCAGAGGGACGGCAGATCGACGGCAGATCCTGCTGCCCGCCTGAAACATCCAACAGCGCCATCTGAAGGCCACAATAGCCAAACAATTCCCTCTGCGTGACGTCACATGGACCTACGCACCAACACAAATGTACATTACTGCTGTAGGTGTATCCCTACCTTTCTAGGACGCGTGGAGAATTGATATGGAGCAGTGGATTCTGCTCACATAACCTGCATTTTATTAAATAATAATTTTTCTATTTGTTTTTAAAGGTATTTTGTTTTTATTAATAGTAGGTATATACATTTAATGCACATGAGTGATTACAATGACAAAATAATATAAGTGGCACCTATAAATCAGAAGAAAACGCAGTGGTACTAGCCAGAGAAGTGGTGATTCTACATGCAAAAATAAGTGAATTTTATCGAGAACGAAGGGCGATATCAAAAACTTTTTACTTTATTTTCGACTACTTTTTTTTGCAGAATCACCATATTCCCGCTTGTGTGAGTTCTGAAAACAAGTACAATATTAATATAAAATTAAGAGGATGAACGTCGGGAGGTATATACTTTCAGTTATACTGAAGTAAAATGGGCACTGAAAAGTGCTGTTTGGTATGTACGTTTTAAAACAGTGGCGCTGAAAAGTGCCGATTGTTGTTCATTGTGAACGTTGAGAGGTAGTTCCCGTTAAAATCAAATAAATAAGCACTGAAAAGTACCGTTTGTTGTCTTCGCCACAGTAAAAGGAGACACACCTCTCCTTTTAATAGGCATATTTCTGAAAAATGAAATAATTACTGCAGTTAAGGTTTGTTTTCACGTGACAGTAAATCGTGACTGTTACTGACATGACACTAAATGTCATGACTTTTACTGTCACGTGAAAACAGACCTTCAGTTTAGGTCATCAGTTTCTTCTTCCTGTTGCTGTTCGCTCCAGAAACTGCGGGGCCTTCGATGTTCCTGGGATGATGAGGGCTTCGTGCGTGGGCCACGCTTTCTACCGCGTACCCTCTCCTTTGCCGCCTTCAGTTCCGCTTGCATCCGCAGTTGGAAGTCGGATCGAGTTGGATTGTCGAACTTACGATTCCGACACACACCGTCTGAAAAACAAATGTGTGCAAAGTACGTTAGGATCAATGGAACATACAGTAATAGTAACAATAATTTTACATAAAAAGATGAAAAGTGCTTATTGCTTCGTACCAAAAATCGCCATCGCGATACGGGTGTCGTACAGTGATCTTAGTCCTTCGCGGCCAAACCAGGTGAATGACAATGTTAAGTCGTCTGGCAGTGCTTCCTTGAAGCAGCACTTGACCGCTCCCTTCAAATCGAATCCACCCACGTATTCGAAATACTTTACCTAAACAAAGCGAGTAAAGATTGATGTAAGTATATATTATATATAAAAGTAAATAAAAGAATAATTTCGTTTTCACTTACGACTTTGGAATAGGTGTCGTCATCGATGTCCTCAAAGAATTCGACCTCCTGCACTGAGGACAAGGGGAGGACTGCTGGCTTCGTGGGTCGGCCAGTTTTGTGTGTAGCCTCGACAGATTTCTGAATACTCATCAAGAGAGTATTCATTCTTCTGCAAACAGAACGGATGGAGACGTAACGTATTAATAAACACGATACACGCGATACTTACGTTAGCTCTGCCTCGATCCGATCGCATCCCGTGAAATCTTCCATGCTCCTGCGAACATTAACATTTATAAGAAAATATCCTTACAGTAATATTTTTATAGCAAAAAAAAGCAAAATTTGAATTTACCCATTATCAGGGTGTTGTGTCGGCGCTGTATTATGCTGCAACGGCTCACCGTGGATCACAGTGGCGCGTGCAGACGATGTCCCTGGATCTGTGTATCCTTGGAGGGCAGGAACATTGGCCGCATCCGTATTTTGAAACATAACAATCTGGTTAAGAGTAGGAACACCCTTCGATGTTGTTGGATCGTGTTCCTGCAGGACTGTCGCCAGATCCTGGATGTCCTGCTCAATTGGTGGTCTCTGCGCGGTCGACGTCCTTCGCCGTTTCGGAATATCCTCCTCCAAAGACGTCGTTTGATATCGTGTGGGTTTCACGACCACGCGTTTTCCTCGTTTCTCCATGCCAGCCTGTAAGTAAAAAAAGGACATATTACGATACTTAGCAAAGGCGTGTTAGATGTGTTTTCCATTTTACATGCAATAT
This sequence comes from Andrena marginata, assembly GCA_963932335.1. Classification (NCBI taxonomy): domain Eukaryota; kingdom Metazoa; phylum Arthropoda; class Insecta; order Hymenoptera; family Andrenidae; genus Andrena; species Andrena marginata. Next base: position 28,196,036 of record OZ010662.1, read on the forward strand.
TTTATGCACCAACTATTCACACCTTTTCCATATTATATTTTTATGTATCTTAATTGTACGAAACCTCAAGACGAACCTATTTAACGTACTATTCAATAATTCGAGTGTAACGCGACAAAGGCTTCAACAGTAGAAAACGTGAAAAAATGACCCATCACCATAGATTAACAAGGATACGTGTAAATATGGTTTTACTTGTTAAGAGCAATACAAAAGAAGAAAATGTAAATATTATAGCACGTCACTCACCAGAAAATAGTTGTAACTTACCAAAAAGAAGAGACGAAGCTAGATGGTGATTTTTTTTTTTTTTTACATGGTGGAAATCCCTTACGGATACCTCACCCCCCGTGGGAGGGGTGAGATTATGGCTGTGTTTCAATTCACGCATACTGCGCATAGACTGCATAGGATATGTCACGTACCCTATGCACTTCATGCACATTATGCTGCATTATGCGTGAATCGGAACGCGCCCTATGTGGGGCTTGCACCCACTAAAACCACCATGGTGACCACCTGACGCGAGAGGCTTACACAAGGGAGAGAGAGTGGCAGCGAGATACTTCTAACGAAAATAAATATTGAAGAATTTAAACACTACGGCTTCTCGCTGTGTGAAATAACGGCAACGACATAGATACGGGTTTCTAAGGGGATAGGGTCAGCGTTGTTGTCAATGGGCGTACTACCGTGAAAAGGAATTCAATAACATTTAGCGCGAACCTGATCGGGGGAGATGTATAAAATTTCGGTGCTCAATGTGGCGCATTTATATACGCCAAGAGCGGAAGACTTCATAGCGTTCGTTTTCAAGCACAAAGGGTACCACGTCGAATAAAGGGTACCACGAGGTAACATTTTGGCGGTACAGTGGCCTACGCTCGGGTTGGTTGCGTGGCCTTGCGGTCATTCGTGATTGGTCGGGAATCTAGAGACGCGGTAGCGTCTCGACGCCAAGTACATGAAAAACACCCTATATATGTCGACTGTCGCTACCGTGTATCTTTACTCGTCGCGGAGGCATTCCAACCTAATTCTGACATTTATACATTAATATCTCATCACGCTAGCAATATTTTCTACATTTAAAGGCATTTTTCTTATGTAAACCGCATATAAGCTTTCGAATGCGACCAAATTCAATAAAATCGGTTCACGTATATCAGAGATATCGTAATATCGTCTCATGGTCAGTCGAAAAACGGTAAGAAAGAAATTCTTCTTTTCCTTCTGATTCTTCTTCTCCAGTCAAAATTTTTGTCGACATAATACGTATACGCGTTACACGCACACCTTCACTAATAACACAAGTATTGTTCGTCGACTCTCGGGATCATTCGGCAGGGATCGTCGTCCGTCTTTGTACATATATATACCAAGTGTTATAACCTACCAAGTGTCAATCAATTATTATATAACCTGGCAAATGTTAAATAAGGTAAGTTGTGAAAATTTGAAATGTCACGAGTTTTTACACCACATAGGACACTGATTATTGTCTCAATTAACAAGGTAAGTCACGAAAATGTTTTAATAGATTTTTTTTATGTATTCTTATAGATAGAAATGAAGGGGACGCACAGACTTGGAAGTTGTCCGGAGAAGGTTCGACAGAGAAGCATCTTCTTTCACACAAGTTTCTGGAAATTTGTACCATGCATGTACAAAAATAATATATTGTAATTAAGCATATGTTTTTATTCCAGCAAACTATTTTTAATTTATATCATTATAAGTTTAACGTCGGCAGAAAATCATTTTTTTGCCTTTCACGGCTCGCATTCATAGATCGACAACTAATTATAAGAGACTGTTTGAGATTCATGTATTTCCTCTCATCACCGCACCAACGCTCACAGCAGCACCTCCTGGGCAGCTGAACACCAGGCTGATCTACAATCGATCAGCCAATCACAACTCATCGACAATCGATCCACCAATCAACGCTCACCACGTCTCTGCATCCACCAATCAGATTTCCCCACGTCTGTCGATCTCCGAGAATGTTCGAGACGACGCCGGCAACGGAAATGATCATCCATATTGTATTCACTCTTGTTCACGTTGTGCAAAGGAAAGGACGCGTTGCTTGCAGTTTTGCCTACTTTCGCTTTACCATTGTGCTCATCTTTTCTACGAAATTCACTGCCGTAATCAGTGCGTATGAACAGAGAACAACGCTCATTATTTGTTTTCCGCTCACGACTCTTATTAATTATTGTGGCTCAGTCGCGTGTGTAACGTCCCGCCTGGCGTCGCCGTTCGCGTGCACTCACCACGTGCTAATCACCGTGCTCAAGTCAGTGTGAGGAGGCTCAAAGACGCTCATCGGTTTTTAAATAAATTGACAAACGATCAGTGCAAGTGCTGTGAATCACTTTGCTTTCCCACCGTCCCTAACCTCACTTCCGTGCCATCGCGCTCGTACCATCAAACTCTCAAACAGAGACTTACATTCCAAGTAATTTTATTTCATATGAAGATTCCATGAGTTTACAAATTTATTTGTATATATGTATGCGAAACTCTGTTTAAATACGTTTGATAAAAAGTTTCACAAAATTTAAATACCATGTGTCGATGTCACAGCAGAATACCTAATAATTAAATAATTACAGACACTATTATATGTAGATTCATGAATAAAATTATATGTATGCTATATAATAAGTAAGTACTATTACAATGTTTAATATTATTATTATCTGAAATACAATAGGATACGTTGGAACATATTACGTACACGACATTAAGCATTTCTGAGAAATGCCACGAATATTAATGTAAATTAGAAGATTAAGTTTCTTATTAATTAAAATATTCTACCATTTATAAATCCAATTGGAATTAAATTATTCAGAAGCATCGTGCTCTGAAAATTAGGAACCATGAACCGTAAGTTCAATGTGTATGAAATTCTATTTAATTCTTATTTTGATTTTGACATTAAAGAAAATTATATAAATTATAAAATAATATTAAAAAGTATGTGAAGTCATTCCCTATGCAAATTATCTTTGTAAAAAGAAGTGAGATCCCCATAAAAAAACTTTAAAACAGTAAAAAAATTACGCCAAGTACACGAAAATCAAATAAATCATAAAAAATAGAAGGTAATATAAATCACAAAAAATAGAAAAAGTATACAATACAAAAAAGATGTGAAATCAAAATGAGCTGCCAGTACATAAAGGTGCTTTTCAACTGCGCTTAAGATGGCACAACTACATACACACAGCTAAAATGTTGTGTTCATACATTCCATTACAATGTATTACATAATATTAAGCAGATATATTTTTATACAAATAAATATTTTAATACGAATAAATATTTTATTCAAAATACTTGGCGCTGCGAAACCGAAATGGTGTTGATAAACTGAATAAATATGTATAAATTGCATTAATCTTTTTCATTCTTCCTTGCGCGTGCGTTCGTGAATGTGTGTATACATTGTAAGGGAGTTGTTGTAAATTATTAATACTCAGCCAATTAAATTTTTTTCGGTTTCGCAGCGCCAAGTATTTTGAATAAAATATTTATTCGTATTAAAATATTTATTTGTATAAAAATATATCTGCTTAATACTATGTAATACATTGTAATGGAATGTATGAACACAACATTTTAGCTGTGTGTATGTAGTTGTGCCATCTTAAGCGCAGTTGAAAAGCATCTTTATGTACTGGCAGCTCATTTTGATTTCACATCTTTTTTTGTATTGTATACTTTTTCTATTTTTTTGTGATTTATATTACCTTCTATTTTTTATGATTTATTTGATTTTCGTGTACTTGGCGTAATTTTTTTCCTTTTTTAAAGTTTTTTAGGGGTCTACTTCCCAGTTCGCGTTTGTTTCGAATTCTCGTTCATTCTGAGGTGGCAGTCATTGACGGCAGATCCGAAGAATTTCCAGAGCATCAAAACCACGAAAATCATCCCGAGACATTCACAAGACGTAAGTAATTATGGAATTTAATAATTTCAAATTATCTGCGTCGCGGAAATCGGGACACGCACTATCGGCAAGGCAAAACGCAAGGTTATGCGCGAAGTGTGAAGCAACTTACGCGTGCGATACCGTTCTGCATTTAACATCGTTCGTAGATAGGGATTGCAATACCGGTAAACCGGTTTACCGGTTTACCGGTAAATCGCGGAAAATTCCCTGAAATATTTACCGGTAATTCGACACCTTTTTACCGGTAATTCGGTAAATTACATATATATACCAATATAGCGCGTATATGCGTTTTATACTTGTGCCGCGCAAGTAAAAAATGCAAGTTACGGTTGCTCAGCAACCGGCGAGTGATGGGAGAACGAAACAGTTGACAGCGACAAGCTGGGCTGTCCACGACCAAATCATTGATTCATTTTATACGAACTGAAGTCTTCAACTCATAGTGAGTGGGTTAGTCGATTGCTCAGTTTGTGATATAAAGTGAATAAAACAAAAATCAAAGGTAAGTAATGGGCAGAGATGACCCAAATTTTTATTTAAACAAATTTCGAATAACGAATAAAAGTTAAAAACATTATTCGTCGTGTGTCAAACAAAGTTGACTGGGGTTGACTTTATTCGATGAATAAAGCCAACCTGTTCACTCGTCGAACGCTTCAACTTTACCGCTCAATAGATCCTTCAACTTTAACTTTAACTTTAAATTTAACTTTAAGCTTAAATTTATTCAACGTCGAATAATCCTCCGGCGTACGTTCGAGCTAGCGAGTATGTACCGGCGATTGTGGCCTGGCGCGCGCGTTACAATGTACCCAGTATCGCCCAATGACGGTCCTAGACGGTTCGAACGTGCGCCAGAAAACCACTCGACGTCAAACAAAGTTTATTTCTTTATTAGGAAATTAAGTTTTTCTTTCATTGATATTGTAGATGTCGAAGGCATTATATTTACAGAATTTTCGGAATCAGAATCACTAATTATTTCTCATAATTCTGTTGATGTTTCATTTTTATTATAAATACGTTCAATTAATTACCCGATTATCTTCCTAATTGTAGATTTACTGGTTTTATTAAAAATTCCGTAATCACATTCAACACTCGACAAATAAAAAACTCAACTTTATTCATCGAATAAAAAAATTATTTAAATAATGAATCAAAAGTTACATTAACTTTAGATTATTTGACGAACAATGTAACTTTTATTTGATACATTTTTTAAATAACTTTTTATTTAGTCCATGCCCAACTCTAGTAATGGGTTTGTAAACTTTTATTTTTATTTTGAATATTATTATTTTTTTGTAGCAATGGATTCAAATTCACCGTGGCATTATTTTAATCGTACAGCAGCAAGAGATGTAGCTGTGTGTAAACAGTGCACAAAAAAAATAAAAGCCGTAGGTGGAAGTACCAGCGGTTTACATAGCCACCTCAAAAGCCAACACAACATTAATTTATTAAAACGAGGAAAAGAAAAAAGTGATGATACATCTACTTCGATTCAAACTGTTGATGTGGATTCTCGATCAAAAATTACTTCATATTTGAAGAAAACAAGTGATGAATCTTTTCCTGCCGTAGTAGCGCGAATGACAGCGCGAGATGGAATACCGTTTATTAAATTTTGTACCTCTCAAGATTTACGAATGTTATTAATTGCAAAAGGCTACAGAGACATTCCTAAATCTCCAAATACTATTAAAAATATTGTATTGCAATATGCAGATAAAATTAAGCAAGAAATAGTAAACGAAATATCACAACTTAAACTTAGTAATGAAGCATTTAGCCTAACATTAGACGAGTGGACATCTAATAAGAACCGCCGATATATGAACATTAATGTCCATAGAAGTAACAACAAATTTTGGAACCTTGGATTATGTCGTATTCGTGGATCTATGACTGCTGAAAGATGTGTAATTGTTATTAAAAGTAAGCTAAAAGAATTTGGTATTTCTTTAGCAAATATTGTGTCAGTGACTACAGATGGAGCTTCAGTAATGAAAAAAACAATAAAATTGATGGATGCAAATCATCAATTATGTCTTGTACATGGAATTCAGTTGGCCGTAATCGAAGTTCTTTATAATAAAAATAAAACTGACGCAATTGTGGACGAAGATCAGGAACCTGTTGAATTACCTGATACAAATGATTGTGACAACTCTGACGATGACAACGACGAAGATATTGAAAATAATGGTGAAGGTTTAGAAGTGGTACAAAACATGATTATTGATTCTCACCTAAATCCTTTACAAAACGTACAACTGAATTCTCTAATAACAAAGATACGGAAAGTAGTTAAAATATTCCGCAAATCCCCAACAAAAAACGATGATATACTTCAAAAACATGTAATAGAACAATTCGGTAAAGAATTCTCGTTGATACTAGACTCTAAAACTCGCTGGAATAGTTTGCTGGCTATGTTGGAGCGTTTCTCAATGCTTAAAAATTGTATTAGAAAGAGTCTCATAGATTTAAAATCAGAAATCAATTTTACGGACAGTGAACTTACATTGTTGTCCGATACAATATTAGCGTTACAACCGATAAAACTTGCTGTTGAAACACTTTGTTCTGAAAATGTTAATTTATATATTGCTGATGTTACACTGAAATTCATGCTTGACGAATTAATGAATCAACACACGCTTTTAAGTAACGAACTTAAGAATGCTTTGATACAGCGAATACAGGAAAGACGAACTTCTTATTCTGATGTTCTGCAATATCTTTCTGATTATAATGTCAAAAAGTCGAATGAGGAAGATTACGGAATTTTTAATAAAACCACTAAATCTACAATTAGGAAGATAATCGGGGAATTAATTGAACGTATTTATAATAAAAATGAAACGTCAACAGAATTATCAGAAATAATTAGTGATTCTGATTCCGAAAATTCTGTAAATGTAATGCCCTCGACATCTACAAGATCAATGAAAGAAAAACTTCATTTTTTAATAAAGGCAAAAACCGAAGTACCTGCGCAGCCAACTCTGACCAACAAAAAAAATAAAAGCATAAATCAAGTTATAAAAAAAGAATTAACATATTTTCACGAAGAAAATGTAAAAGGAAAATATATCGAATTAGCATATGATTTCCTCATGACTACGCGACCAACAAGTGTGGAATCGGAGAGGGCGTTTTCCGCGGCGGGTTTGTTTTGTACGAAGATTAGGTCGCGATTAGGCGATGAAAGTTTAAATAAGTTATGTTTTTTGCGTGCATATTTATTAAAAAGTGTTGATAAATGAAAAATATTATAAATAAAGAATAGTTTTATTTGCATTTATTTTTTATAATGATTGATTAGACTTTTTTGTAATATATTTTCTTCTATTTTCAATACCTTAAAAAATACCGGTAAATTACCGGTAAACCGGTTTTGATTGAAAATTCTACCGAATTACCGGTAATTGAAAAAGTCGGTAAATTTGCAATCCCTATTCGTAGAGTAGCGGATAATACTCCTACCGTGCAAGATGCTGCTAGCACATCTGCCGGTTGTAGTTCGGCCGCTGCTGTTGATTTAATCCCCGATAGATTCAGTGCTAGGCGCGATATAAATGTAAAAAAAGCTGATCATATCTAGACACGCGGTAGCGTCTCGACGCCAAGTACAGGAAAGACACCCTATATATGTCGATATGTCGACTGTCGCTACCGCTATCATTTACTCGTTGCCCGGCTAATCCAACCTAACCTGAAACTTATTTCATTAATATCTCATGACGCTTGCAATATTTTCTAAATTTAAAGGCATTTTTCTTATGTAAACCGCATATAAGCTTTGGAATGAGACCAATTTCAATAAAATCGGTCCACGCATGACAGAGATATCATAATATCGTCTCATGGATCAGTCGGAAATATTAAGATTTTTCTTCTTCTGATTCTTCTAGAAATTTCTCGTCAAACATAATACGTATACGCGTTACACGCACACCTTCAGTCAAAACAAAACTAACACATGTTTCGTTCTTCTACGTATATACGCGTTACACGCACACCTTCAGCCAAAACGAAACTAACACATGTTTCGTTCTTCGTTCGTCGACTCTCGGGATTATTCGGCAGGGATCGTCGTCCGTCATTGTACAAACTATTTTTTAAATACATTGAACTTTATAACCTACCAATCTTAACCTCCAACTGTCAAATAATGTAAGTGGTCCAAATTTGAGATGTCAGGAGTTTTTACACTAAATAGGAGACGGAATTATTGTCTCAATTAACAAGGTAAGTCGCCAAATTTATTTAATAGATTTTTTATGCAGAGTCGCAGACTTGGAAGTTGTCCGGAGAAGGTTCGACAGAGAAGCACCTTCTTTCGCATAAGTTTCTAGAAATTTGTACCATGTTTGTACAAAATAATATATTGTAGTAAAAAATTGCATTGAATTTAAATTGCCAGATATTTGTATTTGTATACCAGCAATTTAGAGTTTTTATTTTATGTAAAGGTTATTATATTATAGAAATGAAGGGGACGTACAGGACTTCGATAAAAATGAAGGAGACGCACAGGCTTGGATAGTACAATTGAAGGGGACGCACAGGCTTGGATGGATAGAAATGAAGGGAATGCACAGGCGTGGAGGTTGTCCGGAGAATATTAAATAGATAGACAGAGCATCTTGTTTCGCACAAGTTTCTGGAACTTTGTTAAATAAGGTAAATCGACAAAATTTGTTTAAAGACATAGCATTAAGAATTATTAAGAAAATAGATTATGGTGGACTGCTTGCAATGTAAAGCAAGTCACATTAGTGAAGAAAGTACACTGAAAACACATCTCCGTTAATGCTTTTCAATCTTTTGTGAAAGACATTCGTAATACTTTAATTAATAAAATCCAAAGTAGTTGTCACGCTATTCATTAATTCATTAATTTTTTAGATTCCCATTATTTAAAATCACCAATAAACATACTAAATAAATTAGTTTCATTCCAACACCAATACATTGTGCGTTAAAAATATTGGATCTCCGCGTTCATTTCGCTGAATTATTACCATTAGCATTTAAATTTCCTGCAACAAGACTTTCTGCCATACGCTCGCACCTCCTTCGGACACATTATTTAGTCTCTACACTCACTAAAGCAAAAGGCCACTCTATTTCTATATATAATAAGTTCTACGTTAAGTTGTAACTAAAATAACTAAAATGTGGATTTTATATATATTTACAGATAATCAAAGCAGAAGATGATGCAGTATGATCTACGGCAGAGAAAAAAATTTATGAAACATAATATTATTATTATATTAATTAAATGAGTTTATTCAGCTTATATAAACCAATTCCACCAATCCCAATTATACGAAGTTTATTTGTTGTTTTATTTTTATACTTATACATTGTAAGAATATAAGAATACATAAAAGTAAATAAATCACAAAAAATAGAATATAAAGACATATATAATATTAAAAATTATCTGACGTCATTCCCTTTGCAAATTATCTTTGTAATAAATTCTACGTTAAGTTGTAACCAAAAAATAAAATGTGGATTTTATATATTATTTATTTACAGATAATCGAAGCAGAAGATAATGCAGTGTGATCTACGTCAGAGAAAAAAATTTATTGTGACATAGTATTATATTAATTATATTAATTAAACGATTTTATTAAACGATTTTATTCAGCTGCAATCCTCTATTTGCTTCTTGTAAGTTTGGTTCATATCAGAAAACTCAAATTTAAACCAATTCCACCAATTCAATCATCATCTTGAAGCATTGCAGGTGTGCATAGTTTCTATAATGTAGAATTTATCTTTCATTCTATCCCGTCATAAGACTGTTTATTAGGGTGGACCTTAGTTACTCTTGTCGAAATATAATTTTGAGATTTTTGACGGGGTCACCCCCAAGGATTATGCCACTGGGAGAAAAAATAATGTGTGCAAAATTTGAAATTGATCGGAGAACAAGAATCTGTGCCTCATCGCATATGAAATTTTTTATTTTCGCAACTCGTTTTTCTTCGTTGTAGTATATCGTTAATATACATTTTTATATATCGTTATCTTTTTACGCTCTGTAATAATATAGAATCAAAGTATAAGATTACACAAAAAAATCATGACCTTGAAATCTCAAAAAATGAACCATCAAAAAATACTTTTTTCGTTGGCATTATATTTATGTTGTCAAACAGTATAATTTTCGTCTAAAATTTTTTTTTGATAATTATAAACCTGTTTCAGAAAAACTGTATACTTTATTCTTTATCGTATCGATATGGAAGTGATACCGATGGATTTCTCATGTTTTTCAAATGAAAATTATACCAAATTTCATGTAAATCGGACTATTTTTAACGAAGTTATGGAAATCAATTTATTATGAAGATTCCTTAATTACAATCCGATTTGTGTCGTTTTTGGACCATTTTCATCGGGAAAACATAAGGAAACGATTCACGTCACTTTCGCCAAGATCCGGTGAGAAATGTAGAATTTTCGATTCGTCACGTCTTAGGGGGCAACATTGCACGGCCCCCCTGGTCTCGAGGGTCGAAGTACTCGAAACCCATCGAGGCACGGCTTATCGACGGCGTTGTTTCTGGAGTCTTGGCTGCCAGGATCGGCTGCCAGGCTCGGCGTGCGCTCCAGGATTTCAAAACTGTCGGAAATCCACGCGCCACGCCGAACCCTTGGTTTCAAGTGCCGTTTTCCTTTTCTAACTACTTTTTCTGTCTCTTATGTAAACTCTTCTGAAGTGAAGGTTGGAGCGCGGCTACGAGCGTGGTGCTTTCTGGCGCGCGGGCAGGAGTGTGGTGCTTTCTTGCGCGCCACGCTAGAGCGTGGCTGAAAAATTTGACCTGCATCACGCGCCATCAGAAGACTACCCCCTTTCTTCAAAACATCTTGCACATTACACCTCTTCATCATTTATTTTACATATAACATCACTTGCATACCTATGTGTATTTATTGTTTATCAATATTAGTTTTTATATTAAAACAAGCAATGACATGGTAATTATTGCCGTCAATAGTAATAATTATGATCGTCAGAACAGTGAATGTGTTACCTGCAATTTCATTTGCCATCGCATTGCCGGGGAAACATTTGGATATTTTAATGTACCCTTGTAAAATTTTACAGTCGTTATAACTGAGTCTTAAACCATTTCCATAATTTATAGCATCTTCAGGTCAACCAAATGTAGCTTCGTAAAAACAGATGTTTCAGTGTACCCTACAGTAATAGCATTTATGATATCCCCTATAAGCCAGGTATATCAAGATATGTCATTGACCGTTTCGTAGATCGAAAAATTGGATGGAGTCCACGTAGAAATGTGAGGCCGAACCCGTTGTCTCTAAGTAGTGGCGAGTATAATCTTCTGGCGCGCACGAAGGAGCGTCGCTCCGGCGTTCAAGTACTTTTGCGTGCCGCGCGCTGGAACGCACGCCGGGACCAGAGGTGTAAGATGCGAAGATTTCCGACTGCAGCGCCGCCTGCGGTGGAGTAAGGAATCTCAGCTTGTGATATCTCCGCTCTATATTCTTTGGTAGTTTCGTGCTATGCAAGATGCGAAGAATTGAAGATTTTCTACTTCAGCGCTCCGCTTGTACATTGTTGGTACTACATTATGCGGGCTTTTTTGGCGGGATACCGTAACGGACATGCGCGAACGTAGAGTAACCGTAATTCGTAGTGCTGTGTCCAGTGCGTGTGGTTGCTTATAAATATTTAATATTTCAGCTGGTGATCGTCCATCTTTTGAAGGCATCAACTAAGCAGGTAAGTATTTTTTTTCATTAATTTATATACTTTCCTCTTCTTTTATTTATTTATTTTTTTGTTCTCTGTCTGTTTTTCTGGTTTTTATCATGAATTCTCCTACAGCGAAACGCAAATATAGTCCGAGAACTTTTCTTCGACAATGGTTGTTAAGTAGAATTATTGAAAGTGCTCGACATCATAAATTTTCTATATTTGTTGACGAAAGCACAGATATTTCAAACGTAAAATGGCTCACTTTTTTAATTAAATACGTAAATTCGGAAACTTCTGCAGCTTTTACAGAATTATTAGAATTATTAAAATTAGACTCCACAGATTGCTCTGCAGAAGGTTTATTTTCAGCATTTGAGAAAGCATTGCACAAAAGCAAATTCCTGTGCAGAATGTAATTGGACTCACATGTGACAATGCATCAGTGATGATCGGGCGCTTTTCCTCATTTTGTTCAAAACTTAAAACGAGGTGTCCTTCATTAATAACAGTCAATTGTATTTGCCATTCCGCGGCATTAGTATCTAGTAAAGCATGTTCAGAAATCCCAAGTTATATTGAAAAATTTATTCGAAATTTAACAGTTTATATTAATATTAGCGCCAAACGGTCGGCGAATTTTGCTAATTTTCAAGAATTTGTTAATAATAAGTCAAAAAAAATTTTAAAATGTGCGATACGCGTTGGCTAGCCATGCACGCTTGCGTAGCACGCATTCTGGAATGTTGGGATACGTTAAATCTTTTTTTAATTTCAATAGTATTTGAAAATCAAAAAAACGAGACGGCTGATAATCTACTTTGTGATATAAAAAAATAGAAACAAAAGCTTATCTTTTGTTTCTTAAATATATTTTAAATTACTTAAATTCCTTCAACGCGTTTTTTCAAACTCGTAGGACAGCCGTTCATTTATTATATTCTAAATCTAGACTTTTGTTTCAAGATTTGTGCGGACATATTTTAAAACCAGAATATTCAACAATAAACGACTCGATGTTTCACATAGATTTTTTTTCCGATAACAATTTGTTAGACTTGAAGGACATTTGCCTCGGTTTTGAGTGTGAACATTATTTGAAGGATTATGTCGATGATAGTACTTTGCCCCAGGAAACGTTTCTTGAAATTAAAAAATTTTGCTTAGCTTTTTACATTAGAGCCATTACCGAGATAATAAAACGTTTCCCTTTAAAAGATACATTTTTAGGCAGTTTGCAAGTTTTTGATGTGAAATTAACACTTTTTGATAGTAATAGAGACTATACCTTGAAAAATTTAATTTACGTTGCACAAAAATTAGGATCTTTTGACCACTTAAAATTAAAAGAAGAATGGAATAAGTTGTATTATACTTTCGACAAAGTGCAATGTCAAGAATTGTCACAGCTGTGCTTTGATGACATGTAGGTTCAAATTAATTCTGCGAGGGATAAAGATAAAAATCTTCTGTTCCCAGTCTTGAAACAACTCGTGAATGTTGTAAGGAGTCTTCCTCACTCAAATGCAGAAGCAGAAAGAATTTTCTCTATTCTGACCGATGTCAAAACTTGTAAAAGAAGTAAACTTAGTCATGATTCTGTAAATTCCATTGCCGTGATTAAAACAGCTTTTAAAGCCCGCGGAGAAACTAGTTCTACAATTTCGATTGGCCCAAATCATTTTACATTAATGTCAAGTAATAATTTATATTCGTAGCCATTAGTTTCGTTTTTATTCAAATTTTTAATAATATTTTGGAATTAAATTTGTGTTTGTGGTTTATATTTGCAATCGTTTCGCTTTCTATCTAAACGTTATCTTTTTTTCATTCTTGCTTGATATCTATTCATTTAATATTTCTCAACCGATTTTTTCCTCTTTTCAAAGGTGTGGCATGCTTAATCACTTAGGGACAAGTTTTTCATCTTTATAATGTTTAATTTTGTTTGACTTTAAATATCTTAAAAGTTCCTTCAATAAAATGTCTTTAATATATTATTCAAGTAAAATTCGTAAACTCTTCTCAGAATCTTATATATGTATAAATACTGTTTCTATATGTTCATTACTTCTCATATTTTTGCATTCCTTAATTTTTTGAATATTATTTCATTTCATTTCTTCTCATACCTTATGAACTCTTTTTGAATTCAAGATATTACTTTTAGTCATTCTTTCTGATTTCTCCCCAAGTACATGGAATTTTATATGAATGTTTTTAAAATTGTGTCCCAACTATTGATGCTGCGTGAACTTTTCCTTCCTCCCTACTGTGATATTGTGGACAAAGCATGTGACACCATTTTTTCCCTCCCTATGCGTCTCTACCTTGTCGTGGTGGGTAGGCTTACGGTACGCCTTATATTTTCCATATTACTTTATAATTTTTGGTAATGTTGTGTGATGCATCATGGGCATGCAATGACTCTCTCAGAGATGTTTTATTCAAGTTATTGCAGTTAGATATGTATTTTGTGAAATGCATGGACGTATTTAACTAAAAGATGACGCTCGTTTGCAATTATTTTAACAGTATGTACAAGTATTACATATTATATTAGATTATATTGTAATAATTTTTTTTAGTTACGAAATAGTCCTGGTATGGCTGACATCCACAACAGCAGTAGCAGAACAAAAACCGAGCACAATAAATGGTTACGAAAATGCAATGGAAAAGCATATTGTACAATTTGTAAAAGTAATTTTAAACTTAATAACATTCCGCGGCACTCAAAATCCAAAAATCATATGCGTAAATTATTGAATATTGGAAAAGTGAATTTGCATTTACCTGATTACATATCAAAATGTACCGAAGACAAAAATTTGAAAAAATCACTCAATCGTATAAAAAAAAAGTTCAGCAGATTGTTGATAGTGAAACCTCAAGAGTTTGATATATTGGATGCAAATAGCATTAAAAATATGTATGGAATAGTTTTATACGACAAATTATTTGAACTGATTAGAAATAATTACTTTCATATAACTATACAACGTATTTGCAATGACGTCCATAAAACAAAATATTTTATCAATGCTACAACTCTTTCATTACATTCATTTGTTAGGTACGAAATCGTAATTGGTATTTGTGATATAAACGACGATTGCATGTCGAACGATACATTGCAACAAATTTTGAAATGTTTATATGGACATAATCTTTTATGGGAAAACGTTGTTGGGTTATTAGTACTAAATAATACGTGTATGTCAGAACAGTTGCGTACAATATACCCGAATCATCTAACGAACATAATGAACATTTGTTTCCAAAAGTCTTGTAAATTACACCACAATGCAGATACTTCTGATTTATTTATTGCACTAAGCGTTGAAAAAGTTTTATATGAAACAGATAGAAATTGTGGATATGCAATTCTTGAATTTGCTTCTAATTTTAAAAAAATTAATTTGAGCTTGCTCGAAATTGAATGGCGACAACTGTATTCTTATTTCGATGAAAATGAAAAAGCGAAATATAAGCGTTTACATTGCGATAAAATGTGGAAAGAAATTTGTTCAAAGAAGAACACAAACAATGATTACGAATTCCCTACATTAAGACAAGTATTACAGAGCATTTTCTGCTTTCCTCAATGCACAGGCTGTTAAAAAAGTAATGGTCATCGCTTATAGGGATGAAACTAGACCTTTGGATCGGTGCCATCAGTGAACATTTGTAAAAAAAAACGGGCCGCAAAATTGTTTACAAAATTGAAAATTAACGTTAATTTTTTTTTACATCAACGTATTCTACTCGACGCGTAGAGAAAAAGTCTGATAGAAACCATGTGCCGGAAATGTACCGTTTCGGAGCTATTAAATTGTTAACATCTCGGTAAATTAGTGTGTTGTCGCACTCACACCACGTTGCGGTACGTGAAAAACAAAGTGAACTGTGAAAGACGTTTCGCTTTCTCACTCATTCCCGTTTCCTCTAACTCGCGTTCACGTCTTTCCCTAAAAAATAGATATAGTACATATGTATGTTATAAATGTGATATGTAAAACTAAACCTTCACTTCATAAGCCCTATCGCTTCATCCTATCATACTGTTATTTACTTTTGCATCACATATTGTATATAACTATACATATAGATACATACATATATAATACATCAAAAAAATTATTGTCAAGCTGATTATCCCATGATTAAACATAATTTATACAAATCACATTACAAAATAATTTAAGAGTATACATACTGTACGTATAAATTTAATAACTTTTAACGTACCTTTATATGTACATATTTATTGATTTTTTTGTCTTCTATAGATGTTTAATAAATATAGAAAGGAAATAAAAAACAACACAGATGTGCATTAATTGTTAATTATGTCAATTATTTTATACGAAAATTATAAGAAAATAAATTTTATTCAATTTTAATAAATTGTTCTCTGTAATAATTGTAACTGTACAAGTAAGTATCGGTGCCCATAGCGTAAGCTAAAGCGTCTATCGTCAATGTCAACGGTTTATTGCAATTCGGATATTGCAAAATCCTACGTGTATCGTGAACGAAAATCCTTTATGAGCGAAAATAGGGAAAAAGTTTATTTAACTTTTTTACGTAGTATTTAATTCCCTGTGAGATTCGTTTAGAGAATCTTTTTAATTTTTATGAATAACGAATATTTATATTAAATAATACGAAAAATTATAGAACTATAAGAGGTAACTATCATTATTCATGAACCGATTGGGTTAAAAAATTAAGCAGATTTTAAGACGAAAAGACGAAATCTAAATATAAAGTTTTATTAAAATCTATTGAGCCATTTAAACGCAATTGTGTTAACAAACATTCGAGATTTTGAAAAAATCTATTTTTTTAACAGTCCCAGTATGATCAGGAGATCCTAAAACGTGTATTTCCGCAATAAAAATTTTTTCGAAATTTTTTTTCGTTACAAGAATATCTGTGTCGGAAAGTGAAAATATCCGGGAAACCAAAATCGCATTACGGTGGCTCGTGCCGCTTGCCAGCGACCAGGGTTGCCGTTTACCGTCCGAGGCCTGTAAGAGTGAAGGAGTCCGTGATACGTACAGCATGAGTAAGTAAGACGAAAGATCCCCGAACGGCAACCTTGCCGGTACTAGAATCTCAACGTTTCAAGAGCAAGAGAGAAAGGCTCATATTCACCGTCCCTCTCAACTCCCGAAATTGTCCGAAGTCATCCGAAGCGCTGGGCTCACGTATGCGCGGATCATGAAGTTGTCATACTTGTCATGTGCATGGTGGGGGAAATTCTCGATACTCCGGCCATTAACTTTAGCATCACTGAATAGAGTACGGACCGAATGAAAACTATCAAAACTTCCTCACTCTACC
This sequence comes from Andrena marginata, assembly GCA_963932335.1. Classification (NCBI taxonomy): domain Eukaryota; kingdom Metazoa; phylum Arthropoda; class Insecta; order Hymenoptera; family Andrenidae; genus Andrena; species Andrena marginata. Next base: position 28,213,117 of record OZ010662.1, read on the forward strand.
GCAAGCGGCGCTGCAGTCGGAAATCTTCGCATCTTACACCTCTGGCCGGGACCGCGCGCCGGGAACGATTGTGTAAAGGCCCCTAATCGCTTACACGCGCGCGACTACCACTGTCGGCGCCATACGTTTTGCCAAACTATTTCGCTCAGTTTTTGAAAACGAAATGTGACCTACCAATTTTGTTAATGTTTTCCGAAGGAAAAATGTCTGCTGCATCGCGTGGAGTAGTCAGATTTTCTTCTAGACTCTTAGTTTTTAAAATAAATTGACAGATATCTGCAAAAATTGTTGCGTTTCGGGTGCATTTTTTCTTTGATCGTGGTTTAAATATATTTAAATAGTAATAATGCAATAATAACTTATATCGTTGTGTTCCCGAAGGTTTATAAAATAATTTTGACGGATATACACTACGTATCAGCCTCTCACTACCCACCGGCCTCCCGGCTACGCAGTCTCCCTCTACCGGCCTTTCGGTTTCCCGTTTATCTTTTAAATATAGAGATGTTTATATTAATGTAACACTGAAATCCTCTAAATATCAGAAGCGGAGCAATAATCCAGGTGATTTATTTATTTACATTAACCCCACAGATCTTTATTTTTGTGTGTAGCACATTTATGTAATACAATCTGTAGCATTTTCGGACATTTTGTTTTACATAAATTTTTTTACAAACTTCACGTATTCATTAAGGGAAATTAATAATAATAATAATAATAATATTTATTTGTTCTACAGGCTCATAGCCTATTACAAAGGAAGTTGTTTGGTTCTCTACATTTATCTACATCCTTACTCTTATCTGTGTTACATTATACTTAAGCCTAATATCTATACTTTATATATTATTTATACTCTTATTACATTTCAATTAGTGCTAGTTTACTTTTTTTTTACTGTCTATACAAAATAAAACATGTTCTTTGCTTCCTCGATGTTCCTAATTTAATACTTCAGGGACCTCTTTTTCCCTAACTTTTTGTGCATGTCTTTGTTGATATTGGGGACATACAAACAGAATATGCTTTAGAGTCTCCCTTCTTCTCATGTTGCATAGTTGACATTCCTCTGCGTCGCTTATTTTTAGGCTTTCTTCCTTTTCTTCTACCATACTGAATTCATGTCTTCCTGCCAAGAATTGCAAGGGAAATTATAAGGGTACTTTAAAAGATAATTATAATTCTATATTTTTATTCCTCAAAGATGAGGAATTACCGAAAAAATAAATGGTTGCTATACCTTGTACAAATTGGACAGCAAGAAAATATTCTTCCGGTTGTAGATGGTTCCATTTAAATTTACATATCCAGTTATGGGTCCCATTCTGTTGCTAAAAAATTAAATTGCAATATATGTCGATTATTAATTGTGGATGATAACGGTAAAACTATGGCCGGTATTCATAGTCGCTACTTATTCTTAAGCAAATGCTTAAGCATGCAGCATCCTCTACTAACTTAGTAGCTAGTAAAAGATGCCGAATGCTTAAGCATTTGCTTAAGAATAAGTAGCGACTATGAATACCGGCCTATAGGCGATGTATATTTTAACGCCAAGTATATATATACCATCAAAAAGACTCCCATTTAAAAACATTGTCGTAAATTAATACCCATCAAAAAGAATCCCATTTAAAAACATTGTCGTAAATTAATACCATCAAAAAGAATCCCATTTAAAAACATTGTCGTAAATTAATATAAATTTATTAATGTTCTATATTTAACTTTACAAAAATAATGATATACAACAATTGCGCCAATTATCACAATGGCTATTTATACAAAGAAAAAATCACAATGGTACAATGGAAAAATGTATTAAATAATATTAAGCAGATGTATTTTTATACAAATAAATATTTTAATACGAATAAATATTTTATTGAAAATACTTGGCGCTGCGAAACCGAAAAAATGATAACCCTGATAGCCAGATCTGGGCAGCAGGATCTGACATCAGAACCGTAGTCGTCTGTGTCCGCATTTAATTGTCTTAGTATTAATAATTTACAATAACTCCCTTACAATCTAAAATACATAATGTACATATACATACTAGAAACGCAGAAAAAAAGAGAGAAAAAGATTAATGCAATTTATACATATTTATGCAGTTTAGCAACACCAATTCGTGGCGCAGCGCCAAGTATTTTGAATAAAATATTTATTCGTATTAAAATATTTATTTGTATAAAAATACATTTGCTTAATATTATTTAATACATTTTTCCATTGTACCATTGTGATTTTTTCTTTGTATAAATAGCCATTGTGATAATTGGCGCAATTGTTGTATATCATTATTTTTGTAAAGTTAAATATAGAACATTAATAAATTTATATTAATTTACGACAATGTTTTTAAATGGGATTCTTTTTGATGGTATTAATTTACGACAATGTTTTTAAATGGGATTCTTTTTGATGGGTATTAATTTACGACAATGTTTTTAAATGGGAGTCTTTTTGATGGTATATATATACTTGGCGCTCTTTTTTGTACCTTTTGTAAAAAGGTAATTTTTTGAGGATTTCACACATTTTGTAGTTTTCTTGTGCGTGAAACCGTGCTGTGCGCTATCCTGATGTTCCATAGCGTGGTAATTTTTGTTGGCTTATTTATTTATTGTCCTTTTTTTGTAAGAACAAAATATAAATATCTTTAGAACCTTTGGGCCATTGCCTTTTTTTAATTTGCACGTCATCAGCTTCAATCCAACTACTAGTCATTCCTTCTTCTTTACATATATAAATCATAATGTGGTTATTTCATTTCCTCATGCGGCAGGGTTACTTTCACTTTCAGCTGTTGAAATAATTGTGCGTTCATAGTCTGACGTAGATCACACTGCATCATCTTCTGCTTTGATTATCTGTAAATATATAAAGCCACATTTTAATTATATATTCACAAAAGATTGAAAAGCATCAAGGGAGATGTGTTTTCAGCGTACTTTCTTCACTAATGCGACTTGCTTTACATTGCAAGCAGTCCACCATAATCTATTTTCTTAATAATTCTTAATGCTATGTCTTTAGACAAATTTTGTCGATTTACCTTATTTGACATATTTCCAGAAACTTGTGCGACACAAGATGCTCTGTCTATCTATCTAATCTTCTCTGGACAATCTCCAAGCCTGTGCATTCCCTTCATTTCTATTCATCCAAACCTGTGCGTCCCCTTCAATTCTATTATCCAAGCCTGTGCATCCCCTTCATTTTTATCGAAGTCCTGTGCGTCCCCTTCATTTCTATAATATAATATAATATAATAAGCTTTACATAAAAACTCTAAATTGCTGATATACAAATACAAATATCTGGCAATTTAAATACAGTGCAATTTTTTACTACAATATATATATTATTTTGTACATGCATGGTACAAATTTCCAGAAACTTGTGCGAAAGGAGATGCTTCTCAGTCGAACCATCTCCGGACAACTTCCAAGTCTGCGACTCTACATAAGAAATCTATTTGAAAAATTTTGGCGACTTACCTTGTTAATTGAGACAATAATTCAGTCTCCTATTAGTGTAAAAACTCGTGACATTTCAAATTCCGACAATTTACTTTATTTGACACTTAGCACTTGGTAGGTTATAATATCTCTGCCTAGCTGTCACGTGACAACAATTTGTTACGCGATTGGCCGATGCCCGCATCCAACGAACAACGTGCCTGAGAGACATTTCCTCACCCTTTCATACTCCCCTCTTGCCTAGAAGTGTAGGACGATGACTATGACGATGCTGAATTTTAAGAACATAAAATTCAGCAAATTGCAACTTTACATCGAAATATCTCAGCTCATAAGGCCCGTAGGAACAAAACGAAGACACTTTTCTGATGTAAATCAAACCCAAGCTATCCATTAAGACCATTCAAAATCTAATTGGATCAGCCGTTATTGAGATTCGGAAATCTCAGGGTTCTTGATAGCGAGTCGTCGCGTAATAGAGCCACTCCGTGTCTTGCGCTGCGCATATATATCTATATATATACTTGGCGCGAGACACTACCGTGTCTCTTGATCACTTACAAAAAGGGGTCCTTTCTGTTCCCACTGAAGAAGTCAGAACCTCATTTATTCAAGTATATGCAATAATGTAAGCTATAATAGATCATGGTAATTTGGAATCTCAACATTTGCAATCTGAAAATCATAAACATATTTTATATAAGTTAACCCATTATAATAAAAAAAAAGGTAACGTGCCATGGTAAATAACCATAGGGTGGTGAGAAAATTTTCCACAATTATAATACTGCCCTCTAACACGATTTTATATTTAACTGCATAATTGTTCCTTTCAATAGCTAATTATGTTAACCTCTTTTCTACGGGCACTTAACCTGTTTGGCTTAGTACCAATAATTTTGTCTACACATATTTCACGTCTCTATTAACTTATACATACCTTTATCAATTTGTAAATCCTTCAATGTGGTTCAAAGATGGTTTTAACTTGTTTCACACTCCTATTTTCTTCAAATCTCTGTAAATATTTCAAATATAATGCATCACAACACGAAACTATTCCGAGAGTCCACATAACATATACCACATTTATGAATATTAATACACTCCTGTATTATATCTACTTACTATAGTTATGATATTTATGTATTCCTTATACATAATTAATCAAAAATACTATATATTAGTATAATTTTATATCGCAAAATAACGATAATTGTAATGCTGACTACGAAACTCCACTATTGAAAATAGGACTCCCGATTCGCACATGAGAGGTGTTGCCACGTTGTATAGCACGGCTAGTAGTAGAGTCGGCTGTGCCTGTAGTAAATTTGCGTGTGGTGGGGGTATAGACGCCACGCAGGCAGAGGTGTAAGATGCGAAGATTTCCGACTGCAGCGCCGCTTGCGGTAGAGTGAGGAAGTTTTGATAGTTTTCATTCGGTCCGTACTCTATTCAGTGATGCTAAAGTTAATGGCCGGAGTATCGAGAATTTCCCCCACCATGCACATGACAAGTATGACAACTTCATGATCCCATGGACCTGAAGGACAGTGCGTAAGCTAGACTTATGGATGGGGGGGTTGAAGCAAAAGACGGAAGGAGAATCGACCCCCTCCCAACTGCTTTTTGAGGGACGACTGGTGGTGCCATCTGTGCCATACCGTCGAAAATTTCTTCTAGCAAACCATTCTAAATTTGATTATTCGCGCGTTGAATACCGTAGAAGTCACTGGTGACAGGCACTTTGGATTTACATTATTTTCTTAAAACACGTGTAATAAATAAAGCGTAATGTCTGTAAACTTTCAATCAACGTTAATATTAAGAATATGTGAAATACTAAATGTATCAGTGAACTAGAAAGTTGTTCTGTTTGTAGGAAGGGATATGTAAATAAATGATAGAACATAAAAAGCGTTGAAAAATTGCGCCTTTGTTGATAGGTTAATCAATAAAATCAATAAGTCGCTAATATGTATGTAGTTGTATGTAATTCATAAATATATGTACAATTACTAATATTTAAATAAGTATCACATCACAAATATGCATTCTGCTATTATAGCTACCTTCATTACTGAATGTATCAGACAAACAAATGCAAGTTCTCGTATATTATTCGTGCGTTGAATGCCGTCGAAGTCACTGGTGATAGGCACTTTGGATTTACTTTATTTTCATAAAACACCTGTATTAAATGAAGCGTAATGTCTGTAAACTTTCAATCAACGTTAATATTAGGAAGAATATGTGAAACACTAAATATACATTCTGCTATTATAGCTACCTACATGCATTATTGAAAGCATCAGATAAACAAATGCAAGTTCTCTTATATTAATAAAACCACCATAATATTATTTACAATGTGGCACGCATTCTGCTATTATAGCTACCTATATACATGCATTACTGAAAGCATCAGAAAAACAAATGCAAGTTCTCTTATATTAATAAAACCACCATAATATTATTTACAATGTGGCACGCATTCTGCTATTATAGCTACCTATATACATGCATTACTGAAAGCATCAGAAAAACAAATGCAAGTTCTCTTATATTAATAAATCCACCATAATATAATTTACAATGTGGCATTGAAGAAGAAATATGAAACTAAATTACACATATTATATAATTAATAATTAAAGGTATAAATAGAAGTAGCAAGAAAATAGTAAAAGAATAGTAATGCAGCAAACAATTTTACAATCATCGTGACCATGAAACCCGACACATCGAAACACTGAAATATATATATAGTTTTAATCTTTAGCTTTTTCAATGCATGGAAAACATTCCAAAGAAGACCTCACATGCCAACTTTATAGACTCAATGTCCAGAAAATAATATTAATTTATTGTAGAACGTTCTTTTATTTTGTGCAGTAGTGTCTTTTTGTTTGCATATATGATGAATCCTAACTTTAATGTATTCATTAATTATACATTTAATCAGGTGAATTCTATGATTCATCAGGGGCGTTTGGTCATTAGAGTGGTTTACTAAGTCTTTACATAGATTATGTACATTTAACATGCGAAAAACTGAATTTTGCATCAATGCCAAATTCCCTAAATTGTCCTTAATATGAGAAATTTGGATTACTTTCTCACATGCACGTGAAATAGCAATTACATCATGCGCTGGATATATGAGACTACCACGATTTTTGACATTAATTAAATTGTGTATTCTTTTGGGATGTGTTGTGTCATACAAACTATTTACGCATTCCAAACAACGTATACATTTGCTAAGTTTTCTTACAATCCACCCACTGATATATACAACGATCCTGTCTTTGAATTCTGTGTATGCTGTGAAATCTTCTTCATTTGGTAATATATAATTGTGATATTCGTTTATTTGGTCTGTTTTCTCAAGTTCTTGTAATTGTTCCTCATAAGTTTGGAAATCTTCACTCAGCGTCACGCCCTGCGTAGAGGAATTAATCACATCTACGGGTGTTGCCGACGAATAATATAAAATTGGTATATTGTGCAATGGTATGCAATTTCCAGTTTGGACATTTTTTACTTCATTGCGCAGCAATAATCTCTTAAAAGCTGATTTAAATTGTCGTGCCGTCGGATTATTGTTGCTTCTGCCAAAGCTCCTTATGCAACCAAAAAACAGTTCTATGTGGTCCTGGCTAAACCGATACATTGGAATATGTTGAATGCAATCTGTTGCACAAAGATTTTCATATAATTGAATTGTCGATTCTATGCATATTACGAGACCCAAAAAACCTACTTTTCTGTTTGATTCCACGACTTTTCTTCCATCGTCATATGTAATGTTCAATAAATAATTTTTGCATTCCAATAATTTTGTTTTGATGCTATCGTAATTTTCTACACTGATCGGTCGTTTGTAATTCTGCTGTCTTAAGTTTTTGGAATTTAATATATCAAATAAATCATTTATTAATAGTAAACACTCCTCTGTGGCATATGAATGGCGAAATTGTGGTAAGCGTAAATCAGTTCTGCATATGTTTAGAGCATTGCCCACAGAAGCACTGAATATTTGAGTAGCATATTTTACTTTCATTTTTTTCTTTTCATATTCTATATGCCTCTTGCTCAGTTTGTTTCCTAAGTGTAAACCTTCTTTATCTTGTAAATTGTGTAGGGCAACTATATATACCCATTTTATGCGTTTATTTAACGAATTCTTAAGACATTTAAAATCGCCAAGTGTATTCCTAATTAATTTTACCATGTGGCACGGGTCCGGCATAAAGTATACATGTTCCATCGTTATTGGATGGCGGAAATATGTTTGTAGACAATTCACATCTGAAAAGTTACAACCTAATATTTTAATCATGGCAATGTTATTAGCCGCACCATCGCACGTGACGCAAACAACCCTCACACCCGTATCATGCACCAGTCTCAGACATTGTTGGACTAAATTAGATTTTTGCTCGCCAGATATTCTATCAATTAAAAAATACCCTACGGGTATTTTCCACGTTTGGTTTAATCCAACTAACAAAAATACCAAAGCATCTTTTGCAGTATTATTGCTATTGCATGCAAATTCTCTACCCACATTTACCACACCACAAAATCTTTTCCCGTCAAATTCAATTTGTTGCCTTATTGACATCTCGTCGATTACTAATGTAGCATATACATTAGTGTCTATACTTGCACTATATGCTGTAAGATGCCTAATGGCTTCGTCGTTAAAACCAGGTTCCCCATCAATTGACCTATACCATTTATATAAAGTTTTTGGATGGGGAATACACAAATTGAATTTCTCCCTTACGTACGAATACGCTCGCGGCGAATAATAATGTAATGTTAAAGAAAATAATCTTATTTCCGCAGAGTATTGCCGTTTAATAGGAAGCTTCGCAGATTTCCTTCTCATCAATTGAAAAAGCTGCTTATTAAAACTAGATATATTTTCCAGTGTTTCAATATGCTCACCTTCTAATAAATTTTTTTTCCTCAGTGTCTGTAGCATTGTTTGTAATGTTTCAACTTTCTTCGCACTCCTTTTGTATTTCTGCTTTAGTAGCTTCAATTCGTTCTGGAATTTTTTCTTCATCCTTGCTGCATGTCTTCGTAATTCCTGTTTCCTAGGTGAATTGAAATGCATGGTTGGTGACACGCATGTTGCTTTATCATTGCATGACATTGTCACCTGCATGCCTTTATCATTTGTGTATGTCTGTAACAGTAATGTCATAAAACGCTCATCATACGATACTTCATAGATATATTCAATACATAACAGAGACTTACACATTCACTATTACTGGAAGACTCGCATCTTTGCATTTCCTTCAATGGTTCAGCAAATAAATCTGAATCATTGTGGAACTCCTCCTTCAATACAAGCTATTTAATAATGAATATTTGTCATAAAATGCTCTTCATACGATACTTCATAGATATATTCAATACATAACAGAGACTTACACATTCACTATTACTGGAAGACTCGCATCTTTGCATTTCCTTCAATGGTTCAGCAAATAAATCTGAATCATTGTGGAACTCCTCCTTCAATACAAGCTATTTAATAATGAATATTTGTCATAAAATGCTCTTCATACGATACTTCATAGATATATTCAATACATAACAGAGACTTACACATTCACTATTACTGGAAGACTCGCATCTTCGTATTTTCCTCAATGGTTCGGCAAATAAATCCGAATCAGTGTTTAACTCCTGCTTCAGTACCTTATATTTAAATATAAATAATCAATTTCAAAACATTTTCCAGGACAAAACTATAATGCAACTCACACATGAAGAAATATTACATACATAAGGTATAGCATGCGACTTTAGCCTTATGCGGGATGGGCAAGTCCTATCGTAATCGCCAGTAACAAAATGCATTGAACACACTACAGCGTCATTGGGCACGTCAGATTCGTGTATACCCAAATTTTCCAGCCACGATCTGCGCCTAATAATATTTTTGGGAACCCTAAGAAATCAATTATGAAAGAGATTGGTTTTTCATAGAATATTTTTATGTGCATGTATTACTTTCTTCATGCTTACCTATGGAAACTGAGTTTTCTTCCTTCTTCGATGGCTTCCTGCTTCGAAGACTTACAGGAAGTTCGATTCGTGCAGTCTTTCAAAATGCAGCTCGGCATTTTCGGGGTCGATTACCACCTAAATACTAATAATTTATATTTCTATATCAATTTTTAATCTTGAAATATAATACTTTTACTATTCTACTAAAAAATTTAATATTACTTACGTAATTTCGAAAGTATTGCAAGTAATAAGACAATTATTTACTAACAAACACACCACACGCATCCGAGTTACTTTGCACCGTTTTGCACAATGGCGTCACAAGGATATACAACGAGGGACGCTATTTCTAAAGCTTATACTCGGCTGTAGAGGACACCACCAGTCGTCCCTCAAAAACCAGCCCCTTCCGTCTTTCGCTGTACCCCCCCGGAACTAGGCACTGTCCTTCAGGTCCATGCATGATCCGCGCATACGTGAGCCCAGCGCTTCGGATGACTTCGGACAATTTCGGGAGTTGAGAGGGACGGTGAATATGAGCCTTTCTCTCTTGCTCTTGAAACGTTGAGATTCTAGTACCGGCAAGGTTGCCGTTCGGGGATCTTTCGTCTTACTTACTCATGCTGTACGTATCACGGACTCCTTCACTCTTACAGGCCTCGGACGGTAAACGGCAACCCTGGTCGCTGGCAAGCGGCACGAGCCACCGTAATGCGATTTTGGTTTCCCGGATATTTTCACTTTCCGACACAGATATTCTTGTAACGAAAAAAAATTTCGAAAAAATTTTTATTGCGGAAATACACGTTTTAGGATCTCCTGATCATACTGGGACTGTTAAAAAAATAGATTTTTTCAAAATCTCGAATGTTTGTTAACACAATTGCGTTTAAATGGCTCAATAGATTTTAATAAAACTTTATATTTAGATTTCGTCTTTTCGTCTTAAAATCTGCTTAATTTTTTAACCCAATCGGTTCATGAATAATGATAGTTACCTCTTATAGTTCTATAATTTTTCGTATTATTTAATATAAATATTCGTTATTCATAAAAATTAAAAAGATTCTCTAAACGAATCTCACAGGGAATTAAATACTACGTAAAAAAGTTAAATAAACTTTTTCCCTATTTTCGCTCATAAAGGATTTTCGTTCACGATACACGTAGGATTTTGCAATATCCGAATTGCAATAAACCGTTGACATTGACGATAGACGCTTTAGCTTACGCTATGGGCACCGATACTTACTTGTACAGTTACAATTATTACAGAGAACAATTTATTAAAATTGAATAAAATTTATTTTCTTATAATTTTCGTATAAAATAATTGACATAATTAACAATTAATGCACATCTGTGTTGTTTTTTATTTCCTTTCTATATTTATTAAACATCTATAGAAGACAAAAAAATCAATAAATATGTACATATAAAGGTACGTTAAAAGTTATTAAATTTATACGTACAGTATGTATACTCTTAAATTATTTTGTAATGTGATTTGTATAAATTATGTTTAATCATGGGATAATCAGCTTGACAATAATTTTTTTGATGTATTATATATGTATGTATCTATATGTATAGTTATATACAATATGTGATGCAAAAGTAAATAACAGTATGATAGGATGAAGCGATAGGGCTTATGAAGTGAAGGTTTAGTTTTACATATCACATTTATAACATACATATGTACTATATCTATTTTTTAGGGAAAGACGTGAACGCGAGTTAGAGGAAACGGGAATGAGTGAGAAAGCGAAACGTCTTTCACAGTTCACTTTGTTTTTCACGTACCGCAACGTGGTGTGAGTGCGACAACACACTAATTTACCGAGATGTTAACAATTTAATAGCTCCGAAACGGTACATTTCCGGCACATGGTTTCTATCAGACTTTTTCTCTACGCGTCGAGTAGAATACGTTGATGTAAAAAAAAATTAACGTTAATTTTCAATTTTGTAAACAATTTTGCGGCCCGTTTTTTTTTACAAATGTTCACTGATGGCACCGATCCAAAGGTCTAGTTTCATCCCTATAAGCGATGACCATTACTTTTTTAACAGCCTGTGCATTGAGGAAAGCAGAAAATGCTCTGTAATACTTGTCTTAATGTAGGGAATTCGTAATCATTGTTTGTGTTCTTCTTTGAACAAATTTCTTTCCACATTTTATCGCAATGTAAACGCTTATATTTCGCTTTTTCATTTTCATCGAAATAAGAATACAGTTGTCGCCATTCAATTTCGAGCAAGCTCAAATTAATTTTTTTAAAATTAGAAGCAAATTCAAGAATTGCATATCCACAATTTCTATCTGTTTCATATAAAACTTTTTCAACGCTTAGTGCAATAAATAAATCAGAAGTATCTGCATTGTGGTGTAATTTACAAGACTTTTGGAAACAAATGTTCATTATGTTCGTTAGATGATTCGGGTATATTGTACGCAACTGTTCTGACATACACGTATTATTTAGTACTAATAACCCAACAACGTTTTCCCATAAAAGATTATGTCCATATAAACATTTCAAAATTTGTTGCAATGTATCGTTCGACATGCAATCGTCGTTTATATCACAAATACCAATTACGATTTCGTACCTAACAAATGAATGTAATGAAAGAGTTGTAGCATTGATAAAATATTTTGTTTTATGGACGTCATTGCAAATACGTTGTATAGTTATATGAAAGTAATTATTTCTAATCAGTTCAAATAATTTGTCGTATAAAACTATTCCATACATATTTTTAATGCTATTTGCATCCAATATATCAAACTCTTGAGGTTTCACTATCAACAATCTGCTGAACTTTTTTTTTATACGATTGAGTGATTTTTTCAAATTTTTGTCTTCGGTACATTTTGATATGTAATCAGGTAAATGCAAATTCACTTTTCCAATATTCAATAATTTACGCATATGATTTTTGGATTTTGAGTGCCGCGGAATGTTATTAAGTTTAAAATTACTTTTACAAATTGTACAATATGCTTTTCCATTGCATTTTCGTAACCATTTATTGTGCTCGGTTTTTGTTCTGCTACTGCTGTTGTGGATGTCAGCCATACCAGGACTATTTCGTAACTAAAAAAAATTATTACAATATAATCTAATATAATATGTAATACTTGTACATACTGTTAAAATAATTGCAAACGAGCGTCATCTTTTAGTTAAATACGTCCATGCATTTCACAAAATACATATCTAACTGCAATAACTTGAATAAAACATCTCTGAGAGAGTCATTGCATGCCCATGATGCATCACACAACATTACCAAAAATTATAAAGTAATATGGAAAATATAAGGCGTACCGTAAGCCTACCCACCACGACAAGGTAGAGACGCATAGGGAGGGAAAAAATGGTGTCACATGCTTTGTCCACAATATCACAGTAGGGAGGAAGGAAAAGTTCACGCAGCATCAATAGTTGGGACACAATTTTAAAAACATTCATATAAAATTCCATGTACTTGGGGAGAAATCAGAAAGAATGACTAAAAGTAATATCTTGAATTCAAAAAGAGTTCATAAGGTATGAGAAGAAATGAAATGAAATAATATTCAAAAAATTAAGGAATGCAAAAATATGAGAAGTAATGAACATATAGAAACAGTATTTATACATATATAAGATTCTGAGAAGAGTTTACGAATTTTACTTGAATAATATATTAAAGACATTTTATTGAAGGAACTTTTAAGATATTTAAAGTCAAACAAAATTAAACATTATAAAGATGAAAAACTTGTCCCTAAGTGATTAAGCATGCCACACCTTTGAAAAGAGGAAAAAATCGGTTGAGAAATATTAAATGAATAGATATCAAGCAAGAATGAAAAAAAGATAACGTTTAGATAGAAAGCGAAACGATTGCAAATATAAACCACAAACACAAATTTAATTCCAAAATATTATTAAAAATTTGAATAAAAACGAAACTAATGGCTACGAATATAAATTATTACTTGACATTAATGTAAAATGATTTGGGCCAATCGAAATTGTAGAACTAGTTTCTCCGCGGGCTTTAAAAGCTGTTTTAATCACGGCAATGGAATTTACAGAATCATGACTAAGTTTACTTCTTTTACAAGTTTTGACATCGGTCAGAATAGAGAAAATTCTTTCTGCTTCTGCATTTGAGTGAGGAAGACTCCTTACAACATTCACGAGTTGTTTCAAGACTGGGAACAGAAGATTTTTATCTTTATCCCTCGCAGAATTAATTTGAACCTACATGTCATCAAAGCACAGCTGTGACAATTCTTGACATTGCACTTTGTCGAAAGTATAATACAACTTATTCCATTCTTCTTTTAATTTTAAGTGGTCAAAAGATCCTAATTTTTGTGCAACGTAAATTAAATTTTTCAAGGTATAGTCTCTATTACTATCAAAAAGTGTTAATTTCACATCAAAAACTTGCAAACTGCCTAAAAATGTATCTTTTAAAGGGAAACGTTTTATTATCTCGGTAATGGCTCTAATGTAAAAAGCTAAGCAAAATTTTTTAATTTCAAGAAACGTTTCCTGGGGCAAAGTACTATCATCGACATGATCCTTCAAATAATGTTCACACTCAAAACCGAGGCAAATGTCCTTCAAGTCTAACAAATTGTTACCGGAAAAAAAATCTATGTGAAACATCGAGTCGTTTATTGTTGAATATTCTGGTTTTAAAATATGTCCGCACAAATCTTGAAACAAAAGTCTAGATTTAGAATATAATAAATGAACGGCTGTCCTGCGAGTTTGAAAAAACGCGTTGAAGGAATTGAAATAATTTAAAATATATTTAAGAAACAAAAGATAAGCTTTTGTTTCTATTTTTTTTTTATATCACAAAGTAGATTATCAGCCGTCTCGTTTTTTTGATTTTCAAATACTTCCGAAATTAAAAAAAGATTTAACGAATCCCAACATTCCAGAATGCGTGTTACGCAAGCGTGCATGGCTAGCCAACGCGTATCGCACAATTTTAAAATTTTTATTGACTTATTATTAACAAATTCTTGAAAATTAGCAAAATTCGCCGACCGTTTGGCGCTAATATTAATATAAACTGTTAAATTTCGAATAAATTTTTCAATATAACTTGGGATTTCTGAACATGCTTTACTAGATACTAATGCCGCGGAATGGCAAATACAATTGACTGTTATTAATGAAGGACACCTCGTTTTAAGTTTTGAACAAAATGAGGAAAAGCGCCCGATCATCACTGATGCATTGTCACATGTGAGTCCAATTACATTCTGCACAGGAATTTGCTTTTGTGCAATGCTTTCTCAAATGCTGAAAATAAACCTTCTGCAGAGCAATCTGTGGAGTCTAATTTTAATAATTCTAATAATTCTGTAAAAGCTGCAGAAGTTTCCGAATTTACGTATTTAATTAAAAAAGTGAGCCATTTTACGTTTGTAATAATTGTATCCCGCCAAAAAAGCCCGCATAATGTAGTACCAACAATGTACAAGCGGAGCGCTGAAGTAGAAAATCTTCAATTCTTCGCATCTTGCATAGCACGAAACTACCAAAGAATATAGAGCGGAGATATCACAAGCTGAGATTCCTTACTCCACCGCAGGCGGCGCTGCAGTCGGAAATCTTCGCATCTTACACCTCTTTTTTTTTTTTTGTAGGAGGGGGAAAATGCATTTATGCATACCCCGGGCTCGCTGCTCGGGGTTATGCGGGACTCCCCATATTAGGTCTACCCGCTAAAAACCCCCTCCTTGGGGCTCTCTTCCCAGATGCACCTTGGCTGCAGGGGAACTGGGCGGGACTACTTCCCTTTCCGCATCTTACACCTCTGCACCATGAAGTAAGAGTAAGGAGACTCATCTATATATCCCAAACAGAAAAAATGTGGTCATGAAAAATGTTCCGTATAACGGGATGTTCGCCAAATGGAAGAACTTGGACTTTGTCGTCGCCATCTTGCATATTAGTCTCATAATATACGTTATGTGCAGTGTGGCACAGTATGTTCTTTCTAACCAAGCAGGCAAACAAAAATGATGATAGTGAACGAGAAAAAATAAAAGAAAAAAGAAAAAGTTCAAAATTAGTTACAATAAATGAGCCACATATTACAAATGTGAATCCTCAAGTTAATGAAATAAATGCAGTTGAAACTGTTATACAAATGAAACTAAAGAGAAAAAGGATACCGGCTAAAAAGACTAAAAGCAAGTAAAAACAACTTGGTTATTATTTCATATTTTTTATATTTTGTTGTACTTATTAAAAATGTTCATTTTATAAAATAAAAAATATAATTTTACTTTTGGATACAATATATGTCGTCTTCATTTCAATTTCTGCCTTTATATAATAATACAACAATTCATATACTGCATTCAATTGAAGGGCGCTCGTAGACTTTTTTTCAGGAGGGGGCAACTTTGGGGTAACAGTGATGAAAAATATAGTAATGAAAAACTAGTAGCCCGCTTGCTTTTTTGAACTCATTTAATTAAAAATTAAAAAGAAATTTAAAAATATAGACTTTTAGTATGAACTTAATAAAGATCAATTTTAAAAAAAAAAACGGTTTATAAAGCCAGGGAGCTTTTGCACCCCCCTCCAGTCATCCATGATCCAATTATATAATAAAAGTCCACACATTTATATACACACTCAAATATATATACATAATTCATAATTGATTAGCCTGATATCTCATATGGTACTGTTTATATCGCATAAATAACAATAAGATTTTAAAATATTATATGAATTAAAATATCAAAATATCTATTACATATTACAATCAAATTTAAACTGCCCTCGCTTAATAAATATCTCATGATTTTTAGAATTCATCAAGAATTTTTAAAAATTCATTTAATTCCTCGATATTAACGGTTACAAGAAATTTTGAAAAAGGATGAATTTTATCATCTATATAAATATTAACCTGTCCATTTTGCAAAAAAGCAATTCTTTTTCTTACACTATAATCACTTTCTACTTTTTGAAAAGCAAAAAACATTTCATTTCCTTTTGAATAACTCCATTCGGCAGAAGGAAGTGTACACAACTTTAAATTTTCTTGCAAGTATTTAAAATTATTGTGTCCCATAATTTTTAGTTACTTATTTTTTTGGGGGTTACTTAGTTCTTTTGTAACTCTGCGATGCACAACAAAAACTAGAGACGCGGTAGCGTCTCGACGCCAAGTACATGAAAGACACCCTGTATATGTCGACTGTGGCTACCGCTATCATTTACTCGTCGCCCGGCTAATCCAACCTAACCTGAAACTTATTTCATTAATATCTCATCACGCCTGCAATATTTCCAAAATTTATAGGCATTTTTCTTATGTAAACCGCATATAAGCTTTCGAATAGCACCAATTTCAATAAAATCGGTCCACGTATGACAGAGATATCATAATATCGTCTCAGGGATCAGTCGAAAATTTTAAGTTTTAAGATTTTTCTTTTGATTCTTCTTGTTCAAGGAATTTTTCGTCAGTATAATACGTATATTACGCGTTACACACACACCTTCAGCCAACACATGTATCGTTCTTCGTTCGTCGACTGTCGGGATTATTCGGCAGGGATCGTCGTCCGTCATTGTACAACATATACTTACTTATATATATATGTACTATTTTGAAGTTTATAACCTACCATGTGCTAAGTGTCAAATAAAGTATGTTGTCCGAATTTGGAATGTCACGAGTTTTTACACTACATAGGAGACTGAATTATTGTCTCAATTAATAAGGTAAGTCGCCAAAATTTTTTTAATAGATTTCTTATGTAGAGTCGCAGACTTGGAAGTTGTTCGGAGATGGTTCGACTGAGAAGCATCTCCTTTCACACAAGTTTCTGGAAATTTGTACCATGCATGTACAAAAAATAATATATATATTGTAGTAAAAAATTGCACTGCATTTAAATTGCCAGATATTTGTATTTGTATACCAGCAATTTAGAGTTTTTATGTAAAGCTTATTATATTATAGAAATGAAGGGGACGCACAGGCTTGGATAGTAGAATTGAAGGGGACGCACAGGCTTGGATGGATAGAAATGAAGAGAATGCACAGGCTTGGAGGTTGTCCGGAGAAGATTAGATAGATAGACAAAGCATCTTGTGTCACACAAGTTTCTGGAAATTTGGCAAATAAGGTAAATCGACAAAATTTGTCTAAAGACATAGTATTAAGAATTATTAAGAAAGTAGATTATGGTGGACAGCTTGCAATGTAAAGCAAGTCACATTAGTGAAGAAAGTACGCTGAAAACACATCTCCCTTGATGCTTTTCAATCTTTTGTGAAAGACATTCGTAATACTTTAAAATCCACAGTAGTTGCCACGCTACTCATTAATTCATTAATTTTTCAGATTCCCATTAACAATATTTCATTTCACCATTAAACATACTAAATTAATTTTAATCCAACACCAATAAATTGTGCGTTAAAAATTTTGGATCTGTTCGTTCATTTTCGCTGAATTATTACCATTAAGATTTAAATTTCCTGCAACAAGACTTTCTGCCATACACTCTCACCTCCTTCGGACACATTATGTAGTCTCTACACTCACTGTAGCAGAAGGCCACTCTATTTCTACATAAGTAAGTTCTACGTTAAGTTGTATAACTAAAATGTGGCTTTATATATATTTACAGATAATCGAAGCAGAAGATGATGCAGAGTGATCTATGTCAGACTATATACGCACAAATTTTCAGGTAGGGTTTTGCATATTCAATGATCTTAACATATGAGCATGTGTGATAATTTATAAATAATTAATAAATGTGTCCTATTTTTCAGTGAACGATGCAGACGAAGAGAATTATTTCAACAGCTGATAGAGAAAGTAATCCTGTTACATGAGCAAATAAAATAACCACATTTTATCTATAAAATAATCAATATAATATTTAATTATTTGTTTTAAAATAAAAAAAAGTAAAAAAATTACGCCAAGTACATGAATTAGCTTTGTAAAAAGAAGTGAGATCCCCAAATAAAACTTTAAACAAGTAAAAAATACGCCAAGTACATGAAAATGTCGAGGACAAAAAAAAGTATTATCAAAAATCACAAAAAAAAGAAAATAGTATACATGAAAAAGTCGAGGAAAAAAAAGAGTATTATCAACAAATAAATACCAAAAAAAAAACAAAAAAAGACAAAGAAACATGAAAAAGTCTAGAACGATTAAAGTATAATTAACAAAAAAATATAATCACATAAATAAAAAATAAAAAATATAATTACAATATAAAAAAAGATGTGAAATCAAAATGAGCTGCAAGTACAACACAAAAAAGAAGAAAATAATATAATCAGACAAAAAAAGAAAATAATATAATCACACAAAAAAGAAAATTATATAATTACAATATAAAAAAAGTTGTGAAATCAAAATGAGCTGCAAGTACATCACAAAAAAAAATTATATAATCACACAAAAAAAGAAAATAATATAATTACAATATAAAAAAAGATGTGAAATCAAAATGAACTGCAAGTACATAAAAGTACTTTCCAACTGCGCTTAAGATGACACAACTACATATACACAGCTAAAATGCTGTGTTATTCCATTACTCATATCGCGGACATTTTAATTAACCCATCAAAAAGAATCCCATTTAAAAACATTGTCGTAAATTAATAGCTTTACAAAATTAATGATATACAAAAATTGCGCCAATCATAACAATGGCTATTCATACAAAGAAAAAAATGTATTAAATAATATTAAGCGGATATATTTTTATACAAATAAATATTTTAATACGAATAAATATTTTATTCAAAATACTTGGCGCTGTCTGTGTTTCTAATGTGTATATGTATAATATGTATATGTTTATGTATTTTAGAGTGTAAGGGAGTTATTGTTAATTATTAAGACTAAGTTAATTAACATTTTTTCGGTTGCGCAGCGCCAAGTATTTTGAATAAAATATTTATTCGTATTAAAATATTTATTTGTATAAAAATATATCCGCTTAATATTATTTAATACATTTTTTTCTTTGTATGAATAGCCATTGTTATGATTGGCGCAATTTTTGTATATCATTAATTTTGTAAAGCTATTAATTTACGACAATGTTTTTAAATGGGATTCTTTTTGATGGGTTAATTAAAATGTCCGCGATATGAGTAATGGAATAACACAGCATTTTAGCTGTGTATATGTAGTTGTGTCATCTTAAGCGCAGTTGGAAAGTACTTTTATGTACTTGCAGTTCATTTTGATTTCACATCTTTTTTTATATTGTAATTATATTATTTTCTTTTTTTGTGTGATTATATAATTTTTTTTTGTGATGTACTTGCAGCTCATTTTGATTTCACAACTTTTTTTATATTGTAATTATATAATTTTCTTTTTTGTGTGATTATATTATTTTCTTTTTTTGTCTGATTATATTATTTTCTTCTTTTTTGTGTTGTACTTGCAGCTCATTTTGATTTCACATCTTTTTTTATATTGTAATTATATTTTTTATTTTTTATTTATGTGATTATATTTTTTTGTTAATTATACTTTAATCGTTCTAGACTTTTTCATGTTTCTTTGTCTTTTTTTGTTTTTTTTTTGGTATTTATTTGTTGATAATACTCTTTTTTTTCCTCGACTTTTTCATGTATACTATTTTCTTTTTTTTGTGATTTTTGATAATACTTTTTTTTGTCCTCGACATTTTCATGTACTTGGCGTATTTTTTACTTTTTTAAAGTTTTATTTGGTATATATTATTATACCTTTCAATATTGTTACTTTTTCTCTGCAACAATGTATATATTCATTTCCATTTTAATTTTGTTGAATATTGATTATATGCCTCTATAGATATGCATTCAAAAATATTTTTTTCCAGTGTTCTTCTCTCTGTAATATATTTAATTATATTAACTTTAATTAATGTAAACGTAGTTGTTACTATAAAATTTATTTCTTTTAAATTTACTTTATATATATATACGTTTTCTTTTACTTATATAATGATTATTTTACTTGCATTGTAGGTTACGAAATTTTTTCTTTTAAAAAATTATATTATCACTTTCCTTTCACTTTTTCAAATTCACACATCCTACTGTAACTAAGCAATAGTAGTATTTATTGCACCATCCGCACAGTATTTTATGTTTTTCGGATATGTGTGTATGCACATCTCCTGTAATGTAACCATGTATTCCTAACCTTTTTGTCTCATCACCTGTCATTTACAATTTCAAGATGGCGACGACAAAGTCCAAGTTATTCCATTTGGCGAACATCACGCTATACGGAACATTTTTTGTGACCACTTTCAATCTAGGCAGATGAGTCTCCTTACTCTTACTTCATGTATAGAGCTCAATGGTGCCTGCCGGCAGTAGGGGTGTTCGATTCACCTCAAAGAATCGATTCTTGAATCGATTTAGAATCGGATTATAAGAATCGATTCTTCTAAAAAATCAGAACCAAAGCATCGATTTTGGAAAAATCGAAAAAGAATCGCCAAAACCATAAAACTTTTTTCCAAAATTAGTAGTTTTGAATAATTTTGAAAGAATCGATATAAAAATTACTTTTACAAGGAACAATTTGGGATAGTTGTTGAAGGGCATTATATTGAATAAATAATTTGTTATACATTTTAAATATTTATTTTATCATGTAATTGCCATTCTTTTATTGTTAAAGAACTTAAAAACAATAATTGTTGTAAGTGTTCTGGTGATAAACTGTTTCCATGGTCAGTTAAAATATTTCCGGCTCTTGAAAATACTCGTTCTGATGGTACAGATGTTGCCATGATGGGTAGATATTTTTTTGCTATAATACTTAAGGTAGGATAAATCCTTTCGTATTGTAACCAATATTTTATTGGATCAGTTTTGCGCTCCAACAGTGGTTGATTTAAATAATGTTTTAGATCCGTTGGTGTTTCGTCTCTGGGTGGTTCTGTTGCTGTTCTCAAATTCTTTTTTTTAATTAATTTATCGTGAAACGACCACAAGTCGTAATCATCTGTATTTTCACATGTTTCCTGATGAGGTTCATCAGATACTACATTAGATGTTGTGTCGTGGTCCATATCCTTCATCCACTTGGCAATGCGATTAATAGTATTGGAATACGTAATTGCTTGATTAAAATGAATTCTTTTAAAACGCGGGTCTAGAATAGTTGAAGTGGCCATTATAGCATTATTTTCTATTTGACCAAACCTTGCTGACACAGATTCATTTAAACTATTCACTAAATTAATTGCTGTGGACGTTTTTACATGTCATCTTAAGAATTGTATTTTGTTTCTCAAATAGTTCACTAAAGGGATAATTTTACTAGATGTGACATAATGTTCCCCACATAACTCTTGTGAAATGTTCTGCAACGGCTGTAATATTTCAATTACTTCATTTGCCAACAAGAATCATGCAGAACTTAAGAATCGTATATAAATTTGGCGGGAATCGTGTATAAATGGCGAGAAACGTATAAGACCAACAGTTTGATTGGTTCTTTCACAAGTGGCAATTAATTCCCCCAGAGGGCCAAAAATCGATTGTCGATTCTTACATCAAAGAATCGATTCTGGGGAAAATCGGATACCAAAGAATCGATTCAAAAGATCGATTTTTTAACCAAAAGAATCGATTTTCTGAAGAATCGAATGGGAATCGAACACCCCTAGCCGGCAGATCCGTAGTCGAATGCGGTCGTAGTTTGCGCCGCAGCTGCCGGCAGATCCTGCCGTCCGATCTGGTTATCAGGGTACCTTTCTCTCTTATTCTTGTACAATTCCTTTATACCGATTTACACATTTTAATGTACAACATGTATCGCGATGTTAGCTTTGCATAACGAATCATTTACATTTCCCTCCCGATGGAAGAGACCACCACTTTCCCGTAGTTTCCATCGAGCAGTAGCGTGCACGCTGCGCGTAATTGTACATGAAATGTGATTACGTTTAGATTTTAGATGTTAGATCATATTCTGAAAAATATTTTTTATCGAAGGCTGCTACAGCGTCCATGCTACTGGCCAAGAGTGGATTCTAATTTTTACAAAGTTCACCAATTTACAGTATCAAAATATTCATCTTTTAATAAAAAAATTCATTTTAAGGTTTAAAAAATAGAAATAGCTCGAATAAAAAGTATGGAAATTTAAAATGAAAACAAGAAATTATGAATGTACATTTTTCTTTGTTAAAGTAGTTACAGAAGAACTTTATTTAATCTTTTTTTATGTAGAATTTAGTTCGTATATCTGAAAAATCGAAGAATCATAACGGGTAATTATCATTTTTCGGGATAATTATCATTTTTCGTGAATTTTATATACATAAAATTTAAATATAAAGTTTCATTGAAATCCATTTTGCCGTTTAAACGTAATCGTGTTAAAAAAATATATATGAGATATTTAAAAAAGGTCTTTTCTAAATAGTCAAAACGTGATCAGGAGGTCTTAAAACGTGATTTCCGTAACAAAACTTTTTCCAAATTTTTTCTTCATTACAAGAGTATTATACATATGTCAGAAAGTGAAAAGTGTATGTCGAGGCACTCAAGACGATCGCGCACGGCCGCGTGTCGCTTGCACCTCACCGTGGATCAGCGTTGCGTGGAAATCTACTACCGCGGGTGTCGGACGAGAGTGGGGCCGACTACGCACGTCTGATTGGTTCAACGCCAAGAGGAAAATTCACCGACGCCAACGCCAAGCCAAGCCGAGTGGAGCGTAGCCAAGTGAGGGCGCAGCCAATCAGCGTCGCCGGGGACTCGTTGTCGACGCTGGTTGGCTGCCTGCGGCCTCACTTGGCTTGCCTTGGCGCTGGCGTCGGTGCATTTTCCTCTTGGCGTTGAACCAATCAGACGTTCTTAGTCGGCCCCACTCTCGTCCGACACCATGGTACTAATTGATTGTAATAGATATTTTGATATTTTAATTCATATAATATTTTAAAATCTTATTGTTATTTATGCGATATAAACAGTACCATATGAGATATCAGGCTAATCAATTATGAATTATGTATATATATTTGAGTGTGTATATAAATGTGTGGACTTTTATTATATAATTGGATCATGGATGACTGGAGGGGGGTGCAAAAGCTCCCTGGCTTTATAAACCGTTTTTTTTTTAAAATTGATCTTTATTAAGTTCATACTAAAAGTCTATATTTTTAAATTTCTTTTTAATTTTTAATTAAATGAGTTCAAAAAAGCAAGCGGGCTACTAGTTTTTCATTACTATATTTTTCATCACTGTTACCCCAAAGTTGCCCCCTCCTGAAAAAAAGTCTACGAGCGCCCTTCAATTGAATGCAGTATATGAATTGTTGTATTATTATATAAAGGCAGAAATTGAAATGAAGACGACATATATTGTATCCAAAAGTAAAATTATATTTTTTATTTTATAAAATGAACATTTTTAATAAGTACAACAAAATATAAAAAATATGAAATAATAACCAAGTTGTTTTTACTTGCTTTTAGTCTTTTTAGCCGGTATCCTTTTTCTCTTTAGTTTCATTTGTATAACAGTTTCAACTGCATTTATTTCATTAACTTGAGGATTCACATTTGTAATATGTGGCTCATTTATTGTAACTAATTTTGAACTTTTTCTTTTTTCTTTTATTTTTTCTCGTTCACTATCATCATTTTTGTTTGCCTGCTTGGTTAGAAAGAACATACTGTGCCACACTGCACATAACGTATATTATGAGACTAATATGCAAGATGGCGACGACAAAGTCCAAGTTCTTCCATTTGGCGAACATCCCGTTATACGGAACATTTTTCATGACCACTTTTTTTCTGTTTGGGATATATAGATGAGTCTCCTTACTCTTACTTCATGGTGCAGAGGTGTAAGGCCGGTATTCATAGTCGCAGCTTAAGCATGTGCCTAAGAATTTCTTGACAAAGTCGGCCTTATTCGAATAAGCTAAGCTTAAGACGTCATGTTTTCATAGTCCGAACTTAAGATTCGCTTAGTCAAGAAAATGGTGCTTAAGCCGTTCTTTGTCAAGCAAATGCTTAAGCAATTCTTATATTGCGTTCGGCAAACGTCGGAAACTTTCCTGTGTAGCCGAGCGGAATTACCCAATCAGAAATGATATTGAAAATGCATCTTGTTTCTTTTCCCGTGCCGCCATAAGGGGGTTCCTCGCGTACTCTGTGTAGCGCGTCATTTTTTCAACCACGCGATCCCTATTGTACAGACGTATAATAAAATACACAAAAAAATAGAACAAAATATACAATCACAAAAAAATAGAAGATTATAATTATTACAAAATAAAAAAAAGGTGTGAAATCAAAATGAGCTGCAAGTACATAAAGGTACTTTCCAACTGCGCTTAAGATGACACAACTACATATACACAGCTAAAATGCTGTGATCATACATTCCATTACTCATATCGCGGACATTTTTTAATTAATCCGTCAAAAAGAATCCCATTTAAAAAAAATTGTCGTAAATTAATAACTTTACAAAATTAATAATATACCAAAATTACGCCAATTATAAGAATGGCTATTATACAAAGACAAAATTGTATTAAATAATATTAAGCAGACATATTTTTATACAAGTAAATATTTTAATACGAATAAATATTTTATTCAAAATACTTGGCGCTGCACCCCGAATTGGAGGTGCTAAACTGAAATAAATATATATAAATTGCATTAATCTTTTTCTTTCTTTCTTGTGCGTGCTTTCGTGAATGTGTGTATGTGTGCGGGTGCATATGCTACGTATGATATTAGAGTTAAATATATGTAGAATAGATCTGACTGCGTTTCTAATATGTATATGTATATATATGTTTATGTATTTTAGATTGTGAGGGAGTTATTATAAATTATTATTACTACTAAAACAATTAACATTTTTTCGGTTCCGCAGCGCCAAGTATTTTGAATAAAATATTTATTCGTATTAAAATATTTACTTGTATAAAAATATGTCTGCTTAATATTATTTAATACAATTTTGTCTTTGTATAATAGCCATTCTTATAATTGGCGTAATTTTGGTATATTATTAATTTTGTAAAGTTATTAATTTACGACAATTTTTTTTAAATGGGATTCTTTTTGACGGATTAATTAAAAAATGTCCGCGATATGAGTAATGGAATGTATGATCACAGCATTTTAGCTGTGTATATGTAGTTGTGTCATCTTAAGCGCAGTTGGAAAGTACCTTTATGTACTTGCAGCTCATTTTGATTTCACACCTTTTTTTTATTTTGTAATTATTATAATCTTCTATTTTTTTGTGATTGTATATTTTGTTCTATTTTTTTGTGTATTATCTTCTATTTTTGTGATTATATATTTTGTTCTATTTTTTGGGGGATTGTATATTGTCTTCTATTTTTTTGTGATTTTATTTTTACCTTCTATTTTTTGTGATATATTTGATTTTTCATGTACTTGGCGTAATTTTTTTACTTTTTGAAGTTTTTTTATGGGGATCTCACTTCTTTTTACAAAGATAATTGGCATAGTAGGGACAGACTTTAGATAATTTTTATTGGGGGAAAAAAAAGTGGAAAATTTGAAATCGACCGGAAGACGGGAAACCGGGTCTCATCGCATTTGAATTTTTTTTTGTAATCGTTTTTCTCCATTGTAGTATATCGTTAATATACATGTTTATATATGGTTGAATTTGTCTTTTTACACTCTGTAATAATATAGAATCAAAGTATAAGATTACTTGAAAAATTATGACCTTGAAATCTCGTAAATTTACCGTAAAAAAACATCTTTCGTTGTAATTATTTTTACCATGTCAAACAGTACAACTTTTGTCTAAGGAATTTTTTTCATATATATATATATATAAATAAAAGATTTCAAAATTTTAATGAAATAACCGATACTTTCGTTAAGAATACACTGTTCCAACAGATTTTATAAATATGGATTCTCTAGAATGGAAAAGTGATCCCAATTATAATATTGGATTAAATATAGTAAATAATTTAGCAGTAAACGATTCGACCGAACGAGCAGTCAAACTCATGCAAAAGTTCAATTGTAACTATTCAACAGCCATCTGGACTTGTAACATTCAATACACGTTTCTTATAAATTTTCGTACGCTGAATACGAATTCGCAAACCGTTTTTCGCCAACATCCTCCGTTTTCGAAAAATTAGTTTATTTAAAAAAAAAATGCAAATTTTCAACTTGAACGTCTTGCGTATCGAAATAGTAATAGTTATTCGGTTGCTTGTTCTGTCAAAATTATTTTATAAACCTTCGGGAACACAACGATATAAGTTATTATTGCATTATTACTATTTAAATATATTTAAACCACGATCAAAGAAAAAATGCACCCGAAACGCAACAATTTTTGCAGATATCTGTCAATTTATTTTAAAAACTAAGAGTCTAGAAGAAAATCTGACTACTCCACGCGATGCAGCAGACATTTTTCCTTCGGAAAACATTAACAAAAGTGGTAGGTCACATTTCGTTTTCAATAACTGAGCGAAATAGTTTGGCAAAACGTATGGCGCCGACAGTGGTAGTCGCGCGCGTGTAAGCGATCCATCATAAAGAATTCCATTTAAAAACATTGTCGTAAATTAATATAAATTTCTTAATATGCTATATTTAACTTTACAAAAGTGATGAGATACAACAATTGCGCCAATTATCACAATGGCTATTTATACAAAGAAAAAAATGTACTCCATAATATTAAGCCGACATATTTTTATACAAATCAATATTTTAATACGAATAAATATTTTATTCAAAATACTTGGCGCTGCTCTCCGAAAAAATGTTAATTGTCTTGGTTAATAAATAAAACAAGACAAGACACCACAGAGACAAGAAAGAAAGAAAAAGATTTTAATGCAATTTATGCATATTTATTCAGGTTAGCAACACCAATTCAGAGAGCAGCGCCAAGTATTTTGAATAAAATATTTATTCGTATTAAAATATTGATTTGTATAAAAATATGTCGGCTTAATATTATGGAGTACATTTTTTTCTTTGTATAAATAGCCATTGTGATAATTGGCGCAATTGTTGTATCTCATCACTTTTGTAAAGTTAAATATAGCATATTAAGAAATTTATATTAATTTACGACAATGTTTTTAAATGGAATTCTTTATGATGGAATTATATACTTGGCGCTCTTTTTCGTACCTTTTTTAAAAAAGGTAATTTTGTGGGGATTTCACACATTTTGTAGTGTTTATTGATGACTGGATAACTTTTTCACCCCCTCGGGGTTATTTTTTCAACAATATATTATATGGTTATCCAAACTCCGCACGCTTGCAAAGCTACAAGACAATTGGATTGGTCGAATTGGTTTATAGTTGAGTTTTCAGATATGAAGCAAACATACAAGAAGCAAACATAGAATCGAAGCTGAATAAAATCGTTTAATTAATATAATATTATGTCCGATTTATTTTTGTTGTCTGAATTATACAGTTTTTCACATTCATAATAAAACTCAATATTAATTGTATAAACATATTTCTTAAAACTCTAGAATAAAGTTATACATGAAAATGTGCTTATTTTTTCTCATTTGCAGCTGGGTTACTTTCTCTATCGCTTCTGCTTCGATTATCTGTAAATATACAAAATTCCACATTTTAGTTATGACTTAACGTAGAACATATAAAAATAGATTGGCCCTTTGCTATTTTAAGTGTACAGACTACAAAATGTGTCCGAAGGAGGTGAGAGCGTATGGCAGAATGTCCTGTTGCAGGAAATTTAAATGCTAATGGTAATTCAGCAAAAATGAACGAAGAGATTCAATATTTTTAACGTACAATGTATTGGTATTGGAATAAAATTAATTGAGTATGTCTATATTTTTGAATTGAAATATTGTTAATGGGAAACTAATAAAATTAATGAATAGCGTAGGAACTACTGTGGATTTTAATAAAGTATTAGGAATACCTTTCCAAAAGAGATTGAAAAGTATCAAGGGAGATGCGTTTTCAGCGTACTTTCTTCACTAATGTGACTTGCTCAACGTTGCAAGCAGTACGCTATAATTTTCTTAATTCTTAATGCTACGCTACTTTGACAAATTTTGTCGATTTACCTTATTTGACAACTTTCCAGAAACTTGTGCGAAACAAGATGTTTTTCTGTCTGTCTAACCTTCTCTGGACAACCTCCAAGCCTGTGCATCCCCTTCATTTCTATCCAAGCTTGTGCGTCCCCTTCATTTTTATCCAAGCCTGGGCGTCCCCTTCATTTTTATTCGAGCCTGTGTAAAAATTGTTTGCTGGTATAAAAACAATATATTAATTTGTGGAAACTTGTGCGAAAGAAGATGCTTCTCTGTCGAACCTTCTCCAGACAACTTCCAAGTCTGCGACTCTACATAAGAAATCTATTTGAAAAATTTTGGCGACTTACCTTGTTAATTGAGACAATAATTCAGTCTCCTATTAGTGTAAAAACTCGTGACATTTCAAATTCCGACAATTTACTTTATTTGACCCTTAGCACTTGGTAGGTTAAAATATCTCTGCCTAGCTGTCACGTGACAACAATTTATTTGACACTTAGCACTTGGTAGGTTATAATATCTCTGGCTAGCTGTCACGTGACAACAATTTGTTACGCGATTGGCCGATGCCCGCATCCAATGAACAACGTGCCTGAGAGACATTTCCTCACCCTTTCATACTCCCCTCTTGCCTAGAAGTGTAGGACGATGACTATGACGATGCTGAATTTTAAGAACAAAATTCAGCAAATTGCAACTTTACATCGAAATATCTCAGCTCATAAGGCCCGTAGGAACAAAACGAAGACACTTTTCTCATGTAAATCAAACCCAAGCTATCCATTAAGACCATTCAAAATCTAATTGGATCAGCCGTTATTGAGATTCGGAAATCTCAGGGTTCTTGATAGCGAGTCGTCGCGTAATAGAGCCACTCCGTGTCTTGCGCTGCGCATATATATATATATATATACTTGGCGCGAGACACTACCGTGTCTCTTGATTCTGTCGATGAGCGGCAATGGATACGCCCGCCGCTGTTGCCTTCTGTATTGAAAACAAACCGTGACTTACCACTTTTGTTGGTGTTTTCCGGGGGGAAAATGTCTGTTGCATCACGTGCAATGGTGAATTTTCTTCTAGAGCCCTAGTTTTTAAAATAAATTGAAAAATATCTGCAAAAATTGGTGCATTTCGGATGTAGTTTTCCCTTTAATCAGTTATTTATAATTATCCAAAAAAAATTTTAGACGAAAATTATACTGTTTGACAACATAAATATAATGCCAACGAAAAAAGTATTTTTTGATGGTTCATTTTTTTGAGATTTCAAGGTCATGATTTTTTTGTGTAATCTTATACTTTGATTCTATATTATTACAGAGCGTAAAAAGATAACGATATATAAAAATGTATATTAAAGATATACTACAACGAAGAAAAACGAGTTACGAAAATAAAAAATTTCAAATGCGATGAGGCACAGTTTCTCGTTCTCCGATCAATTTCAAATTTTGCACACATTATTTTTTCTCCCAGTGGCATAATCCTTGGGGAGTGACCCCGTCAAAAATCTCAAAATTATATTTCGACAAGAGTAACTAAGGTCCACCCTAATAAACAGTCTTATGACGGGATAGAATTAAAGATAAATTCTACATAATAGAAACTATGCACACCTGCAATGCTTCAAGATGATGATTGAATTGGTGGAATTGGTTTAAATTTGAGTTTTCTGATATGAACCAAACTTACAAGAAGCAAATAGAGTATTGCAGCTGAATAAAATCGTTTAATAAAATCGTTTAATAAAATCGTTTAATTAATATAATTAATATAATACTATGTCATAATAAATTTTTTTCTCTGCCGTAGATCATACTGCATCATCTTCTGCTTTGATTATCTGTAAATATATATAAAATCCACATTTTAGTTATTTTAGTTACAACTTAACGTAGAACTTATTATATATAGAAATAGAGTGGCCTTTTGCTTTAGTGAGTGTAGAGACTAAATAATGTGTCCGAAGGAGGTGCGAGCGTATGGCAGAAAGTCTTGTTGCAGGAAATTTAAATGCTAATGGTAATAATTCAGCGAAATGAACGCGGAGATCCAATATTTTTAACGCACAATGTATTGGTGTTGGAATGAAACTAATTTATTTAGTATGTTTATTGGTGATTTTAGATAATGGGAATCTAAAAAATTAATGAATTAATTAATAGCGTGACAACTACTTTGGATTTTATTAATTAAAGTATTACGAATGTCTTTCACAAAAGATTGAAAAGCATTAACGGAGATGTGTTTTCAGTGTACTTTCTTCACTAATGTGACTTGCTTTACATTGCAAGCAGACCACCATAATCTATTTTCTTAATAATTCTTAATGCTATGTCTTTAAACAAATTTTGTCGATTTACCTTATTTGACAAAGTTCCAGAAACTTGTGCGAAACAAGATGCTCTGTCTATCTATTTAATCTTCTCCGGACAACCTCCACGCCTGTGCATTCCCTTCATTTCTATCCATCCAAGCCTGTGCGTCCCCTTCAATTGTACTATCCAAGCCTGTGCGTCTCCTTCATTTTTATCGAAGTCCTGTACGTCCCCTTCATTTCTATAATATAATAACCTTTACATAAAATAAAAACTCTAAATTGCTGGTATACAAATACAAATATCTGGCAATTTAAATTCAATGCAATTTTTTACTACAATATATTATTTTGTTAAAGCATGGTACAAATTTCTAGAAACTTATGCGAAAGAAGGTGCTTCTCTGTCGAACCTTCTCCGGACAACTTCCAAGTCTGCGACTCTACATAAAAAATCTATTAAATAAATTTGGCGACTTACCTTGTTAATTGAGACAATAATTCCGTCTCCTATTTAGTGTAAAAACTCCTGACATCTCAAATTTGGACAACTTACATTATTTGACACTTGGAGGTTAAGATTGGTAGGTTATAAAGTTCAATGTATTTAAAAAATAGTTTGTACAATGACGGACGACGATCCCTGCCGAATAATCCCGAGAGTCGACGAACGAAGAACGAAACATGTGTTAGTTTCGTTTTGGCTGAAGGTGTGCGTGTAACACGTATATACGTAGAAGAACGAAACATGTGTTAGTTTTGTTTTGACTGAAGGTGTGCGTGTAAAGCCGGGGCCACACCTGAATGCGTATACGCTGAGCAGGCTGAGCGCGCATGAATGACGTATGCGGAGGGGTCGAAAGTGCCATTGTATCTTTCTTCACCAACTTCTGTGCTTAACTTAGCCCACTCCGCAGTCGTAAAGATGGTGTGATACATAGTTAGCTAAATAAACATACAGCTCAACCCTCCGAGTCATCCCGTTTACCAATACAGAGTGATTGTCCACCGACGCGTGTCAAAGAGTTGCCACCTGGTAACCCGTGGCTAGGACAACCCCCTGCAGTGCCTCACCG
Organism: Andrena marginata; assembly: GCA_963932335.1. NCBI lineage: Eukaryota > Metazoa > Arthropoda > Insecta > Hymenoptera > Andrenidae > Andrena > Andrena marginata. The sequence goes on from OZ010662.1 coordinate 28,245,171, forward strand.
AATTTGATGGGTTTCGATCCTTCAAACGGTTGGAATACCATTAAAAATTCAGAAATGTTCAAGAGTTCCGCATTTCTCATCACATCTTTGCGAAAACGACGTCAATTTATTCCTTATGTTTCGCCGATGAAACTGACACCAAGAACAATGTAATTCAGACCATAATGAAGGAAATTTCAGTAAAAATTGTTTTATATCATTTCAAGCTGAATTCGTTAAAAATAGTCGGATTTATATGAAATTTGGAATGATTTTCATCGGAAAAATATAAGGAATCCATCGGCATCCCTTCCATATCCCGTAGGCGTAGGTACATTGGAAAGGTCTGTGGGACACTCTTCGTTTATTACCACCTTGTCTTGCTTCTTTAAACTACTTGACACCCCCAATTGTAAGGACGACAACAAGTCATGGTGGTGTGAGGGACAGGGATGCACCACTACAGTTGTTTACCCCATGTGGGTGAGCCATTCCTTTGATGGTCTGGGATTTCACCAACATCGGCTGTGAAGAGTCCGAACATCGCGGCGAGCCTGACCTTGCTTTGGTCGAGGGTCCCGAGGTCCCTTCCTCGGTGTTATATGGCAGGCAATCCTTTCGTCTGCACTACTCCAAACACTCTCTGTCCTTCAATCTTTAGCTGTCGCGAATCACGAGACTCTGTCGAAACTGGCGAAGAAGATCGCTAGAAATATACGTTCCACACGTAGGAACGGGGGCATTAGGGACTTTCAAGTGGCGTTCGGTTCGGGGTTCTATTCAGATCTGGACGCGGCCGAAAAGGAGGCTAATATTTCCACTATCTTTAGGTGGAATCAGACGGGTCGTAGCTCCGCGAGCCGGCACGCCTCGTCTAGCTCGTCAATTTTTCTGGGCGAGCCGAGCCGATCAGTCTCCAATTCGAAGGGAAGACGTCACAGGCGGGATCACGCGCAGTGCAGCGGACACCTCATTTTCTACCTGCGTCCCTCCACGAGGCGTATTGCTGCCCCCGCGAGTAATCTCGTGTGATTTTTTAACACAACAGCGAGTCGGCCTGGCTATATGAATTAAGAACAATGCAGGGTGTAGTGAAGAAAAGAAAGACAAATTATTCAGTACAATAGAGCTTTAAAGTCTATCATATGTTAATTGCATTATTATTATTATCATTCAAAATGTAATTTTTAAATTTTTGATTATCTGTTTATGTCAATATTAGCAATGGATTAAATTTATTTAGTCTATGCCTTCAATAATTTAAGACATTAAAATTAATTTCTGTAGGCGTTTCGTAAAAATCACCGAAAGCAGGAAACTTTGAAGATTTGTATTTTTTAAACAATTTCGAATCTGCAAAAATGAGGACTTAACCCTCCCTAATTTTATATGGGCTGCCATATGTGTATTTCAATATCATGAAAATCCGAGATATCGAGGATTTTAGAAAAGTATCACATTCTGCCTCTATCTTCCACGCTGAACGCAATGCACTCCAAACTCCCTTTGATGTGCGGAAGAAAACCGACAACGGTCGGCTCAGGCCATGTGCCTTCGCCGGCATCCCCGAGTCGGGTCGAATGAGCCGAGTCACCACGAATGACCCGTCCACACTAGCATATGCGTTCACGCTCAGCCTTTCTGACGTAGAAGCATGCGACCCTAGCTACCGTTTCACCCGTCCACATCAGAATATTCGTGCGCCGCTCAGCCTGCTCAGCGTATACTCATTCAGGTCTGGCCCCGGCTTAACGCGTATACGTATTATGTTTGACGAAAAATTTCTTGGAGAATCAGAAGAAGAAAAATCTTACCGTTTCGGACTGATTCATGAGACGATATTATCATATCTCTGTCATGCGTGGACCGATTTTATTCAAATTGGTCTCATTCGAAAGCTGATATGCGGTTTACATAAGAAAAATGCCTTTAAATTTAGAAAATATTGCAAGCGTCATGAGATATTAATGAAATAAGTTTCAGGTTAGGTTGGATTAGCCGGGCGACGAGTAAATGATAGCGGTAGCGACAGTCGACATATATAGGGTGTCTTTCCTGTACTTGGCGTCGAGACGCTGCCGCGTCTCTAGATTGAATAAAATAAAGATGAGCGCGAAAAAACATTATACAGATATAGAAAAACGTCTCTTTTTAAATATTATAAAAGAATTCGCTCATATCATAGAGAAAAAAAAGAGTGATACGACTACGTTAAAGGATAAAGAGGAAGCCTGGCGAGAGATTGTCGACAAATATAATACATCGAATCTAATTACTGGACGGGTAAGAAATTAGTTTCTTTGCATCATTATTAGTTTGTATTTGAAAATTGCGATGAAAGTCCAGCTGAAGATGAAGTATCGAAGCAAAGGAAAGTTATTAACCCACACAGCACAACGTCCGCCAAAGTCCCAAAGACGTCTAAAAGGCGTCCCCAAGACGTCTTTGGGACACCTTTTAGACGTCTTTGGGACGCCTTTTAGACGTCTTTGGGACTTTGCCCGACGTTGTGCTATGTGGGAATATGCAGAGTGTTTCGCTATAGATGTCGGAGAATGTAAGTGGCGATTCGAGGCACTAAACTAATTGTAAGATGAAAATTAAGAATAAAAAGATTGCGGTAAGGTCTTCAATTGTTAGTTATAAGTGTTTAAAGACGTGGAATATTCTGCCTGGGAGAACAATTATAACTAACAAATGAAGGCTCAACCACAATTTCATTATGCTTGTTTCTTTTTTGTTAATTTAATGTCTAGAATCACCTCTTATATTCTCCGATACCTATAGCAAAACACCCTGTACATGTACAATATATACCCAGGTAGCACACAGCGTCTAAAACTATCCTAGGACGTCTGTGTGCTATCTGGGTATAAGTAAAGTTATTAATTCTTTATTAACAAAGCACTTTATACATTATTTTATTTAATCATTGCAGAGAAATGTACAACAGTTGAACAAAATGTGGGCTAACCAGAAGAGCGTACAAAGAGATGCTATTACCAAAGAGAAACAGGCATTAATGAGAACAGGGGGTGGTCCACCCGAAAAAACTGTTGAAATCGACCCCGATGTAGCCCAAATTACGCCACACTTAATGACTACGGCTCCTGTGCTCTTCTCCTCGGATATAAGGGACGAAGAAACAGTAAATAGTTAGTTACTGTAACTTTATATATTGATACAATGATGATGACATTAGCTTAAATATATCATAAATATTATGATATTTCAGATTTACGAGAAGCGGTTTTCAATGGAGAACTATCAGAAAATGTAGAAAGTCTGGATGATGCAACAAGAGTAGGCAATAGTTCAGAATGGGAGAATGGTCCCAATGAACAGTCCATGAGTCGAGACACGGATCAAACAATTCAAAATGCAATCGACAAAATTGGTAAAAACATTGAAATCAAAGTTTTTCTTAATGAAAATACTTTCATTGTTCTATAGTTGTGTTCTTTTCAGATATTACACAGAATAATAGAAAAAACAGAAGAGGCGAATTAGAAGAATTGAAAATAAAAAGAATTAAAGACATTATAGAAGAAGAACAACGTTTCAATAGAATTAAGTTGGAACACGAACAATTGAAACAAAAGTTAGAAATAGAATTTTTAAAAGAAAAATACAAATTAGAGCTAGAGACAATACAGAAAGGCAATACGCACTTTTAATTTGTACTTATTATTATATTTACGTTCATTATATCTATTTTTTTATTATAGTTTTATTATTTAAGGGGGGTATTTTTATACAAATAAATATTTTAATACGAATAAATATTTTATTCAAAATACTTGGCGCTGCTCTCTGAATTGGTGTTGCTAAACTGAATAAATATGCATAAATTGCATTAAAATCTTTTTCTTTCTTCCTTGTCTCTGTGGTGTCTTGTCTTGTTTTATTTATTAACCAAGACAATTAACATTTTTTCGGAGAGCAGCGCCAAGTATTTTGAATAAAATATTTATTCGTATTAAAATATTGATTTGTATAAAAATATGTCGGCTTAATATTATTGAGTACATTTTTTTCTTTGTATAAATAGCCATTGTGATAATTGGCGCAATTGTTGTATCTCATCACTTTTGTAAAGTTAAATATAGCATATTAAGAAATTTATATTAATTTACGACAATGATTTTTAAATGGAATTCTTTATGATGGAATTATATACTTGGCGCTCTTTTTTGTACCTTTTTGAAAAAAGGTAATTTTGTGGGTATATACTGTCAATAATGACGTTGTGTTAATAGACTACGCGAGGAACACGTAGTGCCTATACGACTTCTTCTACGTCTCTGCAGAGTGCGTTTGAAATAACAATTAAGAAAGTACAAGTGCATTGGTTTGTTTTTTTTGTATGGAATCGCAAACTTATTTTTTTTCATGTATATTCTTCTGAACAATCTGCATATACATATAACTGTGAGTATACGGCGTTAGAGACATGTAAACTGTGCAAGATATTTCACGTTTTTATCATTTACCTACTTATAAAAATGTTCAACAGTATTCTACGCGAGTAGCGTGTTAAATATTATACCAAATATAATTTTATGTAATTTATTCTGCATAAGAGATATCATATTTAATATAAATCTGTCATAATTATTTTGAATAAAACACCGTTAATTTATTTAAATCATTTACTCGACGAATGATTATCGATTGTCAATGCAACTTCATTCAGATTCCCTCGTATATTTACGTGCACGCAATACACAATCTATTTAGAAGCAAAAACTCGTGTTTTCTCATTAATATACATATTTTGCATTTATGCGTAATTTATTGGTAACATTATTACATATGTATACATGGATCAATGTACACGTATGTTTCCTTTGCAACATATACTGTGATGAGTGCACATAATTAACGATAACAATAGGAGAATGGCAAAAGATGTAAGAGTCTTGTATTATTACGAAATTGTGTACAATACAATATTACATTTACTTTTTTTATCTGCAACGTTTTATTATGTACATATATTATTTTCTACATTTTCAAGTTCATTATCAGATAATGGACATCCGTATTCGCTAATATTCACTTCTGCTTCTAGTTCACCATTCACACTTGAAGCATTTTCCTTTTCGTTACAAGTGTCCGACGTGTCCTTGTCTCCCGAGGACGAAATAGGTTGAGCATTTTTTCTTTCCGGTAATCCTGTAAGAATGCTTCTTGCCATGTTTTTCCTTCGCTAATTCTAGGCACGATTTCGAACACTGAAATATTTGTATACATTATTCGAATTCTCCGGGTTGGATTTAAATTTAAAGATGTACCATGGTCAACAGTTAAAACCTTTCTGGCTTTCATTTGTAAGAATTTGTCTAGAGGCAGTCTGCCATGCCTTATTTCAGCCCATATAGCTACTTTATGACAGAGGCCCTGAAAATGTAAACGCTGTATAAGGAAATTTATACGAATCGAGCGAGCTAGCCTACCTTACAACTATTATGATCAACAAGACCACCGATAACATACACGCAATCATGTTCCAGATGGTTGATAATGTTCTGCGACTCGCTGGTCAGATATGTAAGCTTGTCTTTCGGATAGACATCCAAATATGATTCCTCGTGAAACTTTACCTACGAAATGTATTTCGCCATTGTTAATGCAGACTGCGGTAATTATATTGCAGAAGGATCAGAGTCTTTAGAAGACTCTGTCATAGCAAAGGGGTGGATGAAGCGATAAGAAGATTAAAAGTGACGACGTACATCCCAATTTTCATAGCCAAGATGCTTTTGCATATCCCTTCCCTTGATTTTCCATTGAAGCTAGTAAGAGAAAATTGCATCGGCGCGAGTGCCCTTCTGTTTAAAGTGTATAACACCTTAATATTTGCTTGGACAACTTTCCAATATCTTTGTCGATCATTAGATCGTCGAAAGATAGATCAATAGTCACTCCAACTTTACAGCCGCTATCTGCCATCGTACTTTTCTTTCATGCTTTCCTTGATGGGCCAAGGTCTATTTGGTTTGCACGAGCGAATGCTGTGTTTTGTCTTACTTTACTGAGCATAGTGTATTTTAATAAATACATTTAAATTACGTTCAACCGTATTTCTTTTTTTGTTTTTTACCAGAGACCGTACCTTGCCAAAAACACAGTAAAAATACGGTTAATGAAACAACCGGTTAATGAGTGCCTCGCGAGCGACGAATCCATTTATATCCTGTACACCTTGCGCTGCATGTACAGGTACTTCTTCATCATCCACAAACTCATCATCATCCTCGAGCAATACATCCTTAAAAATTAGGGACATATTGTGTAATACTGCACAAGCAACAATAATTGAAGTGGAGCAGAGAAGTTTTGTTCCCAATCCTCGAGATAGGCATGCAAATCTACGCTTCCATATACCAAATGTCCGTTCCACAATTTGCCTGGTTCGACTTTAGATATTGTTATACCTGCAATAATATAATTTTCAATTAATATAACTTTTTTTTGTAGTAACAAACTTGATAATTCTAGAAAAGATGCTTACGCCAATTCTTCATCCGTTTGAGGATTTACAAGAGGCGTCATTAAGAATGGTAAACACGGATATCCTCTGTCACCAACTAGCATACCATCCAATTCCCCTTCTGTGTTTCGCATGTAAAGTGCAGAATTCTGAAAAATTCGGCTGTCATGGGCACTACCTGGCCATTGTGGCACAATATCCAAAATTTCCATTTGTGGGCCAACGACAACCTACAACAAAGATCATAATTAAAAAAAAAATAAAGTGTGAAATTTGTAGACTACAAAATGGCGTATTCACTCACTTAACGATTAACTGGAATATATTTCAATTATGATGTAAAACAATGAATGCAAACTTACCTGTACATTCAGTGAAAAATATCCTTTCCTATTTCTAAATATTTCATTAATGTTTTGTAGTCTTGTCGAGACTAGTCGAATATGTGTACAATCGATGGCCCCATCAACGCCGGGTAAACCAATTGCACCATTTCCTTTGCCGACTTCACAAAATAATCTATGATTCTCCTCACGTGCCCGAGGATTCCTTGGGAATTTTATGTATTCGAACATTAAACTTGCCAGCAAACAGCTGACTCTAAATACAATGCGAGAAATTGTCGCTTGCGACACTTGCAAGGTGTCACCAACTACAGTCTGTAAATTTCTTAGACGTTTAATTATCAATATTTCAGATAGTAAAAATAGGATATCGTATTTTTACAATCACCTGAAAACTTGCACTCGCGTAGTAGCGTAGAGCTATTAGGAGTTGAAACGGGGGACTAATGGGCAGGCCACGGTTGTTAATTTTGGCTAGACCTTCCTCTATTTTGGGTAAGATCCCATGAAGAACAGATTCTTTGTCGAATCTGTACCGTTTTTTAAATTCTTCGTTAGTATAAAAATCGAAGGGATTTTGCCAGTCCCGAATATATCTTTTCTGCAGCCTAACAATCCACACACGGTCATCTACTAAATGTTCATCCTCAGAGTCGCTCAGACTATCAATATCTTCTATTTCACTGTCAACATCCATTTTTCGTAACACCAGTCAACACTTGTTCGTAATAGGCCACGTGGATGGCGCAGTTATTTAAAAAATATTTACGCGTTACCAACCTGTAAGGAACATTTTTCATGTATTGCCAACGGTAACACGCGTCCTTCACCGTCTTCACTCTTAATAACATGGTCTTAAGTCAACTAAAACCTTGACTTGAAAATCTAACCTCACTTTGCGAGAATTAAGATCGCTTTATCCTCCAATAAGAAGTTCTTACTCGACTATGAACACTTGCATTCTTAAGATCATCTTAAGAGCTGACTATGAAACATGATTTCACAAGGATTGCTTGACAAAGTAAATACTTCAGTAAATGCCTATGGCGATGCTTATTTGCCGACTATGAAACTAGACGCGGACTTAGGCACATGCTTAAGACGATCTTAGTCTTGTTACGTATTTCCGCGGTGAATTTCAATCCGAACGCGGGTTGGTGCCCGTGGAGCGCAGAACCGCTCTGCTCGATGAAGTGCGGGTAATTCGAAATAAAACAAAGTACACGGAACTATTTCAAGTTAAACTTCAAAGTATATTTAAACTGCTCAAGAAGCTGGTTAGTGACGGAATGAAATGAGGTGTTAAAGGAAGAGCTCCGAGCTCGTCGACGAAGTCGCTGACAAGACTCCCTTAGTCCTCCCACAGAGACCCTTGTTGTCCAATCAGGACGATGACATCCCTCAAGCTTCGTCAGTGGGTTGTCCTTGACCATCTCTCCGTCCTTGCCCCCTTCCTTCACACTTTCCTCCACTCTCGGCTGGTGGTGGAGGCACGCTTTCCGAGTACATAGTTTACTTAGGCTACATACAGTATATACATATTTACAGGTAAGCGCGACCCTCAGGGTCAAGGTGACGTCGCCCGAACGAAGTTTATGAGTTTATGACTTTCAGCCTCTCCCGACCGGAGTTTCCACCCCTACAGGACACCGGCAATTATAAAAAGGTAAAACTGAATACTAAATGCTTTTACAAGACGGACAGCTGCCCGCTCGAAGAAACTTGGCACGCAGATGTGCAAGAAAAAATTAAGCTATTTACTATCCTCGCCTGGCCTAACTATAATTCAAAAGCTATTGCATGCAGCTGCTAGCATTGTAAGGACACGTACAGAAATTATTAAGGGAAAAACCGACGAGAAACGCAACGCGCTCTACGTATTTATGAATCCTGACAATGAACTCCTCGTCCTCCGTTTCAAATTTCGCTCCTACATACTCCACATATCGATTACATACAATCCCCCAGCCACTGCCAGCCACGTTCAAGCGATAGCGTAACACCTTCCCCCTTATACAAAAGGTGTTTCCATGAAACAGCTTTTCAGTACATAATTAATAATAATGATTATAACTACGCTTCCTCTTCCCGCGCCAGCCCCGCGGTAAATGAGCTACTCGGTCCACCCATTGTCCCGCAGGAAACACGAGTTGAAGAATGATAGTTATATCACAACATTTTATAGTAGTAAAATATCATTACTCTCCCTGATAACCAGATCTGAAGCGCAGAGCCTGACGTCAGATCCGTAGTCATCTGTGTCCGCATTAGGCTGCGGTCTGAGGTACAGAGCCTGACATCAGGACCTGACGTCAGATGGGCAGCAGATTCACATCAGATCCTGCCGTTCGCCTGACACGTATAACAGCGCCATCTGAGGGTCAGAATTGGCAAACAATTCCCTACGCGTGACGTCACACGGCTGTCCCTACAGGTGTATCCCTACCCTTACATGACTATCAAGCAGATTCTGCAGTTTATTAAATAATTCATTCTATTTATTTTAAAAATTAATTATTCTTTGTTTATTAATACAGGATTGACAATTACAATTATTATAGAACATTATATAGAACATTCAATATTTACATTTATAAATCTATATACAATGCGTCCCGTAACCAGTGCTACCTATTAGGTGCGATATTAGAAAATTCCCTGTATTTTAGACTTCCTTTTTGTGTGGAAGCATCATGTTTCCTGTTGTGTTATCGCTGAAAACAAACACAATATTAGGAGAAAATTAAACGTAACGTATGAATAAACAGGATACATGGGATACTTACTTCAGCTACATCTCCACACAGTACACACCCTAGGCGATCATGCATGCTCCTGCGAACATTAACACTTATAAGAAAACATGCGTTAAATTATTATCTACTAAACAAGATGCTAAACATTCGCACTTCCAGCATAACCATACTTTTCTGTCTTGCAGATAATGTAAATCTCGATTTTCGCGACGTAGATAATTGGAAATTATTCAATTTCATAATTACCTTTGCCTTTTGGATACGTCGAGATGATTTGTCTGGATATTGATGTTTGAAATTACTTCGAATATTCTTCAATTTTGTCGGTACTGACTGCCACTGACAGTGACTGCCATCTCATACCTCGAAAACGAACGCAAACTGGACGTAGAGCCTTGACCAATTACGAGTTTCGGCACTATGGTGCTGCCAATCCGAGCGTAGCACATTATACCACATTTATTTATTCTCTAACGTGGTACTGTTGCGAACACCCGCCTAGCGGCGTGTAGTATAAACTTCAGAAACGCGAAGTTTGAATCGGAACACACGAATGTAATAGGAAAGGAAGACAAGGTGAAGTTCGTACAAGCCCGAGGAGTTTGAAAATAGTTAGAGATTCTTTTAATAAGGGAACTTCAAGATTATAAACTAATCGATACTAATCGATACCCACTTGGATACGGGTGTTTGAATAAATGAACTTCTCCTCCCTCCCTTCTCCTAGGTGTGCAATTCCAGCGCAATGATGTAAAACGCTTGATTTTGTAAAAATTGATAACCGAAAAGAATCGGATCAACGAATAGGAATTTAGCTAGCTAATTAGTAAATTTGCGATTGGCTTTTGGTAACTAAGCCATCTTTGTAATTAACAAGAGGTAAAGCGAAGGATCTTCTGGAAGCGTCACTCGAGCCTTAAAAGCAGTAGCGAGCAGTCGTGTTGAAGAAAACCTCCGGAAATTGAGATAGCTATAGCTATTTTGTTAATTAAAGTTTCTAGTGTTGAGTTCCAATTGTTCTTTTATTGCGTTATCCTTTTATTTATTATTCGTTTTCATTACATTTATTTCTTGAATAATCCGCGTCCTAGGAGCAGAACGCCTTAGCGTTCCACGGGCGTCGACCCTCGCTGAATTCCCCAAGAGAAACAGCATCTTCCCAGTCGGCCACGCAACAATTTGGTGACAGCGGTGGGATTCTTCAAATTCGCCGGCTCGTGAACGCAGGATTCAAAGGAGCAGTCGTTGGCCAGTTTGTGCAGTCCCTTTGTCTTGGGTTTTTGGACGGTTTCCCCAGGAACACGGGCGAATGCCAGAGGGAAGTGACTTCGGACGACCGTACCAGTTTTCCCTGAAGCCACACGCACTCGGCCAGAGGACCTTCTTCGCTGAGATCAACCAGACAACGAAGGCGGCATCGAGCACTCGTCTGCAATTGCGTGAGAGATTGAAGTTAAATTAAAATATCCAACTTATGGTTCTATTGTTAAATTAGTGTTGTAATTATCGTCACGTTGTGTTAGTTATTAGTTAATAAGAGTTCTGTATTTACACTGCGAAAATGCCGCGTAGAAGTAAGGAATTGCCAAAACGAAAGGGACGACAATTACATTCGAGTAGCGTACGGGTACCCGAAATCGAGGATGTATTTGCTGAAACAATGCAAATAGAGCACCCTATTACGTTCTCATAATCTCAAACATTAAATATTTTGCCCTGCCCAGCCACGGTTGTTGCTGCTAATTTAGAAATTCCGGGTGATGAGTCACAGTTGCGCGAACTAAACTTTTGCCGACACGACTGGATCCAACTGTCATTAATTTGTCCGAACTAAGTAATGGGTCACCTTGCTTGAGTGTAGTTCCTGCACAAAATCATCTGAATTAGCGAATTCTGTTCCTAAATCTTATTTCTCGTTAGAACTGGTGAGGGATTCAATTCCAAAGTTTGATGGGGAGTCCGACTCGTTAATCCAATTTATTAACAATGCAACTTAATTAACGTCAAGGTAAAGCCTGATGATCGGAAGAGTCATTTCCTAATTCGGGGTAGGATCGAGGGACACGCCAATTTAGCGTTGTCGAATCGACAAGAGCCTGAAACTTTAAACGAATTGGTTGATTTCCTAAAAAAGGATTCTCGCGCAGTCATTTAATGTCCATAGTTTGAATACTGAATTAATGAATTTGCACCAGGGTAAAAATGAAACGGTAAAGATTTTCGGAGCGCGAATCAATGAAATGCTAAATAGTGTATTAGAGACCACCAGGGACGCGTATAATACAGAACAAGTTGTTGGTGTTAACGACTTATTAAGGAACACGGCAATAATCAGTTTTATTAAGGACCTTTGGAATTAAATCACGCGATTCTATTCGAATAGACAGGAGAGAAAAAAATTTTACCTGATCTCGAAACTGCTATTATTATTGCCAGAAAGATAGAGTCAGAGTCAGAATTGGTTGACTATTCAAGACCTTTTCATCTTCAAAATCCGTTCTCACAGATGTAAAGTATTTTGAACAGACTTAAAAACCATAAATCGCACATCTAACTGTACTAAGACGGACTCTACAGACATCTCCTCTTCTAAGCGTCTGCAAAGGGTTGTCGTAGGCGCCGACGATTTGCCACTTGCAGATTCTGAAAAGTAGAGAATACAGACTGTAATAGAATATGGGAAAATAATGGAAAGGTAATAGTTACCATCTTCCTTGCCCATGAAACAAATTTTAACGGTCCACCTGAGGTCTTCATTGAGATTGAGCACTCAGACGACAGTTCAATTGACAGCGACGCTTACTTTACTGCAGACGAAGAGATGTCACCTTCTCTTACGACAGAAATATCTAAACGAGGCAGAGTCCCAACTAAGAATGTAGTGGTTGGAGGATCGTTCTTGAGAGGTCGTGTGGATGAGCTTCGACCCGGCTGTCTGTTGGACATCGGAAAGGCTGATTTAAAAGGCACCCCGCCACAGAACCCGCTAGGGGCTGCCCACGTACCTCAGGGCTCAGGCTCGTCTGACCTGGAACATCGGATAGGCTGTAAGCACCCCGTCCAGGTACGCGACCTGCGGTCCGCGGCTTGTGTCTGGTTAGGGGCTGACGAGCCAAATTTAGAGGCTGAAAGATGCCGGCTTTTATTTGTGACCAAGCGCGCAGTTGATATGACACGATCCTCCGTTGATGTGGCCTCAGGAAATGGTGACCTAGTTGAACAAAGTAATAATAGAGTTTTAATGACAAAGACGATTTCATTAATGCCATTCACTGTTCTTTTCTTATTAATATTATTTACTCTAGGGATTACCTCCATATGTGCAAGGATAATTTTATTCGTTTTCTTTTTCCTCCTCTCCCTCTAATATGAAGTCATCTCAAGCCACTAAAGATTTGTTAATTTATAATGAATTTTCACTCGAAACAGATTAAATAATATAACACCAATGTCATAGGAACAATTGTTTTTGTCAACATCAAATTTCTTACCTTCATCTTTTGTAAAGTCACGTCCAGAAAAATCAGTAAGCCAGGACCATCTTAAATCTTCAGTAATTTCCTTTAAACACCTTATGGATACCTTGAATGTCAAAACAGTTAGCACTTCCAAATACAACAATAATATCGAGCATGTTAGTTGGAATTTTGTGGAATGTCTTCTAAAACAAGAATCAAATAGCTTAGAATATGCAATTACGGCTCACGCCAATGAAGTTATAGCTCCACTTACATCTAGGCTCCAATTCTTCCATAAAGAATTTTATGAATTCACCATCGGTGGCCATTAGGTATTCATAAATTCTTCCACGTGAATTTGTATTTGGCGTAAAGGCTATATTCCCCGGCAGTTGTTAAACAAATTCCATGAACGTTTGTTGATCATTTGCATGACTTATTTTTAAAGATAAACACAACCCAGGCTGTGGCAGCGACAAATTTGAAAGGGGCAAAGTAGAAATGCAAATTAGATTATGACAAAAGAGTCAATTCCTGTAAATTCTCTGTAGGTGACGATATACATCTATATAAAGCAGAACCAAAAACTTCGGAATTTGATTCTAGCTGGTTGGGACCTTACAAAATTGTTAGGATGTTCGATGATTTAAACGCGGAAATAGCCATAGGAGCTGGTAAAACTAAGATAGTTCATACGAACAAGTTGAAATTGGCATGCATAAGATTAAATTCCCCATAATCTACCTTGTTATCATACCATTATTGCTACCACTTTGCCATTTGCATGTATGTGTTAAGCTAGGTTACTTCATTCGTTCGCGGATCAAAACCTTGTAATCTTGAAATGTGAATGTTATGTCACGGAGACAAATTTGTAACCCATTGTAATCAGTTGTAACAGATAAGCAACCTGTAGCATCTTTCGACTCACATTCTTCACGGGAACCCGGGTGGACCGAGTAGCTCGGCTACTGTGGGGAAAGCGGGAAGGGGAGGCTCAGGAATGCTTCACTGAGAGATGTTTATTTACATATAAGTAATATTTCATGTTGTCATATTGGAAATTGATGCTAGTTTAGCAATACAAACATCTTATATAAGGAGCGCAAGCTCAATTTAGCATAGAGGTACAATTGGAAAGGTGTTCCCATTGGAAAACACCTTTTGTATAAGGAGGGAAGTGTTGCGAACACCCGCCTAGCGGCGTGTAGTATAAACTTCAGAAACGCGAAGTTTGAATCGGAACACACGAATGTAATAGGAAAGGAAGACAAGGTGAAGTTCGTACAAGCCCGAGGAGTTTGAAAATAGTTAGAGATTCTTTTAATAAGGGAACTTCAAGATTATAAACTAATCGATACTAATCGATACCCACTTGGATACGGGTGTTTGAATAAATGAACTTCTCCTCCCTCCCTTCTCCTAGGTGTGCAATTCCAGCGCAATGATGTAAAACGCTTGATTTTGTAAAAATTGATAACCGAAAAGAATCGGATCAACGAATAGGAATTTAGCTAGCTAATTAGTAAATTTGCGATTGGCTTTTGGTAACTAAGCCATCTTTGTAATTAACAAGAGGTAAAGCGAAGGATCTTCTGGAAGCGTCACTCGAGCCTTAAAAGCAGTAGCGAGCAGTCGTGTTGAAGAAAACCTCCGGAAATTGAGATAGCTATAGCTATTTTGTTAATTAAAGTTTCTAGTGTTGAGTTCCAATTGTTCTTTTATTGCGTTATCCTTTTATTTATTATTCGTTTTCATTACATTTATTTCTTGAATAATCCGCGTCCTAGGAGCAGAACGCCTTAGCGTTCCACGGGCGTCGACCCTCGCTGAATTCCCCAAGAGAAACAGCATCTTCCCAGTCGGCCACGCAACAGTACACACGGCTCAAACGATTGTGGCCGATCGAGTTTCGATTGCATTCGAGCTCACTAGGGCTGGCTTTTTTACATCGCTTCGATTCTACAGTATTTCGTGAATATGGTGGGGGCAGTGCCAAGCCAAAGGTTCCCGTCTAGAACACTTCCAATTCATGTTGAAACACCACTGTGGCACCATCTGCCTATGATTGTCATAATTATATAAATCCGCGCGATCGGTTCTGTCGCGATGCTGTAGCGAAAATGACACAAAGGATAAATGTCAAATGACTTTTATTGCAATGAACCTAAAAAAAAATCATAATAATTTTGCCACTATAAACGATAATCTTGTAATGTCCAAAGTAAATAAATCAACGGATTTATAATGGAAGACACAAATAAATAGAGAGGGATGGTGGGGTAATAAAGAATAGAATGGAAACGAATGTTATATATTTCGTAGAGATGGCAAGGGTTAGGAAACCAGAATACTGAGATGTATAAAGTCTTGTGGTATTTTATTCCTAGCAGTCCTCATAGATTAAAATCTAAGACGCTCATTATTAGTGGAAATGTGTAGAGCAAAGAAATACGCATTTATTTCAAAATTTACTATCCGTTATTTTATGTTAACAACGGGAAAATAAACATAACCGAAGCAATGTAGATTAAATTTTGTGACAGGACTGCGCGAACGTGTCTCATATTAAACATCATCCGTTTACTTCACGCTATATCATAGGCAGATGGTGCCACAGTGGTGTTTCAACATGAATTGGAAGTGTTCTAGACGGGAACCTGTGGCTTGGCACTGCCCCCACCATATTCACGAAATACTGTAGAATCGTAGCGATGTAAAAGAGCCAGCCCTAGTGAGCTCGAATGCAATCGAAACTCGATCGGCCACAATCGTTTGAGCCGTGTGTACATCTACCTACCTACATACTCTTCGTTTAAACCATCCGTTCTGCTTGGAGACGTGCGCCCGAAAAATATTCCAAGTAATTTCAAACATCAATATCCGGACAAATCATCTCGATGTATGCAGAAGACAAAGGTAATTATGAAAATGAATAATTTCCAATTATTTACGTCGTGGAAATCAAGATTTACATTATCTGCAAGACAGAAAAGTATGGTTATGCTGGAAGTGCGAATGTTTAGCGTCTTGTTTAGTAGATAATAATTTAACACATGTTTTCTTCTAAATGTTAATGTTCGCAGGAGCCTGCATGATCGCCTAGGGTGTGTACTGTGTGGAGATGTAGCTGAAGTAAGTATCCCATGTATCCTGTTTATTCATACATTACGTTTAATTTTCTCCTAATATTGTGTTTGTTTTCAGTGATAACACAACAGGAAACATGATGCTTCCACACAAAAAGGAAGTCTAAAATACAGGGAATTTTCTAATATCGCACCTAATAGGTAGCACTGGTTACGGGACGCATTGTATATAGATTTATAAATGTAAATATTGAATGTTCTATATAATGTTCTATAATAATTGTAATTGTCAATCCTGTATTAATAAACAAAGAATAATTAATTTTTAAAATAAATAGAATGAATTATTTAATAAACTGCAGAATCTGCTTGATAGTCATGTAAGGGTAGGGATACACCTGTAGGGACAGCCGTGTGACGTCACGCGTAGGGAATTGTTTGCCAATTCTGACCCTCAGATGGC
The DNA here is from genome assembly GCA_963932335.1 of Andrena marginata. Classification (NCBI taxonomy): domain Eukaryota; kingdom Metazoa; phylum Arthropoda; class Insecta; order Hymenoptera; family Andrenidae; genus Andrena; species Andrena marginata. Next base: position 28,261,756 of record OZ010662.1, read on the forward strand.
GCTGTTATACGTGTCAGGCGAACGGCAGGATCTGATGTGAATCTGCTGCCCATCTGACGTCAGGCCCTGATGTTAGGCTCTGTACCTCAGACCGCAGCCTAATGCGGACACAGATGACTACGGATCTGACGTCAGGCTCTGCGCTCTCACGGCAGACCCTGCTGCCAATCTGACGTCAGATTGCAGACATCTGGTTATCAGGGCTATTACTAACCAATATTAAGTTGATTATAGTGCAACGCATAACTAATATCTAGTAGTAATTGAATACCTTAACTAAACTTGTCTAAATATTTCACTCAAAAACGCTAATATCCTTATTCGATATAAAATAGTCATAAGTCATAACCTAATAATCACACTTATACAATGAAAATTTTAGATGACATACACATAAAACAAACCAAACATAGGATGAATACAATATTATATAATAACTGCTTACATTAGCTCTACGAAACAGAAATATCTGGTCTTATACACGCTAATTTTAGCTTATTGGTATGTACTATTTTATACTTATTGATTCCTATTATTAATTCTAAATTTAAATCATCAAACACTCGACTAATCTTATAAGGGCCTAACCAGTTACAATCAAACTTGGAAGTTTTCGTTTCTTTAATTAAATAAACATGGTCATCTACCTTAAATCCACGACGATTACGATTTCTATCATAATACATTTTACTTCTCTCCTTAGCCTTATCGAGATTTTCTGCCGCTCTAGCCTTTGTGACGGTAATCTTAGTAAACAACTCATCCAAATACTGCACAAAATTCATTCGAAAATATCATGACTTTCCAAACCCCTTGAAATGCAAACAGTATTAACATTCAGGGACCTAACAAGAACTGTAAGGGATTTCAAAGATTTCACATGACCAAAACCTGGATATGAAGCACTTGTCATTAAGGAATGCCCTAGCATCACAACTATGTGGCATAACATGAACGAAATTATTCCAATGTATACAAAATTGTCTTTTACACAAACCTTAGTAGGAAATGGAAAATGGTAAGTTATCTATCTGTCAGCATTTACGTTAATAATTAAAAAACTACTTTCATTAGGCTTTACAAACTTCTGAACTTGATTTTTCAACAAAGATATGAGATGATCAAACACCTTCCTACACCTTAGAAGAGTTTCCATTCGTGACATCAGTGCCTTTCAATTCGACAGTTTCGAAACAGCCACGCCAACGAGGATTTGAGTACAAGAACGTTAAAAGTATGAGCATCTCATCGGCTGTTTGCACATTTCAATTCGACGGAACGTGGCCATAGAAAGATGGCTAGCGAGGACTTGCAACGACGGGGAATACATCAACCCGATTCTGTATGCATAATACTTATCATCCCGCACAGCACAACGTATCCTTGGATCTTCAGCGTTTTGAAGAACGTAGTGCCTCGATGTGCCAATGACATCACTGTTAACGACGACTCTCTTAGAATCCCTGGGGCTACGTGAATGACGATAGATGGGCACACATATGCACACGCACACACATATCTGGTGTGGAACGTGAAGGTACAACCACTAATTCGAAGAGGCTGTGTAATCAAAGGAGCGGTGCACATGGGCGGTCGTAATAAACGACACACGGCGCCATGAAAACACTCACGCGAATCCACATGATCATTCACCCCTCTCTATTCATGGGAAGTACACTTCATGATTCTGACCTGATCGCATCAAACATGGAGACTCTACTAAAGTTTCTTAATCATTCACAAATTCTATTTAAGTCATTTTATTGAGGATCCCTCGTGCAGTCTTGGTCGCAAAACTAGGCTTTACCGCCTCCGCCATAACACCAGGCGTCACAACATTGGGCTCGTCAGCCTCTCCCACGACATCAGTCACAGCCTTAATAGGCTTCCCACACCTCTGCAACGAGCCAAGATACTGCGAGCCCTGCGATGTTCCCTCAAGGGCCGAACAGAGCGCAGGCACCCTTGCCGAGCACAGAATACTTCTCACGGCTCCTGAAGCGGGTTCCCGGGATGGAGAATTACCGTATGTCAACAGGCGACCGAGTCGATGCATCGTGCCCGACTGAGGTGATCCTTTTAAAATTTCCATTTCCCACAAGCAAATGTGATGCTAATAAATCTGAATTTACTCGTAAACTATTTGTGACCTCATTGCACTCGGCTGCTGCTTTCCCGCGCGCTAGGAAAACAGATGCCACAATTCTCTCATTTCAAAACATAAGACTTCATCATCCATCCTGTCCACTTCGGAACCTACAATTGATGTCTTATCTGCGCAGATAAGTACCCTTTCCAGGTCCCTCGAATCAGGATGGGAATTCGTGTCTATCAATATAGGTTGTGAATAGGAATCATTATACTCGCGGAAATTTCCGAATCTATGGGCTCATTTTTTATATTGTAATTTATGCTCAAATTTAGAGGCTAGCTTAATAGCTGTTGTTAAACTACCTATGTCATCCTTAGAAAGTAGCAGCATAATGGTGTCATTGTGTAATCCATTTAGAAACCCATCTATTGCTTCGTCTATAAGTAAACCTTTCATTACTTTAAGTTCCTCAGCGTTATATTTTTGCCGCCCAGCTTCCACTCCCTGATCCAAAACTTCATATACCCGAGTTCCGAACTCTTCAATGGTTTCCTGTTCTTTCTGGTGTAAAATTTTTAACTCATTTCGTGCGGTTTTAATATTAAAACTTTGCTCATACGCGGCTTTTATTAAACTAATGAACTCCTCTACGGTCTTAGGTTCCTGCCCATCGATTATTCTGCTATAATCACGTTTCTGCATTTTATTGCGTATTAAGGCCAATAAATACAATTTATCCTCAGGTCCAATCAATGAATCAGCGAGCTTACACTGACTAATAAAATTATTTACAGAACTTGGTTTCCCGTCAAAATGTGGAATGAAGTTTGCAATGAAATTATACGACATCCGCAATCTAGTTTTAAGAGCCCCGGAAAATGACCCTGACCCATCTGTCACCATCGTACTACTGGATGGAATGGATCTATTATCCGGAAGAGACATATAAAATTTTGGAAAAGGAGTAGATAGTGCCGGCATCAAGTGTAACTCGTCGGATTGAAGTTCAGAAATGGGCGCTGACACACTAGTTGTTCCTACTATTAACTCCTCTATCTCAAAGATGTTACCACCACTCAGACTAGAGACCTGCCCGTCTTTGGACAGCTTGTATTTTTTTATAAACGGCGGCATTTTTATAGGTAATAAGCGAGTACCTCTAATGAATAATACGACCGTTTATATTAAACTAGCTGCTTATAAACGAGACTTACAATTACTATAATATATACGAACAGTTCAGGAATAAAGTCGCTTGTGAATCGTCACTCCGTCCAGTACTCCAGTCCTTATATGGATGTCCCAGCTACGTCCAGCGATGACTTTGTTGATCCGGTGTACTTCAATGATCCAGTTGACTTCAACCCCGTAAAGGAATCCTCCGAATGTCCAAGTCCTCGAGTCCTTTTCTTAATCGTCCGGGAAGTTTTACAATTATCTCAGCAAATGATGCGGATAATGACCGAGTGCATGTGATTCCAGGTGATTATTCACACGGCCCACTGAAATCACCCGTCTCCGGTATTCACCCTTGCTCTTGGGAAAACCGCGCAAAACCCAAGAGAGAGAGGCTGCACTTAATAACTTATGATATTTGTGTCCAATTGCACGATCAAAAGAAAATTATTTTAATAAAAGTTTATAGTGATTCCCATAGAATTATTTCAATTCGCACTCACGAGCCGGCAAAGTCACTTTGTAAATTTCTCGCGAAATATTTTGAAATATCCCACCGCTGTCACCAAATTTGTTACGTATTTCCGCGGTGAATTTCAATCCGAACGCGGGTTGGTGCCCGTGGAGCGCAGAACCGCTCTGCTCGATGAAGTGCGGGTAATTCGAAATAAAACAAAGTACACGGAACTATTTCAAGTTAAACTTCAAAGTATATTTAAACTGCTCAAGAAGCTGGTTAGTGACGGAATGAAATGAGGTGTTAAAGGAAGAGCTCCGAGCTCGTCGACGAAGTCGCTGACAAGACTCCCTTAGTCCTCCCACAGAGACCCTTGTTGTCCAATCAGGACGATGACATCCCTCAAGCTTCGTCAGTGGGTTGTCCTTGACCATCTCTCCGTCCTTGCCCCCTTCCTTCACACTTTCCTCCACTCTCGGCTGGTGGTGGAGGCACGCTTTCCGAGTACATAGTTTACTTAGGCTACATACAGTATATACATATTTACAGGTAAGCGCGACCCTCAGGGTCAAGGTGACGTCGCCCGAACGAAGTTTATGAGTTTATGACTTTCAGCCTCTCCCGACCGGAGTTTCCACCCCTACAGGACACCGGCAATTATAAAAAGGTAAAACTGAATACTAAATGCTTTTACAAGACGGACAGCTGCCCGCTCGAAGAAACTTGGCACGCAGATGTGCAAGAAAAAATTAAGCTATTTACTATCCTCGCCTGGCCTAACTATAATTCAAAAGCTATTGCATGCAGCTGCTAGCATTGTAAGGACACGTACAGAAATTATTAAGGGAAAAACCGACGAGAAACGCAACGCGCTCTACGTATTTATGAATCCTGACAATGAACTCCTCGTCCTCCGTTTCAAATTTCGCTCCTACATACTCCACATATCGATTACATACAATCCCCCAGCCACTGCCAGCCACGTTCAAGCGATAGCGTAACAGTCTTAAGTAGCGACTATGAATACCGGCCTAAGATGCGAAGATTTCCGACTGCAGCGCCGCCTGCGGTGGAGTAAGGAATCTCAGCTTGTGATATCTCCGCTCTATATTCTTTGGTAGTTTCGTGCTATGCAAGATGCGAAGAATTGAAGATTTTCTACTTCAGCGCTCCGCTTGTACATTGTTGGTACTACATTATGCGGGCTTTTTTGGCGGGATACAATTATTACAAACGTAAAATGGCTCACTTTTTTAATTAAATACGTAAATTCGGAAACTTCTGCAGCTTTTACAGAATTATTAGAATTATTAAAATTAGACTCCACAGATTGCTCTGCAGAAGGTTTATTTTCAGCATTTGAGAAAGCATTGCACAAAAGCAAATTCCTGTGCAGAATGTAATTGGACTCACATGTGACAATGCATCAGTGATGATCGGGCGCTTTTCCTCATTTTGTTCAAAACTTAAAACGAGGTGTCCTTCATTAATAACAGTCAATTGTATTTGCCATTCCGCGGCATTAGTATCTAGTAAAGCATGTTCAGAAATCCCAAGTTATATTGAAAAATTTATTCGAAATTTAACAGTTTATATTAATATTAGCGCCAAACGGTCGGCGAATTTTGCTAATTTTCAAGAATTTGTTAATAATAAGTCAAAAAAAATTTTAAAATTGTGCGATACGCGTTGGCTAGCCATGCACGCTTGCGTAACACGCATTCTGGAATGTTGGGATTCGTTAAATCTTTTTTTAATTTCGGAAGTATTTGAAAATCAAAAAAACGAGACGGCTGATAATCTACTTTGTGATATAAAAAAAAATAGAAACAAAAGCTTATCTTTTGTTTCTTAAATATATTTTAAATTATTTCAATTCCTTCAACGCGTTTTTTCAAACTCGCAGGACAGCCGTTCATTTATTATATTCTAAATCTAGACTTTTGTTTCAAGATTTGTGCGGACATATTTTAAAACCAGAATATTCAACAATAAACGACTCGATGTTTCACATAGATTTTTTTTCCGGTAACAATTTGTTAGACTTGAAGGACATTTGCCTCGGTTTTGAGTGTGAACATTATTTGAAGGATGATGTCGATGATAGTACTTTGCCCCAGGAAACGTTTCTTGAAATTAAAAAATTTTGCTTAGCTTTCTACATTAGAGCCATTACCGAGATAATAAAACGTTTCCCTTTAAAAGATACATTTTTAGGCAGTTTGCAAGTTTTTGATGTGAAATTAACACTTTTTGATAGTAATAGAGACTATACCTTGAAAAATTTAATTTACGTTGCACAAAAATTAGGATCTTTTGACCACTTAAAATTAAAAGAAGAATGGAATAAGTTGTATTATACTTTCGACAAAGTGCAATTTCAAGAATTGTCACAGCTGTGCTTTGATGACATGTAGGTTCAAATTAATTCTGCGAGGGATAAAGATAAAAATCTTCTGTTCCCAGTCTTGAAACAACTCGTGAATGTTGTAAGGAGTCTTCCTCACTCAAATGCAGAAGCAGAAAGAATTTTCTCTATTCTGACCGATGTCAAAACTTGTAAAAGAAGTAAACTTAGTCATGATTCTGTAAATTCCATTGCCGTGATTAAAACAGCTTTTAAAGCCCGCGGAGAAACTAGTTCTACAATTTCGATTGGCCCAAATCATTTTACATTAATGTCAAGTAATAATTTATATTCGTAGCCATTAGTTTCGTTTTTATTCAAATTTTTAATAATATTTTGGAATTAAATTTGTGTTTGTGGTTTATATTTGCAATCGTTTCGCTTTCTATCTAAACGTTATCTTTTTTTCATTCTTGCTTGATATCTATTCATTTAATATTTCTCAACCGATTTTTTCCTCTTTTCAAAGGTGTGGCATGCTTAATCACTTAGGGACAAGTTTTTCATCTTTATAATGTTTAATTTTGTTTGACTTTAAATATCTTAAAAGTTCCTTCAATAAAATGTCTTTAATATATTATTCAAGTAAAATTCGTAAACTCTTCTCAGAATCTTATATATGTATAAATACTGTTTCTATATGTTCATTACTTCTCATATTTTTGCATTCCTTAATTTTTTGAATATTATTTCATTTCATTTCTTCTCATACCTTATGAACTCTTTTTGAATTCAAGATATTACTTTTAGTCATTCTTTTTGATTTCTCCCCAAGTACATGGAATTTTATATGAATGTTTTTAAAATTGTGTCCCAACTATTGATGCTGCGTGAACTTTTCCTTCCTCCCTACTGTGATATCGTGGACAAAGCATGTGACACCATTTTTTCCCTCCCTATGCGTCTCTACCTTGTCGTGGTGGGTAGGCTTACGGTACGCCTTATATTTTCCATATTACTTTATAATTTTTGGTAATGTTGTGTGATGCATCATGGGCATGCAATGACTCTCTCAGAGATGTTTTATTCAAGTTATTGCAGTTAGATATGTATTTTGTGAAATGCATGGACGTATTTAACTAAAAGATAACGCTCGTTTGCAATTATTTTAACAGTATGTACAAGTATTACATATTATATTAGATTATATTGTAATAATTTTTTTTAGTTACGAAATAGTCCTGGTATGGCTGACATCCACAACAGCAGTAGCAGAACAAAAACCGAGCACAATAAATGGTTACGAAAATGCAATGGAAAAGCATATTGTACAATTTGTAAAAGTAATTTTAAACTTAATAACATTCCGCGGCACTCAAAATCCAAAAATCATATGCGTAAATTATTGAATATTGGAAAAGTGAATTTGCATTTACCTGATTACATATCAAAATGTACCGAAGACAAAAATTTGAAAAAATCACTCAATCGTATAAAAAAAAAGTTCAGCAGATTGTTGATAGTGAAACCTCAAGAGTTTGATATATTGGATGCAAATAGCATTAAAAATATGTATGGAATAGTTTTATACGACAAATTATTTGAACTGATTAGAAATAATTACTTTCATATAACTATACAACGTATTTGCAATGACGTCCATAAAACAAAATATTTTATCAATGCTACAACTCTTTCATTACATTCATTTGTTAGGTACGAAATCGTAATTGGTATTTGTGATATAAACGACGATTGCATGTCGAACGATACATTGCAACAAATTTTGAAATGTTTATATGGACATAATCTTTTATGGGAAAACGTTGTTGGGTTATTAGTACTAAATAATACGTGTATGTCAGAACAGTTGCGTACAATATACCCGAATCATCTAACGAACATAATGAACATTTGTTTCCAAAAGTCTTGTAAATTACACCACAATGCAGATACTTCTGATTTATTTATTGCACTAAGCGTTGAAAAAGTTTTATATGAAACAGATAGAAATTGTGGATATCCAATTCTTGAATTTGCTTCTAATTTTAAAAAAATTAATTTGAGCTTGCTCGAAATTGAATGGCGACAACTGTATTCTTATTTCGATGAAAATGAAAAAGCGAAATATCTAGAGACGCGGTAGCGTCTCGACGCCAAGTACAGGAAAGAAAGTACAGGAAAGAAAAAGACACCCTATATATGGCGACTGTCGCTACTGCTTATCATTTACTCGTCGCCCGGCTAATCCAACCTAACCTGAAACTTATTTCATTAATATCTCATGACGCTTGCAATATTTTCTAAATTTAAAGGCATTTTTCTTATGTAAACCGCATATAAGCTTTGGAATGAGACCAATTTCAATAAAATCGGTCCACGCATAACAGAGATATGATAATATCGTCTCATGGATCAGTCGGAATGTTAAGATTCTTCTTCTTCTTCTTCTGATTCTTCTAGAAATTTTTCGTCAAACATAATACGTATACGCGTTACACGCACACCTTCAGTCAAAACAAAACTAACACATGTTTCGTTCTTCTACGTATATACGTGTTACACGCACACCTTCAGCCAAAACGAAACTAACACATGTTTCGTTCTTCGTTCGTCGACTCTCGGGATTATTCGGCAGGGATCGTCGTCCGTCATTGTACAAACTATTTTTTAAATACATTGAACTTTATAACCTACCAATCTTAACCTCCAAGTGTCAAATAATGTAAGTTGTCCAAATTTGAGATGTCAGGAGTTTTTACACTAAATAGGAGACGGAATTATTGTCTCAATTAACAAGGTAAGTCGCCAAATTTATTTAATAGATTTTTTATGTAGAGTCGCAGACTTGGAAGTTGTCCGGAGAAGGTTCGACAGAGAAGCACCTTCTTTCGCATAAGTTTCTAGAAATTTGTACCATGCTTGTACAAAATAATATATTGTAGTAAAAAATTGCATTGAATTTAAATTGCCAGATATTTGTATTTGTATACCAGCAATTTAGAGTTTTTATTTTATGTAAAGGTTATTATATTATAGAAATGAAGGGGACGTACAGGACTTCGATAAAAATGAAGGAGACGCACAGGCTTGGATAGTACAATTGAAGGGGACGCACGGGCTTGGATGGTTATAAATGAAGGGAATGCACAGGCGTGGAGGTTGTCCGGAGAAGATTAAATAGATAGACAGAGCATCTTGTTTCGCACAAGTTTCTAGAACTTTGTCAAATAAGGTAAATCGACAAAATTTGTTTAAAGACATAGCATTAAGAATTATTAAGAAAATAGATTATGGTGGACTGCTTGCAATGTAAAGCAAGTCACATTAGTGAAGAAAGTACACTGAAAACACATCTCCGTTAATGCTTTTCAATCTTTTGTGAAAGACATTTGTAATACTTTAATTAATAAAATCCAAAGTAGTTGTCACGCTATTCATTAATTCATTAATTTTTTAGATTCCCATTATTTAAAATCACCAATAAACATACTAAATTAGTTTCATTCCAACACCAATACATTGTGCGTTAAAAATATTGGATCTCCGCGTTCATTTCGCTGAATTATTGCCATTAGCATTTAAATTTCCTGCAACAAGACTTTCTGCCATACGCTCGCACCTCCTTCGGACACATTATTTAGTCTCTACACTCACTAAAGCAAAAGGCCACTCTATTTCTATATATAAGTTCTACGTTAAGTTGTAACTAAAATAACTAAAATGTGGATTTTATATATATTTACAGATAATCGAAGCAGAAGATGATGCAGTATGATCTACGGCAGAGAAAAAAATTTATGGAAACATAGCATTATTATTATATTAATTAAATGAGTTTATTCAGCTTATATAAACCAATACATAGAATTTATCCTTAATTCTGTTCCGCGATAATTTGTAAGTTATAATAAGCAAATTATCTTTCTAAAAAGAAGTGAGATCCCCCAAAAAAACTTTAAAAAAGTAAAAAAATTACGCCAAGTACACGAAATCAAATAAATCATAAAAAAAGAAAATACTAATAAATACAAAGTAAAAAAAGATGTGAAATCAGAATGAGCTGCAAGTACATAAAGGTGCTTTCCCGCAGCGTACAAAGGCGACACTGTGTAAGACAATAAAAGACAAAAAAAGATGTCCGCGGCCTGAAAGTCAAATACTTGGCGTGGCCAGGCAAGGTATTCTCAGATCATCAATCAATACCCATACCTCCCCCTCGCAGGCTTTCAGATAATTTGTCCATTTTAAACTCTGACAATATGAATACATTTTCATTATTTTCTCTTTTTAAATCTTTTTAAATAATTATTCTGCGACACCTTGACCTTACCTGGCCACGCCAAGTATTTGACTTCCAGGCCGCGGACATCTTTTTTTGTCTTTTATTGTCTTACACAGTGTTGCCTTTGCACGCTGTGGGAAAGCACCTTTATGTACTTGCAGCTCATTCTGATTTCACATCTTTTTTTACTTTGTATTTATTAGTATTTTCTTTTTTTGTGATTTATTTGATTTCGTGTACTTGGCGTAATTTTTTTACTTTTTTAAAGTTTTAATAAATATGCTTCAGGATTGTAAATTAATCAATACCCACTTAGTAACGGGTGTTTGAATAAATGAACTACACTTTGGCCCGTTCTCCTAGGTGTGTAAATTCAGCGCAATGTTGTTAAATGCTTATTTCTTAAAATCAATAACCGAAAAGAAATAGATTGACCAATAGGAATTTAGCTAATAAATATTGTATTGATTTCTAGATTTTAAGGACATTTTGTAAAGAACAAATGATGTAAAAGCGTTTGCCTTTGAAAGGACACTCGAGCTCCGAGAACAGAGCGAACAGACGTATTATAAAAACCTTGAGAAGTCCATATTTGTGTTCAAATCGTTTATTGTGTTCATTAAAGTTATTAGTTAATTGTGTTAAAATCTTTTCATTGTTTTATTATCTTTATTATGAAATTTATCACTTAAAAAATCCGCCTCCAGTGAGCAGAACGCCTTAGCGTTCCACGGGCATCGTCCCACGCTTGAACTCCCCAGAAGAATCATCTCCCAGGCAGCCACGCAACAATTCACCTACTTGCGCAACCTTTACTGTTTCCATACTAGATGTCTCTTCATTCGATTGAGGAAGAAAAGGCAGTTGCACCAGTCTATGTTGAGCAGTTGCGTAGCAATCCTTGACTCGTACGTGTGTGCGCAGTTTGTTCAATTGCTCGAAAAAAAAGCTGCTAATAGTGTATTTGAAGATTGAAGATGCAGCGTTCCGTCCAACAGGCAAATGGGGAGGGCGTTCTTGCATCCCCAAGAAAAAAACAACGTTTATCAAGTGGTTCAGCGAAAGTTACAGTTGTTCTTGGAGCACAATGGGGCGACGAAGGTAAAGGCAAGGTCGTGGACATGCTTGCAATGGATGCTGACGTCGTCTGCAGGTGTCAGGTTAGTCTGCCATTTTTTCATTTTCGTCTGCTTTTTTTCAGTAGAACATTGCATGTGCTTATTTAGTTTTAATTTATAATTAACTTTTTATTCGAAGGTTTGTTATATCGATCTGCGGTAATTAGTTTGATGATACTAACATGATCTTGTTTCCTTTGCTATTTTTTTTCGGAACATAGAAAGGCACATCCCCTCACCAATTTTTTCTCTCCCGCTCAGTACTCCCTCTTACACATTCTTCGTCACGTGGTTATTTATACTTATGTTTTAATATTTTGTTTTCGCGAATTAAAGTTTTTCATTTCAGTTGTTTCAATTTGGCCGTTTAAGTTTTCATTTTATCACAACAATTTTTATAGTAATATTATAACATGAAATTCTTCAAGTAATGCATACATACATCTCTCTATATTACCTTTAACGTGTATTAATATCATTTATTTATTTTAGTATGAATAAGTATGTATTTCTTTGCGTTATTTATGTTGATGCTTAAACATATATTTATCATCCATATGGTAATTTTTATTTCTGTCTTCCCTTCTGTATCTCAGAGTGTTTATTTACCTTTGCATATACACTTGTTAATAACATCTTGCATCTTGTAAAAAAATTTAAGACTTTCATTTAGAAATTTGTTATCTAACGATAGCATTATGTTAATTATTTCTGTATTTATAAGAATATTTAATTTAGTATGGATAAAGTTAATCAACATGCTGAATATTGAACTCCCAGAAATATATATGTTGTTATCTTAGTAGTTTGAAATATACATAATTTTTCAAAATCATTAAGTATAAAGAAACTCTTTTAAATGTAACTTCCACGTAACATGTAATGTACATATGTATATATCCATCGATACATGTACAATAAAACAAAATGTTTAAGTGCATAGATAGTTTCTTTTACAATACAGTCAACATTAATTCATTGTGATGTTTAGGTTGGCTTTTCACCTTTTATGCGTAAGTTCTACATGAAACACAAATAGAGAAATGATAGTTACAAGAAATATATAATATTGATTTAAAGTTGTTTCATTTCATTACGTTAAGAGTCAGGAGGTTCCTAGTAATTGTACAATCATATCCAAGTTACTAATTTTGTTTATTGGTACAGTTTCCATAACTTAATATTCTATTGATATATTACTATTAAGTAGGTGTAATCATCTTTTTATACTTTAAACTTAAAATTCTATCGCATGTAGATATGCCCCCATTGATTATTTTAAAGGCATTATTAATATCCTAGTTTGTTTAGGGTTCGGTTGTTTTTACAAGGATTAATGTCACATTGCATTGGGTGCGTTCAGTGGACTCCACCGCTGAGTAACCGCTCACTGATTTTTAGCTGAATGCTACCGGCTTAGTTGCTTACTTCTCAACACGTTTAGTGATTGGTCGCCATATTTTGTAGCTCAAATAAAGTCTGCTACTTTTACGGAACGTCTTGAGTTGCTACAAATACTGATACCCTCCCAAGTATCGTTCAGCGGAACAATGGACTGATCGGGACTGATCACCGTTGAGTTCTCAATGGTTGAGCTTAATGTTCGAGTTTGTTGAACACACCCAGTGTTTTGTATAAAATCATTGTACTAAACAGAAAATATTATTTTATGTATCATAAAAAACATATGTTATGGAACAAAGAACAGAATTCAACCATTGTAGATCCTTGATTGTAAAAAGTAATAGGGAGATGTGACTGTTTCGATAACAGAATTGTTACATCTTTGATATTTATCACATTGTACTCGAAGCAAAATAATATGAATGTGTAATGTATGTTGTCAAGCGTACTGTGCAAATTTATTATAGCAGTACTTTTAATGCTAGGAATCGTAACTTCTTCAGTGCTATAGATGTATCCTTACTAATTGTGTGGCGTCCTTATTACTCTATAATTTCGTTTAACTACTTAATGTTTCGTTGCTATAGTTTCATGCCATTATGGTATGTCAATATATATACTATCAGTTTCACATTAAATTGTTACCATTAGAATAAATTTTCATAGTTTTATAGGAACTTCAAAGAAGAAAAGAAATCTATATCGATCTATCTATCTATACTATTATATAAATTGGAAGTTGCATATAATGAAATGCGTTTTCTGAATAAATATTAACACGTCCGCGGACGTGAATGCTATAGCATTCATTTTCATGATGATATAGAATGACATGAATGCTATAGCATTCAAATCTTAAAGTCAATTATTTTGAATTTAATTGTATATAACCAGTTGAAAAATCTGTTGTGGATGCTATAGCATTCATTGTATATAACGATTAAAATATGATAATCTGACTACCCTTATAAAATGTGTTTAATCAAAGTTCGGATATCACAACCAATTGCAAAATACAATGACTGTCAATTTTTGCACCTCGCTGAAACTTTTACTGTCCGTGAACGTGTTAACTGTACTCACAAGTGCATTACATCATTTTGTTCGTCTTGACAAGAGGAACGTTTTAGCAGGTTTATTTTTTTAAAATAATTTTTTAGCATCGTTATACATATTTGAAAGCGCGAATACTTTAGAATGCGTTTTCTCAGTAAATATGAGGTGTACCCACATGTATGTTACTTCACTTTGTTTGGTTTGACAAGAGGAAGGTTTTCACATTTTTATTTTTTTTTTTAAATGATATATATAAAGGTTATATATATATATATAAAAATCCAAATACCACAGACTCACTCACTCATCACGATTCCTCTGGAATCACTGTTCCTTTGACCATGAAAACTAGGTAGACATCTCTTAACCTTTAGAGGGCCGGGCTGGCCACTATAGTGGTCATTGAAAATTTTAAAATGTGAACTTATTTTTAAGGGTATTTGATATCGCTAATCATGATTCTATGGTCTGAGCACAGATCAGGTATAGAATAGACCTTTCACTCTATTGTATTCAGTGTCACCGTTCTGAAGTACCGATATTCTGAAACAACCACTGGTTTTCGAGCGGTAGTTGCGGAAAACATAATGTGTTTCTAGCATTGACACAGGTAAAGCTCCCGGTACCACCGAGAAAAGTATAGAAGTTGTGTTATACAGCGTGTCCCACTAACTCGGTTCACCTCAAATATCTATTATTTCAAGTAATAAGCAAAAATATTATTTATAAAAGTTGTCTGGTTGTAAGAAACACAAAACACGGTGAAACTAGTTTCTTTCCAGGGATAGATCGGATGTGGTCAATTTTATTTTTTCAAATGGACTGTCAAATTCAATAGAATAGCGAATTCTGAGTATGAAAGTACTAAAGTGCATTAATCCTAAAACTTATTGTTTCTGAGATATTCAACATTGTTCATCCTATTACTTTGATTATGAAATATATTCGAAGCTATATCGAGTTCATTTCGGATAGCCAACCGTTGAATGCAGGAATAATAAAATAAAACAATAAATACGAAATTGAAAGAGCGCTTTTTTACTCTTGAAAGTATAAACATTCCATGTGAAGCGTGTGTAATAAACCAAATGAACGTCACTTAATATAAATTCAAACGTATTGATATATTTATTAAAACATGATACAGAAATTAAATAAATAATTCAATTTATCACGCAGCAGAATGTAATGAATACAGGGTCATCGTTTAATCCTGCAACCCGCGCGCGCGCGAACTTGTAAAATGGCAACACCGCCTCATGGACGCATTCCACTACAACCATGCACCGGGCCAGCGGAAAGCTGCCAGCGACCGAGTGATGCCCGAGCTTCGAAAATTTTAGCGTCGCAAAGAGCTAGGTATTGGGAATTTCCCGGCCCAGGTAATCGAGCCGCGTGCTCCGCTTTTATGATCGGCTTACCACTCGTACCCCAGATTACTGTAATGAGGTTTGAAAATAATGTCAACTGATCTCGTACCCGTCTCAATTTCAAAAATTTTAGCTACGACAGGGTTGACCGCAGCGCTATACCCTTATAGGGAGAGATTTTTCGCTACTTGCTTGTAAAAGCGACAATAATGGCACATCGTTCCAAAAAATGACATTAACGGAAGCCGGTATAGGCGTGGCGTTGAGTATCTAAAACATTCAAACACAAAAATTCTAGAAAAAAAATTCAGACCGTTAAAGTCAAAGACACGTTCCATTAGTTACCCCCTACGTCTTATCTAGGTATGCACCGCATTAAGGATAAAATCATAAAGAAGAAAACCAGAACAATAGATTCTGAGGTCTGCAGAACTAGCACATAATTGAATAAAAATTTAATTTCTCAATTTATGAAAGTAAGGATACAGAAACAACTAGCCTATTGTTTATCAACATCACGAGTTTTAAAAACAGCGTTAAATACATTATCAAATAAACAGTTTGCAAAAGCTTTTTAAACAATTATGGTTAAAAAATTGATAAAAGAAAAATTAAGTAAACGTAAAATATGTTAAATTATCCATCATTAAGAGGGAATAATTTTTCCTCATTTCTCGGCGCTAATTGCATTCCGATATCTTTTATAGTTCAAAAGTTATACGAAAAAGGCCCCAAATATTTCAACCCGGGCCGGGAAATTCTGAATAGTTCTTTGCAACGTTAATTTGAAAGAGACCAGCCCAAAATTCTCGAAGCTCGGGCATCACTGCTGTCCAGCGATCGCTAGCAGCTCTCCAAACGCCGGGACGGTGCATGGTTGTAGTGGAATGCGTCCGTGAGGCGCTGTTGCCATTTTCCAAGTTCGCGCGCGCGCGGGTTGCAGGATTAAACGATGACCCTGTATTCCAACCAGTTCAAACAATTTTTTGGAAGTATTTGCAGCATTCGTAGAGTACATATTATATCGAACTTGATGCGACATTGTTTTTCAGCTACTTGTCTTGCCTTTTTTAATTATTTCACACCTTCAAGGGGAAGGGCCACAGCAAGTCACAGTAGTGTAGTCCTTTCAATGGGACGGTTAAATACCCAAACATCGAGTCGAACCAGCGCGAGTGCAGCGAGCCTAAATTTTCTTATGTCGGGGGTCCCGTCCCGAGTCCTGAGGTCTCTTCAGCGGTCTGTAGACGCTCAATATTATTGTGCCATATATTGCACAATATTTTTGCTGTGTGCCCCACACGGTCAATAATATTGTGCAATATTGAATATTGCACAATATATTGAGCGTCTAGGGGCTGCTTAAGGAATACAAATTGCTTTTGTAAAAGAAGTTCGATTTGCATGATACTTGGTATAATGGGGAGAACGCCAGGAATCCATTGGTGCCACTTTCATATCGATACGATAAAGAATGAAGAATTTCTTAATAAGCTGAAATGGATATTTCACATTTTCACCCTCTACTGCGGGGGGTCGACCTAAAACCGCTACGGTCGGTCGAGGATTCATACGTGTTTCAGAAAAATGGGTGACATTGTTCAATCCAAGCTAATCCATATATTGCTCTGTAGGTAGGTAGTACGAGGACCCACACGTACCGTTTTCTACCGCTGGCTCGCGGGACAATACGGTCATAAACCGCGACCCTCTCGAAACGCTTTGGCCGATCACCGTGATTAATTTATGGGAACCAGGTATGGCAGACAAGGCAGCTGGTACAGTTTTTACCTGAATGTCTTTGATTTTTCTTCCTGCCCCCCCCCCTCCGCAACACATCTTACCAGTTTGGAAAGTAGAAAGGTCGTGAAATCGGTATCATGTTAAAACAAACATAGGGTAAACTCGGATAAATCCGTGGTACAGATTATTCCACACGTACGAACGGGGCATTAGGGAGTCTCAAGTGGCGTTCGGTTCAGATCTGGACGCGGCCTACGACTCTACGAAGCAAGCGAAGAGGAGAAGGAGCCACTGCGGCTCGCGAGCCGCTAGTTCGACACCCCTGCTTTATCCTATCGATATGGAAGTGATGCCGATGGATTCCTTATGTTTTTCCGATGAAAATCATACAAAATTTCATGTAAATTAGGCTATTACTAACGAAATTAGCTTGAGGTTATGGAAATGAATTTTCCATGAAATTTCCTTCATTACTTTCCGATTTACGTCGTTCTTGGTGTCAGTATCATCGGCGAAATATAAGGAATCAATTGGCATCGTTTTCGCAAAAATCTGATGAGAAATGCGGAAGTCGAAGATCTCTCACCACGGGGTACCAGGCGGCATCTCTTTGACAGGCGCACCGAGAGAATCAACCTGTACCAGTAATAATCAGTAAATTTGCAAAACCAGTTGAAATAAGGTATATACATTCAAAGTTTTGAATTTGTCTTGAAACGCAATATAAAGTGATCTCTAAAAAAGATAGTTTCATTTAAAAAACCGGACTTGACCATCGTATCTCTTAAAATAATAAATTTAATAAATTTGCTATACATTTGTCCCCTCGAACCATGCAATTGGATGTAAACAATTTCTTTATCTCCAATACGTTAGGAAATATCCAGCTGTTTACTGTTCCCGCGGACACCCTGTATAATGAAATAAAATATAAAATATATGTCGGAGAAAGTAACCACTTAATCAGCTACGCTACGATGTTAATTAATATATAGGTCTAGTTATCTCACGTTACTTTTTCCCCCACGCGATTTACACAATATATTGTACAATCTTCCAATATGATCCACAGACGGTCAATATTATTGTGCAATATTCAATATTGTACAAGAAATATCAAAACCGTTTTGATTCACGCAATATATTGTGCAATCTTCCAATATGATCCACAGACGTTCAATATTATTGTGCAGTATGAATATTGCAATATATTGCACAATATATTGTGCGTCTAGGGGCCGATTCTCTTCTTCATTCACGCAATATATTGTACAACCTTTCAATATTATTGCGCAACTTTTCAATTTTATTGTGCAATCTTCCAATATGATCCACAGACGGTCAATAATATTGTGCAATATTGAATATTGCGCAATAATATTGAACGTCTACAGACCGCTTTCTTCGAGAAATGATTCAATTTTCCTATTTTTCGGGTGCCTATACTTTCTCTTGCGTAGTCGGCGCTTGTCTTATTTAAAGAGCAATCGAAAGGTGTACTTTTCATGTGTCATTTATTCATACTATAAAAAAAACAATTGCAATGAAATATGTACAGGAAATAAGATTCATTACACGTATGAGAACGAAATATTTGGTACTGGCTCGCACTCATCTCTCCTTGTATTTAAAACGGGGGTGGAACCAATTATTTTCGTAATCCACGTTAGAAAACAAGCAACTTTTGTTCGAAACATTTTTTCTTAAAACCATTTCAAACTATTTCTCGATGTTTAGATTCTAAACGACAGGCAAAAGGTCGGAAGCTAAAATGCAGGAGTAGGTATCGTTTACACCACTTGGGTTTTCCCCAACCACTCACCCGATGACCGTCTACCCAGATTATTGTTGCCGCGACGCGACCCTCTCAACCATTCTTTGCGCGCTGCCTGACAACTGACTCCTGCCACAATCACACACCCCAAAAATCAGTCACACTGAAATCACGTCACACGTCACTTTCTCAAACAGTACTCGCTCCTACAGAACATACCTATCTGCTCATTCTTCACATTCATTGTACAGTGTATAGAAAAATGATTGGTCCTTACTCTTACGAGGTGAATCTACCTCTGGATCGGTCGACATTTGTAAAAAAAAGTGTCCGTGAAATTGTTTATAACATTGAAAATTAATGTTAAATTTTTTGGTAAACTTGTCGAAAAGCTACCTCTTCACCGATTTCAATTACTTTCACATATCGACGTGCGTTACGAAGAGCAGCATGTTTTATTTTTACAAGCTTTTAGCTTTTATTTAGCTTCACTTGTGAGTTTGTTCGTTAGTTTGCGGGGATGAAATCTTGTAAGCTAATATTAACCCACTGCCACATATCCGATTGACTTGAAATTTGGCACATATACGTAATTCCGATGACAATACAATATTTTCATGTTTCCGACCAGTTTATAAAATCAGGGAAGCAGATAATAAAGAGTTACCTATACAGGAGGATTCTTTCGCGACGCCTGTCAAACAGATATCGCCTGGTATTCCGTGGCGAGGTCAACCTCCCGTGGTGCCTCACCAAATTTTATGGCTTTCGACCCTCGAAGGTGTTGGAATACCATTACGTGAGAAATGTCCAAGATTTCCGTATTTCTCATCAAATATTTGCAAAAACGACGTCGATCGAATCCTTATGTTTGGTCGATGAAAATAACACCAAGAACGACGCAATTCGGACCATAATGAAGGAAATTCCATGAAAAATTGGTTTACATCATTTCAAGTTGACTTCGTTGATAATAGTCCGATTTACATGAAAGGGTCTAGCCGGATAAGCATAGTGAAAAGTGCCCTTGAACCGATTTTAGCTGGCAATGCACCTTTCAATAGTGTAGCACAGGAAAACATTGTACACCAAGTTTCAACCCCCTATCTCAACCAGGAGGGTAGTTATAGGGTAAATTCGAATTTTCGGTTTTTGCCATATTTTCCCTATTTAATGGTCAGCAAAAATTCTAAAAAAAATCTGAAATATTGTAGACATGATTGTGAATTTTTTCAGATTTTTTCGTTGCAACTGCTAAGTGTAAGAAATAAAAAACGCAAAAAATGTCGAAAAATGCAGATTACGTGTTGAAGTTTTCGAGCGACTAGATTTTTAATTATACAGTAGTTAGATATTGACATGACTATTATCTACAATTTTTTTCAGATTTTTCGGTAAGGTGCGCCGTAGTTAAAAAAATCAGAAAACGATATTTTCGAGATATTTCGCGTGAAACCGTGATAAATACTTTCAATTTTTGCATTTCCGTCATACAGTGAATGCATTATATGATTTTTAATATCTCTACATTCGACAGAGTAATATGTAAACGAAGGGAATTAAGTTAATATGATTAATTGGAAGTGTATACGCACCATATATCATGTGGTACGTAAGAATCATTCAGCGCCGCAGTTAGCGTAGTGGTTAGAGTGTTAGACTGCGCAGATTGGAATTGTTACAATTTACCGAGACCCATAATCATGACGTAATATTACTGTCTGAAACCAAATTAAATAAGAGTCATATTATTACTTTTAAGGACTATGAAATCATCAGAAGAGACAGACCGCGAGCAGTGCAAGGGGGAGGCACTGCAATTCTCATCCATAGAAGTATAATTTTTGAAGAGATTAACTTCCCGTCATCGTCCAATAACGAGATTCTCGAATACACAATTATTAAAATTAGACTGAACAACAATACCTTTTTATACCTTGCTAGCGTCTATGCCAGGCATGATAATAGAAATCTCTTTATTAATGAGATCGATACACTATTTCGTGGACTCAGATTGGACGATGACAAAAATTATTATATAATTGCTGGAGACCTCAACGCCAGATGCAGGGCATGGGGTGACTCTGCGGATAACCAACGTGGCAGACACATACGTCAATGGGCATCTGTGCACAATATAGATTATAAGCTAAAGTTAATGATTCCGGCGTTTCCTACTTTTAAACCGGCACAGACCTTCCTCGATATATGTCTAGCAGACTCACGATTAATTTGGCTCAATGATTTAAACGATAGGGCGCACACTTTACCATATGATAGTGATCATGAGGCCATATCTCTATGCTTTCAAGTTCAGAGAGACTCTTATATTCTGACTGATCCATCTGAACACGGACGCAGGTATAATTATAAAGCCACTAAATGGAAAAAATTCACGCAAAAGATGTCGGACCTATATTTGCGCGACATACCACATAACACCAATCTGACAATAACTGAGATTGACAATCATCTACAATACATCACTGACATTATTGGACAGTCTATCTCCACGTCAGTACCGACTTACAAATATACCAATAGTGTTAACAAATATTTAAACAACAAAATCAAACATCTGCAAAAAAACAAAAGTTATATTGTCTCTTTGCTACATAAGTTGCACATCTTAGATCCAGCCGCGAACCTTGCCGTAACGAGAGTGGCTAAAGCTACACTTAAAAAGCTTTCAAAGGCCTTACAACATGAACTTAGAGTGGTTATCGAGAAATACTGGACCGGTGTTATTAAAAACATAGACTTTAGAAAATCGGATAATTTCTTTCCTAGAATTAATGCATTATTCAGACCCAAACAATTTACTGGAATAGACAATATACACATCAGCAAGGATAATGATGCAATAATAACACGAAGTGGTTGTGACTTATCGAATATAACAAAAATAGATGACGAATATATTCTTACTGAACGTTCTGAGAAGCTTAATGCTATTGGAGCATACTATGAGTCCATTAATTCGCCGCGTTTCCTAAATAACGACACGAGACTTAAGCAGTTAGTTGATACAAGAGCTGAAGAGATCAAACTTGATTTTATCAATAATAGAACTCACAACATAACACTGGTTCAGTTTGGGCCCGATAACCTTGCTTTTAATTCGGTACTTGAGGACAATGATTTGCAACCCTTTAGTAATCCACTATATGTGAACTATATACTCAAAAGTTTACCAAATAAAACCTCGGCGGGGCTTGATGGAATCCCGCCGATTGTATTGAAGCACCTTCCAGGTAAAATGATTGAGGACTTGACAATTATTTTCAATAACGCGATTAACAGGAGCTATTTTCCCAAAATGTGGAAGGAAGCTAAAGTCTTCCCAATCCTCAAAAAAGGGAAAAATTCCAATGACCCAGCCAGTTACCGTCCGATCAGCTTAACACCCAGCCTTAGCAAGGTGTTTGAGGCGATCATTAACAATTCGTTGGTAAACTTTTGTGAAAAGAACAAGATCGTGCCAGACAGCCAGTTTGGCTTTAAACATCATCATTCCACCACGCACGCTATACATAAACTGTTATCTGATGTGAACAATCAAGTGGCTAAAAGTCAGTTGGTAGGTGCCGCTCTGTTAGATCTCGAAAAGGCGTTCGACTCCGTATGGCTGAATGGCCTATTATATAGATTGGATAATCTGTATTTTCCGCGTTGGCTTACACATATGGTGTGGGACATGATCAGCGAAAAGAGTTTTGTAACATGGGATGGCACCGACATGTCATCTCTTAAATTCAGGATCGAGGAACGTCTGCAGCAGGGGACTGTTAACTCGCCGTTACTTTTTAATATTTTTATTAGTAGATTGCCTAGTCTATTTAATTTTAACGATGCCGGGCACCCAGCAATCTTGTCTTTTGCGGACGACATCGTGGTATACCTGGCCGGCAACAGGGTGAATCGTGTTCGGGACGGTCTGGAAGCGGCCGTAGATCAGATTAATGGATATCTCACTGCGTGGAATCTAAAATTAAACCCTGCTAAATGCGAAACCATCCTATTTCGCAAACCCCTGTACGATCTGACCTCTAAGGCCAAAGCAGGTAGTAAAAATTTTCAAATATCGACACTCAAACCGGGCACAAACATCAGAACTCAGATCCCTCACAAGAAAATTGTTAAATATCTAGGTATACATATAGACTATTTAATAAGAGGCAACAAGCATATAGACACGCAACTAGAAAAGGCAAACAAAGCTTTCATAATCAATAGCAGAATCTTCCGTAATAAATATTTATCAAATAAAGCTCGTATAATATTATATATGCTTTTGGTCCGCCCAATCATTACATATGCAGCACCCATCTGGTGGAATTTCAACCATACAAATGCTGAAAGAATACGTTGTCTTGAGCGCAGATGCTTACATACCTGTCTAGGGCTTTACAGATCCCAGAGTTCAGATTGGCAGCATTACATTAGTAATCAAATTATTTATGACAAAGCAGAGATTCCACGCATAGATTCCTTCATAATTAGGCTTACCAGAGATTACTTTGCTAAGCTCCCAGGCATTGATAATGATCTCACACGGGCTATCTCGTCACAAGACGACGAGGCCGCTTACAGAGAGTTGACATCGGGATACGTATCTCCACAAACATTTACATCCTGTGACAAATGGGGATTAATTCAGGATGCCTATAATATCCCATTGCTATACCATTGGCGTCGAAATAAGGCCAACAAACGAATAGCGCTCACCCCAGTTGACTCGATTTATGACACCAGCAAATTCAAATTTTCTACTAAAGTACCTGATATAGACTTGAACGATTTCCATAGAGTAAAGTTTAACCGATACTGGTGGCTTAACGACAATAGCGTACACATGCCAGAACTGATTGCAAGATGGCAGTCCTTTAGAGGACCAAGTTAGAGCTAGGATAGTTTAAGTCCTAGGATCCCACTGGGTCCACTGTGTAAATAAATGTAAATAGATAATAGTTATAAGTCTTAGATGTAAGTTTTGGGTTATTAGATAGTTATAGTGGTTTTTTTTCTTAGCTGGACATTTTTTCCACTCGTACCTAAGGCACAATGGGGCCCAACTAATGTGATCTAAATATAGAGCTGGTAATTCACGATATTGTTTATTTTCATACTTGATAAATATAAGAGTGTATGGCTACAAGATTCGTATACATCGAACAAGTAGTTTAAACTAATAGCATAAGGCACCACTGTATGGCAGTTTTTATTTTTGTTTTTGATGCCTAAAATTATATGACTGTACAATATTTGGTCCTTCAATAAACACGTTTAAAAAAAAAAAAAAAAAGAGTGTTAGACTGCGAAACCGCTGCATACTCTCTTTTGTCGTAGTGTTCGCACCCCACCAAGGTCCAATTTTTTTTTCATGATATAAAATTTTTTCATCGTTGATTACATGACAATACACGATATTCATTTAAAAATGTTTCTAGAATATTTTAAAAATATTTTATCATAAGGTTTCCATAAAAATAATTCTAGTTTCGGATAGTTTATAATATTTTGTCAGTGGAATAGATGTGTGGTATTGGCTTATGATACGTATTCTGAATCCACTGGTTGGATTCGCCATTCTTTTATCAACGTACACCGTCCTCATTCGATTGTGGTCGCAGTGCGTCCGATTAATGGCTGATTTAAAAAAAATAAACGTAAAAATATTGCCATAAGCTAGCTGTAGTGTACAGCTGTGATTATGCTTTATTACATTATAATATATTATATTATATTGCATTGCATTGCATTGCATTCTAAAAGAATAATAACATACTCATTATTCAACAGTTATGGTGGTAAGTATTCTTAAAATAAATATAAGTATCCTAATTATAGAGTTGAACAAAAAAGCTAAATAATTCTATACCTAATAGAATACGTCGCCCTCATTCGATTATGGTCGCGGTCCGTTCAATTATTGTCTGATTCCCTGATCAATAAACTAATATAATATAATATAACATAATATAACAATAGTATAACATAACAACAAAAATATAACAATAATGGAATGCAATGCAATGCAATGCAATATAATATAATATATTATAATGTAATAAAGCATAATCACAGCTGTACACTACAGCTAGCTTATGGCAATATTTTTACGTTTATTTTTTTTAAATCAGCCATTAATCGGACGCACTGCGACCACAATCGAATGAGGACGGTGTACGTTGATAAAAGAATGGCGAATCCAACCAGTGGATTCAGAATACGTATCATAAGCCAATACCACACATCTATTCCACTGTGTAACGTTCCGCTACCACCGCCATAAATTTTTCCTTTTATTTTTCATATACATTGTTAATTTCCTTTATTATACGTAAGATATTATACAACGCGTGCGAGAGCGTGTTCAAACAGCGCGCGAAAGACTGAGTGACGCGCAACGCATGCGCATAACCTTTAATTCAAACAGTAAACTCAGTGCCGCGAGCGAATCAAGCGCGCGTGCGCACATCGAACGAACAACCGGACGCCGAATTATCCGAGCGTAGTGCGCGAGTGGCGCGAAACGGATGTGAATATTAATTGGTGCGCGAGATCGCACAGCGAGTGATTGGTGCGGGCCAAGTACCACAAATCGGTATAAATAGAGGCCCGCCAGCAGCAGGAAGGCAGACTTGGTTCTGCAACCGAACCTCGAGACTTAGGTCGCTTTCGTTAGCCCCCTATAGTTTTGAAACAGTCTAGAGTAGTATCTTTAAAACCGACTACCAAATGCCATTACGAGGTCGCTTTAGTTAGCCCCCTCACTTTCCATTAGAGGTCGCTTTAGTTAGCCCCCTCAGTTTCCATTCGAGGTCGCTTTAGTTAGCCCCCTCACCACCTCATCCTCCAAGCGTGGGCCAGCTGATAGGCACCAGAAGAAGTTACCAAATCAGAAGGAAGAAAGTCAATAATTCCACTACTATCTGGGGACGCCTCTACCTGCAACCTGGCAACAATCCTAGACAGCGTAGGCAAGCTTATAGGCAACTGGAAGCCACATCTATCCTCTAGAAGGAACTCTCTCTAAATCTCAACCAACATTCCAAATCGACCTAGTGTCGTATCTTGTATTACACCGACTTCGTGTCGAGACTTTATACTATATCTTTATACGCCTCAATCAAATTATATTCTTAATTACCGACTTAGCGTTGGGAACCGAAATCATAATTATATTCTTTATTACCGACTTAGCGTCAGGAACCGAAATCAAAATTATATTCTTTATTACCGATTTAGCGTTAGGAACAGAAATCAAAACGATTTACCGACCGATAAGACGTTACTTATTACTTTATTTCTATTAATTGTCATAAATCGCACGACTCAGTGTCGTATTATATGTTCTATTTCGACCTAGAGTCACTACCATTTACTTTTGAATAAATCATTTTCTTATTTATTGTTAAAAGAAGGACTCTCGTATCTAGAAATTCATTTCTTAATCGCACGCCACCCGAACCAAATCCCACAAATTCACGGGTAAACCGCTCTACTCGTGAATCTCCTGTAAGGAACGGCAACGTCTCGTTCCAGAACGTTACAACTGACAAAATATTATAAACTATCCGAAACTAGAATTATTTTTATGGAAACCTTATGATAAAATATTTTTAAAATATTCTAGAAACATTTTTAAATGAATATCGTGTATTGTCATGTAATCAACGATGAAAAAATTTTATATCATGAAAAAAAAATTGGACCTTGGTGGGGTGCGAACACTATGACAAAAGAGAGTATGCAGCGGTTTCGCAGTCTAACACTCTAACCACTACGCTAACTGCGGCGCTGAATGATTCTTACGTACCACATGATATATGATGCGTATACACTTCCAATTAATCATATTAACTTAATTCCCTTCGTTTACATATTACTCTGTTAAATGTAGAGATATTAAAAATCATATAATGCATTCACTGTATGACGGAAATGCAAAAATTGAAAGTATTTATCACGGTTTCACGCGAAATATCTCGAAAATATCGTTTTCTGATTTTTTTAACTACGGCGCACCTTACCGAAAAATCTGAAAAAAATTGTAGATAATAGTCATGTCAATATCTAACTACTGTAAAATTAAAAATCTAGTCGCTCGAAAACTTCAACACGTAATCTGCATTTTTCGACATTTTTTTGCGTTTTTTATTTCTTACACTTAGCAGTTGCAACGAAAAAATCTGAAAAAATTCACAATCATACACAATCATGTCTACAATATTTCAGATTTTTTTTAGAATTTTTGCTGACCATTAAATAGGGAAAATATGGCAAAAACCGAAAATTCGAATTTACCCTATAACTACCCTCCTGTTTGAGATAGGGGGTTGAAACTTGGTGTACAATGTTTTCCTGTGCTACAGTATTGAAAGGTGCATTGCCAGCTAAAATCGGTTCAAGGGCACTTTTCACTATGCTTATCCGGCTAGACACTTTGGTATGATTTTCATTGGAAAAACATAAGGAATCCATCGGCGTCACTTCCAACTCAATACGATCAAGAATAAGGAACTATTTTATTTCTGAAACAGGTATGAATCCTCGGTCGACCGCAACGATGCGAGGCCGGCGCCCCGCAGTCGAGGGTGAAATATTAATGTCAGCGTATTAACCCTTCGTTGACACACCTCCTTTTTCATCATGGATCAATTTCAATGTCTCTAGAATGTATTCCAGTAGTTGGTCGATTGAAATTATATCACAGTTTTTGTAAACAAATTCTAGATTACCATATGTCGAGAAAAAACCAAGGATATCTTCAAAAAATTGTAACTGTTACAAATTTCAAAATTATAAGTTACAAATCTACAGAGTTGTTGTTTAGCTACAATATTTTGGAAGAAAAAATAGTTTGTAAGTCGGCTTTGGAAAAAGGGTATTTATGTGGCATATAGAATGTAAGCTATTTCGATAATTGAAAAAACAGAGATATTCATATAAACGTTCTATTTTTGTGCAAGAAATGAAAGAAAATTATTGAACATTGTATTTTTCTGAGAAATTATGAACAAATTAATTCATTTTACTCCAATCCACCGCATCTAATACATAAATAAAGACGATGAATGTCACACATAGGTATTCTACCACGATGGGCATTGCATTTTTGTTTTGCGGTCTTTTTTATAACTGCAAAGTGTGCATCGCTGTTGCTTGCCGAACTTGCATCTTTTATCATCCGTGTTCAGAGTATCTGAAGTCAATCCCAGAATATTTTGTATGCCCATTTTGACATCTGTACGTAGTGATGGAAGAATATGTTCTCTCAAGAATGGCTCACACAGCGATTTTATCAATGCTTTCATATACTGGTGACACGTCAATACTTTGGATTGATCTTGACTATTTATCCATTTGCAAGTGTGTAAAATTCTTGAATTGACATGTGCCTGATCAAATATACCAAATAAATAACGCATTGGCCATCTTCTTGTTCCTCTGCTGGTAGTGAAAGCATGGCAAAGTTGATCGAAAGTATCCGTGCCTCCTTTTGTTTTATTATAATGTAAAATGATATCGGGTTTCACGCGTTCATCAGATTCTGTAGAATTTATGTAATTCGATGTCAATAACACTAATTTATTTTTTTTCGGATTGTGTGACACGAGAGTGATATCTTCGTGAAATCCGTATTTTGAAGATGGAATTTCTTTCCCTGCCACCTTCATTTCAGTGGGAATCTCCCTCTTATTTTTTCTAATAGTGCCAGTCATAAGCATTTTGTAAGGCTCTTCCTTCATTCTTTGCATCAAGGGAATAGACATATACCAATTATCCGTAGTTACTCTCTTATTTGTACTGTGAACCGGAGTTGTGACTTCTCGGAAAAAATAGTCTGGTACAGGTTCATTCCTTGGTCCTTGTGACTTCCGTAAGTACGGAATGGCATTGATCAAATAAAATGTATTTGTGTCGTTCAGTGTAACTATTTTCAAGCCATATTTATCTGGTTTAGTTTTCATGTAAACCCTAAATCTACAGCGACCTCTAAAACCGAGTAACTGTTCATCAACAGTTAACAATTTGCTTGGTTGATAAAAACGAGTACAGTTGTTGATGAAAATAGTCCAAATCTCTCTAATCGGTGTTAATTTATCTTCTGCTGACCGAGTCCCTTTATTGTCAAATCTCAAGCAACTTGAAAGAAAGATGAATCTATTTTTTGGCATCACACATCGATAGAATGAAACTCCATTGTCTGAACACCATAATTCATGTAGGGGAGAGTTGCCAATATCGTACCACTTAAGACATTTTACGTTATATTTCATATTTGGTACTCATTAGAACGCAAATGACTATTGGATATTGTAGCTTGATCTTTTAGGCACCTACTATTATATATGTAACCTTTTGTTCACAACAAATTAATTTGTTATGAATGTTTTGGTAACATAGTGCAAAAGGTACGATTTAGGCAACCGGTCTCCTAAATCGTACCTCTTGGTTTCCAAAATCGTACCTCTTCTAAAAATAGTAAATTTTTTAATGAAAATAATAATAAATATATGGGTGAGACACGGAATCTTTTATATACAGATATTAAGAACAAATAAAAAAACATACAAGGTAGAATAATTATAAAAATTATATATTTATATTGACATTGGTGGACATATCATAACCTCTCATATTTTATGGGTAGCAAATAAATAAAAATAATACATTAAACAAAACAATTTGGGCAATAATAAGTTTTGGTTTTTTTTAATACTCCTGCACAACTATCGTGCACCCACAATGTACATTTTATGCATTGAATCATATTTTCTATATGTGATTCGTTACACAAGAAGCAAAACCACTCTTCTTCCTTGGAACAAATAGTTACTGAATTTTGTTCCACTTTTGTTGACCGAGTATTGAGAAATATTTGGCTTGATGTAGTAGGAATATCTTCTTGTTTTATTGTTTTTTTAAGCTGTTTTGTTTTTGTAGTTTTGCCAGTCTTCTGTAATGTTTTTTTTTTCTTTTTTGAATTTGCTACTGTGTCCATGTATGTCTCACTAGTGAGCTCTACAGCTTTTTGAGCTGATCTTTTTCGGTTACCAATAGGCTTTGGGAATGGTGATAATATTGTTATTGGCGTTTTCAATGAAATGTTTGTTGCTGCAATCTGTAATTCATTATGAGTAATATTACTATTATTATTATTTGTATCAATAGTGTTAATATCATTACTATGATTATTATTATTTGTATCAGTAGTGTTAGTATCATTATTATTATTAGTAGTATTAGTATCAGTAGTGTTAATAGTATTAATATTAGTAGTGATAGTATCATTATTATTAGTAGTAGTATTAGTATCAGTATTAGTATCATTATTATTAGTAGTAGTATTAGTATCATTATTATTAGTAGTAGTATTAGTATCAGTAATGTTAGTATCATTATTATTATTAGTGTCTAAAAGATCACTAGGGGCAAAATCTGCATCCATGAAAACAAATCTATTTACTGGCCAACATCCAGTATTTTGGAAAGCATTCACTGCATTGGTAATAGATGCAGCTTTATAATAAGCAATTTTGATTATAGATGCTACATTAAATTGTGTTACACATTGACCAGCATTAGATGCCATCCACTGATCTAGTGCTTGGTCATAATACTGTTGCATGGGGCCAAAAACCCCGACATCAAGAGGTTGCAACCTATGGGTAGTATGTGCTGGGAGTTGCACTAGGATTATTCCATTGGCACGTGCCAATTGTAATGCATCTAAATTTTTGGTATGAGTTGTATGGCCATCGAGCAACAAGAGAACTTTGTTGTCAATACTAGGTTTGATAAAATTAATAAAATGTTGTAGCCATTTAACAAATAGTTCACTGGTTATAAACCCATGGTCTGAGATTTCAATTAAGCTGCCTGCTGGTGCTCCGTTACCTAATTGCGGAGCTATACGTTTTCTTTTATAAATTAACATTGGTGGAACAAATACTCCCACTGCATTGACACAGCAAACAACCGTTGTGTTTGTTCCCCTTTCTCCACTTACAATTCTCCCAATTCTTTTTTTCCCTTTTTCTCCAACTATCTTTGAACATCTTTTTTGTACCGTTGAAAATCCACTTTCATCTACATTAAATATTGTAGTAGAATTTATTCCATTTTGTATGACTTTTTCTTGCAAAATGTCAAAAAAAATGATTCACAGCTTCTCTATTAAATCCTTTGGCCCGTGCAAGAGAAGTGTTTTCAGGAAGACGTATCGAGAGGTTAGGATGCCTCTGCATAAAGGAATAAAACCATTTCTTTCCTGCGAGCTCAGTATTTCGATTAAATTTGTGGGGAATGCCATTTTTTTCTGCAATTTGAAAGGCTAATCGCCGTACATCGGTAATGTTCAGTCCGAAAAAAGATTCCTCCAAATTCAATATATGTTAAGCCAGTTCTTTTTCCACAGGTTCTGGTAATGTTTGTAATGTACCATTTTTCATTACAGATAAAGGCCTTTTTACTTTATGTTGAAGATGCCTTTGAAATGTTGGTTTGGGTATTCCATATCGTCTACAGCACTCATTAAATCCACAAATCCTTTTTTTATATGACTCAATCGTCTTTTCCATATTTTCCTTACTCCACTGGTAGTAATTTCTTTTTTCCATGCTGAAAGTAATGATATTTTGTCTACAGTTTTTCTTATAATATCCAATTTTCGGCAATAGCCTTTTGTATATAACCTACATATCTGACATATGCACATAACCTGTATGTACCAAGCTAGATGCGTGGAGCGAACGTTTTAAATGGGTTCACAAATCGTACTGGTACGATTTAAGAAACTTTGTAGTGGTACGATTTAGGAAACATGATCAATTTATTTATAAATATCAATTTAGACTTTATAATGAATGTAATACGTACATAAAATGAATGTATAGTATTCTACATTAAACCCGCTTTCAGAAAAATACAAAACTACAGGACAAAATTGCATTGTTTGCTTATTATCAGCTAAGATAAACTGGTAAAAAGTTACATCAATCATAGTTGATTTTCTTAAATATTTATAGCACGCAGAATATACGGTGTAAGCCCAAACGGTTTTGTTTATGTTTCTCATTCCGCATTTACTTGACATTTTTACCATCAAATGTCACTTATATTCATTAATCGTTGAGAAATTGATGAGGTACGATTTAGGTGACCAGTACGATATTGGCAACTCTCCCCTACATTGACGTGGTGAGATTTCCATAAGCCAGAATAATAAAGTAGGCCAATGAAAGCCATCATTTCATTCAGATCAGTTTGGTGATGATAAGTATGTATTTCATAATCGGTAGCCATCATCATTGCACAAACATCTTCAATTTTATTATTGGTTTTCTCGACTATAATTTTCAGCATTGTCGCTTCATCTTTAGGACCAGGCACAATTTCATTATGTTTCTCGTGAACATTTCTTTCTGAAGTTCTAGTTCTAAACCGTGTTTTCCACGCAAATCCATTTTTTCCTCGTATAATGGAAACAGGTCTACCACGTGCGCGTGATTCTATCATTCGCTGTTCTTGAATCGCACTTTCTGCATCCTCGTTGTTGGAATCTTCTGTTTCATACTCTTCATCTGAATGTTCAGATACATGGTCCTCTTCCGCATCCGAGATTGCGCCGCCATATTTCTCTTCTTCATCGTTTTGTATTATAGCTTGTACGACCGTACGAGAGCACAAATTGTAAGCCATGGTGCTGTGTATTGTAATACGTATTAACTGAAAAATAGGACACATTTACTAATTATTTATATATAAATTATCACACGTGCTCATATGTCAAGATCATTGAATCATTGAATGAATAATTGCGTATGCAAAACGCTACCTGAAAATTTGTGCGTACACAGTCCGACGTAGATCACACTGCATCATCTTCTGCTTCGATTATCTGTAAATATATAAAGCCACATTTTGTAATTATATACTACTTAACATAGAACATATAATTTATAGAAATAGAGTGGCCTTTTGCTATAGTGAGTGTAGAGACTAAATAATGTGTCCAAAAGAGGTGAGAGCGTATGGTAGAAAGTCTTGTTGCAGGAAATTTAAATGCTAATGGTAATAATTCAGCGAAAATGAACGAGGAGATCCAATATTTTTAACGCACAATTTATTGCTGTTGGAATAAAACTAATTTTATATGTTTATTGGTCAATTGAAATAATGTGAATCTAAAAAATTAATGAATTAATGAATAGCGTGACAACTACTGTGGATTTTATTAAAGTATTACGAATGTCTTTCACATAAGATTGAAAAGCATCAAGGGAGATGTGTTTTCAGCGTACTTTCTTCACTAATATGACTTGCTTTACATTGCAAGCAGTCCACCATAATCTATTTTCTTAATAAATCTTAATGCTATGTCTTTAAACAAATTTTGTCGATTTACCTTATTTGACAAATTTTCAGAAACTTGTACGAAACAAGATGCTCTGTCTATCTATCTAATCTTCTCTGGACAACCTCCAAGCATGTGCATTCCCTTCATTTCTATCCATCCATGCCTGTGCGTCACCTTCAATTCTACTATCCAAGCCTGGGCGTTCCCTTCATTTCTGTAATATAATAAGCTTTACATAAAAACTCTAAATTGCTGGTATACAAATACAAATATCTGGCAATTTAAATTCAATGCAATTTTTTTGCTACAATATATTATTTTGTACAAGCATGGTACAAATTTCTAGAAACTTATGCGAAAGAAGGTGTTTCTCTGTCGAACCTTCTCCGGACAACTTCCAAGGCTGCGATTCTACATAAAAAATCTATTAAATAAATTTAGCGACTTACCTTGTTAATTGAGACAATAATTCCGTCGCCTATTTAGTGTAAAAACTCCTGACTTCTCAAATTTGGACCACTTAAATTATTTGACACTTGGAAGGTTAAGATTGGTAGGTTATAAAGTTCAATGTATTTAAAAAATAGTTTGTACAATGACGGACGACGATCCCTGCCGAATAATCCCGAGAGTCGACGAACGAAGACGAAACATGTGTTAGTTTCGTTTTGGCTGAAGGTGTGCGTGTAACGCGTATACGTATTATGTTTAAAGAAAAATTTCTAGGAGAATCGGAAGAATCAGAAGAAGAAAAATCTTAATATTTCCGACTGATCCATGAGACGATATTATGATATCTCTGTCATGCGTGGACCGATTTTATTGAAATTGGTCTTATTCGAAAGCTTATATGCGGTTTACATAAGGAAAATGCCTTTAAATTTAGAAAATATTGCAAGCGTCATGAGATATTAATGAAATAAGTTTCAGGTTAGGTTGGATTAGCCGGGCGACGAGTAAATGATAGCGGTAGCGACAGTCGACATATCGACATATATAGGGTGTCTTTCCTGTACTTGGCGTCGAGACGCTACCGCGTCTCTAGATTACATAACGTATTAATTAATGTAATACAAAATTACTATGATTCTACCGTATACTTACGATAAATACGAGCGAAAACAGCCGAGAGCACAATACTTTTTTCACCACCCAAAACTAACGACTTTGACATACATTGGGTGGTTCACACCCATATTCTGCTACCAATAACCCCAGGATAACAATTGATACTTGCCACATTTGAATAATATCCTTAAAGTGTAGTAAATTTTCAAATCTAGCACTAGATGGCGCCAGTAAGTCGAACTTCTAGGTTATACAGAGCGTCAAAGTCAACTTATGGGTGGCTCACAACCAGGGTGTCAACGAAGGGTTAAAAATACACCCCACGTTTTTATTGTTGGCCATATGAGTGAACTCTTTTAAAGCAGTCATTTAGGCCGGTATCAAAATTATTTTTTTCTTTTTTAGTACATTTTAATAAAAGCTTGTTTTATAAATTTTTTTTATTATAATTTTTTTCTTATAGACAACTGCATGTAGAAAAATAAAACTGCTACTTGTCATCATTCTGAAAAACATTTCTCTTTAAACTTTTTGTCGGTCGGCTTTGGTTTACGAAATATTCGCAAAAAACTTTACTTACCACTAGAATTATCGAATTTAACACTTACTACATCGGTTCGCTACCATGCTTTACGCGCCCTCGCCCTACACTAGCCTCAACCAATACTATTACCGTCGACTATGAAACAGATTTCAATATATTATGCCGAAAGTTTTTCATATGTTTTTGATAACATATGTCAAGGTCATTGAAATCAGTGAGGAGGTAGCTTTTCGAGAAATTTACCAATTTCTTTTACATCAACGTATTCTACGCGTTGAAAAGGGAAAATGTCTGAAAGAAGCCATATGACTCAGAAGAACCCTTTGGTCAGGAAAAATTATTAAAGATTTCGGAACGTCTTGATTGTGCAGAGTTACACATATATGTAGGCATGGACCCACCACTACTGTGTTGCTTGATACGAGACACATCATAAGATTACCATAATTTATTAATAATTTTTTAATTATTTACAGTAATTCGTCGTTAATGTCCCGTTTTTACCATGCGTTATAATCACACTCACTATCCCCACCATTTCTTGGAATCCTTCAGTCGAGAGTGAGAGACTCCGAGACGTGCGAGAGAGTCGAGACGAAGTTGTCATTGGCACTAAATAGTGTCCGCATCGCGTTATTGTCACGCCGCCAGCCCCGATCGTCGTGATTCTAACGAGGCATTACTGTATTACAGGAAGTGTTCAATATGATAAATGAAAGTGTATCTCTGTACACAGAGTATTCTGGGTATACAGTTGAAAAAAATTGAAAAGTTGAAAAAGTTAATATAAACCCATTTCCGCAAATAATTTATTAGGGAATTATAAGACAGCAGAGAGATACAATGCTTCTCCGTTGTATGGGTCTGTAGAGTTGCTGATTGATAAACAAACGAAGAAATTTTTATTTGCCTTTTAAAAATGCTGTATTAATTTGACATCGGGACACCCTGTACTTAAATTCTCACAGGTATTATAACTTGTATTCTTACCGCTTATAGCGCTGAACTGTTATTTCATGCTTAGCCGTTAACGTTAGATGCGACACGGAAATGGTAATGGGGCTCTAGAGCCCCAAAATCGAGTGACACAAAAGACAATAGAGTGAAAGGTCTATTCTATACCTGGTCTGTGGTCAGAATATCAAAATTTACGCTGTTACGAGCCGGGGCTGCGGCAACGCGAGAGGCCGGCGAGGAGGGTATTTCCCAAGGAATACGGTTTATGAGTTTGTTAGTTAGGGGCGTGGACGAACCTGATGCGAAATCAGGGAGCCTCTGGGAATGGAGTCACACGCGGACGAACCTGATGCGAAATCAGGGAGCCGCAGGAAGGTGAAACGTCGTGAACGAACCCGATGCGAAGTCGGGGAGTCACTAGGATGAAGTTCACAGACGAACCTGGTGCGAAACCAGGGAGCTGTTCGGAAGTTGGTAGATTTACAGACGAACCTGATGCGAAATCAGGGAGTTGTAGGATACGGACGAACCTGATTCGAAATCAGGGAGCCGTAGGAGGGTGAGGTTTCGTGGACGAACCCGATGCAAAATCGGGGAGCCACTGGGTTGGAGAACATTCCTTGTTGTGGATGAAAGGTTGCGAACGAACCTGATGCGAAATCAGGGAGTCGCGGGAAATGTTAGTAATGCCTCGTAACTCTTAATTAATATTTGATACAACTCGAGCGGTAAAGTTGTATCAGTGGGTGAGTGCTACTAATATTATAAGGATCGCTGGGTAAGAGATGGGTTTAACGAATCTACTCGATTTACACGTGAACACCATTCGTATATTCAATAATTAGTTATTGTACAAATGTAAGTGTCGCGATTAAATAATAAATAAAAGTGTGTAGGTTACTACTAGTTGCACGGTGTTGACGCACTGGCGATGCGGGGCGTACGAGTGGCTATTTCAAAGTGCCAAATAGAATATAAACCGGACTCGCGGATCCTATGAGGTTAACTATGATTCTGACAGGGACTTTAGCCCGATCTTACCAACTCTGTACGAGCATGACACGACGTGACTCTACGCGTGACTCTATAGCTTTTAACCAACGAGGGATGAAACCAAAGGGTTTATATAGTCCCAAAAATGAGTGGGGATGCGTTAGGAATTTCCATATAAGGAAATCCTTCAGGGTCGTCGTCGTGTCACTCCCGTTCCCATGGTCGAGATCATGACCCCCTTAGTGGTATGTGATAAAAAAAAAGGCTTTTAGGGCGTTTTCCCTTCGAAGACGCGTGCTCGAAAAATGATTGAGAGCGGCGTATGGGAAAATTCCACATACGTAACAACGCAGAAACAGTGTTACCAACCTAAACAAGCCAAAGAAAAAAATAATATATGAATGTAACTGTTGTTATGCATTTAGGCTTGTTTAGGTTGGCAACACTGTTTCTACGTAACATTTCGATACTCCGACCTTAGAATCGTGATTAGCGATATCAAAAATCCTTATAAACATTAAAGTTCAAATTTTAATAATTCCAGTATATGCCATACCGTTCGCAGCCGGGCTGGCCACTATCAGTGGCTACCTAAGAATTTGGATACTTTGCCGGCCATTTTGGTGGTATATATGCATAAATTTTAAGTAAAGGGTATAGTCGGATAAGATGGTCAAATGTGCCCCTGAACCGAATTCAAATCACGATGGGTCATTCGAAAGCTTATAAAAAAAGAATGATTTCTGTCGAGTTTCAACTTTCTATCTCGACGCGGGGGGTAGTAAAGGGTAAAAATATAAAATCAGGTTTTTGCCGAATTTCTCCTATACCAGCGGATGAAAAATTTTGAAAAAATTCAGAGGCATGTCTGTTATCGGTGCACATATTAGGGAATCGTGTCAGATTTTTAAATTGAAAAACCAAGCTGTGAAAAATAAAAAACGCCAAAAAATGCTGAAAAATGCCGGTTTTGTATCAAAGCAGTCTTGATACTATAATTATATTTTTACTGTAAGTCCGCATCATTATTACTATTGTCTTGAATTTTTTTCAGATTTTTCAATTTGGTGCGCCGCAGTTAAATAAATTAAGAACCGATTTTTTCGCCGTTTTTTCCGTGCCAGGGTAACTTATACGCCGAACTGCTTCATGAAATAAGTGTTTTATGTGATCTTCAATGTTTCTACATACCGCAAAGCAACATATGAATTAGAGAAATTGGAAAAACCGAATCATTTGAAACTACGCTATGCTCCTTACATTGAAAAGCATCAACCATACTTTCCAACGGTGTCAGCGGCGCAGTGTTAAAGTGTCGAGCTGCTAAACCAATGCAAACTTTTTGAACGTAGGTTCGAGCCTCGAACTTATAAGTACCCCTTAGGTTAAGTTTTTTTTTTCATTAACTATATATATTTCCTAATTATATGACAAAATAATCAATATTTATTTTCAAATGTTTTAAGACTATTTTAAAAACATATTAACCTGAAATATACGTAATAATGAGTTTGGATTGCCTTTTATGCCACCGTTTGTATTGTCAAGTATCCTATCAATTACGGTATTGTTTAACATTTCCTACACTATATTAATATGTGAAGGTGGTTTTTAAATCTCTTACCTTTAACAATCATGGATGAATAACAACAAAAATCGTGTTGTTGTTTTGCTACTATTTAGCCTTTTTGTCTATTAGATCTTACGATTCTCTGCTTTTTCAAAATATATGTTAGAATTTCTGTCACGGCTTCAATGTGCAATCGGAAAAGCCAATCATGATTGTTCGATTGATAAGGCATGTTTGGAACAGTGCGATTGGGACCGAGGAAGGATGTTAATGCTAGAGTCTCGAGTGTGTTAGGAGTGTGAGGTTTGAATGGTTTCTCAGAATGCACGTAGAATATTTGGATAACTGAAGTGCGTGTCAAGAGTGTATGCTGTGGATGTGGATCGCGGGCAGCGCAACAGACGAATGCACAAGGGTAGTGTAGTAAAGAGTGTCACAGAGTTCGCGTCATCATGGCTTTGGTCTTTACAATCTATAGTAACTTTTCAATTAGACTTGCTTTCACCCACCATATCTACAATTGTTGTAACTTCTTTAAGTGTTTTTAAATATTGTTTTGTCGGTGTGCATTTATCTGTGGGTGTGAAACCTACAGGTGTTATATTGATTATGCACCAAACTCAATAGGCTATTCTGGAATTAAACGCTATTGTTGTGAATGTGCAAATGGTAACCGTATCGTCGGGTACTGTTCACATATAGCTGCAATAATTTATTATTTGTCACATGCTCGATACCTATCAAAAATTGTAAGGCCTGCAAAAATTCTCAGTAAAATATTCAACAATGAACACGTGACACCTGTAATTAACAAAGACAGCGGTGAAGATTGAATACACCACACACGATTTTTGTTGTTATCCATCCATGATTGTTAAAGGTAAGAGATTTAAAAACCACTTTCACATATTAATATAGTGTAGGAAATGTTAAACAATACCGTAATTGATAGGATACTTGACAATACAAACGGTGGCATAAAAGGCAATCCAAACTCATTATTACGTATATTTCAGGATAATATGTTTTTAAATTAGTCTTAAAACATTTGAAAATAAATATTGATTATTTTGTCATATAATTAGGAAATATATATAGTTAATGAAAAAAAACTTAACCTAAGGGGTACTTGTAAGTTCGAGGCTCGAACTTACGTTCAAAAAGTTTGCATTGGTTTAACAGCTCGACACTTTAACACTGCGCCGCTGACATCGTTGGAAAGTATGGTTGATACTTTTCAATGTAAGGAGCATAGCGTAGTTTCAAATGATTCGGTTTTTCCAATTTCTCTAATTCATATGTTGCTTTGCGGTATGTAGAAACATTGAAGATCACATAAAACACTTATTTCATGAACCAGTTCGACGTATAAGTTACCCTGGCACGGAAAAAACGGCGAAAAAATCGGTTTTTAATTTTTTTAACTGCGGCGCACCAAATTGAAAAATCTGAAAAAAATTCAAGACAATAGTAACAATGATGCGGACTTACAGTAAAAATATGATTATAATATCAAGACTGCTTCGATACAAAACCGGCATTTTCAGCATTTTTTGGCGTTTTTTATTTTTCACAGCTTGGTTTTTCAATTTAAAAATCTGACACGATTCCCTAATATGTGCACCGATAACAGACATGCCTCT
Source organism: Andrena marginata (assembly GCA_963932335.1). NCBI lineage: Eukaryota > Metazoa > Arthropoda > Insecta > Hymenoptera > Andrenidae > Andrena > Andrena marginata. The sequence continues at coordinate 28,301,721 of OZ010662.1, forward strand.
GAATTTTTTCAAAATTTTTCATCCGATGGTATAGGAGAAATTCGGCAAAAACCTGTTTTTTCTATTTTTACGCTTTACTACCCCCCGGGTCGAGATACAAAGTTGAAACTTGTCAGAAATCATTCTTTTTTTATAAGCTTTCGAATGACCCATCGTGATTTGAATTCGGTTCAGGGGCACATTTGACCATCTTATCCGGCTATACCCTTTACTTATTCTTACCTTAAATTCACATTTCATTATCGTTGTAAATTCTTCACTAAATGTATCATAAAATTTTTTTTAGCCCCCTGTCAAAAATCTATTTTTTTGCATATTTTCATTCCACAACATCTCAAGAATGACCAGGTAACATTTTAGATCGAAATTCCTAACGGCAAAGATTTTACATGCAGTTCAGGGGGATTAACGGTGTGACGACCTTAAGAATAGGTGTTTATTGAAGATGGATTGTGATGCAGGTATAATAAATAGAAATGTGATTTTTGTTTAATTCCTTGCACTACGCTGAAACTCGGAAGAAGCCTTGCCTAACCCATGCGTCCGAATGGTGGGGAAAGGAGCCAAAACGGTGAAGCCCGAGTGTCGGAACTTGAAACACGATATCTTACGACTGAGTGCGAGATAGCCGCGCCCGTGTTTACTTCACGCAATGGTGCTCTTGTGAAATTGAAATGAATTTGAATCAAAAACTTTTAAAAAAAATTTTAATTATTACATATGATTACAACAAATTCTGTATAAGTAATATTAATATGATTAATTAATAGCGGAATACAAATAAGTTGAAACAAACCCACGGCAGTAATAATTGAACTGAAAGAAATTTTCAGATTATGTCATAATCACCAGACCTAAAAATGAAAATCAAAATATAAATAAACAATTAAATGTCAACAAACTATTTTATTGGAAAAATACTCACAAGTCTAAAATTAATAATTCTGCATGGTATGGTACTTCATAAAACATTCCGGTACATGCAAAGCTACCTTACATTTTCTACATTCCCAAGTCGTTTCACTTTGATTTTTGTATTTGTAACAGACTTTTCACACTCTAGTTGGGTGTTGCTTTCTAGGCGTTCCATCAATATGTTTCGCGAAATGAGCCGAATATTGTGCTTGTAATCGTAATGGTGTTGCATTTTCTGCGGATTTCACGCGTCTTGTATAGTCAGGTAGCTGTACATATTTTAAAATTGCCTCAGCTATATCCATTCTATAATTCACGTATGATTATCTTTCTGGATCTTGTAATTGTTTTTTCATAACGTTTGTATTAAATAGAGCCATGTCAGACATGTAAAAAAATAGTTTTTTATAACCCTTGAGGAATTTCCTCATAATGGGGAAACATGCCAGCATTTGGTCATTGAGGTAAATTCCACCCATTCCTTTGTTATATGCAATCACGCACGTGGGCTTCAAATTCGTCCTATCTTGTTTGTCTCTCACTTCGGTCAATATCACAGATGCGTGTTTGGTTGTCAGCATATAGACCAGTGGCGGATTTAACGGGGTGGCTGATGAGCAGTTGCCGCCTGGGCCCACCCCAGGCCTCATCTTTAAAACAAATTATGATTAGGCATAGGTATCCAAACACTACATTTTTCTTTCTGGCTACTACCCGTTTTTAGAAAATAACCTCTTCAATTTCCAGAAAAAATGAGCCCCTCAGAATGTTTGCCACCTGGGCCTTTTATCTTAAATCCGCCACTGATATAGATATCGCGTTTATCCTTCCATCTTAAAGCTAACAACCCATTGCACGTTCTGTGTACATGTTCTCTTGGTTTTAACTTGATGGTTGGAAGATCCTTTGGCATATTTTTCCTATCCTTTCGTACGATGCCGATAACATTTGTCTTTTATTTGTGCAATCTTAGAAAGAGAGTGGTTGAGGAATACCAATTGTCAATGCACAATGTGTATCCTTTATTTACGACCGATTCTGCCAATTCCATGACAACATATTCTGATACACTCTCATTTAGGTCACTTTTATCTTGGCCAGTATATATTTTAAATTTACTGCAGAATCCAGCATTTGCTTCACATAGTTTATATACTTTCAAACCAAACCTGGCTCGTTTGGATGGGTTAAATTGTTTATATTTTAAGCGGCCTTTATATCGCATTAATGATTCATCGATACTTATATTTTTATCCGGTATGTAAATCTTATTAAATTTTTCGTTCCAGTAACTAATGATTGGTCTTATCTTGTGAAGGTGGTCGTTGCTGCAATGCGTTACATTATTCGAGAAATGCAAACATCGTGATATCTGGGTAAATCTTTTGAGCAGCATTACTTTCCCAAATATAGGTGTTTCTATCACTTCTCGTTTAGACCAATACATTTGTATATTTGGTTTTTTGACTTGCGTCATCAAAATACAGACCGCATACTAGGCCAGCATTTCATCCTGCGTAAGTGGAAATAAACCATCTCTTTCTTCTCTCATCGTTCATTATTTGTTGCGCGTAAAGATTTGATTGCGTAACTAACATGTCCCACAAATTTTCGTCGAACACAACAAATAATAAATCTAATAATCCGTGATTCGCGCCTAACTGATTTAAAACATAGTCTCATACCACGAGACTCGGAATATTTCCAAATTATTGGTCTGTTATCAGTTTCCTTCCAATCTCATTCAACACTCAATTCAGGTCTTGTATTTTCTTCTTCACTACTGTCATATATAATTGATGTTCTTGCAGGATTTATCACTGGCACAATGACGCTACTGTCATTAGAATTTTCATCACTGTTTATAACTCTTGCAATATCTATTGATTGACAGCTTGAAACATTGGAAGCCTTTTCACTACTCTTTCTTCCACGCGAAGTACTTGCATTGTTTAGTAAATTTCCTCCTTTTTTTTATACATGCTGGAGGGTTTGACAAAATTAAAAATGGTCACGAATATTATTTTTTGTCGAGCAGACTGTACGAAACGTGTGCACCTCGTGTAATGGAATGGTAAAAACTGAAGCCTGAAGCTTTCTTGGTCTCGCCGAGTGCGTATGTTTATTTTACCTTAGCTGTTATCTGTACCACGAAAATGTCTCCGACGTAACATGTGGCCTGCATTGAGACACAAGATCCCATTCGAGACATTCATACTCGACCCAAGATTAAGACCACGAGTCAGACTCGTGATATTCATGTTTGGCCCGAAATATCGATTACGAGTCAAACTCGTGATATTCACGTTTGATATGAATTTAAACAACGAGCTTGACTCGTGATATTCAAGTTCGGCCTAACATTTTCATCACGAGTGAAAATAGTGCAAGGGCTGAATTAATAATACATTTATTGATCTAGAAAAAGAATCAATTTTTGTTTTAATCGAATAAACGCATGGAAAATGGGACGCTCACTCAACAGGATTCTACTCGTACTTAAATTGGCTTCCCTACTACCCTCTGTTGCGAATTTTCATACAGTCAATTTTTTTTAAGAAACATTTTTGTGTGAAAACCCCCATGTTTCGGGGATCCTACCATTTAAACATTTGGCAATCATCGCCCAGTTGTTTCTTAACACTGCCCGAAGATAACGCGATAACTACACATTTGTAATTAAGGAATATCTTTGATTTCTTGAATTTGGATGATCCTGTCTAAAGCAGAGTTGGACATAATCAATCACAAATGTAATCAATTACTTTCATTATAATTACAGAGTAATTCTGATTAAAAAGTAATGGTAATTAAGGTCGAAACCAAATATATTGGCCGGTGAATTCCTTTTCGCGAGTAGCGATCGAGGAGAAATTAGCCACCACCATCTGACGATCGTTGATTTGTCACTTGGAATTGCGTGGTCCCCGAAGGGTATGGTGGAGTAACGGGAATGCTGCTCGGTTCCGCTTGAACGTAGCTGTATGGCTGTTATTTATTCTTAGCGTAATAGTTATGTGCGTTACGAAGCTATGCGTAGACCAATACGAGATGAAGCTATCGAGAAAGAATCAATCTGCTGACCAATAAAACTCCTAATTTTTTTCGTAGCTAACGCACACCTATTCTGATATGTGTACTTCTGCATTGACAGGTCGGTTTGGCCTACACGCCAGAAGCTTGGCACCATCTCCACCACTTCTGGCTCACTCTTGTTCTGCGAAAGCGAGAGCGAGATGGAATGAGAGCGAGCCAGAAAATGTTGAGAAAAGGAGCACCGAGGCAAGCAAACTGTGTGGTGGGAGAATATCCCTCACGAAACTCACCAACCAATATATCTGGCTTCGACCTTAGTTGTAATGGGGAAGATGACGCAAAGCTCGGCGCAGAAGGCGCCCCTAGCGCATGTACTGCGGGTTTGCATGAGTGCGCATGTGTGAACGGTTTGCGCGCGAATTTTTCATTTATGGAATGTATGAAGTTGGTACTTACATATTAATGTTTTATGACACACTGATGACAAGTGGCACGTGTGCTGGTGGCCTCACGGGTGGGAAAACGTTGCAGTCATCTTCCTCATTGTCCTGCACAATTATCATTACAATGTAATTTTCTTGCACAATTACATTTACGAACTATGTAATTATTTTGTACAAATACAATTACGAACTATATAATTGTTTGGTACAATTACAATTACGAACTATGTAATTGTAATTGTGCAAGACAATTACGAACTATGTAATTGTAATTGTGCAAGACAATTACATCTGGCAATTACAATTGTAATTGTGGTCAACTAAATTAACGATTACAGAAAGTAATCTGTAATTGAATGACACAGTTACATTTCAATCGTAATTTATAATTACATTACATTTTGCCCAACTCTGATTTATAACAGAATATAGTGCAAAAAGTTTTAGACTCATACATTGTATACTTTTTTTCTAGAAAAAAATCATAAAAGTCACCTATGTTTTCGCGCGATTTGACCGGGAGGTGCCTTTAATATCTGAGTCACTGACATTATCCTCGCTATCGATTAATGATTAGATACTTATTATTTTATCTTTTGTTTTCGTATATTCAATTAATAACACGAATTACCATTAATTAAAAAAATGTTAATCCAAAATCCCACAGGCTTATACCCTTACCCCTCACAACAGATGCAAAATTTATTACCTGAGGATTTTGAAAGACGGCAGACTTTCTGCCGGTGGTTCCCGGATAGAGTGGAAGAGGACAACCATTTCCTGTCGATCGTACTCACAGCAGATAAGTCAACGTTCACACGTTCTGGAATATTCAATTTCCGCAATTGTTACGCGTGGGAACCCATGAATCCCCACAATATTGTAAGGAGGCACTCCCAGGACGTGCTGCGGCTAAACATATGGGCTGGGGTAGTAGACGATCATCTCCTTGGACTACATATTTTGCCAGCGCGTCTAGATAGTGCAAAATATGTTAGATTTCTTCGATGGGATTTGCGACTTCTACTAGAAGATGTCTGCCTAGCCACCTGAAGAAATAAGTGGCTTCTTCACGACGGCGCCCCAACCCATATGGGAAGAGCTATACCAGCTATAGGACGAATTTGGGGGAACCGAGTAAAATTGCACGGAATGGTGCGGTTGCGTGGCCGCCAAGAAGCCCGGATTTAAATCCAATGGATTTTTACGTATGGTGCCACATGAAAACATTAGTATACGCCGATACCGAATTTGAAACTGTAGAAGAATTGCAGGGTAGAGCATTTCATGCTGGTAATGTTATACGCGAGCAGCCTGGAATATTCGCTCGCGTTCGCGACGATTGGTTGCGTCGGTGTCAGGCGTGTCTAGATGCAAACGGCAATCTTTTGAGCATCTTTTGTAAATAAATATAGGTAGCGAAATTTGTATTTCTTTACTACTGCGACTATTAGTTTAGCGTATAGACATGTTAACTTTGAGGCATTATTACTGTAAAATGGAGACAGATCGGACACTATGTCATAAGACTTTTATGTTCCATTGGACCTCCTCTACCACTCCCTAAAATATCGCTACGTATAGCATTTACACCTTGTATTTTGCCGTATGTGCTACTAATGGTTTGCGTGGCATGAACAGAAAATCGCACGAAAAGGCCTGGGTACAGAACGTCAGTGGTGGTGTCAGCATGTTTTCATAACTAGGAGTTTCTACCCTGTACACGGCATTGGTGTGTTTTCACGTCGATGTTTTCTGTAATGCATCAACAGTATTTTCAAGAGTTCCATTGTGTGTGATGTGCCCTTAAATGATTTGCTTGGAAAACAAACTGAGCTCAGAGTTCTCTTTGTAATTCGTTACCTCATCCGTTTTTTGCTTGTGCGGTAGTTAAATGTCTGATGAGATGTCTACTAATGAAAATTTTAATTTCTGTATTTTCTATTAAACCATCGTAAAAGTATTATTATTATTATTTATTTTATTTATTTGTATATATATCAACGGGTCAAAACCCTCTATTACAAAGTTGATACGGAAAATAAGTAGGTTGGAAAGATGGCTAGAAATACAGAAAAAGAGAATGACATAAAGTAAAATACATTAAAAAAGAAAAAAGAAAAGAGAAGAAAAATGCAGAGTAAGGTAAAAGCAAAAGCACAAGCAAATGGATTACATTCTAGAGATCGCTAGGTTAACCGTTCGTTTAAAAGAGCTTAACGAATTATTAAAAAAGTCGAGTGTGTCACAAAAACGATTCGCGGTTACACAGAGACGGTTGAAACAATTATTGTGGCCGTAGAGAGTACGATGCCGCGCGTGTGCAAAAAGAGTATGGCTTCTGAGATGACGCGACGGAGTATGGAAATTCAGCATATGAAGGATATCAGGAGAGGCGATATTATGATTTATAATTCTATATATAAATATCAAATCAGCTGTTATACGACGGCGCTCGAGGGACAATAATCCGAAACGCGACATAATGGGCGTGTAGTTGTGGCAATAAACCGACATCGGCATATCAGTGTAGCGCGAAACCAGTCTAATAAACTTGTGTTGTACGCTCTCGATTAATGATATGTGCTTTTTATAATATGGAGACCAGATCACAGAGCCATACTGTAAGATCGAACGGACCAAAGACTTATATAGTATCAAAAGAGTATTAGTGTTGGAAAAATGTATTCGATGCTTTCCAGAAAATATCGATGTGAAAGCATGTCAAATCCGCGCACAGAGTGGAAATCGGTTAAGAGATATTTTTGTACAATATTAGACAAGAATTTGTCTATGTAGTGCATATCGGTGCGAAGAGCAAAAATCTTTCGAAAATATATTATTTTGGGCACCATACACATTATGGACTTGGGTAATCCCAGATAAATCGGTGTTTGGACCATACACTTACAATTAGTGATACGATCAAGACCGTCCGAATTACTTCGAATCTATAGCGTAAATTTCGGTTCGGTTCGCATCTCATTCGAAACAGGAATTTCTTAAAAGTCTTGACACAGACACTCTATAATGAATGGCGTACAACATATTTCGTGGTTTATATTCTAATGGGAATCGCTTTACACTTGTGTATGCCTCAAGTACATTTTATTTTTTGTTTAATACTTCAAACAATTCACGCATACAGACTAAAATATTTGAAATGGTCAGTTATTTAGATTAATAAAATCATCTGTTAAAGAAAAATGTATTGAGATTGATTGAAATAAATCTTTCTATATGGAAGGATGTTAGTGATTTTGAGCCGATCTTTTGATAATGAAAATATGTTTTTACAAAGTCTTGATACATATCATACTGAATGTAGGAAAAGTCACGGTGCCTCATCTCACACAATCTCATTTATCTACGGGAAGAACGAAATTGAATGTATCCTGTTATGTAATGAGTGAGTGAGTTTTATATGTATTTGGTGTCGTAAATATACGTTCCTTTCAGCAGTCATAATTGAATAAGGATAAGAACAGTATTTTGATAGCAATGGATGAAACGTTTCCACAGTAGAATGTGTGATACATGATAAATGTAGTAAAACCAGTTTTTCCATTGTAATTATTTCAGCCGATTTGCATGTTATGAATGTCAGACTGCTGTTGCATTCACCATTTTTTTAGCATCTGTTACATCACGTACCTGAGATATAGAATGCATAATTACAACAAAAATATTCACTACTGGAAAATAACTAGTTTACTTGAAGGACATTGAAATTGCATCTCAAAATGCAATTAATATTCGCATAAACATGGATTACATGGTAAACACGACTGTTTCAAGATTTTCATGTAAAGCCATGTAACATATATGGTTTAACTTGTCTTTTCACGCTTTTTTCGCCTGTGTTAGAAAATACAAACTCAATGGAATAAACACATAAGTGATTCTGAAATGTTCTTAATGTTTCCCATTATTTAAATTTTTGTATGACAACTTCAAACTTAAGTGTTAATTTGACATGTTTTTTAAAACAAGTCCATTTACAGGATAAAATGGGACATCTTTAAACATCATAAGATACATGCTCAATAATATTAAAAGTTTTAACTGTTGTGCCCTGCGTGATGGCTCGCAAGGCTGGTACGGGATTTGGCAATATCGTAGGTTCGGAAGTGAACAAAAGATTGGAATCTACTGGGTGAACTACACCAAGTTTGGTTAAATTCAGAGATTAAGTCTTTATTCAAACTTTAATTAAAACTAGACTGCGGTTTACAAGAGTTTTTGCCGTGTTAACAGGTCGAGCGTCAAGTCTAGAATCCGTCCATTTGCGGAATCGCATTGGTTTTATATCCTTCTTGGGCGTGGTACGCGTTACTATGCCCGGTCGCCGCGATGCGTTCGCATTTTGCTGATATTGTAGAATTGGTCGCTAGCGGCTGTCTTAGCTTCGAAACGTCTCGAACGTTTCGTAACGTAATATAATATGTATAATATATCTAACACGTGTGCTTGGGCGTTGCCTGGGCACAACATAACTATAAATAATTCAGGCAATGAAATGTTCCTCTGTGTAGTATTCTTAAGGTAATACAGGAATATTGATCGACCAAAATCACCAGTTTCTTTTGAGTTGGATTACTTAGATACCAAATAATCACTATACCGGTACTTTTCACCATTTTTATGCACAATTTTGTAATGAATTTAAACAAAAATTTCAGAATATTGAAAATGATTGAAGTTATTTAACGCTAAAAATGTTCCTGAGTAGTGCGCAACTGTAGTCCATGTACGTAGTCACATGTGAACCAATCATCCAAAAGCAAAATGCTTTGGGGGTGAGTAATTTCTATACTAAAAACTACAGTGTGGACCTCTACTGGCGAATTTAAACAACAATTGTCAGTTTCCCTACATTTTTACGGGAAAAGTCGTCTTTAATCAGCTATAAATTTTTTTCGAACATCTAATATTGATGCGGAAGTTCCACACAGTAGAGAAAAGAATTGTACACCTCCCATTAGAATTTCAAGTAAAAATATTCATTCATTCGAAAGTTATGATGTGCATGGCCTTAAAAAATGTAGTTTCGAGATAAACGGCTTCAAAGTTAATTCAAAGTGAACTGAATTACGTGCAACGCTGTAATTTCCGTAATTAATCGATTTTCCTCATGAAAGTTTGTTGTAAATATTCACAAACGATGAAAATTTCAGAATTATTAATAAGAAGAAAATCGATGTTTCAAGACTTTAATGTTTCTGTACCCCCTTAAGTACTAGAGCTGTTCAAGTACCCGAAAAAAAGCAAGTCGAGTTTAATTCGGCTTGAACGACCTAGTCGAGCCGAGGACCCGAATGAACCGAGGGGTTTGGATAGAACCAAGTAGTTTGAACTTTTCTAGCGGCCCGAAGGAAGCGGGCGGGTCGAACAGAGCCAAGCGGATTGAATTATTTTAAGCGGGCCGAAAGAACTGAGGCGGCCCGAATGTATATCCGTACATTGTACGTCGAGCAGATGGGTTAGGAAATAGTTTAGATATACTTAACACAATTATAATATAGACTGCGGAAGTTTATGTAAATGCATGTTTTTATTGGAGTGACTTAAACAAGCGGGACTTTGACAGAACTATGTTTCGTCATTAGGAGGATGTTAAAAATATATTTTCGATTTTACACATTTTGCATATTCTGGATATACGTTGCATATTCTATATATTTTCATATTTTTTGCAGGTAAGGAATTTGTTTATAAATTAGTTTGGTGAACCTCGACATTAAGATTTAACAGTTTCATATGTTAAAAAGTTTAATAGTGTAATAGTTATATATATATTCAAAAGTTTCATAATTCAATAGTAGGTACAACCGCTTCATGCGTATAATAATATTTTTTTATTTAATTACTGTAGGAACACGGTAGTAATCCGTTTGAATGAGGACGGAAAATATTTCTGATAGAGCGTATGAAATCACAAGAAATTAAATAAATATTTCCTAATCTATCTGCTCGACGTACAATATACAGACTGGAGAAGGGCAAAGATCACATCTAAATAAAAGGTACTTACGGTTATCCGTTATTCGAAGCTTGAATAAGGATGATTTAGCTTTAGCTTTATTCAAGGCGCCAGAGATGAAGCCGGTTATTCAAGGATCTTTCCTCTTGGGTTGTGAATAACGTTGTTTCAGCTTTTATTCAATTCTTATTCTACAGGGTGATTCTGGAGCTACACCCCACAATAGATGCGGCCTGGTACCACGTCGCGAGGACAACCCCCCGCAGTGCCTTACCAAATTTGATGGCTGTGATTAAGGGGTTGGAGTGCCTATTAAGAAGTGAGAAATGTTTGACTTCCGCATTCCTCATCAGATCTTTGCGAAAACGACGCCAATTGATTCCTTATGTTTCGCTAATGTAATTGACACCAAGAACGACGTAATTCGGACCATAATGAAGGAAATTCCATAAAAAATCAATTTATATAATTTCAAGCTGACTTCGTTAAAAATTGTCCGATTTACATGAAATATGGAATGATTTCCAGCGGAAAAGATAGGGAATCCATCGGTGTCACTTCCATATCGATACGATACAGAATAAAGAATTATTTTTTTCTGAAACAGGTATGAATCCTCGGTCGACCGTGGCAGTTTCTGGTCGACCCCCCCCCCCCCCCCCCAGTCGAGGGTGAAAATGTGAAATATTCATTTCAGCGTAGTAAAAAATTCTTTATTCTTTATTCTATCGATATGGAAGTGATACCGATGGATTCCTGATGTTTTTCTGATGAAAATCATACCAAATTTCATATAAATTGGACTATTTTTAACGAAGTCAACTTGAAATGATATAAATCGATTTTTCATGTAATTTCCTTTATTACGGTCCGGATTACGTGGTTCTTGGTATCAGTTTCTTCGGCGAAGTATGAGGAATCCATTGGTGTTGTTTTCGCAAAGATCTGATGAGAAATGCGGAAGTCGAAGATTCCTCACTTATTAATAGACACTCCCCCTTTGAGAGTCCAAAGCCATAAAATTGGGTAAGGCACTGCGAGGCACAGAATACTTTCATCAACCCTTATCACACACATGAACATTTTATGTGATCCGTTGGTTTTATTGCTCTCTATTGCAACGGCTCTAAGGCCCACCCCACTGTTTTGCTTTTTCGCTGCGAGGGAGGACCTTCGGGCCCCAGTAGACCGCACGTTGAGCCGGGAGCAATAAAACCAACGGGCCACATAAAATGTTCATATTTTTGATAAAGGTTGATGAAAGTATTACCAATTGATTCCTCATGTCTTCCCGATGAAAATGCCCCCAAAAATGATATAATTCGGACCATAATTAAGGATATTACGTGAGAAATTACTTTGCACAAGTCAAAGCCCGTTTCATTAAAAATATTCCGATTTAAATTATTTTCTGTCCAATTAATCGGGTAACCTCAGGAATCTATTGGTGTCACTTTCATATTGATACGATGAAAAATAAGCAAATTCAGATTCTGTAGAATCTGGCCGGTAGGCGACAGCGCGCGGGTCGGGCCGCAAAGGCTTTCGCTGGTTAGTCACCTCCTAGAATAAGAAAAGAATGAAAGCTGAAACAACGTTATTCACAACCCAAGAATAACGCCCCTGAATAACCACCTTCGTCTCTGGCGCCTTGAATAAAGCTGACTCGGATGACTTTTAGTCGACTAAGGAAAAAGATGCCCAACTCTTGTACAGACATACATTCGGGCCGCCTCAGTTCTTTTGGGCTGTCTCGGTTCTTTCGTCCACCTCGGTTCTTTCGTCTAGCTTAGTTCATTCGGCCCGCTTGAAATAATTCAATCCGCTTGGTTCTGTTTTAGTTGCCCGCTTGTATCCAAACCGCCCAGCTCCTTCAAGCCGCTCGGTTCATTCGGGTACTCGGTTCATTCGGGTACTCGGGTAGCTCGAAATCCGGGTTTCAGCTCGGTGCGGATTTCAAGCTACCCGAATATTCAAGTACTTGAACAGCTCTATTAAGTACAGACAGGCACAAAAACGAGTGGAGACCCGTCTATTACAAATAAAAAGATTGTAATTCGGTGATTCTTCTTAATTAACTTCTCTTCTGTTTTTTTGTACTTTTTGTCATAGTGTACATATTCATGAAAAAATGTTATAAGTAATTTTATCAAGTTTTCAATTGGTTTCAACTCTGAACTTTGCGGTGACCAAGGCAAGAACTGTATTTCCGAATCATTGAAAAATTCCAGTTTTCTTGACTTTGTGGATCGGGGCGCTGTCTTGTTGGAACACAAAATCGTAAGCAATACCCATTTTCTCCATAGATTCTCCCAAATTTTCTTTTAGAGGTTAATATATCGACTAGTATTAGTGTATCCGTCGAGTTATAGTCAATTTTGAACTCTCGACCCAGAGAAACATCTCCACACCATAATGGAACCTCTACCGGTTTCACGGTATGCGAGATGAATTTTTGCCTGAGTGTTTCATGTGATTTTCTCCAAACCGTTTGCCTCTTTTTCCTACCAAACATTTTAAATTTACATTTGTTACTCCACACAACTTTTTTCCTCGAATGGAACGGGCATATTAATATATTTTTTCTGAAATTTAACGCTTCCGTTTTTTTCCAAATCGCTTATGACTGATTTTTGTAGCGGTATAAACGACCATCCTTTAATCTACAAGAGATCGTTTTTTATGAGACATTTAAATTGAACCTCTTAATTATTTTACGACGTATCGCGAAATTCCCGAAATCAGTGATTTTCGACCTTATTCTGCGATCTTTAAGCAGTTATAGCTCAGAGCAACGTTAACCGATTTTGATGAAATTTTAGGCATGTATATAATTTACTTCAATGTACAAACTTTTTTTTTGGATTTTCATTACAGGCTCACGAAAAAAAGTTTATAAAACGTTTGCTATTTTTTTTTTTGCTAGTCTGACCAATTACAATTTCCTTTAAAGCGAAGAATCACGCCACATAGCAAACTAATCCTTCTAGTTTCCCCAAAAGAACTCAAGTCATTCGGATTAATTATAAAAAAGTTATGCGATTTTAAAATATGTCCGAATATTTTCATGACTCACTGTACATATAACCGCCGCTCGGCCTTTGTTTCCGAGATATTTCTGAAAAACTGCTGCTACATACTATTTCAATGAATTCTGCGTTTTGGGAAAAGCGGAGTAAGTTCGGCCAGTGGGTAATTCCGGCCACTTTTATTTCTTAAAACGAAAAACGTGTGACTTGCCTCTGTATGCAACTAACACTTGTTAATGATGCGGCTAGCTAATATTCATCGTTTCAATGACTATAGCAGTCTTTTGTTTTAAACAAATCCGTGAGTGTGTATTTCGCAACGCAACCTTATAACAGTGGTCCATTTTTGAGCAAGGCAACTTAGTACTTGAAACGGATAGGTACAAATTATTAATATTAATCTCATTAAATAGAGATATGTTTCAACTTTCAAACCTACATTTGGTGTTTGGTGATATGTAAATTCAATTCAGTATATTACTTCAACTATCTGAATATGTGTTGTGGGGTAAGATCAGTCAAAATTGGGGGTGATTCCAGGCAACTTTAACATTGTTTTTTTTCTAGCTTATTGTTAGATGCAACTGATTCACAAAATATTTACGAATAAAGCAGAATGTGAAGCCAGGAATATTTCTTAACACGTTTCCACATTAAAAAAACACAAAAGTGGGGTAAAAGGAAACTGAGAAAGAAAAAACTAATTGTTTAATCGAGCATGTGGAGCCTGTAAAATACATTTGTGATTCATGTAGCAATTAATTTTAAAACAAGAAATTTATTTTCTCACTTTCTTTTATAAAGAAAACTCATGGCCGGAATTACCCCACTAGTAAAACTGAGTCCTCATGTTTTTTCGATCAACTTGGCTCAAAAATGTTATAATTCGGACTATAATTAAGGAAATTATGTGAAAAATTAATTTGCAGAATTGAAAGTCCATTTCGTTAAAAGTAGTCCGTTTTAAATTATTTTCTGCCTATCTAATTGGGGGTATGCAAGGAATCCATTGGTGTTAACTTTCATATTGATACGATGAAAAATAAAGAAATTCCGTTTCTGTATAATCGATGACACATCACCGAGCAACTCCAGGCGACAGATTAAGCCCCGTTACGCACTTGTGATAAGTTGCCGGCAACTTGGTCGACAAGAGATCAGAAACCTTTGTTGTTCACCTCGACCAAGTGCGTACGAACTCATATATCTCCATGTACCTCGTGATCGTCGGCGACCTGGTCCTGGGCCTGAATGTCGCTCGGTTCGGGCCTCGGAGGACCGACGCTCGAAGAAGCCCAGCTTGGATAAAAGGCTCTCGAGGCTCGTCGAAGTCATTTGAGCTTCAAATAATTCTCAAATAAAGATACACATAAATACTAGAAACTTATTTGAAGCTCAGGATGAAAGACCTTGATATAAAAAAATTATTTGTGGCCGTGGGATGAATTCCCGTCGCATACGTGGCACTTCAAATCAAAATTTACTGCTTATTTTTATTCGATGAGTCGCGAGTAAAACTTTTGCCTTTTATTCGAACTTTCATTTGAAATATTTTTTACCCATCTCTGCTTCAAACTATCAATTAATATAAAAAAAAACTAACACATGTGTAACTTGCTCAAATTTTATAGCATTTCATGCTTATGTAGCCGGAACTATCCCGCTTTCCGCTACGTACGCGATGATGGCAGCGCATGCGGCAGCATGGGACCAATGCTTATCTACTGTTTCTATAAATAGATCGCGACGCGACGGTCTAAAAACATACAAATGATGAAGCTGGAGTTTCCGAGATATTAAAAAAAAAACTCTAATCAGTCACCGAGCGGCCAACTTTTGAGAGATCTAAGATAAAATAAGGTATTTCAGAAACATACTCTCCCTGCAGAATAACAGGCTGTAGTACGGTATGACCCAACCAACGGAATAAACTGAAATTTTGAGGGGTTGGGCGGGAGGGGGAAAGAACCTCTAATATAAAATTTCAGCTGCGGGTATTTGTTAGTTTCTGAGATATTAATAAAAAACTTTCGGCAAAATACATTCAAATCTATCTATACAGACGTTACTAACACAACCATCTGCTCGTCGCCGTCGATTGTTTCGCAGCCGACGATACAATGTATAGGGATACGGTAACAGAAACTGGACGCAAGCCAAGTGGGATTGTTGTTGAGGCCTTTGCTCTTTTGTCAGGTACTTAGTTTGGATATTTATTACTATGGCTTCATCATCAACTTACGATATTGCCCTTGAAGGGCGTTGAAATATTGAAAGATTAGTAAGCGAAGTGTTGTTCTCTCGAGAGACTTGCATCGAATGGTGCAAATCTGTTGGGCTATTGCCCAAAAGAAGAAAATGCCCAAAGAATGGGAAAGAAGTAATGATTTCGGAGGCGTCTTCTCGAGTTTATCGCGGGTCCTCAGCTTGCATCGGCATACGATGGATGTGTCGCAAGCATCGCATTGAGCGTACGCTTGCAGAGAATAGTTGGTTTGAGCGACACAACATTTCTATGGAAGATGTTCTTCGCTTAACTTATTATTTCAGTCGAGGCTTCAAGGCTGTTGATATCGTTAATGAAATTATGGTCCCCGGTCGGGAAATTATATCCGAAAGTACTATAATGGATATTTGGTCCTACTGTCGGGAGGTTTGCATGGTCCGGCTTGATTCGTATTTTGAGGAATCAGGTCAAATTGGGGGCCCTGGAAAAATCATTGAAATTGACGAAATGAAATTCGGCCGTCGCAAATACGAACGTGGTCGTGTCATTGAGGGCACATGGATTTTCGGTGCTCTTGATATCGAGACAAATGACCTTCGTCTTGAGATTTGCCCTCTCAATAAACGTGATAAGGCGACCTTAATTCCTATTATTAAAAAGCATATAGCATCTGGAAGCAAGATTTTTTCAGATTGTTGGAAAGCTTATGATGTTCTTGGTGATGAAGGATATGAGCACCTGACGTGTAACCACTCAATTGAATTTATAAACAATGAAACAGGAGCTCATACTCAGGCCATTGAATCTCAATGGCGCCCTTTACGGCTGAGATTGCAACGAGGAGGCGTGAAAAGTGCAGTTCTCGATTATCACCTTTGTGAGTATTTATGGCGGAGGATGATTCGTTTACGGGAGCTTGACTGATTCGCAGAAATTATTAAGGCACTCCGGATTGTTTATCCTGGCATTGGATTTTAAAAGTGAAAGCAAGGGTGAACATTTGCTATTCCACGGTTTTAAACTATGTTTTTGAAAATATATTTTAGATAAACACATTTTGGTTTGTTTGAATAAACAAATGTATATTAATCAAAACGTGTCGATCATTTTCAACATCTGTCAGATTTCCTTTTCAGTGAGGTTTTGCGTATCATCTCAGATCTTATTGCTGATGACTTATTTCGCCACAACGCATTCTACTTTCCAACTTCTCCTGGGTATTAGTGTTGGTTTGGGCTAGATGGGGGGGGGGGGGCGCCCGCTTGCGGGCGCGTAAACCATGGTACCGAACCGATGTGAGTTTGGGAATACTAAAAACTGATGCAGTTACAAGCATCGCGCGATGAGGTCAATATCGTACATTGTATCGTCGACTGCGAAACAATCGACGGCGACGAGAAGATGGTTGTGTTAGTAACGTCTGTATAGATAGATTTGAATGTGTTTTGCTGAAAGTTTTTTATTAATATCTCAGAAACTAACAAATACCCGCAGCTGAAATTTTATATTAGAGGTTCTCTCCCCCTCCCGCCCAACCCCTCTTAATTTCAGTTCATTCCGTTGGTTGGGTCATACCGTAGTATATCCGAATAACATCCCGACAAACAACATACTTCTTTGACAGCGCTAAATAGGTTGACAGCATAACAGCACCCTGCGATTGCGCACCAACCATGAGTTGCTGATTGAAATCCTCATTACCATTCTTTTCGGACACATGCATACAGTTATGTCTTGAAAAGAACTTACATTTCAGGACTGGCGCGAGGTCATTTCAAAACGGGTAGTCCATTCGGCTTGCCTTTGCTCTCTCTGCCGCGGCGAGTAAGAGGGACTGAGAACGAGCGAGATGATACGCAACAGCGATAAGCAATAAATTACGGTCGGCACTGCGGCGGTGTCATCTATCGAAAAAAGACGGAATAGGTCCCTCTGGTATCTTTCACTCTCCGCCGAACTGCAAAAGAAATGGCTGGGATAGCGACGTCTTCTATTCAATACAGAAGACACGTATATAAAAATTTGAAACATTTATAAGTCTTGACCTCATCCGGAAAATAATGTTCACTCATTTATCCACATTGTTTTGTTCGTCTTAAGCTTGTAAATTCTCTTATCCAAAATGATATAAATCATTCCACAAAACTTGTTCATAAAATTTATTTATAAATATGTAAACTATAAAAATAATAATTACAAATTAAAAAATTAATTAAGAAAAATTACTGAAGTACTACCGTTTTGTCTATAATAGGCGGGTGTCCACTCATTGTTTTCCCTGTCTGTAAGTCTTAATTTAAACTAGATTGTAAATAAGTCTTTATTTGGAAAGTGAAATCCCTATGTAATATGTATATACATTTCCTGACATATACAATACAAAAAGTAGTGGCAGATGTGTTACGTAATGTGGGAAAATGAAGAAAACAGTTAAATTTGCTAACTGTATTGATGAAGTTTTATAGTTTTGTCATTCAACGAAACTGGTTTTAATGCTACACCGCGGTAATGATAAAAAATCCCATTAAACACAACCGCAAGGTCACATTATATCAACACAAGCACTTTGAGCTCTATATATTTACATTATTGAACTACATATGTATACAGTTTTGTCCCTCAAAGGGAAACGGGACCGACGAGTATCATTTTTCGAATGGGGCAATCTATTCGGCTTGCCTTTATTCTCTGCCCGCCGCGGCGCGTTAAGCCGGGGCCAGACCTGAATGCGTATACGCTGAGCAGGCTGAGCGCGCATGAATGACGCATGCGGAGGGGTCGAAAGTGCCATTGTATCTTTCTTCACCAACTTCTGTGCTTAACTTAGCCCACTCCGCAGTCGTAAAGATGGTGTGCTACATAGTTAGCTAAATAAACATACAGCTCAACCCTCCGAGTCATCCCGTTTACCAATACAGAGTGATTGTCCTCCGACGCGTGTCAAAGAGTTGCCACCTGGTACCTCGTGGCTAGGACAACCCCCTGCAGTGCCTCACCGAATTTGATGGGTTTCGATCCTTCAAACGGTTGGAATACCATTAAAAATTCAGAAATGTTCAAGAGTTCCGCATTTCTCATCACATCTTTGCGAAAACGACGTCAATTTATTCCTTATGTTTCGCCGATGAAACTGACACCAAGAACAATATAATTCAGACCATAATGAAGGAAATTTCAGGAAAAATGGTTTTATATCATTTCAAGCTGAATTCGTTAAAAATAGTCGGATTTATATGAAATTTGGAATGATTTTCATCGGAAAAATATAAGGAATCCATCGGCATCCCTTCCATATCCCGTAGGCGTAGGTACATTGGAAAGGTCTGTGGGACACTTTTCGTTTATTACCACCTTGTCTTGCTTCTTTAAACTACTTGACACCCCCAATTGTAAGGACGACAAGTCATGGTGGTGTGAGGGACAGGGATGCACCACTACAGTCGTTTACCCCATGTGGGTGAGCCATTCCTTTGATGGTCTGGGATTTCACCAACATCGGCTGTGAAGAGCCCGAACATCGCGGCGAGCCTGACCTTCCTTTGGTCGAGGGTCCCGAGGTCCCTTCCTCGGTGTTATATAGCAGGCAATCCTTTCGTCTGCACTACTCCAAACACTCTCTGTCCTTCACTCTTTAGCTGTCGCGAACCACGAGACTCTGTCGAAACTGGCGAAGAAGATCGCTAGAAATATACGTTCCACACGTAGGAACGAGGGCATTAGGGAGTTTCAAGTGGCGTTCGGTTCGGGGTTCTATTCAGATCTGGACGCGGCCGAAAAGGAGGCTAATATTTCCACTATCTTTAGGTGGAATCAGACGGGTCGTAGCTCCGCGAGCCGGCACGCCTCGTCTAGCTCGTCAATTTTTCTGGGCGAGCCGAGCCGATCAGTCTCCAATTCGAAGGGAAGACGTCACAGGTGGGATCACGCGCAGTGCAGCGGACACCTCATTTTCTACCTGCGTCCCTCCACGAGGCGTATTGCTGCCCCCGCGAGTAATCTCGTGTGATTTTTTAACACAACAGCGAGTCGGCCTGGCTATATGAATTAAGAACAATGCAGGGTGTAGTGAAGAAAAGAAAGACAAATTATTCAGTACAATAGAGCTTTAAGGGGGGAGACTCAAGTAAACCGTCAAGAATAAGGTGATTTTCGGAGATTTTTTTGGGATATAAATGCTTGTTGAAACTTTCTGTAACTTTTTGTATATTTTTGTTTATATTTCAAAATAGGAAAAAAAATAATTAATTGCAATATGTCCGTTTTTTGAGGAGTTATTGTGGTTGCTCTCCATGGCCTCCGCGTCGACAAGGGTAATTGGCGTGCAGTCTACAGCTTTTAGTTTTTGTCCTAGAGTAATAAACACAACAGATTTTTGTAGTTAATTAAATTTCGAATCGGAAGAATTAAAGCCAGTTTAAAAAAATGCAAAATTAATAATAATACGGAGCTCTGAAAAAAAAACAGCGATTTTTGCGTAAAATTTTCGTGATAAATATGCAATAAACATAGTTTTAATAATTAATATCATAAATCAAATTAATAAGCTCGGTGGGGAATTCAATTATGTACATGTGTGCACTGCGACAGCACGATTGATCAAATATTTGTTAAGTTATGCTGCACGCCAATTTGAAAAACGTGATTTCGAGAAAAACGCGTTTAAAGTTTTCGGTTCAGAAAAGCCGATGTTTTTGGTAACTTACCGCTCCCTAATGCTAATCTGCGATTCCAGGTCCGTATAGTTGACCTTCGGTTTCTTCGTAATATTCGTTCTGCTCAATTTGTTTCAATCTGTGAGCTGTACGAGCCTCTTTTGTGTTGCTCAAGCTGCGACGCCCCTGCCTGGTCAATCGTGCGTTGTCGTAGGAATCGGCGTAAGATTTACAGTGCTGGCCAATTTTTATCTCCAACGCGTTCATAATTGTCAATACTGCATTATA